>JARQOC010000003.1:684595958-686995958 GCA_033576535.1 Allobates femoralis | reverse complement strand
TGGGCGGGATTATAACACATTGATGGATCATAAACTGTATATATTATACCGTACCACGATTTTAGGACCTATGACGCTGGGGTGTGAGCAGACTGACCGTATCAGGCGAGATAAGAGCCTACACACAAACATACTGAGGGAGACTGCGTCAGGTTGTTTTTTGGAGACATATTGTGTCCATCAACACCTGAGGCAATAACTCCAATTTAACACAAGAGAAGGAGGGATAGGTTCTACCTTGACATCACCCCTCATATTAACCTAAAATAAGTGGAACCTTTTATCTTTACTATTTTCGGGGGGAGGGTTGTTAATGGTGTTAAGTTTCACGAATCACTTGTAAACACTGATCCACACCGGATTTATTTTAAAATAACCAAAATAAAAGCAAAAAACAGCGAAAGGAGTTTCCAATTTGTTAAATACAAAAGCTTTATTAACAAATACCAGCACCCCTGCTTTTCTGTTAGTTGCCCCCGAACCATAGACTTTATCTACCCACATCTTTTGCATCCGAAACAACTCTTCTTCCCTCAGGTGAGTTTCTTATAATAGCGTCACATCCACTTTTAGCTTTTCCAGATGTCTCAAAACCATGTTTCCTTTAGTAGGTGACCTCAACCCCTTCACATTCCACATCACTATGTATACCATTGGGTTATAATATTGTATAAATGACAATGAGGATAACGTACGACTCCCTTCCCCGCTTCTAAGTGATAACTAGGCTTGTGAGCACAATGACAGTTCAAAACAATAATACAAAAAATTAAACTCCTAATATACCAAACAACTGGGAAGGACCATGCAAACCACCTTCCTCCATCTTGCGCATCAATTCCCCATATATGTCCCTGTTTGTTGATTTCCATTTTTTCTACTATGGGACCAGCTCTTCCAATCCTACCCCCGACATATATCGCTGGAACGAAAAAAATAGACTTCAGGCTATCAGCCTGAGACCTTGTCCTTAACACCTCATGTCTTGTGTCATGCTAGACCCGTTGTCTGTGTGTCCCTCCCTTCGAGCAAGATGCTTCTTGTATCATTGAAACATATACAGATTTTCCGATGAATGAGAAGATATAGAGACAGGGTCGATAGGGGGAAAAAAAAGGGGGGGGGAGAGGAAAAGATGGGAAGGAGAGGAGAGAAGACAAATAAAAAAAATTTTTTAAAAAAGAGGGGGAGGGGAAGGAGGAGGAGGGGGGCGAAAAGGTGCGTTCTTAGTGCATCTTCTCCACCGGCACATTTTCAGAGTTATCCTGGGGTCTTGATATAAAACTCCAAGTCATGTAGTAGTCTCTATTTTCTTCATTTATGTCTCTTTCTTGGAGTGCTTTGACTTAGGTGTTCTCTGTTCCTTGGGGTTCCGCTCGACTTCCTCGTTGTCCGTCACCATCTCCTGCATCCGGGTTTAGGATTGAAATTTTGTTTGTGAAAGTCTCTCAGTTGCGGAGGTATCCCCAACGTCAGCTGTACTTCTGCTCTCCTGTGATGTCTGGTCCACAGACTTCTGGCCTCTCGTTCCTCCCACGGTTGTAGTGTATGGGTACTTCCCTTGAACAATTTGCATTGCTTCCTTGGGGTCTGTGGTGGTTCTCATCCTGCCATCTTGTGACCGGAATTAAAGTGTTGCTGGGTACATCAGATGCAATCGCGCATTTTTACGATATAGCAGCGTGCACACCTCGCTGAACGCTTTCCGCCTCTTAGAGACCTCTACCGAGTAGTCATTGTAGACCAAAATTTTGTGACCCCTTATTATCAGTGGGCGCAGTCTGCTTTTAAAGGCCCTTAGGATTTCTTTTTTATCCTTGTATTGAAGGTATTTTACTACCACCTGCTGCGGTTTGGGAGAGGTTTGCGTGTGCTGTCCATTCTGGTCCTGAGATTGGGACCGACTAAGGTCATGTGGGGGACCTATTCTGTGGGCCCTTTCTACTCGACAGCTGTAAAAAAAATCCCACAGACCGGGGTAGATTTACCTCACATATTTCATCCAGCTGACGTGTGCCCAATGACTCGGGTAGCCCCACCAACTTTAAATTGCTCCGTCTGGACCAGTTCTCCAAATCCTCCAGTTTATTGACCATGAAAATGGACCGTTTTTGCAAATCTGCTATTTGCCCCTCCATCACTGAGATTTTATCCTCTGCGTCTGACAAGATTTTCTCAGCTTCTTGCAGCCTTATTTCATAATGGGAGGAGGCTGTTCGCAATTCAAGGAGAGTTGACTGTACTGTCTCTTTAAGTGCGTTTTTCACATCATCTGCCAATTACAGGGCTACCTCCTTTGCATTGAGTTTATAATCTATTCTTGTACCTTTATTAGTTTTTCTCCTCTCTTCTATGCCCCCCTGTATCACCGCTGTCACTGCAGCCCTGGGGCATGTTACTCTCTCCCCCCTCCTCTATCCCCTCTTCTGCTGTGATCGGAGCTGCAGCCTCTGTCTCTGCCGACAGCGCAGCACACGCCATTTTAACTGGGAGCGCTTCCCGTCCCTTCTCCGTGCCCAGCTCACAGTACTCCTTACCGGTGCACCGGAGGACATAGCGGTCCATCTCGTTTTGCTCCTGACGTAATCACAGCCCTCCCAGTCGGTATATATGCCGGTAAGCGGTGTTTATATCGTCTTTTGGCGGCGGGGTGGTGGAAGCTTCGTTAACCCGCACTTTGTTAACCCGGGGTCATGTCTTTAAGCCGCTCTGTATCAGCATAACTGATGCCCTCTTTTATAATAATTCTGATACTGCTCCTCCATTGTGATTCACAAACCGGGGCCTTCTCCATGCCCTCTGCTAGGATCGGCCCCGATGTCAGCACAATGCCCATCCTTTCTGTGGCATGTGCAGTGGTCCTATAGGTAGGCAGTGAAAAGAGTATGTCTGTGCCTTCTAAGAATGCTCTCCACAGAGAAATCACATACTGCAATGACCATTTTGTGATACTAAAAAATGCGGGTTGTGCAGAGGAATTGCAAGAGGATGGTTCAAAAGGAGGACATCAGGTATAGAGAAATCTCTATTTGGACTTCACAAGAAAACCACCATACAATAGACGTAACGTCAAGATCCACGTGTATAATTAAGTGTAAGAAAAGGCTTCGGCAGGCTGTTACGATGTGAGCTTTCTTGAATGCTACAATTGGGTGGATTGGACACTGGCTGGCAGGACAGATATTGTTTCTCTGCTTATAAACCTTAGTCTATTTGCTCTTTAGAGAAGTAAGTCTTCCAGTACAGAAAAGAAGAAGCATGGATTATTCATTATAAGTAGGAATAGATCCAAGATTAAAGGTTTGCTTTATTTGTAGGAAAGATAGAAACAGGATTTTGGTAGAGCTCATCTCATGCCTATCAGAAATTTACTAAATATCCCCTCACCCTGCGTCCCATCCAAGTTCCTTTCTTTAAATTTATCATCTAAATTATATAACCAAGTTGTCTATGTTACATAATCTAAGGAACCGCTAACGTAAAAAGGTAGCCATGCACCACTCAGCAAACCACGAAGGCCCGCTTACGGCCACATAGATACTCCCTATAGTCTGCCGGTTTTACCGGGGTGCGTCTCAGTAGAAAAAAAGTAACAACAATTAATCCAAAAGGACCCGTGGAAGTTCAATTTAAACTAAACAGCAAACCGTAGTCCAGCTCTCAAGCACTCCCTCCCTGCACCTATGTATCCCCGTTCTGCATCAATAAAGCAATCATAGAAGGACCGGTGAGTGCAGTTTCACTTCTTTTTAATTAATCTAAGGAACCACTTACGTTATCATTACAGAGAATGCTTAGACAATCGATCCTTTTTGTGTCTATGAAAGCGAGTAAAATAAACGAATGAATCCAAGAAGTCACATCAGCCCATATATTATCAGCTTACATCCCTTTTTCACTGTTGGTTAAACTGAATTCTAATGATAGATATTGACTGTATTTTATAAATTCCACTGTCTTTCTAAGGCTGGGGTCACACACACAGATATCTGGGCAGATATTGTTCACAGATCTCTGGTTGCAGTGAAATCATGGACAGACTGCTCCATTTGTGCACAGCCACAAAATGGAACCATGTGTCCATGATTTCACTGCAACCAGAGATCTGTGAACAATATCTGCCCAGATACCTGTGTGTGTGACCCCAGCCTAAAATGGTATTGAAACCCTATAAAGCTTCAACAAAGAGAAAGTTACAAAATACAGGCAATTTTCATGTCTGGGTATGTGATGATCTAATGCACCGGGATGTACCCAGAAAGAGGAACTGCAGCTTCGTCTGAGCCATGAGATGCAAAAAACAATCACCAAGTGTAAAGATAGATACGGTATATAGCTATGTGCAAAATCTCAGTTTGGAGAAAGCACCATGATCATAGAACAGCCAGGCAGCCACCACTTGTGACAATGGGCTCTCCTGCTGCACACCAGATATCTGACCTATTCTACTTGTCCCAACCATTTTCTCTTCAGATGTGTTCTCTATATGCTAACCAGGGTTGTGGAGTCGGAGTCGGATTGAAGGAAACTGAAGAGTCGGATGTTTGGCTTACCAACTCCAGCTCTGCTCCTAATATTGGCTGGCTTTGTATCTCAACCACTGGGCTCCTCACTGATCAGGTCTCCAGGCAAGCCTCAACTACAGACCACCATAGACCTTAGATGAAAGCTGAATAATGAACCATTGTTTTTACACATTTTCATTTGCAAAACTTCGCCATTAACACTACCGATGATACCTGCGGTATTAAAGAACACCAATGACTGTCTAGCTGCAGTTTCCAATATCATGTCCACTCTCTATTTGAAACTAACCTTTCCAAAACTGAACTACTTCTGCTCCCCCCATCCACTAACCTCCCTAAATCAGACATCTCTCTCTCAGTTTGTGGCACCACGATAACGCCTAGGCTCGTTGTCTGGGTGTTATGCTTGACACCGATCTCTCCTTCTCCTCCCACACACAATCTCTCGTCCGCTCCTGTCGCTTACACCTGAAGAATATCTCTAGAGTCCGCCCCTTTCTCACCATGGAAACAACAAAAACCCTCACCGTGGCCCTAATCCATTCCCGCCTTGACTATTGCAAATCTCTATTAAGCGGCCTCCCCCTCAGCAGACTTTCTCCTCTCCAGTCCATCCTTAATGCAGCAGCCAGGATCACCCATCTGGCCAATCGTTACTCAGATGCCTCTGCTCTGTGCCAGTCATTGCACTGGCTGCCCGTATACTACAGGATCAAATTCAAATTGCTTGTTCTCACCCACAAAGCTCTTCACAGTGCAGCACCCCCCTACCTCTCCTCCCTCATCTGTCTACCACCCCACCCGTTCTCTACGTTCCTCAAATGACCTTCGACTAACATCTGCACTAATCCGATCCTCCCACTCCCGGCTCCAAGATTTCTCCAGAGCTGCACCAAACCTCTGGAATGCTTTACCCCAAGAAATCAGGACTATCCACAACTTGCATGACTTCAGACGATCCCTAAAAACGTATCTTTTTAAGGCGACCTATCATACTCCCTAATAGAAGTCCTTTGTACTCTGTAGACAGTGAATAGGCTATCCCTCTGGACATTACTCTTCTACAAACTCCACCAAACCAAAAAGCTCTACACAGACTGTATAATGACCATCCATGTAAGCTTAGTTCTATGCCCCATTTCCTCAAGATGCCTGGACCATCAGTGCAATAAGCCCCTGTACCTTGTGCAACCCCTATCCCGTTGTAAATTGCAAGCTCTTTTGAGCAGGGTCACCTTCATTTCTTGCTTTATTTATTGTATTTTCTTTTTTACGTTGATTCTATGCCTATTGTTTTGCATCCAATTATTGTACTGTATTTGTTCTCTACTGTAATTACTTACTGTATATTTTCTGTACCCTACACTGTAAAGCGCTGCGGAATATGTTGGCGCTATATAAATAAAACTTTATTATTATTATTATTATATTGGACAATGGATTCTTTCAAAAATTGGAGGGAGGAGTTTTAGTAATTCATTAATAATAATTCAATATTCTATCCAAGGTCCAGTAAAATAAAAGTGCACGGAAAAGATTTTGTGGTTATAACTTTCAACATATGCAAATGTTTGTAGCATCAAAATAAAGAAAAATCCAAAAGGAGGAGCAAAAATAAGACATCTTTCATTTTTGAATAGTCAACACATACACATGAGGTTTTGACGATCGTCACATGAATGTATCAAAAATGTATTAAATCTTCCATTTTGTGCAATTTTTACTCAATGTGTATGGGGGCTTAAGATGTACCTGTCATTTTTCTCCTAAATTA
This sequence comes from Allobates femoralis, assembly GCA_033576535.1. NCBI lineage: Eukaryota > Metazoa > Chordata > Amphibia > Anura > Aromobatidae > Allobates > Allobates femoralis. Next base: position 686,989,658 of record JARQOC010000003.1, on the reverse strand, counting down.
CCAACTACTATAAGCCCCATCCAGTGACGTAACTTGAAGCTCATGGGCCCCGATGTGAAAGATCCAATAGGGAATGCAATTATTGCTAATGTTTAATAGCAATAGTCATTTTCTATAGGCCAAAGGGACTTCTGGGGCCCCCTAGGCTTCAGAGCCTCGATGGGATTGCAACCCCTGCACTTATTGTAGTTACGCCCCAGGCCCCATTTCATTTGTCATGTCTGTCTGGCCCCCAATCTACACTCAATATATCCACACATGGACCCTGGTATCTTTCTATGGGAGTTTGATGAACAGGGCAAGGTTTTTTTGCGCCTCTTGAAGCAGATCATTTGTGCTTTGGATTAATACAAAACTGATATTACAAGCAGTGACATTTGTGCCCTCAAAACCTCATTCTTGGGCATAGGCTCTGTAAGGCCAGTTATAAACATTTATCAGAGGTGTGCTCTGTTACTGCTCACCTGAAGCTTGTACCACTGTACTAATGTTTATCATACTGAATTTCCCAAGTATTCTGACTTTTTCTGCATTTGATAATATTTTACATTCATGCATTTCTGTTTGGGATTTAAGAAAATGCAATAAAAGAATGTAATAAAACCTATTTCATTACCAAAGAGCTGCTGTTCTAGAAATGTATGCCACGTCCCATATAGCTATGTGCCGTCCTGACATTTTTGCAGACTCATAATAGGAGAAAAACTTACAAACATCAATTCTTTAACACTCCTCATCTTCATTGACATAAGTGGGTTCTTTCTAGTTGTATCTTGCTTTAGTATATTTGGAATTAGTTGTAATATTTCATATTTTCAGGACAGCAGACAAGATAGAAGACGGAGCACAAAAAAGGGGAAGTTGGAAAACTTCATTAGGTCAAAAGTGGTGGGTTTTTGGTTTTATTTTATTCCCGCCAATCATCTGAGTATTACAAGGTGTTTTTTTAACCCATCGTACGATTCTACCAATAAGGGCTTTCATTTTAGCACTGATTTTTAAGGTCTTTACTAGGGAGCAATGCTCACAGGACTCTCTGGGGATGTGTCATTAGGCTGCTCTACATTATAAGAAACACACAGTCAGAAGGCTGGCAGCTCCTCAAAGGGTCTCCATGGACAGGGTTTGATCTAGCCGTTTCTATTAGTAGATTATGGAGGAACCTCTGCCTTCACCCTTTAACAACTACACAGGGGTCTGATTTATATAGGGCTTCTTGGGTTATCTCCACAGAGCTACTGCTGGCTGATGGCATAGGTTGGCAGAAAATGGTCAGAAAAGTCGGGTCAGCAAGTCAAAAACAGGGCAAAATCGGAAGGCTATTCTGTTAGTCAAAAAACAGGCTGAGGTCAAGGACGTCAAGGTGTAAACAGGCTACGTCAGAACATTGAGTCAGGAGTGAACCAGATTATCTGTAGACTATAACTGCCAACTGGAAAAAGAGAGCAAAGGGTTTCAATAGTGTGAAATGCGCTGCTCCCAAGGCTGACAGAGGGGAGATTATCGCATGACCATAATCTGGATTTACCAATGAAGAAGATGGCACTCATCAATTGATGTAAAGCTCTATTTTTATTCAATCCATCAGAATTGACATCAGTGCAGGGAGAGGGAGTGTGGAGGCTCTTCCACACTCCCTCTCCCAGCACTGATGTCAATTCTGATGGATTGAATAAAAATAGAGCTTTACTTCAATTGATGAGTGCCATCTTTTATCTTCTTCATTGCTGGATTTTAGTTGACTACTGCTTGAAGTGCAACACCGACTCCATGGTGACACCCGAAATCTGAAAGGCTAGACCTGGCCGGTCTAGAGAAAATGTATGAATTGTTGTGGTGCCCAGCTATACCCCTTTGAATTGCTGATAATCTGGCTTTAACCCTCAAGATTCCAACAGTCCACTGTAATCTTATTTTACTAAACGTGTCAGGACATGGCACTTCCTACAAACAACAACAAGCAAGCGGTGCTTCACCTGTAGTACTTATAAAAGCCTTTAGGTGAGACCCAAGGAATATTTACCTCATACTTTGATGCTTTGCGGGCTTCAGCTGAGCCAACTGTACTTTGTACATCACTTTCAATGTTAAAGTCTATTGCACCAAATTCCTTGAGAAGACTGTCAAAGTTTGCCTCTGTTGGATCATCTGGGGTTATGAACGACAATGCTGGCTGGTCTAGAACAACAATTATTAAAATATGTAAAAATCAGTGAAAGATTAAGTTATTAGGCTGGTTTCACGCCAGCGTTTTTTCGTTATGCAGCAAGATCAGGCAAAAACCGCATCTGACCGGATAGTTTTTGCCCATAAACAGGATCAAACCGTACCAGTATTACACTGGATCCGTATACTGGTTCCATTATAATACCGGTACGGTTTCATCCGGCTGCATCCAGTATGGTCCGGATTCATTTGCCTGTAATGAGTCTGTGATTGGCTGTTCAGCAGGCAGTGCAGAGGGGACCTGCAACGGCAAGACAGGCAAGTATAAAGCTTTAGTCACGGACTTCTCAGTGAAGTCTGTTCGTGGTCCGTGCATGAACACTCAGGTGTTCGTTACGGACCCCAAACTTTACATGTGTGACGGTACCGTGCATGCTCAGTAAGCATGCTGGATCTCGTCATGCCATATCAGGAATGATCCAGTAAACCAGATCTGGCATCCATTGACACACATTATAAATAATGCCGCAGTATGCCAGATCCGGTTGGAAGCGGTTGCTTAATGGGCTCAAAAAACATTACGTTCTGTTTTTTGGGCTCGGTACAAAATCGTGATTCGGCTGGATCCGGCAGCAATGGGATGCAAACTAAAGTGCTGGGGTATTCATTGAAAATCAATGGGCACAAACCGGATCAGGTTTGCATTCCGGCTTAAAATAAGAAAAGCCGGATCTCCGCCGGATACCAAAAACCACATATGTGAAACTGCCCTTAGAAAACATTTCTTAAGTAACAACAAGTAATTCAGGCTCATAGTCATGTGAATGGGAAATTAAAGGGTCATTCCCAATATTGCAAATTATCACCAGTTCAAGACAATTAATATTAACTTGCCAATCAGTGGGGGTCCAATTACTGGGACTCTTGCAGTTGCGGAAAACAGGACTCGGAAATATCCTGCCATGAAATAGCGATGATCGTGCATGCAGTCCAGGCTCCATTTATGTGGAAATATTCCAACAGTCCTCTTCAAGAGAAGCTGAGAAATGAAGAGTATTGACCCAGTGGGTAGGACCTTACTCCTCTGTTTCGGTTATACTAGTACCGCTATGCTCAGAGTGGCGGGACCAAACCCTTTAGTTCTGCTCCGTGGTTTTGAGATGTGAGATGCTAATCGTTCTGTGAATGGATACAGTTTTATAACCTTTATATTTGCAATCTTTCGGATTTCAGCAATACTCACAGTTTGTTGCTTGGATGCAGAAAATATTTGGATTGATTACTTCTACTGTTTCTGTTACTCTTTGAGGAACGTTTGAAGAAGTAATTGAATATTGAACGGCATCACGGTTGCACAAATTGCTGTCACCACTGTAAAATAAAAAGACATGAAAACACAATACACGGAGGAAACCATACATGGAGACTGGTGTCTTTAAATATTTCATTATTGTGTCTTGTCTTTTAGCCTTAATAAAATATTTTCTTGATAAAGAATAGGTCCAGCATGTCAGAGGGGCTCTTGGATTGGCATCTATGGCAGTCCATGCATTTTATGATTGACTCTTGAATGAATGGTGGAGTGGCTGCAGTAAAACATCATGGTGCACAATACCATTTACAAGGCTGTTCCAAAGCAAAAAAAAAAAAAAGACAAAATAAAAAAATAAACTCCACTATTTATTCCTGTTGCTCCTGCGCCGATGTCCCTTGGTTCTCTGCCATTATTTGGTATGACATTTAATCGATGTTGGAATAAAATGAGCCACTACCACTGGCATGTAAATAAAAGGTGGAAGGGAGTGACAGGAACATCTATATTGGACCAGTTTGGGATTAACAGGATATTATTGTGGCTTTTTTTACCAGAGAAGCTCAAAGTATTAGAAAACAATATTACATAGTTTAACTTAATAATATATCAGCAACAATAAATGAGCTCAACACTGAAGACTCACATTGATTACTAATACTAATGATGACAGGACAAGGCAAGACATTGACACAAAAGGAGGAGGTAGTTAAAGAACAGTTCTAATGCGACATCTAATATATAGATTACTTTTCATAACCATCCTTAATAGGCGGCCGTCACACGCACAGATATCTTGCCCGATATCGTTTAAGCGATCTCCTTTTTTATCGCTTAAGCGATATTGGGCTTAAAATCGATGCATGTAATCAAGCGATTTACGATGTTAAATCGCTTGATCGTGACATCGCTGATCTGAGGTCCGGTTCTCAGATCTAGCGATGAGCGATTTGACGATCTGTCTCATCGTGGTGTATAACACCATGATGAGCGATTTCCCAGCGCAGAGTCTATGCTGGGAGATGGTAACTATGGTACACGTCGGGTAACTAAGCGACGCTCGGCACCTAGTTACCCGATGTGTACCATAGTTACCAGCGAGATCGCAGCTCCACATCGCTGGTGAGTCTGTCTGTGTGACATCTCACCAGCGATGTGAGCGATATTGTAAGCGATTGCGCGTGCACGTGATCGCTTACAATATCGCTATAGATATCTCAGCGTGTGACGGCCGCCTTAAAGTCACTTTATATCTGATATGTGTCCCAAGGAGTCCAGACCATCTCAAAGGGCTCGGTAGTGTTACTTAATAGAGCCGTGAGATATTCCATGCTTCACACATCTTGTATATGCATGTGTAACTCATTAATTTATAATCAACCTCCATTTGCATGCTACTAGTGCATCTCAGTGCATTAGAATATCATCAAAAATCAATGTAATATTGCCACGTTTCAAGGCGTTTCTGGGAGCACTGAGACACGTTGACTAATAAATCAATATTATATTCACCCTTTGATGTCTCGTGGCATACGGTAGCGTGATTTTTAACCCTTCATCCAACCAACTTTAATTTTTCTGAGATAATGACCTTCGGGTTTTCATTGGCTGTAAGCCATAATCATCAACATTTACAGAAATGAACACTTGAAATAGATCACTGTTTGTAATGACTCTATATAATATATGTGTTTCACTTTTTGTATTGAATTACTGAAATAAATTACATTTTTGATGATATTGTAATTCATTGAGATGTGCTAGTATCAAAGATCTAGCAGAAGGCCACGAAAAGTATAAGTTATCGGGATTCACGGCTGAGCCGAAATAATGGGGTATTGCCAGAATAAAATGTAAGATCAAGGAGTCCTGAAAACCAAATACCTTAAAAATAAGAGCCATAACACCTTTAGGACATTTATGGTTAATCTCTTTTTATTAACATTTTTAAAAGCATTACAAAGATATGCATTTAGGTATAGTTCAAAAGAAAACACCTTTAGGACATTTAACATATATTTGTATCATATGTTGTGTCCTGTACAAGCCCACATCTCTCCCCACACATGACATCTGATTTAATCAGCCATCATGTGCCTCTAACAGCTGCAGGTGGATCGAAGAGTGGCCCAAAGCTGTTAACCAATCTCTGACAGCGGGGATTCAACATGCACAAGCAAAGGGCTCCTAATTCCTTGCCTATCGGCGTTACCAATGACGTGATTACGGGTTGCTGATGGGTTTCCTGACACCAGGGATCATCTGATGATCCTGCTGTCATTACAATCCTCCTGCGATGGTATGACCGCATTCTGCATGTGGTCATCACTACTAATATTAAATTCAGTAGAAAGTAAAATAAAAGTTTTAAAATATGAAAATTAAAAAAAAAAATACAGAAATTCAATCCCCCCCTTTTGTCCCATTGAAAAAAAACAATTAAACATAAATAAAATATACACATTGTGGAATTGCTGCACTCAGAAATGTCGATCTATCAATTAAATATAAATTAATCTGATCTGTAAACAGCAAATGAGAAAAAAAATCAATGTTTTTTGGCTGCTGTGGCAATAAAATCCCAATGAGGCGATCAAAACAGTTAAAACATTTTATGTGCTCAAAATGGTATCATAAACCATAGGCTCAGGGCGTAAAAAAAAAGCCATCACTTAGCCCAGTGAAAAAAATGTTACCGTTCTTGGTAAATGCAGAAAAGCAGTTCGTTTTTGTCTTTTTTTTCAATTTTCATTTTTCCTACCCTTAACTTAAAAAAAACTATACAGTCTGGAATTTTCGTACTTGTATTGCCTGGAGAATCATATGCAAGGTCATTTTACCATATAGTAAACATGGGTAAATAAATGTAAAAAATGGCTATAATTCAAAAAAGTTTCATATGGTATTATTGTCACAAATCCTCTTATAGTATATTACCTCATTAGTCCTCCTACAGAGTAAGAGCCTCAGATAGTCCTCCATACGTAAAATGTGCCCATATATTTCGTCCATTCATATTATGGGCTCAAACAAGTTCTCCTTTCAGTATTATGGGCACCTATAATCCTCCATTAGTATTAGGGCCTATCATATAGTCTCCATATGTATTTGGGCCCCACATTAAAAAAATATAAATACTCACCTCTCACTTTTCCCAAAGCTCAAGTGAGTGCTCCAAAGATCTTCACTGGGCGCGAAATACCGAGTCCTTGTGCTGAAGTCACACAGGATGAGCAGGAAGGCGGACGTTCACTCTTCCATCATGCTTCAACTGTATCAGGTTTCCGATGCTGATATAGTGTGAAGCGCAATGTTTAGATAAGAGGGTGGGTTGGTGGGTGGGGGGGGCAAGTGGCACGAATGTGGGATAATAAAATCAGCCTGCAGTCCACATTTATCCCACGGGCCAGAGTTTGACAGACTGCATTAGGAGGATGCAAACCCTCAGCCATTCGGCTTTTCTGTTAATAGCATATGTCAGGTTTTTTTCATTATTTTTTTTGTTGTTTTTTACTAAAAGAACATCCTTTAATTTTGACTGCATCTACATGATAATAAACTGTCAGACTATCTTGGATTGATGGAAAAATGGTGCAATTATGGACAGATTAGAAGTTAATTAAATAATCTGTATGCTAATCTGGCCACGGAGTACAATGAGCTTTTGTTATTTCCCCTGCGTTGCAAAGAATTTAGAGAATTTAATAATTTGTGATATATATTGAAAGGGGAAATTTGTCTCTAGAGTTAGTTACTTTTTCTCTTGCGTGAGAAATCTCTCTCTCCACATGTAATGTAGGGTATGGCGATACACCAGGGCGGAGTGTGATTCTAAACACTTCCAGCTCTCAGGGCAGTCAGTGCAGGAACTGAGAGATGTAGAGCTGAACTATGTGTCATTACAAACACGTCTGCAGCTACAGTTCTCCTCTCACAGTGTTGTTTGCTCTGCAGTATTCCCCCTCCTCTCTACTGTCAGTTGCAAGCTAGATGTGTTTGTAATCACACTTTGCTCTGAATAGATGTCAAAGTAGCTGCAGAAATCAGGGATATTCTTTTTTCTCCTGCATGTTGCTTCCTGCTTTTAATTGGTCAACCTCACCTATAAAGAAAAAAGTACACACCCCAGGAACAAATCTCTGGTAACACCCTGTTGGGTTTATCAAAGGCTGTAATCTAAATAACAAAGAGGGGGGAGCCAGCACTGCCTAAGGTCAGCATGCAATACAAAAAGTGATTAACCCCTGCAGTGGGTCTCTGTCTGCACTCAGTGCGATCTCACGTCACTTGCCCGACATACGCTTGGGAAGACGTTTCTTCCGAAACATACGTCGGGCAAGTGACCGAGATCAGAATAAGTGTAGACAGAGACCCACTGCATGAGTTAATCCTCGTAGCTGAATCGCTAGGTTTGCCACCCTGATTGGGAGCGGAGAGGAAACTGCTGTATGAGCTTCCACAAGTAATTGCTGCTGAAGGAAGGAGCCATAAGAGCAGTGACCAAGAGCGGGGATTACCTACCTGACCTCTGGAATCATGTGCCGGCTTGTCTGATCACGCTTCACAATGGACTTTCAAAAGGTGACCAGCGGAGGATATCTGGAGAATCTGCACTCCTTATACATAGGGGTACCTGTTCCATTTCTACTCTACTCAGAATCTCTCAAGAATAACTAATATAACCATTACTAGTACTTTGCTTATAAAGGACTGTATGAGCATAATAAATTGATACCAAACTATTTGAGAGCATATTTTAAGAGACCAAAGAACCGTACAGGATATAATTACATGAGAAACTACTAAAAATTACTCTGAAGGATCCCCACAACATATCCAGATAACGGAATCAATGCATGCAAGTATACAGTAGTACATACACTCTGGAACTAAAAATAGTTTTATTTTTAATTCTGTAATTTTTTGCGAGATGGCATTGTGAAGTGTTTTATATTTATTTTTAAGGTAGATAAAGCTTACGGCCATAGCTAATTTACCTACATGGGAGGGATGTGTTAGTAAATACAGATTGTGTTTTGTGTTTGAGAGATAGTTGTTGAATTCATTACCTGCTCAATTAATGAGTGTTTAATTGTAGAGCTCCTTCAGTTCAAAATTTTATATTTCTAATTCCAAATTGTGCTTGACTATAAATGAGATATTTAGCAAATGATTGATCAATTCTTTGAGCCAAACTGCCAACATCATGGCAATCTTAATAGGGCGGTCCTACTCTACATTTTTTATTCACATTGTGCCTAGCAACCTCCTAAATACATTTAAAGCAGGACCACATACAGTTAGGGCCCAGAAATATTTGGACAGTGACACAATTTTGGCGAGTTGGGCTCTGCATGCCACCACATTGGATTTGAAATGAAACCTCTACAACAGAATTCAAGTGCAGATTGTAACGTTTAATTTGAAGGGTTGAACAAAAATATCTGATAGAAAATGTAGGAATTGTACACATTTCTTTACAAACACTCCACATTTTAGGAGGTCAAAAGTAATTGGACAAATAAACATAACCCAAACAAAATATTTTTATTTTCAATATTTTGTTGCGAATCCTTTGGAGGCAATCACTGCCTTAAGTCTGGAACCCATGGACATCACCAAACGCTGGGTTTCCTCCTTCTTAATGCTTTGCCAGGCCTTTACAGCCGCAGCCTTCAGGTCTTGCTTGTTTGTGGGTCTTTCCGTCTTAAGTCTGGATTTGAGCAAGTGAAATGCATGCTCAATTGGGTTAAGATCTGGTGATTGACTTGGCCATTGCAGAATGTTCCACTTTTTTGCACTCATGAACTCCTGGGTAGCTTTGGCTGTATGCTTGGGGTCATTGTCCATCTGTACTATGAAGCGCTGTCCAATCAACTTTGCAGCATTTGGCTGAATCTGGGCTGAAAGTATATCCCAGTACACTTCAGAATTCATCCGGCTACTCTTGTCTGCTGTTATGTCATCAATAAACACAAGTGACCCAGTGCCATTGAAAGCCATGCATGCCCATGCCATCACGTTGCCTCCACCATGTTTTACAGAGGATGTGGTGTGCCTTGGATCATGTGCTGTTCCCTTTCTTCTCCAAACTTTTTTCTTCCCATCATTCTGGTACAGGTTGATCTTTGTCTCATCTGTCCATAGAATACTTTTCCAGAACTGAGCTGGCTTCTTGAGGTGTTTTTCAGCAAATTTAACTCTGGCCTGTCTATTTTTGGAATTGATGAATGGTTTGCATCTAGATGTGAACCCTTTGTATTTACTGTCATGGAGTCTTCTCTTTACTGTTGACTTAGAGACAGATACACCTACTTCACTGAGAGTGTTCTGGACTTCAGTTGATGTTGTGAACGGGTTCTTCGTCACCAAATAAAGTATGCGGCGATCATCCACCACTGTTGTCATCCGTGGACGCCCAGGCCTTTTAGAGCTCCCAAGCTCACCAGTCAATTCCTTTTTTCTAGAATGTACCCAACTGTTGATTTTGCTACTCCAAGCATGTCTGCTGGATTTTTTCTTTTTTTTCAGCCTCAGGATGTTCTGCTTCACCTCAATTGAGAGTTCCTTTGACCGCATGTTGTCTGGTCACAGCAACAGCTTTCAAATGCAAAACCACACACCTGGAATCCACCCCTGACCTTTTAACTACTTCATTGATTACAGGTTAACGAGGGAGACGCCTTCAGAGTTAATTGCAGCCCTTAGGGTCCATTGTCCAATTACTTTTGGTCCCTTGAAAAAAGGAGATTTTTGTGTACTCACCGTAAAATCCTTTTCTCTTAGCCTCTAATTGGGGGACACAGGACCGTGGGTGTTATGCTGCTGTCCACTAGGAGGCGACACTAAGCAGAATCTGCAAAAGAGTTAAGTGGCTCCTCCCCTGCAGTATACACCCCTGGCACAGGCCTTGCCTCACCAGTTTTGTGCTAAAGCAGTAGGAGAGTTTACATATAATAAAATTAACACAGACCTGTAATCACACAGGAAACATGTGAAAACAGATATAGCTAACAAGTTAATAACAGATTAACGGAATCTGAATTTAAATAGGCATGCGTGTAAACAGATAAGGTTAGCAAGTAATCTTAGTACAATAAGACCTGTGACAAAACAGGTACATGCGTAGACCGTGGGGAATTCACGGAGCAATAATTGTATAACAAGACCTGTAGGGAAACAGACCTACAGTACCAAAAAGGAAAACAGGCCCAGTCTAAACATTACAACAGTGAGCAATGTGAACAGAGACAAACATGTGCAGACCTATTAACACTATAACAGCTAAAAAGCTATGTAGATTATAGAACAAAACCCGCAAGGGTAACAGCTAAAAAGCTATGTAGAATTATAGAACAAAACCGCAAGGGTAAAAGGGTGGGTGCTGTGTCCCCCAATTAGAGGCTAAGAGAAAAGGATTTTACGGTGAGTACACAAAAATCTCCTTTTCTCCTTCGCCTCATTGGGGGACACAGGACCGTGGGACGTCCCAAAGCAGTCCCTGGGTGGGAGAAAACAACTGAACTAGGCATACTGAACACGATCAGTGATACCCATGCACCGACAGGCAGCTGCTGTCGTCTGGAGTACACGTCTACCCAGACCTGCAAGTGGTGAAGATGGAATGCAAGCCCTGTAATGGCTTGAGTATGTGTGGAAGCTGACTCTTGAGTGCTCACACAATATTGTGCTGACACCTGGTGCCAAACTGATCAGGAGGCCCGCACGGCCGTAGCAGAATGTGACGTCACATTTCCGGGAGGTGTAGCGTCTTGGATGGTTAGCCAAAAACCACTTGCATAGAGGGACCTTAACAGCTGATGTCCTTATTTTTGTCCTCTGGAATAGGGAAGAAAAGAATTCAACCCCCTTGAGAGAGACTGGTCTTGGATACCTACATACGTAGTGACCCGACACGGTCCAGCATATGTAGGTGGGTTACTACCAGACAGACTGGAGTCGGGCGTAGTGATGACAGGAAAAAAAGGGTCTTTAGAGAAGTGGCAGGAGTATATGGTTTAACACGAATGATGAAACCAGCCTGAAGATAATCTTGTTCCGGAAGAAGACCAGAGAAGATGGTTTACATGAGAGTGCTGAGAAGCCCGCTATCTCTGCAGAAAAAAACAAATTGCCCGAAACCTATTACTGTATGGATGAGAATGTTAAAGGTAATATTCTATAGGAACTCAAACGAAGTTCTTGTAGAGCCGTGAGGACAAAGATCAGGTTACGCAGGAGCGATCCTGTTGTAAGAAGGCCCTAAAAGAGAGAATCCTTGAAATAAGGATTTTCCTAGACGCCTGGAAACAAGACGTCTTTGTAAGAAGGTGCAAATAACCTGCTGAATGGGACCTCAAGACACAGTTGAGTCTATGTTTGAATAAAGGAACAGAAGTTCTCGGCATGAATGACCTCTCGAGATGGATGAAGCTAAAGGAACACAAAATGATTATAATTGTGGAATCTGATAGATAAGGCTGGTTTACTTGCTGTGACTCATGGTCGCTACGATTTCCAGGAAGAAGCCCTTGGGTAATTTCCTGAAGTCAAGGGGTACGCAAGTCATTTTATAGCTGAAGAATTCCAGGAGAAACTTTGCCTTGTATGAGAACAACTAATAGAACAGTGTTCAAGGAGTCCACCCAGTGAGGTATGATCTCAAGTGTGGGATCACCTGGCCACTGCGGGTTCCACCTTGGTGATTGCCCTCTGCCCTGCTGTGAAGTTGTCTGACTGTATCCTAACAAGTCCGACTGCTAAAGGGTAACCGCATGACTAAAAATATTGGCCGAATCTCCGCAGATTGAGGGACATCGTTGGATGCGGTCGAGACCACTGTCATGTGTATTGTGATGGGAATATCTCGCACCACATTTTGCTCCTGGATCCTGCTTAAGCATGGGTAAATGACGACACCGTGGATGCATCTGGGCCTATGTAAATGCCTTCCAGGCTTCCACTATTGCGTCCAGTACTGTTATAGGTGTTGTGACGGATTGAGAAGACCACTGAAAACGACTGCTGGCTCCCAAACGATAAAGTGTGTCTTGTCTGGGAAAAATCAATATGGCTGAAACTCCATACGAAATGCTGTCGCCTGTGGTCATCCGGATAGGCAGCGAAGTAGGAACTCCTGGGTTTATGCGTTGTGCTGCCTTGGAATTGAAGTACACTCATGCAGGGAAAACAACGCCAATAGAGTCTTCTTAACGTGCCCATTGAAAATGGTGTGTTCGCAGACTTCTGAAAATTATGCATTTGATGAAACCATCCAGATAAGGGAGACTCCTGGAATGCAATATAGACAATTCCAACTTCCGAAAGTACCCATGGGCCTTAGGTTTAATGGAATTCACCTTTGACTCCTGAGTCAAGAAAGGATTGACTGCGTAGTGGAGGGTCAGGCCCCAGCCGCACGGAGGGTCGATATCCCATCCATTGAGTTAATGCAGACGCAGGTCTGCGAGGTCCTGCTACGGAGTGGGCTGAACCGAGGGCGAGCTCCTGTCTCGGCCGAAGTACCCAAGTAGGACTGAGAGGGGATTGGCCGTTGGGCTGTATTACGCAATCTGTAATTTAGATTTTCGTGTTTCTGATCTGGGGATGGAGATGAGATTCTTTGCGGATGCATTTTCATCCCGAATCCCTAAGAGTGGGGGAACGGAGAAGGAATATGCTATGGTTCGCAGGACCTAGTGGCCGTTATCTTAAGTGCTTGTGCTGCTGTGTATCCCAGTGTTTCAGCCTGTGTCTTATAGGACTTGGCTGTCGTCACCACTAACCAGAGCAGAAGTTGTTGAGGCCTGGCGAACAGTCCTGGGACACCTTACAGTTGCCAGGTAATTGTAGATCATATCAGCTTCCTCTGGGAACTCCAACAGTGGGTGTTCGAGGAAGGAACCTGTCAGTTAAACCGGTAATAAGTTCCCTCTAAAGGGGGCCTTGTGTGACAACCGACCCCCAGTCGGACCTAGACGAAGCTTCTGACTACCCCTAACAATTTAGAGGGCTGGAACCGATATGCTGACGGCGACTAAAAACACCGGCCTGATGTGTTTTGGGGGTGGGAAGTGCCCTTGAGTACTTAGGGCCTGAGGACAACTCGTACAGTAATTTTTCCAAGAGGTGCCTGCTGAGACATGGGGGACCAATGATGTCCCCTTGCTAGCACTTCCGCCTCCCATCCATGTAGCCAGACGCCACGTCTACTGGCAAAGGTAGTGGGAGAGTTATAACAGAGCAATTGGCAGCTTCCAGGACTGTAAAGTGGCTTCTCCTGTATGAGATAGTCCTGAAGAAACAACTTGAACTGCCTGGGACACCAGAGCAAAAAAACGGCGGCTGGGATGATCTGCAATATGTACAGTGGTTACATGTAGAATGCAGCTGCATATCTAATGGCTGAACAGGAAGCTGTACTACCCCTCGTAGTAGGAGATTGCTCGAAGCATGGCCGAGGGGGGGCTGACAAGGTGCCGCAGAAAATAGCGCTGTTCAGTGGCGTAACATCAGGCCCTGGGGCCCCGATGCGAAGGCTCCAATGGGGTCCCCAATGATTGCAAATCTTTAATAGCATTAGTCTTTTTCTATAGGCCAAAGGGACTTTTGGGGCCCCCCTAGGCTCCGGGGCCCAGGTGCGATCGCAACCTCTGCACCTGTTGTAGTTACGCCCTTGGCGCTGTTGGTTGTTCTGCAGTTGCTACCAGCGACTGGGACACAGTAGTGTTGCTGTGTATCATCTAAAGTCCCTGTGAGCAGCGTTACGCTCTTAGGTGAAGGCTGCTAGTGGAGACTCTTGTATCTCTTGACACCAGGCTCCAGCTGCGCAACTGCATCTGTAACAAGGGGGAACATTGCTTAACCCCTTGTCCCTGGTATTATGGTACATTGCTAAGCCCCTTGACCCTGGTATTATGGTATATGGGCAGCAATGAACTAGCAATCAATGCGTGTTTAAACAGTTGTGCTGCAGCAAGAGAAAAGCCCTGTCAAGGCTTCTGTCCCCTTGCTGCTGATGACCAATAGGGAGTTGACACTGAAAACTCCTCTAGTCCGTCCGGTGCAACTCAACAGTAGCCACCGCTACTGTTGAGAAGGGGCTCCTGTTAAAACTTGCTGCATATCATGCCATGGAAGATGGCTCCGTATCTGGCCTTTACGCAGGGGCCATGGATGATGCTCCTTGGCTGGTATTTATGCAGGGGGGCTTCCATGGATGATGCCTCATCACCTGGTCTTTGTGCAGGGGCTTCCATATTTGGCCCATGATATGCGGTGGTGATGTGCTAACAGGGATGGGTAACTGGGGGAGAGCTCTGCTCATCCAGCCTCAGCATATGTGCTGCCAATGCACCCTATCCTTTATGTAATGTCCGCCCTGCCTGTGTAGTGTCCGCCACAACTGAGAAGAGGGGCGGGTCAGTCACTAAAGAGCGCACTGGGGGCTCTCGCGATGAGCGAGAAGCGCCAGGACCAGCTATCCCCGCCCCCCTTGTGACGCGGCTGCAGTCCGGCCCGCCCTTGTTATGACGCTATCCGCGTCATTCGTCGTCATCCGGTAGGCGGATCGGGGGCGGGTAAGAAGGCAGCGGCTAGGCGCTAGGCCGAAGCCGCGGCCTGTAGTAAAGAAACTATGCCGGGAATGTCTGCAGGCCGGCGCGGAGGTCCGGGAAGGGGTCTGAAATGACCCGGCCATGAGCCCTGGAGCCTGCCGCGCTAGTGCGGTGATGACCCCCGCAGGAGGTCCAGAAGGCTGGATCTTCTGCCTCTTGCTGCCAACGCACCCCGACATGATGATAGGGGATCCTGGCGTAGTATGGCTGCCCGCTGGTGCCTGTCGCCATAGAGCAAATCAATGCAGAGTCCTCAGAATTAGCTGTGGCTCTGTAGGAGCTGGGAAAGAGCCCGGAATGGACCTGTACATGTCCCAATTATTGCAGAGTCCGCAGATCTAGCTGTGGCTCTGTAGGTGCCGGGAATGGAGCCAGGGGGGAGCCTGTACCTGGTGCTGCCTCTACCTAATGCCATTAGGGAGGAAACCTGGTGTACTTCCCTCTCACTGCACATATTACTGTGCCTGTGATGCAGCCTGCAGCAGGCTGTGTCAAGATTATGAGTGAGTGCAGTATGTGATGGCCATAGGATGCAGCCTGCAAGCCTGCGCTGCTGCAGGCAGCTTCCAGCCCAATGCAGCATGTGCTGCTGATACCTGTGGTGCCACTACCTAAAACACCCAGGGGTGATTAGGGGGACGTCATCTGGCAGGTAGTCCAGCTCTGGCTTCAACTCAGGACCCCGAGGGAGTGAGGAAGGTGGATGCTATGCTGGGCTGTCTCAACTTTAACCCAGCAACCCAACAGTGGGAGGCCGAGAAAGGAGTACGGCATATGTAACGATTCTCAACTTCAACCCAGCGCCCCAACAGTGGGTGGCCGAGGAAGGAGCATGCCGGGGGCCACGCCGGACCCACTTTTCTTCATTGGAAGAAAAAAAGATGAGAAAAAATAGAGAGTAAAAATAGACGTGTGCCTCCTTCGACACTAAGCAAAAACTGGTGAGGCAAGGCCTGTGCCAGGGGTGTATACTGCAGGGGAGGAGCCACTTAACTCTTTTGCAGATTCTGCTTAGTGTCGCCTCCTAGTGGACAGCAGCATAACACCCACGGTCCTGTGTCCCCCAATGAGGCGAAGGAGAAAGAGGAGGCTATGCATTACAGAGCTATGATTCCTAAACCCTTTCTCCGATTTGGATGTGGAAACTCTCATATTGCAGCTGGGAGTGTGCACTTTCAGCCCATATTATATATATAATTGTATTTCTGAACATGTTTTTGTAAACAGCTAAAATAACAAAACTTGTGTCACTGTCCAAATATTTCTGGCCCTAACTGTAAATGCAACAGATACCTGGAACATATCAGAACCTCTCCCATGGTGCCGGAAAGACAAATGCGGATAAAGGCACACCAGGCCCAAACACTTGCAATGGTGCTACAGACCATAGGCAGGTATTAACTTAAAATAACAAAGTAAGCATTGCTTACCTGATGAATCCACTGCCCCAGGGTCGCCTCTCCACTGCTCACTGCCGGTCATTGATTTCACAGCTGCAGCAGTGATGCCGAAGTGGACGGCACAAGATAGCGGAGCACAATGATTGGCTGCAGCCTGTAAAAAAACACATCAGGGACAAGCAGAGAGGGGGCGCTGGAGAAGAAGGGGCATCAGCAGATAAGAAATGTATATTTTCCTATTTTAAAGAAATACCCAATTTTCTAATAAAACGGACAAATCACTTTATGGAAAAAATACATCTGCCTGTCGTGTGCAATTTGACAAGAAAATCTAGCAGAAATTATGTGGTGTTATAACATTTTATTTAAGTGTCTTCCTAAACTTTCTTTATCCACAAAAGATGAACTTGATATACTTTTCTATGAGTGTCCTATAATCCAACACAATTTGATGATCCAGAACCAATTGGTTTCAATTGGCGAAGGATGTGAACTATTTAAGTGGAGGTATATTATATTCAGCACAAAAGAAAGGTAAATGATTTGACTGCCACCTTGTGGCCTAGAAGAGGCTTTAAATACATTTAAAAAAAATAAAGTTAAACATCAATCATAGAGACATTTACGGAAGATCTCTGCCCATAGAGTATAGTTACGGTGCTCCAACTTTCCCTGGGATCTGTCAGCAAAATGACTGTTCAAACCCAATACAGGCGCACCTGCATCATGGCGAAGCTAATCATTCATATACACCTTCGCACCTGCTTCTTTTACATCTATCTCAGCCCCCTCTTCTTTGATTGGTTTTATAGAGTCAGAGAATGGCAGAGATAGGTAGAAACAAGCGGATGAGAAGGCGAGTGAGTATAAATGATTATTTCCGCCATGAAGCACCGAGCGCCTGTATCGGTTTGAACAGTCATTCTGTGCTGACTAAAACTGTGACGTTACAACGATCTCTCCAGCGATATCGTTATGTGTGACACTTTGCAGCGATCAGGCCCCTGCTGTGAGGTCGCTGATCGCTGCAAAGTGCTGTGGGTCATTTTTAGATCGTTGGTTTCCCGCTAGTCAGCACGCATCGCTGCGTGTGACTGCAAGAAACCAGCGATCTGTGACCTCACAGGGCTGGTTACTATGGTAAACACCGGGTATCCAGGCAGCGCGTGCTGTCTAGATATCCGGCGTTTACCATGGTTACCAGCGTCCTCCCTGCTTAGCACTGCCTGTAAGCAGGGAGAACGCTGGTAACTATGATAAACAGCGGGTATCTAGGCAGCGAGCGTTGCTTGGATACCCGGTGTTTATGATAGTTACCAGCGTTCTCCCTGCTTACAGGCAGCTCTAAGCAGGGAGAACGCTGGTAACTATGATAAACAGAGGGTATCCAGGCAGCGCGCGCTGCCTGGATACCCCGCTGTTTATCATAGTTACCAGCATTCTCCCTGCTTAGCACTGCCTATAAGGCAGCGCTAAGCAGGGAGCGATGTCGGAGGTGGCTCCCATGGCCTGATCGCTGGGGAGATCTGCCTGTTTGACAGCTCCCCAGCGATCAGGTAACGACGCTCCAGCGATCCCGGCAGGTCGTTATCGCTGTTGGGATCGTTGGAGCAATCGTTATGTGTGACAGCACCTTAAGACCCTGTAATCCTTGCCTGTTTGGACTGACCATTGAACTGCCTGACCGCTCTGACAGTAGTTATAGACAAAACACATGGACTCGACCCAGCTTTCTTTGATTGTGTGCTGTCTTCTATTGCAAAGATTTTATGTCAGTTTTCTGGGGTAAAAACATTGATGAGTCGGCCCTATGATTCCTTTCATCTCCAGGTGTATTGTGCGGAAATTTGTTGGCATTTTGGTTATTACTTTATATTAGAGGACATTCCATCATAGAAGAATGTGTACAGATGAGATTTTGGAAATCTTGACATGGAGTAGACATTTTTATAATTTTTCTATATTGTTAAGCGAAACTGCTACATATTTATGACACATGTTAACTGAGAAAGACCGAGGTCTTTATCAAGGAATGATTTCACAAATAGAATCAAAGAAATGCTTTAAAATGCAATCTTTTTTCCAAACTTCAGATAAAATCAAATCAGAGCTTCTTCTCATTGGGAAGCCACATAGTACAGTTCAAATCTCTTATAAATACAGAGTAACAACAAAAGTGCACATACCCACTAAAAAAAGATTATGCCTCTAAAAGCCGTTGAACAAGGACCTATATCAGTCAAGCCAAGCTTAGCCTACTAGTATACCTATGCTGATTCTATCAATCCTTATCCTTGTTGATGGTTAACCATCTATCAGCCTTTAAGCAACAAGGGGTTACTGCTAGGTATACATAGTTCAAACAGAAGGTATTCAATCATATAAGCAGAGGGTTAAGTGATAGTTACCTGCTACTAAAGAGTCCTGAGACCCACCCTTCCCCTATGAGAGGTCCACACACAAGCTGTTTCACAGGTAAAAAGCCCACAGAGTGGAGTCCTGGCTGGAGCCTGGATGGAGGTATGTTCACACACTCAGGTTTCAAATGCACACATCAGCTAGGGACTGCCTCGGTCAGGGCAACCGTGACGAGGTGAGGCAGCTTGCGTATATTTTTTGCAAAAAACGTACAGACCAATAGCCCTGTTTTTGATACTTTTTTGATAGCACTTGCTACAACCTGGAAAAAATACTTATTATAAACAGAGAGCTTTTTGTGTGATTCCTGTGTTGATTTTTTGCAGATTGTCTGGTGGTGGATGAATGCGGTTACTAATCGCAATCATCAGTGTGGACTACTCATTATTGTTTGGTAAAGAGTCCTGTGCCTGGGTCCCCTACCCCTACGCCGTTTCGCAACAAAGCTTCTTCCAGGGGCGTCATGTTTATGACATACAATAAGGGGTTTTGTTCTACTGGCCTCCTCTGCATAACCAGTTCAGGACAGGGCCATCCTCCTCATTCCTAGCATGAAGCATGTAAATGGACAGGATTTTCCATACATCCGCTTTTGATGCCTTTTTTCCCCACATTTAAAGGGTTTAGGTTTTTTTTTTTTTGTTTGTTTTTTTTTTATTTCGTTGTGTCAAACACACAGCGTCTGACAGTTTCCGCAAAGTGGATGGGATTTCCAGAAATCTCCTGCCTACTGGGCTTTTCACTCGTTGTAAACTGACCTGCGGTGCGTGTTTGTAATCCACAGCTTGTCAATTTCAGGAACACTGAGTTTTCCATAAAGACTTTCCCCAAAGACTCACTTTAGAAGCGAAAAAATCGTTACAACTATCTCTCCAGCGCGATGTCGTTCTGTTTGACACTTTGCAGCGATCAGGCCCCTGCTGTGAGGTCGCTGATCGCTGCAAAGTGCTGCGGGTCATTTTTTGATCGTTGGTTTCCCGCTGGTCAGCACGCATCGCTGCGTGGGACAGCGAGAAACCAGCGATCAGTGACCTCACTGGCTGGTAACCAAGGTAAAACACCGGGTGTATCTAGGCAGCGCGCGCCTGTAAGCAGGGAGGACGCTGGTAACTATGATAAACAGCGGGTATCCAGGCAGTGCACGCTGCCTGGATACCTGCTGTTTATCATAGTTACCAGCATTCTCCCTGCTTAGCGCTGCCTGTAAGGGAGGACGCTGACATCGCCTTCAGCGATGTGGGAGGTGGCTCCCAGGTCCCTGATCGCTGGGGAGATCTGCCGGTTTGGCAGCTCCCCAGTGATCAGGTAACGACACTCCAACGATCCCAGCAGGTCGCTATCGTTGGAGTGATCGTTATGTGTGAAAGGGCCTTTAGATTTATAAAAATGTATATCTCCGTGCACAGCGGGCTAGAGACATGGGGAGAGCCTGTCCCTGAATGCAGCGCACATGCTGCATTCAGTGGTGCATTTAGATTGCCATGCATCAGGGGGTGACAGGTCCTCTTTTAATATATACACTTCTCAACATTGAAATTGTAGCACAAAGAAGGAAACATTATGGAATTATGGAAATCACAGGATAGACAGACATTCAGCATTTAGTGTGAGTGTCAAATTCACCCCTTGGCGTGTTATTGTTAAGGGTATTACTGGTTGTCTGAGAAATATTCTACCACATAATTCACTTGGAATCCTCAACATCCGCTGCTGGCAGCTCCTTTACAACTGTCGACCAATTACATTGCAGATGTGCTCGATTGGAGACAACGCAGGTCATGGCAGCACGTTCTCCTAATCTCACAATCTGTCCTAGCAGAGGTTCGTCAATGTGCACCTCTTGCCATCGTTCCAGTTCATTGGCGCTGGAGGGGTGAGGAGAGGTGGCTCTGGAGGGGTGAGGAGAGGTGGCTCTGGAGGGGTGAGGAGAGGAGGCGCAGGAGGGGTGAGGAGAGAGTAGGCTGGAGCGGCGACATCACCGCTCAGCACACCTCTCCTCCTTCAGGCTGCACACCTACCTCTCTCCCTGCGTCCAGGCTGCACAGCAGCTGGGTCCGTCTCCCCGGGGCCACTTGGCCTTGTGGTCGGCGTGCGGCAGAGGGCTGACCCCCGGAGGCTCGGGGCAGTCCAGGAGCGGAGCCCAGTCCGTGCTGGCGCCATTGCGCTGTGAGCCGTCAGGTCAGCAGCCCCGGGCGCTGGAAGTGAGGAGGAGGAGCTTGCACCTGTGAAAACGGGCGGGAGGCACCCGGTCATCTCCCGAAGTGGTGTGTGGCGGCCGGTCGTCTCCCGCCCGTGGTTTGTGTGTGTATTGGGCAGTGTATTGGGCAGTGTAGGGGCGGCCGTAAGCGTGGCGGGGCTGCCTGAGTCTTGCTGCTTATGGCCGCCATGTTGGTCCACCCTGGACAGGTGTAGCTTTGTGGTGACGTCACTTTGGCCATGACAAAGTGACGGAAGTCGTGGCCAAAGTGACGGAAGTAGCCTTGGGCTTTTATATATTAGATATGTATGCCAAAAATATAATTCTCTATAAAAGGCTGCCAAGAGAATGATATTTACCAGACTACAATAACAATCCAGACTTATGTCCATACTGCTCTATACAGATCAGTAAAAATATTAATTAACCCATCACTGGCTTTTACTTACGTTACGACAGGGACAGAGCATTCAGAGAATACGCTGAAATCTGCAGCACTGCAGTCAGGATCACAGCAGCAGTTGACATCGCACTGATCCACCAGCAGATCACAGACACATAGGCTGGAAACTAAGGAGAAGGAGGCACCATGAGAAGAGACAACGGTCAGTACAGGAATATGGACAATGGAACGCAAGCTCCTAATATACAGGATGAGCCATTTATATGGATGCTCCTAAATAAAATGGGAATGGTTGGTGATAGCAACTTCCTGTTTGTGGCACATTAGTATATGGGAGGGGGAAAACTTTTCCAGATGAGTGGTGACCATGGCGGACATTTAGGATCCAACTTTATTTTTTTCAGTGGGAAGAGGGTCATGTGACATATCAAACGTATTGAGAATTTCATAAGAAAAACAATAGTGTGCTTGGTTTTAACTTAACTTAACTTTATTCTTTCATTAGTTATTTACAAGTTTATAACCACATATAAAATGTGTTCAAGGTGCTGCCCATTGTGTTGGATTGTCAATGCAACCCTCTTCTCCCACTCTTGTCACACTGATAGCAACACCACAGAAGAAATGCTAGTACAGGATTCCAGTTGTTTCAGATGCTGGACATCTCGTATCTTCACAGCATAGACCATTGCCTTCAGATGAGGGATGAGGTAAGATAAGATAAACTTTATTGATCCCGGAGGAAATTACAGTATTACAGCAGCAGAACAAAGATCAAGAACATTTCACACTTTTTGTAAATGTTTTTGTGAATGGTGACGTTAACAAACAAAATCACCGCTATTGGTCTGACACTAACCCATAGTGGATAGATCCCTCCAAGACTGCTGGAACACAAAAATTGATGGTACGGTGTGGTATAGGGGGTATAAAGATAGTGGGGCCATTCCTTCATCAATGGAAACCTCAATGCCACTGGATATCTAAATCATGTAGCAATTTCAAATATCCAGTGGCATTGAGGTTTCGTTCTTTGTTCCCCGGAAGTTCCGACAGATCCTGCGGCTTACTTCCTGTTGAATACCTTCGCTGCTTCACACGCCGCTACCACAAAGGAATATGGGCGTACATCTTTCGCACCGCAAGTACATAGGCGTGACAGAGTTGTGTATTCCGTGACGCTAATACACTGATTGGACAATGCAATAGTGTCATGATTGGGCAGCCTGCGCAGGAAGGCCGGCTGATACATGACGCCATTCCAATTGTCCAATGGACAGCTCTTTAAATATGGCGCCCTGTGAAGGGACAGCCAATCGTAACACAGTAGCCCCCACCAATGATCGCTGATGGGGCGCAGTATCCATGAGGCTGTATCACGCCCCTGGGAAATCACTAGGCGATGCTGATTCCATCCCTGTGCCCCGTTTAGACGCCACTACCATGGCAATTGTGCCTTTGTGTTGCCTTGGGTTTTTGAGCACGGTTCAGAAACCGGTATCTGAGTCATCTGCAGGACACCGGAGGAATTTCCCTATTTACACGCCGCCATTTTGTAGCAATTTCATGGCAACAGGCACAAATATCCCCAATGCCAGGCAGTTGCTACCACGCAGTGGTGGCGTGTAAAGGTACCTTTATACTATATGGAAGGCTTTGTGGGGGCCATTATATTATTTGAAAGACGATGTGGAGGCCAGTATACTATTTGGAGGGCTATGCAAGGCCCTTTATAATATGTGGAGGACTATGAGGGAGCATTTATACTGTATACAAGCAATTATACAGCATAAAGGTTTGTGTGGGGTCATACTGGGCAGGGGCCATTATACTATGTGAAGACCAATATACTGAATGTAGCCACATTGCATTTCATGGAGGGCTGTGTTGGGGGGGGCACAGTTAGGGATTATATGGTGTTGAGGGCACCATAGTTTTATGTGGAAGTTGAAATGGGTAAAGTAAGGTCATCATACTATGCATGGGGAGGATCGTGGGGGTATCATAGTGTTTGTGGGGCACTGTTGTTGGCATCAAATCTTATGGATGGGATGAAAGGAGAAACTAGGAGCCTCAATAAGAGGAAAATCACTTTGAATGGGCTGCAAAGTTGTTAGATGTTATTATGTGACCCAACCAAATATTAATATATGTTATTTGGGGTGGTCAGGGATTAGAAACTTTACTATGCGGCTTCATGATTCCTGTGTACAGAGGCAACTCCACACGGGAGTCACCAGGGGGCTGGATGGAGCGAAGCTGGGGGAGCCCAGAGAGGTCCCGGGTCCTGTACAGTCACTGGAGGTGAAGACACGGGTGTGAGGTCTTCTGGTGACTCCGATCGTGGGTCCCAGGGCACAGGCTCAGCACTGGTATAGGCTCCGGTGCCAGGCTCAGGGGTGGAGGCTCCATTGGACTATGCGCTCGGGGGTGGAGGCTCCATTGACAAGCTCGGGGTGGAGGCTCCATTGACATGCTCGGGGGTGGAGGCTATAGTACCAGGCTGGGGACTGTAGTCTCTGGTATCAGGCTCAGGAGTGAAGGCTCCATTGATATGCTCGGGGGTGTAGGCTCCGGTGCCAGCCTCAGCACTGTTATAGCCTCCATGTGCCAGCCTCAGCACTGTTATAGCCTCCAGTGCCAGCTCAGAGTGAAGGCTCCGTTGACATGCCTCGGTGGTGGAAGCTCCAGTGCCAGCTCAGCACTGGTTATAGTCGTACGCTGGTGTAGCCTCCGGTGCCAGCTCAGCACTGTTATAGCCTCCAGTGCCAGCCTCAGCACTGTTATAGCCTCCGGTGCCAGCCTCAGCACTGTTATAGCCTCCGGTGCCAGCCTCAGCACGTGTATAGCTCCTTGCAGCTCGGGGTGTAATGGCTAAATTATAGCCCCAGGCTCGGGGTTTAGTAGCTCCGGTACCAGGCCCAGCATATTTGGTCGTAGGCGCTCTGTGTGTAGTCTCCAGCCGGTCCCTCCATGGTATCTCTCCCCAGCAGATCGCCGAGCTCCGCTCCATTCCCCGCAGACACATACTCGGCAGCAGGATGATCCCCAGCAGAGGCAGCCGCCCCGCACACTGCAGCCACTAACAGACCCAGCACACAGCGCTCATATACGGCCATGGCGGCCACTGCTCCTGCGTTGCTATAAACAACAAGGCTCCTGCCAGCTCCAGGAAGTGACGGCCACAGTCTTCCTGTTTCTCCAGGATAATAGTCTGTGGGAAGAAGAGAGAGAGAGCGGCCGAGAGAGGCAGAGCTGCAACAGCGACATCTAGTGGCAGGTTCTTTCCTTGATGAGATAAATTGTGATACAAAGACTCAAAAAAACCATTGTAATCAAAAATGTAAAGCAGTAATTTACTTGTTACAGATAGCTCCATATTATAGTGGCAGCTATAGATACCCTTACCCATAATGTGCCAGCAGAACGGCATAGATTGCTGACTAGTAGGGCAGACAGAGGTGTATGTAGGTTTTCTGGCACCCGGGCAAGATTTCGGTTTGCCCCCACCCCCCCACCTTCCCCGGTCTCAGGAGACGTCATGTGACCAACCATCCATATGTGATTTTTACACTTACCGATACAGTGACTGCTGGAGCCAGCAAGAGCTGTTTCTGACAGTGAGTATAGTACACGTTGTTAGGAGTGGGCTAAGGTGTTTAATGTTATAATTAAAGGGCTTGTCCAGGTGTTAGATGACAGTCTAGGTGACTGCAGGCCTCCGAAGTCTCATGGCGCATGACTGCACACTTCAAGATTCTCCCATATCATGAAGATTGCACGTCATGTGAACACAAGTATGTAATTTATATACGTCTGGCCACATTATGACTAGACGCGCCCGGCCTCGCTCAATTCATGTCATTGAAGCCTCGCATGTCTAGTCAGCACGTGATTGCCTGTATGTAACCTATGGTTACGTGACCTTCCACTCTCACCGCCAATTCCAGGCAATCCTGACAGCAGGCAGTGTGCGCTCTGTGAGAATTCAGAATCTGCAGTCACATAGAGACACATAGAGTGACTGCAGACTCATCACAAGCTTGGGACAACCTTTTAATGCTTCTAACAAGTAAATAATAGAACCCTTAACTTGTTAGAATGCAAACACTTTTATTAACATAGCAATGTATCAAGAAAGCTTACAAATTATGGATTGTTAGATGTGTACAGGACCAGCCATCAATAAAAGCATACAGGAACCACAACACTGATGAGAATTAGTCATTATCACAATTAATCAATTACATCCGGTACCTTTATAGATGACCTTGTCTCTGATCGGTCGTCTTTTTCTTTTCTTCATCTTGTCCAGACACGATGATGACTTTCCACATCCACAGCTTGCCTTGCAGATTTCCATCTTCTCCGGTCTTCTGCAGCACATCCTGGCACGTACCCTTAAAAATACTGCCCTCTCCTTTCCATACTGGGCTCCCTGGTCACACTATACACTGTGTCCTCCTATACTGTCCACGGTTTATACTGTTCTCCCTCATCAAACTCCCCAAACTCGACATACTGTCCCCGCATGCTGCCCCCTCTCCATACAGCTCCACACATGCTCAATCTCTATTTGTGACCCTTTACATTTTTTCATCCCCTGTTTCTTCATTACTTCATCCCTTTCTCGCTCTACATACTGAATCTACACCCATCCCTCCTCACTCCCCATACTGTGTCAGCAGCCATCCCCCTCTCACTCCACATAACTGTGTTCACACCCATCCCCCTCTCACTCCTCATACTGTGTCAGCAGCCATCCCTTCTCCCTCCCCAAACTGTGTTCACACCAATCCCCCCTCACTCCTCATACTGTGTCTGCAGCCATCCCTTCTCCCTCCCCATACTATGTCCACACCAATCCCTCCCCCACTCTTCATACTGTTTCTGCAGCCATCCCTTCTCCCTCCCCATACTGTGTTCACACCAATCCCCCCTCACTCCACGTACTGTGCTGCAGCCATCCCCCTGTCACTCCTCATACTATGTCCATACTGATCACCTCTCACTACATATACTGTGCCACATCCATCCCCCTTACTCCTCATACTGTGTCCATACTGATCCCCTCTCACTACATATTCTGTGCCACATCCATCCTCCTTACTCCTCATACTGTGTCCATACTGATCCCCCTCACTAAATAAACTGTGCCACATCCATCCCCCTTACTCCTCATACTGTGTCCATACTGATCCCCTCTCACTACATATACTGTGCCACATCCATCCTCCTTACTCCTCATACTGTGTCCATACTGGGCAGCTCCAATGTGGTGGTTGCCTAGCACTGAGTAGTCAGACATGTCCACCATGCCGCACCGTCTACACTCCACATGCAGACCTGCAGTCTGAGCATCAACAAACCGCCACTACACTAAGCTGGGAAAAAAGCACATCTTCCTCCAAAAGACCACGGCTATACCTGAAATACTTAGCCAATCACAAGCACTGCACACAGGGCTGTCCGGAGCTAATAGCAGGGGCTGTCCAATTGGGTTGAGCAAAGGATGTGGAAGTGGGAAGGGAGATGAGCATCACAGACTAACCGCTGCTCAGGAGAAACATGGCTGGATGCCTGAATGTACCAAGGGGCGGTACTGGACCTGGTGTGTAAGTTATGGACAATCAGTCCTGCAACAGAGGGACAATGCATCCTGCACCAAGGGCCTATATAGAAATCATGGGGCCCCTTAGTAGAAGTTCTTATTGCCCCCTAAAAAAATATTTGCCTGGGTCACATAATAGCATAGCTCACAACTTTGCAGCCCTTACAAAGTAAGCACTGCATAAAGTATAAACGATCCTCACACCCCTCCAAGTATTATCATGCCCCCCACAGAGCCCTCAATATATTATAATGGCTTCTATATAGTATAACTGACTCCATATATTATAATACATCATCCATAGTTCTCCATATAGTATAATGCACCCCATAACCCTCCATATATTATGATGCACCACCATAGTCCTCCATATAGTATAATAGGACCTCATAGTCCTCCATATCGTATATTGACCCCATAGTCCTCCATATAGTATAATACACCCCCATGGTCCTCCATATAGTATAATGCACCCCCATAGTCCTCCATATAGTATAATGCACCCCAAAGTCCTCCATATAGTATAATGCACCCCCATAGTCCTCCATATAGTATAATGCACCCCCATATTCCTCCATATAGTATAATGCATCCCCTATAGCCTTCCTAATAGTAATATGCACCCCCATAGTCCTCCATTTAGTATAATGGGCCCCCATAGTCCTCCATATAGTATAATGCACCCCCATAGTCCTCCATATAGTATAATGTACCCCCATAAGCCACCATATAGTATAAAGCACCCCCATATTCCTCCATATAGTATAATGCACCCCCATAGTCCTCCATATAGTTTAATGCACCCCATAGTCCTCCATATAGTATAATGCACCCCCATAGTCCTCCATATAGTATAATGCATCCACTATAGCTTTCCTTATAGTATAATGTACCCCCATAGTCCCTCCATATAGTATAATAGACCCCCATAGTCCTCCATATAGTATAGTCTTCTTCTCCTCTCGCTACTTTAAACTCAATGTAGACAAAACTGAACTCATCATCTTTCCTCCATCCCATCTTTCATCTTCACCACCTGATCTATCTATTATGGTAAATGGCATCATGCTCTCTCCCACCCCTCAAATTCGCTGCCTTGGAGTAACTCTTGACTCTGCCCTATCCTTCAAACGCCACATCGAAAGTCTAGGCACCTCCTGTCGGCTCCAGCTCAAGAATAATTCTAGAATTCGTCCTTTCCTCAGCCCTCAATCTACTATAATTCTTGTACATGCCCTCATAATCTCCCGCCTCGACTACTGCAACATTCTCCTCTGCGGTCTCCTTGCTAACACTCTTGCACCTCTACAGTCTGTCCTCAACTCTGCTGCCTGACTAATCCACCTCTCTCCTCGCTACTCCCGTTTCTCCCGTCTGCAAATCCCTCCACTGGCTCCCAATTCCCCAACGAATCCAGTTCAAGCTACTAACAATGACCTACAAAGCCATCCATAAACTGTCTCCTCCCTATATCTCTGAACTAATCTCACACTATCTTCCCTCATGTAACCTTCGATCCTCCTAAGACCTCCTCCTTTCCTCCACACTTATCCATTCCTCACACAACCGCCTCCAAGATTTCTCCCGAATATCCCCCATCCTCTGTAATTCTGCGCCCCAACACGTCAGATTATAATTATCCACCACATCAGATCCTTCAGACGGAACTTGAAAACCTATCTCTTCAGAAAGCTTACAGCCTGCAATGACAGAGCCGCCGCCCCACCGCCTCCGGAGCTGCTGCCCCACCACCACCGGAGCTACCACCTCTCCACCATCAGATCTGCTGCAACCTGAACCTACTGTTTCCTCCCCATTGCCCCGTAGAATGTAGGCTCGCAAGGGCAGGATCCTATCCCCTCTGTATCAATCTGTCATTGTTAATTTGTTTACTGTAAACCAGATCTATAATTTTGTATGTAACCCCTTCTCATGTACAGCACCATGGAATTAATGGTGCTATATAAATAAATAATAATAATAATAATAATAATATAGTGCACCCCCATAGACCTCCAAATAGTATATTGCACCCCCAGTGTCCTCCTGTATTATATTATGGATATCAATGGTGCTCAATAAATAAATAATAATAAAAATAATAATATTGCCCATTACATAGTTTCCCATCAGTGTACTCACTGATTAAAAAAAAAAAAAGTAAATACTCACCTCTCTTCTCACTGCTCCAGTCTCCTCAGCATCTACTCTGCCGCTCTGCACGTCTCAGTACAGCAATGCTCCGTGATGACGTCATCCGGGGCCAGGGCTCGGGAGAAGAATGCTGCCAGCAGAGGTGGCCAGGACTAAAGGAGTGGGAGCGTCATTCGCAGGGGGCTACCACTGGTACACACACCTCGTACGCACACGGCTCCGCATTCCCCATA
Organism: Allobates femoralis; assembly: GCA_033576535.1. Lineage (NCBI taxonomy): Eukaryota > Metazoa > Chordata > Amphibia > Anura > Aromobatidae > Allobates > Allobates femoralis. The sequence continues at coordinate 686,960,149 of JARQOC010000003.1, read as the reverse complement.
CACACATGCCTCTGCTCCGTAATCTCGTAACACGTGGCTCCGCTCTATACACCTCGTACACATGCGGCTCCGCTCCGTACACCTTGTACACACGCGGCTCCTGCTCCGTACACCTAGTACACACTTGGCTCTGCTCCGTACACCTAGTACACACTTGGCACTGCTCCGCACGACCCTACAAACGCGGCTGTGCTCAGTACGCCTCATACACACACGGCTCTGTTTCATATGCCCTGTACACTCTCGGCTCTGCTCTATACACCTCATACACACATGGGTCTGCTCCATACGCCCCGTACACTCTCTGCTCTGCTCCGTACACCTCATACGCACATGATTCTGCTCCGTACACCTTGTACACACGCAGCTCTGCTCAATACGCCCTGTACACACGCAGCTCTGCTCCGCACAACCCGTACACAAGCGGCTCTGCTTTGTACCCACCTCGTACCCACATGCTTTGCTCAATACGCCCCATACACGTGGCTCTGCTCCATACGTCCTGTACACACTTGGCTCTGCTCTGCACAACCCATACACATGCGGCTCTGCTCCATACGCACCGCTCCACTCCGCACAACCCACACATGCGTGGCTCCGCTATGCACAACCTGTACACACGCGGCTCCGCTCCGTACGCATTGTACACACGTGGCTCCGCTCCGTACGCATTATACACACGCAGTTCCGCTCCGTACACCTCGTACACACGCGCTCGCTCTGTATGCCTCATACACATGCCGCTTCGCTCCGTACACCTTGTACACACTCGGCTCCGCTCCGTACACCTCGTACACATGCCATTCCACTTTGTACACCTTTTTCACACTCGGCTCCATTCCATACACCTCGTACCCACTCAGCTCCGCTCACCTCGTACACACTCGGCTCCGCTCTGTACACCTCATACACACACGGCTCTGCTCACCTTGTGCACACGCGGCTCCGCTCCGTACACCTCATACACATGCGGATCCGCTCTGTACACTCGTATCACACGCAGCTCCGCTCCGTACACCTAGTACACACTACCCGCATGACCCGTACACACACGGCTGTGCTCCGTACACACGTGGCTGTGCTCTGTACACCCCGCACACACTCGGCTCTGCTCCATACACCTCATTCACATGGTGGCTCTGCTCAATACGCCCCGTACACTTTCGGCTCTGCTCGGTACACCTCATACATACACGGCTCTGCTCGTCCACCTTGTACACACGCGTTCTGCTCCATACCCATACACACTTAGCTCAGCTCCGCACAACTCGTACACATGCGGCTATTGCTCCATAGCCCCGTACATACTCTGCTCTGCACAACCGTACACACGCAGCTCTGCTCCACACAACCCGTACACATGCAGCTCTGCTCTGTACACCTCGTACACACACGTCTTTGCTCAATACGTCACATACATCCGTGGCTCTACTACGCACAACCTACACACTTGTCTCACTCCATACACCTTGTACAGAGGCGGCTCTGCTCTGTACACCTCGTACACATGCGCTCCGCTCCATACACCTCTTACACACGCAGCACCGCTCCATACACCTCGTACACGCGGCTCCGCTCCATACACCTCGTACACATGCGACTCCACTCCGAACACCTCATTATAAAGGAGAAAAATAATCTGTACACCAAACTTTTTTCTTGCAAATTTAAGACAAATTTATTAATACAAAATTTCATAAAGTGAATAGTGCGCTACTGACAGTTTCCACAGTGGGTATATTACATGGATCCTGGATGGATCAGGCATTTACAAGATTTGGCATCATACCATATTCAGGACAATGTTACACGTAAGCATATTATACAATTCACAGTTCAGTTTTTTTCCTTTTTTGCTCCGCCATGCACTGGCCCATTAATTGAACATTTATACACACACACGTTACATGTAGGGGTTAATTGATACAAAGTTGTATATGTATACTGGAAATTCCGGTGTTAAGGTTAACCCTTTTTTTTCCCCATGCACCTTAGTTATATGATAAGCTGTTACTGGGCCCTAGTACCGTGGCCGTATTCACTGTGACTACAATCTTAATGTTGCTAACATGTACCGCTGCATGTAAATCCCCAATAGTTACCCATTCAGGGGAGATAGCCGTACTTGTACACGCCAGCCCCTACGTCCGTTTTGCGGGTCTCGCTTCCTCAGGGGGCGTGGCTACTGTATCACACTTTCCGGTCTATATCCGGGTTCAGCCTGTCACGTGGGAGGATTGCACCAATAGTCATCCCCACGTCATAGTCAGCTGTTCTATGACACCAGTAATCACGTGGGGCTGTTCCAACCCATGATAATCTACCACCACTTCCTTATTATGATGCTGCCGCTCATGTGATAGGGCACAGCGAACTCATTCGCTGCGCCTATACCACGTCAATTTATTTGGAGGATGCGGGCTGCTATTGTTTAGTTTTGTGGGGCCAATAACTATGCGCCTTACCACACAGAATACCAGCCCTCAGCTGCCTGGGTTTTTCCTTGGCTGGCAGTTAAAAATAGGGCGCAGTCCACACATTTTTTTTAAATTATTCATTTAAATATTTTTTTTTTTTTAAATATGGAATTCCCTGTATTTAATTGCCAGCCAAGGTAAAGTCAGTCAGCTGGAGGTGGAAGCTCATAGCTGTCCGCTTTATCTGCACTGAGAATCAAAAATACATCAAACCTCTACATCACTTTTTTTTAAATATTTATTTATTTTTACAATACTATGATGTCAGTCTATGGCTGTGGAGCACTACGGCCAATCACAGATGCTGTCACAGAGAGTGGGCATTTGTGATTGCCTGTTGGAGCAACCTGGTAACAGCCCATAAATTCTAGCATCTTCTAAAATTATGGGCTGTTTCCAGGTTACTCCAACAGCCTACCACAGACGCCCACTCTCTGTGACAGTGTCTGTAATTGGCCGTTGTTCCTCTTACTATTTAATAATCAGGAAGTTAATGCGCAACCCCGGAGTACAAGCGCACAGACGCTGGTAAGTATGAGCTGATGTTTAGTCAATGTTTTATTTATTTCTACAGCCCCCAGCCCCCATTTCATAACTTTAAAGTCTACGTTCGGGGCTCTGACTCAAGTTCAGGTTAAGTCCGATCCCGAACTCGGATTTAAAAAAAGTCTGTCTAGTTCTGCTGAATTCGAACATTGGGAGGTTCACCCATCACTATTCCTGGACAGTATAATTCAGCTGGTAATACATTGAGAAAGGAGGTAGCGAGTAACTATCACCACTAGTACTGAGACCATGCTGACACCCCTCAGGCATATCTCACATACATGCATCGATTGCAGATTACCCTATGTTGTTGATGGTAAAGGGTATTGACCATTATTGCTGATGGGCACACAAGATTTTTAGTCTCCCTGCTATCTGTGCCTCTGGACCCTCTAAAGGTCTTTTCCTGCCTGGCTTAAATAAAAATATTAGTGGAAAGCCATAGGGCAAAAAAAGATGTACTCAACCTTAGAAACCTCTCCTAGCTAGAGCGCTACCATTCAGACATTCTCCATTGCACTTTAAGTGATGATGTCCCATCTCCCAGTCTTATGATTTTGTGGTCAATCTGTGTGGTTGGATGAGTTTTGGTCATAAAGTCATCATTAGCAGTCCAGCTCAAAACATCACAACAGTGGTAATGATAATTTTGATTTATTTAGTGCCAACATATTCCGCAGCATTTTACAATTCAAAACAGTAGCACTGGAGCAGGTAGCGGATTTGAGAAGTGAGTACCGTATGTTTCTTTTATCTCCATGGCTTGTTTTAATAAACTGCTGTTCAGTTTATTAAACAACTAGCTGTAGAGCCCAGCATTGCCTGATTGTAATAGCCATATATGGTTAAAATCATCATATATGGTAATATCGCCCATATATAGCAAAATCATCCATATATAGTAATGTATGTATATGTGTGTATTATCATAGTGCTGCCTCCTCCCAGTAGCCCTGCCCCTTCACAGCTCCACCCTTACACATAGCCCCACTCATCAGGTAGCCCACCCCATTTCATAGTGCCATTTCCCCCCGTATAGCTCCATCCCTTCATAGCTCCACCACTCCACATAGCCCAATTGATGGGGCTATGTGGAGAGGCAGGGATATGTGAAGATTCAGGATACAAAGTGGGCATGGCTATGTGGAATGGGCATAATTATGTGGAGTGGGCAGGGCTATGATACATACACACACATGCATACACTCAGGTTTATATATTACATGTCAAAAATGCATTTAAAATATTCTTCAGTCCTTTTACATGAGCTTTACTCCAATATGGTGACCGGCTATATTGTGAATGGCCAGTATGCATCCAGGGGTGGTTGTCCTCTGCAGTGCAAATCTGGAATGTTTACTTTGGGACTTGTAGTTTCACAAGTTTTGTTAATTCCTTCAGGGCCAGGTTAACAGACGGCTAGAGAGCTGGGTGGATCTGTCTATCCACATACCTCCACTCATGGGTGTGTCATATGTAAAGCCCTGGTAATGAGCGGCTTTTTGTTCACTGCTATCCACCCCCACGCAGCGTCCACAACCAATAGAATGACCACAGACTCAGGTCTCGGGGATAACAGCTGCTTTACTTCAGCAGAATGGGGAGATATAACATGGAGTAATTCTTTACAGATCATGTGAATAATCCACAGCAGATCCAGTTCAGGTTAGAATCTGAAGCAAAATAGAGGTTCTGGCGTTTTAAGAACTCTTATTATTTAAGTGTGCCACTAGTTGATAGTTATAAGGAATTTCAGAATCTTTTGGTGGCATAAAAGCAGAAGAGATGTAATAGGTTATTTAACACTGGAGCTACTCAGTAAAGGGGACTTTGGCTAGTCCAAAGGACTGTTCAAAGTGGATTTTTTGGTATGGTTGTAGCTGCTAGGAGGCCTTGGAGGATTTACTGTGTACAATTCCTCCTATTTCATAGACTGTACAATTAATTTTAGGTGAGGCCCAGCACGTACAATAACCCCTCAGCAATGGCTTACATATAAAATAAATTGAAATTAAATAAAATATAATAAAAATGACATACCACGGATAATAGTTAACCGTTCTTCCAGATGTTTATTTTCTTGGTTATTATATGTAAAAGGTTAAAAAAGTGGTTCACACTAATTTTAAAAACAATTCAATTAAAATTTTATTAAGGTAGCATATAGGTGCAATTTGTGTCCTCAACTGGTATTGCCAGTGTCAATTGGGTTCATTCCATTTTCAAATTGATGTCTTTGATAACCTATAAAACATATATATATATATATATAGTAGATTAGTATATTGGTGCAGCACAGCTCCCCTAGGTGCTCAGCAGTTACAGCTCCTCTCCTCCTTGCTTTGTAAGTATACAAATAAAGGACTGCAGCACTCTTCTTTGTGAAACAACCGCCTTTATTCGGCCATCAGGTGGGTGGTGACAACGTTTCGGGATCCTGTCCCTTTCTTGGCTAGAGAAAGGGACAGGATCCCGAAACGTTGTCACCACCCACCTGATGGCCGAATAAAGGCGGTTGTTTCACAAAGAAGAGTGCTGCAGTCCTTTATTTGTATATATATATATCTATTATATAAAACCCGAAGGCCACTTCCGCCCAAAATCCGCTTCCGCTTCCGTGATGGCCTCCCTCCTGTGTCCAACTCCGGAACCGGAAGCACAAGACCCACGAGCGGCGCCACCGGCCCTGCACAGAGCCCCGTCTGCGGCCGCCCACATCCCGCCCACAGCCCTGCAGCTCACCGCCCACCAACATCCGCCAACCGGCCCGGAACGAGTGTGGGGCCTCCGCCGGCACAGCTCCCAGTCCTGCCGCTCTCTCCACAGACCGGCTGACGCTCCTCCATCACCCTGCTAGCCCCGCCCACACTCCGCCCCCGGCCTCCGGAACCGCCAACAGCACTGCCGCTGCCCGCCGCCCGCCAACAGCCCAGTAAGTCTTCCGCCACCCTGCCTCCGCTCTCCTCTGCCACCTCCAGCCCTCCTCTGCCCCCTCCAGCCCTGCTCTGCCCCCTCCAGCCCTGCTCTGCACCCTCCAGCCCTGCTCTGCACCCTCCAGCCCTGCTCTGCACCCTCCAGCCCTGCTCTGCACCCTCCAGCCCTGCTCTGCACCCTCCAGCCCTGCTCTGCACCCTCCAGCCCTGCTCTGCACCCTCCAGCCCTCACTGCTGACCCCTGAGCCCTCACTGCTGACCCCTGAGCCCTCACTGCTGACCCCTGCGCCCTCACTGCTGACCCCTGCGCCCTCACTGCTGACCCCTGCGCCCTCACTGCTGACCCCTGAGCCCTCACTGCTGACCCCTCACTGCTGACCCCTGAGCCCTCACTGCTGACCCCTGAGCCCTCACTGCTGACCCCTGAGCCCTCACTGCTGACCCCTGAGCCCTCACTGCTGACCCCTGAGGCTGCGCCCTCACTGCTGACCACTGAGCCTGCGCCCTCACTGCTGACCACTGAGCCCTCACTGCTGACCCCTGAGCCCTCACTGCTGACCCCTGCGCCCTCACTGCTGACCCCTGCGCCCTCACTGCTGACCCCTGAGCCCTCACTGCTGACCCCTGCGCCCTCACTGCTGACCCCTGCGCCCTCACTGCTGACCCCTGCGCCCTCACTGCTGACCCCTGCGCCCTCACTGCTGACCCCTGAGCCCTCACTGCTGACCCCTGAGCCCTCACTGCTGACCCTGAGCCCTCACTGCTGACCCCTGAGCCCTCACTGCTGACCCCTGAGCCCTCACTGCTGACCCCTGAGCCCTCACTGCTGACCCCTGAGCCCTCACTGCTGACCCCTGAGCCCTCACTGCTGACCCCTGAGCCACCGCCCTCACTGCTGACCCCTCAGGCTGCGCCCTCACTGCTGACCCCTCAGGCTGCGCCCTCACTGCTGACCCCTCAGGCTGCGCCCTCACTGCTGACCCCTCAGGCTGCGCCCTCACTGCTGACCCCTCAGGCTGCGCCCTCACTGCTGACCCCTCAGGCTGCGCCCTCACTGCTGACCCCTCAGGCTGCGCCCTCACTGCTGACCCCTCAGGCTGCGCCCTCACTGCTGACCCCTCAGGCTGCGCCCTCACTGCTGACCCCTCAGGCTGCGCCCTCACTGCTGACCCCTGCGCCCTCACTGCTGACCCCTGCGCCCTCACTGCTGACCCCTGCGCCCTCACTGCTGACCCCTGCGCCCTCACTGCTGACCCCTGCGCCCTCACTGCTGACCCCTGCGCCCTCACTGCTGACCCCTGCGCCCTCACTGCTGACCCCTGCGCCCTCACTGCTGACCCCTGAGCCCTCACTGCTGACCCCTGAGCCCTCACTGCTGACCCCTGAGGCTGCGCCCTCACTGCTGACCCCTCAGGCTGCGCCCTCACTGCTGACCCCTGCGCCCTCACTGCTGACCCCTGCGCCCTCACTGCTGACCCCTGCGCCCTCACTGCTGACCCCTGCGCCCTCACTGCTGACCCCTGCGCCCTCACTGCTGACCCCTGCGCCCTCACTGCTGACCCCTGCGCCCTCACTGCTGACCCCTGCGCCCTCACTGCTGACCCCTGCGCCCTCACTGCTGACCCCTGCGCCCTCACTGCTGACCCCTGCGCCCTCACTGCTGACCCCTGCGCCCTCACTGCTGACCCCTGCGCCCTCACTGCTGACCCCTGCGCCCTCACTGCTGACCCCTGCGCCCTCACTGCTGACCCCTGCGCCCTCACTGCTGACCCGGCTGCCTGCCCTCACTGCTGACCCCTGAGCCCTCACTGCTGACCCCTGCGCCCTCACTGCTGACCCCTGCGCCCTCACTGCTGACCCCTGCGCCCTCACTGCTGACCCCTGAGCCTGCGCCCTCACTGCTGACCCCTGAGCCTGCGCCCTCACTGCTGACCCCTGAGCCTGCGCCCTCACTGCTGACCCCTGCGCCCTCACTGCTGACCCCTGCGCCCTCACTGCTGACCCCTGCGCCCTCACTGCTGACCCCTGCGCCCTCACTGCTGACCCCTGCGCCCTCACTGCTGACCCCTGCGCCCTCACTGCTGACCCCTGCGCCCTCACTGCTGACCCCTGCGCCCTCACTGCTGACCCCTGCGCCCTCACTGCTGACCCCTGCGCCCTCACTGCTGACCCCTGCGCCCTCACTGCTGACCCCTGCGCCCTCACTGCTGACCCCTGCGCCCTCACTGCTGACCCCTGCGCCCTCACTGCTGACCCCTGCGCCCTCACTGCTGACCCCTGCGCCCTCACTGCTGACCCCTGAGCCTGCCCCCTCACTGCTGACCCCTGAGCCCTCACTGCTGACCCCTGAGCCCTCACTGCTGACCCCTGCACCCTCACTGCTGACCCCTGCACCCTCACTGCTGACCCCTGCGCCCTCACTGCTGACCCCTGCGCCCTCACTGCTGACCCCTGCGCCCTCACTGCTGACCCCTGCGCCCTCACTGCTGACCCCTGCGCCCTCACTGCTGACCCCTGCGCCCTCACTGCTGACCCCTGCGCCCTCACTGCTGACCCCTGCGCCCTCACTGCTGACCCCTGCGCCCTCACTGCTGACCCCTGAGCCTGCGCCCTCACTGCTGACCCCTGAGCCTGCGCCCTCACTGCTGACCCCTGAGCCTGCGCCCTCACTGCTGACCCCTGAGCCTGCGCCCTCACTGCTGACCCCTGAGCCTGCGCCCTCACTGCTGACCCCTGAGCCTGCGCCCTCACTGCTGACCCCTGAGCCTGCGCCCTCACTGCTGACCCCTGAGCCTGCGCCCTCACTGCTGACCCCTGAGCCTGCGCCCTCACTGCTGACCCCTGAGCCTGCGCCCTCACTGCTGACCCCTGAGCCTGCGCCCTCACTGCTGACCCCTGCGCCCTCACTGCTGACCCCTGCGCCCTCACTGCTGACCCCTGCGCCCTCACTGCTGACCCCTGCGCCCTCACTGCTGACCCCTGCGCCCTCACTGCTGACCCCTGCGCCCTCACTGCTGACCCCTGCGCCCTCACTGCTGACCCCTGCGCCCTCACTGCTGACCCCTGCGCCCTCACTGCTGACCCCTGCGCCCTCACTGCTGACCCCTGCGCCCTCACTGCTGACCCCTGCGCCCTCACTGCTGACCCCTGCGCCCTCACTGCTGACCCCTGCGCCCTCACTGCTGACCCCTGAGCCCTCACTGCTGACCCCTGCGCCCTCACTGCTGACCCCTGCGCCCTCACTGCTGACCCCTGAGCCCTCACTGCTGACCCCTGAGCCCTCACTGCTGACCCCTGCGCCCTCACTGCTGACCCCTGCGCCCTCACTGCTGACCCCTGCGCCCTCACTGCTGACCCCTGCGCCCTCACTGCTGACCCCTGCGCCCTCACTGCTGACCCCTGCGCCCTCACTGCTGACCCCTGCGCCCTCACTGCTGACCCCTGCGCCCTCACTGCTGACCCCTGAGCCTGCGCCCTCACTGCTGACCCCTGAGCCTGCGCCCTCACTGCTGACCCCTGAGCCTGCGCCCTCACTGCTGACCCCTGAGCCTGCGCCCTCACTGCTGACCCCTGAGGCTGCGCCCTCACTGCTGACCCCTGAGGCTGCGCCCTCACTGCTGACCCCTGAGGCTGCGCCCTCACTGCTGACCCCTGAGGCTGCGCCCTCACTGCTGACCCCTGAGGCTGCGCCCTCACTGCTGACCCCTGAGGCTGCGCCCTCACTGCTGACCCCTGAGGCTGCGCCCTCACTGCTGACCCCTGAGCCACCGCCCTCACTGCTGACCCCTGAGCCACCGCCCTCACTGCTGACCCCTGAGCCACCGCCCTCACTGCTGACCCCTGAGCCACCGCCCTCACTGCTGACCCCTGAGCCACCGCACTCACTGCTGACCCCTGAGCCACCTGTACACACACAATTAATTTCACCGCACTCCCCTAACTATTACTAAATAAACTATATATATATATTCTAGACTACCCGATTCTTCAGAATCGGGCTGCCATCTAGTATATATATATATATATATATATATATTGACTGTTAGGTTAGCCTATGGCCTTTCTAGTTACCTTATGATGATTGGGGTATTTATGACTCTATAGTATCTTACCCTTTGGGTTGCCTTAATAGTACATCTCTTGAGTTTGTGTAATTGTACCACAGCCTCTTGTGACTGTTGAGAAAGGAAGATGTTTAGTACCAATGTATATTAGTGATTGGTTTAACTTCCCATGGTATATCTGTTTACCTCTGGTGATCGATCTGATAGTGATCCTAGGGGGTTTTGGACCTTGTCAGGGTTAGTACCGTCTTCTATGCCAGTTGGATCTAGTGGGATTGGTGATATCCTGTTTTACGGCAAACAAATAATCTATTAACTTCTATACTTTCACCATTCCCAGTTCTCAGTATGTATAAATTTACCTTCAGTGTGTCCTTTGGTGTTTGTCTCTATTTCGTGTACATTTCATTTGGGTGAGGTATGTGCTATAATGAAAATACATTTTTTATGATGTTCAATACCATTAATTGAAAGTCAAGATTGTGACCAGCAAACCTACAAGTTATAGTGGGTACCTTTTGTTGCTTCTTTCATCACTAATTTTCACTTAATCTCTGCTGGTGGGATTCTTTTTATAGTGTCTATAAGATGTAATACCTGAATGTTAATACCACTTTGTTAATTTGCTATAGCCTATAACTGTGTTTCGCAACTCCAGTCGGGGAATTGTGTAAACTGGAGCTTGAGAACTCCGTGGGGAGGCCACAGAATAAAATCCAAAATGAGGTGGAGTCCCAAAAGTGGGTGGTTGCCCAAGAGAGGATGGACAGTTGGCACCCTCTGAGAATCTAATTAAGAAAAATTTAAAGTTGTGTGGTTCCATTTCAAGTGTGGATCCTCTTTCAGATGCTGAGTGGACCAGGAAGGAGGATGAAGTAATTTTACCAGTAGTAATTGCTAGTATAGGGGCAGACAACGTTGTGCTGCAAGAGGAAAAGGACCAGACCAAGGAAGCAGTGTTGATGTCTGTGTTTTACAAGGTTTGAGCGTAAAACTGATGGTCTGCCAGTTGATAGGAGAAAATATCGTAGACAGTGCTAAAGGCAAATCAGCCCTGGAGAACATTGCTGGATTGAGAATTCAAGAAGGTGGAGAGCCACCCAGCTCTTGGGTGGCGGAAAATGGAAACAGCACCAAATCTTTGGAAGGCAAAGAGAAGTCGGTGGATATGTTTTGGCACCAAAGCAGAAAACGGGTAAAATATCTGTGAATGATGAAGACTCCAGAGAAAGTGAAGATAAAGTGGCAGAAACCAAGGAGAAAACTGAAGGTGAAGCTGCAGAGAATAAAGACGATGCTGCAGAGCCCCAAGAGAGGGCTGAAGGTAACACTGCAGATACCTAAGAGAATGTCGAAGGTGCAGAAATGGAAAAAGCCACTGAAGAAGTTAGGACTAAACCAGAAAACTCATCAGGTGATGAAAGTTCACTGGATTCTGAGGATGAAAACGCAGCAAGATCTCTGAAGGGACGAGAAAAGAATGAACAAACCACCCACTGTGAAAATTGAATTAAGGAAATAGAGATAGTCATGGAGACAGTACCATCTGAAGCAAGAAAAGGTCCTGAGACAGGCTGCCGAGGGCTGAGTAGATGAACAGGAAAAAGAAGTGTCTGAGCTCAGAGGTCACCTGGCATAGTGTCAGTTGATGAATAAGGCAGCCTTGGAGAATATGGAGCGACAGGTGTCCATCCTGGCAAAATGTCTTAAAGCATGTGAAGTTCATAGAGAGCTGGCTCAGAAAGCCAAACAAGTCAGCCAACTGGGGCAGCAGAGAAGTATGAAACCTCTCTTTTTAAGTGCATGCTAGAAGTACCCAAAGACTTGAAAGAAGAGTGTGCCAGTGAGACTGTGAATGATGAATTTAAGATGGCTGTGGGTGTATGTGGGGTGTACTGGACCCCTGAGATTAAACAGCAAGTTCTACTGTCCACAATTGAAGTTACAGTGAAGCAGGTAGTTGCCCTGAGTGACATGCACATAAGATGTGTTTGCACGAAGTGGATGATCCTGTTGAGGGATGTAGAAGCCGCTAGATGGTTGGAGCAAACTAAGAAAGCTTGACGTTTTTTGGAATATGTCATCCATATGCCTAGTGCAGTGGTGAGTAAAGTGATTATAAGAAATTGTTCTGTTCTTCATTGTAAGAATGGTGGAAAGTCTTAGAAATTTATGTATTCTTCTTGAATATCGTGTGGCATACCTAAGAGAAGTAGAGCAGTTAAGGCTTGAAGGACTGCGAATTGATGAACAGCTTTGCTAAATGTGTAGAAGATGGCAGCCGCCATCAAACCAAGGTAGAAGGGGAGAAGAATAGGTTCTCTAAATAATGGAAGGGTAAAATCTGAAGCTAATACCAAACGAAGAGAAAAATGGAGTGACTGGTCTCTAGTTTGGAAAGGTGATAGGAGAAATTGTCAGCAGAGGCAACTGAAGATGTCCTGAATGAAATGGATGCAATGGTTTTTGAGATAGTGGACCCTCAATGCTGAGGAAGCCACACAAGAAACCCTGTAGCTTATGCGATGACAAGGATTCGGACCAGTCAGTAGATCCAGATGCTAGTGAATCACACTACTGCATTTACTTCTGTTGGTGGGAAGGTATAACGTAAGGTATGTGACTAATAGATGAGGTGACAGATTGTTCACAAAGAAGACATTGAAGACAGTGACAGTCTATATTTCAGGAACTGAAGCTCAAAGTCGACAGAGAAGACTCTTTCATCTGGTAATACAAAGTGCTAAGCCCCCGGCTTTAAGCAGAGGGAGAGGATATGGCAGATGGTGACTGGCTATATATTGTAAATGGCTGGTATGTATCGCATAGGTGGTTATCCCCTGCAATGTACACCTGGAATCTTTACTCTGGGACTTGTAGTTTTACAAGTTTTTTTTTTATGCATTCAGGGCCAAATTTATGGATAGCTAGAGAGCTGAGCAGGTCTGGCTATCCACATACCTCTCACCCATAGGTGTGTCTTATGTGTCATAATGGAGTCTGTGTTTGGCACATACGACTCTGTTTGACAATTGCAGACTTCCAGAGTTGTGCACTGACAAAAGTCAGAGTGTGTGGAGCCTGCCATAGCTCCTGAAAGCTAACCTCAGAGAAAAGATGGTTGGGTATACTGACCAAGGCCAGTGAGTGGAGGGTGTGATACATACACAGGGATACTCTGGCAGAGTTGTAGCCGAGGGTGTGCGGGCATACATGCAGAAGAAACGGACTATATGGCATCTCTATTTCTATAGCGCCGAAGGAAAGCTTATGTTTGGTTTCTAGAAAACGATTTATGTGTGACTTAATAAACCGTCTTGACCGTTGAAATAGCAACTGTTCCTGTATGTGCCTCAATCCCACAGCCAAGCAAGTATTCCCTATTACATTCAGTGAGCGAAGCCTCAGACCCTATATTGTGTTCCTTTCCACCCTCTCCTCTTCACTTTTGTCTCCTATTTCTCATCCTTCATTTCTACATAATTTGCTAACTATAAAATAATAATCAAAATAATCATTTTACCTAAAAAAAATATTGCAAGGACATAAACTTATGGAATTTGCTTATTCTGTTGTGCAAGTCTTGACACAATTTGCTGTGTAAGTGTAGCTTTTCTGAATATTTTGTTACAATAAATCATAATCTGCCAGATACATTTAAAGAGAACCTGTCTTGCGATTGAGCCTCTGGCAGTGCGTGTTAGGGGAGCGGGTAAGATTCAGGGATTTAAATTTGGCGGTATAGAGGAAAGGATAGCTCTATATGCAGACGACATCCTTTTATTTTTACAGGACCCTACAGAATCTTTACGGCAGGCGGTAAATTTAATTGAGCAATTTGGGGATATGTCCGGATTGAGGATAAATTGGGATAAGTCCAATTTAATGATGGTAGATGATGTTCCTTTGGAGTCACTGGGGCCCTTGGGCTGTACAAAATTGAAAGTTGTTAAGCAATTTAAATATTTGGGCATACAGGTTGCTTTACCTGTTACAGATTTCTTTAAACTAAATATGGAACCGTTAATGTTAAAACTCAAGGAAAAAGCAAATACTTGGAGTAGGCTGCGATTATCAGTTGTGGGCAGGGCTAACCTGACAAAAATGATCCTCATGCCGAAACTCTTATACCTGCTTCACAACTCACCGTTATGGCTCGCGAAGAATGTTTTTGGGAAGCTTAACTCGTTGTTTAGAGGTCTGGTATGGGGAGGCGGGCAACCCAGGATAAAGTTGGAGATCCTACAGAGACCGAAAACTGAGGGTGGGATTGCCTTGCCAAATCCGTGGGTGTACTTCCTGGCTGCTCAGTGCCAACATTTGAGAGGATGGACATCGAGGGAGGTAAGAATCAGGGGAAAGAGGATTCTAGAGGCACTAACGGGCAGGGTCCCGATCATACGAGGCTTGGAAGGAGGATATTTGGGTAGATTGGGTGGGGGGCTCCCCACTCTGTGCCTGGTTCAGAAAATATGGGAAAACATTAAGCGGATTAGGGGCCTTACTGGAGTGACCGAATACACCCCCATCTGGATGAATGTGGATTTGTATGAGTTTTATAAATTGGGTGAACAGAAGAGATGGATGCAAGCAGGTATTGAATGTGTAGATCACTTGGCTGTGAATGGAGAATTACGATGTTTTGAGGATCTGAAGAGGGAATTCCGGATTCCTGGATCAGATAGTTATTTGTATCTCAGGGTGCGGCATGCCTTTCAATCTCAAAAGAAAATCAGGGACCTGACAGTGCACAGGGATATTGTAGTAGACTATATCTGTATGCAGGGTGGAACGCGGGAAGTTATATCCACTGTGTACAGAGACCTGCTACATACCTGGTTATTGAAGCACCCCATAAAAGCTAGACGTAAGTGGGAGGAGGAAATTGGGGTAATGGAGGATGATGTTTGGGAACAGGTCTTGGAGTATGGCCCAAAGCTCTCGCTGAGTGAACCAGGCAGGTTGTCACAATTGTTTTTGATACACAGAGTATATAGGACTCCGGAATTCCTGCACAAAATAGGTATGAGAGACACGTCCGAATGTCAGAGGTGTGGTCAGGAGAGTGCTGGGATGTTACACATGTTATGGGAATGTCCGAGGTTGCAAGGATTTTGGTTGGTGGTTATGAACCTAATTGAGGTAAGATTTGGATGCAGGTTATCGAGAACCCCCCTGGTGTGTGTATTGGGCTGTGTGGAGGAAGTGGAGATCCCTAATGTGCAAAAAGTGGCAGTGGCTAGACTCCTCTATGTTGCCCGAAAGGTAATCGCCAGAGGATGGATTAAAAAGGATCCGCCCACTAGAGTTGAATATCTGCAGCAGGTCAGATATATTCTACGTACGGAGGAGAGCATATACCGGAGGAGGGGGACTGAGGGGATGTTCGAGAAACTATGGGAACCTTGGATAAGAGCACGATGATGAGCCTGGATAGAAACTGGTAGAGTGTTCTTTATGAATATGAGGGGGGGGAGGGGGAAGGGTTTGACCTTGATTGATGATAAAAGCTGAAACCTGCCTGCTTGTCCATTATATAGTAAATCAATGTATATCTGTGTAGTATCTGACTTGTTGCGAAGATATCTTTGTTTTTTACGTCTATTGAAAATTGTTGTAGAGTTAAATTTAGGGAGCAGTAATACGAAATATTCTCATGTTTATTACATGTATTGATGCCCGGAAAGTCTGGAACAAAATAGGGGGGGTGGAGGGTGGTGGGGGGTGTGAGGGGCTGTTTTACTGTTATGGGGTCAAAACATGAAACTGTACAAATGTTACTATTTTTGTGATGTTTGCAGATGATCTAATAAAAAAAAAAATATTTGAATTAAAAAAAAAAAGAGAACCTGTCACCCCCCTGGTGCTATGCTAACTGAATGCAGTACTGAATGCAGCGTGTCTGCTGCATTCAGGGAAGGGGTCCCCCATGGTTCTAGCCAAGCTGTAAGTTGTAAAAAAGACTTTTATTGATAAGGAGTCCAGAGGGACTTGCTCAGTAATGAGTCATCGCTGTTGCCACCTCTTGTTCAGCCTATTTTATGTGTCTGCCCTCCTCCCCGCTCATGCGCCTCATCATCTTAATTGATGCAGGTAATGGGTGGGAGAGGGTCCCAGCAGCTGAAACGCCTCCTGCCGGTGACATCAGCGTTGGAGCCCGCCCTGCTCCAGATAATGTATATACAGCAGGGCAGGCTGCGCGCTGACTGAAACACCTCCTGCCGATGATGTCTGTGCCAGAGCCCGCCCTGCTGTACATACATAATCTGGAGCAGGCGGCTCCGGCGCTGACGGCAGAAGGCGTTTCAGCTGCTGGGAGCCGCTCCTGCCTTTAACTCGCTCTGTGCCTGCATCAATTAGGATGATGAGGCGCATGAGCGGGAAGGAGGACAGACACATAAAGGATGATGAACAAGAGGTGACAACAGCGATGACTCATTACTGATTAAAGGCCCCGTTACACGCTACGATGTCCCAGCAATCCCACCAACGATGTGGATCGCTGGAACATCGGTAGCTGATCGCTGGTGAGCTGTCAAACAGGCAGACTCACCAGCGATCAGGACCAGCAAGAACGCTGGTATCCAGGTAAACAGCGGTAACTAAGCAGAACGTGGTGCTTAGTTACCCACTGTTTACCCTGGTTACACGGCTCCCAGTGCTTGCTGTGCAGCGCTGGGAGGTCGTTCATTGTTGGTCTCCCGCGCCGATGCTAGCCGCCCAGCAGGAGACCAACGATAAATTTATGGTCCAGTTCATTCACCAACGACCAACAATGAACACCTCATCGTTGGTCGTGGGTAAAGTACATATACAACGATGTCATTTAGACATCGCTGCAACATCACCAAACTGGTGACGTTGCAATGATATCATTAATGATATCGGAGTGTGTGACGGGCCTTTAGTCCCTCTGGACTCCTTATCCATAAACTTTATAAAGTTTAGGGGGAGCTTAAGGGGGGATCTAGAGACATGAGGGACAAATCCCTGAATTCAGCAGACACACTGCATTCAGTACTGCATTCAGTTAGCATCGCACCAGGGGGGGTGAGAGGTCCTCTTTAACCCCAAGGCCTCATTCAGATATCTGTTTTTCACATATGCATTTTATCTGTGTTTTTGAAAAATAGAACATATACCCATTATCGCCTATGAGACTGTTCACAAGTTCCTAGGTTTTTTTTTTTGTTTTTTTGCACACACAGAGTCAGCAAAAAGATCATGAAGACATGTCTTTATTTTAATGGGAGTCACAAATGAAAATTACTCATACAAATCTAAGGGTCTATGAAGACCTCAACAGCACATAGATGCATCAGTGTGCAGTTTGTGTGCACTTCGTGATTAACATTGCGATGAGTAGGAGAAGCTGGGTGTTTAACCCCTTTTATACTGGATAATTTTTATTTTTATTTATTACATACAGGTACATGAAAAATTACTGACGACTGAAACTGCAATTGAGACGGTCAACTGATGAATATAAGTTTAGCAAAGCTTTACTAGACATAATATATATCACGTTTCAGCAAGATCTAGGTCATAGTGCCTGGCTGTAAAATGATCACTAGAAATGTTTCCTATTTTAGTCTGAACTGTAGGTCATGGTTAAAGGAGATACTTGTGTGACCTCGGAACATCAGACATGCACGTCAAACTAAGAACACTCGACCCACGATCTTTCCATTCCTTCTTAGATCTCAAATCAGAACTGTCAGTAAGATGGAAATATATAATTTATTACTCTTATTTTCTTTATACATTGTGTCATATTAATCAATTATATCTAATGCTTAAAAGGGTTGTCTCAATATATTAAATGCAAAAAATTGTAAAATGCTTGCAAAAGGGAAAGGAATCTAATTCTATTCCGTCTTCACAAATATGCTGCCTGTGTTAGGTGTTTAGGCCACCATTTCTAATGATGACCGTATGGACGGTAGTCACATGCATGTAGAAGTGTCGTCAGATAGCTTGAACTCAGCTGCAGAGGCATGTACAAAGTCTCCAGAAGATGTTTATTTTTTCCACTGAAATCTTGAGTTAATGCACAATACAGCAGGGAAAAAACATTATTCTGCCAGAGGTATAAAAAAAAATGCAGATACTAAGATGGCTGACAGAACATGACAAAGAGAAGAAGGGAGGCATTACTGACATCCGAGCAGCTACAGGAAGAAAGAGGAAACAAAATTCTAACAAATGCAAATGCCTTCTCTCATGAAATGCTGAGCGATGTACTTCAACCCTAACACCAAGAATGTGTGGCATGTATAGATGGCTGATCTGAGCTCCTTGCCAGACTCCAGCACCAGCCACTAGGCATTTTTGGTATCTATTAAACAGGAAATCTCATACAGGAAACTTGGAGGCGTCAGCCATATGTTAACACCAAGGATAGATGCAGCTCTGATTCCTATTCTCAGATTAGCTGGGCGCAAGCCAGTGGAGATGTAGTGCTACTGTGGCGCCCCTGCGGACTGGTTGCCACAGTAACATTGTACCTATTCCACAGGTGTGGTGTTACCGTTCACAGGTGAGAGGGGTTGCTGAGCCAAGACACATTCACTTACACCCAACACCATCCAAGTCCAGGCCTGGAGATCTGGGCGGACCCTATTTAGGGGGGGCCCCATCTGCTGGCTGAAGGAGGGAGACCTGCAGGAAATAGGAGTCCTAGGGGACACGGGATTGGGGGAACCACATGTGTACCTCGAATCAAACCCAACCCGAGTTGGGCAGAGGGACAGGTCGCAGAGGGGACCAGCCCCGATTTAGTGAAAGGACTGCAAGCCTTAGCTAGAAAAAACGGAGGCTGCTGGCTTCCAAGGGCAGCAGCCACAACCCTGACCATATAGGGTTAGGGGACAACTTGAAGTCGCCAGACAGGGCCCGCGGCCACTAGATTGGGACCCTGTTGCATGAAGACGCCGGGCAGGAGAGGAGAGTAGCCAGTGTGGTAAGATGGCCAGGAAAGGCTCATGAAAGGTGTCTTGATGAGGTGGCCCCGTAACATCTGAGAGCTAGCCAGGCTGCGCAATGGAGGAGTACAACACCGGGCTGGGTGGACTTGAGTGGTTGCCAAGTATAGGTAAAGAACTGTAAACCTGGGGGTCCTCCGGTTGTTCCCCACGCCCTCTTCCACCGCTACAAAGACACCACTATATTATCAATAGACTTTTACCACTAATCCCTGGGGCTATGCTCTACCTGTGGGCAGGGATACAATCCAGGCTGCTTCCACTGGCCCCAGAGGTCCCATAGCAGCGCTGGTCACCCTGACCAAAATAACCACAGGTGCCGTCACAAACGTATTCCCTGTAAATAATCCCCTTTTCTGCATGCCCAGGGCCATGGAGCCGGGTCTCCACCACCTTGACCTCCCATGCAACCACCGGCCCAGTTACCAAGTACCCCACGGCCCTGATAGGCATCGCATTTGGCGTCACAAACAGGATTCGGACCCCTGTTAACATCAGGTCACATGCGTCTAAGAACTATGTGTAAAAAGGACTTGTGTAATGGTGGCTGCCATGCCATAATGCCATGTGCTGGCTGATGGGAGGGTCCCAATTACCCATCGTGGGACAAGCTCATCAGTGGCGCGAAAAGAAATGCACGCCCCCTGTAATGAGAGTGAGCCAAGGGGGAATGTCAGTCAACTCTAAGTGACCGCCTCCGGATGTAACAAAGGATTGCGACAAAACTGCACAGAAGAGAAGGAGTGGGGTGGAGAAGACACACGAGCAGAGTGATGGCAGGACAAGACAGAGAGGTCCCCACGTCTGCTGGGTCTGAAGCTGATGTACCAGGACAGCTCTGGATGTTCCAGGATCCGCTCCCAGTGATAGAGGCAGGCCTCCTGGAGGCGGAGGTCGAGGAGCTGGGCCGACAGCTCCTGGAGGTGCAACTAGCCACCCTGGGCAAGTGGCGCAAAGAGCTCAGGGAGAAGGCGGAGCGGCAACCAGCTTCCCGGGATGAGGAGCCAGATGTCCGGAAGGAGGCTGATGAGGAAGCTGATGAAACCAGCAAGGCGGTAAGCCCAGCAGTTTCAAATGCTCTGGTGGGCTCTGTAGACGCCCCTCCCCATAGTGTCCCTAGCCAGGCTATGCAATTAATGGACAGAGAAAGTGGAATAGTTTCGGCAGTGAGGCTCCAGGCCCAGCTGCAGCTGGAACTCTCCCCCAAAGCCGAGGGAGCCATGGCGGAGATGGTGTACTTCCACCGGGTCCACAGGGGAGACGCTGTGATGGGGTTCCCAGACGGCAGTACTGAAGCACAAGGGGACCTGCTAGAGGTAATGCCAGAGAAGGAGTACCTTTGGCGTCAATCAGGGCCAGGCGAGAGAAAGAATGATTTGCTGAGTTGGAGAGGAAAAGCAAAGCCCTGGCTGCAGAACCCACGGAACGTAAGAGAGGTTCCGTGATATAATTCAACATCCACAAGGGCTATGGGTTCATCAAGGAGCCCGACTTGGTGAGCCATGTGTTTGTAAACCGCCACAACGTAGAAAGTCACCTACCCCGGGTGTCTCCAGGCAGAGACTTATAACCAGGAGAATGGGTTGAGTACGAGCGATACTACAGTTCCCGAGGGTAGTATGCGGTCAGGGTCAAAAGGATTATGGCGGAGACGCATACCTCAGGCCCCACAACACCTAAAGCTACTTCCGACCCAGCAGTGGTGATACCTCCAAAAACACCACCCCCAGCTGCCAGGTGTGACAGAATTGAGACTCCAATGTGTGACCTGTACACCGAGACTGGCCTGTACACCAAGGCTTTGCCCCCGGCTGAGCTGTCAAAAGGTCAGATGACGCGAGCACAGAGGGGTGCTCAATGGCAATCGCTTCGCCAACCAACCCTTGGAGATGAAGTGGATGATTAGTGGAGATGAAGATAGTAGTATGCAGATCTTACCAGGTCGAGGAGGTTGTCAGCCTGTTACCATGCTGCCCTGTAAACAACCAAAAGAATAAGATGATAACTCTCTGTTACAACATGTAAATAGTTAGAGAGAAATTTAAGATTTGAATAATTATACCTGGCTAGGTAACACTTGAACTTGTTCAATAATGTTTCAAGTTAGCCGGATAGGCAGTTAATATAATGTTGAATTGTTATACATGGACAAATTGATCATAGGAAAGTGATGTGATTGGAACTGTACTGTACATAGTTAGCACTTCTCATACGTGCTTTTTGTTGGTTTTTAAGTCAGCACTGCGGGGTGCAATGCTATGCACTCTACACTTTGACCACTAAACAACCATCTGGTATGGCTGAAGCATTTGGTGCAATGAAAAGCCTTCATTCCCTGTAGCCACGCCCAGGGACAACGTTCAGGGGTTGAGGCGGTTACTCCTGCCTGTGCTAAACTCTGAGAGAGAGAGAGAGAGACATCCTGGCTATGGACTCAATTAAATCTTGCTGGAACAAAGTAATTGTTTTTGCACTTTTTCAACTTTTCTACTTTTCTACTTTTGTAATTTTATACCTGTTTGATATGAAACGTTTAAGCCGGAGCCTCCCATAAAGGGAAGAAGTTATTATCGTTATAATTGTTATGTGCACATAAAACATTTTGTATGTTTTTGTAACAAATAATACCTGTTGTCACGCTTCTGGGGGAAGGCGCCCTAGAGTGGACCCACTGGGCCGTGGTACCGAACTCCCCTGGGTGAGCTGGTCCTAGTTTAACCAACCTCCTATACAGGGATTGTCAGGGGCAAGCCCAGGGGGTCTGAATACCACAGCTGCTAGTATCAGGGGGGCGGCTCGTAAGGTTAGCCTATGCTAACACAGCTAAGGATTCCGGGATAAGAGTGTACAAAGCTAGGAGAACAGGAATGGTGCTACCAGGGAAGAGCACAGCAAGGGTTCCAGGAAAGAGAGTACAAGGCTGGAAGAACAAGAATGGTTCTACCGGGGAAGAGCACAGCAAGGGTTCCAGGAAACAGAGTACAAGGAAGGCCTGACCAACAGTCAGCAAGGCAGAAGCAAACTGACTTACTAATCAGGCACCTCCCATCACTGGAGGTGGCCTGATATACCAGAGGAAGAGCAGCTATTGGTCAAGGGGAGTGTCAGGTTGGACCGTGCTGGCCCCTAGAGTCACAGGGGAGGAGTGCACCTAGTGCGCCGCTGATTGGTCACATGAATACAGCCATTGTAATGTGCTCATGTGTGAGCCCGGTGGTCAGCTGACAGAAATGGAACCCGGTGACGGCTCTGAGACAAAGTACGCCTGGACGCTGGGTGCCCGGTCGGCAGAGGGGCAGAGGATGCCGACCAGGGAGAGGTGAGCTGGGGAGTGGTGCCGGGGGACCTAACACCTGTTTTTCAGCACACTGATATGCTGTGTTTCGCCAAAGGGGAATGTGGCTCCCCTGCGGATTTGTCACCACAGTAACATTGCACCTATTCCACAGGTGTGGTGTTACCACTCGCAGATGAGAGGGGTTGCTGAGCCAAGACTCATTCACTTACATCCAACACCATCCAACTCCAGGCCTAGGGATCTTGGCGGACCCTATTTGGGAGGGCCCCATCTGCCGGTTGGAGGAAGGAGTAGGCAGAGGGGGTAGGAGAGAGTGAGTGGTGTGGGAGTAAAGATGTCAAGCAGGCAGGAGGCCTGCAGGAAAGAGGAGTCCTAGGGGACACGGGAGTGGGGGAACCACCCGTGTGCTTTGAATTAGGCCCAACCCAAGTTGGGCAGAGGGAAATAACTGATGTTACAAGACAAGCATTTGAGACTTCCCAGGTCTCTTCATCAGGCATGGTATGACAAAATATTTAAAGAAACACAAATATATACAAGCACAACCAGAGCAGATGCCAGCTAAAATAAATGAGCATTTAAATTAATAAACAAACAGAGCCTAGAGAGGATCCTTAATCAGCCAGGCTTAGTGATGCAAAACTTTTTATGTGATAATGAACCATAAATCCTTCAGATAGGTTTAAATCTGATTGGGTACAGTCAAAAGTGCGTATTAGCTTGGTTGGTTGGATTCACAGACCTTTGGATGTTTCTGTGACTTGATAAGACCTCTCAATATTGCAATATTTTTTCATATTTTTCATATTTTCAATGTTATGTTCTTGACCACAAAAGTGTTTGGCTACAGTTAAATGTATTTTTTGGTAATTGTGTGACAATGAGACCTCATCCTTAGACTCTGTCCTTTCTCACCAACATAACAAACCCCCACAGGACATATATTGCACAGAATTAAATACACCATATTGGAAGATGAGCGTGTGAATGACCCAGTAATCTTATAACAAACACAGCAGGATTCTTCATTTTATCTTTGCAGACATTACCTATAATCACCTAGTCAAGATCCTAGCATTGAGCAAACGGTGCATTATGTGGTCTGTTAATTTGCTGATGTACCTTGCACAGCTGAAGAATGTCTCTGCCAAACAGAATCAGGATGTCTTACTAATGCCAAGGGTTTGTACCTTGTTGGCTATAGTCCTCAGGTGAGGATGATGAAGAGCAGCCTCTGGCATTGGGATCTTTTCCCTATTGGATGGTACCTGGTTGCACTAAATGAGTGTAGGTAAGGGTATATCAACAGTGTTCCCAAGATAAGTTACTATTACGGTACCTTCACATGCCGCAATATCGTCTGGTTTTTCATGGTTGCCTCAGATCGCCAATGGCGGCATCACACGCCCCAATTTCACCCTGAAAGTAAGGCAATGTGTCGCTCCGGAAATCGTCTCACCCACAGCGGAAGCAATCCTGCTTAATTCCATCACCGCTTCAGACGCCACAATTCCAAAGACAATGTGGGCGTACATGTTCAGCGCAGCAAGGAGATAGGGGTGCCGCAGTGGTTTACATCACGCCCATACGCGCTCATTGGACAATGCAATATCATTACGATTGGTCAGCCTGCACTGGAAGGCTGGCTAATACATGATGCGGATGGTTGTGTCGCAGAAGATGTGTGTGGTGCTGAACGGACAGCTCTTCAAATATGGCACGCCGTCAAGTGACAGCCAATGGGAACACAGTAGGCCACACCAATCATGTTAGACGGGGCGCAGACTGCAGCACGCTGAGGCACACATAGGGAAATCATAGGCAACGCTCTTTCCATCACTATCGCCCTCTCACACGCCACGACACAGAAATATCGCCTTACTGATTGCGGCTGATTACTAAGCACTGTTCAGAAATCAGACGAGAGGCGATTTATCACCGCGAAATTCCCCAATCACACGCCACAACCGTGAGGCAATTTTACGGCGATTGCTCCGGGGCGACATATCGCCTTTATGATCTCCAGGCGATATTGCGGCATGTGAAGGTACCTTTAGACCACTGGTCCTTCTCCCAGAGACCTCAGTAACACAGCTGCAGATGCCTAAAGTGTAAGGATAGGCATTTATCTTTAAGTTGAACATATGAAAGAGTTCTGACATTGCAAGTGATCGGTTGCACTAAAGCCCCAGTCACACATAACGATATCGTTAGAGAGATCGTTGTAACTGTGACGTTACAACGATCTCTCCAGCGATATCGTTATGTGTGACACTTTGCAGCGATCAGGCCCCTGCTGTGAGGTCGCTGATCGCTGCAAAGTGCTCTGGGTCATTTTTAGATCGTTGGTTTCCCGCTGGTCAGCACGCATCGCTGCGTGTGACTGCAAGAAACCAGCGATCTGTGACCTCACAGTGCTGGTTACTATGGTAAACACCGGGTATCCAGGCAGCGCGTGCTGTCTAGATATCCGGCGTTTACCATGGTTACCAGCGTCCTCCCTGCTTAGCACTGCCTGTAAGCAGGGAGAACGCTGGTAACTATGATAAACAGCGGGTATCTAGGCAGCGCGCGTTGCTTGGATACCCGGTGTTTATGATAGTTACCAGCGTTCTCCCTGCTTACAGGCAGCTCTAAGCAGGGAGAACGCTGGTAACTATGATAAACAGCGGGTATCCAGGCAGCGCGCGCTGCCTGGATACCCCGCTGTTTATCATAGTTACCAGCATTCTCCCTGCTTAGCACTGCAGCGCTAAGCAGGGAGCGATGTCGGAGGTGGCTCCCATGGCCTGATCGCTGGGGAGATCTGCCTGTTTGACAGCTCCCCAGCGATCAGGTAACGACGCTCCAGCGATCCCGGCAGGTCGTTATCGCTGTTGGGATCGTTGGAGCAATCGTTATGTGTGACAGCACCCTAATCGTCGAAGATGATGTACACCTTGATGGTTTTCTGTAGGTGACCCTTATGATACACATTCACCAATAAGAAAAAAGGGGTTTGGGTGTCACTAAAGTGTGATCAACCAGTCACACGAGAATTAAGAATCTACAATTTGGAGAAAAGAATGTGTGGAATGACTGGGATCAAATGCTGAATACAAGAAAATAACATTTTGAAAAAACTTTATTGAAAAAAGGAAACAAATATGAAAAACACCAACAAGTTAAAAACGATTAAAAGTGTGTGAACACAGCACACCAAACATCATGAAGCCTACAACTGTAAGCTAAACTGTATTCATAAAGGGATTCGAGTAACAAAGAATACCCAAATACTGACACACTGAGTACCTAATGTGACAAAGAACCATCAAAAAAATGGACAATGCCTGTCTACTGCAGTCTCAGGGAACAACCTGTGAAGTACAACCAATGCATCAAAACATCAGACAACCCTGTACAGAATTGAACAACCAATGAAGGTGTATGATAGAGGTTATTGCACCTAGAGATTGGAGTGTGGATACTGTATAATATTAACCGTAACAGGGTGCTAATACCCTAAGAAACATGTAAGGGTATGTGCACACAGGACGTTTTTCCAGCAGTCCTGAATGCAGGAAAATCAGTACTGGTTTCAAGGATCCTAGCCTAGAGTCCTTGACAGGAGATTTGCTGCGTTCAGGTCCTGCGTTTTTATCGCTTTGTTCGCATGTTTCGCATATTTTTCGTGCCTTTCTACTGTGTTTTTCCCATTGACTGCAGCAAAAACGCAGGGAAAATAGAACATGATCATTCTTTCCCATCCACAGCAAAACTGGCATGATTTGACACTTCTTGACACTTGCAAAACCAATGTGTAGGCACAGCATTTCTAGTAAACACATTGGTTTTGCAGGGAAGCCCAACCACAGGAACAAATTAATACAAATTAACATTAAACCAAGGGTAAACTGCAGGCGGAAACCTCAGCAAAAATTCTGGAAAAATGTCCTGTGGACACATACCCTAAAGGTACCGTCACACACAGCAATTTTGCTAGGCAATTTCACTGGCAATTTGCTGGTTGCAGTGAAATCATGGATACATTGTTCTATTTTGTTGCTTTGTACAAATGGAACAATGTGTCCATGATTTCACTGCAACCAAGAAATTGCCAGTGAAATTGCCTAGCAAAATTGCTGTGTGTGAAGGTACCTTAACAGGTATAGTAGCAAAATAATGCTGGGAGAACAAGCTGTCAGAGAGAGACCTATAAGGCAGGTGTAAGCAACCAGGCAAGAACTCGTCATGTGACCGGAAACCGCTACCGGGATTATGACGTCACCACATGTCCTACAGATCCTCACTACTATTCACTACTAGTCAGGGCCTGTAGGACCTGCAGTGACGTCATAATCTCGGCAGCGGTTTCCGGTCATATGACGAGTTATTGCGAGAACTCGTCATTTCACCGGGAAACGCTGCCGGGATCACATCTCCGAAAGGTAGATAGTGCTAGAAGCGTCCCTGGATGGATTAGAGAAGTGAGTATCGATATTTTTTTTATTTTTAACCCTTGATTTTACTTCATTTCAGTTCCGCAATGTATGTATATACCTTGCGGAACTGAAATCGAACTGAAATCGAACATGACCTCGAACTGCCGAATTTAGAGCAAATTGTTCTAATTCGATGAACGACTCAAACATCGCCAAAAACATCTCGAATTTGAGATTGGCGAACAATTCGAGACGAACACCACTCATCTCTAGTGGTTAATGAAATCTGTATATGCTGGGGAAGGAAAATTAAATAGATGTACATTAAATGGAATACAGCAAGATGATGGTTGCAGAAGGTGACCAAACTATTTGTACACAAGGCAGTGCCTTGAAAAGGGAGGAATGTAAATGCAAAAATTGTACAAAGTGCAAAAAAATGCAAAAAAGGCTATTGGACCTGTGAAGAGAAATTGATTAATCATAATGTACATAATGGGGCAGTTAGGGTAAAAAACCTTCCATATGGGTGGAACCTGAAAGAGAATGGAATTAGTAGCATAAGGTGCATAAATGGCATTCAGTGATGTTGATGGAGCAGGGGGGGATGGCCATAACATGGGAACAATGAGCTGTGTACCTCCCTAAGCACGAGAGGAGATGCAGTATATCCAGTGCCTAAAATGGGATATAAAGCAAGTGAGGACAATGTCCCTGCTCATCTTCTTCTGATTAGTTCCTATTTTGCTCTTCTGAGTGATGTTGGTCAGTGGCGGGTGCTCAGGATGACCTACCGGCCAATCAATATTGAATAGTCCCAAATGATATTGTGGTGGTAATATATGTCTCATCTCATGTTCCAATCTAGGAACCAGACAAAAAGTATGAAGTGATCTTCAGTGCGGAGATCCAAAGGACCAAAGTGGTGATATGTTGGAGGCAATCCCAGATAAAAAAAAAAAAACGGTGTTCCGTTCTCTTAGGTGGAAAAAAAATTTATGAATTAAAGGGAAAAAAACAGCCAGCATCTATGAGGGAGGCCATTGTCGTGGTTATACCCAAGGATGGATCCCAATTAAGAGATTCCATGGGATAAAATAATTATTTAGAGAATTAGTGTGGGGTAGGAAGAGTCCCAGACTAAAACAAGAAATATTGCAGAGACCTAAAGACGTAGGAGGGTTGTCACTTCCAAAACCCTGGTTATACTTCCTTTCTGCACAAAGCCAACACCTCAAGGGATGGGGGGATGCTCTGGGTAAGGGACAGACACCGGTATGCCTGGTACACTTAATGATGATTTCACCACTTAGTATAGGACTGGAGGCAGGTCTCTTCGAGAATTGGGGATAGCAGTACCATACTATAAGCCTAATCCATAAAATATGGCAAAAGATCAAGCAGACTAGGGGAGCAACTCATTTTATGAGGTTTTCCCCTGTCTGGGATAACATTTACTTTCAGGAGTTCAGCAACATGACGAGGTTTGGTGAATGGAAAGATGTGGGGATTACCCTGATTGATCACTTGATCTACAGAGGGAGGCACTTTTTTTGGAAAAAAAAAAGTGCTTTTTCATTTTTATGGATGAATTTGTGAAGCATCTGGGGGTTCAAAGTGCTCACTATGCATCTAGATACGTTCCTTGGGGGGTGTAGTTTCCAAAATGGGGTCACTTGTGGGGGAGCTCCAATGTGGAGATACACAGGGACCCTACAAACGCGACATGGTGTCCGCTAACAAATTGAGCTCATTTTCCATTCAAATTGTTAGCGGACACCATGTCGCGTATGGAGGGTCCCCGTGTGTCTCCACATTGGAGCACCCCCACAAATGACCCCATTTTGGAAACTAGACCCCCTAAGGAAAGTATCTAGATGCATAGTGAGCAGTTTGAACCCTCAGACGCTTCACAAATCTATCCATAAAAATGAAAAAGCACTTTTTTTTCACCAAAAATGTATTTTTGCCTACATTTTTTCAGTTTCACATGGGAAAAGTGATAAAATACATCCCAAAATTTGTTGGGCAATTGTTCCTGAGCACACCGATACCTTATATGTGGTCATAAACCACTGTTTGGGCGCACGGCAGGGCTCAGAGGTGAAGGAGCGCCATTTCACTTTTTGAACGGAAAATTGGCTCTAAAATTCAAATTGCGCTCCTTCCCTTCTGAGCCCTGCCGTGCGCCCAAACAGTGGTTTATGACCATATATGAGGTATCGGTGTACTCAGGAGAAATTGCCCAACAAATTTTAGGATGCATTTTATCCTGTTGCCCATGTGAAAATGAAAAAATTGAGGCTAAAAGAACATTTTTGTTACAGAAATTAAAATGTCCATTTTTTCCTTCAACTTTATTTTAGTTCCTGTGAAGCACCTGAAGGGTTAATAATCTTCTTGAATGTAGTTTTGAGTAGCTTGAGGGGTGCAGTTTTTGGAATGGTGTCACTTTTGGGTGTTTTCTGTCATGTACACCCATCAAAGGGACTTCAAATGTGATGTGGTCACTAAAAAAATGGTTTTGTAAATTTTGCTGGAAAAATGAGAAATTGCTGATGAACTTTGAACCCTTATAACGTCCTACCAATTTTTCATTTTTCTTCCAAAATTGTGCTGATGTGAAGTAGACATGTGGGAAATGTGATTTATTAACTATTTTGTGGCACATAACTCTCTGGTTTAGCAGAATAAAAATTAAAAATATGAAAATTGCTAAATTTTCAAAATTTTTGCCAAATTTTTGATTTTTTCACAAATAAACGCTAAAATTATCGACCTAAATTTAATACTAACATGAAGCCCAATATGTCACGAAAAAACATTCTCAGAATCGCTAGGATCGGTTGAAGCGTTCCAGAGATATTACCTCATAAAGGGAGAGTGGTCAGAATTACAAAAAATGGTCCGGTCATTAGGGTGCAAAGTGACTCGGTCCTTAAGGGGTTAAATACACCTGTCACTACCATACTGCATACAAATAGAGACATTTTGCAAGAGATTACTAAAATAATCTCTTGAGCCACTCTTCCACGCCAAGGAATGTCTCAGATAGAGTGGTCCTACTCTACATATCTTTAAATTTCTGATGTGTACGTAGACAGCATAATATAATATAAAGAGGACCATATAAAGCTAACACTCACCTATACATGTCAGACAATGCTTCCCATTTATTTTTTTCAGCAATTTTTGGCTGTACTGGCTCCCCCTGTTTTCTCTGAGGATTACTCCCTGTATACAGGACAAGAAAAGTGGTACTGTGCAGTGTATATATACACAATAATACAGATACTGAGGATTATACTGTATACCGGACAGGAGAAGTGGTACTGTGCAGTGTACATATACAGAATAATACAGAGGCTGAGGATTACACCCAGGAAAAAACAGAAAACGCCAGCACTGCCAGAAAATATAAAAATTGTGCAAAAACACATATTGTTTCCAAACTGCAAAAAATTTAGTTGAGACATTTAGCAAAAGATTAAATAATCTTTTGAGCCACCCCGCCAAACGTCAAGGCATTCTCAGATAGGGTGGTTCTACTCTACAATTTTTAATTTACACTGTGTCAAAAGACCTCAATAATATATATAAAGTGGACCATACAAAAACATCACTCACCTCCACATATCAGACCTGCTTCCAAGGTGCCAGATCAGTGCAAGGCGGCCGTCACACGCTGCAATATCTTGAAAGATATCGTTTAAGCGATCTGCTTTTTGATCGCTTAAGCGATATCGTTTGTGCATCGTTACGTGCGATCAAGCGATTTTACAATGTAAAATCGCTTGATCGTGACATCGCAGATATGAGAGCCGGAGCTCATATCAAGCGATAAACGCTTGTTCAATCTGCTTCATCGTGGTGTGTGACACCACGATGAACAATCTCCCAGCGGCAGAGCCTATGCTGGGAGATGGTATCTATGGTAAACGTCGGGTTATTAAGCGCCACGCGGCGCCTAGTAACCCGATGTGTACCATAGTTACCAGCGATCTCGCTGGCCCACATCGCTGGTGAGTCTGTCTGTGTGACATCTCACCAGCGATGTGAACGATATTGTTAGCGATCGCGCATGCACGTGATCGCTTACAATATCGTTCACGATGTCGAGACGTGTGACGGGCGCCCAAGTGATATAAGGCAACCTAGGCCCCCACACCTGCAGCTTCCACCACAAATGTCAGGGCTTTTCAAAGTTAACCCCCACCGCACCAACCGAGCCTTTATGGATAACAGCAGGTTAGGTTCAGGTGAATGAAACAAAAACTGAGCCTGTGTGCTGGGTGTGATAACCATGTGTGAACAGTTACCAAGAATACAAATGTCAGTACAGATGGAAACGGACAAAATCTAGCATGCACGGCGAAGTGGTGGTCAGCCACTAAACCATACCCAGGAAAAAAACAGAAAACACCAGCACTGCCAGAACATATAAAAATTGTGCAAAAACACATATTGTTTCCAAACTGCAAAAAATTTAGTTGAGACATTTAGCAAAAGATTAAATAATCTTTTGAGCCACCCCGCCAAACGTCAAGGCATTCTCAGATAGGTTGGTCCTACTCTACAATTTTTAATTTACACTGTATCAAAAGACCTCAATAATATATATAAAGTGGACCATACAAAAACATCACTCACCTTCACATATCATGGTGGGGTTACACGTCCCGATATTGCGGGGATATCGGAGGCAACGACGCGGGAGCGCGCATTTAGTGCACGTTTCTCCCTGCATCGCATCACCAGTTTACACGCCGCGATATCGGGATGCAACGTCCCTACGATGTGCACGCCCACCAACCCAGGAACAACCATTTAACATGGGAGTGAATGGGTGACGTCAGCGTGCACATCGTAGTTGGGCTGTCACACGCAGCGATGCTGGCACAACGGCCTTGCGATATCGGCGAGTTGAATAGCTTTGCTATTCAACTCCGATATCGTTTTGGCATCGTTCCAGCATCGCGTTGTACACTCAAACTGTACAACGCGCACCCGATATCGGCTCCAACTCGCGACCCACGTGACTTTTTGTCGGAGTTGGGTCGGAGTTGGACGCCGATATCGCGGCGTGTAAACCCACCATCAGACCTGCTTCCAAGGTGCCAGATCAGTGGAAGTGATATAAGGCAACCTAGGCCCCCACACCTGCAGCTTCCACCACAAATGTCAGGGCTTTTCAAAGTTAACCCCCACCGCACCGACCCAGCCTTTATGGATAACAGCAGGTTAGGTTCAGGTGAAGAACTGAGCCTGTGTGCTGGGTGTGATAACCGTGTGTGAACAGTTACCAAGAATACAAATGTCGGGGGGGCTCAAAAGATTATTTAATATTTTGCTAAATGTCTCAACTAAATTATTTGCAGTTTGGAAACAATATGTGTTTTTGCACAATTTTTATATTTTCTGGCAGTGCTGGCGTTTTCTGTCTTTTCCTGGGTATGGTTTAGTGGCTGACCACCACTTGCCGTGCACACCAAATATTGTCTGTTTTCCATCTGCATTGACTCCATTATTTTTAGTAACTGTTCACACACGGTTACCACTTCCTGTCCTCAGGCTAGTTTATTGCAGCTACACCCACCTGAACCTGACTTGCTTTTACCCTTAAGAGCTGGTTGGGTCAGTGAGGGTTAACTGTGAAATAGCCCAAACACTTGTGGTAGAGTCCGCAGGTGTGGGGGCCTCAGTTGCTCTTCATTTACTGACCCACCTGGCACCTTGGGAAGCATTGTCTGACTTGTATAGGTGAGTGTTAGCTTTATATGGTCCTCTTTATTTTATATTCTATTATGCTGTCTACGGACACATCAAAAATTTAAAAATATGTAGAGTAGGTCCACTCTATCTGAGACATTCCTTGACGTGGGAGAGTGGCTCAAAAGATTATTTCGGTAATCTTTTGCGAAATGTCTTTATTTGTATGCAGTATGGTAGTGACAGGTGTACTTACACATTTATTTTTTCAGCAATTTTTGGCTGTGCTGGCTCCCCCTGTTTTCTCTCTGGTGAGGATTACACCCAGTATACAGGACAGGAGAAGTGGTACTGTGCAGTGTATATATACACAATAATACAGATTCTGAGAATTACACGAGAAGTGGTACTGTGCAGTGTATATACAGAATGATACAGATACTGAGGATTACATTCAGTATACAGGACAGGAGAAGTGGTACTGTGCATTGTATACATACAGAATAATATATATACTGAGGATTACACCCATCATAAAGGACAGGAGAAGTGGCACTGTGCATTTATACACAATAATACAGATACATATACATATATATTAGACTCAGTAGACAGGAGAATTATACCCAGCATACTCAGTAGGCTGTGTTATATAGATAGGAGGCTGTGGTATATAGATAGCCAAGACTCAGCCAGATCGTAAAGATGGGGAAAGTTGAAAGGTGGCGGCAGAAAGTCCAGTGCTGGGCGCAGAGAGAATCAGAATCTGTGGAGGCACTGGGAAGAACAGAAAGCGAACTCTGCCCGCAGGAAAACTTTCTGATGCTGTACATTACACATTGCGGGCTCTGTGCACATTACACACTGCGGGTTCCGTGCACATTACACACTGTGGGCTCCGTGCACATTACACACTGTGGGCTCCGTGCACATTACACACTGCGGGCTCTGTCCACATTACACACTGCGGGCTCTGTGCACATTACACACTGCGGGTTCCGTGCACATTACACACTGTGGGCTCCGTGCACATTACACACTGTGGGCTCCGTGCACATTACACACTGCAGGCTCCGTGCACATTACACACTGCGGGCTCCGTGCACATTACACACTGCGGGCTCCGTCCGCATTACACACTGCGGGCTCCGTCCACATTACACACTGCGGACTCCATGCACATTACACACTGCGGACTTTGTGCACATTACAGACTGCTGGCTCTGTGCACATTACACACTGCAGGCTCTGCACATTACACACTGCGGGCTCTGCACATTACACATTGTGGGCTTTGTGCACATTACAGACTGCGGGCTCTGCACATTACAGACTGCGGGCTCTGGGCACATTATAGACTGCGGGCTCTGCACATTACAGACTGCAGGCTCTGCACATTACAAACTGCGGGCTCTGCACATTACAAACTGCGGGCTCTGGGTAACATTACAGACTGCGGGCTCTGCACAGTACACACTGCGAGCTCTGGGCACATTACAGACTGCAGGCTCTGGGCACATTACAGACTGCGGGCTCTGGGCACATTACACACTGCGGGCTCTGCACATTACAAACTGCGGGCTCTGCACATTACAAACTGCGGGCTCTGGGTAACATTACAGACTGCGGGCTCTGCACAGTACACACTGCGAGCTCTGGGCACATTACAGACTGCAGGCTCTGGGCACATTACACACTGCGGACTCTGGGCACATTACACACTGCGGGCTCTGCACATTACACACTGCGGGCTCTGCACATTACACACTGCGGGCTCTGTGCACATTACACACTACGGGCTCTGCACATTACAGACTGTGTGCTCTGCACGTTACAGACTACGGGCTCTGCACATTACAGACTGCAGGCTCTGCACATTACTGACTGCGGGCTCTGCACATTACAAACTGCGAGCTCTGCACATTACACACGGCGGGCTCTGCACATTACAGACTGCGGGCTCTGCACATTACAGACTGCGGGCTGTATGCACATTACACACTGCGGGCTGTATGCACATTATACACTGCGGGCAAAATACACATTACACACTGCGGGCAGAATACACATTACACACTGTGGGCAGTATATACATTACACACTGCAAGCTCTGTGCACACCTGGGAGTGCTGGTGTATATCTTGTATACACAGCACTATACTGTATACACAGGTCCACACTATATATACAGTATAAAGGCACACTAGTAGAGTATGTAATGTTGACCTGTATATACTGTGTAGTGTTGTGTAGAGACAGACAGACACACACACACAGACAGACCGAGACACTCAAGCAGACACAGACATGATACTCACATACAGGACATGTCATGATGTCACATGGAGGAAAGGCATCAGGGGTCACATGATCAGCTCGGTTGGAGGGCCTGGGATCTGCACCTGTCATCCTGATTGGTGTGAGTGGGTCACTGCTGTAGAGAAATGGCTTCACCCCTTCACGATTGTGGCCCCGCCCCCTGCATGCCGTTGCCGCTCGGCCGCAATGATTTAAAGCAGGGCTGCGGCCAGAGGAGCGGGCGGCCCACGCACCACACTAGTGGGTGGCCCGTAGGGAAAAGTCCAGGCCTGATTCTCAGGCAAACCGGAAGGTGGCTTGGCAACACCAGTAGCAATAGAATAAAGGTGTAGAATCCGGTGCCACAAAAATTCTTTTTATTTCATGATTAAAAATTTAAAATCACACATCCTCCAGAGGATCTTCTGGACGCGTTTCGTGGGTCTAGCCCACTTAATCGTCAGTATAATGGCAATACAAACAACAGGAATATATACAATTTAAAAAGCAAAACCACCCCCCTCTCGCATGTGTGACAAATATACATCATTTATTTCTATCCAATCATATACCCACAGATTTAACAGAGTAAAAAGAAAATAAAAAAAAGG
This sequence comes from Allobates femoralis, assembly GCA_033576535.1. Classification (NCBI taxonomy): domain Eukaryota; kingdom Metazoa; phylum Chordata; class Amphibia; order Anura; family Aromobatidae; genus Allobates; species Allobates femoralis. The sequence goes on along the minus strand of JARQOC010000003.1, from coordinate 686,924,808 downwards.
AGAGGAGAAAGAGAGAAAAAGAGGAGAAACAAAGACCTGATACCTGAAAGTAAAAGAGGAAGAGAGAAGAAAAAAAAAAAAAGAGAAAGAAGAAAGGACCTGATACCTGAAAGTAAGAGAGCAAGAGAAAAAAAAAAGGGAGAAAGGAGAAAGAGAGAAAAAAAAGAGGAGAAGCAAAGAACTGATACCTGAAGGTAAAAGAGAGAGATAAAAAAAAGGAGAAGAATAGACCTGATACCTAAAAGTAAAAGAGGAAGAGAAGAGAAAAAAAAAGAGCGAAAGGAGAAAGAAGCAAAGACCTGATACCTGAAAGTAAAAGAGGAATAGAAGAGAAAAGAAAAAAAACATTAAAAAAAAGAGAAGCAGAGACCTGATACCTGAAAGTAAAAGGAGAAAGAAAAAAAATAAAAGAGAGAAAAGAGAAGCAAAGACCTGATACATTAGTAATGCAACTGCATGATAAACATACAGATGTAGAAGTGTAGGAATAACTACAACATAGATCATTATTTCATATTGTAAGCTACCAACTACAAGATTATTATATATTATAAATTGCATATTTTAAGAGAAAAGGTATAATTCTCCAACCACATAACAGTAGGAGGATCACATAAAGATTTAATTCATGTAATACATAAACATATACCTCCTTCCCCAATGAATTATTCATACATTATGTTAAACCAAAACTAGAGTTTGAGTAGCTACAAACACAAGAATGGGAAGTTACCTCCCAACCTTTAGGAAAGATTACTCAAATAAAATTCTTTTTGATTAATTAATCTTTATTATATATTTTTAGTATGACAATTTAAAAATCAGAGCATTCCCTCCGGGGGGACACACAAGAATCACCACCATAAGACTGTTCAGCATATAAAAAAATAGTATGTACAGCAACAACCACATAAATCTTGTTCTTTATATCAACAATACTGGGTCATAGATTTTACAATATAATCCACCCCATCATATTATATATATCTCCCATAACCATGTTTGCCTGATAGATACTGATCGGTATATCTAAAAAAGGTCTCAGTTGTATACTATCTTATCTTACTGAGAAAACCAAAAATACACTCAGATCAGACCTACACACTCACTGGGTGCCCTAAATAAGTTCCAATATCTCCTTAGGCATCAACCCAGACAATGAATTACGGGGCACAAAGTGCGGTCGTGCTTCATACCTGTGTAAACTGAGATATCAATGCGTGCTTGTGCTCCCTCCTCCCCTACGGCCGTTTCGCTTCCCTGCTTCTTCCGGGGGGCGCGCCTAAGGAGATATTGGAACTTATTTAGGGCACCCAGTGAGTGTGTAGGTCTGATCTGAGTGTATTTTTGGTTTTCTCAGTAAGATAAGATAGTATACAACTGAGACCTTTTTTAGATATACCGATCAGTATCTATCAGGCAAACATGGTTATGGGAGATATATATAATATGATGGGGTGGATTATATTGTAAAATCTATGACCCAGTATTGTTGATATAAAGAACAAGATTTATGTGGTTGTTGCTGTACATACTATTTTTTTATATGCTGAACAGTCTTATGGTGGTGATTCTTGTGTGTCCCCCGGAGGAAATGCTCTGATTTTTAAATTGTCATACTAAAAATATATAATAAAGATTAATTAATCAAAAAGAATTTTATTTGAGTAATCTTTCCTAAAGGTTGGGAGGTAACTTCCCATTCTTGTGTTTGTAGAATTTGCTGAGGAAAGCAATTTTTTAAGGGACTTTGCATTGTGAGTTTGAGTAGCTGCAGTGGCCGATCTCTAGTAAGCACTGAGGCTAGAGTTTTAGTCGTGGCAGCTGCTGACCTCTAGTAAGCACTGCAGCTAGAGTTTGCGTCGCGGCAGTGGCTGATCTCTAGTATGCACTGAGGCTAGAGTTTGAGTCGTGGCAGTGGCCAATCTCTAGTAAGCACTGAGGCTACAGTTTGAGTCGTTGCAGTGGCTAATCTCTAGTAAGTACTGAGGCCAGAGTTTGAGTTGTGGCAGTGGCCGATTTCTAGTAAGTACTGAGACTAGAATTTGAGTAGTGGCAGTGGCTGATCTCTACTAAGCACTGAGGCTAGAGTTTAAGTAGTGGCAGTGGCCGATCTCTAGTACGCACTCAGGCTAGAGTTTGAGTTGTAGCAGTGGCTGATCTCTAGTAAGCACTGAGGATAGAGTTTGAGTCATGCCAGTGGCCGATCTCTACTAAGCACTGAGGCTAGAGTTTAAAGGGAACCAGTCACCTCATGCTACCCCCCTGACCTATCACTAGTTGTCCCTATATCGTCCTAGCTGCTCCCTAACCATCCCTCTCTGCTGTAAATCCGCCCTATAAATATGTTTAAAAATGACTTATAACTTACAGGCTGTCGCTCAGTCAGGAGACTGGAAATACGGCTCCAGGTTCCATTCTCTCCTCCTCTCTGCATCACTGCACGCCCTGCTGGGAATCATCATTCAGTCTTGATCTCCTCCTCTGTTGGAATCTCCCGCCGTCCTCTCCTCCTGTGATGCACCAGCCGGTACGTCATATCCGGCCGGTGCATCGTGGGGCTTAATCATGTGGTACGGCACCGGCTTCTATATGCGCACTGCACATTCGCCAGAAGCCGGCGTCATACCACTTGATTAAGCCCCACAATGCATCGGGCCGGATATGACGTACCGGCCGGTGCATCATAGGAGGAGGGCGGGAGATTCCAAGAGAGGAGGAGATCTCAAGACCGAATGATGACGCCCAGCAGGGCGTGCAGTGATGCAGTGAGTAGGGGAGAATGGAGCCTGGAGCCCCCTTTCCAGTCTCCTGACTGAGCGACGGCCTGTAACTTATGTAATTTTTAAACATATTTATAGGGCGGATTTACAGCAGAGAGGGATGGTTAGGGAGCAGCTAGGAAGGTGTAGGGACAACTACTGGTAGATTAGTGGGGTAGAATGAGGTGACAGGTTCCCTTTAAGTGGTGGCAGTGGCTGATCTCTAGTAAGCACTGAGGCTAGAGTTTGAGTCGTGTCTGTGGCTGATCTCTAGTAAGCACTGAGGCTAGAGTTTGAGTCATGGCAGTGGTTGATCTCTAGTAAGCACTGACGATAGATTTGAGTTGTGGCAGTGGCCAATCTCTAGTAAGCACTGAGGCTACAGTTTGAGTCATGGCAGTGGTTGATCTCTACTAACCACTGAGGCTAGAGTTTGAGTCATGGTAGTGGTTGATCTCTTGTAAGCACTGAGGATAGAATTTGACTTGTGGCAGTGACCAATCTCTAGTAAGCACTGAGGCTACAGTTTGAGTCATGGCAGTCAGGGGAGGACTGGCCCAGGTGGCAGGGGGGCATCTGCCATCCAGGCCGGTGGTATTGTCCCTGTTTAGGGCCGCCCACTGCAGTGACTGCCACCGCTGCCGCAATTACAGGGAAGCAGGTGGCGGGCCGCGGCTGATGGCAAGGTGGAGGCTGGTGAGTGAAGCAGGCTACAGTATCCTAAACCCCCCCACTCTTCACCCAGCGTACCACGCTAGCACCCCCCTCCTCACTTTGGCTTCGGCTGTAGAACGTAGACTGCCACCCAGGGCATGTTGTACCAGCCAGCCCCTGATGGCAGTGGCTAATCTGTAGTAAGCACTGAGGCTATAGTTTGAGTCATGGCAGTGGCTAATCTCTACTAAGCACTGAGGCTAGAGTTTGAGTCATGGTAGTGGTTGATCTCTACTAAGCACTGAGGCTAGAGTTTGAGCCATGGCAGTGGCTGATCTCTAGTAAGCACTGAGGCTAGAGTTTGAGTCATGGCAGTGGTTGATCTCTAGTAAGCACTGAGGCTATAGTTTGAGTCATGGCAGTGGTTGATCTCTAGTAAGCACTGAGGCTATAGTTTGAGTCATGGCATTGGCTAAACTCTACTAAGCACTGAGGCTAGAGTTTGAGTCATGGCAGTGGTTGATCTCTACTAAGCACTGAGGCTATAGTTTGAGTCATGGCAGTAGCTAATCTCTACTAAGCACTGAGGCTAGAGTTTGAGTCATGGCAGTGGTTGATCTCTACTAAGCATTGAGGCTAGAGTTTGAGCCATGGCAGTGGTTGATCTCTAGTAAGCACTGAGGCTAGAGTTTGAGTCATGGCAGTGGTTGATCTCTAGTAAGCACTGAGGCTATAGTTTGAGTCGTGGCAGTGGCTAATCTCTAGTAAGCACTGAGGCTAGAGTTTGAGTCATGGCAGTGGCTGATCTCTAGTAAGCACTGAAGATAGAGTTTGAGTCATAGCAGTGGCCGATCTCTAGTAAGCACTGAGGCTAGAGTTTGAGTTGTGGCACTGGCTGATCTCTAGTAAGCACTGAGGATAGAGTTTGATTTGCGGCAGTGGCTGATCTCTAGTAAGCACTGAGGCTAGAGTTTGAGTCATGGCAGTGGCTGATCTCTAGTAAGCACTGAGGCTAGAGTTTGAGTCATGGCAGTGGCCGATCTCTAGTAAGCACTGAGGATAGAGTTTGAGTCGCGGCAGTGGCCGATCTCTAGTAAGCACTGAGGATAGAGTTTGAGCCGCGGCAGTGGCTGATCTCTAGTAAGCACTGAGGCTAGAGTTTGAGTCATGGCAGTGGCTGATCTCTAGTAAGCACTGAGGCTAGAGTTTGAGTCATGGCAGTGGCCGATCTCTAGTAAGCACTGAGGATAGAGTTTGAGTCGCGGCAGTGGCCGATCTCTAGTAAGCACTGAGGATAGAGTTTGAGCCGCGGCAGTGGCTGATCTCTAGTAAGCACTGAGGCTAGAGTTTGAGTCATGGCAGTGACTGATCTCTAGTAAGCACTGAGGCTAGAGTTTGAGTCGCGGCAGTGGCTGATCTCTAGTAAGCACTGAGGCTAGAGTTTGAGTCATGGCAGTGGCTGATCTCTAGCAAGCACTGAGGCTAGAGTTTGAGTCATGGCAGTGGCTGATCTCTAGTAAGCACTGAGGCTAGAGTTTGAGTCGTGGCAGTGGCTGATCTCTAGTAAGCACTGAGGCTAGAGTTTGAGTCATGGCAGTGGCTGATCTCAAGTAAGCACTGAGGCTAGAGTTTGAGTCATGGCAGTGGCTGATCTCTAGTAAGCACTGAGGCTAGCGTTTGAGTCGCGGCAGTGGCTGATCTCTAGTAAGCACTGAGGCTAGAGTTTGAGTCATGGCAGTGGTTGATCTCTACTAAGCACTGAGGCTAGAGTTTGAGCCATGGCAGTGGTTGATCTCTAGTAAGCACTGAGGATAGAGTTTGAGTCTTGGCAGTGGCTGATCTCTAGTAAGCATTGAGGCTAGAGTTTGAGTAGTGGCAGTGGCTGATCTCTAGTAAGCATTGAGACTAGAGTTTGAGTAGTGGCAGTGACTGATCTCTAGAGAGCTGTGAGCATTGCTTTTTAAAATTTATTTAAAAAATAATTTTTAATTTTTTACATGTATTTAAAATGTAAGTGCAGCATGGGTGGGGGCCGCAGGACCTCAGCAATCAAATCAGGACAGTCCTGCAGGATCCGGGATGGTTGGGAGGTCTGTATTCTCATTGTGCCCCTCTGCCTTTTTCATCTAGATTGTAAGCTTGCATGCCTCACTCCTTCAGTATTAATGTCAGTCTGCAGTAGTGTAACTTGAAGCTCATGGGCCCAGGTACAAAAGCCCCAATTATTGCAAGTCTTTCATAGCATTCGTCTTTTTCTATAGGCCAAAGGGACTTTTGGGGCCCCCTAGGCTCCAGGGCCCGGGTGCCGTTGCCCCCCACTGCACCTGTTGTAGTAACGCCCGTCAGTCTGTAATATCTCTGTAGTGGACACACTGTAGGTGTTGTGGAACATTGCTATAGACATAAAATCATTACTAGTCCCCAGCTCCTGTGGCCATAGGCTCCGCACTCACTGCTGGCATCTGCAGGCAGCGTCACGACTACTGCGGGGAATCCTGGTGACGTACAATGACGTCAGGCGGTCACGTGTCTCCGCAGTCGCCTCCCTCCTCCGGCCTCCTGAGTGTCAGTGCGGTCTAAGATGGCGGCAAAGGTCGACCGGACTCCTGGAGCCCGGCACTGAGTGCGGCTCACACACACCGGGAGAGACACCGGGGCGGCGGGCAGAGGCGAGCTCGGAGGGCTGTGACCGGAAGGAAGCGCTGAGGGGCGGAGAGGGAGAAGCCGCGTGTCCTTGAGGAGGGAGAGACACGGAGAAGGACGAGGAGGGCAGCAGGAGGCGCGGGGGGCCGTCCGGGGCCATGTTCTCGGTGCTGTCGTACGGCAGGCTGGTGGCCAGAGCCGTGCTAGGCGGCCTCTCCCAGACGGACTCCCGGGACTACAGCCTGGTCACCGCCAGCTGCGGCTTCGGGAAAGACGCCCGGAAGGGCATCCTGAAGAAGGGCATGTGCTACGGGGACGACGCCTGCTTCATCGCCCGGCACCGGACGGCGGACGTCCTGGGTGAGTCAGTGTCTGTGTGCTCCTGGAGGGGAGATGCTGCACCACACACGTGACTGCACGCTTAAAGGGACAGCGCTCACCAAAGGCTGATACCAGAGAGTAATGAGAGACCTGGAAGATGGGGCAGGGTTGTGTGATCCCTATGGAGCATCTTCCAGAGGGGCAGGTGTCCCCTGGATCACCTGTATGTAGCTTCTCCATCGGGGAAGTCTGCTGACCTCTCTGTATCTTGGAGGAGACCTTGCTCTCCTGTGGTCCTTTACTCCATGTTGTTTACATAGGATCATTGTAACCAAAGTTATAAAACAGCAATGGCTGCAGCCAGAATAGTGAATGTGGACTTGGCAGGGGCCAGTGTTTACAGCCAGCTGGTATAGAGCAGAGCCAGTGTCTACAGCCGGCTGGTATAGAGCAGGGCCAATGTCTACAGCCGGCTGGTATAGAGCAGGGCCAATGTCTACAGCCGGCTGGTATAGAGCAGAGCCGTGTCTACAGCCGGCTGGTATAGAGCAGGGCCAATGTCTACAGCCGGCTGGTATAGAGCAGAGCCAGTGTCTACAGCCGGCTGGTATAGAGCAGAGCCAGTGTCTACAGCCGGCTGGTATAGAGCAGAGCCGTGTCTACAGCCGGCTGGTATAGAGCAGGGCCAATGTCTACAGCCGGCTGGTATAGAGCAGAGCCAGTGTCTACAGCCGGCTGGTATAGAGCAGAGCCAGTGTCTACAGCCGGCTGGTATAGAGCAGAGCCAGTGTCTACAGCCGGCTGGTATAGAGCAGAGCCGTGTCTACAGCCGGCTGGTATAGAGCAGGGCCAATGTCTACAGCCGGCTGGTATAGAGCAGAGCCAGTGTCTACAGCCGGCTGGTATAGAGCAGAGCCAGTGTCTACAGCCGGCTGGTATAGAGCAGAGCCGTGTCTACAGCCGGCTGGTATAGAGCAGAGCCGTGTCTACAGCCGGCTGGTATAGAGCAGAGCCGTGTCTACAGCCGGCTGGTATAGAGCAGAGCCGTGTCTACAGCCGGCTGGTATAGAGCAGGGCCAATGTCTACAGCCGGCTGGTATAGAGCAGGGCCAATGTCTACAGCCGGCTGGTATAGAGCAGAGCCAGTGTCTACAGCCGGCTGGTATAGAGCAGGGCCAATGTCTACAGCCGGCTGGTATAGAGCAGAGCCAGTGTCTACAGCCGGCTGGTATAGAGCAGAGCCGTGTCTACAGCCGGCTGGTATAGAGCAGGGCCAGTGTCTACAGCCGGCTGGTATAGAGCAGAGCCAGTGTCTACAGCCGGCTGGTATAGGCGGTGGCGTAACTTCAGGTCCAGGGGCCCCAATTATTGCAAATCTTTAATAGTATTAGTCTTTTTCTATAGGACAGAGGGACTTTTGGGGCCCCCTAGGCTGCAGGGCCCGGTGCGATCGCAACCCTGCACCTATTGTAGTTACGCCCCTGGGTATAGGGCAGAGCCAGTGTCTACAGCAGGCTGGCATAGAGCAGAGCCAATGTCTACAGCAGGCTGGCATAGAGCAGAGCCAGTGTGTACGGAGGCTGGTATAGAGCAGGGCCAATGTCTTAACGGCAGGCTGGTATAGGGCAGGGCCAGTGTCTACGGCAGGCTGGTATAGAGCAGGGCCAATGTCTACGGCAGGCTGGTATAGGGCAGGGCCAGTGTCTACGGCAGGCTGGTATAGAGCAGGGCCAGTGTCTACGGCAGGCTGGTATAGAGCAGGGCCAGTGTCTACGGCAGGCTGGTATAGAGCAGGGCCAATGTCTACGGCAGGCTGGTATAGGGCAGGGCCAGTGTCTACGGCAGGCTGGTATAGAGCAGGGCCAGTGTCTACGGCAGGCTGGTATAGAGCAGGGCCAATGTCTACGGCAGGCTGGTATAGAGCAGGGCCAATGTCTACGGCAGGCTGGTATAGAGCAGGGCCAATGTCTACGGCAGGCTGGTATAGGGCAGGGCCAGTGTCTACGGCAGGCTGGTATAGAGCAGGGCCAGTGTCTACGGCAGGCTGGTATAGAGCAGGGCCAGTGTCTACGGCAGGCTGGTATAGGGCAGGGCCAGTGTCTACGGCAGGCTGGTATAGGGCAGGGCCAGTGTCTACGGCAGGCTGGTATAGGGCAGGGCCAGTGTCTACGGCAGGCTGGTATAGGGCAGGGCCAGTGTCTCCGGCAGGCTGGTATAGGGCAGGGCCAGTGTCTCCGGCAGGCTGGTATAGGGCAGGGCCAGTGTCTCCGGCAGGCTGGTATAGGGCAGGGCCAGTGTCTCCGGCAGGCTGGTATGGAGCCTCCCTATAGGACAGGACCCCTAGTATACCAGTCTGGGACCACCATGCAGGGGGCCATGTCTCATCCAATGTTAGCGCAGTGCCCAAGTGTATACAGCAGGCTGCTATGGAGCCTCCCTATGTATACCAGTCCGGGCCCACCATGTGGATGGGCATGTCTCACTCCAGTGTCCCCCTCCTCATGGTCTGAATGGTGACAGGCCTCATCTATTCGGTGCCCTTGAAATGTCCATTGTGTTCCTTCACATCCTGGCCTCATGACATTGACAGCCGTGCAGAGGACATGGGACAAGTGCTTGTACTCAATGTCCTGACCTCTTCCTGACAAGAAACCCAACCCTTACCTTCTGGTGAAAACTGATCTGAGCAGGATCTCCTGCCTATTGCTGTGTTATGTAGTCCGTCCTCTGTTCTATTTTGCTTTTAATCAGAAACACTTTCCACTTATTTTTATTTTTGCTGCCCTGCAGATCTATTAGTAGCTGTCTGTATTGTGTTTCTGGTGCCACAAACAGGCAATCTTAGGGAAGAAGAGCTGCATGGCTGCTCCAAGAGAGACTGAGAGAGAATGTGAGATACAAAATGACCTAACAGCTCTGTAGATGGGTCAAGTTTGCCCACTGAACCGTCCTCCAAAGTGCCAAACAGCATGGAGGCAAAGCAGGCTGACTGGTTTGCCACAAATATTACAACATGATCCTTTTAAACCAATCAGCACTGAAAACAATTGTGATGCAGCTTGGGACTCATATTTGCCATGATGTCTGCTACATGTTGTGCATCAGTGTCTTCTGGCTACTAGGGATTGTGTGAACGTTGACAATCCACAGAACATGAAAGTGTGGGGACTGATATACCTGCTAATACAGCTCTATGAGGGCATGGACGTTTTCCAGGGAATAGACAAACATGACATCCTTCTTCCAATAACAGCGCCTCACCTGTACACAGGTTGTGAATGGTATTACTTCTGTCCCAGTTTTAATAATTTTTTTTATTTTTGAACAAAGCTAAGCTCTGCAATACTAGATAGTGAAAGGCCAGATCACAGCAGAGACTGAATGATGTATTGCTGTTTTAACTTCTGCCACTATCCAAGGGAATGGGAAATAAAGCCTAGGACTCAACAGCGGACTCTAAACAAAGTATGGGGCTCCTGTAGAACTCCTCGTTCAGGCAGCAGTCTGGTTGTAATAATTTTATTTATACCGCACACACATATTCTGCAACGCCTTACATAACAATTGAGCAAGGACATGTACAGATATTTATTAGACTGTACCACATCATTCAGTTACAGGTGTCAGTGTCCTTGCAAGTTTACAATCTATAGTAAAATGTGCTTGTCAGGTATGGTCCAGTCATTATTATAATAGGGTTTTTTTTATACCAAGCTTCATGAACAGTAATCAGCCAGGATCTGTACAAGTATAGTTATTGGGTTTATGGAGGGTTTGGTGGGACCACATTCTTAGGAAAAATTAGAAAGGTGGAGCAGGGATGTGTTAATATAGTGAAGCGAGGTGATAGGTCTGTCTAAAGAAATGTGTTTTTAAAGCATGCATAAAAATCTGGTGGCTAGCTATAAATCAGATTGTCTGGGGTAGTACATTCCGAAAAACTGGTGCATCACAAGAATTGTTTTGAAGACCGAAGGGGGAGGTTCGAATAATGGAGGATGTTAGTCCTTAAATCAGTTGCAGAATGAAGAAGGGGTGATAGAGAGAGGGTGATACACAGGCATGAGGGATGAGATGCATTCTAGTGCAGAACTGTGGAGAGCTTGATGGATGAGTTACAAGTATATATAGTAATCTGCAGGGGATGGGCAAGTGCTGCAATGACTGGCACAGGGTAGAGTCATCAGTGTAGTGGCTGGATTGAAATATTACCCAACGCTGCTGCATTCAGAATGGCTGGCTTCAGACTTGCGGACCCTCTGCAGCGTCCTGCGGAGGGGATCCGCAAGCTGACCGCAGCCCCTATGTTTATAATGAGAACTCAGGGTCATGCGCAGGTCTGCGCATGACCGTGCGCTCCCATTCACTGCAATACGTGATTTGTACGCAGGGGATGCCCGCGCACAAATCACACACTCTCGTCCTCACCAGGAACGTGACATGGTCGCGTTCCTGTGCGGACGAGAGTGTGTGATTTGTGCTCGGCATCCGCCTGCGTACAAATCACACATTGCAGTGAATGGGAGTGCACGGTCATGCGCAGACCTGCGCATGACCGTGAGTTCTCATTATAAACATAGGGGCTGCGGTCAGTTGCGATCCCTCCGCAGGACGCTGCAGAGGTCCGCAAGTCTGAAGCCAGCCTTAGAGAGATGAAAGTTTGGTAAGAGGGAGATTAATTGTAGCTGAACAGTTTGAGTATAGGATGTCGGACCACCACTGATATTATTGTGGTGACCTATCCTGTGTATAGGCCATTAATGCCATTTCGTAAAAGGTTTTCTGCCACTAATAACTACATTTTAATTAATAGATTAGAGTAAAATAAATTCCACAATTGGATGTGTTACAAGAAAATGTTCCTGTCCCAAGATATTCTTATAAATGGCACTCCAAAATAAAAATTGTTAAATCCCTTGTAAAAAAAAAAACAAAAAAACCTGGACTTCCCAGATTCTGTCACTTTTTATCGCTTGCTCTCCATTGCTCTGGGCGTTTCTTCAGAGCTTTCTCTGGGGACATGCAGTTCTACCCTTTTCTGCTTGGTGGTCTAATGGTTTCTCTGTGGTCATTTTACCTCTCCCAGACACTACCAATCAAAGCTGTGATGGGCAGCATCTGTGAGGAAGAAGCTGATGCTCCCCAGAGAAGGTTCTGAAGAAATGTCCAGTTGTACTATAAGCAGAGATTTCACTTATTCACTTCAAAAGCGCTGAACGTGAACATCTCAGCAAAGGAACACTGCAGTGGAAACGGAAAAAGCAGCAGGACCAGGGGTACATAGAGATTTTTACAAGGTGTTTTACTCAACATTTTGAGCCAGTGACAGGTTCTCTTTAAAGGGAATCTTGTCAGCAGGTTTTTGCTATGTAAAGAAGACAGGAGATAGAGGCTGACACAGAGTTCAATGATCTGTCTATTATTACCCTACTGGGCTGTTGTTTACTTATAGTGAAGGTCTTATTACCTGGGATTATCATTGCCAGGACTACATTAAAGGGATCCTGTCACCTCCAAAACGCCTACTAAGCTAGCAAAACATGTCCCTGCAGCATCCCATCACTAATCTCACACTTCTTTTGTCTCCTAAAAGCATCCTGTGAAAGTGCATAAAAACGTTTTAATACTCACTCATTGGTGATTATAATTAAGCAGCGACTATATTCTTTAGTCACCAAGGCAGGTTTTTTTGCAGCTCCAGGATCCACCCTGTCTCTGTGTGTTCTGCTGTGATGTGCAGGCATTGCTCTCCCCTCTCTCTATCACTCACAGAATGCAAATCATTAGTCCTGCCTTCAGTTTCAGTTTCACAGCAGCACAGACAGAGAAAGGGATGGATCCTGGAGCTGCTAAAAAACACCCCCTGGTGACTAAAGAATATGGCCCCTGCTAATTATAATCACTAATGAGTAAGTATTAAAATGTTTTTCTCCACTTTCACAGGATGCTTTTAGGAGACAAAAGAACTGTGAGATTAGTGATAGGATGGTGCAGGGACATGTTTTGATAGCTTAGGAGGCGTTTTGGAGGTGACAGGATCCCTTTAAATCCATCCCTTTGATCCTTGTTGCCACCGGATGTGATCCCTTCCTGTTTGCCAGTGATTTGTCCTCTACAGGCAAATTTCTGACCTCGCAAGTTATAAGCCAAATATAATGAACTGGACGTCATCCCTTCTATCAGGACCAGAGAGTTGATGGAGCTTAGATTCAAGGAGTAAGGAATTGTTGTTTGTTAATATTACACCATTCCCATCCTGGTGCAGTTTTTGTAGTGGTGTTGTAAAACCCCTTTAAAAGCTGTTTATTTTTACCTCTCCTCATGCTGCATAGGAGCCAGAATTTCATGATGCCCTGCTGAGCTTTTATGCCCCTTTGTTCTATTAATCCTTTGCAATTATATTTCTATTAATACCTGTGCACTATAAGGGTGCGTGCCCACATAGTGGTTTAGTGACGTTCAAATCGTCAGTAAACCGCTGGAAAATTCAAGGAGCCGACTCCTGAGCTCAGAAGTCTCCAGAGGTTTTCCACCGGTTTCCCAGCGGTTTTAAGAGCTGTTGAACAGCGTTTTACAGTCGTTTTTTCCGGCGGTTTTAAAAGCGGTTTTCTATGGAGGATTTTGTTCATGGAAGGGTAGAGTAGTGCCTCAGAAACGCTCAAAAACCACTGAGAAGAATTGACATGTTGTATGCTGCTAAAACGCTAGGAAACCGCTCAACCTCTGGCAGATCCGCTCACATAAACCCACTATGTGTGCACAGCGGTTTCTAAATTACATAGGGTTACTTGTAAGTCCTAACGCTGCTTAGGATTTACATAAATTTAAATAAAACCTATGCTAAACCGCTGGCGGTTTTCGCTGCTAAACCGACGTTAAACCACTATGTGGGCACGCACCCTAAGCCTGCAGAACCTGAGATTTTCTACTGTGGTTCCTGCAACAGATTTGCACATTGCACCTTTATTAACCAGGTTGTCCTGAGATGCCCATCACCCAGACATGATGATCCTCTCAATTTCTCCCTCTGGCTAAATAGTTTGCTCAGAAGTTGTGAAATATTACTAGACGTTTGTGTACTGAACAGAATGGTGAATAAAAACAAGTTCAGCTTCTATACAGCTACCATAGTTATCCATAGTAAGAGGTTCCTGCTCTCATTCTGCTCTGGGAATTGAAGGCCACATATTTTTAATTGCAATTTTAAAGGTTTGTCCACAGATTTGACCTGTCAACTTCTGAAAAATATTACCGTATTTTTCGCTTTTTAAGAGCACTTTTGTTCCCCCAAATTTTGGGGAAAGTGGGGGGTGCGTCTTAAAAAACGAACATACGGTGCAGGGGAGAGTGGGGGCAGCTCTGGAGTGTGTCCGGGGGCTGGGGCGGGCAGGCTGCGGGCTGTAGGAGGCAGTGGGAGGTCACATGACCCCCGCTCATTAACTCATTTAATATGCACTGCACTGCCGCTGTCCATCACCTCGGTGCTGAAGCTAGCACCTGAGGTATGGACAGGGGTGCAGGGCATATTAAATGTTCCTGCAGTCCCCCCCCATCCTGGTACATGGCCCCCCTTGCTGCTGTGCAAAAAATAACAAACATTTTATACTTACCTATCCAGCGCTTGCCTCAGTCTTCAGTGCCTTTCTCCCTGACTGCAGAAATCTCCCTCCGAGGTCCCAGAGAAGCCGGTCATGTGATCGGGTGCACACTGATGACATCACCGCACTGCAGTCATCAGTGTGCACCCGATCACATGACCGGCTTCTCTGGGACCTCGGAGGGAGATTTCTGCAGTTAGGGAGAAAGGCACTGAAGACTGAGGCAAGCGCTGGATAGGTAAGTATAAAATGTTTGTTATTTTTTGCACAGCAGCAAGGGGGGCCATGTGCCAGCGCCCTGGGGGACAAGTGTGCCAGCGCCCTGGGGGACAAGTGTGCCAGCGCCCTGGGGGACAAGTGTGCCAGCGCCCTGGGGGACAAGTGTGCCAGCGCCCTGGGGGACAAGTGTGCCAGCGCCCTGGGGGACAAGTGTGCCAGCGCCCTGGGGGACAAGTGTGCCAGCGCCCTGGGGGACAAGTGTGCCAGCGCCCTGGGGGACAAGTGTGCCAGCGCCCTGGGGGACAAGTGTGCCAGCGCCCTGGGGGACAAGTGTGCCAGCGCCCTGGGGGACAAGTGTGCCAGCGCCCTGGGGGACAAGTGTGCCAGCGCCCTGGGGGACAAGTGTGCCAGCGCCCTGGGGGACAAGTGTGCCAGCGCCCTGGGGGACAAGTGTGCCAGGCCCTGGGATGTGTGAGCGCCCTGGGGACGTATGCCAGCCCTGGGGGACAGTGTGCCAGCCTCTGGGGGCAATGTGCCAGGACCTGGGGGACAATGTGAGGCCTCGGGGGGCATAAGAGATCCAAGCTGGGGGACAAGTGTGCCAGCGCCCTGGGGGACAAGTGTGCCAGCGCCCTGGGGGACAAGTGTGCCAGCGCCCTGGGGGACAAGTGTGCCAGCCCTAGTGGATGTGTGAGAGCCCTGAGGGACGTATGTCAGCCCTGGGGGATGTGTGCCAGCCATAACCAGAATAAGGGGGCCATATCTAGGATGGGGGAGCTATATCCCAGGATGAGGACCATGTACCAGGAAGAGGGGGCTATAAGAGACATATACCCCATATGATTTGTAAGACGGACACTGACATTATAAGACGGACCCCATTTAACATTAAAAATAATTTTTTTCTCTTTTCCTTCACCAAATTTGGGGGTGCGTCTTATAATCAGGTGCGTCTTATAAAGCGAAAAATACGGTATATAGGTGATGTTCATGTAGTTTTCATGACCAAAACAGCTAAGTGTTAATCCACCCAGCACTGTGGCTGTAAAAGATCTATGGCTGGTCTGTTAAAGAGAACCAACCGCTAGATTTTCATATAGGTAGTAAAGTCAGTGCCATACAGGAGCTAGAATGCTGAAATCCATCGTACCTTTAGTCGAGCTAATAAATGCTGTATTGCCGCGGTCCTGACTTATCAGCCGCGGGAACTGCGTGTGGCTGCACACCGGACTGGAGAGCATAGTTAGCCCTCCAGTCTTGTGTGCTGATCCATTCCGCGGCTGTCAGGGTCATCCCGGACAGCGTTGGTCCGGATCATGCCGCAGTGTGAAGCCGCCCTTGCACTGCAGTTTTTTTCCCTGATCAGGTTCCATCCGGTTTGGCCGGATTCACACCATGGTGTGATCAGGTCCGGGGCTGTCCGATGTGAATAGGATAGCCACAGACCCGATTTGCAAACAGAACTGGAGGGCAAATATGCCCTCCGGTCCGGTTTGCAGCCGGATTCAGCTGTTAGCAGCTGCTGCAATTTCAAGATCGAGGCTAGTACGGAGCTAGCCGCGGTCCTGAAATCACAGCAGGGGACAGCTGGTGGTGCTGAAGTTTAGCAGCGCTCGCCGCTAAACTTCAGCCACCGCTTCCCGGATCCGATGTTTTTTTTCGGACCGGGGCATCCGGCACCATAGGCTTCCATGTTAGGGAGCGCCGGACACACAAACGTTGCAAGCAACGTTTGTGTCTGGGTGGAAAATCTGAATTCACCCGGATCCTCATTACTGCCATCGGCCCCATAGGGCTGTATTATGTCATCATCGGGTACGGGGCTGTCAGGTTTACACCGGACAACCCGGACCTGATCAGGCTATGGTGTGAAGCTGGCCTTTGTTTGCCAAAACCAGGAGTGTCTCCGAAACGCAGAACAGTTGTCAATCTTTCAAATATACTTTTTCTCTGCAAGTTCCTCTCCTGGTTTTGGCACACAAACCGGGTGGAACCTGATCAGGGAAAAAACTGCAGTGTGAGACCAGCCTAAGGCGGCCGTCACATGCTTCAATAGCGATATTGTTAGCGATCGCGTGCACGACGCGATCGCTAACAATATCGCTCACATCGCTGGTGAGCTGTCACACAGGCAGACTCACCAGCGATGTGGACCAGCGAGATTGCTGGTAACTATGGTACACATCGGGTTACTAGGCGCCGCGCGGCGCTTAGTAACCCGACGTTTACCATAGATACCATCTCCCAGCATAGGCTCTGCCGCTGGGAGATCGTTCATCGTGGTGTCACACACCACGATGATGCAGATTGATCAAGCGTTTATCGCTTGATATGAGCTCCGGCTCACCAATCTGCGATGTAACAATCAAGCGATTTTACATTGTAAAATCGCTTGATTGCACGCAGCGATGCACAAACGATATCGCTTAAGCGATCAAAAAGCAGATCGCTTAAGCGATATCGTGCATTAAATTGAAGCGTGTGACGCCCGCCTAAGATTCAACTGCGTAGGGGAAATTCACTATGTGTAAGAAGGATTCCTGTGTATATGGAGCCATTTCTGTGTCCGGGTCCCGGATTTTCAAGGATCCGGACACAGAAAGCCTGAGCCTGCAAAGTTCAGGCAAGCGGGGCACTTTCACTCCCACAATGTATATAAATATATTGCGCAAGTGAACAAATGGTAAACAAAAAAAAACACCCTCACCTCTCCGGCGTGTGTCCCGCGCCTTCTAGCTCCTGGGCCTTAGGGTAGCCCCGCCAGGTCCTTATCAGCTGATGTAGTCACATGACCACATCAGCTGAGCTGTTTAAAACCCTTGCCTGCCAAAACCGATCGGCAGGTGGGAGATTTAAACCGCTCAGCTGATGTGGTCATGTGACCACATCAGCTGATCGCGTAGCCCCGCCCCGCCTGGTCCTTAAGCTGTCAGGAGCTAGATGGCACGCATCGCCGGAGAGGTGGAGATTTTTTTTGTTGTTTTTTTTTAACCCTTTCTTTTTTTTTTTTTTGAACCATCATTTTTATTAAAGCTTATAAAAATATTTGAAATATACATAGACTTCCAAGATGTGTATACAGCATTCAATTAAAGTAATACAAAGTTTCACTTTCCGATAGAAGCCTATTGATATCTTAAAAAAATAATATTCAAACATTAGTGTCCATAAATTCTAAACAAACTTAGATTCATAATGACTCAATTAGAGATTTATCATATTGAACACAAATATGAAGAAAATACCCATCCCCCCCTTCTATCCCCTACCCAACTACCCTTACCTTCAGATCATATACCTATACTAGTCATCTTAACTTTCTTCTTAATTAGTTTAGTCACCACATTTCAATTTTCCTAATGTGCCCCCTAAATCTTCTAACACATACCACTCTGTATTTTTATATGACATCATAAGGGTTTCTATTTCGGGAACTGAGAAGTGTCCCTCCACATACGTTCTCCATTTATAAAAAAATTTCTTTGTCAGTTTTGTTGGATTTTTAAGCGTTTCTTTAGACTCTAGAGTCAAGACTTTTTTGAGGGTATCTTGTATCATTTCCAACCCAGGCGTGAAGTTTTCAAGCCAGTGTTGGAGAAGCAGTTTCTTTGCCACCATAGCAATCGTATGCAACAGTATGTGTGGCGATCCCCTCCCTTCAGTTCCTCCTGAATAGTGGAACAGCCACAACATTGGATCCATTTCACGCTCTTTAGGGTAGAGGTCTCCTGCCAATCTCCTAATTCTTTCCCAAAATTTTTTTGATTCCGGGCAGGACCATATTCCATGCTCTAAATCAGTCATATGATCCTTACATTTGGGACAGTGAATCCATCTCCCTTGATTGGTTGGTGAGGGTGGAATGTTAAAGCCCTGTATTGTGCTATGCATAAGCCTGAATTGTGTGTCCCTCCATTTTTCGTTGACAATAACTTTTCTGACCGTATTCCATCCCTCTAAAATTTTTTGTGTTAAATCAGGATCATCCATGTGCTTCTTCCATTTGGAGAATAATTTTTGATTGCCTGTAGGTCTGAGAACCTGTTGTAATTTAGCATATATGGAGGATATTGACAGATCCTCCCCTCTCATTCCCAACAAATCATCCCAAGCCCCATTGACCAATTCACCCGAGATATCGGACAGTCGGGACATGAGGTGGTGATGTATCTGGAGGTACTGAAGCATGTGTGTTGCAGATAGATTGTATTTCGTCAGAGTCTCCCTACCCTTCAACCATCTTCTCTCCTGTGTGTGCATTAGATCACCCAGATTTATAACGCCTCTTGCCTTCCATTCTCGAAAGAGTGCATTATCTCTCCCCTGTGGAAAGGCAGGACGTCCACGGGGATAGTCTTTTAGATATTTTCCATGAGAGATTTAACTTTTTCCTGACCGCCTTCCATGTCATCACCGTGTCTCTACATATTACTGTATGTTTGACATTAGAAGGTAGCTCTGAAAGTGAGGAATGTAATAGAGCGGGCAGTGACCAGGGTTTCGCCCACTCTCCTTCCAGGCTCACATCCGAGAATCTGGAAGTGTCGTTTAGCCAATCCAAGACATTTCTCATGACGCACGCTAAATTGTACCCCCTAATGTCAGGTACTCTAAGTCCCCCTTCCTCTCTTGATTTCATTAGAGTGGATATAGCTATTCTTGCCCTCTTACCCCCCCACAAGAACTTTGTGAAGGCATTATTCAGCCTCTTAATGTCATTATGCTTCAAGAGCATAGGTATCGACTGTAGTGGGTAGAGCAATCTCGCAAAGCTAATCATCTTTATAAGATGACAGCGACCTAGCAATGACAGAGGCAGATTCTTCCACCCTTTTAATTCTTTTTCAATTTTATCTATAATTGGAGTATAGTTGAGTTTATAGATCAGGCCCGGAGACCTAGCTAATTGGATACCTAAGTATTTCAGGCTATCTCTAGCTCTAGGGATTCCAAATAATGTTTCTCCCTTCGCGAAGTCACTATCATTTTTAAGAAAAAGTATTTCACATTTGTCTTTATTTAAGTGGAAGCCTGAAAATTTTCCTATTCTCTCTATATCATCTAAAATGATTTGGAGATCTTTTTTTGGGTTCTGGATGAAAAGAATAATATCGTCTGCAAATAAGGATATTTTGACCTCCGATTTGCCCACCTTGATTCCTTCGAACGAACTATGTGATGCCAGATGTATTGCCAAAGGTTCAATCGCTAGATTAAATAGAAGGGGAGACAGTGGACAGCCCTGCCTCGTACCCTTTTCAAGTCCAAACGTGTCTGATAAGAAACCTGGTATGCTAATACAAGCTTTAGGATTATGATATAGTGATTTTAAGTATTGTCGAAATGGACCTATCAGACCAATACGGTCCAGGACCTGGAACCCTTTCTTTACTTCATTTGACTTCCGCAATGTATACATTGTGGAAAAAAAAAAATTAAAGGGGAGCAGAGCAGTTTTACTGGACTGAGCCTCTCAGTACACAAACATCGGGTACGGGAAACGATCCGATGTTTTCTCGGACCCGTGCTCCATAGGTCCCCATGTTATTTGCCACAGATCGTGTCTGATCCGATTCGGTCCAATTTGGTCCACTGTGGCCAAAATCGGAGCAGTCTCCGATTTTAGGCACAGCAAATAATCTGACAGAATCAGATCTGGCACAAATCGGATGGCAATAAAGCCAAATCCGATCAGATCCATTGCCCATAGGGATACATGGGGGGGGGGGACAAAGTCGGGTCCGTGGCTGTCCGTTTTACAACGGACTGCCACGGATCCCCAAAAAACGCAGTGTGAAAGCAGCCTTACAAGCAGTCGTTTAATTCACTTGCAGATGAACCTTTCAGAAGCAACTGTATTGTCCTACTTTATTTGGCCTGCTAAATACACAATATCATGTTATTACTCTTGGTGAAATAGGCCAGATCTAAGCACAGGGTTTACCATTCAGATGCTGCAAGGAATAAAGTCCCCTTCCCCCTCCTCACAATTGGTTTCTCCCTGAGAAGAAAATTTTGCCAAATTTTGCTTTCACTTTTGCTCAAATGAAAGTAAACCCAGTGTCTCTGTGTTAGAGGGCAATTTGATTAATGATATGTTCTTCAGAAAAGTCTTGTGACTTTATCCACTTTCACTTTCTTTTTATCCCATAACCCATAGGTAAACATTCCTGATGATTCAGCATACCAAGGCTAATTAGTAATGACACAAAACCGCTAACATAGGACTTCTTCCAATCATATTTATTAAAATGGAGCTTAATTGACCACTCCAGTGACTTTTATTTTTCTCTATCATGTATGTGACAATATGGAGTAATGGTCACCAGGGCTGTGGAGTCGGTAAGACACAGTTGCGACTCCGACTCCTGGATTTTATCAGGTTCCGACTCCGACTCCGACTCCTTCATAAATGGCCACTTCGTAACAATAAATTTACTGTTGTAAAATATTAACATGGAGCTTATTCAGTTTCTCACCATCATATAAATAATCAGACCACTTAGAGCAAACACTATATTTATTAGATACAATTAGAATATACCAAATAACTTTTATAAACTTTTCAAAACTGTAAGTAAATTTCAATAAACCCTGTTATTCTGTTTAATAAGAAATCTATACATTTGTCCTCAGAAAAAGTATAGCCTCTGTCAGATCCTCCTTCATGGATGCCCTCAAGTCTGATCTAATTATTTTGAGAGCAGAGAACAACCTCTCTACACTAACTTGGGTTGGTGGCAAAGCAGTAACCAGTCGGGCAACATCTCTGACAATGTCAGGATACAGGGGAATCGCTTGTTGCACTGTTATTTTTGATGAACGATCAAATTTCTCAATCTCTTTTAGTGCACATGAAAAATTCTGCTGAAATGTACTGGCTGTGTTCTTTGATGGGGATGACTCTTCCATGCGGGAACGCTTTGCACGGTCCTTGTGATCCAAATATTTTTCGATATTAAATTCTTCATCAGTTGATGATGAGGGTGAAGATGTGGCAGGACGATCAAATTCTTCTTGTTCCTCCTGACTGTTTTGCAATCCTTTCATCCTTACTGCTATTTCAAACAGAGCTTCTTTTCCTTTACTCAGCTGTTGATCATCTAGAAGAATCCGATGCATTGGGTCTACATAAACAGCTGCCAAAAGAATGTTATTTTGTAATAGTAGCTCCTCTCTCCGTTTCATTGATGTAGCAATGCCACTTGCAATTAACCCTCCTCTTTGGGACAGGCGAAGCATCAGGTTCCTCCACTCCTTTAAGAAAATACCTGGAGTTAAGTCCTCTGCTTGTAATTTTTTAGTCACTGTAAATGGGTGCTCTAGCAATTTTTCCAGCTCAGTCACCTGATTCCACTGACTTTCATTTAGCGTCAGTTGAGGGTTAGCCATGTCTACAAGAAAGGTTTTCAGTTCAACCAAGCGCTGAATCATTAAGTAAGTACTGCCCCATCGTGTGGCTTGATCAATAATTGCCCCTTTTCCAGCACGTCTCTTCAAAATTGAGTCAACTTTAGCAACAGTAGCCAATTTTCTCACCTTGCCAATCAGTGCAGCAGCATGTCCTTCTTGCAGACTGTCTCTTATAGCCAGCTGTAGCGTATGCACAACACAGTGCATGTGATGAATGAAAGATCGCATTGACACAGTTTCAACAAGATCATCTAAACTATCATGTAGCAGTTCATCTGAAGCAACTTCAGTTTGCTCCTCAGTTATACTGTGTTCCTCTATTTCAAACATTTCTGTGTCCGTGGACCCAGAATGTTTTTCTAGCTGCTGGTCACCATCATTACTCTCATTCATTAGCTTAATAGTACTTATATATTTGAAGCATTGTCAGTTACGACAGAAAGAACTTGCTCTTTTTTAAGTTCATAGTCTTGCAGAACCTTTTCCACCAAGACCTGGAGAAACTCACTGGTGTGATGAGCTTTGGTGTCTTTTACTGCCAATGTTTTGGTAATTATTTCATTTTTGTCACAAACAAACCGGACATTGATGGCAAAATAGTTCACTCTGTGACGTGTGCAGGCATCCATTTTAAGAAACACAAAGCGTCCCTTGAGAGTTTTTTTAAGTTCTTCCTTTTGTTTAAAAGCTTCTTCGATTACTAATTTTTAATACTCTCTCTCTCCAGAGAAACACCAAGCTTGCGGGCCATTTCTCCATTCAAACACATAAAAGCTGGTCGTGAAAATAATGAAATAGGCACACTATCCTTTACAACAAGCTCTATGATCTGTTTTTTAAATGTATCTACTGTCATTGTCACAGTAACTTTGTCACTGACAAAATATCTTGCAACTGATGGCTGCAAAGTTCTCTGCTCCTTTGCTTGACCGGAAGAGCTGGCACTGGTTCTTTGGTTTGGATGCAGTCTTTCTCATCCACTGCTTTCAGTACTTCTGGATGGAAGCGCTGTAAATGTCTCTTTAGATTAGAAGCTCTGGTAGGAGCATTTTTATCTTTGCCTGAAAATGCACTTATCTTCGCTTCACAGCTTTTGTTTTCGTCTGGATCATTTGTCATACACTGACAGACATAATGTTTTCTATCTTGAGTGATGGTGAAATGTTCAAATACAGCTGATTTAATGTGATGCTTCTTTGACATTCTCAGGTTTTTAATTCTGCATTCACAATCCAAATGACAATTGTTTTTCCTAAAAACAATTGTACAAAATTATTGCCAGGTCGTACAACTGATATACTGGTCAGTAATACTGTTATTATTCCTCATGTACTCACAGTTAACTGATGCAAAGTTTGTGGATAATACTTCTTACAGTCTTCCTCTTCTTCTGAGTAGCAGGCAGCTGTGAGATGCTTGGAAGATGCACACCGGCTAGTATGATCTAGTCTAGACGAGGAGGAGCCAAGTTACTACTAAGAATTTGCAACACATTTTCACTTTCAGTTTCATACATTGTAAGTAGGGGGGTTGGGGCAGCATGAAGTTAACCAAGTATAAGAATAGATAAGGGCAGTGGAGAACAGTGACACACAAGAAGTAAGAAATGTCTCTATCTCTCAGCAGAACTGCTTATCACTGTTGTTCATAGTTTGATAGAACATAAATATTTGAGTAACCTTTATAAAATTAATATGAAAGTTCAATTATGAAATATTAATACATTTTTTTAAAGCTGGAGTCGGTACATTTCTACCGACTCCGGCCAAAACTAGCTCCGACTCCACGACTCCGACTCCACAGCCCTGATGGTCACTTCTGTTTTCTCAGCATAAATACCATGGGAATTTGGAATGAGGCTCTGTAGTATTATTCTAAACCCCATAGACTTCATTGAGATTGTAACTTCTGCTCCACAAGTAATCAGTCATGTGCCTAGTTCCTAAGCTGTCCCTCCACTTACCCTGCCTAGTGAGAAGACAGGTGAGTGCACCAGTCTCCTAAGTGCATGTGAAGTTCAGATCCCAGAGCTGTTACACGTCTCCTTGTGACGTGAGATACTCATAACAATTCTAGAATATGTCCCCAATCCACTCTGCATAATGTAAAAAAAAATCATTCTACTCCCCGAGGTGGTCCGGGCTAAAAGGTGTCGCTGGGCTTAATCCAGCACCTCATCTCCTGCTTTGCATAGATGTTGCATCCTACGTTATCCTCAGTGTCCTCCATTCCGTTCCTGTGCAGGTTCACTTCTTTCTGTCCTGCCGAGGGCAGAGCACAATGTAGTGTGCCTACACAGGCGCTCTTTGGCCTTTTTCTATGCATTCGCATTACAGTACTTTGCACTGCCCTCGACAGGACAGAGAGAAGTGCACGTGCGCAGGAGTGTAATGGAGCAGACTGGATGAAGCAGGACACGTCATCCACATGAAGTTAGGAGGCATCAGGTCAATATCAGCAATGCCCATCGGAGCAGACTGGACCACCCCATGGGTGAGTATAATGATAATGAGCTTTTCTTAACGTTATACAGATCAGCTTGGGGATATATAATATAATATCATATACTGGTGATGGCTGCACTTAGCATGATAAAAACATGAAAACCTTGTACTATTTCTCCTTTTAGGAGTCAGTATGGGTAATAGAGCGGTAAGTGTCAGAATGAAAACAGATTTCACACAACTGGCCTGCTGGCTCCTTGGCAGAAAGCAGATGCAGTCTACGATGCTGATATTCTCTAAGCACAAGGCAGCTCTGCTGTAGATTGACTGATTTCAGGTCATCAGTTACAGAACACAAACTTTGCAGGGAAGCAGACTACACTGTTGTTTCTCTGCCGATTTATCTCTGCCCTTTTCTGAATAAACCAGTTTGGTTAATGGATTTAAGTTCCTATTAATTTCTGTAACTTATGAAAGGGTTTTCACATAACTAACAGTTCAGTAAGAAGTGTGAATGTAGTGGCGGACAAGCATGTAGCTTGCCATCTGTGGAGTGCGGAGCTGTCAGAAGCTGCCACTTGCGTATTCGGGAACCATATACACTGACGTGAACAGCAGGGTAAATACTCTTCTGCCGACATTCAAAGTTGTCATTGCTGCAGTTGTGCAGTCAGGAACAATCTGAGGGCTTGGGACCTCTGTTCTAGTGATTTTTTTTTTTTTTTTTTTTTTTTTTTTTGGGAGCCCAAAGCAGTTTGTTAACACACAATTTGTAAATACGGTAGGTGACAAGTGGCATTTGTGGAAAACCTTCATAAGTGCTTTGTGTGTAGTCAGTCATGGCCATGTTCATTTATGGTTAAAATATTTGCTCAGTCTAAGGTTTAAATCACCACTCAAGCGGAGCAATAAAAAAAAAAAGAAAGCTGGAGTGGTGCTTTAAATGTAAGCCCCCTTCCCTCTGTCTTATACTCCATTTCCAGAGGCTTCATCTTCTATCGCCACCAGGTTATTGAAATCTAATTTCTGGAGTCTTTCCATTGATGTTTACAGCAAATAAATGACTTGTTGATCTTACTTAGGCGGTGGTGACACAAGCGTGCAGTGCGGTCACATTTCTTTAGTTAATTCTTGCAAGTGCTTTATTTAAGTATTTGGGTGTGTAGAAATGTACCATAGAATAAAATGAGTCATTCCACAGTGGAAACGTTCAGTTCTGGGCCTCGTGGATTTTCCACTGCTCAATGACTCATGCGGGAGAATGATTCTCTTATTTCAGTTTTGCCATATATGGGATCAGCGTTCTTTATAGAGACATCAGAGGGCAGCAAATACTCCAGTTCGTAAGGCTATATTTAATTCCTTTTCTTGTATTTTCTGCTACGTTTAGTAATTTTGTTCTGTAGCAACTCGCCATAAAGTTGCACCTGAATGCAGTACAGATTTTACCTAAAGAGAATCTGTCAAATAGAAAAAAACACAAACCCTGTTAATTTGTAAGTTAATGGCATTCTTAGCCTGTGCAGCCAATGCACTGAGCCATCATGCCCTGAGCAAATAAACTGTATTATTCCCGACAGCCTCTGGCTTTTAGTCATAAGGGTGTGGTTGTCATTGCTTTAGTCTCTTCTTAGGAAAGTGAGCGATGGCTGTAACCACCCTCCGACATGACTGACAGCTAGCTCAGCTTTCCATCAGTACAGAGCTGTCTGTCAGTCAGTTCTGGGCTGGATTACAGTTGCCACTCACTATGCACAGAGCAGTGACTGAAGTTGCATCCCTATGACTGAAAGCCTGAGTTAATTTCCTCCTGGCAGCAGGACTCTCCATATGACAGCCACACGTCTTCAAAATGCTGTTAACCTGCAGCTTATCCCCATATCTGTAAGTTACTGGTTTTGCACATGACCAACTTGTTTTAAAGGGAAACTATCATTAGATTAATGCTTCCCAAACAATAATTGCATCCATGTATGTCTGAAAGGTAGACCATAAAGAAACTGGACTAGTCCAAAGCAATTCCTAGCCAGCTTCTCCCCAACCTGCTAATAATCTGAGGGGTGGGGTAAGATAGCCAGAGGCCATCTACTATATAATTGTCTAAGACATTTTTGTGTCGGACCAAAAAAACGTGCCGTGGATATGTCACACTGTGACGTCACCACGGCGAAGCATTGGCCGCGTAGCGGCCAATGCGAGGCGTCAGCTGCGCGAGCAATGGCCGCGAGGCCATTGCGAGTCGCTAGCTTTAGTGCGAGCAATGGCCGCGAAGCGGCCATTGCGAGTCGCTGGCCGAAAATAGAACCAGAGGCTCGGCCACAAAGCTAGCGATTTCCCGGTCAGGTAGCGACTCGCTAGCCTCAGCGGGAACTCGCTAGCTTTGTGGCCGGGCCTCGCGAGTCGCTACCACAGTATATCTCCCTATACCTTCTAAGGGCATCATCATCATCATCATCATCATCATCATCGCACAGACCCCCCCTCCCCCCTCAATGGCCGCACAGACCCCCCCTCCCCCCTCAATGGCCGCACAGACCCCCCCTCCCCCCTCAATGGCCGCACAGACCCCCCCTCCCCCCTCAATGGCCGCACAGCCCCCCCCCCCTCAATGTCCCAAAGTCAGCTGTGACCACCTGGCCCTTGGACACTGGCTCCCATCACTTACCCACTGAGGACGGATCACTTCCAGCACCTCTTCACATGGCAGTGCTCTGAACTTCTGAATCGTCCTCTCCTCACTCAGACACCTGGCAGGTTCCTATCCAGCCTACTCACTCCCAGCTGCAACCCAGTGAGTCAATCAGCACATCTTCACTCACACACAGACCTGACATGTGATTAACCCCCTGTGCACTATTCAGGTTTAGCCCAGCAAAGCACTCCAAAAAGTATAGAACACACCCCAATAAGTATTGAACGCGCCCCAAAAAGTATTGAACACACCCCAATAAGTATTGAACGCGTCACAATAAGTATTGAACGCGCCCCAAAAAGTATTGAACGCGCCCCAAAAAGTATTGAACGCGTCCCAATAAGTATTGAACACACCCCAAAAAGTATTGAACGCGCCCCAAAAAGTATTGAACGCGCCCCAAAAAGTATTGAACGCGCCCCAAAAAGTATTGAACGCGCCCCAAAAAGTATTGAACGCGCCCCAAAAAGTATTGAACGCGCCCCAAAAAGTATTGAACGCGCCCCAAAAAGTATTGAACGCGCCCCAAAAAGTATTGAACGCGCCCCAAAAAGTATTGAACGCGCCCCAAAAAGTATTGAACGCGCCCCAAAAAGTATTGAACGCGCCCCAAAAAGTATTGAACGCGCCCCAAAAAGTATTGAACGCGCCCCAATAAGCATTGAACGCCCCCCAATAAGCATTGAACGCGCCCCAATAAGTATTGAACGCGCCCCAATAAGTATTGCACCCCCCCCAAAAAGTATTGGACCCCCCAAAAAAAGTAGCTATAACTACTATAATCAAATTAATGCACGTTCTAGAATCCCGATGCATTTGCATCGGGCTCACAGCTAGTGCCATATAATATAGTTAGGTCTTTTCCTAAAGTCCTCAGTCGGCTTTTTTGAGAGAGAGAGAGAGAGAGAGAGAGAGATCTTTGGCTGCAATTGTGCAGCTGGTTCTAATGGTGGTTTACACACACCAATCATTGTATCCAATCTCTGAACCAATCTCTGGTTGCAGTGAAATCATGGACACATAGTTCCATTTTGTGGCTGTGTACAACATGGAGCAATCTGTCCATGATTTCACTGCAACCAGAGATTGGTTCAGAGATTGGATACAATGATTGGTGTGTGTAAACCCACCATGATTCGTGTTTCCCTGGCCTTGGAATCATGAATCAAGTGAAAAGTTCTCTTTAACCTAGCACATGGCTATATATATATATATATTATTCTCATATTTAAAGTGTGGGAATGTGATAACTTTGGCTGCTAACCACCTCAGAATCTGGTATTGCTGAAGGTCATAAAAGGGTTGTCCATCTATTATGTAATGTGTGTGATCGCCTTTAAGGCCGCTTCACACGCTAGGATATA
Source organism: Allobates femoralis (assembly GCA_033576535.1). NCBI lineage: Eukaryota > Metazoa > Chordata > Amphibia > Anura > Aromobatidae > Allobates > Allobates femoralis. Next base: position 686,896,698 of record JARQOC010000003.1, on the reverse strand, counting down.
GATGAATGATATCGTTGGCTATGTCACATGACCGTGATCCTTCCAACATCGTCAGTGCGTTGTCACATGCAAGGATATCATTAACGATCTTAAATTTCTCAAAGCTCCAGCTATTTGGACATGTTGGACAATGTTTGAACGATTTCACAAAGCGGCAGGAATAGGAGAAATATGAACGACATTGTTCAAAAAGGTGTCACACTGAACGATGTTGCTGCTTCCCAGAACGTTAATTGGACGACGAACGATAGATTTGAGGTCAGGATCCCAAATTTTTGATGACCGTTCTAACAATTTTTTTCTTCCTACATCGTTCGTTTACACGCAACGATGCACAAATAATATCGTTTGAACGATCACAAATCTGTGACGTTTCAACGATATCGTTAACGATATCCTAGCATGTGAAGCGGCATTTAGAAACATCTAAGGCTGGCTTCACACCTCGGTTTTTGCCATTCTGTTCGCTTTTTAAAAGTACAGGATCATTTTTAGCCTCCTATGTACCCCTATGTGATGAATATTGGTAAGGAATATTGCCATATTCCATTTCTCCCAGAAAGCAATTTGAAGGCACATCTCACTCATAAAGAGATAAGCCCCCACCCTGGAAGGCAGAAGTCATTCATCTGACAAATGGCAGAGTAATTAGCACCTAGCTACCAGCCAACAAGGCCACACAACAGGACTCATCCTCACCTTTGATATGCAATCAGGTAGGTTATTGGAGCTTCCTCAGGACTGGGGTTTTGCCAAAAGGTGACACGTCCAATTTAAGTCTCTTTCTTCCCAGGCAGACTGGATGGCACCGTGACTATAACCTTAATATCTCATAAGCCGTCCACCCTGTGATGCTATCGAATATAAAAATGAATTCCACACATCTAGACGGAAATAGAGCTGATATTAACATGAATATAGGATAACTGGAAGCCATCTAAACATGATATTGGCTACTAGGCTGCTCTCAGAGTAGCCATGTTTCATATCCAGACGAAGATAAAATCATACTAAAAATATGAAAGTATTATCTTCCGTCTGTGATGCCCATGGACACGGCGAGGTCAGCTTATAGAATCTGGGTGTCCATATCTCCTCTCAGAGGGGTGGGAATTGTGAGACAGCCCAGAGGTGTGAGATGGGTGGAGACAGGGGCAGCCCATAATGTATAAAACTCATCTGCCCCATCTCCACCTGGTATTTCTTCTGAATGGGCATTATTCCACCAAGGCCAGAGATTACCCAAGGAACAGATTGGTGCCACTCCGCCCTTGTGGTGCCATCAGCACTGAGGTAACTGCTCACATGTGTGTGTAATTCTGTGTATTCCATTCCTCCTTTTTATTGGCATATCTGACTGTAATATTTGTAACATCTGAATAATAACTGTAAATATTAATATCTAGTGTACCATTAGGGTGATTAAATATATAAATTTAATCCTGAGTTGCTCTTTTCATCTTGATCACTATTCCCACGTCCGTGTGCTCATATAACGCTACCTGGGTTGGTTTCTGACCCAATATAAGCCCGACCACGGACCGGACTATATTAAACGAGAAGCTGGTGGCAGCATTTGTGCGTGGGGTTATTCAGGGCCTCTGGCAGTGACGGGGTGGAGGAGATTATATGTGCTTCTGGCTGCGGGCTAGAAGACATATACCACACTCACTGAGAGGTGCCTTAATAAACCAGCACAGGCAAGGCAGCTGCGGCCCTTCTTTATCCTCAGGCAGTTCTCTGACTGACCTGGGTTTAACAGCAGGCGCTGTGGAGCTGCCAGGTTCAGGTCACGATTCACCACACCCCTATGGTGCCGGATTGGTCATAAATGGCAATCTGGTTTTGTGAATTCAGCTCCAGATTCATTCCTGTCCTGTTTTGTTTTCCCGGCCCCAAAATCAGAGATTGTTCCAATTTTAGGCTCCAGTAAAAAAAATCAGACAAACTGGACAAAAACGAATCCGGGGCAATCCGGCGCCCACAACATGGACATCGTGAAAAAATCAAACCGTTTCCCTGATCCTGATTTTTTTTTTTTTTGTTTTGTTTTGTTTTTGTTGCACTGAGCATGCTCAAGAAATCCTGCCATTCTAACTTCAGCACAATGGACAGCAGTATTTAATGCACAAGCTGTGAATTCAGCACCATGGACAGCAGCAGAAAACGAATCCTGCAAAAAAACAGGATCCCAGACCATAGTTAGCCACACTTTCTACACTTCCTGTCTGTGGGGTCCTGCAAAAAACAGGATCTCACGGACAAGAACAAAACAGTAGTGTGAAGCCAGCCTGATAGATCTGCAAAGAATAGGAGTCAGGAAAATAAATAGGCTGGGTTCACATTTGCGTTTGGAATGCAGCGTAACCGAGCACAGACAAAAGCATGCGCACTGCATTCCTATGTTTAATATGGGAACGCATAGTACCTGCGTGTGGTTGCGGTTCCTTTCGGATGGGCAAAATTTGTGCGCCTTCTGAACGCAACATGTTGGATTTTTTTTTTTGCGTGGCTGTCTGGTTGTTTTGTACGCAAGCAGACACACAAAAAAAATGCATGAAAGTGAATGTGTGCGCAGTGCCATCAACAGGTGAGCGCACGAACGCAGCTGATGGTGATGTCATTCAGAGGCTCACCCTACCTAAATCCCGTTCTGAGGTCTCTCTTGTTAAGGGTCTGATGGGGTGCTTGCCACCTCGTTCTATGGAAAATCCACCCTCTGTTTTGAAAACGCCACCCCCTCCTGAGTGACTGTGAATGACAATGACATTATTCACAAGTCTCGTGCCTGCACAGTGGTGCGCGCCTCTGTGCCCTATTTAAGCCGCACAGTGCCTGAAGTCTTGCAAGATCAGTGAAGACTTGCGCTGGCGCAGTGGAATCTTGAAGACTTCGAGCACTGTGTGGCTTCAATATCTCAAAACACTTGTCTGCAAATCATTTTTTGTTTGACTTCATATCCTAAGTCATTTAGCAAGACTCTTTAAAAAGATAATACCGACTTACACAATTTCTTCTTCCTGTAGATGGCACTAGATGCCCTGTTCATTCTCTCAGAAAAGCGTATTTGCATATTTAATTTCCCAGGGAAACATTTATGGCCTACAACCCCTGTCAAAAATTATGGAATCACCTGGCTCGGAGGATGTTCATTAAGGGTATGTGCCCACAGGAAGGTTTAACGTCGGTTTATCAGCGAAAACCGCCGGCGATTTAGCATAGGTTTTATTTAAATTTATGTAAATCCTAAGCAGCGTTAGGACTTACAAGTAACCCTATGTAATTTAGAAACCGCTGTGCACACAGTCGGTTTATGTGAGCGGATCTGCCCGCGGTTGAGCGGTTTCCCAGCGGTTTAGCAGCATACAGCATGTCAATTCTTCTCAGCGGTTTTTGATCGGTTCCATGAACAAAATCCTCCATAGAAAAACCGCTGGAAAAAACGACTGAAAAACGCTGTGCACACGCTGAAAAAACCGCCGGAAAACAGCTGGAGACTTCAGAGCTCAGAACTGATAATTTCCAGCGGTTTACTGACGGTTTGAACGCCACTAAACCTTCCTGTGGGCACATACCCTAAATTGTTTAATGATGTAGAAACAAAGCAGATCACAGACATGGCTCAAAACTAAAGTAATTTCAAATGGCAACTCTCTGCCTTGAAGAAACACTAAAAGAAATCAAGATAAAAAAATGTGGTAGTCAGTAAGGGTACCATTTTTCAGACCAAGCAGGGGAAAAAAAATTATGGAAACATGAAAAACAATCACACAGAAGAACAATACATTACTAGTATTTTGTTGCACCACCTCTGGCTTTAATAACAGCTTGCAGTCTCTGAGGCATGGACTTAATGAGTGACAAACAGTGCTCATCATCAATCTGGCTCCAAATTTCTCTGATTGATGTTGCCAGATCAGCTTTGCAGGTTGGAGCCTTGTCATGCACCATTTTCTTCAACTTCTACCAAAGATTTTAAATTTTATTGAGATCTGGACTATTTGCAGGCCATGACATTGACCTGATGTGTCTTCGTTCAAGGAATGTTTTCACAGTTTTTGCTCTATGGCAGGATGCATTATCCTGAAAAATGATTTAATCGTTCCCAAACATCCTTTCAATTGATGGGATAAGAAAACTGACCAAAATATCAATGTAAACTTGGGCATTTATTGAAGATGTATCGACAGCCATCTCCTCAGTGCCTTTACCTGACATGCAGCCCCATATCATCAATGACTGTGGAAATTTGCATGTTCTCTTCATGCAGTCATCTTTATAAATCTCATTGGAATGGCACCAAACAAATGTTCCAGCATCATCATCTTGCCCAATGCAGATTTGCGGTTCATCACTGAATATGACTTTCATCCAGTCATCCACAGTCCACGATTGCTTTTCCTTAGCCCATTGTAACCTTGTTTTTTTCTGTTTAGGTGTTAATGATGCCTTTTTTCTTTAGCCTTGTTGTATGTAAATCCCATTTCCTTTAGGTGGTTTCTTACAGTTCGGTCACAAACATTGACTCCAGTTTCCTTCGTTCCTCATCTGTTTTGTTGTGCATTTCTTGTTTTGTAGTCATATTTCCTTTAAATGTCCGGTCTTGACACTCTGATGTCTTTCTTGGTTTACCAGTATGTTTCCCTTTAACAACCTTCCCATGTTGTTTGTATTTGGTCCAGATTTTAGGACAGCTGACTGAACAATTAACAACTTTTGCAACATTGCGTGTTTATTAACCCTCTTTTTAGGCTGGCTTCAGACTGGAAAATAAGACATCCCCTGAAAATAGTACGTAACGCATCTTTTGGGGAAACAGGTGATAAACCCCACCCCTTCTCCATAGCCCCACCAAATATGACCAAAGCCCCGCCCCTAGCTGGTCCACGGAAAAATGGTCTTGCATGAAACCGGTCCGCGGGTCAAAAAAGGTTGGGGACCACTGGTCTAGGGAACATGTTTGTGCATGTAAATGGAAACTGGTCGTTTCCTCCCAGTCTCCTACAATCACGCCCCCTCCCCTATTCACATTATGGCCAGCCACCCCCAGGATCCTACAGCCTGCCCCCTCTCCCACTCACCATGTCCGGCCACCTCTCCCACTCTCACTATGTCCAGCCACCCCCTAGACCCTATAGCCTGCCTCAGCCCCTAATGTCACCACCTGCCCCCATTGTACACAGCGGTCCCCACTGCACTGACGCAGTGTACCGAATCGGCAGCTGTGAAGGCAATTGGGTACATTGTATCAGTGCAGTGGGGACCGCTGCATATGTGTACGCGCACCCTGTGGGCTCTATGCCCTGGAGCCAAGGTCCGCACTCCGCAGCACGGGTCTGTGTGCTACAGCCCGGATGTCTGTGACATGGAGCCTGATGCTTCTTCTCTACAGACCTTCCGTACCATAGAACCGGCGAAGGTATAGTGAGGACCGCTCCACCGGATTTGTACTTGCTACTGTAACATAGAGCGCGCGGACACAGAGCTGGTGGAGCGGTCCTCACTATACTGCCGCCGGCTCTATGGTACTGGAGGTCTGGAGAGAAGAGGCCTCCGACTCCAGGGCACAGACACCCGGGCTGCAGCACACACACATGCAGTGGTCCCCACTGCGCAGACACACTGTACAGAATCGCTTTCACGGCTGCCGATTCGGTACAGTGTCAGTGCAGTGGGGACCGCTGTGTACAATGAGGGTGGGTGGTGACATTAGGGGCTGGGGCGGGCTATAGGATCCTGGGGGTGGTCAGGCATAGTGAGAGTGGGAGAGGGGGTGGGCTGTAGGATCCTGGGGGTGGCTGGCCATACTGTCAATAGGGGAGGGGGCGTGATTGTAGGACACTGGAAGGACACGACCAGTTTCCATTTACATGCACAAACACACCCCCTAGACGTTCTCCAGCCGCAAATATGTGATATCTAGGTAACTGCAAAATGTTGACAGCAAGTATATTGCAAATTGTCAACATTTTGCAGCCTAGATACACACATGAATTACAGCAAAAGCCCGGACAACCCCTTTTAAAGTTGCAAAGTCCAATACATCAGAATATAGTGAAGGCAGCACTCTGGTATTCACCAACCTTTTATTGGACCATACGTTACCACAATGTTTCAGTTAAACTTTTTTCAAGTGGTGAAAAAAAGTTAAACCGAAACGTGGTAAAGTATGGCCCAATAAAAGGTTGGTGAACTTTCATAATACCAGAGTGCTGCCTTCACTACATTATGATGTGTGTGTGAATGTGTATATATGATATAAAATTATTTTTAATCTACTTTTACCTTATTTTACCTTTTACATAAAGTGGTTTGAGCATTGTTTGTTTAACACATTGTCTTCCCCTCCCCACACCTTCTGTCTAATGTGCTGCCCACAGGCTTTAATCAAGTGTAATCCATCTCGGACCATGGAGACATTGACATATTACAGGAGTTGGGGAGGTGTCTTTGTGCTCGAGGCCTCCAGTCTGTCAAACCAGTCTTGTCACAGTTGTAATAGACAATTACGAGGTTGTCTCAAAAGCACAGTACATTTTAATCAATAATGTTGGAATAATAAGTTCCACAATTTGATATGTTAAATAAATGTTCCTGTGCTGAGATCTTACATATGTGTCCCTGTTCTGAACTGTGTAATGACTGTCTGTCTGATCCTGCAGGGACATGATCTCTGCTAGGAGAATAGCAGGAGCTCATGAATAATGTGAGCAAAATATCTGCAGCAATCTGCTAATAAAACAAAAAGAAACCCAGTAAGTGATGCATGGAATTGTGATCTCTGCCCCCGTGCTGTGCGGCTCTTAGATGAGGTACGAAAAACCTCTTGATAGTTTCTTTTAACACCTTTCTGACATGATATACCGGTACATCATATGTCGATCCCCTTATTTCATGCATGATCAGGAGCTGAGCCCTCATCTTTGCTGGTAGATGATGGCTGTTACTAAGCCATCATATGCCACTAAAGGCCCAGTTACACGCATGACATTGTCAACGACATTGTTGATACGTCACGAGTTTGGAGGCGTTTCAGCGACGTCGTGGTGACCTCGTTGCATGTGACTCTGGCAAGTTGTAATGATAAATCGTTGGATCGTAGTTCGCAGGGTTTACCAACATGTTGGAAAACCTGACGATATCAACTCCAGCAACCTGCTGCATCGTTGTGTGTGACATTGCGATAACTGTCGTGGACGACTTCCCCCATTCACAGCAATGAGCACAGGATCAATCGCGGGGTTTGCCAACGATACCTGCTCACATCGTTGGGGAGTTGTTCACGATATCTAGACGTGTGACATCTCACCAGCGATGTTGAAATGATGCCAAAAACGACCACGCACCCCCGAGATCGCTGCCGACATCATTTCAATGTCGTGCCATGTAACTAGGTCTTTACGGACAAAGGTGGAGCTGGGCTTATCCCACTGCTGTTAACCTGGTAAATACCGCTGTCAACCTCTTGCATTTATAGTACGTGGCCCGTGGTGGTGCGCCATTAAAAGCTCCCATTAACTGCCCCCCCATGATGCGCTAATGGTACCTTGACAGCCGCGATTCTGCTGAGGACCCTCGTGCCTTGCATGATGGTAAAGATAAGGTTATTGGAAGAAAGGTACTAGTATGGCAGCAGCAGGATTCGCTGGGATATGTAGACCAGTGATGACATAAGCGAACACTTTTGAGGCCACGTCACACGTGGCGAACATTGCCGCCGATTACATAGGCGACCTAGGGGCATGGTCTATCGGCGGCGACATTGCCCCTACGTCGCCTAATGTAAAGGGGCGATGTCGGCGTCTCTGAGCAGTCGCCTGGTTTCAGAGCAGTGCTCTGAAACCAGGCGACCATTATGGGCTGATGTGTACACATCGCTCCATGTAAATAGCCATAGGCTCCCATTGTCCTGCATCGCCGCTGAGGTTTAGAGACACCCTGGCGGCGATGCCGCCTCTCAGCTCGGCGGCCCATCGTCGCAGATGTCTCCCCTTGTAAACGGGGGGCGGCGACGCTGGCGGGGTGCCAAAAGTATTCGCGCTCCCGCCCGTCGCCACCGACATCTCCGGCATCGTATCTTTTTGTGTAACCCTGAGCAGCATTAGGGTTACACAAAAAGATACGATGACTGAAAACATTTCTATACAGTTTACACAAAAGTGCAATAACTAATCTATGAAAATAATACAAATTGTGAAAAGTGCAGTAAGGCCAATTTCATACAAAAAAAATAGATATTGTTGGTCCATGATCAGATAAGTACAGAGATGCGCCATTGTTCCTCATGCTGTTTCTGGCTCGCTGCATGCTGAGGCTTGAAAGTAACATACTTTTCTATACTGTAAATTATTTTTTGTTTCGTATGCTAGCCTTAGGATAGGGTGTTAGCTTCTGCTGCAGTCTATGAATTCAGTGTCTTGTACTGATTTTACCTCTGATCCCAGAGCTGTTAGAGGTTGGGAAACTTTTCTTCATACTTCATTTTAGCAAGGGTGCTTTCACACTGCATTTTGTCCCCTTCAGTAGTCTTATTTGGGCTTGCGTCCAACTCCTGAAAAAGTGTATTTATGCATAGGCTTTCACACTCTAAGGACTCGGACACACATCAGTGAAACTCGTCCGAGTTTACTGTGCGGAAAAATCGCATTGCTCTCAGACCAATGTTAACTAATGTTCGAGAGCACATTTCCGAGTCTCATACGCTTTTTCCGCATCCGATTCTCGGATTGCGAGTCAATCGCAACATGTTGCGATTCTGTGAGTCATGGACGAGACTCGCCAATGCAAGTCTATGGGTCCGACAAAAAACTGGAATTGCACTCGGAAAGCACTTCGCAAGCCACACTGAGCAAAACTAGGATCACACTAATCTGACTCTCGGATCTGAGAATCGGACAGTTTTTACACTCTGATATGTGTCCATACCCTAAGGCAGAGATCTCCAACCTGTGGCTTTAGGGGCCATGATTTGTGCCTTGCTGTTGCCTGCCAGTTTGGTGTATGTATGTTCGTATGTGTATATATTGTAATAAATATTTTGTGTGTTGGCTGTTATTATACTGATAATAGGGTCGCTGGGTTGTCACAACTATGGGAAAAGCAAGATCTGGATGCCTCTACTTGGTAACGAATGGGGGCGCTGAGTGTGGCTATCTAGGTATAAAAGGTTGGGAACCACTGCTCTAAGGTATTAGTGGGAAAATTGCATCTCGTCTGACTTCAGTGCAGATTCTCCATGTGAAATAGGTCACTTATTGAAGTGGGTCTGCTTCAGATTGTTTTAATATCTGTTGTGCGAACATGGCCTCAAAGAGAGACCCTAAGGATGCCGTCACACACAGCGATGTTCCAGTGATTCCGACAACGAACAGGATCGCTGGAGCATCACTGTGTGGTCGCTGGGGAGCTGTCAAACAGGCAGATCTCCTCAGCGACCAAGGAGCCACCTCCACATCGCTGGTAGCCATGATAAACAGCGGGTAACTAGGCAGTGCGCTATCCTTAGTTACCCAGTGTTTATCATGGTTACCAGCCTGTGAGGTTGCTGATCATTGGCTCCTGCTGTCACACGCAGCTGTGCGTGCTGACCAGCGGGAGACCAAGGACCAAAAGTTGGTCCTGAAGGATGTGCAGCGATCAGCGATCTCACAGCAGGGGCCTGATCGCTGCTACATGTCTCGCACAGCGATATCGCTGGCAAGGTCGCTGATTTCAGCAATATCACTAGCGATATCGTTGTGCGTGATGTATCCCTTAGGGTACCTTTACACGCGGCTACATTTCTAGGGTGGCTACAGGTAACTTACTGGTTGCAGTGAAATCATGGAGACAAGGTTCTATCTTGTTGCTGTGTACAAATGGAATAATCTCTCCATGATTTCACTGCAACCAAGTAAGTTACCTGTAGCCACCCTAGAAATGTAACCGCGTGTAAAGGTACCCTAACACTGCACAAAGACAAAAGTTCCTACAGTTTTATCAACCAGAATCTTAAGGGCCGCTTTACACACACCAACTTCTGTGTCCAACTTCTGAACAGATCTCTGGTTGCAGTGAAATCATGGACACATTGCTCCATTTTGTACACAGCCACAAAATGGAGCAATGTGTCCATGATTTCACTGCAACCAGAGATCTGTTCAGAAGTTGGACACAGAAGTTGGTGTGTGTAAAGCAGCCTTAACAACTAAAGACCTTTTACCGTATATACTCGTGTATAAGCCGAGTTTTTCAGCCCAAAATTTGGGCTGAAAAGTCCCCCCCTCGGCTTATACACGGGTCTATACGGTAGACCCGTGTGGTGGGGGCTGTGTGGTGGGGGCTGTGGAGGCTGGAGGAGGCGGGGGGGGGGGCTGCTGTATGAGCGGCCCCGTCACGTGGGGCCGCTCATTATATATGCACTGCTTCCCCCTGTCAATCAGCGCAGGGGGAAGCAGTGCATATGGCCCCCCCCAAAAGCTGGCACTGTCCCCCCTTGTAAGGCCTCCCCCCCGCTGCTTATACATTACCCTCCCGGTGTTCTGATCGGCGCCGCTCCTCGATGCTGCGTCGCCGTCTTCATCCTCCCGTCCGCGCTCGCTGCATCCATCCGGGTTCTCCGGCGGTCGCAGCGATATGACGTCATCGCGCGACCGCCGGAGATCCTGGATGCAGCCAGCGCGGGAGGATGAAGACGGCGACGCAGCATCGAGGAGCGGCGCCGATCAGAACACCGGGAGGGTAATGTATAAGCAGCGGGGGGGAGGCCTTACAAGGGGGGACAGTGCCAGCTTTTGGGGGCTGTTGGTACCCCCAGGGGGCTGCTGGGTACCCCCTGGGGGCTGCTGGGTACCCCCAGGGGGCTGTTGGTACCCCCTGGGGGCTGCTGGTACCCCCTGGGGGCTGCTGGGTACCCCCTGGGGGCTGTTGGTCCCCCCTGGGGGCTGTTGGTACCCCCAGGGGGCTGTTGGTACCCCTAGGGGGCTGCTGGGTACCCCTAGGGGGCTGCTGGGTACCCCTAGGGGGCTGCTGGGTACCCCTAGGGGGCTGCTGGGTACCCCCTGGGGGCTGTTGGTCCCCCCTGGGGGCTGTTGGTCCCCCCTGGGGGCTGTTGGTCCCCCCTGGGGGCTGTTGGTCCCCCCTGGGGGCTGTTGGTACCCCCAGGGGGCTGTTGGTACCCCCAGGGGGCTGTTGGTACCCCCAGGGGGCTGTTGGTACCCCCAGGGGGCTGTTGGGTACCCCCAGGGGGCTGTTGGGTACCCCCTGGGGGCTGTTGGTCCCCCCTGGGGGCTGTTGGTCCCCCCTGGGGGCTGTTGGGTACCCCCTGGGGGCTGTTGGTCCCCCCTGGGGGCTGTTGGTCCCCCCTGGGGCTGTTGGTCCCCCCTGGGGGCTGTTGGTCCCCCCTGGGGGCTGTTGGTACCCCCAGGGGGCTGCTGGGTACCCCCAGGGGGCTGCTGGGTACCCCCTGGGGGCTGCTATATGTACCCCTGGGGGCCTGCTGTATACCACTGGGGCTGCTGTATACTACCACTGGGGCTGCTGGGGCTCCTGTATACTACCACTGGGGCTGCTGGGGCTCCTATATACTACCACTGGGGCTGCTGGGGCTCCTATATACTACCACTGGGGCTGCTGTATACTACCACTGGGGCTGCTGGGGCTCCTGTATACTACCACTGGGGCTGCTGGGGCTCCTGTATACTACCACTGGGGCTGCTGGGGCTCCTGTATACTACCACTGGGGCTGCTGGGGCTCCTGTATACTACCACTGGGGCTCCTGTATACTACCACTGGGGCTGCTGTATACTACCACTGGGGCTGCTGGGGCTCCTGTATACTACCACTGGGGCTGCTGGGGAATCTGTATACTACCACTGGGGCTGCTGGGGCTCCTGTATACTACCACTGGGGCTGCTGGGGAATCTGTATACTACCACTGGGGCTGCTGGGGAATCTGTATACTACCACTGGGGCTGCTGTATACTACCACTGGGGGGCCTGTATACCACACTGCTGGGGGCTGTATAACTGTGCTGGGGTCCACCCTCGGCTTATACACGAGTCAATAGGTTTTTCCAGATTTTTGGGGCAAAAGTAGGGGGGTCGGCTTATACACGAGTATATACGGTACTAGTTTGGTGTGGAAAGCCTTAGGCTGCTTTCACACTGGCTATTTGCAAATCCTTATGGATCCTTGAACTTCACGGAACCACATAGACAGGAACAGATGTCCACGGACTGTGTTGTTGTTGTTTTTTTGTTTTTTTTTATGGATCAGTCCTCAGTTACCAGAGATGGGGGAGGGAGGAGCTGTACCTTGTTTCTGAGCATGCTCAGTGCAACAAAAGGGATCTGTTTCATGGATCCGTTTTTTTAACTGATCCGTACGGATCCATCCTCCACAGTGCTCCATGTTATTTCATATGGACAGATCCATCTGTCTGTTTTTGTCCACTTTCTCCTCCCATCCTCCACGACAGCACTACAGGAGGTTGCCTCTTGGCTCTAATAGGGGCAGGAAAAACAGAGGTTAAATAACCTCCAACCACCAGTGTTTCCTGCACAGAGGTTCTCCTGAGAGTTGCTGACCGGCAGGCAGTTCTCTCCTTACCTGGTCCGGGCGGTGAGGCGATCGGGCTCTGTTCCTTCCTCTCTGCCGCTCCCGCACCTGGAGGAGCGGGACCTCCAGCTCTCAGACAGCTGAGCGGGCTTTTCGGGACCGGCGTCTACTGCAGTCCCGGCTTCCTCCCCTCCGGCCGCGGTGACTGCGCTCAGGTTTGGCGCCCGGAAGTGACGGTGGGCGTCTTTCGCGCATCTCTTCCAGGGGCGATGCCACGGTGGCTGTGCATCGCCGGGAGTGATTGGGCGATGTCCCATCTATGGGCGCGGTTGCAGTGGACCGCACGCCGCAGCGTGATTCCGGGCCTCCCTGCTGCGCTCACTGGCTGCAGCATAGACAGCAGGTGGAGGGGGGATGGACACACAGGTGTTGGCGCTTACATCGCGGTTCCTGGTAATAAGGGCCCCTGGTGACAACACAGGATTAGGTAGGACTATTGTGGCATTATGTCTCGGGCTGCCATCTGAAGGCACAATCCACCCGGGCGGTGTCCGTCTCCTGGGTCGAGAAGGCGGATGCTTCCATCGAGCAAATCTTCAAAGCCGCCACCTGGGCATCTATTCATACCTTAACGAAGCATTACCGTCTGGATGTCCTGAGACGTGCGGATCTAGGCTTCGGAAGGAAGGTTATTTAAGCCATGGTCCCACCCCAGTCATTTTTTCCTTGGTATTACTCCTGTAGTGCTGTCGTGGAGGATGGGAGGAGAAAACGGAATTAGACTTAACGGTAATTCTCTTTTGGGGAATCCTCCACGACAGCACGCGTAATTCCCTCCCTATTTTTACGCTTTTTTCTCTTCCTACTGGTGTAAGTATGTCTTGGAACTTCTTTTTCCGTTGGTCCTTGATAAACACTGGTGGTAGGAGGTGGGAGGGGCTATTTAACCTCTTTGTGTTTCCTGCCCTAATTAGGGCCAAGAGGCAACCTCCTGTAGTGCTGTCGTGGAGGATTCCCCGAAAGAGAATTACCAGTAAGTCTAATTCCGTTTTTTTCAAGGCAGCCCAAAATTGGAACAGTTTCTGATTCTGGGTGCATAAAAAAAAAATGGACAAACATGGATGGCCGCTTTAGGACCAATCCATGCCCCTAGGGATACATGGGAGACAATAATCGATCTGTGTCTGTCCTTTTTTAAATGGATAGACACGGATTTAATATTTGGTAGTGTGAAAGCAGCCTTATTAGAGTCACAGTCCTGACCAGTGGGCCAAACATTATCCCTCATCATCAGATCCTGACCTGATTAATCTTGTAATTGAATAGACACTGATCCATACAGTCTGATACGGGGAAAAGTCGAAGGCAGAAACCAATGTTGGTGATTTTGTAAGGCGAAGTTCAAATGTCAACAACTTTAGAATGGATCCCAGCAGCAATCCGTTGGCAATAAAGTTGTAAAGGCACAAGTTTTTTGTTTTTTTTTTTTTTTTTGTTTTTTAATTCCTGATTTCAGCTGGATCAAATTTTTAAACACTGGTGTCTAATGGTGGGTTTACACGCTCCAACGTCGGTCCGATATTGGATCCATGTCGCGGGAGCGCGCTTTTTCTGCCCAGATTTCCAAGATCGAATTGGAGATTTACACAGCGCGATATCGGCATACAACGTCTCTACGATGTCTACGCCCCCCTTGTATAGTCGACCCAGGAACGACCATTTAACATGGGAGAGAATAGGGGACATTGTACTGCACATCGTAGTTGGGCGTTTACACAGCCCGAACTGCTCCAACCTCCATCCAATATCGGGCCATTGGAGAGCAGCTCATTCGATCCCCGATATCGTTTTGGCATCGTTCGTGCATCGTATTGGACATTTATACTATACAACGCAGGAACGATATCTGGGACAACGCACGAACCACGTGACTTTTGGTCAGAGTTGGACGCAGATATCGGGACGTGTAAACCCACCATTAGGGAAATTGAGCCGTTAATTAGCGATCTGTTTTTTTTGTTTACTGGATCAGTGTTAAATGGCAGATAAATTGCAATCAATTAACAAATCCGTTTTCCGTAGACTCCAATGCAAAAAAAAAAAAGAAAACATCCAGGTGAAATCAGTTACTTAAAAACTGAAAAAAATTGTGACGGAAGATTACTGAACATGTGAACATAGTCTGAGATTGTCATCTGGTGCATGTGGGGGTGTTGTGTTGGTGTCCTCATACTTCTGGCTTTGTGCTGATGTGTTGGAGTTACTGTATGCATGTAATCACTCTTAGTGATAATCTGCACTAACCTATAATCCCTGGCATTCTGCATCAGATTTACATACCTATAATTAATTTGTGAAATGCACAGGAAAAGTTTCTTTTTGATTTTCTATGTGTATTTTTAAATTTGTTTTGAGGCTGCTTTCATGAATATCAGATTGTCCAAATTCTGTAAACAGCAATCATGTCATGCAAATCCCAATCATACAGTATACCACCAATCTTCTTTTAGTACAGAAGTTCACAAATACTAAAGGAACTTTTTTACAATGTCGTTGGCGATGACCGGTATATTATGCTTGTTCTTCTATGGAGAACAGGTGGTGGAAAGGTTGACCTCTATTCTTTTTAATAGAATCTGATTAATCTGTCCAGGCACAACATGTTTCCCTCAGATTATAGGGTTCAAAGCTGGGTCAGGGCAAAAATCCCATTCTCGCTCTATCAAGGCAAGCTTTGAAGGACATTATATTCCAGTAAAATGTATGTTGCATAATCTAAAGAAGGTACATGAGGCTTGGTTCACATTCGCACTAGTTATTTTCATTATCTATATAATATGCATTCAAGAGACTAGTCAGCGGCACTCACCACAGAAGATCTTTGTACTTTTATTCGAAGTCCAACAAAATCCATGGACAATTCAGATGGGGGAGGGGGGAGTGCTGGGACGGCCGTCCCTTCACTCTCCCTCTCTCCCCCCCCCCCCCCCCCCATCTGAGTTGTTTGTGCTTTTATTCAAGTAGTCCAACAAAATCCATAAAGATCTTCTGTGGTGAGTGCCGCTGACTAGCCTCTTGAATGCATGTATTATTGTGGAATCAGTGTGAAACACCTGTAGATGGCACCGAAAAGGTCATAACTATAGTGGCTACACCTAGTTACACCATACAGTGCCCAGTAACCTCTAATATTGGACTGATTGAGACTTTTATCTATATAATATATTCTGTCATAGGAGGAGAATGGTAGTGCTGGCACCTGCGCATTGCAGACACCCAACAGCACCTGTCGGACTCCACAGACTATAATGGGGTTCGACAAATTTGTTGTGGTGACTGAGATTATAATAGACAAAATAAAGTAGCATGTTGCATTATTTTTTCTGTCAGTTGTGGCTGAATCTACAACAGACCTGCTGTCATAGAAGTGAATGTAGTCTAACTTTTATTTTAATCATCTATATGTTATCATACTCCTAAACATCACAATTTCAACTGTAAATAAAGTATCTGGTGTCGCTAAGATCTAGACTTGATCACAATTTTGCGTACCGAGCTCCAATTTGTTGTGTGGATGGGGCATATAAGCCTGATTGAAATCAATTATTTTTTTTTTACCCACATTAAACCTCAAATATCGGTTCAAGATCTGTGGGGCGATTTGTGAAGCTGTCAAAGGGCCCATTATTGCCACTTGATGCAAACTGAACGGGACAGAATCCTTGAAATGCGGTATGAGACCTTGTGTTATCACTTGGGCAGATCACAACCCCGATAAAAAAAAAAAACTTCTCTGCCGTCTCCATTCGGTCAATCTGCAGAAATCTGACTGCACTCATGCTGGACAAAGGACCTACATCTTCTAATATGGTGAACTACATTTAGTAAAGGGTTTTTTCAGGCTTGAGGTAAATTTCTGGCATTATGCACATTGTCAGGCAGGGCTGTGGAGTTGTACTCTGTACCCATTTTGGGTGGAGTTGGATTCAGGGAAATTGATGAAGCCAGCAAATGAAGGGTTAATCAGCTCACCACGTAAACTCCGGTATGCATGGGCCTGCGTCTGACACCGCACAATTGCAACAGAAGAGGAAGGTCCAGCTCATGGAAAATCATGTAGAATGAAGGTTTTTACTTGTAAATCAGCATCGGCTCCAATATTCATGTACATGGGCTCATATAACATGCATTAAATACGTCAGGGAGCATCGCCCCGGCAATGCGTTTCGGACATGGTACTTTATCAAGCCAGAGAAAGGACCATGTCCAAAACGCATTGCCGTGGCAATGCTCCCTGCGGTATTTAATGCATGTTATATGAGCCTATGTACATGAATATTGGAGCCTGATGCTGATTTACAAGTAAAATCCTTCATTCTACATGATTTTCCGGAGCTGGACCTTCCTTCTAAAATTGAGGAGTCAAATGTTTGGGTTACTAACTTCAAAACCATGGTTGTGCAGTTGGATTCAGGGAAATTGATGAGTTGGAGTCGGATGTTTGGCTTACTGACTCCGTAGCTCTGCTGTCAGGATTCCCCTTGATTGTCAGATTGAGCGGATGGTCATGTGCTAACTGGCTTATCTTCTTTTTTTTTTTCCAATACAACATTGAGTAAAGTACGGTATTGAAAAATGAATGCAAGTGATCGTCCATTCGATGTGACAGTTTCAGAAATCCTGATTGTGTATATAATGCACACTGTCAGAATTTGGCATTCTACAGCCATAGTGAGGTGTTAAAAAGCAAATGCTCCATGACAATAAAACTTCACCTAGCAAACCTGATTGGCTCTCCAGCTTCATAAGCGATGTGACTTGAACAACGTCACATAAGTGTTGCAGATCAGTGGCTGCTGATCATTCTGCAGTCTTCACTAATCCATCAAGCAGACGCCCGCTCTGACCATGGACGTCCATGGGAGAATTGATGCTGTTATGAAAACAAAAGGTGGTCACACCAAATATTGATATGATATTAACTTTCTCTTTTGTGTTTAACTGCATTTTTATTAATTTAAAAGTTTTTTTATTTTTAACTTTAAGCATTCACTTTTTTTAACCCATTCACCCCGAAGCCTGTTTTCATCTTCATGACCATGCCAATTTTTTTTCGATTCTGACCCGAGTTATCAACTGACGACAGGTGATAACTCTGGAACGCTTTCATGGATCCTGGCGATTCTGAGATTTTGCTTTTTGTCTATGATACACTGTTCTTTTTTTTTAGTGGTAAATTTAGGACAATATTTTTTAGGTTTGTTAAAATATCAGATGTTTGGCAACAATTTAGAAAATTTCTCAATTATCAAACTGTTTTCATACCCTTAAACCAGAGAGTTATGTTACAAACCGTTAATAAATAAATAACATTTCCTACATGTCTAGTTTACATCAGCATGATTTTTGAAACCTATTTATTTTTTTGTTAGGACGTTAGAGTTAAAACTTTCTCATTTTTTTCAACAAATTCACAATAATTTTTTAGGGACCTTATCACATTTGAAGTGACTTTGAGAGACCTATGTGACAGAAAATACTCAAGTGATTCCATTCTAAAAACTGAACACTGAAATTGCTTAATACCACTATCAAGATGTTTATTAACCTTCAGGTGCTTCACAGGATATTAATGGGAACTTGTCAGCTATTTAGGACCCCATAAGCTATCACTATCTGTCCCTGCAGCTTCCTAGTACATCCCTGTCTAAGCTAAAAGGGTAGTTTAATAGTTTAAAAAACGCATTATATAACTTACATTTTGTGATGGAAATTAGTCAATCTAGTTTCTTGGGGTGTTCTCTCAGGGTTGATGTCCACCCTCGTTCCGTGGTTATCTCGCACCAGTGGGCATGATAACCTAATTTCCAAGCACTGCTCTTTGGTGTAAATACTACAAGCTATGTGCTGCTTCCAAGTATGACAAGCTAGTCTCGTCCATTTCTGGCGCTGCGCATTGTATTTGGTGTACTTGTTGGCTTCAGAGCATGCGCATAGATGCACTGTGCAAATAGTGTGTAACACACAGTGCGCAAATAGATGCAGTCAGCACGTCATACCTAGAAGCGGCACATAAATTGTAGTATTTACACAGAAGGGGGCAGCGCTTGGAAATTAGGCTATTGTCATGCTCACCGGGGTGTGATAACCATGGATCCTGAGAGAACACCCCATGAGACTAGACTGTGGCTTATTACCACCACAAAATGTAAGTTTAAAAATGAAATGCGTTTTTACAAATATTAAACTATCCTTTTAGCTCACAGGGATGCTTAGGGATGTACTAGAAAGCTGCAGGGACAGATAGTGATAACTTATGGGGTTCTAAGTAGCTGACCGGTTCCTGTTAATATCCTGTGAGGCTTTCTAAGGGTTAATAAACTTCTTGATTGTGGTATTAACCCCTTAATGACACATGACGTACATGTACGTCATGGGTCAGCTCCCTCACTTTGATGAGAGCTCACATAATTACCCCATCTCAGCTGAGATGTGGGGCTAACAGCGCCGATCAGATCTGAGATCCAATCGGTGCAGTTAACCCTTTGGATTCTGCTGTCATTCACTGACGCTATTCCCCGCCGAGATCGGATATTCTGCGATAAGATCGCAGGATCTCCGTGCGTCACCTGATAGCCTGGGGTCCTGCAATGACCCCAGATGCTATCAGGAATCTCTTCCTGTGAGTGGTTGGCAAGCCCTGCCAACCACACAATGATCATTTGTGCTATTTCCCGATATGTTGCAGTTCATCGGGATAAGGCACAAGCGATTGGACACTGCAGCACTGTGACGCCTTATGGGGTAGTGTAAAAAAAAAAAAAAAAAGAATAAATTAAAAAATAAAGTTTTTAAAAATATGGCAAAAAGTTCAAATCACCCCCCTTTTGCCCCATTCAAAATAAAAGTATAAAAAAAATACACATTTGGTATCGCCAAATTCAGAAATACCCCATCAGTTAATCAGAGCTGTAAACTGCATAACGGAAAAAAATGTCCAATCGGAAAAATTGTTATTTTTGTCACAGCAACATTGCAACAAAATGCAATAACGGGCGATTAAAACAGCACATCCACCCAAACATGGTATCCTTAGCTTATTTTTTTCGGCTTGAGTTGATGTTTGTCACACAGCTGTATGCATGGCAAATCGCCTCCCACACTGGTCGAGATGGTTTATTAGCCTGCAGCTGGGCTTGCTTTACAATTGGGCTCTGACTGCATCCTGAGAGTGCATTTTGATTCTGTTTTTGGCATAGATGGTAAGCTTTTTGATGCTGCTTTTTTCTAGTAGTTTTTGTACAAGTTTTTGATAGGACTGATGAGCATGGGATTCCTTGTCGTGGATCATCAGCTTAAATGTCTTGGCCAATGCATGAACCAAAATCCCATTTGTAAATGTTTTTTATGCATCATATAAGAGACTTTTTGCACTTTTTATCTATCCAGGGTGCAGTTGGGCCCCCAGGGGCGCCATTCATCTAGTGGTGCAGAGGTATCGTACTGTGCGGCCCAGTGCTCAGCAGCAGAGCGGTTGGGTCGCTTTCAGACACTCTGCATCATTTGTATCAGTGTGAATGGTGCTCTAAGCAGGCCCAGTGTATGCATGGCAAATCGCCTCCCACACATAGCTGGTCGAGGTGGTTTATTAGCCTGCAGCTGGGCTTGCTTTACAATTGGGCTCTGACTGCATCCTGAGAGTGCATTTTGATTCTGTTTTTGGCATAGATGGTAAGTTTTTTGATGCTGCTTTTTTCTAGTAGTTTTTGTACAAGTTTTTGTCACACAGCCCGAAGATCCCAAAAAATGAGAACACTGGGGCGCAGAACATGGTGCAAAACGTGCAATTCATTTTCTTTTGTTTTATTTTTTTTTCTTCGGGGCGTGATAAACTATACAGGAGGCGGCGAAGGGACACACAGGACGCCCAGGGGGACTAGCAACGGTAGCCCCCAGGATCATTTACATACTAATAAGTGAGTGATAACAACGTTTTATTACACAGTCACCGGGCACATTTATGACAGAAAGGGATAGTTAGAGTAGTAATAGGAATGTGCAGGGACAGGTAGTGATAACCTGGGGGGCTTTATGGAGGTGACAGGTTCTTTTTAATGAAAATGCCATATAGGATCAATTGCTGCAGGGGTTGCCTCTGTCCTAGGGCATCTTGCTTTTGGGGGTCTTTACTTACTAGATGAGGAGGAAGAAAAATAGAGCATGTGGGATCTTCCTCACTGCCTGAATCTGTGCCTAAGGCAAGGAAAGCGTATGCCTCCTCTGCTGAATGACATCATCTTGACAAATGGACCATTTTTATTTTATGCTTCTAAACAGTGGGGATGTGTGTAGTTTCACACTTGCATGTTCTTGTCTTGCTTTGTAACCCGTCCACATCCTGAAGCATCCTGATCCCTATACTTAAAATGGGGCCGCAGGTGCATGTGGTGGCATCAGGCCACATCAGATTTTTTTATCAATCACCCTCTCTGGACGTATAAAGTCGAATTTTTTGCAGCTTGACTAAAATACTGATGCCTCCAGATCTGTCCAAAAATAGAATGGGGTCCAGTGGTGGACTGCACAAGATGGGGCGGATCTGTCCATCTGTTTTACTCCACTAAAGATGCCCAGACTCCCATTTACTCCACCTCAGAAGCATGTTACCCCTGCCTCAGAAAAAAGGCTTGTGCCCTATGTTATTAAAAAATGGGAAGAAAATTTATTGTACACAAGCTTATAATATGTGGGCACCAGTTGAAGGGCTGGTTTAAAACCACTACTTTATTACCATCACTCTTTGAAGTCCCATCAGCTTTTGGCGGTGCAGCAGGACATCTATACACAGATGTGGCGTAAGAGGAGTAGATTAGCCACTTCTACGCAAAGGACTGTCAGAAGTCTCGCTGCACTGTCAAAACCTGACTGGACTTCAAACAGTGATAGTCGTAAAGTAGTGGTTTTAAACCACTTCTGCAGCTCTCTCCAAGGGCCCACATATTATAAGCATGTGCACAATAAGTTTTATTAAAAGTTCCTTCCACCCTCTACCTGGCCGGATCAGGCTTCTAGCAGCTGTGATGACATGCGTTTGCAGTTGCATACAGATTAGGGTGAATCAGTTTTCTTCCTGATCTGGCTGCGCCACAGCCTAAAGGCCGGGTTACACATAACGATGTTCCAGCGAAGGAATATAAACTATTCTTTTCCACAATGTCGAAGTCCCGCTACTGTATTCAGCGGGATAACGCTGGTAACCAGGGTACACATCGGGTTACTAAGCATAGCGCGCTGTGCTTAGTAACCCAATGTGTACCCTGGTTACCAGGGAACACAGGTTAGAAAGGCTCTCACACGCCAATGTCTGCTACCCAGCGGCAGACCAATGACCAAAAAATAGTCCTGGTCACTGCGGCATGTCACTGCAGCAACTTCGCTGCAAGGTCGTCACAATAAAACCTGTGACGTTGCAGTGATATCGTTAGCAATATCGCTGTGTGTAACGGGGCCTTAAGTAGTGCTTTTTTTGTGTATTGTGTGGAGCATGTGTAAAGAGTAGTATTTAAATTTATTGAGGAAAAAAAATTAAATATAAGGGGGGGAAAGGTGATTGAAAAGAAAAATCTGAAATTAAAAAAAAAAAACATTTAAAAAAAAAAAAAATAGTAACATTCACTACACTGTGTTGCCTAGTGAAGCTACTTGGCGCTGACTTATTTTTCTGCAAGAGCAAAAACGATGACAATAACACTGTGACATTCCCCTAGTGCACTGCCTCCCTACCTGTAAAAGCTTCTCGGTACTATTTCTTTTCAACAAAAAAACTGATGTCCCTAGCAGTGTGACGTCCGCTACTCTACGCACAGGAATAAGAAGTCCCTTGGCACAGACTCGAATCAGCGGAAATGCTGATCAGAGCCAGGGCTTATTAGTCCATAAGCCAAACATCAGACTCCTCAGTTTCCCTTATCCGACTCCATGACACTGACTCTACAGCCCTGATCAGAGCACTGCGACCACGGGAGGGGCACACATTAGTGCCACAGTCTTTTTGAGCCAAAAATTGAGCACAGATGAGCAGTGAAAATACAATTAAGGTGTGCACACATGATGCAAGCACAAAAGGGGAAAAAAAGTATGCTAAAAATGCAATTAGACAGTATAGGGATTTGGGAACTTCTGCCTTTGCGACCACATCAGTCACACAGACAGTAGCACAGAGGCGATCGCAGGAGAAGCAGCAGGATCACACTGGCCACCGATAATTTTCTTTGAGCAGCTCACGGAATTGTAGTATACAACCACTACATGCCAGCTCTAAGGTGAAGAGGGCATGCAGAGCGACAATTGGCATTTTAAATGAACCCTTTTGACTCTTAATTGCTCAGTAACCATTGATCAGTTAATCAACGTCAAATTAATTAAATAAGGGTGAAGAGCACCTCCTTTATTTTGGCTGCTGAGATTTAGTGCTATCTCAGACAGCGCCAGTTACAGCATGTCACATTTAATTTTTTCTCTTGAGAATATACCAGCCAATCAGTGATTTGGGTGAGAGGGGTGGCGATACATTCAGGGATGGTCTGCTACTAGACTGCCGCCATCTTACCTCTGTCACTGCGCGATGCAGTATGGTAACCAGAAGTTGCAGAGTTGTCGTGGAAAGGTTAAAGCATTCACAACATTTTATTCTAAAAAGTTCCCTGAAAGTAAAGTTGCTCTTTATGTGATCAGTAAATTGACAATTTCCTTTTAATTGCATGTTTATTTGAAGTCATAACCTATTTCTCTATTCCCAGGTGTGGCCGATGGAGTGGGTGGATGGCGAGACTATGGAGTTGACCCATCTCAGTTTTCTGAGACTCTTATGCGCACATGCGAACGTTTGGTTAAAGAAGGACGGTTTGTGCCAACGAACCCTGTCGGGATCCTGACCTCAAGTTACTGTGAGCTGCTCCAGAACAAAGTACCTTTATTAGGTAAATAGCATGTCTGACTGATGTTATTTATGTTCTCTGGGGTAACAGATTTTCAGAAAATGTTTGCAGCTTTTTGGGTTGTTTTTTGATTTTTCTTTTCTTTTTTTTTTCTTCTTTTGCCACCCTGATGACCTGCTACCTACTATCTGTTATGTGCAGTCCAATGCTACGATGCTATATTCCAGCACATTTATGGACATAATGCAGGCAGCATAGTGAAGCACGACAATCACTTAGATATGATACACTGCAACAGTGAACTTTTTTTTCCCAATAAACATGTGACATGTTTGGTCCAATGCCTTCCGCTTTGCTAAATATTTTCCTGTATATCTTCAAACAATGTAATACACAATTGCTCCTGTCTACTTATTAGGAATTACAATTATGTGATATTACAGTTTGTCCTGACTGGGAGGTTCAATTAAATGATCCACTTTCTTGTTTTGGTGTTAAAGGGAACTGGTCACCTCCTTTGGCATTCTAAACTGTGCCCACCAGCTTTAACATCATGTAATTGGGGTTCTTGTAACCCTTCTTTGTGTTATTTTAGACGTGGAAATACCAACTTCAATGATAAAAAAATTGTGTTATTAAACAAAGGATAAAAAGTCGTCGACTTGAATACGTGTAGTAGACAAAACACAGGATGTAATCAGTACAAAATTATATGAGAATCCCTGCACCACTCGAGCCTGCCTAACAGTGGAGGTATAGTCGCCCTAAATTTTCATGTGCCCCCATTCCTTGGCAGCTTTCCCTTATCTGACCCTTTATCAGGAGACAATCAACAAGGTACATTCAAGAAATATTAAAGGCCCTGTCACACATAGAGATCGCTAACCAGATCGCTATTTGGATCGCTGTTGCGTCACGAAATCGTGACGCAACAGCGATGTTGTTCTGTGTGACACGCACCAAAGATCTGGCCCCTGCTGTGAGATCGTTGATCGTTACACACTGCTTTGGGTCATACCTGGGTCGTTGTGCTCCCGCTGGGAACGCTACATCGTTGTGTTTGACAAAGATAATGAGCAACGATCTCAATGCTATGCTATGGAGTGAAAATTCACAACGACCTCGGTGTAATTCTGGATCTCTAGTGCGTCGTATTTCACATTGCTGGTAAGATACCTGTGTGACATCTTATCAGCGATGTGTAAACGATGCACCAGCGATCCCTGCACACCGTTATCGGGATCGCTGATGCGTCGTTATGTGAGACTGGGCCTTTAGTCCCATAAGTGACTTATCTCCAAGGTCAAACAGGACATCATTGGAAAATAACGACAATCAGGAGAGATTCCAGATCACATCCAAAGAAAGATTAAAATGTCTCCAAACTTGAAGCGTTTCTCCCTGTCTTATATTATGGGGATCATCAGAAAGGAAGATCTTTAGTCAATTTGCCTTATCCTTATTTGTGAGGTAGATGAGGGGTTCAGATTAAAAAACCTCCAAGACAAGTCCACAATTAGAAGTCATATCCAACAGATGAAAAAAATACTATCAAACCATTTAATAAGGCAAGGGTAATGACATCCACCTTAGTAGTAAATAGGATAATGGAAGGTTAGGATTAGTAAATCCCTCAATCAGGAAAAGAGTAACAGATCCGTACCCATGTCAGTAGAAAAGATCTGGTGTCCCAAGGGAAGGCGTCCAGGCAGGATCTACCGTATATTTGATCCTGACACCAGATCTTTTTTTTTACTGACATGGGGACGGATCTGTTACGGTTTCCCTGATTTGAGAGATTTACTAATCCTAACCTTCCATTATCCTATTTACTACTAAGGTGGATGTCATTACCGTTGCCTTATTAAATGGTTTGATAGTATTTTTTTCATCTATTGGATATGACTCTCTTCTGATTGAGGACTTGTCTTGGAGGTTTTTCAATCTGAACCCCTCATCTATCTCACAAATAAGAATAAAGCAAATTGACTAAAGATCTTCCTCTTCTGATGAGCCCCATAATATAAGACGGGGAGAAATGCGTCAAGTTTGGAGACATTTTAATCTTTCTTCTTTGGCTGTCATCTGGAATCTCTCCTGATTGTCCTTATTTTCCACTGATGCCTTGTTTGACCTTGGAGAGAAGTCACTTATGGGTCTAAATCTATCTTGAATGTACCTTGTTGATTGTCTCCTGATAAAGGGTCAGCTAAGGGAAAGCCGCCGAGGAATTGGGGCACATGAAAATTTAGGGTGAATATACCTCCATTGTTAGGCTACGTTCACATGTGTTTCTATTCTTCTTTTTTGCGCGGGCACTTTTTGCCGCGTTTTGCACCTACGCAATAAAAACACGGTGCATTCACACACCGCGTTTTTTTACAGTCTCACTTCTCCCCCTGAAGCGCAGGGGAGAAGTAATGTCATACAGGAGAGGAAGAATCCTCCCCTGTGTGACATGTATGACAGCCCCTTTTGGGTTTCGTAGTGTATTAATATACACTGCGAAACCCAAATTAAAGTTATCCAAATGTGTAAAAAAAATAATAAAAATTGAATACTTACCTCTCTGCCGGATGTTTTGAGGTCGAGAGATCCACAGGTATCGACCTTCCAGGGCCTATCAAGATCGCTGATAGGCCGCTTGCGATCATGTGATATGCACGTCACATTCAGCGATCTTGATAGGCCCTGGAAGGTCGATACCTGTGGATCTCTCAGCCAGCGGAACACCCGGCGGAGAGGTAAGAAATTTTTATTATTTATTACACATTTGGATAACTTTAATTTGGGTTTCGCAGTGTAAATTAATACACTGCGAAACCCAAAAGGGGCTGTCACAGATGTCCCACAAGGGAGGATTCTTCCTCCCCTGTGTGACATCACCTCCTGCAGCACTGGCATATTTCCGCCATACCTCCCACTATTGATTCCAATGCCTTAGCAACCCCTCTGTGCTCAGACGTCCCCCTCCTACCTGCTCCACTGTTTCAAAATTGCTGCCCGTCCTGTCGACGGCAGCTGATTGACAGGCATACTTGCGCCTGTGCAGTGGAGCGGGTCACCGTGCTCCTCCTTTGAAGATACACACTGCCCAAAGTCTCACGGGACTCCGGGCACTCTATCTTCTATGGAGGAGCACAGTCACCTGTTCCACCTCGCAGGCGCAAGTATGCCTGTCAATCAGGGCCGTCCACAGGACGGGCAGCAATTTTGAAACAGTGGGGTGGGTTTTGCAGGCAGGGGGTGGCGAGGACCCAAATACACCAGACCAGAGAGCAGACCTCCCGGACCTGTTAAGATGCAGTTTGGGAGACGATAAAAGTTCATTTCTCAGGTAGGAGGGGGACGTCTGGGCACATAGAGGGGTTACAAGAACCCCAATTACATAATTTAAAGCTGTTGGGCGCAGTTTAGAATGCCCAAAGGAGGTGACAGGTTGCCTTTAAGGTTAAATGAGTCTTGGGATCATGTTTAATTGATGGAGCTGATAGTCTAAAATGTCTCCAGAAAAAGGCCTTTTGGTGAAATGTGTTTTTGTGTTAAATTTTTACAAAAGTGAAATGCAGAGAAAGGACTTCATATATTCGAGCTAGACATGCGTCCGTCCTGTGTATGTTCCTTGTAAATTCTTCGCTAAGGAAGCATCGTGATTTGGGTTTGCGGTCGGGTGGAGTAAGTCTTGAGTTGATTATTTTGGTTACTTTAGCTTTTTCTAAATGGATGATAGATTCTTGTGTATGTGTATACAACTGCTGACAATTAAGAGAATGGAATCCACAGGTTGCCCAAATAATAACCCAGAAAAACAGTACAGTATATCCAAAAATCCCCTAGGCAAAGATCTGAAAATATACAAATCTACTATGTTTTTGTTCATTATAAGGCATGAATACTTCACGTTCTTTCTATTACTCACCTGAAATGACTTCTATCCTGGTATCTCAGACCCACTTGGGTTTATCATTGTAGCACAGTTGTTCTGGGGAATTTACCCATTTTGAGGTTTTATATTGTACTTATTCTATATGGCGATCTGTGGCAAATAATGCTTCCAATGCTTTTAGTGTTTGTACAATGTGCATATTTGATGAATGAAATGAACATAGTAATTTGTAAACTAAGCAAAACACGAGACAACTATACAGCAAAACCAAGGTACATTCCATAACCACAGTAACACTGCATGAAAGTGTGCAAATTGTATTGGATTATATTGCAAACCATAATATAGGACGATAAAAACGAAATACACACAAATGTAAACTACCACTTGTGTCTGACCATAATGCAATAAAATTCTCCAAAAAATGGGTACAGGTTATAGCCTCTGTTGTGGAAGATAATGAGAAGACATTATATTCTAATTAGTCCAAACCTATAATAAGTAATGATGGCCAGACCATACTATAAAAAGTAGAAAAAAATGGAAATCTACATATCTAAGGAAAAGGCCTATAGATGATTAAAACACCACACTAGTGGTGCCTAAGGACATGATACAACAGGTGCAGGGGTTGCAATCGCACTCGGACCCTGAAGCCTAGATAGGGCCTGAAAGTCCTTTTGGCCTATAGAAAAAGACTAATGAAATTTAAAGTTTTTCAAAAATTGGGGGCCCTGTTGAAGCTTTCGCATTGAGGCTTATGAGCTTCAAGTTACTCTATTGCCCCTTGCGTTATAGCCATCCTCCTCATTTTTAAAATTTTTTAGCATCACTCCAGTTCCTTGGCACCATCTTGTGCCCGTAAGTTGTGACTGGCCTGGAGTCAGAAGTTACGTTTCAAGAGCTCAATGCTTCTCTATTAGAGCCAGAACAAGGCTGTCAAGGTGAATGTAAGAACTTGTGAATAATTGCAAGAAATAAAAAGTAAATTAAACCAGTAATATAATTAAGTGTTTCAAATATTGGAAGTAAAATGCAGCAACAAATGTCCACACAATGCAAGTAGATTGCAAGTACCGTATATACTCGTGTATAAGCCGACCCGTGTATAAGCCGACCCCCCTACTTTTGCCCCCAAAAGCTGGTAAAAGTTATTGACTCGCGTATAAGCCTAGGGTGTGAAATACAGCAGACCCCCATCCTATTATATAGCCCCCTGTCACTGGTATATAACACCCTCAGTAATGGTATACAGGCCCCTCAGTAATGGTATACAGGCCCCTCAGTAATGGTATACAGGCCCCTCAGTAATGGTATACAGCCCCTCAGTAATGGTATACAGGCCCCTCAGCAGTGGTATTATACAGGCCCCTCAGCAGTGGTATACAGGCCCCTCAGCAGTGGTATTATACAGGCCCCTCAGCAGTGGTATTATACAGGCCCCTCAGCAGTGGTATACAGGCCCCTCAGCAGTGGTATACAGGCCCCTCAGCAGTGGTATACAGGCCCCTCAGCAGTGGTATACAGGCCCCTCAGCAGTGGTATACAGGCCCCTCAGCAGTGGTATACAGGCCCCTCAGCAGTGGTATACAGGCCCCTCAGCAGTGGTATACAGGCCCCTCAGCAGTGGTATTATACAGGCCCCTATGCAGAAGTATACAGGCCCCTATGCAGAAGTATACAGGCCTCTGTGCAGTGGTATACAGGCCCCTATGCAGAAGTATACAGGCCTCTGTGCAGTGGTATACAGGCCCTTGTGCAGTGGTATACAGGCCCTTGTGCAGTGGTATACAGGCCCCTGTGCAGTGGTATACAGGCCCCTGTGCAGTGGTATACAGGCCCCTGTGCAGTGGTATACAGGCCCCTGTGCGGAAGTATACAGGCCCCTGTGCGGAAGTATACAGGCCCTGTGCGGAAGTATACAGGCCCCTGTGCAGTGGTATACAGGCCCCTGTGCAGGAGCGGCACCGGAAAGGTGATGTATGAAAGGTTTGTTATTTTAACAGGTGCCGCAGTCTGGAGGACACATAATAAGGAGGAGGGGCTGTGTACCACTGCTGGGGGCCAGTGTAGTACAATATGCACGGCATCCCCCCGCTGCTCATGGACGGGGGGATGCCGTGCATATTCATTACACTAATGAGGCAGCCCCACATGACCGCCCGCGGTCACTGCGGCCCCCTCCTGCCTCCTCCAGCCACCGGTCACAGCCCCACCCCCCACAGCAAAAACCGAGTGACTCGCGTATAAGCCGAGGGGGGGACTTTTCAGCCCAATTTTTGGGCTGAAAAACTCTGCTTCTACGCGAGTATATACGGTAATATAGCGAGCAAACACCAAGAAATGCTGGTAAGTAAAGTGTGAGCTTACAGGAAAATGCAATGAAATTGCAATGCATGAAAACAGCATTTTTCATATACAGAAGTAAGTGGATCTCCCTGTATAACAAAGGAAATCAAATTTTAAATAAGAAGGTATGTGCATAAATTGTATTGTGGAAAACAGCTATCTTCTTAGTAAAGAGAGAAAAATAAATCTTCTCTTCTGCAAGGTATTTATATGAGGGAAAGGTGTGTGTCTAAAAGTTCATTTACAATCACAATAATTGTGGCCGAGTTTTTTAAGTAGCGCTCGTTCTCGATAATCGTGCAGTGTGGCTGTCAATCACCAAATGAACAAGCAAAATGTTAGTCTGGTGAGATGATCTTTGTTCTCGGTAGTGCATCAAAATGACTTGAACTTGAGAACAGTGGAGACCTAGGCACACTGAACGATCTTACTGATTATTCAGTGAACATTTGAAGTGGAACCTACAGGCTATTAAACTACTGCCTCCACACATCCTGAGAATGAAAGGCCGCAGTGCTGATATTTTATACTCCATGCATCCTAAATCAGCACTAGCCTCTTCATTCTCTGAATAGGTGGAAGCCCCAGAGATTGGCTCCCCACATAAACTCATGGCATATCCTAGTGATATCATCACATTTTATAAACGAGAAATACACCTTTAAATAATGAAGTAATTATGGGGGTAATCATGATATTGAGGTGGTCTACAATATTCACTCTGTATCTTTTGTAAAAAAAAAAAAAAAAAAAAAAAGTACTGTACATATGAGATAACATTTCCAATCTTTGTCTTAATATTGTTCATTCCCCAAATCTTGGAGAGGGTCAAGCTGGAATGTATCTGGGGGGCTCATGCAAGTCTTATGATGGACCACATGTTCCTCTTAATCTAAATGCAAAGGTCAGACAGGAGCAGCATGTACTGTCCAAGTATGAGGATCAATTTTATGACTTTCCAAGTATAGGAGAACTTAATAATAACTCACAAGATGGATAGGTTTTTAGTACAGAAAGGGACCCGTGATTACAGCCAATGTGTCTGAGACACTTTCACTGACCTTTTAAATAGCCCTTGTGGATGTGACAGAAAAAGAACCCGTTGCTAATTTGCGTCAGTATTTATCCATGTATTTACAGATTGTATGATGGCTGTGGATGTGTATGGGTTTTTTTAGTGTGCTATTTAAAGTTTAATAAGAACGTGTTCAGCACTCTAAAGGGAACCTCTCAGGTCCTCCGTGCCCCCAGGAGAACCAACAGTTGTGGGACCTTATCAAAATTTCCTGCCATTCCCTTCATTTCTTTGCACATATAAACAGATCTTTAGAAAAATTATTTCTAAAGTCTGTTTATGATTTGCAAATTGGCACTTCGACTAGTCTGGAACTAGTTCCCCAACTAGTCGGACCACTCAATGATGATGTTCCACTCCTGTGGGCATGATAACTTCCTTTTCAAAAGCTGGCTCCTCCCCATCGCTCTATAAAGCTCACACATACGCATGGCTTTGTTTGCCTCACAGAATTGAGCTTCTGAAGTCGGGTGTAAGCGTCCCAGCTTCAGAGAGGCGCCCCTCACATGACTGGAAGTGCAGACGACTTCTGATCATGCGCACTAAACCTCTCTGAAGCTGGGACGCTTGCAACCAGCTTCATAAGCTCAATTCTGTGAGGCGAACAAAGCCACACTAAAGCTTTGTATAGTGCTGGTGAGGGGCATGATAACATGCTAAGTGGACCGACTAGTCTGAAAACTAACGCCCCCTCGACTAGTATAAGGCTACGTTCTCACACAGCGTAATTGCTGCGTTTTGTGAGGATCCGTTTTTGGTGCAAAAGTGCGCCAAGAATGGATCCTCACAGAACACCGCGTTCTGTGTGTAAACACTGCTGCGCTTTTCTTCCTGTGCTTTTACTTACCTCGCCACACTCCCTCGTGATTGCCAGTGAGCTCTCCTCATCCCCGCCGGGCCGCAGCGAGCGCAGCCTCTAGGACCCCGCAGCACCATGTGACCGGGTGACATCCGGACATCCGGTCACATGGTGCAGTCTCGGGTCCTCCAAAGGTTCTGTGCCATGGCAATGAGGAGCAATCACTGGGGGAACGCAGCGAGGTGAGTAAAAGCGCAAAAGAATGAACATGTTCATTCTTTTTATGCATCCGCTTTTCAGCCTAAAAGTTTGAATGGAAAATAGTGAAATTTATTGACTTGGCTGGGACAGCTAACATCAATGCGTTTCACTGCATTCCACTGCATTTGCGCATCCGCAAAATAGGCTACATTCACACACAATTCTGCATTTACTCAGCGCTAAGGCCTACTTTGCTCCCCACAAATAGAATTGAGAAATACTTTTTCTAAAAATGTTTTTGTAAAAAAAAGAACGGACTATTAGGCGGGGAATTTTGATGTGTGTAAACAACTGTCGGTGCTTTTGGGGGCACGAGGACCTGACAGGTTCCCTTTTAAGGATTGGTATCCTTCTTCCTTCTTGTGTACTTGTCCCTTGGAGTGCTGTATATATTCCATTCTTATTCACAAGACCATGTGCATCTTACTGTGGTTTTGTACATATTTCAGAGAATTGTGACATTGCGATCACCTCATGTAAATAAGTTCCTAAAGGACCCATTACATGCTTGTTACAAGCTTATTACAGTTTTATGTTCTTTGCTTCAGTTGCTGTATAACCATGTATTGTTCCATGACCATTTTATTTTCCTAAAATAAGATAAGATAAGATAAGAAACTTTATTGATCCCGGAGGAAATTACAGAAAATGTAACTTTTGTTTCCTTCAAGGAAGCAGCACTGCCTGCTTAGTTGTTCTGGATAGAAGAAGTCATCGTTTACACACAGCAAACTTGGGAGATTCTGGTTTCTTAGTGGTACGGGCCGGAGAAGTAGTGCATCGGTCAGATGAGCAGCAGCATTACTTCAACACTCCATTCCAGTTGTCTATAGCGCCTCCTGAGGCTGAAGGTGTGGTACTCAGTGACAGGTGAGCATCTATGTACCTGGTGATGACTAAGTGTTGTGATTTTCTTTTACTTGGCACTGAGCTCCTAGTTTTCTATCCAACCCTGGCCCTTTTAAACTGCTAAACGGTGGTGATCGCGGGAGCTGGATCCCTACTAATCTACTAGCATTGCCTATTCCAAGAATAAGTAATCAATTTAAAAGAACTGGATTTTAAATGATTTAATGTTGTAATAAAATCAGCCTAAAAACACAATGATTACATAATATAGAGGTTTTAAGCCATGAGTGTTGCCTACCTCTGAACCGCCCATAGATGATAAGCGTCCTGGCAGTCTAAAACATTGTGCAGGTGTGTGGAATGATCTGTCCAACACAGCCTGACTCGCCATAGAGAAGGCAGGTCTATTACCGTCCCTGCCTTCCCTATCTCTGTAATAAGCACTCTGTAGACAGTTGGGGCACGAGCTGCTGGGTCCTAGTAGATTCTGCCAGCTCTGTTATGCTGCAATGATGCTGAATTTCTCTTGAATATGGCTGAAAGAATTAAAGAATAAATACAAAGCTAACTCACTGCTGCTAGCTCTCACCCCTCTTCGAAAAAAAGTGTCAGATGTATATAAAAATAATTTACAGAATGGAACCTAAATTTTAAATGCATTTTAGTGGTGATTAAATACATGATTATTTTTTATTTCCTTTAGTTTTCTCACCGATATCTGCAAAAAAAAAAAAAAATAGTATTACAAGAACATAAAAACTAGGCCCCATGTATTGGTAGACAAAGATGTAACATTTTCAACTGTTTGGATATTCAAATTATTTTTGCAACGCTTTAAACTGCAAATGTATTTGGTGAAAAAATGGTGCTAAATGGCCTGGTCATGAACTGGTTCAAGATCACTTTGGTGCAGACTGAGCATGTGTTGGATGGGATTCCTCATTTCCTCTGAGCAGAACTGTAGGCATGTGATCAAAGAGGTCTCGTGTTACTTTCACATCAGTGTGAAAAAATTTCCCTCCGCAGCAGCACACTGTGTTCTTGCGAGGGAAAGTAACAGTACACTTGGCAGCTGGCTGTGCTTTAGATGGGAGTGTTCAGAAGGCAGACTGCTCATAGGATGCTCACAGGCTCATTCCCCCAGCCCCATCACATGGCACACCATGCTCATTCAGCAGGAGGCTGACCATTGTACTGAACCTTGATATGTATATGAAAAGTGTTCTGGCACACAACAAAAAAGATGATGTAGTAGATCAACAGTAAAAACAACTGGTTATATTTGATCAATAATGGGTCCAGTATATCAAGTGACTAGTTATAGAGCACTAAGTAGTAATGCTGAGATGAACCTTGTGTACACGTATACCAGAGAATGTACTAATATTTTGTCTTATTCTCGTCCATACAGTCCGGATGCTGCAGACAGCAGTACATTTGATGTTCAGCTTGGTGACATTATTCTAACCGCAACTGATGGACTTTTCGACAATATGCCGGATTATATGATTCTTCAAGAGTTAAAAAAGTTGAAGGTTTGTAGCAATATCTGACCAAATTCATGATGTGCATTTATTTGGTAAGACTTGATTTCACCTAATTATTAAAGACCATGCCCGTACTTTTCTTTCCATGTGAATTATTAAAGAGAACCTGTCAGCTTGTTTTTACCCCCTATCCTATCACTACCTGTCACTGCATCTTGCTAGCGCATCCCTAACCATCCCCCTCCGAGATAAAACTACAATATAATGCTTGAGAAACATGATTTATTAATTTACATTTTCTGATCATCATAATGGGAGACCCAGACAATGGGGTTTAGGGCACTGCCCTCCGGAGGCCACACTAGGTACTACAAGTTTGTAGACACCGCCCCCTCCGCTTATAAACCCCTACCGCAGGGAATATCCTCAGTTTTAAACTTAGTGTGCTCGGAGGAATCACACGCTTTGCTTGCACATCACTGCATTCTCACAGCTTACGTGATGGCGTCTGAAGACAAGGTAGGTCCCGGTCGGGGACCTCCGGCAGTCTCCCTGTTCACCCTTGGGGAACACACAGGTTGAGGTACCGGAGGGCCCAGAGCCTGGACACGTTGTGTCCTCCCGGTACGCTGCCGTGCTCCTTCCCATCCCTCCTTGGGGGGCTCTGGGAAGTGGGAGACAGGAGCCTTGCACAGCTCCGCTCCGTCCGAGGCCTCCCTAAATGGTGCTTACAGACCGGACTGGAGCCAGCCCAGTCCGAGGCCTCCCTAAAGGTGCTTACAGACCGGACTGGTGCTGAAACCCCTGTCCGAGGCCTCCCATATATGGTGCTTACAGACCGGACCGGCACTGAGGCGCCCTGTGTGTCTCCGGTGTGCCTGGGGGTAGTGTCTGACACTATGTGTTTTGACACTCAGACCGCGCGCAACCTTTGGGTCCGCGGTTCTGGCGGTGTACCCTGTGCTGGGGTCACTATAGCTGACCGCCCTGTGTGTCACAGGGGCTGCGGCTGCGGGCTACAGATTTTGTCTGCAGCCCTGGGTATAGTATGATGCTATATCTCCCGCGCTGCGGGCTCCAACACCAGATTATTAAGATGGCTGCTTGGAGAGATGTGGAGCAGCCCATGGGATGACGTCCTCGCTGGGCGTGTGTGTGTGTGTGTGTGCTTCCCGCGTGTTTTCGGCACCGCCCACGATGTGGCGGCGGCCATCTTCTCCTCACTTCCCTGTTGGGACTGAATGAGTGCACTACTGCGCTCCCGGGAGAATACGATCCTTACCCTCGCGGAGGCCACACACACACCGCTCCCCTACACCGCATTGAAGCGGTCGGTAAGCCGCCGGTGTTCCGGTTTCCTACTTGGCTTATTTTTCTCTTCTGCTGTCGGCATGTCCCCAGCAAAGAAGAGCGCTGCTAAGGCAGACAACTCTACCACTACCTGTGCTACATGCAACGGGATGCTGGTTGGGGGGTCCTGCAATAACTGCGGACGCCCAGAGGCCCGGACTGCTGCTGCAGAGGCTGCAGCTCCGGTGCTGTACCCTGAGGTTCAGGTGATCCCAGGGCCATGGGAGACACAGAATAAGATAAATGACTCTGTGTTGTCCAAGCTGTCCTCCATGTCGCAATCCCTGGAGGCACTGACTAGGAGATTGGAAAGTCCAGCTGCTCCCTCAAGTTACCCCCGGGTGTCACCCCTTGTTGCCGCGAGATCCCTTAAGCGGGCTCGCCGGGATGAATCACCCGAGATCCAGAACCTCTCTGAGGAGGAGCGTCACTCTGACGGTGACGAGGATGATGGGGGTTCAATACTTGAGTCTATGTCAGAACCACCTGACGGGGTGGAGGATTTGGTATCCTCCATAAACGAGACTCTTCATCTCGTGGCACCCCCTGAGGAGGTGGACCTCCATCCGAAGGAGGCTTATCAATGGCTGCAGCCAGAGGCTCGCTCATGTGGCTCCTTTATGGACCACACTAACTTTGGAAGGGTGGTTAGAGCACCCAGGGTTCACCCTGGGCGGCGTTATGTCCGCAAATCTAGGGACACTCGCTTCCCCTTCCCACAGGAGGTGCTTCAGGAGTGGTCGCAGTCCCCGAAGGTGGACGCTTCCATGACCAGGATTGCTGCACGCTCCCTATTCTCTGCCTCTGATAGCTCCTCATTGAAGGACGCGACGGATAGACAGGTCGAACAACTCGCCAAGTCTTCCTATGAGGCTGTGGGGTCTTCATTTGCCCCTAATTTTGCCACGGTCTGGACCTTGCAGGCGATCACCGCCTGCTTGGATGGTATAACTGACCTGGCGGGGTCCAATTCAGAGGTCCTAGCGCTTACTGATAGGGCAAGGGCCTATGCAGATTACGCCAGGACTGCGACCCTAGAAACTGCCACTCGCTCGGCTGTGGCTTCGGCCAATGCGATAGCGATCCGCAGGTTATTGTGGCTGCGTCTATGGGACTCAGATGCCACGTCAAAGAAGATTCTGCAGAATCTTCCGTTTTCTGGTGACAGACTGTTTGGTACTGAGCTGGATAAGCTGATAAAGGATTCTGCGGAGTCTAAGATCCCACAGAATAAACCCAAGCCACGGTATACCGTTAAAAGGAACCCTAAACAGTGGTCCTTTCGCTCCAGCTCACAGTCATCAGCCTCGTCCGCTCGCGCGGACAGAGGGGGTAAGCCCTCTACTCAGTGGCGCCCCAAGGGTCGCCAGAAGAAGTCAACGGGGGCGGCGGCTGCCACTCCCAAACCCACTTCCGCATGACTCGCTCTCCAGTACTGCCGCCCCACAGGTGGGGGGCCGCCTGTCCCGATTTCAGGACAGATGGTTACTTCTCGTTCAAGATCAGTGGGTCCGAGACGTAGTCTCGCGCGGCTACAGGATAGAGCTGACGTCGCGGCCGGCACACCGATTCCATCGGTCTGTTCCATCCCCGGAAAAGGCTCAGGCTTTTCATCTGGTGTTGGAGGGGCTCCGCAGAGACGGAGTAGTGATCCCAGTGCCTTCCGGAGAGAGGTTCAGGGGTTTTTACTCCAACCTCTTTATCGTCCCGAAGAAGGACGGCTCCTTTCGCCCGGTTCTGGACCTCAAGTTGTTCAACCGTCACGTGTTGGTTCGGAAGTTCCGCATGGAATCCCTGCGCTCCGTGATCGCGGCTGTGTCGCAGGGAGACTTCTTAGCGTCCATAGATATCCGAGACGCTTACCTTCACGTGCCCATTGCACCAGCTCATCAGCGCTGGTTGAGATTTGCAGTGGGGGACGAACACTACCAGTTCGCGGCGCTGCCCTTCGGGTTGGCCTCGGCTCCGCGGGTGTTCACAAAAGTGATGGCCTCTATGATGGCTCTCCTACATATGCAGGGACATGCCGTCATACCCTATTTAGACGACCTGCTGGTCAGGGCGCCATCAGAACATCTTTGCCGGAAGAGCCTAGAGGTGACCATGAAGTCTCTGGAACAGTTTGGGTGGCTTCTCAATGTCCAGAAATCAACCCTGGTTCCAACCCAGTCACTGACATATCTGGGCATGGACTTCCACACGGACTCAGCTCTGGTGTCCCTGCCACGAGCCAAACAGCTGGCCATCCAATCGGGAGTCCAAGATATACTCCTGTCCCCACAATCATCCATAGGGGTGTTGATGAAGCTGGTGGGACGCATGGTGGCAGCGATAGAGGCGGTGCCTTTTGCACAGTTTCACCTCCGTCCTCTTCAGCTGGAAATTCTCCGCAGATGGGACAAGAGGACGATCTCGCTGAATCGGCTGATGGCCCTTTCACGATCGACCAGGGATTCCCTGCTGTGGTGGCTTCAGCCACATCACTTGTCACGGGGCCGGTCTTTTCTCAAACAGTCATGGTTAGTGGTGACCACCGACGCCAGTCTGAAGGGCTGGGGGGCGGTGTTCTTACACCACAGGGCTCAAGGCCTCTGGACTCAGTCGGAGGCGGCGTTGCAGATCAACGTGCTGGAGATCAAGGCGGTCTATCTGGCGCTCCTGGCGTTTCAGAAGTTCCTGTCGGGACAGCCCATCCGGGTTCAGTCCGACAATGCGACGGCCGTCGCATATATAAATCATCAGGGAGGGACCAGAAGTGTTCAGGCCCTCGCCGAAGTCCACCGCATTCTATCCTGGGTGGAGGACAACAACTGTCTGATCTCCGCAGTTCACATCCCAGGAGTCGAAAACTGGGAGGCCGATTACCTGAGCCGACAGGGAATGGACGCCGGAGAGTGGTCTCTTCATCCGGACGTCTTCCGGGACATCTGCAGCAGATGGGGCACTCCGGACGTGGATCTGATGGCCTCACGGCTCAATCATCAGGTGCCGCAATACATGGCGAGATCATGGGATCCTCAGTCTCTGGGGGCGGACGCCCTGATCCTGAGTTGGTCCGGATTCCATCTACCATATGTGTTCCCTCCGCTGGCACTGATTCCCAAGGTTTTGTGGAAGATCAGGACGGAGTGCAGCGTAGCCATTCTAGTGGCACCGGATTGGCCCAGGAGGTCCTGGTATCCGGACCTGTGGCAACTGTCTGGCGGACTCCGGTGGGCTCTTCCAGACCGCGCAGATCTACTCGCGCAGAGCCCCTTCTTCCACCTCAATTCCAAGGCCATCAGATTGACTGCATGGCTCTTGAGGCCTGGCTTCTGACATCCAGGGGATTCTCTCCTACAGTGGTTGCCACTATGAATCGGGCTAGGAAGCCTGTATCACGGAGGATTTACCACAGGACGTGGAAAATCTTTTTCTCCTGGTGTGCCTCTGGTGGACGGTCTCCGTGGCCCTTGTCCGTTCCGACTCTGTTGGCTTTCTTGCAATCGGGTTTGGAATTGGGCTTATCCCTCAGCTCCCTGAAGGGTCAAGTATCAGCGCTTTCAGTGCTGTTTGACAGGCGTTTGGCGCTCCTTCCTAAGGTCCGTTAATTTCTGCAGGGGGTGTCTCGGGTGGTTCCGCCATACAGGCGACCGCTGGACCCTTGGGACCTTAACATGGTCCTGGCGGCTCTGCAGAAACCGCCGTTCGAGCCACTGAGGGAAGTCTCTCTCTCTCATCTGTCACAGAAAGTGGTCTTTCTGGTGGCAATTACATCTCTGAGACGGGTTTCAGAATTGGCTGCACTGTCGTGCAAGTCACCCTTCCTGGTAGTCCACCAGGACAAGGTGGTGTTACGTCCGCGGGCAGAATTTTTGCCAAAGGTGGTGTCCACTTTTCACTTGAACCAAGAGATTGTGCTCCCATCATTTTGTCCCGCTCCTGTTCATCAGGTTGAGCGCGACCTTCACACTCTGGATTTAGTGAGGGCTGTACGCATTTATGTGTCCAGGACGGCCTCTTTCCGGAGTTCGGACTCTTTGTTCATCCTTACGGCGGGTCGCTATAAGGGGTCCGCGGCATCCAAATCAACCTTGGCCAGATGGATCAAGGCTCCCATTCAAGAGGCTTACCGTTCGGCGGGTCTGCCTCTCCCGGTGGGCTTGAAGGCGCACTCGACCAGAGCCGTTGGTGCTTCCTGGGCTTTGCGACATCGCGCTTCAGCTCTACAAGTGTGTCAGGCGGCAACCTGGTCCAGCCTGCATACATTCTCTAAGCACTATATGGTGCATGCCCATGCCTCTGCGGATGCAAGTTTGGGCCGGCGGGTCCTCCAGGCGGCGGTTGCCCACCTTTGAGGGGGACCGTGTATATCAACATCTTTTGAGGAACTCTTCCCGCCCTGGGGTTTGCTTTAGGACATCCCCATTGTCTGGGTCTCC
Source organism: Allobates femoralis (assembly GCA_033576535.1). NCBI lineage: Eukaryota > Metazoa > Chordata > Amphibia > Anura > Aromobatidae > Allobates > Allobates femoralis. The sequence goes on along the minus strand of JARQOC010000003.1, from coordinate 686,856,745 downwards.
CATTATGATGATCAGAAAAAAGAGAATTTTGTTTACGTACCGTAAATTCTTTTTTCTTGAATCATCAATGGGAGACCCAGCACCCACCCAGTTGTTCCGTTGGATGTTTTTGCATTTGCCTGTTCCCAGTTGGGACAGTTGATCCGGGTTGTTGGACCGTCTGTGTACGGTTTCTTTCCCGATGTTTCGGGTGTGGTTTATGTTGTCTCCTCGCAGCTTATGGACCAAACTGAGGATATTCCCTGCGGTAGGGGTTTATAAGCGGAGGGGGCGGTGTCTACAAACTTGTAGTACCTAGTGTGGCCTCCGGAGGGCAGTGCCCTAAACCCCATTGTCTGGGTCTCCCATTGATGATTCAAGAAAAAAGAATTTACGGTACGTAAACAAAATTCTCTTTTTTCCTATGGTAATGAGCCATCCAGGTTACTGCGTAGATTGACGTGGGCCGTCTCTGGGTGTGCTGGGTGTCTGCTCTTATCATGCCCCCGCTGGGTGTGATCATTCCTTCTCCTGCACGTCCCCCATTCTGAAATTCCCGCTTTTTCACAGTATGACGCGGAGCCGGACGTTCTTTTCAGTCTGGTGCATTGTGGGGTCTTATTAGATGTACGGCCCGGCTTGAATATGCGCACTGCACGTGCTCCAGACCGTACAGCCCATACACCCGCACACTGCAGAGGACTGGAAGTGACATTTCGACTACATGTCCTACTATAAGGAGGAGGCGGGATTTTCAAAATAGGGGGCACCCTGGAGAAAGAATGATGACACCCTGTGGGGTGTGATATGAGCAGCGAGGAGGGGAGAATGGAGACCCACTATGTCAGTCTACACAGTAGCTTGGATGCCTCATTACCATAGGAAAATGTAAGTGAAATAATTTTTCTCAAGTATTATAGTGCAGTTTTAGCGCAGAGAGGGATGGTTAGGGATGTGCAAGCAAGGTGCAGGGACAGATAATGATAGGATAGGGGGGAAAAACGAGTTGACAGGTTCCCTTTAATGATGCCAGTAATGCTGGGTCTAATGACTGTTAAGCACTATATTTAGTCATCTATTCTGTTTGGTGGAGATTACAATGAAATGGGATCTCTGTAGGGGAAGGGTTTTGGATTGAAGGAGAAGGGCGTCACAGCTTAGTCCCCTTTTATATTAGGGACGAGTCATTGACTATGATGTTGGATTGTATATATTAGCTTGGTGACCTTTCTAATGATGGATTTCCTCCTTTCCAGAATGCAAACTATGAAAGTATACAGCAGACAGCACGCAGCATTGCTGAGCAGGCCCATGACCTGGCATATGATCCCAACTACATGTCACCATTTGCACAGTTTGCATGCGACTATGGATTGAATGTCAGAGGTGAGACTGTGGTATATATAGTGTTAAGAAAATTGTCTGCTGTGGCAATTTGCATATATAAAAAAAACGTTTATGCTGTTCTAGATAACAAGAACTCAATTGCATACAATGCTCCAGAAATTTGCTGTCTTTTCTGCTGTAGATCTAGCTGTTCTCTGAATGTCCTGTATAATCCCATCTATGAGACAACTAATACTGTAGAGATAATATCCTGCTGATAAAATACAGATTTTATTGAAACAACAAATACACAACCCAGTAAGTGACTGGAATCAGGCCCTCTGCTCTTATATCATGCTGCTCTCATAGCAAAAGCCTAATGTCAAATTTCCTTTAAACTCTTCACAACCTCCACCGTACATGCACGGTGCATGACGAAATTGTGTGTATGGAGCAGGCTAACTGGGTGAGCATATTTGGGCAGGATCTGCCGATAACAATTGTTAACCTGTTAAATCTCACTGTCAACCTCTGACAGCAGAATTTAACACACTTCGGCATAGGGACATGAATTTTCTGCCCCAAGTGGTCAACCTGTGATGTGATCCCGGGTCTCCAAAGGGTTACTGTGATAGCATGAAGGGTCTTCAGCAGAACCAGTGCCATCACAGTAACCCTTTGGCGACCCGGGATCACATCACAGGTTGACCACTTGGGGCAGAAAATTCATGTCCCTATGCCGAAATGTGTTAAATTCTGCTGTCAGAGGTTGACAGTGAGATTTAACAGGTTAACAATTGTTAGCGGAGTAACGCTCCTTTGAAACTTTGCCGCTGCTATGGCAGTGCTTTATATAGAACTAGGGATTAGCTGATCGTAGGTTATAGTTCCTTAAACTATTAAAATAGTGAAAAGTAAAAAAAATAAAAATTCTGTTCACCCCTCATTTTTGCCCCATTAAAAATAAAGTTGAAAAATAAAATATCTGATCAGTGATTTTGTTTTTGTGCTTTACTTTTTCCCACTTTTTTCGCACCAGTTCCTGACCCAATTTTATACAGCCTTACTTGGCTCTAAGACATGCCGTGTCCTGGGGAAGGAAGGGGTAAAGGGGAACTCCGGGGAGATACAGAAATTCAGTCATGCATAGTGCTAAAGTTTTACGGGTCAGGAAGCTACCAAGTTGATATGGAGAGGGGAGACCATGGCAGTGCTGAATTAATCAATGCAATGCTTTGCCTATTCTCCTAGCCTGATAAATGTTAGTACACATTATTTACAATCATATCATTGTACAGCAGAGGATCACAGCATGTAATTATATCTATATCTGCTTAGAGACATGATTGCTATTTGAAGGGAGAACACCCCTGTTTATACATTACATAGGACTATATTTAGTGGACAGGATTGTATTGTGACCATGGGGCCGGCGACCACGCCCCCTGTTTATACAAAAGTATGAGGGGTTAGGAATGTAAAATTATCCTGGAGCCCCAGGCTCCACACCCCCAACACACCACCTGTCACTGCGGCAGCATGAGGCTGAATTTCTCTGTCCTCAAAGAGAGGTGTCTGTGCTCAGGAGAAGATATGATTTTATTGATTTATAAATGATCTATAGCTCCTAGAACTGTAGTGCCAAGCTCTGCTTCATTATGGAGGAGGGCGCAGACAGTACAATTTTTATTTTTATTTAAATCTCCCCTGAGTTCCCCTTTAAAGAGGACCTGTCACACCTCCCTACCCCCAATGTTTTCAATCTAAAGGTAGCACTGCTTGCAGCATGTATGCTGCATTCAGGCAAGGGGTTCCCCATGTGTTTCTGATGTCTAAATCATGAAATACAGCCTTTTAAAATTAGTACAACTGAGTCAGGAGGGCATTACCAGATCCATGAGTCAGCTTTTCCGGGGGCTATTCCTGCCCCCTCCTTCTATGTTTCTCCCTCCTCCCTGGCCTGGCCGCCTCCTTGATGGCCTGTCAGCTCTCCTCGCTCTGCGCCTGTGTATCCTTGTGCTATTACGCAGGCACAGAGCGAGGTTGTTGCTACTGTGGGCTCCTCGCTCCTGTCTCGCCTACCGCCCTGTCAGCAGCAATTGTTCCCGCCCTGCTCCATGTATAACATGGAGCATGGCCGGAACAAGTGCTGACGTCAGGGCGGGAGGCGAGACAGGACTGAGGGGCTCAGCACTTATTCCCTCCCTGCTCCATGTTATACTGGAGGAGTGCGGGAACAATTGCTGACGTCAGGGCGGGAGGCGGGACAGGAGCGAGGGGCATCAGCACTTGTTCCCACCCTTCTCCATGTTATACATGGAGGAGGACAGGAACAATTGCTGATGTCTGGGCGGGAGGCGGGACAGTAGCAACACCTCGCTCTGCGCCTGCGTGTGATAGCACAAGGAGACGCAGGCGCAGAGCGAGGAGAACTGACAGGCCATCAAGGAGGCGCCAGGACAGGGAGGAGCAGTAATAGCCCCTGGAGAAGGGGATGACTCATGGATCTGGTAATGCCCTCCTGACTCAGTAGTACACATTTTAAAAGGCTGTATTTCATGATTTAGACATCAGAAACACATGGGGGACCCCTTGCCTGAGTGGAGCATACATGCTGCATTCAGTGCTACCTTTAGATTGAAATCTTTGGGGGGGGAAGGGGGGTGACAGGTCGTCTTTAAGGTATGTTAAGCTGATGGCTAGTAATCAACTTTGAAACTGAAAATTGATTTATTGACTGTTATTAACAATTTTTATTCTTTGCCTGCTTGGTATCATCATGTAGATTTCAGATTGAAGTTAATGAAAAGTCTATGAATGTATCTGTTTGTCTGCTGTGTACAGCTAAACAAATTAGATTGTACTTAGTTTTTTTTCTCTCCCTTTTAGGAGGGAAACCGGATGACATCACTGTTCTTCTGTCAATTGTAGCTGAATACACAGACTAAAATACCTAGAACATCTGCTACAAATTTAGAGTTCCTTCTCTTTACCTTTAACCCTTGAACTTCTAATTTTATGTTACTGTATCCTGCTGGCAGGACTGCAATTTTTCAGCATACTTCATTGGCCATTTCTAAAAGAATGTCGTCTGCAGATGACAACAGAGGACGAAGATAAAACCACTATTATTTAATGCTTGAGATTTCCTGAAATCGTATATTTTACTTCATCACCCAACTAGGAGCATCGTAAGGACGTGGTCTTTGCATAAAGCAGTGCTTTTATCAGGACCGTGGATTTTGTTTCTGGTTATTAATTTTGCCAAAAAGCACATTTAAAATCCTTTAAAAGTTGTTGGTTAAATTTTGGGGAAAACAAATTTGGATTTTGTAATTCCTGAATTTCCTGTTCTGACATTTAGTAGATGTTGAATTCCCCGTCCTCATTTTGCATCTTTTGAACCTTGACTAGAAGCCTTTTTATATTCTGAACTGCTGTACTATACAACACAAGAAGTTCCTTCAAATGTGTGTTATTTTTAAGACTACTTAACTTAAAGCCATGTTTATATATGTGTTATATACAGATCTGTATATAATATATATTTTGGGTAACATTTCGTGACTATGCAGTGAAATTCAACCTGTCACTTCAGTATTTTGAAGATTGCAACTCAGAAATATTATGTGACTGTGATTTCATTGTATTTTATACGTGTGTTGTGTGTAATGTTACCTCAGATTGTATATTAACCTTTTTCTTCATTTTTGTGAAATTGTATATTTGCATACTTATGTTGAGCTTTTATTTAAATGTCAACATGTACCATGTACATGTCATAATGATAGCACATCATGCTTGTAACAGGCATTAAATTCTCGATGAGTTACTCATGTGTACGCAGTTAAGAAATGTATGTTCTCTTGCTAACCTGTTGTCTTGTCTACACAAGGTCACGTTGAATGACTTCTGATATTGCCTTAACTGCCCAAAACTTGACAAAGCAGGAAAACCAGCATATGTACTGACAAAAAAAACACGAATTTACAATGGAAATTTGACATTGATTGCAGCTTGCCTTATTCATCCTCCTCATTTGCTTTTCACAAATAACCACCTTAGTCTCCCAGTTGGGCTGCTATCTCTTTATACTTCTATACTTCTAAATTATACATCATTTCGCTTTTCTGAGATTTTGTCCAGGAAGAAAACCTCTAAAGACCCCCATACACTTTAGATACGTAGCTGAGCTCACCGATTTTTGCATGATTATATAATGTATATGTGGCCTCCTAACAGTCCTGACAGATTATAAGGGTGAGGTGATTTCAAATCTGTCCTTGTGTTTAGTGAGGAGACAGCCCACTGTTGTATGATTCTAACCATTGCTCTGCAATAGGTATTATAAGGGGGAGGTGGTTGAGATGGCTGTCAGCTGAACTACTGTTAAACTGATGGCCATCTTATGTTTATGGCCAGCTTAAGTCGACTAATGATATATGGCTGCTAGTCTAAAGTACCTCATTAGGTAACGCAGGGTAAAGTAAAGGTCCAGGTATTCGTATACATATGCTGTACCATTCTTTCCCATCCAAATCAGAAGGGGTACTTATGAGTGCTATTGTCCTCTTTTCAGCATGGGTTAAACGTGGACCTTTCTTAAGGCACTCCGGGTAACAAGTGTCGTGAACCGTGGCCTGGTAATCACAGTAACCACTAGTTTCAAAAAGAAAGGAATCCTGTTCTCAGGGAGAGGTTACTATCAGTTGAGACAAACCACCTTGTGCCCTTAAAGGGTTACTGCTACCTTCATATATGGATATTGTCAGATAGTGCTTGCAAAAAATAAATATTTTTGCAGTTTACTGCCTATTAAAACTTGCAGCTGTTCTGGACAAATTAACTTTTTTTGCATTTGTTTATAACTCATTGCCTATGGGAGCTATGACTTTTGCTGTCAAGCTTGAAAGCTCTGTGATTAACCTGTGTTGGTTGAATTTATACACACACATGCATACAAATGATTTGAACTGGTATGATGTGAATATGCAACAGTAAGCATGAAGGGGTTAAGGTGGCAAGAATTAGGAGAGAACAACGCTCTCCAGAGATCCTGACTAGCTTCAGAACAGTGTTTACAACTTTAAAGCACCAATATAGAGATTTATATTAATTGTGCTGCAGTAGTGGTGCTTTTAAATATAAGTCCTGTGCCTAGAGTTATACACCTCTTCCGCCGCCTTCATCCTTTTCCAGCAGTCAGTCTGCAGTGAAAAGTGACCTGCCGACAGCTCCAGTGTTTCATGGAGATCACTTTTCAATACCCCTCTATGGTAGCCTCATTCTGGCTCTCATAGAGATGCATTGAGCGTTTGTGACATAACTATTGACTTGCATACATCGAGCTTACATTTAAAGCAGCACTCCAGCTATGAAAAAAGAAAACCACTGTTGTGGTGCTTTAATAGTGAAGAACTTGTGTGCATATTCTGGGGTTTTGCAACACTGGTGTGCCCTGTAGGCAAAAGAAAGCGTAAATAATCTAAATAATCTCGCTGAACATTTTTTAATTACATTTTTTTTTTAGATTGTAAAATTGTTTCTATTTACAAGAAATATCTGACAATACCCATTCACGAAGCTATTAATAAGCCTTTAACACGTGAACCCTATTTGGTTATGCTCTTTTAATATGCCAATTAGACACATTGTTTGCTGGATTTGAAGATGATGTAAAGTAAAGGTTGTCTCAATGAAGTGTTGCAGTGTTTTCTTAGTTTGCATCATCTCAATATGAAGTTCTTTGCCTGGAGATGTAGAATTGCTATAATAATTTAGTCAATTACTACATGTACTAATGTTACTAATTCACTGTCAGAAAAGAACATTTTGAAATCCTAAATCTAAGATTGCTGACAACCAGATATTTGTTATAATTGGCGAAACGTTGTTACATTTGGGTCGGACATAATTTATGTAACTTATGTTCTTGTTCACAAGTCCCACAGACATAACAATTCTGTATTAAGTGGGAAGTAGAATGAAACTTGAAAACCAAAATGTGTAAGTGGCTAGGCTTCTTTATGTAGACAAGATAATGTTATGAGATCTCTTTTGGAATGTATGGATGATATTGGCCACCATGAAGGTGGTTTAAAGTTAGAAAATGCCTTCAGTAAATTAACCTCCTATAGACGTTCTAACAAATGGAAACATGGCAAACAAATTAGTTCTTGCATAGCTATAATTTTAAACTGTCATCCATAGGACGGACCTCTGACTGCTTTGAGATTTTAGTATAAGCAGATGATATCCCCTCCTATAAACATCGGTTTGCAAGTGCGTTATTGGTGACAGACCATAACCAGTTTGCACTAGAATGTGCAAGAACTTGGTTAATCGTCTTACAGGGGCATTATAATGCTTCTTGATCCTCTGAGAACCTGGATCAGGTCACCTCTGAGCACACTAAACCTCTTCTTTGTCACACTAATTTAAGGACCTGCCAATGCAGGAGGGCTGACAGAAAATATTGCAGACTGATTTTGTTATGGTATTGTGTCTTGTACTGGTCATTATGTCTTATTTGTGTGGCAAGAACAATTACTCCCAGTGGAGGGGAATGGTCTCTTGTTTAATTTATTGGATTGGCCAAAACGTTTTGCTTTCCATAGTGTCTATCCTCATAGCCTAACTTTCCATAGTTTGTAAGCAGGCATGAAAATACCATGTAAAACTTGCCTGGAAATTTTTTTATTCTTCTACAAGACAACATTTATTGAAATCCTTTTAGAAGGTTTGAGCTTATTAAAGTCCAGATGTTGGTGTTTTATGAATTCTGATTGTGATCGTCTCGAGGCCAATGAAATGTTTTACTATTTTTAGCCATCTTTTAGGCCATTTCACATAAATCTTAGTTGGAAATGAAATATTTCAAGTGTTTTCATATCAACAAAATAAGTTTATGGACTTGGCTTGTAGTCTTGTGAAGGCTTTGATTAATCAAGTTCTCTGTTGCTCAGCAGTGAATGTGAGGTCACAATTTTATCGTGCTGTCTTCTTGTAGAGAGGGTTGGTAAATCATGCATCTTAGGCACCCTTCACATCACATTTTTTGGATATCTGTGGCTATCCGTTGTAAAACAGCCAATCCGATTTGGCGCCCATGTATTCCTATGAGCATGGATTGGTCCTTAATGGCTATCCATGTGTGCCAGTTTTATCAGGGATCCGATTGTGTCCGCTTTTTTCAAGTACCCGGAATCAGACACTGCTCCGATTTGGATGCTTCAAAACTCGGACAGAACGACCGTACCTGTTTGATTAAATAAAATGGATTCTATGGAGCTCAGATCTGTGAAAAACACGATCCGTGAAACGGATCCATTTTGCTGTACTGAGCATGCTTACAGCTCCTCCCACCCCTATTTTCTGCACACTGATGTTGGATCAGAGAAAAACAAGGATCCTAGGGCATCAGTGGCATTTGTTTGCACAGATTTATGCCTGTCCGTGTGGTCCTTGAAATTCCAGGATCCACATGGACAGGCAAAAAACGCAGTGTGAAGGGGGACTTAGAGGATGGACCGGGAAGCAACTATGTGTAAATGAAGATACACAGATACAATGCGAGATCCCAAATGAAGTTACATAAAGAAAACCAACCCTTAGGGTGTTGACCAGCATTACAAAACAAGACTACTTTTTTTTTTCCCCAAAAAAATCTGGCTGTTATCTGCTATGTCAGATCACCTTCATTGAAATTAATGGAGATACACTGCAATACCACACACAATCTCTATACACATATGGGCCTCTTTTTGAAAGAAAGCAACTGTTTTTTTTTTCTTATTTGTCTTACAAACACATAAAACAGTATTTAATTGAGAAATTATAGGGGCCTTTTACACTTGCGGTTTTTTCCTGATTTGGAAGATCAGGAAAACACCTGATTCTTACAGGATTCATTTTTTTTGCTCATTCTCTTTAATGATTTCAGGACAAAACATGAAGCAACAACATTCTACCTGACAAAATTAAAGTGAATGGGCAAAATACTGTAAGGGCCACTTTACACACACCAACTTATCTGTCCAACTTTTGACCAACTTACTGGTTACAGTGAAATCATGGACACATTGCTTCATTTTGTGGCTGTGTACAAATGGAGCAATGTGTCCATGATTTCACTGCAACCAGTAAGTTGGTCAGAAGTTGGACAGATAAGTTGGTGTGTGTAAAGTGGCCATTAGAATCGGGTTTTGCCTGATCTTCCAAATCAGGAAAAAACCACAAGTGTGATAGGCCCCAAAATCAAGTAATTGTATTCCTGAGATCTCATGGATCCAGACATGTGGCTTTAGGGGTTAGCTTTGTACTTTTGATCTCTATTTCTTCCCCAATACCAGTGTCAACCAATTCTGTTAATCCATATGAGCTTCAAAAAATATATCTTAGGATCTTGTTAAGTCTCACAATTGTTGATACTTGCCCATCCATTTTGCTATTGGTTTTTATTATTTATTATCTAAAAGGGGTAAATATTCCCCTCCCCCTTTAATTCTAAATTTAATGATATTAAAGGCTATTGGTCTGCTATGTTAAAAGGTCTTTTCATCTTGGGCATTTATGGCATAATCTATGAATATATTTTGGCCCCAGCTCTGAGACGGAATACACAACTAAGATGTTAATGTAGAAACTGTCTTTTCGCTTGTGTATGTTTAGTCTGCTCTTATACCTCTACTCATAATGATCAACGTTTGGAACATTGAGCAGCGTGGTTCTTGGCTTCTCCCTCAAGTAACACCAAAGACGGGTAACATTAATAGCTTTCCATATATCTCTAAAAGCAATATTGTAAGATAGATGCTTATTTTCTGCAAAGCCACTTGTGTGATGTTCTGCACTCTACATATCGCCTAGTCTCTTCCTTCTAAAGCTGAATGCGCACAAAACATCTATTTTAAGATGAAAAAGAAACCCATGCACTTCTGAAGTGAAAATGGTAATGTGATCAAAGTTGATGCTAGGACTAGTTCTGTGAGGTATGTATAGAAATTCTTGTGTGTGTGTGTTAGGTTTTTTTTTTTTCTTTCTATCTTTTGTATATTGAGAGTGTAATGGTTTTGGGAAAAAAGGGATATTCAGCTACTAAAATGCTGCTTTATCAGTATGTCACACTACATTGTGTAAATATGCATTAGCGGGAATGTTTTGTGTGCTCGCTCACTGCAGATCTGCTGAATGATAAATGTAATGTAAAAATAAGTGGACTCAACTGAACGTCGCCATTGTCTTAACAGTGGGTCTTTTACCTGAAAGAAGGCATGAGAATTTGTTATAAATAGTTGTACAAAATGAGAAAAACACTTGGAATGTGTGCTGTATGGCAACTGGGCTATATTAAAGCCGGAGTACCACATGTGATAGATGTCTACAATCCATTTTAGGTTGAATCCTGGATGTGCATAACCGATATTTATGGGTGATCGATGACTGATATATCCAGCAGTGTGTAAATGTTCAGTTATGTAAAGTTGCTAAATTTCTACCATTCAGTCAGAAAATCTAGTTTAAGATTTTAAGGCTGTACATGGTAGATCCTAGTGACAAGGGTACATAAATGGAGTAATCGAATGTTTTTTTTGTTTATGTATAGCTTCCAAATGGAAATGTCTGCATTTCATGTATGATGTGTCACAAGTATGGAATAGCCTATGTAAATATATAAAAGTAAATAGTAAAATTATTTAATAAATATAGTATTTATACTAAAATATTGTCATCAGTGTTATTTTTTTCACGGGACTCATTTTGTCTCTGCTTTGGGTGTTTTTTGTTTCATTTTCACATTTCTACATTTAGGAAGATTGCTCCAAAAAGCAATCTGTTTCTGCAGTCCCTATAAGATGCTTTCTTTTGAGATATTTTGAAGAAAAGGAAAAAATAAAAACCTGACCATGTACCATGAAAAATAACTAGTAACTGAATTAAAACACAAGGTAAGGTTTCTGAGCAGTATGTATCTTATTCTGGTATATTTATAGATGTCTGATTACAGAAATTGGTAATCTGACATATCCATGAAGTCAGCGAGAGGTTACAGCCAAGCAGCTTAGATTCAAGTGCTTCAGTTCTATCAGACAATATATTTAGAAAACCTTTTTCTGAGAACATTGTAGATATGAGACAAATGATTCAGATTCAAAGTATTCAGACTACAGGTTTTTCCCCATTCAACAGGTGAGTGTTCTGGAACTCTTCATGGGGTCTATTGGCACCTTACTAATACAGGACATTTGTACAGAGTGGGGGAATAAATGGCAAGTATAACAAAGGGATTACCACTTAGGGAAAATTAAAAAGCTTTCTTTGAATAACGAGCATTTAAATATTACAGCCCAATAAACAGTTGTATACATCATCCTGGTTTGTGTAATCTGATGCATTCAATGTCTGTTTTCTATGAATGATTTCCCACGAGCCGTTCACAGGCTCTTCCTGGCAGCATGTCTTGGGCTTTTTGTGCTTTTTGTTTGACCACTCTTGGTTACTGTCAAGCAGTTGCTAAGATGAGATGGCCAAGTTCATTTCATTTTTTTCTCCCACTGATCTTAATTACCAACCCCCAATTATTTTATACCTCTGTATTATACAGAAGTTGCTTCTTGAACACTGTGCTCTGAAAACTGATTTGTTTCATACACAAGAAGCCGGTCAGCAGAACATAAGTTGTTTGGCCTTGTTTCCTGGTTACCTAAACATGTGGTGAGTCACAATGGGGGCGCTCTGCTTCCTGACATTGTTAATCTGTCTCCCCTGATGATCTTTACCCTTTTCTCATCAAGATAAATTAAATCCATTATGACGCTTGAGTGTTAGATGATAGGGAGTTGCATTTTTTTGTGAGTAAAATGCAGATGCTCCAATGATTGTAAACATTCCCTAAAATGGCAGTATCTGGAACGGCATCCAGATATGGAAATTACATTGCTGAAATAGCTCTTCATGCATTGTGTTATGAAAGAATCCTGGACTTCTACATTGAATAGCTGCAGATCATAGGCTTTGTGCGGTTATATTTATGTATGTTAGATATCTAACACAATCTAATATCAGTGTGCAAATATATATATAAATAGAAATTTCTATATATTGGTGCACAAACACGTGCTGCTGAAGGCATGTAAATTGGCTCCTAACCAAGAATAAGAAAACTGGGTGCATACTGCCACCTATTGGAAGTAGGATGGTTAGCCAAAATAATGTCTCCAATTTGCATTGAGTTTGGGAGATTTTGGTCCTTTTCAGTGGCTGTGTGGGAACATTTAACAACAGTTTTGGCATTATTGTTTCTCCTTGTGCTATTTTGCCTGCAGACAGTTTACATAGCAAAAACCTGCTGGACAAATCCATTTAATCTTAAAACTGCATGCTGTAGCAGTAAACACAGATTTCAGCAATGTGGCTCTTATCACCCTGTGTGCTGCTGTTTATTTTAGCAGCAGGAAATTATTATTGCCAGACTTGACCAGCTAGGGGTCGATTAGTCTGGCAATAGCCCCCCCAACTGCTGTGATTTACAGCTCTCTGGCTATATTGTACATAGAGAGGCTGGTGTGGGTGGAGGCACTGGCAGCTTACTCATCTCTGCGGCATTGCTAAATCTTAAAAACTCTCAGAACTACTGCACCAAGTAAACCAACTGATACATCTTCCAAGATTAGTATAATGCGGGCAGGGACCTTGATTACACAGATGTAACAAAAACCTGTTGACAGAATTCCTTTAGCCTTGCTCCAAGGAGCACAGCCCAGCCTAAAAATCCACCTTTGAAAACACTGTGGGCGCTGAAATACTAAGTGGCACTTTCTAGGGTAAATGGACTACTTCATCTAAGTAACGCACAAGCTACCTTGGTAAGAAAGACATCTTAGGTAGTGCATAGGTAATTTGGGGAAGAGAGAAGAGACACAAGTTCTGTATTGCTTTATATGCAAAAATGAACATAACTATAAATTATCAGGAATACCTAATTATTTGCTGGATGTTGAGGGAAAAAACCCTCCAATATTAAAGCACAACTTCATCATTTTTTTGTTCAGTGTTGGAGTGGTGCTTTAAATGTTAGCTCCCTGTTATATACTCGCCTGCCAGCTCCTTCTCCTTTTACTGATGCCATTCCAGTCTCGTGGTGCCATCTGGTGACTAAATTCTGACGCCCGAAGTTTCGTCACAAGCTCCTAATGTGTCTATCAGAACGTGGCTCTCATAGAGATGCATTGAGTTGTGACCTCCGGCTGCCCTCCATGAAACATTGGGGCTGCGGGCAGGTCACAAATCACAGGAAACCGACTTGAGGGAAGATAAAGCCTATGGTAGGTGAGAATAACACAGGGGACTTACATTGCTGGAGTGGTACTTTAAATGTAAGAAAAAAAAACGCTGGAGAAGTGCTTTAACCCTTGATACAATATTATTTATTGAACTGAACCACTGAGTCATCAGTGAAGTACATAGCGCATGGAACATTAGGCATAAATAATAAATGCTAAGAACTACATTGCTATTCTGGATCATGATTGCATAAAGGTACCTTCAGACGTTTCAACATCGCCGGCAACTGACGGGAGCGCGCTTGTTTTTGGCCACTGGTCAAGATCACTGTGCTCCTGTCAGACGAGAGACATCGCCGGCAACTATCGCTGCCAGGGTTAAATTCAACCCTGGCAGCGATCCTTAACATTGCAATCAATGGGGGAAGTTGCTTGCAACATCGCTGTTACGATGGTAGACAGGGTGATTCAGGCAGATTGCCAGAGCAACATCGCCAGGTTTCAGGACATTGTCCTGAAACCAGGCAATGTTGCTGAGGCAACTATCGCTGTTGAAATCACCCTGTTACAAAGGGCAATTCACCAGTGATGTTGCCGCAACTTGGCCACGCCCCTGAGTTGCCAGCGATATTGCCCCATGTAACGGGGCCTTAAGCGACTATGGCAACATTTAAACGTTTATAATTGGACACCGTGCAGCTTACTTTTGAGCAGGGTGTTGTAATGGTTTTTAGGCAACTTTACAACACCTACAGTATGTGGACACCATAATGCAATCTTAATAAACTTAACTTGGCTAGGCATAACTTACTTCCCAAAAACCAGGTAGCACTCCAAATTCCATCAACAGGACAGCTTTAATGTAGCCCCTCGTGGCGCGACGTTTCAACCTCTATAAGGTCTTAATCAAGCACAGTGTTCATTGCACACAAACCAACTATATAAAGGGTGCATACATAATTGATGATTAATATAAAACTGTTAAAAAATTACAGAATTATACATACATATTTCCAACATTATAGTCCTAAAGTGTCAACATATAGTGCAAGTATTTATATATAATGCATATACCCCTGTGTGTATTACAGAGCATATATGCCTCTAATTACCGAGTAATCAATCATGGTGTTCAACTGTGTAAATATTAAAAACTTATACCTTGTGGAGGTGATTGGTCGATTTACTATTAAACCTCAGACTGGCGCCATTGCAGCTGCCCTCACGCTGTTACACAGCGTCTTCCGTATTGCACTGCGCATGCCCGGACTCCCGAGTCTTACCGCGCATGCGCGGTTATCGCATCACTGCTGACAGCACAGTCATGTGAGCAGTAAGAGGCATAACTTAGCTAGGGCATAACCTTAATGCTGTCGACTTGATAAGGGAAGTGTGGAGCGAAAGGCAAAGAAGCATGTATTCAAGACCGGGATCGCAACAACCAACCAAGTTGGTGGTGGATACACCATGCTGTTGACAAAGTATTTACATCCGAAACGTGTTCAGCGTTCCCCTTGCCAGCTATGTAAATTTTTATGCACTTTTTGCACAATAAATATAAATTTATGAAGACGACGGTCTGTTGCTGGAGGTTCCTTTACTATTGAATAACCTGAATGCTGCCAGCATCCAACAAAAATGTGTGCAAATCTCATCTACATATTGCAGATATTTTCTACATGTGAATTAAAATGCAATGAAGCTTTTCAAATCTGCAGCATGTCAATTCTTTTTTTTTTCTTCATAAATCTATTTTATTGGATTTTAGATAAGAATGACACAGTAGCTCAAGAATTACCAATAGTAACAGCAAGTATCCTCAAAACCATAAAAATTGACAAACAATGATCGACAAATAAACAATCCCTCCCATCCTACCCCACCCTGTACCCTTCCCCCATGCTGACCTCAGGATATGTAAAAAAAAAAAAAATCAAAACACTACTGCGGCCCTTACCTATGTGTCATCGTGCCCCTAATTTACCTTACCTATGTGTCATCGTGCCCCTAATTTATCGGAACCTACCCCACTAACTTCAAGATGTCATGGGGACAACTTTAGCTTGCCTAGGGTTCCTTGCAAGTCCTCCAGGAGATACCAACTTGATTCACATATTGGTGCTACTAGCCTCTGAATTTGTGTCTTGGGTAATTGGGTAGCTATACATTTTCTCCATTTTGTAAAAAAATGTATCTGCATCCCTATCCATCTGTCTCTCCGTTTCAACTCTTTCATTATTAAAGGCTCTTGCTTCCTCCGCCACCTCTGGGATTGTAGGGAAAGAGGCATCCACCCATTTCCTTAAAATAATTATTTTTGCTGCTAATACTAGCGTGTGGAATAGTTGGGTTTCCGCCTGTCCCAGCCTTGTAGTCCCCAAATAGTGTATCAGCCAGATCGTGGGGTCCAACGGTATATCCACCGCCAATACATCCTTTATGAAGTTACGCAGATTCCTCCAATATTGATTGACCACCCCACAATCCCAGAGTCCATGAAGCATATCTGTCCCGGTGATCCCACATTTGAGGCAATAGAGGAGTCTACCAGATTGAGGGTCTCTGACAGGGAGGTTAAGGGTGGAATCACACTGGCGAGAAAAAATGTGGTCCGATTGTTGTTTCCCAGAGTCTTATGAGTGATGTCTGTTTTTTGGTCCATTTTGCATCCAACTAGTATGCGAATGTCTGACATTTTTCTCAGATCACATCCAAGTGGTGTCCGTGTCAATCTGGTTTTTTTCTCAGCAGCTGTTTACTGTATAATCATTTACAGGAACATTTTACAGTGTTCTCAGCTGCAGAATAATAATGTATCAGTGGAAAAAAAAAAAAAACTGATGCCTCTCGGATGGTCCATGTGCTGTCTGTGTGCTGTCCGTGATTTTGTCTGACCCTAGACTTGCATTGGCAACTCTTGCGCGTGAATCGCATACAGTCGCAGCATGTTGTGATTTTTTCTCATCTGATTGATGGACGAGAAACCAAACTCCTGACACTCACAAATGTGCTCTCTGACATTGAGTAACATTGGTCCAACTGCAATGCGAGAAACACTCATTGCCGCTGTCCGACTTTCACGCCAGTGTGTCCGTACCCTAAAGCCTCGTGTAGTTCTATGAATGACTCTCTAATATGGATCCCTCCATCTTTCGTTGATTATGTTCTCTCTCACCGCTTTCTGTCCCCACCGAATTTTGTCTCCTATGTCTGTGTCTCAAGCTGACGCTCCCAGTCCCCAAATAATTTCCCCGGACCCGTTGGATGTATGTGCTCCCCTAATCCTGAATACAACAGAGCTGTTTGTGGATCCCACATCAATTAAGACCGGTTTGTACCATGAGTAAATGCCAAGTTACACGGCATGACGTTGAAACGATATCGGCAACGATCTCGAGGGCGCACGGTCATTTTTGACATCATTTCAACATCGCTGGTGAGATGTCACACGTCTAGATATAGTGGCCAACTCGCCAAAGATGTTGTGAGCAGGTATCGTTCGCAAACCCCACGAACGATCCCTTCTCAATGCTGTGAATGGGCGATCGCCCCTGCCTGACCGGGCCTGCACGTGCTCCCATCCTCCCTGCCTGTGGTGCGGGGTGTGCTGCTGCGGGGCTGCTGCTGGTTTCAGCCCGCACTGACTGGGGCTGTGAGGATTCCGGTTGGTGGCGACTCTCCTCTGCTCTCTGCCCCGGACGCAGCGTGAGAGACCGAGCATCGGCGGGGAGGGGAGAAGTGGCGCGCGCGGTGTGCAGCGGCGCCTCCTAGGCTGCGCGGTGGTGCCCCTGACCGGGAAGCCATCTACCGGGAGTGAGATCCGAGGTATCATAGACCCCGCACATCAAGGACCAGCACCAGATCACTGGGCCTCTAGCCCTGATTGCGGAGGGGACCCTGCGGCACTGTCGGTCCCGGGACTGGATCACCAGCACAGTGAGAGACGCCGGAACCCCGGACCTTGAGACACAAGGACACAGGTACTGACAGCGGATGGTGGCGGGATCTTGAGGGCGGCAGTGGTGCAGAGGAACGCGGAGCGGGTCCATTGTGACACCTCCTGGGGAGGTGGGAGAGCAGCCATCTTGGTGGGAAACTGAGGGCACCGACGGGGGAGTTGACCAAAGGTGGACGCCATTGTGCCTCTCTCTATCAGGCCCCTAATGTGCAACACATCGTCCCAAGCTGTCATAATTCTAACAGGGTCCATCTGATACACATGCTGGGAATTCTCAGGTCTCAGTTACTGCAGCTTAATATCAGCAAATACTCCTGGACTTCATCACTCTATTGAGGGCCTCTCTCCTTGTGCACATTTTTATTAACACATTGACCCCAATCCTGCAGAGGTATTCATTTTACATCATATGAAGCAGGCTCCCTGTGGTTTGGTGCACCATCTAGTGGTTGCTCAGAGACATTGTCTAACTTTGTGTTATAACAGCTCAGACCTGCCATCTGGTGGCCAACCGGATACCTCACCCGAAGTACATTTTAATGCAACAGTACGCACCCTAATGGTCCTCTAGGGTAACTACGCCTGACTAATTTCAAACTTCTAACAAACAACAGTATGCCCTCCGTTCTTTTAAGGACAATTAATCAGTAAAGATACTTTATTAACAAAACGACAAGTCTAAAGTAATGAGGGTCATGTCCTAATGCTTGATGGTGTAGGACGCTGACCAGGATCATCCACCAACGGCTCTAATCTCGATCCCCTCTGATATCTTACAGTTCTGCTATTCCTCTTCCGGTGCCTTATCTTCAAGTAAGCAAATGGGGAAGAACAAACCGGGATCCCGTGACCCGGCCCGGAGGATTCCGGACTTCTTTGTCCCCCCCCCACACATGGCACAAGAGGCTAACATAAAGCCGCAGTCCCCTAGGGCTGAGCGCGCGGCGCGGCGATCCCCCTCCTCGGCGGATCCGATCGGCACTGATGCTGGAGGTGCGGAACCCCCTCTTACCACATCTCTCCTCAAAACCTTACTGGCAGAGCTGCGTTCTTCCCTGCAGGAGGACATGCGTAATATGGTAGCCTCCCTAAGATCGGAGGTGGAGGACCTGGGGGGGCGCACGGATCATCTGGAAAGAAATATGGCGGAGCTGGTGGCATCACATAACAGCCTCTGGGATGCCCATGAAGCCCTAGACAAGCGAGCCCTTAAAACCCAGTCCAAAACCCTGGATCTGGAAGATAGATCCAGGCGGAATAATGTCAAACTAAGAGGGGTGGATGAATCAATCTCAGCCCCGGATCTGAGAGCCTTCCTGCAGGAATTTATAATGGCTGTTCTTCCCCAAACGGATAAGAAGCTTTTGGTAATTGATAGAATCCATCGCCTTCGCAAACCACCCAATCTGGCAGCTTCCATACCCAGAGATGTGTTGGCTCGTGTCCATTTCTACGAACTGAAGGAGGAATTCCTGTATACTCTCCGGGGTTCGCCTGAGTTACCAGAGAAATTTGCTTCCATCAAAGTCTTTCCGGATCTTTCACCGGGCACGCTGGCACTACGCCGTGCCTTTGCCCCACAGACTGCCATTTTGAGAGACAAAGGTATTCAATACCGTTGGGGATACTATCCCACGAGGCTTCTTATTAAGAAGAATGGTGCTTTTACAACCTGCCTTACTCCCAGTCAAGCTGCCAAAAATCTGATCCGTTGGGGTCTCATCCCGCAGGGATCTCCTGCCTCAAAAGACTCTGGTCAGCCTGAAGCAGATACTCTCACCGCTGCCGATCACCATATTGATACTGAATGGGAGGTCACCTGAGGGGACTTTTTCATAGCCGGTCCTGGTCGGATCCTTTTTTCCTATGGAATAGGAGTTTTTTTCCTTTTTTCTCTTTCTTTTGGTGCTTACTATTTTTGCTTCTGTGGACTGTAGTTCCACGTATTTGCTGACTTGTCAGCCTTCTTTTTTTGGTGACTTTTTTTTTGTCACCTGTAGATTCAGACCTCGTCTGAATGAACACTGTTTCTATGTTTTTTGTTTGTATGTCATGTCTCTTCATCCCTTCCCCCTTCTTCCCTCTTATTCCCCTTGAGTTGTTCCAGGCGCTCATTTGCTTTATTTCGGTGAAATTTCTGGAGGATTATTATGTTATGATCTCACATGCTTCTTTCTATGAACCACCATGAGTGTTACTATATTTTCTCAAAATGTCAATGGCCTCAATTCACCATGTAAGAGAGCTATGGTCTGGCGTCAGCTCTGTAAATTACGTCATCAGATAATTTGTCTCCAAGAGACGCACTTGATAGAACAGGACAATTTTAGAATGAAATCTGATATGTATCCTCACCGTTTTTTTGCAGGTGGACATACGAAAAAAGCTGGAGTTGCAATATTCTTCAATAGAGATGTAGTATTTCAGTTGGTTCAAACAATCTCAGACCCCTCTGGTAGATATTTGATAATTTTATGCATTATTAACAATGCCCCCTTTCGATAGCCTCGATCTACGGTCCCAACACTGGTCAACTTAAATTTTTAAAATCCGTCTTGCAGATCCTTGGAGATGTTCAACATGGACATAAAATAATAGCAGGTGATTTCAATGTTCCTATTTCAAAAGTACTGGATTGTTCGGTCCCCTCAACCTCAAGAGGTGAAGCCGGTCCCCTTGTCCGTCTCCATGGTCTGCATGACATTTGGCGATATCTTCATTGCAGTGAGAGAGACTACACGTATATGTCATCTAGACACGCATCTTACAGCAGGATCGATTATATCCTGGTAGACGATGTGGCTCTCCCTCACTGTACTGCTGCGTCAATTGGCAATATTTCATGGTCAGACCATGCTCCAGTGACAGTCTCACTTAAAGATCCGTTGGCCATCTCTCCTCCCTCACGATGGCGTCTAAATACTCAATTACTAACTGACCAATCTAATGTTTCCACTTTGGATTCATACCTTAAAGAATTCTTCGGTAATAATGATCTACCAGAGACTCAGCCGGATGTGTTATGGTTCACACATAAGGCAGTTATGAGGGGCCATTTACTTAAAATTGCAGCCATCCAGAAGCGTAAATACACACAAACATTAAGGGACGCTTTGTCTGAGATTTCGCGTTTGGAATCTCAGCACAAAAACGCCCCTACTGCGGCTTTGCTCTCAGATCTCAATAAGGCTCGTTTAGTGGTTCGGCAGTTATTGCTTCGCTCAACAGCCAATGCACTGCGGAAAACCAGGGCTAAGTTTTATGCCATGGGAGATCGTGCTGGTGCCTTGTTAGCCAGGCGTGTCAAGAAAGGTGAATTACAGGCGAGGATTCCCTTTATTTCTGGTCCAGACTCATCAAAAATCTATAACCCTATCCAAATTGCTAACGAATTCACCTCTTACTACTCGGATCTTTTATAATCTGCGAGATGACTCTTCGGTACCCCAGCCCTCCCCTGATGTCATCTCTGCCTTCCTGGAAAGAGCAGCCCTTCCTAGCATTACTCATGAACAGCTATCTTCATTAATTCCCCAATTCTCCTCTCCGAACTTTCCCAAATCATAAAAAATTCTAAAAAATCCTCAGCCCCTGGACCAGATGGGTTCTCCTTTCCTTATTACGCCCAGTTCTTTCCTGTTCTTGGTCCATATCTGCTACGTCTTTTTAATCACTGGGCTCACTCGGGCTGTATCAGGCGCGAGGGGTTGGAAGCCTCGATAGCCACCCTTCCTAAACCCGGCAAGCCCCCAACCACACCTTCCAACTTTCGCCCCATCGCTCTGCTTAATGCAGATGTAAAAATTTATGCCAAATTGTGGGCCAACCGTCTTCTTACAGTATTGCCCTCTCTTATTCATCCTGACCAGGTAGGATTTGTTCTGGGTAGGCAGACGAGGGATGGCACAAGACGTTTGATAAATCTGCTAGACGTGGTGGAGAGGGGGCACCTCCCCAGTGCATTCCTTTCACTTGATGCTGAGAAAGCGTTTGATCGGGTGCACTGGGGATACTTGGAGAGTACCTTACAAAAGTTTGGGTTTGGCGGCATTATTGCAAGAGCCATTATGGCCTTGTACTCCAATCCAAGTGCCTCAGTTCGGGCCTCTGGTTTCCAATCCCGAACTTTCTCCATTTCAAATGGCACGCGGCAAGGTTGCCCCCTCTCTCCACTGATTTTTGCATTGATCATGGAACCTCTTGCTGCCGTTGCTCGCCAGTCCCCAGACATCAGTGGGATACGGGTTGGTCCTACTGAATATAAGATCAGTTTGTATGCAGATGATGTGGTCTTCACCTGCTCCAATCCTCAGCATTCCTTAAAAGCAATTTCGGATCTCCTACGAGATTTCTCTGCGGTTTCATATTATAGGCTCAACATATCTAAATCAACTCTCTTCCCTCTGTTCCTTCCCCTGCCACTTCAAATCAATCTTCAAACTACTTATCAGTACATGTGGTCCCCTACGGGGTTCTCTTATTTGGGTATTAAATTGACACGCTTGGCTGACTTGGTTCGTATCAACTGTGAGGCCCTCACTGCGGACCTTCGGGCTGATGTTGGGAAATTTTCTGAGGCTGCGCTTTCATGGATGGCTCGCATACAGGTAGTCAAGATGATGTTATTACCGAAACTAATATACCTGTTCAGGTGCTTACCCCTCCACATCTCTTCGAGACGTATCTCGTTGTTTCAATCTATTATAGACACCTTCATATGGAGTAACAAGCCACATAGAATTAAGAGGAGGTGGATGGTGCTCCCCTATTCTAGGGGTGGATTGGGTGCCCCTATGTTGGTAACCTATTACAGAGCGGCTATATTGGAGCCCCTCAAGTTATGGTGGGATGGGATCTCTGACATCCCTTGGTTACGGATTGAGTCTCATTTTGCTCCAGGTGGCTCCCTCAGGCGTTTACTGGAGGCTTCCTTTCTGCGTTCTGACATACCTGGAAATATCTTATCTACCATGACTGCTGCTATTAAACTATGGGCGTCTGTTTGCCCGGTTGTTTTTACACACATGGTACGCTATGTCTCGCTGAACGCTCTGAGGGACACCATCGTGGGAGTTTCTGTGCTTCCCTGGAAACAAGCAGGTTTGCGGTTTATTGTGGACTTGTTTGGCCCATCTGGGGTCCTTCCCTTCTCAGTTCTCCAAGCCCGTTTCTCTCTTCCGGACACAGTTTATTTCTCATATATACAATTTCACAGTCTTCTACGCAACCTACATATATTTAAGGATCCTCCAACTATTGCAGACTCCCCCGGTCACAAATTTTTTAAACCCAATACCACTATTTCACATGGAGTGTCGGTTTTGTATAACTCCTTGCTGCTCCATGGGGTACAGCATAAGCTCCCTTGCATGGATTCATGGGAGTCTGTACTCTCTTTCACTGCTTCCGGAGATGATTGGGCCTTTGCACTATCTCACCCGTCAAAATTCTCCTCATGTGTGGGCCACATGGAGCAAGCTAGGAAAGTACTTTTGCAGTGGTATATGACGCCGGAGAGATTGGCCAGGCTTCGTTTGGCTACCTCTTCCTCCTGCTGGAAGGGATGTGGTGCCACTGGAACCCTGGCACACGTTTGGTGGGAATGTCCTATAATTAATGCCTTTTGGCGTCAAGTCGAGGCAGTTCTGATGGAGCTGACTCACTTACCTTTTACTCTAACGAGCCCAATGGCTCTTTTGGGCATCTCATTGGTGGACCTTCCCTCTCCCCTGCTACCTATTATTTCAAATGTGCTAATTGCCGCCAGACAATGTATAGCTGCCCATTGGAAGGCCCCTACTGCTCCCTCTAGATCAGAATTGATAAGTAAATTGAACCTACATTTCTGTTATGAGTCTCTTACAGCTACCTCTCTGTCAAAAAAGAATAAGATCCTCTCATGGTGGGACCCCTGGACTTCCTCTTCTTTAGCCTCTGATATCCCCCCATATCTTCTGCAATGACCTTTGATTTTCTGGATTTATTTACCGTGGTTCAGTTCTTTTGTACTTTCTATATATATATGGAATTTCACATTTTATAGCCTATGTTACCCTTTGCCCCCCCCCCCCTACTTTCCTCCCCTTATCTTTCCCTTTGTCTTCCCCTGGTTCGATCTTTGTAATGTTTAATACTTTGCCTAGGTTAAGGCATATGTATGTATGTTATGTTTTAAGCAATAAAAATTCTAATGGTTTAAAAAAAAAAATGCTGTGAATGGGCGAAGTCGTCCACGACATCGTTATTGCAGTGTCCCACAGAACGATGCAGCAGGTTGTTTGAGTTGAGATCGTCAGGTTTTCCAACATGTTGGAAAACCTATCAACTCCGATCCAACGATTTATCGTAGCAACTTGCCAGAGTCACACGCAACGAGGTCACAACGACATCGCTGGTACGCCTCCAAACCCTTGACATATCAGCGATGTCGTGCCATGTAACTGGGCCTTTAGTGACATACTCAGTTTCTACATTATGTAGAGCGAACATGATGTGGTGTTTCATTTGGTTGAATTGGAGGGCCTATTCTGCCCTTTTTTGGTCAACACATCTTCCCTTATTAACCCCCGCCCTCTAACCCAAAATAAGGTAACCAATAACCAGCAACCAAAAAAAACAGAATTCTGACTTGTCGCAACCAATGACACGATCCCCATATTGCAATTCCCCCAAATCCCTCTACCCTCCTACCCTCTGTCCTTTTAAGATTCAAAGTACTTCCATATTTCCTACGTAACCAATATACTATTTCTTGTTCCCACAACAGCCCCTACTGATACTGATGTTATGGCGGCGGTATAGAAAAAGCTACAACCTCAGCCTATCAATAAATCCCGCTTATAACATACTCCCAGAGTTCATTCAGTCATCTCCCTTTCCTTCAGGAAGTTGGGGGAAAAAAATGCAGGAAGAGATGAAAAGAACGGGGAAGAGGGGAATTAGAGACTGGGAAGGGGGCGAGAAGAATATGGGCCCCCCCACTGGTGGCAGAAGAGCACATCCCCCAGTGTCACCAGTTCCATGTGATTGTCTCCCTTCTAGGGGGCTGGGTTGCCCCCCCCCCCCCAAGAATCAAAATGTCTGGCCGGATAGTCCCGGCCGATAAAGTAATGGACTTATTCATCAGAATGTTTCTCGGCCGCCGATGAAACATTTCCGTTTCTCCCTCCAGATCCGGGCTGTGGACGTCTTTTCTCCTTGGGAACTGTAGAATGCGGCTCTCCATCTCTGGCCTGTAAAAAAAAAAAATTGGGAAAAAAATGCATAGGGCTTCGCTGTATTTTTCAGTCTAGCACAAATAAAGAGGACAGCTGCGAGCTATATTTACCATGACTGGCAAAATAAAATGCTTAGGACCCTGCCCTATTTTTAATTGCCAGCCAACCTAGCATTTAGGCAGCTGAGGGCTGGTATTCTCAGAGGGGTGAAGGCCCATTGTTATTGGGCCCCCCCCCACGATAAAGAAAACCAGCCCACAGCCACCCCAGAAATTGGCTCATTCATAAGAAGCGCCAATTCCTGGCCCTTTACCTGGCTCTTCCAGTTGCCGTGTAGCGGTGACAAACTGTGTAATAAGGAGTTAATGGCAGCTTTGTACAACCAGCTATCATGAAGACAAAAATTCTGAATGTCAGGCCAATGTTAGACCCGGCCATTAAGAATTTCAAGTAAATAGTAAAGAAGACACAACACAGAGAGAAAACATTTTATGAGAAATAAAAACATAAAGACATTTAGGGACTCCATCTTTATTAAAACCTCAACCCTCATACCCTCCATGATACTCTGCAATCTATTCTTGATTGGAGGTTGTGGTGATGAGCACACACACAGCCACCTCCTAGGCATTTGAGGCTTTTTTTTTGTGGCTCAGAAGACCAGCGGTTTTGCCATGAATTGTGATTTGAGCAGGAACCTTATAATATGGATTTGTCAATGGTCTCTAATGCTGAGAAATTATATATTAGCAGCATAGTGCAACATGATGGCTCAGTGGTTACCACAGCAGCAAAGCAGTACTGGGGTCCTGGGTTCAAATCCCACCAAGTATATTTGCAAGCAGCCTGTATGGTCTCTGTGTGTTTGTGTGGGCTTCCTCCCACACTGCAAAGACCAGTGTCGGTCTGACCTGCAGGGGTACTGGGTAAACCCCTGGTGGGCATGCCCCCTGCTGTCACTTAGCAGTGCACACAATGCAGCTGCATCCTGAGGTGATGATACACTTACACTGCACTGACAGTGAACTCAGCAGCTGGCGTCATCAGATCAACATCCTGCTCAGGCGTGCGTGCTTGCGTAGCACGCTGCAAGCTGCAGGATGAAAAGCCCAACCTCAAGGGCCGGCATCCACACCTGATGCAGATGTTGGGGCACTGGAGAGCTGGAGAGACCACTCACAGTCAGGACACCATCCAACCATTACTTATAAAGAGGGTCTATTCCTGCACGCATAAACCTTCACATAGCTGTGGCTATGACTGGGGCCCCCAGCCAGTCCCACTGATCCCCAATGCTGCAGCTATGTTAAGGTAATGCCGCAGTGACCAGCCCTCTACACTTCTGTG
This sequence comes from Allobates femoralis, assembly GCA_033576535.1. NCBI lineage: Eukaryota > Metazoa > Chordata > Amphibia > Anura > Aromobatidae > Allobates > Allobates femoralis. The sequence goes on along the minus strand of JARQOC010000003.1, from coordinate 686,830,637 downwards.
TCAGGAAGTGTGTACTGCGCAGGCGCTAAAGCAGCTGCCGCACAGTGCAAACAGGAAACAGGCGGGGAGAAAAGGATCCTTGAAATCAGAGCAGGAGTACGTGAATCTTCTCTTCAGCGTCGGCAGTGGGTGCGCATGATCTGTGTGTCTGTCTGTTGTCTGTCTTGCGGCTCATACACAGCAGTGTACAATATATACAGTTCCACACTATAGCCTGTATTAGTGTACAGCTGATGGGGGTGGGGAATAGGAAGCTGTTCACCTCAACACTCATCGGATTCCCAGGCACCTGGAACAGTGGCTGGCTCCACCAATCAGTTCAGAAGAATAAAGGTATTTTCCAGGGCCACTGGACCATACTGACAGCAACTTTATTAGAACATATTTAAAAACACATCCCGCCGGACACGTTTCGGACAAGGTCCTTACTCATCGGCGTATAAACAAATATAAAACCAATACATTTATAGACAAATGAAAAAACTTTGCTGCAACATTCAAGGCCTTAATAGCCAACATGTGTCAGTTTAACCCTTCAGGTTAGATAGAATAAGAAAATCACTCACAGTTCATGTAGTTCAAATGTTATGGGACCGAGGAAAAAAAAAAAAAAAAAATATATATATAAAATAACTTTTTTGCATAAATATGCATATCTTATCCTTACACAGATGATAATTGCAGTACATCGTTATAGGAACCACCATACTCATATGTACATGTAAACATACATTATAAATGTTGATCAATCTTATTATTATTTAAACTCTCTATAGATTTCTCTAAGAGGAAGACACATAAATAAATGGCATAATTCCGAGCACAGAGAAATGTATTTATAATAACACCCACCCAGCAAGACGGGGAGCAAAAACCAAATAGAACCCGGTCAGCAAATTGCTGTATTTGTACCTCAATTTACATCTGAGGTTTACTAATTTTGTTGGGGATAGTTACCCCCTTTTTCTCCACTTAAAGACTTATAAATAGTTTTCCTTTACCCTCCCTTCCCTTCCCTTTTTTCCTAACCTTTCCAAACCCCCCTTCCTTTTAATCAGTCACAGCAAACAAAAAGTTAATTACTGTTTATTGCTTATAAGAAACAGAATATTTACATTTCTTTTGTATTTTTGTCGCCTCTCTCCTGACTTGACATAGTGAAAGAAGATCATGACTTTGAAGTTCTCTACGATCAACGTCAATGGGCTCAACTCGCCGGGTAAGCGCTCCCTTGTGTGGAGCCAAATCAAAAAATTACAAAGTGAAGTGATTTTTTTTACAGGAAACTCACCTTCTTCCTCAAGACACCCCCAGAATGGCTAACAGTCTATTCCCTCATAGGTTCTTTGCATCCTCGGATGTTAAGAAAGCAGGGGTAGCAATTGTTATTCACAAATCTGTATCAGTCCAATTGCTAGAGGAAATAACAGACCCCCAGGGTAGATTTCTAGTGGTTCGTGCCCTACTTAACAATGTGGCATACTCATTGGTCTCGGTGTATGGACCGAATTCAGGGCAAGTGAAATTTCACCGAGCACTATTTGCAAAACTTGAAGGGATTACAAAGGGACCAACGATTATAGCTGGGGATTTTAATCTGGCCCCAAATAGAAGGCTTGACTCTTCCTCAACTGCTCACTGTCGAACGGATATGGGTAGCTTGATATCCTCCCAACAGCTCCACGACATCTGGCGTTATCTATATGGGGACGAGAGAGACTACTCATATATGTCCCCAAGATATGGTATATATAGTAGGATAGACTATTTTTTGGTGACCGATCATCTTCTACCAAACTGTCTTCAGGCAGAAATTGGCCACATTACGTGGTCGGATCATGCCCCAGTCTCCCTACGAATCTCAGACCCCTCACACTTCTCCCCCCAAAAAACTTGGAAGCTTAATGACTACCTCCTGTCTCGACCTGATATTACACAACAGATTAAGGAACACATTGACGAATACTTCATACAAAATGACACGGGAGACACTAATCCAGAAATCCTCTGGCCAGCACATAAAGCGTACATTCGTGGTATGTTCATTAAATTAGCATCACAAGCAAAAAAACACAGGGAAGAAAAGATGAAACAACTCTTAACCAATATTGCGTCAATGGAGGGCCAGCACAAACAAACGCCTCTTCCCACAATACTCACAGATCTCTCCAACGCACGCGCTGAATTGCGAGGATTACTACTGGCAAAAGTTGAACACAACTTAAAAAAATCCAAAGCAGAGTATTATGGGATGGGGGACCGAGCGGGCACCTTACTAGCTCGCCGTATCAAAAAAAAACAGGAACATAACAAAATTGATCATTTAGTAGCTCAAAACAACACTCCAATTAGGAACCCTCTAGTCATTGCCGAGGAATTTCGTAACTATTATTCGGCTCTATATAATTTAAAAACTGACAATTCGACTCCACAACCCTCCGCAAACCTAATTAATGAGTTTCTTGACAAAATTCGACTTCCCAAAGTGTCTCCTACTCAAATAGACTTTTTGAATGCCCCTTTTTCGTTAAAGGAAATTCAGGATGTGACTAGGACTATGAAAAAAAGGTCGGCTCCGGGCCCTGACGGATTTACGTACTCATACTATCACTCCTTCCCTCAGTTACTTACCCCTTATCTCTTGAAACTATTTAATTTTTGGCGGTCGAGGGGACAGATAGCCCGGAGGGTCTAGAAGCCCTGATCTCCACTTTACCGAAACCAGGAAAACCCACTACAACTCCGGCAAACTTTAGACCAATAGCCCTTCTTAATAGCGACTTAAAAATCTAAGCAAAGGTGTTAGCCACACGTCTGATGAATGTACTGCCACATTTAATAAACCCGGATCAGGTGGGTTTTATTCCAGCTAGACAGGCTGCTGACGGCACTAGAAGATTGCTGGACTTATTAGAGATAATGGAAAGAGACCAAACCCCCGGTGCCCTCTTGTCACTTGATGCTGAGAAAGCGTTTGACAGAGTGCACTGGGGGTACCTGAAGGAAGTATTGACCAGATTCGGAATTTCCGGGGATTTCCAGAACTCAATAATGGCCCTTTATTCATTTCCTAATGCGAGGGTGAGGACCTCCGGTTTTGTCTCCTCTGGTTTCTCCATTACGAACGGAACGAGGCAAGGTTGCCCACTTTCGCCATTAATATTTGCGCTGGCAATGGAGCCATTGGCTGAAAGAGTGCGACAGGACCCAGAAATTTCGGGGCCCTGTGTTGGATCCAGGGAACACAAAATTGGTCTATACGCCGATGATGTTGTATTTATGTGCACGGAAGTATCAAGGTCCATACCTCGGATTATAGGGGTCCTTTACGAGTTCTCGGAGATCATACTACAAATTGAATTCATCTAAATCCCTCCTATTCCCCATTAATATGCCTCCGGATCTAGCTGCACGTCTCCAATCAGAATTACCCTTTGTGTGGTCTCCAACGGGATTCCAATACCTGGGGATACAGGTCACCCGCACAACTGACATTGTGCGCAGTAATTATGAGGCTCTTTATAACACAATTAAATCAGGCTTAGGTTCCCATTCCTCACTTAACTTGTCATGGATTGCTAGAATCCAAATTGTCAAGATGACATATCTCCCCAAAATCCTTTATGTGTTAAGATGCCTTCCTTATTCGTTTCCTAGACGTCTCTTGAATTCATTGCAGGGACTACTAGGGAATTTTGTCTGGAATTCCAAATCACACAGGGTGAGTGCTAAAATTCTCACTCTACTGACACGGCTAGGCGGACTCGGCCTTCCCAACATCACGGCTTATTATCATGCCATCCATCTGGCTGCGGCTGGGGTATGGTGGAAGGAGGATTCTCACTGTCTTTGGCTACAAATAGAACAACAATTTGCTCCTCGGCAATCAACTAGATTACTGTTAGAAACAACACTACTCTTGAACCGTAAGCATAAACATTTACTTAAAACAATGAATACACTCATTAGTGTTTGGTCGCACCACAATAGGGGCATATTAGCTTTTTTACACCACTTTATCTCTATTCGAGCGGCAGAGACGGTGGTGGACACTCTCTCTCTTGCTCACTGGAGGGCGCTCGGGGTGGAGCACCTGAGACAGGTGAGGGAAGGGGACAGAGTCAAAGCCTTTTCAGATTTAACGGATAGATATGGGGTCCCACATTCTTCCTTCTACCAATACCTTCAGCTACGCCATTTTCTGGACTCCATAAAATTACCTGAGGTGAGCCTTATTGACGTTGATCAACAATTACAGAGATACTTTAAATCGTCCGCATCGAACGACCGTGGAGTAGCCATTTTATATAATGCTCTAGCAATGGAAAGGAGCGACAAAAAGCTTACCTATATGTTGAAGTGGGAAAGGAAACTTAACTTCTCCACAGATCTCCAATTATGGCAAAGAGCAGCCACACACGTGTCTGCGTTCTCCAAGTGTATTAATCACCATGAACAATTAAAAAAAATCCAGATGGACTGGTACATCTCTCCAGAGCGATTATCCCGCTTCTCAAAGAACCCAAATACAACATCATCTAACTGCTGGAAGAAATGCAACCACAAAGGTACTATTCAACACTTATGGTGGTTCTGTCCAAAACTTCAACATTTCTGGACCTTTGTTGGGACCATGCTTTCTGAACTTACAGGTCTGCCAGTTGACTTACCACCTACACTGGCCCTATTGGGATTGGGCCTGGAGACCTTCCTCCCAAGCTTTCATCCCATGATCACATTTGTCCTGATCTCAGCCCGCAATTGTATTGCTCGTTACTGGAAACAACCCACTGTTCCTACAACAGAAGATCTGATTCACTCTGTGAATCTTCACTTCCAACACGAACTGTTATTGGCTCATGAGGCCAAGAGGAGAAACAAGGTCTTAGGCTGGTGGGACACTTGGATCTCCTCCCAATATAATATCATTAAGGTTTCTTAATAGTATCTGAAGTATTCTGATTTTGAATTAGCTATGACTGAACTGTGACTGATCTATTTCCATTACCCCTCTTTTCTCTCTATGTCTCCATGATTTCACTGCAACCAGTAAGTTACCTGTGGAAAACCTGTTACCTGTAGCTGCGTGTAAAGTGGCCATTAAGGTCCCTTTACATGTCGCTACAGCAGGGTGGAAACAACCGGGTTCATGAGACAAATGTATCTTGCACCGTCAAATCAACCCGAGGTAGTGGCGTGTAAAGTAGGTTGTTGCCACCCGTCACTTGCGGCACCTGTTTCAGAGCAGTGCTCTAAAACAGGTTGATTTCAACCCGATGGTAGTGGTGTCTAAATAAGGTAGGGTAAGGTTTTTTCGCCACCTAGTTAACTCCCTGGGGCGTGACACAGCCTCCGGGAAACCGCCCCCCTTCAGCGATCATTGGTGGAAGCTCCTGCGTTACGATTGGTTTTCGCTGCATAGGGCGCCATATTTAAGGAGCTGACCAGTCACACTACACATTTGCTATAGCGTCATGTATTAGCCAACCTTCCTGCGCTGGCTGGCCAATCATGATACTATTGCACTGTCCAATCATCGTACGAGCGTCTCGTAATCCACAATTCTGGCACGCCTATGTGTTGTCCCTGCTGCACCAGGTCCTCTCATATTACCTTCTGTAGCGGCGTGTAAATGAGGTAAGGTGCTCTGCAGAAGGTAACTTGAGCACCCGGCGGTGCATCCAGAGATAGATTAAACCTTCTGTAGAGCACCTTGTAGCGGTGTGTAAAGGTGGTATCGGGTACCGTTTGTAACCATTGCTACGTGCTCGTGCACGTGAAACACCCGGTTGTTTCCACCCTGCTGTAGCGGCGTGTAAAGGTACCTTGTGGGTACCGTTACACATCGCAACATTGCATTTGCAATTTGCTGGTTGCAGTGAAATCATGGACACATTGTTCTATTTTGTTGCCGTGTACAAATGGAACAATGTGTCCATGATTTCACTGCAACCAGCAAATTGCAAATGCAATGTTGCGACTTGTAACGGTACCCTTATTATCAGCTCCAGTCATTAATCACAGTCTGCACTCGTTCCTGTTATAAGGATCTTGTGTAAGGTTTAGTGATCGCACAATGTGACCAGTATCTGGTGGGGGGGGTCACCGGTCACATCAGGAGAGGGGCGAACTCTGCACCTCGCTTTGTGAAGGCAGCACTTATAACAACTGAAGAATCCCATATACCAGAAAGTAAAACAAAAGGGCGAGGAATCCCTGAGGACCAACAGCTACCTGACAGCGGGATAAGTGCCCTAAATATACGTAGTGGCGCCCCCTACTACTACTACTACTACTACTATAGCATATCAAACAGATGTGGCTTAAAGTGCACGTGCAAGATATAGATAAGGTGCAGATAAAGTACCGTTTCAAGCCACATTCATACTATAGAGGGCAATTAAACATTGCATTAAGGTTTTAGGGTTGGTATTTCTCCAAACGGATCCTTAGTGCCTGTTCACATGGCGCCTCGACACGTGTTCCAATAAGTTCATCAGGAGGCTGATACAGTATATGCGCTATTAGCTTATGATGCAAGTTGATAGAGAAATGATACAACAGGGGATCCTAGGAAATATATGGTCCCCTTATCTATAGAGTGCTTGCTCATATTATCTCCATCTCTCCAAATCCAACCGCTTCAGGGTACAATCCTTCACCACCCAGTCTTTATCCTAATTCAAATTTACATGGTGTTCAAATCCGATTTACCTCATCACTCAATTATTAATCATGTCCCTTTAGGAGAAATTGGAAGGTCCTGCAGTGTGATACCGCTGTGGATCGCACGCCGATTATGAAAATGTTGTCGGCATGGAACGATTCTTCAACCCGGAAGCGCCCAACAATGAAGACTTAATCTAGTCTTAATCTAGAAAAGAGCACAGGACCTACAGTCACATATGGGGGAGGTCAGAGAAACGTGCACAAGACCTACTGTACAGTCACATATGGGGGAGAGCAGAGAAAAGAGCACAGAATCTAAAGTCACATATGGGGAGGTCAGAGAAAAGAGCACAGGACCTACAGTTACATATGGGGAGGTAAGAGAAAAGAGCACAGGACCTACAGTCACATATCGGGAGGGCAGAGAAAAGAGCACATGACCTACAGTCACATATGGGGGAGGTCAGAGAAAAGAGCACAGGACCTACAGTCACATATGGGAGGTCAGAGAAAGAGCAGGACCTACATAATATGGGAGGCAGAGAAAGGCACAGGGCCTACAGTCACATATGGAGGAGGTCAGATAAAAGGGCACAGGACCTACAGTCACATATGGGGAGGGCAGAGAAAAGAGTACAGAATCTAAGTCACATATGGGGAGGCAGAGAAAAAGACTGGAACCAGTTACATATGGGGAGGTCAGAGAAAAGAGCACAGGACCTATAGTCACATATGGGGAAGGCAGAGAAAAGAGCACAGGACCTACAGTCACATATGGGGAAGGTCAGAGAAAAGTGCACAAGACCTACAGTCACATATGGGGGAGAGCAGAGAAAAGAGCACAGAATCTAAAGTCACATATGGGGGAGGTCAGAGAAAAGAGCACATGACCTACAGTCACATATGGGGGCGGTCAGAGAAAAGAGCACAGGACCTACAGTCACATATGGAGAGGGCAGAGAAAAGAGCACAGGACCTACAGTCACATATGGGGAAGGTCAGAGAAAATAGCACAGGACCTACAGTCACATATGGGGAGGTCAGAGAAAAGAGCACAGGACCTACAGTCACATATGGGAAGGTCAGAGAAAAGAGCACAAGACCTACAGTCACATATGGGGAGGGCAGCGAAAAGAGCACAGGACCTACAGTCACATATGGGGAAGGTCAGAGAAAAGAGCACAGGACCTACAGTCACATATGGGGAGGGCAGAGAAAAGAGCACAGGACCTACATTCACATATGTATAAAAGGTAATTGGTCACAGCACCTGGGGTTGCATGCTAGGCCTTCCGTATCTCCAGCCAGCACCTGGATGCACGTCCAAACCGGAGAGTCCAATCCGGATCCCAGCGATATATCCAAAGAAGAAACGTACAGCGCCACAGATCTTTGATGGTGCCAAAAATTTTTTTGTGTTTATTCCATGGTCATAAGCGACGTTTCGACCACTTCTGTGGTCTTTATCAAGCCGCATAAAGACCACAGAAGTGGTTGAAACGTCGCTTATGACCATGGAATAAACACAAAAAAAGTTTTTGCACCATCAAAGATCTGTGGCGCTGTACGTTTCTTCTTTGGCTACATTCACATATGGGGATTTATTCCAAAGGGCAAAAACAAATATTAACCTGAGGGGAACAACAATTTTATGTGGTCCATTTTTGGGGGTTTTGTGTAAAATGATGTCCAATTTACCTTTTATTCTTTTTTTTTATATAAATAAACTTGTAATTGCAATAATTTTCAGGGAGAAAAACGTCATTTTCTGGAACAATTTCAAGGTTCCAACACTTTCCTCTTTGTCTGTAGCAACCAATCAGGGAATATTTAATTCTTTCAGCATTGTTATAAGGTTGGCAAGCTGAGCTCTGATTGGTTGCTATGAGTATTAAGGACAGTTATTGATAAATGTGGCCCCTGTCTTCTCATGGACGGGGCCCCTCTTGTCTACTGATTGTCCCACACGTGTACCCAGCAAAAGAATCTGGGACTGATAAAGGGGATTTTCCTTCATTATCTTCTATTGGAAAGTTTTATATAATGAGAAGATGAGAGAGACATTAACCCTGTAAGAATGAACTTACCTGATTTAGGGTTTGCTGAGGGAGTCCATTGTGATCCATTTCTGGGCACCGTGACGGCCGGATTTACTGGCTTCGTTCTTTTTCTGAAACAAGAAGGGAAAACAATTTAGGTCAGCCGCCCCCGTCATCATATTGACTTGCATGATGAGACAGCCTTCATCAGCAGCCGCTGGCCATAAGGTGGACGTCTATACAGTCTCATGACAGCTTGGCTTTCTCCTTCGTGTACCTGTAGGTTTGTGCCTCCAACAGGTAGTCGCTGAAATGACAAGTCTGGCTGTGTGTACATTCTTCATCTAGACTTGTGATGTCATCGAGTTCTGTGTAGACGACGACATCACCATGTGATCATCAGCTCCAGCTGCTATTGGTCACCAGTAAGATTCAAATTCCCCGCCACATTCTCCATAAGAGGAGTAAGGAGCGTCTGTGTGTGGCCACATCTCCACTGAGGTATATGGAGGATGGGGGGGACTGGTGGCCACCATTCCCCGATAAGTGAGGACACCAGAGGGGACATTTATGGAGTTTACAGTAAAGGGGCAAGTGCCCAAAGTGGCCAAATCATTGCAGTCAGTGGTTGGGTCCTGTAAATCTTATAGAGAATAAGAACAACGTGATCATTTTCATATTGAACATTTTTATTCCAAATCATTTTTGGAAACTGCGGCGTATACATTATTTTTAATGGAAATTTTATGAAATATACAAAAATGACAATAAATGTTCTTAATCAAACTCTACAACTCCCAAGAAGATATGTATTTTATATAAGGCTTTTTATGTGATTTGTATAATAAAAGCCTTTCTTGAATTCTGCGTGGGTGACATTATTACTCAGTGTAATTATGAAGCATTTCTATATTTTTATTCCCTACTTTTTGGGGGGTCATGTACTGTACCTGCCTCCAGCCATGGGAAGGAAATGTGTCCATCAAGCATCCGAGCCATTAAGGGTAATTTGCAAGACTTTATTTTGCGGTTTATTAATCCGGAAACCTCACAACGCTATTAAGAAATATCCCCATTGTGATTGCAAGGAATCTGCTCCGTCTTCTAGAGCCGCCATACTGTGATCACACCGCTCCTAGGCATCACCGCCTGATGGGGAAACTGTGGGGAATTTAGTGCACTGACCCCTTCTCTATATCAGGAGTTTTTGGTGCTATATATTATCATTTTGCAAAAAAACACAGCATTTTCACTTTCAGCACGGTGGATGGGATCTATAGAAATCTCACACCCAATGTAGATTTTCTACTTGCATAAATGCCTTGTGCCATTGCGTCTGGATGTCCCCGATAAAGTGCCACCTGATTGGCCAGCTGAAATGGAAAAGAAAAATGTTGCGGCTGCCATATTGACACAGTCGATGGGGCACACTGCGCATTACTGCCGGCAGCGCCGTGTGCTGCTGCTGTCTTCTGGGTCCTTCTCCTCCGCTGGTGTTGCTACGCCACCCCCTTCCATAATCCCTCACAAGCACGCCTCAGAGTCTGCCATCATCGTGACATCACCCTGCTAGTAACTGCGCATGCGGCCGCCATTTTTGTACACCTGATCTGATACTGCGCATTACAGAGTGAAAAAAAATGGCAGCAGCGTGAGTCACGAGTCCGCCCTCACTGCCGCACTAGCCCAACCCCATCATCACCTCACCACCCTTCAAAGAAAAAAAATAATTAAGCACACCTTATATAGGGTGTTGATGTCATTACACCACACCCTCCTCATTACAGAGATACACATCACCTGATTTACTATATGGTAGTTGGCTCTCAAGCCTATACAGCTTGGAGTGGGACAACATGTATAAAAAGTATCATGTTATCAAAATACTCATTTGCCTAATAATTCTGCAGACAGTGTACTATGCGTGTCCTCTGTGAATACATTTGTGTGTCCTATGTGTGTGTAACATAGTGTGTCACATATTGTGTGTTGTGTGTATGTAGCATCCACATTTATAAGTCTCGGTAGATGAGAGATCATAGGTGATCTAATTCAAGTGTTAATTTCTGTTAATGTTGATGATTCTGGCTTACAGCCTACATCAAAGGGTGAATATAATATTGATTTATTAGACAAAGTGTATTAGGGCTCCCTGAAACATGGTGAAATGATACTGATATGTCCTGAGGAAGGGGCCTGGGAGCCCTGAAACGCGTTGACTAGTAAATCAATGTCATATTCACCCTTTGATGTCTCGTGGAATATGGCAGCACAGTTTTTAACCCTTCATCCTCCCTACTTTAATTTTCTCAGATAATGACCTTTGGGTTTTCATTGACTGTAAGCCATAATCATCAACATTAACAGAAATAAACACATGAAATAGATCACTCTGTCTAATGACTCTATATAATATTGTGTTTCATGAAATTTATTTCAGTAATTCAATACATAAAACTTTTTGGGGATATTCTAATTCATTGAGATGCCCCGGTAGCTATGATGTAACTCGGTATGTAGACACCGGCACTTTTGTTCCCTGGGATTGTGTCACCTTAAAGGACTTTTCTTTATTACAAAGCTTCTTCTTTCTTTAGTTTTAATCACAGATCCCTCTTCTGATCTGTTATCTGGCTCTATCTGCCCCGTTCCTCTGTAGTCAGGGTCTCTGCTCTGATGGTGGCAGGGGCGGGCTGGGCTGGGTGGCAGGAAGGTCCCGGAGGAGCGTTGTCACACAGCTCATAGATGGCAGATCCGAGGTCGGGGGAACACTGGGTGATCACCTCTCTGGGGCCACAATGGAGCTCATTCTTTTCAGGCGGATTATACAAGTGTTTATAATTATTGGTAGTTTAGTGTCCTCCATCCCCGTCCTCATGGCAAGGTCTGCCCGGGCCCCCCATCTTCTGTGCCCACCGCTGTGCCCGGGCCCCACATCTTCTGTGCCCACCGCTGTGCCCGGGCCCCACATCTTCTGTGTCCATCGCTGTGCCCGGGCACAGAAAGTATATTGTAAAAATATGTCATTTTATTTTTCTAATGAACTATTTGGTAAATCCAGATAGCCCCGTACGATGCCGTCCATGCTGTTGGGCCCTGGTTTTCGGCTGCATTGCACAGATGCTCCTTTATGCCCCTTTCTGCGCTTTTTCTATACTGTTCTCCATTTCCAGGTGTTTCCCTATAATTAATATTATGATATGGAATGGATGCTTAATAGGAATGTCTGCTCCCCATCTCCATGTGCCACATGAGGTCATATGGACGTCATAAAGTGATGGAGATTGGGGTCCCCCCATGAGAAGCTTATATACTCCCCAACATTTACACCCTGACCCCTGGAAGCTAGACGAGGATGAAGTGTTATTGGTCAAAGGTGGACTTTTTTTAGGATCATAGGCTTTGGAGAAGCTCATACATTTTGTTCGATGCCCTGGAGCCTGGGGGGCCCAAAAGTGCCTTTGGCCTATAGAAAAAGACTAACGCTATTAAAGATTTGTGCTAATTGTGGGCCCTGTTTGGAGCTTTCACATCGGGGCCCATGAGCTTCAAGTTAGCTACTGGTGATCATGAGTGATTTATGATCTTTCTAAATAACATCAAAAATTCTAATATAGGAAAAACATTTTTTGAAGTGACAAAGATATTTGCAACAAAAAATACATGAGTTATGTCAAGGGTTTAAGGAAAAAATAGGGAATTAAAAGGGTAATACCAAATGAGTGGCAGTTCCAGTTTTGTCCACCAGAGGGCAGTGGTGCTATACCATTTCTATTCCTTTCATAAGCCCAAAGCTAAAAAAGCTAAAAAGTTCAGTTTTTAAAGGGTTAACTGAAATCTCCAAAATCTTATTTCACCAAGAGAAATGGACAGATTGTGTGTCTGGCCGAAATCCTTAATTCAGAGTTTTCCTTGTAGTTTACTCTCAGCGTCAGTAGGCAGATATTGGCATATTATTGTATTCCGACCAGGAGACCTTGTAATAATAATAATCTTTATTTATATAGCTCCAACATATTCCGCAGCGCTTTACAATTCAATGGTTCATATACAGTAGCGGATATAATGAGGTCAATCTGGGTGGTAGCCCGGGGCCCAAGGCTCTGGGGGGGAGCCCAGCGGCCCAGGGTAAATTGCACTAATTATAATCCGCCACTGTCCACACTCTGCAGGCACAGGCATTGGCGCCGCTGATGTCAAATTGCAGTGAGGCTGCCGCTGTGCTCCCACCCCCCACCTTCTTCTCGCACGTCATAACGTGCAGGAGGACGTAGCAAAAAGACTGCGGGTATTGAAGGAGGCACACACACAGCCCGCCCATCTCACTGCCGTGGAGGAGCTTCTTGTTCTGCTGGCCGGCCTGCTCAGCGTAGCCTCCTCCATTAAGTGCTCTCCTGACCTGCTCAAGCCCGGCTGCTCTTCTCCAGGGATGGCCACATTCACTGCAGGCTGAGGTGGCGGTGGGCACTGTACACAGGCTCCATGTACTTTGGTCTGCAGCCAAGCTGGAGCTGATGAGAGCTGCTGATTTGAGGTAAAGTTTTGCTTTTCGGTTTTGAATTTGCTCTATGATCGCACCTCCCTCCTACCAGGATCTGCTGGAGATCCACAGATATTCAGCTGTGGGCAGTATGGACTGGGGCAGGTATTCATCACACAGGATCATCTAACATTGTATCCTGGAGTCCTCTGTGTGACATTCTAAGGGCACTACTGTGTATCCTCACTGAGGACTATCAGTGCTGGGCATATTACTGCTTTGTGGGTAGAAGGGCAGCAGTGCCGTGTGATCAGGCATGCTTGGCAGTAGTGATGGGCTCTTTTTGATGATTCGGCTCAAAAGACAGCTCTTTCTTAAAATAATCCTGTGCTCCACCCTGTGATGAATACAGACCCTCCTCTGTACAGTGATCTCCTCATTATCCACCCTGTGATGAATACAGAACCTCCACTGTGCAGTGATCTCCTTATTATACACCCTGTGATGAATACAGAATCTCTCCTGTACAGTGAGAACCTCATTATACACCCTGTGATGAATACAGACCCTCCCCTGTACAATGATCTCCTCATTATACACCCTGTGATGAATACAGAATTCCCCTGTACAGTGATCTCCTCATTATACACCCTGTGATGAATACAGTCCCTCCCCTGTACAATGATCTCCTCATTATACACCTGTGATGAATACAGACCCTCCCCTGTACAGTGATCTCCTCATTATACACCCTGTGATGAATACAGACCTCCCCTGTACAGTGAGACCTCATATCCACCCTGTGATGAATACAGAACCTCCAGTGTACAGTGATCTCTCATTATACACACCTGTGATGAATACAGACCCTCCCCTGTACAGTGATCTCCTCATTATACACGCTGTGATGAATACAGAACCTCCACTGTACAGTGATCTCCTCATTATACACCCTGTGATGAATACAGAACCTCCACTGTGCAGTGATCTCCTCATTATACACCCTGTGATGAATACAGAATCTCCCCTGTACACTGAGAACCTCATTATACACCCTGTGATGAATACAGAACCTCCACTGTACAGTGATCTCCTCATTATACACCCTGTGATGAATACAGAATCTCCCCTGTACAGTGAGAACCTCATTATACACCCTGTGATGAATACAGACCCTCCCCTGTATAATGATCTCCTCATTATACACCCTGTGATGAATACAGAATCTCCCCTGTACAGTGATCTCCTCATTATACACCCTGTGATGAATACAGTCCCTCCCCTGTACAGTGATCTCCTCATTATACACCCTGTGATGAATACAGACCCTCCCCTGTACAGTGATCTCCTCATTATACACCCTGTGATGAATACAGACCCTCCCCTGTACAGTGAGAACCTCATTATCCACCCTGTGATGAATACAGAACCTCCAGTGTACAGTGATCTCCTCATTATACACCCTGTGATGAATACAGACCCTCCCCTGTACAGTGATCTCCTCATTATACACGCTGTGATGAATACAGAACCTCCACTGTACAGTGATCTCCTCATTATACACCCTGTGATGAATACAGAACCCCCTGTACAGTGAGAACCTCATTATACACCCTGTGATGAATACAGACCCTCCCCTGTACAGAGATCTCCTCATTATGCACCCTGTGATAAATACAGACCCTCCCCTGTACAGTGATCTCCTCATATATACACACCTGTGATGAATACAGACCCTCCCCTGTGCAGTGATCTCCTCATTATACACCCTGTGATGATACAGACCCTCCCCTGTACAGAGATCTCCTCATTATACACCTGTGATGAATACAGACCCTCCCCTGTACAGTGATAACTCCTCATTCTACACCTGTGATGAATACAGACCCTCCCCTGTACAGTGATCTCCTCATTATACACCCTGTGATGAATACAGACCCTCCCCTGTACAGTGATCTCCTCATTATACACCCTGTGATGAATACAGACCCTCCCCTGTACAGTGATCTCCTCATTATACACCCTGTGATGAATACAGACCCTCCCCTGTACAGTGATCTCCTCATTATACACCCTGTGATTAATACAGACCCTCCCCTGTACAGTGATCTCCTCATTATACACCCTGTGATGAATACAGACCTCCTGTACAGTGATCTCCTATTATACACCCTGTGATGATACAGACCTGTCATGATACTCTTAAACCTGTGATGAATACAGAACCTCCCCTGTACAGTGATCTCCTCATTATACACCCTGTGATGAATACAGACCCTCCCCTGTACAGTGATCACCTCATTATACACCCTGTGATGAATACAGACCCTCCCCTGTACAGTGATCTCCTCATTATACACCCTGTGATGAATACAGACCCTCCCCTGTACAGTGATCTCCTCATTATACACCCTGTGATGAATACAGACCCTCCCCTGTACAGTGATCTCCTCATTATACACCCTGTGATGAGTACAGACCCTCCCCTGTACAGAGATCTCCTCATTATACACCCTGTGATGAATACAGACCCTCCCCTGTATAGTGATAACCTCATTCTACAACCTGTGATGAATACAGACCCTCCCCTGTACAGTGATCTCCTCATTATACACCCTGTGATGAATACAGACCCTCCCCTGTGCAGTGATCTCCTCATTATACACCCTGTGATGAATACAGACCCTCCCCTGTACAGTGATCTCCTCATTATACACCCTCTGATGAATACAGACCCCCCTGTACAGTGATCTCCTCATTATACACCCTGTGATTAATACAAACCCTCCCCTGTACAGTGAGAACCTCATTATACACCCTGTGATGAATACAGACCCTCCCCTGTACAGTGATCTCCTCATTATACACGCTGTGATGAATACAGAACCTCCACTGTACAGTGATCTCCTCATTATACACCCTGTGATGAATACAGAACCCCCTGTACAGTGAGAACCTCATTATACACCCTGTGATGAATACAGACCCTCCCCTGTACAGAGATCTCCTCATTATGCACCCTGTGATGAATACAGACCCTCCCCTGTACAGTGATCTCCTCATGATACACCCTGTGATGAATACAGACCCTCCCCTGTGCAGTGATCTCCTCATTATACACCCTGTGATGAGTACAGACCCTCCCCTGTACAGAGATCTCCTCATTATACACCCTGTGATGAATACAGACCCTCCCCTGTACAGTGATAACCTCATTCTACAACCTGTGATGAATACAGACCCTCCCCTGTACAGTGATCTCCTCATTATACACCCTGTGATGAATACAGACCCTCCCCTGTACAGTGATCTTTTCATTATACACCCCGTGATGAATGCAGAACCTCCCCTGTACAGTGAGAACCTCATTATACACCCTGTGATGAATACAGACCCTCCCCTGTACAGTGATCACATCATTATACACACTGTGATGAATACAGACCCTCACCTGTACAGTGATCTCCTCATTATACACCCTGTGATGAATACAGAACCTCCCCTGTTCAGTGAGAACCTCATTATGCACCCTGTGATGAATACAGACCCTACCCTGTACCGTGATCTCCTCATTATACACCCTGTGATGAAAACAGACCCCCCCTTCCCTGTACAGTGAGAACCTCATTATACACCCTGTGATGAATACAGTCCTTCCCGTGTACAGTGAGAACCTCATTCTACACCTTTGTATGTATCTAGTGAAGCAGTAAAGACTGTTTTTAGCATTCTTGTTTCCTCAGATTGTCAGCTCTTCTGGACTGGGCTCTTGCTCCTCTTTTGATTGTTGACAGTGAGACACCTGGTACCTTAACGATCAGCTCTTCTCATTGCTGACAGAAGCCGAATCTCCTCTGTTAGGGTTCTGACACCCTCTCCTACTTACATGCGAGTCTCTCGGATGAGACTCGGATGAGGCTGGAGCAGTGACCCTTAACGGCCTCTCCCTGTCAGGACGGGAGTTTCAGCTCCTTGTGTTTTTGTGCGGCTCCACACTCCCGGTCCAGACAGGGAGAGGCCATTCAGGGTCACTGCTCCAGCCTCATCCGAGTGTCGTCCGAGAAACTCGCATGTCTGTCGGACAGTGTGTCCCTGCCCTTAACCAGTTGCTCTGTCTACTGTAGTGGCTGCAGACCAAACTGCACATGTGACTTTTACGGATTTGAATAGGGGGACAAATGTGCAGTAGATGGCCATGGCCACTAAATAGTAGACAGAGCAGCTCCAGTTGACGCCTAGAACAGTTGACTGTCACTGGTGCTAGGTGTCGCACTCCTACTGATCAGACATTGCTGACCTAATCCCAAATCCCCATGTCCGCTTCACTGCGCGGCACCGCAGTGCGTTAAGGAGCCTCCTACTGCTGCAGCCCCCTCCTCGGCACCGCCCCTCGCTTCCTCTTTCCACGGTGGAACGCATTTATCAGCCTGGTGCTGCCGTCTCCTCCACAATAGGAGTAGGCGGCACTTCCTGCTTTATGCGTTCCACAGTGGAACACAGGCGGTCCACTACTTCCTCCCGTATCTCGTTATACTATATGGAGGACTATGAGGGTGCATTTGCTATACGGAGGACTATGGGGGTGTGGAATTTATGCTATACGGAGGACTATGGGGGTGCATTATACTATATGGAGGGCTATGGGGATGCGTTATACTATATAGAGGGATATGAACCTGTATTATATTATATAGAGGGATATGAAGCTGCATTATACTATATGAAGGACTATAGAGGGTGCATTGTACTATGTGAAGGGCTGTTAAGCTGTATTATACTATATGGAGTGCTATCGGGGTGCATTATGCTATATGAAGAACTATGAGGCTGCATTATACTGTATGGAGGACTTTGGGAGTGCATTATACTATATAGAGGACTGTGAGGTGCATTATAATATATGGAGGGCTATGAGGGGTTGCATTATGCTATATGGAGAACCATAAGGCTGCATTATACTATATGGAGGGATGTGAGGCTGCATTATACTATATGGAGGAATATGAGGCTGCATTATGTTGTATGGAGGGCTTTGAGGCAGCATTATACTATATAGAGGATAATGGGGGTGCATTATAATATTTTGATTACTATGGGGGACTATGGGATGCCTTATAATACATAGATTACTATGAGAGTACATTGTCATATATGTTTCAATGATTTTTATTGGTTTAAAATGGCACAAAACTAAAGCATGTAATCGTGTTATTCATGAACAAATACGAGTACATTAAGTTACAACCATTTGACATAAGATCGTCTGGACAGGCTCTTCTACAATCGGATCAGATAATAGATGTTAAATATTATATAACTAGATTGCCTTCTAGCAAATGACTACAATAAAAATAGGTTATAAATTATAAATGTAAATATATACAGTGCCTACAAGTAGTATTCAACCCCCTGCTGATTTAGGTGGTTTGATAAGATGCCAATAAGTTGGAGCCTTCAAACTGCAAACGAGAGTAGGATTTATTAACAGAAGCATAAATCTTACACACCAAAAAGTTATGTTGCTCAGTTGAATTTTAATAAATTTTAAACATAAAAGTGTGGGTCAATTATTATTCAACCCCTATGTTTAATATTTTGTGGAATAACCCTTGTTTACAATTACAGCTAATAATCGTCTTTATAAGACCTGATCAGGCCGGCACAGGTCTCTGGAGTTATCTTGGCCCACTCCTCCATGCAGATCTTCTCCAAGTTATCTAGATTCTTTGGGTGTCTCATGTGGACTTTAATCTTGAGCTCCTTCCACAAGTTTTCAATTGGGTTAAGGTCAGGAGACTGACTAGGCCACTCCATCACCTTGATTTTTTCCCTCTTGAACCAGGCCTTGGTTTTCTTGGCTGTGTGCTTTGGGTCGTTGTCTTGTTGGAAGATGAAATTACGACCCATCTTAAGATCCTTGATGGAGGAGCGGAGGTTCTTGGCCAAAATCTCCAGGTAGGCCGTGCTATCCATCTTCCCATGGATGCGGACCAGATGGCCAGGCCCCTTGGCTGAGAAACAGCCCCACAGCATGATGCTGCCACCACCATGCTTGACTGTAGGGATGGTATTCTTGGGGTCGTATGCAGTGCCATCCAGTCTCCAAACGTCACGTGTGTGGTTGGCACCAAAGATCTCGATCTTGGTCTCATCAGACCATAGAACCTTGAACCAGTCTGTCTCAGAGTCCTCCAAGTGATCATGAGCAAACTGTAGACGAGCCTTGACATGACGCTTTGAAAGTAAAGGTACCTTACGGGCTCGTCTGGAACGGAGACCATTGCGGTGGAGTATGTTACTTATGGTATTGACTGAAACCAATGTCCCCACTGCCATGAGATCTTCCCGGAGCTCCTTCCTTGTTGTCCTTGGGTTAGCCTTGACTCTTCGGACAAGCCTGGCCTCGGCACGGGAGGAAACTTTCAAAGGCTGTCCAGGCCGTGGAAGGCTAACAGTAGTTCCATAAGCCTTCCACTTCCGGATGATGCTCCCAACAGTGGAGACAGGTAGGCCCAACTCCTTGGAAAGGGTTTTGTACCCCTTGTCAGCCTTGTGACCCTCCACGATCTTGTCTCTGATGGCCTTGGAATGCTCCTTTGTCTTTCCCATGTTGACCATGTATGAGTGCTGTTCACAAGTTTGGGGAGGGTCTTAAATAGTCAGAAAAGGCTGGCAAAAGAGATAATTAATCCACACATGTGAAGCTCATTGTTCTTTGTGCCTGAACTACTTCTTAATACTTTTGGGGGACCAAACAGAATGCTGGTGGTTTGAGGGGTTAAATAATAATTGACACACACTTTTATGTTTAAAATTTATTAAAATTCAACTGAGCAACATAACTTTTTGGTTTGTAAGATTTATGCTTCTGTTAATAAATCCTACTCTCATTTGCAGTTTGAAGGCTCTAACTTATTTGCATCTTATCAAACCACCTAAATCTGCAGGGGGTTGAATACTACTTGTAGGCACTGTAGATCACAGGATAACAAATTATCTAAGATATAAGCCATGAATCTTATAACTCTGGTACCAGCTCGGGTAAAACTCAAAAATAGCTGAGTTAAAAAGGGAATCCGACTGGTACCCTAGGTGTGCTACGGTTAATAAAAGGTACAGTAGTTTACTAACGATATAGTGAATCATTAACAAATACTAAAGATTATAATTACAATTAAATTTTAATAACAACTGTTTAATTCTGATGGAAACTCAAATTGTTGCTCGATTTTATAGTGAGTGGGGGGGGAGATGGGGTAAGGATCCTAGATACGTCTTATAAATGATGTATTAATGACAGAAATTTGATCCCTTGGATGCTTGTCTCAAAATGTATCTACTCTACTGGATTTTATATGCTATTGTCTTTTAACCCTGTATATAATTCCATTACGTTCCGGTCTCTCTCACCAATGGAAAAAGAGGGTATAGTTGGTTCCTGTCCTTCCATTTCGATTGGTACTTATTCAAAAGATTGTTCCGAAGAGAGAAAGAGAATTCAAATGCATTATGGCCAGCTATTGTATCTATTGTTTCCTCGATTTTTGGGGGAAGGTCATGTCTCCAATTGGCTGCAATTTTGATTTTGGCTGCAAGTATGATGTGTATTATTATGGCTCTATACCTGGTTGGTAATAGCTCTACACCTACTAATAGTAGTACTAATTCTTCTGTTAGATGTACCGTATATACTCGTGTATAAGCCGAGTTTTTCAGCCCAAAATTTGGGCTGAAAAGTCTCCCCCTCGGCTTATACACGAGTCAATACGGGTGGGGGCTGTGGAGGCTGGAGGAGGAGGGGGGAGGCTGCTGTATGAGCGGCCCTTCACGTGGGGCCGCTCATTATATATGCACTGCTTCCCCTGTCAATCAGCGGCAGGGGGAAGCAGTTCATATATGCCCCCCCAAATGCTGGCACTCTCCCCCTTGAAAGGGCCCCCCCGCTGGTTATATTACCATCCCGGTCTTCTGATCAGCGCCGCTCCTCGGTGCTCCGTCCGTCCAGCTACATCCGGGATCCCGGCCGTCGCAGGCATATGACGTCATCGCGCGACGGCCGGAGATCCCGGATGCAGCGAGGACGGAGGACGGACATGAAGAACAGAGCACCGAGGAGCGGCGCTGATCAGAAGACCGGATGGTAAGATAAGCAGGAGGGGGTGAGTGCCAGCAATTTGGGGGCAGCTGGGTACCCCCAGGGGGCTGCTTGTACCCCCTGGGGGTGCTGGTACCCCAGGGGGCATGCTGGGTACCCCAGGGGGCTGCTGGGTACCCCCGGGGGCTGCTGGGTACCCCCAGGGGGCTGCTGGATGTAGTACCCCCAGGGGGGCTGCTGTATACCCCCAGGGGGCTGCTGTATATACCTGGGGGCCTGTATACCACTGGGCTGCTGTATAGGCTTATACCACTGGGGCTGCTGATACTACACGGCTCTATAACTACCACTGGGGAGGCCTGTATACCACTGGGGGGGGCCTGTATACCACACTGCTGGGGGCTGTATACCTGTGCTGGGGTCCACCCTCGGCTTATACACGAGTCAATAGGTTTTTCCAGATTTTTGGGGCAAAAGTAGGGGGGTCGGCTTATACACGGGTCGGCTTATACACGAGTATATACTGTAAGCTTATTCTGGTGATGCTATTTATTAGAAGTTGAATTTTAGACCAGTATGTTTTAAGTTTCTTGCAGCTCCTGAAAATATGCGAAAGTGTACCTATTTCAGAGCATTCTCTCCAGCATAGAGGAGAATTATGGGGATACATTTGGTGGAGTCTGTGTGGTGTAAGGTACCATCTGGTATAAGTCTTATAATGTGTTTCAATCAGCTGAGAATTTCTGATGTGCGTATAGATGTTTTGATAAATGGTTTGCATTCGGTTGATATCAATTTCCACTTGAATCTCCTTCTCCCAAGCTGTTATGCTTATGGATTTAATGAAAGAAAGATCCTGGTTTAGAGTTTGGTAAATTATTTTAGTCTTCCAGTGTAACGTATTTTGGGGGTTCTTAATCATTTGAGTTATTTTTTGTGGTAGAAAAAAATTAATTGAATGCGATTCCATTAATGTATGAATTTTGGACCATGTAGTTGCTTCAGTTTGACTCAATGAGAATTTTCTTTTGAGGTGTTCGAAGGGGAGGAGACCTCCTGAGTTATCTAAAATGTCAGAGACGGTATCAATTCCTGCTTCTTTCCACGTGTTTATCTTTATTTTTGGAGCAATTATTGCTAAGATTTCAATGTTTATCCAGTTCGGAGGTGCTGGTGCAAAATGTGTAGAGGATAGGTTAAGTAAGGCTCTCCATGTTTTAATTGCCGCTTTGACTAATATATTTTTTGGTAGAGTTTTCTTCTTGTCACAGAGGTACGCAATTAAAAGCAAATTCATTTTATTTCTTACATTTTTTGGTTCTTCCAATCCTAACCATGCTGGTCTTTCATTGACCATCCACCAATTATAGCTAAGTTTAATAATTGTCGCTTGCAGATAGGCACTAATATTGGGGATGGCCAGACCTCCATTGTTTCTGCTTTTGGAGAGCGTTGATTTCGCTACTCTGGGTTTTAGTTTATTCCATATAAAGTTGAGTAACTGTGTTTGAAATTTCCGCAGCCACTTTACCGGTATAGAGAGGGTAATAGATCTAAATTTATAAAGAAGCTTGGGAAGGAGACACATTTTATATGCATTAACTCGGCCTAACCATGAGATCTCTAATTTAGTTAAATGTTGTATATCAGATTGAATGGTTTTATAAATATCTTCCAAATTTACGTGAGTAATTAAGGATGAGGGTTTAGTTAGATATATACCTAGGTGACTTATATTTTCTTTCTCCCAGTCCAGAGTCGTTTCAGACTTGAGTATTTCCAATAACTGTGGCGTTAAGTTGAAACTCAAAACTTGGGCTTTTGTTAAGTTTATTTTATACAGAGATATGTTAGAGAATAGCTGGATAGTATTTAGGAGGTTTCTTATAGAGTTTAGGGGATCAGTGAGTGTAATGAAGATGTCGTCCGCAAATAAGGAGATTTTGAATTGCCTTTGGTATATTGGAATTCCCTTAATTAAAGGGTTCAAAAAGAATGGGAGAGAGAGGGCACCCCTGCCTAGTCCCATTGGTCAAAGGAATCTCCTCGGAGAGACAGTTGTTGGTAAACACTCTGGCTGAGGGGGAAGAGTACAAGGAACTGATTGCATTGATAATTTCTCCCTTGAAACCAAACCTGTTTAAGGTCTGAAAGAGGAAGTCCCAATGGACTCTGTCGAATGCTTTTTCAGCATCGACAGCAACTACCAGGGCTGGGATACCCTCTCTCTCCACGTGTGAAATTAGATTTATGGCTCACCTTGTTGAGTCTGTAGTACCTCTACCTGAGACAAAACCTACTTGGTCAATCGATAAACAAAGAGGGAAGTTAGGGCACCAGGGCCGGCCGCTTCATGGGCGGATAAATTAGTGGAGCAATCAGCAGTTCACCGGCGGTGCCTGTCTCAACAGCACAACAAACGTCCAATCTTTAAATAAAGTGGAGACGGCACTCACCCATGTGAAGATCGGTGTTTTATTCAAGGAAACTTGACATTCCGTGCAGGGAGGGAGGGAAGAAGCCGAGGTGACGACGGCACCGTTTCGCGCTTGTGCGCCGTGGAAGCGCACAAGCGCGAAACGGTGCCGTCGTCAGCTCGGCTTCTTCCCTCCCTCCCTGCACTGAATGTCAGGTTTCCTTGAATAAAACACCGATCTTCACATGGGTGAGTGCCGTCTCCACTTTATTTAAAGATAAAACCTACTTGGTCCTTGTGCAAAAGGAGGGGGGCTACTTTTTGTATTCTAGTTGTAATTGTTTTGGTTATAGTTTTTAGGTCCGAATTAAGGAGGGAAATTGGCCGATAGTTACGAACATCATCTTTATCTCCTTTACCTTTGTAAATAACAGAAATGAATGCTTGTTGCATTTCATCTGGTAGTCTACTATGAGCTGAGGTGAGGTAATTTGCAAGTTTGACTAGGTAGGGGGCAAGGTGTGATTTGAAAGTAGTGTAACACTCATTTTGGAGACCGTCTGGACCTGGGGATTTATTCTTTTGTAATGAGTTAATGGTTTGAACGATCTCCAACTGCGTATAAGGAGAGTTAAGTGTTTCCAGCTGATCTGCTGACAAAGAGGGAAGATTTAAGGAGTCTAAGAAGTTGTTTATATTCTGTTTTTGTGGAGGGTTTCTGTTGAGTCATTTTTCAGATTATACAGCTTTTTGTAAAATTTGGCAAAGATCTCTGTAATATTTTGGGGCGTTTTATGAGTTACAGTTTGGTCATCCCTTATTTGCACGGTTCTAGTTTTTAGTCTGTGTATCTTGACTTTCACAGCTGAATTATTTTGTCATATTCTGAAGTGAGTAAAGCTTTCAAATTAATTCGAAGTTGAAGTATCTCCTTATGAGTATCTTCTCTGGGGGCGCTGATTTGATTCATCTCCAGTTCTCTGATTCTTTTAATTATCTTTTCTTCCGTTTGATTTTTTTCACGTTTTAATCTGGAGTTTAATTGGATGAAGTGTCCTCGTATGAGTGCCTTGTGAGCTGTCCAGAGGGTGGTTATTGGGATGTGGCCAGTATCGTTGTCTTCAAAATAGAAGTTTAGAGCTTTTTCCAATTGGTCTTTATATTGAGGGTGAAATAGTAGGTAAGAGTTTGCCCTCCATACCTTATGACTGGAATAGTTGGGATGTTGGGCTATTTCAAAAATTATTGGGGAATGGTCTGACCAGGCTCTTGGTAGGATATTTATTGATTTAAATTTGTGGAGAGTATTAATATCCGATAATACCAAATCTATTCTGGCAAATGATTTGTGGGCATCTGAATAATGGGAGTACTCCACAGAGGATGTATTGAGACAGCAGAATGTGTCATAAAGTTCTTCTCTATGTAACCAAGGATCAAGGGAGGTATTAGAATTTCTACATTTGTTTGAGGAATCTAGTAGAGGATTAGGAACCGCATTAAAGTCACCAAACCTAATTACGTGACCTTTTTTTGCCTTTTGAACAATCTTAATGAGTTTATTAAGGACAGAAATTTGACTTTTGTTGGGGGCATGTAGATTGACTAGAGTATATAACACGTCATCGAGTTTACATATTAAGATCAGGAATCCTTTTGTTTGGGGGGGCAAGAGACCCAGATTAAGGATGAATATTCTCACCTTGCCTAAGTCCAGGGGAGGGGTTGGATTGCCCAATATGCAGGCGTATTTTCTGGCCTCCTCTCTCATTAGAGCCCTAGACTGTTAGCAGAGCGTGAACGATACCTGACTGGGCCAGACCCTGTCCGACGGTGATTTACCCTCGTTGGCAGAACTACAATCCAAAGATCCCACGAGGCCGCTTGAGCGGTTTGAATATTTCCAATACAGAGCATTTCTGTACGCAGATGACCACTCATGCAGGGTGAGATCGACACCTAATGAATTGGAACAGTTATTCCAATTAGAGTCTTCCCCGAGACGCAAAATATCGGCCCTATACCAGGCGCTAGGGTCCTTGAGAAATCAGGGTACTCTATACTTTCAGCGTGCATGGGATAGAGAGTTGGGGAACAGCATCTCAGATGGTGATTGGCAGAAATGCTTTCTATTTACCCATAAACTAGCTAGCGCTTGTACTGCACAAGAAAGAAGTTACAAGTTGTTTACTAGATGGTACTTATGTCCGACAACTCTTCGGAGCATGTTCCCTGGAACCTCTGACACATGTTGGCGCTGCGAAGAAGAGACAGGTACAATGTTACACATCTGGTGGAGTTGCAGGGGAATCCGGCGGTTCTGGTCTGACATATTTAACGCATACACCCAGATAACAGGTAAACGAACCGAATGTTGCCCAGAGTCGGCTCTGTTATCTATCTTTCCTGGCCCTGTTGGACTCCAAAAGAAAGATATTCTTCGCTTTTGTGTCTCGGCCGCACGGGCTGTGATCCCGAGGTTCTGGAAATCGACCCGGGTTCCATCCTTGCTTGACTGGTCCAGGGAATTGATGGACATTTTTCGAATGGAGGAGCTTTCAGCGGAGGCATCGGGATCTCGTGACAAATTCTCGAGGATCTGGTTCGATTGGATTATTTTCCAGGAGTCTGCGGACTTCAGGAATATCCTGGATGATACAGACATATCGACACGACCCCTGGTGGACGGAGAGACTGAGTAACATGTACCCTCCCCCCTTCCCTTACTTTACCTTTCTCATTACATGGCCCCTCTTACCCCTGTTCTGTTCCTCTTTTTGATTACCCTTCCTCATCTTTCTTTTCCCTTCTCTCTATATTGTGATATACCTACTCTTTATCAGTTCACGTATTCTTTCTCGGCACCCAGCACCCCCTGGATTTCGGTGTACTCCGAACAGTGCTAATAACTAATTGTTTATAGATACGAGAAGCCTTCTGGGTAACAGCTTCCCCTATTGATATCCCAGGCATTGGTAGAGCCTGTAGGAGCCTTATGGTAAGTAGGTTAATGGGGTTATACTTTAAACACTGGGTAATCCTAGTGGAAGTAGCAAAGGAATTTTGATTTTCGGGCTGAGATCAGAGTCTCCTAGAGATTAGATTATCTCTCCACCCAAAGAAGAGCTATTTAATTGTATAATTGTTATTTGCCTATTTTGAATTGTTAACTGTGACTCAGCTAAACAGTCACCAGAATGGTGCCACCGGATTATGACTGTTTATTTCAAGGACGATAGCATCACTTTGTTTTGATTTGTTTTATTTCTTACCAATTTGACAACTGAATGTATGTATATTCCTATTTTGCTTTTCAAAACTCAATAAAAATAAGATTAACCAAAAAAAAAAAGATCAGGAATCTTCCCTCCTCGTCTCTAATCACCTCAATCTCTTCAAATTTTAGAGTTTCTTTAATGATTATAGCTACTCCTGATTTTTTTCTTTTTGTTAGAAGAATATGTGTGGAAATTTTTTGTTGCTAAAGTTTGGGGTGTTGTCTAATTTGAACTTAGTCACTTGTAAACCAGCTATGTCTATGTTATATTTTATAATGTCTTTCCAGACAGAATATCTTTTTTGCGGGGAGTTGAGACCGTGAACGTTTAAGGACAAAAACTTATTGGTCATAATCAGTATGGGATGCTTGTAAGTAGAGCACTAGAATAGTTCCAATAGAGTGGGTTATGAATGCAGGGAAAGGAGGTCGGGTTGCATATTTTGGGTTGTCCATCGTATAACAAGTTAACATGAAACTACACTTACTGCTGGTGTAAGTAATAACTAAATACAAGAGTAATAGAGGAGCAATCATTAAATGATGTTTACTCTAAATTATATTAGGTGGAAGGTTAGTTATAACCTATACGATACTTCCACTCGGGCTGAAGTTTTGGCCTATTGTACGATAAAGACCTTTTAAGCTTCATAAAGCGGGACTAGATTGGATCATCTCCCAGGGTCTGAGATTTGAAGACTTCTTAAGGTCTTCAGGCCATTTTCCACTTCTTCAATGGTTATAGTCTTATCCTTATGAGAGAATATGACTGTGGTAGATGGGCGTCCCCATCTGTAGGGAATTTTTTTAATTCTTAGTAGATCCGTCACTGGTTTAAGATTTTTTCGTCTGCTCATTGTCTCCTTGGAGATATCTGTAAAGATTTTAATTTTTTCATAGGGGGGTGGGAGAGAATTATTCAGTTTCATGTAATTGGTTATTGAGTCTCTAGTCTGAAAAAATTAAAATTTGACAATTACATCTCTGGGTATTGCTTCAGAGAGATGTTGCGGCTTTGGCAATCTGTGAGCTCTGTCTATCAAGTATTCAGTTTCCGACAAGGAAGGTACAATTTTCCTGATTAGATTTTTCATGTAGGTGAGGAGCTCTGAGTTTTTTTACCTTCTCTGATATCCCCGTAAACTTCAAGTTACTTCTCCTGTCTCTGTCCTCTCTATCTGCCACCTTGTCTTTTAGGAATTTAATCTCTCCCCTCATCTTCTCCTGATCTAGTTTTAGTTTTTTACTTTCCTCTTTCAAATCTCTGACTTCCCTCTCTGTATGCTCCGTTCTTGTTACAATAGAAGCCAGAGCGAACTTCATTTCCTCAAACTGTTCCTCCAAATCCTCTTTGAGGGATTGTTTGAAGGACGAGAACGACGAAGAGAAGAGCTCTAAAAAGAAGTCTCTATCTAGGACCTGGCTTGCATTTGAATGAGGCCAAATGAATTCAGGAGATGTCTCCTTTATCAACCTCTGTCTTAAAGGGCTTCTAAGTGAGTTATCCCCTTCCTCATTTGAATCTTCAGAGGGTCTTTGGTATGTTTTGGACACGAGTGGAGAGTCCGTTTGCTTTCTTTTGGTGGTTGTTAAAGAATTTTCATAGGACATTTCGTCATCAAGGGAAGAGCTTGTGTTATCAGTTTGAGGTGCATTGTCGCTACTACTATTTACCTCTACCTCCTGTTTGTTCATCTCTATTGAGGATAGTGTGGCTTTATTATTGACTTGTTTTTTTTTTGTTATCAGTTATAATGTCAGGGTTACTAGATTTTGAGATATTATTAGATTTTGCTTTTGATGGCATGGTCTCTTCAAGAGATATGGGGTCTCTATAAATATGCCTGAGATCCAGTATTTGAGCAGATTTATTTTCTAAATACCTCCTTATAACCCTTCGACCTACGAGATATACACTTAGCGTGCTATTTCAAGCCGAGTTCAGAGTGCACAGATCCCAGTCAGAAAGGGATTTTACATACGTTAGATATATGGGAGATACTCAGGTATGAGAAACACAAAGTGTTAAAGCAGCGAGTAGTGCAATACTATTAAAGTTGTCAATTATAGGTCGGTATAGTTGAGATCATAAAGTGATAGAAAATGTAGAGGAAAGGTAAAGGGTAAGAGAGCTAGAGGTCAGAAGTGGAGGTAGAGAGCCAGAGGCCTCCGGACAGAGGAAAACGGGGGAACAGGGCAGAAAGGAGGAAAGGAGAACAGCGAGCAAAGGTACCCGCTTTACTCCATTGTCTGCGAAGCTCGAGTGCGTTGTCGGCCTGCCGGCCTCGCTTGATTGAAGTGCTTCTACTTCAGATCTTAATATAAACAAAATAAAAGGCGGTCTAATGGAGCGCTAAGAAGGAGAGGATTACTAATCTTATGTTAAAGCATCCAAACCTTTATTAAGTTGTCCCCTATATGCCACAACATGTTTCGACAGTCTACAGCCGTCTTCCTCAGGTGATATAAGGGACTTCATCACAGAAATGCTTTATATAAGGAGTGGAAGCCTGGCCCCAGGAGTCTAATTGGTTAATTGTGAATTTCTAACATTTAACCCTTGATGATCCTAATACCCTGGCGCACAACACACCAAGGTGAGCAATACTGCTACCCACTGACCAATTTAGTGTCTCAGGTGCTTCTCATTTGCGCCCCTCTGTTTTTGTTTCTTATCTACTTCAGATCTTGTCCGATGAGTACAGCAAAGCTCTAGTGTCGATGGTAGATCAGATTCGTTGTCTACGAAGCTCGGGCGCTCTGCAGGCCCGCCGGCCCTGCTTGATTGAAGCTCTTCTTGAGAAGTTGCCAGATGTAAGTAGCAGAACTCAGGTATCGATGATAATTCATATATATATATCAATAAATGACGGCATCACCTGGACATGAAAAGGTGCTGGCAAAAAAATATACATGAATAAAGAGATTAATTGCCGCGACACTGATCATGGTGTAAATGAACAAGCATATGGCTATGTTTAAGGCTATGTACAGCTAAGGTGGTATATATGACAATGAAACACAGTAAATGCTGCTATAGAATATAAGGAAAAAAAGAGAGTCTTAGCTTCAACAATGGCCATTGGGGAAGAGCCCGGTAACTGCGACAAAGTGCTCTCTACCTACCGGGTCCTAAAGCACTAGTGCTTCATGCGGTATGTAGTTGCTAGTTTGAGATTTTTATGTCTGTGAGTTGCAATTAAAACCTGCTGGTATAGTGTGTCTGTGGACTGGGGCTACAGCAAGATGGAGTCAGGTCACAGCCACTGGGCTGGGGGAGGGGAAAGGGAGCTCGTCAGAAAAATTATACTATATATATCAATAAATGACGGCATCACCTGGACATGACTCCATCTTGCTGTAGCCCCAGTCCACAGACACACTATACCAGCAGGTTTTAATTGCAACTCACAGACATAAAAATCTCAAACTAGCTACTACATACCGCATGAAGCACTAGTGCGTTAGGACCCGGTAGGTAGAGAGCACTTTGTCGCAGTTACCGGGCTCTTCCCCAATGGCCATTGTTGAAGCTAAGACTCTCTTTTTTTCCTTATATTCTATAGCAGCATTTACTGTGTTTCATTGTCATATATACCACCTTAGCTGTACATAGCCTTAAACATAGCCATATGCTTGTTCATTTACACCATGATCAGTGTCGCGGCAATTAATCTCTTTATTCGATGATAATTCAGACTAGGACAGAGTCGTCCGCCAAAGCAGCCCTCCAAAAGAGTCAACAAATTAACTCGGATTGGTTTAACTTAAAGTTTCAGCAGGGGAGTCTAGAGGACCTATGAGATCACAGTAGGGAGTTGTTGGAAGCTGGGTCCCAGGTCAAATCCCCCTCTCTCCTCCACTATTTCACCTTTGGAGGTACTATGGTTGAATGATAGATCAGACTTTGGCATAAATCTGGGTGACCAGTAGATGGCAGAGGGAGACAACCCTTTTATGTGAGTTTAATGTTATCTTGAAGCTTTCCTCCCTTCTCCTTATCCACAAGCCTATGAGTCTCTAAGTGGAGATCAAGAGTCACAATTTATAGCTTTTGAGGGATATTGCTTTTTAGGAGTGTGCCTCCATAAACTGGTATCAGTAAGGGTCTCTGCAGCTAGGACAAGCAATAATAGCGCCCTCACCTCTACCTAGGGCCAGCAGTGGATAAGAATAAGCTGCTCCATCCTCACCTCCCAGGCTGACATCTACCTGTGTGCAGCGTACGTAGCTCCTCCAGAGTCTCCATACTTCAACCCAGACAGCTTTGAGACCCTAAAAACTGAAGCTGCCCACTTCCAGACTCTGGGCAATGTTCTCATCTATGGACTGGAAGGGAAAGAGACTACTTGACCACTGATGGAAACATCCATATATTTGGAGCAGATACCGACTGTGACAACCCAGTGCACACAGACAGGAACAGCTATGACTGTATAGTCAATAAAAGCGGCAGAACACTGCTGAACCTATGCCGAAGCCTGGGACTTCGTATCCTCAATGGACGCACCAAAGGAAACTCATTGGGAAGACATACCCTAAACTCCCATGTGGGCAGCAGTGTGATAGACTATGCCATCACAGATATGGACCCTACAAATATTGGTGCCCTCATAGTCACCCCACAAACACACCTGTCAGACCACAACCAACTGCTTCTATACATCAAATCCACAAACAAATCATCCTCACAAACCGAGTAAAAGACTGGTCTCTTTAACTTACCGCCATCCTTCAAATGGTCCAAGATGTCGGCCCCAAAATATAAAGATGCCATCAATAGACCAGAGATCAAGGAGCAGCTCCAACACTTCCATACTAATGTGTATGAGCTTAACCCAGAAGGAGCACAACTGGCGGTAAAGGACCTCAACAACATTCTGTATGCCATGGCGGAAATGTCCGACCTGAAAAAAAGCATCAACAAGGGCCGAGTAAACCAAATCCCAACAACTGGTTTGATAAAGAATGTAAGACCATACGGAAGGCCCTAAGAGTGGCCTCAAATGAAAAACACAGAGACCCAAACAACCCCACTGTGAGAGAAGCGTACCACACCATACAACGAAGTTACAAAGCCATCCTCAGAAAGAAAAAGCAAAACCACATCTCCACCAAACTCCTCCAACTCCAAGACGCCCTGGAAGACAACAAATTCTGGGAACTGTGGAATCAACTTGGCTCTAACCAGAAAAGCAACAGCCTCCACATCCAGAGTGGCAACATCTGGCTCCAGTACTTCAAGGACCTTTACAAAGACATCCCAAGTGAAGACCTGAACCCGGCACAAAAAGAGGTCGTGAGAAAACTGAATGATATGGAGGAAAAGATCAAAGATTTCCAAAATCCTCTGGATGCACCAATCACACTGCCAGAAATAGCAGAAAGGATCACACAGATAAGAGGTAAAAAAGCCAGCGGTCCAGACGGGATCCTCCCAGAAATGCTAAAATACAGCCCGCCAGACATCCTGGCTGTGATAACAAAACTATTTAATATCGTACTGCAGGCTGGCTACTTCCCCAAAATCTGGAACCAAGGCCTCATAACCCCAATACACAAAAACGAGGAACAAGTACGATCCAGCAAATTACCGGGGAATATGTGTTAGCAGCAACCTGGGCAAACTCTTCAACAGCACCCTGAACAAGAGGATCCTTACCTTCCTCACCAAGCATAACGTCCTCAGCAAGAGCCAAGCAGGGTTCATGCCGAACCACCGCACCACTGACCACATCTATACCCTGCACAGCCTCATCAAGAGCCATGTCCACAATACAAAGAACGGGAAAATATACGCTTGTTTCGTGGACTTCAAAAAGGCCTTTGACTCAATGTGGCACCCAGGATTATCCCTAAAACTGCTGAGGAGCGGAATAGGAGGCAAAACATACGATGTCATCCGAAGCTCCTACACTGAGAACAGCTGCAGCGTGAATGTCAATGGAAGGAGGACGGCCTATTTCCAACAAAGCCGAGGAGTGAGACAGGGCTGCAGCCTAAGTCCAACGCTCTTTAACATCTACATCAATGAGCTGGCGGTGGCCCTGGAGTCCTCCTCAGCACCAGGACTCACACTCCATGACACCCAGGTGAAATTTCTGCTGTATGCCGATGACCTCGTGCTGCTATCCCCAACCGCAAAAGGCCTCCAAGATCATCTGAAAATCCTAGAGACCTTCAGCAGCACATGGGGAATGCCAATCAACCAGAAGAAAACTAACATCATGGTGTTCCAGAAAAGAAAGCAGAAACCTGCTGGCCATCCTCCCTTCACGATAGACAACTGTCCACTTACAGAAACCAACAGGTACACCTACCTGGGCCTAGAACTCAGCCAATCAGGGAGCTTCAAGCAAGCCATAGAGTTACTGAAAGACAAGGCATCCAAAGCCTTCTATACCATAAGAAGACGCCTATATCATCTCAAAGCACCAGTAACAGTCTGGCTAAAAGTCTTTGACACCATCATTGCCCCAATCCTTCTTTACGGCAGTGAGGTCTGGGGTCCAGTCTCATACCCAAACTGGTCAAAGTGTGACGCTGGGCCGACTGAAATATTCCACCTAGAGTTCTGCAAGCATCTTCTCCAAGTCCATCGGAGCACATCAAACAGCGCCTGCCGAGCAGAGCTGGGCAGACTCCCGCTACACCTCGAGATCCAGAAGAAGGCGCTGTCATTCAAGGCTCATCTACAAAGCAGTAGTCCCAGCTCCTACCATCACAAAGCCTTCCTGCACCAGGAAGCCCCAGGAAGCCTCCCAACACAAAGTACCCAAAGACAGCCTGACCAAGCCACCAACTCACATGGCCTGACAAAAAGCGAAATCCATAAGATGAATATCTCAGCAGCTGGAGGAACGATATAAACAAATCACAGAAACTGACGATATACCAGAAACTACAGAGAGAGTACAAACTGGCGCCATACCTAGAGAAACTGGAAAACCCCAAAGAGCGACAGATCCTGAGCCGGTACAGACTGAGCGCTCACAGCCTACTCATCAAATCCGGGCGGAACCCACAGAACTACAAGCCCCGAGAGAGCAGACTGTGCCAGCAGTGCCTCCAGGAGGTCGTGGAGGATGAGGCCCACTTCTTGCTGAGGTGCCCTAAATATTCCGCAGTGAGGGACACTCACTTCAAGAGACTGTCTGATCTCCTCCCAGACTTCACCTCCATGGAGGAGGAAGAGAAACTGCCAATAGTACTGGGGGAAGAAGAAAGTGTGGCGGCCATAGCAGCGCAATATGTCAATGCCTGCCACAGACTAAGAGGAGACTGATATGTCATGGACTTCTGTACCCCAACCCTGAACACTTCCCTTTCCCCCAACTAAGAGTCTGATATGCCATGGACTTATATACCCCACCCTGGACATGTCCCCGTCCTCTAAAAGGATCCCGATATATCATGGACTTCAATATGCCTACCCACTCCCCACTCCCGTCCCCCTATTTTTACTATTTGCTTTGGCAATGCTGATATTTACTTAGTCCTGCCAATAAAGCTCATTTGAATTGAATTGAATTGAATTCAATAGAGAGAGAGGGAGAGGGAGAGAGAGAGGAGAGAGGGAGAGGGAGAGAGAGAGAGGGAGCGAGAGAGAGGGAGAGGGAGAGAGAGATAGATAAATAGATATAGATATATAGATAGATAGATATAGATAGATAGATAGATAGATATAGAGATAGATAGATATAGATATACAAAATAAAGGACTGTAGCACTCTTCTATTGTGAAACAACCGCCTTTATTCGGCCATCAGGTGGGTGGTGACCCGCCTTTATTCGGCCATCAGGTGGGTGGTGACAACGTTTCGGGATCCTGTCCCTTTCTCTAGCAGCTATACAATGTCAAGGCTAGGTTTTTTATACCCTTGATTTTCATATGCTCACATAATTGCCAATTATCACATTCAGTTGTTTTTTATCTATATAGTGCCTTCTAGTGCAAAAACAGTGCTAGTGCACACTTATTCACCTTTTATATCATTATATTTAGCCGTTATTTTCCACATCATATATTTACATTATCTGTTCCATATTGATACTTATTTGATTGCTCTACATGTCGATATTCATCACCTTGCACAGCTATGGCTTCCACCTGGTCCGCCCTCTCCTATGCAGTATACAGTTCTCCTCCTTGCTTTCCTGCCGCCATTGCACGTGTCCAGCGTCTCTATGAGATCGCCTGCACATGCGCGGTGCAATTTGGGTAGTTTACCGTCGCTATGGCGATACCGGATATCCGGCGTCCGTCATCTTGCGACTCGCATTATATGCCTTTACACCTGCAATTGCATTTCAGCGGTGTTTACAAGTCACCACCCACCTGATGGCCGAATAAAGGCGGTTGTTTCACAAAGAAGAGTGCTGCAGTCCTTTATTTTGTATACTTATACAGCAAGGAGGAGAGGAGCTGTGACTGCTGAGCACCAAGGGGAGCTGTGCTGCACCAATATACTAACATAGATATAGATAGATAGATAGATAGATAGATAGATAGATAGATAGATAGATGATAGATATAGATAGATATAGAGATAGATAGATATAGAGATAGATAGATAGAGATAGATAGATAGATAGATAGATAAATAGATAGATAGATATAGATAGATAGATAGATAGATAGATAGTAGATAGATATAGATGGATAGATAGATAGATAGATAGATAGATAGATAGATAGATAGATAGATAGATAAATAGATAGATAGCGGCTGCACACAGCGACCACTGAGAATAGCGTCTCACTTCCCATAGAGATATAATGACGACTTTGAGTTCAAATTTACCGCTGAAAGTGAGGCGCTATTCTCATTGGTCGCCAGCAGCACACAGCGACCACTGAGAATAGCGTCTCACTTCCCATAGAGATATAATGGACGACTTTGAGTTTCAAATTTACCGCTGAAAGTGAGGCGCTATTCTCATTGGTCGCCAGCAGCACACAGCGACCAATGAGAATAGCGCCTCACTTCCCATAGAGATATAATGGAGGACTTTGAGTTTCAAATTTGCTGCTTAAGTGAGGCGCTATGCTGATTGGTCGCTGTGTGCTGCGCCGACCAATCAGCATAGCGCCTCACTTCCCATAGAGATACATAGCGGTGTTTCGAGCGAAGCATGGCCGGGCCCCTGGTTCTATTTTCGGCCACGGGGCTCAGTTCTCGTCGGTCGTCGCCGGGGCGGGAGACTCGCAATGGCCGCTTCGCGGCCATTGCTCGCGCCCCTGCAACGGCTCGCAATGGCCGCGAGGCGGCCATTGCGAGTAAGTCGCGTGGGCGAACAAAGCCACGAACAAAGCCACGAACAAAGCCACGGAAGTATCGCCGTGTGCGACGGAAGTTGCTACGGCAATTATATAATAGATGTCCCCATACTGGTCCCCATTGTATATTAATGTCCCACATACTGGCACTAATGTCCCCTTCCTGGTCCCCTTCTTGAAGTAATGTTCCTCCCTGATCCGTATGTGTATCAATGCCCCATCCTGATCCCCATCCTATAATAATGACTCCCATCCTGGTCCTCATCATGTTGCAATGTCCCCATCCTGATCCCCGTCTTGTAGTAATATCCCCATCTTGTAGTAATGTCCCCATCCTGGTCCTCCTCTTGTAGTAATGTCCCCGCCCTGGTCTCCATCTTGTAGTAATGTCCCCATCCTGGTCCTCCTCTTGTAGTAATGTCCCCGTCCTGGTCTCCATCTTGTAGTAATGTCCCCATCCTGGTCCCCATCCTATATTAATGTCCCCATCCTGGTCCCCATCCTATATTAATGTCTCCCATCCTTGTCCTCATTTTGTAGTAATGTCCCAATCTTTTAGTAATGTTCCCACCTTGTCATCTTGTAGTAATGTCCTGGTCTCTGTTCTTTTTGTTCTCTCGCTCACTCACATATACACACAAATATACTCACTATTATACACACACATACACACTCACTATTATACACATACACACTCACTCACATATACACTCACACATACTCACACTCTCTCTCTAACACTCACTCATACACACCTGATGCCCTGGGCCATTATACTTGGAGCCGCCACGGTACCGCTTTACTGTGACGGGTACCACCGGCTCAGCTCAAACAAGCGCTTTCGCGCCTGTGCATTCATGAAAGCAGGCGGCCGGCGGACCAATCAGAAGCCTCCTGTGACGTCACAGGAGGTTTCTGATTGGTCCACCGGCTGCCTGCTTGTGTGAAAGTACATGCGCGAAGGCGCTTGTTTGAGCTGAGCCGGCGGTACCCGTCACAGTCACAGTAAAGCGGTACCGCGGCGGCTCCAAGTATAATGGCCCGGGGCATGCTTTTTCCTTTCATGGTGCCCCGAGCCGCACTGGGGAGCGTGGCGGGCCGCTTGCGGCCCGGGGGCCGCAACTTTGAGACCCCTGTTCTAGAACAACATATCATTCCTTCAGCTGCTGCAGAACCTCATCATAAACCAGAGCTGCTGCAGAACCTCATTATAGACATCAGCTGCTTCAGAACATCATCTTACACACAGCTGCTGCAGAAACTCATCATACCCCTAAACTGCTGCAGAACCTCATCATGCACCTTAGCTGCTGCAGATCCATGCAATTTTCCATGTGGGCAATTTTCCGTGTGGGCAATTTTCCATGTGGGCAATTTTCCATGTGGGCAATTTTCATGTGGGCAATTTTCCTGTGGGCATTTTTCCTGTGGGCATTTTTCTGGTCACCGTTGTCATTGTATATGAACAGTACCCTCCAGTGGTCAAATAGAGTAACTACACGTCTGGCTGATTGTACGAGAACAGTTTTATCTACTGGACATATTTTGTAATTACACGTCTGGCGGATTGTAAATGAACATCGCCCTCTAGTGGTCATACATAATAATTACAAGTCTGGCTAATTGTACAAGAACAGCACCCTCTAGTGGTCAGATATAGTAATTATATATACATTTATGTTTTTCTTACTGTTTTGTACATTTGAAACTTTTATTAGTAGGGATGTGAACAGTGCCATCTCGTGGTCAGATTTTGCAATGACACGTCTGGCTGATTGTAAATGAACATCGTCCTCTTGTGGTCATACATAGTAATTACAAGACTGGCTGATTATACATAAACTGCCATCTAGTGCTCAAATATTGTAATTACACGTCTAGCTGACTGTAAAGGAACAGCACCCTCCCTCTAGTGGCCAGATATAGTAATTACATATACATTTATGTTTTACTTACTGTATTATATACTTATAAAATATATTAGTAGGGAAAGTCTACACTTTATTCTACATCCAGCCATAGAGGAGGACACAGAAGAGCAGGGTGGCACTGGAGATGAGGTAGATACAACATCCCTTACACCAGGATCACAGCAGCCTAGCTTTCCCAAGAAATCCACAGCTGTCACCCGCATACCGAGGCAGGGGGGGGTCAGGAGGAAGAAGGGGGCACCAAAAAACAACGGTCAACCAAAGCTCAGGACTCCAAGTAAAAATCAAGAGAGAGGGAGCAAGATCTGTTAATAAAGATTTGACTCCAGGATGTCATAAAAGAATCAGGAACAAAACTGCTAAGAGAGGCCATAAAGAAGAGGTTGATTATTGTCAACTTCATGCAGAATAGTGAGTGCAGCTCTGGAGTATAATACAGGATCAGTAATGTAATGTAATGTATGTACACAGTGACTGAACCAGCAGAATAGTGAGTGCAGCTCTGGAGTATAATACAGGAGGTAACTCAGGATCAGTAATGTAATGTATGCAAACACTGTGACTCACCGTGACCGGGGTGTTCACATCGCAGGCGTTGACTCTCCTCTTGTCACGGAACCGCGCCTGCGGCTGTGAGGCCCGGTGGTCCAGATCAATAGGGGGGATGGCGGAACAGTAGGGGTAGTTTGTCTTCGTGACGCCACCTGCGGGTGTTCGGTAACTGTACCGATGCTGCTAGGCCTCCGAGGGATGTTAGGCAGCAAGATGGAACGTTCCCCACAGGATGAGCGGGAGTCCCCGGAGCCGGGAGCTGCGCAAGATGTTGTGAGGCAGCTGCGGTAATACTGCTGTTAGGCCCAGGAGTCAGACACAGACACACCAGAGTCTTTTGAGTACCTTTACTGGTGGTTTTCAGGTACGCCAGACCGGGTTCGTGAAGTTAACACTCCTGGAGGTTCACAGCAAGCAGTTAGTGTAGGCTTCCTTCTCTCTCTCTCTAGTCAGGTCGGGTGGATGTGGAATCCAGCCGGACCGGGCAGTGTGTTCAATGGAACTTGCTTCACCTGGTTAGCAGCACTGAGGGCACTGTAAAAGGGTTTGAGCAGGATCAGTACTCTTCCCTGGGCTCTCGCTGGTAGGTGCTTCAGGTGGAACAGGGGGCTAGACTCCCTGTGGTTGTAAGCTGGTTCTCTGTGGTAGCTGGGTAGCTCTCACAGCTTCGGTTCCAGTAACCGGTTATTAAGGAAAGAGTCAAAATAACTCTGTTTTCCTTGAGAGGTGTTCTCCTTCTACCTCTTATCCCAATTGCAGGGATTTCCTCACTTGCTAACTGGATGGTTGGGCCTAGTGTGTCCCTCATAGGATGGAGGTTTCACACAGGCTGGCAGCTCTTGTAGTGACTGCACACACTCTGAAGTTTCTCCCTCCAAGACTCTATTTATAGGGGCAACTCGCTCAAAGTGACCAGTGGAGCTCTCCCTAGAGGCTTGGGGTGAAACCAGGTGTTCTAAGGTGTTGTAGTTGTTGTTAGGTGTTTTGTGAGTGTTGCTTTGCTGTTTACTCCATTCATGCCCTAAGGAGTTCTGTGGTGCCCAACAGGGTGCCAGGGTGCCACAACTGCACCAGCAGAATAGTGAGTGCAGCTCTGGAGTATAATACAGGAGGTAACTCAGGATCAGTAATGTAATGTATGTAAACATTGACTGCACCAGCAGAATAGTGAGTGCAGCTCTGGAGTATAATACAGGATGTAACTCACGATCAGTAATGTAATGTGTATACACAGTGACTGCACCTGCTGAATAGTGAGTACAGCTCTGTTGTATTAGTAAAGTCTCTATTTAGATCACAGTTCAGGTAATAAGAGACGGCAGTTCCTCGGCGTCAACATTAAACATGCTGTGAAGGTGATGGTCGCAGGACAGACCAAAAGAACGCGGATACGGAAGGGGCACAGTGCGTTTTTTGATGAGGTCGCCCATTTACTCCACTCCCTCATGTTCCGGTCTCATCAGTCTCATGTATTAAGATTTATCTTTTCTTTATCTTTTAGACTTTTTTTTCCACTTCTTCGAGTCTCCAGCGGAGATGTTTGATGATCCGATGTTCCTGACTTTGAGTGTCCGGGGACGACGTTATTGAGGTTCAAGATCACTGTACAGGGGGGGAGCTGTATTCATCACAGGGTGTATAATGAGGAGATCACTGTACAGGGGAGGGTCTGTATTAATCACAGGATGTATAATGAGGAGATCACTATACAGGGAAGGGTCTGTGTTCATCATAGAGTGTATAATGAGGAGATCATGGTACAGGGTAGGTTCTGTATTCATCACAGGGTGTATAATGAGGAGATCATGGTACAGGGGAGGTTCTGTATTCATCACAGGGTGTATAATGAGGAGATCACTGTACAGGGGGGTCTGTATTCATCAGAGGGTGTATAATGAGGAGATCACTGTACAGGGAAGGGTCTGTATTCATCAGAGGGTGTATAATGAGGAGATCACTGTACAGGGGAGGGTCTGTATTCATCACAGGGTGTATAGTGAGGAGATCACTGTACAGGGGAGGGTCTGTATTCATCACAGGGTGTATAATGAAGAGATCACTGTACAGGGAAGGGTCTGTATTTATCATAGCATGGGCGTACTCAGCGTGGGCGGGGGGGGGGGGGCAGGTGCCCCCCCTCAAGAAGGGAGCAGGAAAGCCACAACATGGCTAATTAGTATGCAATGCTCCACAGACTGCAGCCTGCAGAGCATCGCTTAACTCCAGGGGCGGACTAGGCCGGGTGCCAGGGAAGCATTTGCCCCCCAAGGCCAGTGGATTAGTAACAGTTCAGGGCCGTCCAGCCGCCCTGAAAGTGAAATCATCATTGCGGTAGCACTGTAGGGCGGCCGCCTGCTGCTGAGAGATAATGGCCGCCTGCCATTATAAACTGCAGGCAGCTGCAGGTTGAGCGATGCTGGGCCAGCCCTGCCACATGACGTCAGGCAGGACAGACCCAGCACATAGAGTGCTGAAGCCACGCCCACCTTCTCCTGAGAGAGGACGGAGCTGCTGATGGCTGCAGCAGGTGCAGCCCCTGAATTCCTGAAGCCTGTGTGTGGAGTAGGTGAGCTCGGCTGTATAGTTTCACTTTGTAGGGCAGCAGATCACTTGCTACTGCTTGCACTGTTTGTGTGTCTACAACTGTGTATGCATTGTATGTGTGTGTCTGTGGGAGTGCCACTGACTGGGTATGCAGTGTGTTTGTGTCTGCCACTGTGTATACAGTGTGTTTGTGTATCTGCCACCGTGTATACAGTGTGTGTGTGTGTCTGCTAATTTGCATGCAGTGTGTGTGTGTCTGCCACTGAATATGCAGTATGTGCCACTGTGTATGCAGTATATGTGTGTATATATGTGTGTGTATGTGCCACTAGGTATGCAGTGTGTGCCACTGTGCATGTATGTGTACGCTGTGTGTGTGTCTGCCACTGTGTATGCCGTGTGTGTCTGCCACTGTGTATGCCGTGTGTGTGTCTGCCACTGTGTATGCCGTGTGTGTGTCTGCCACTGTGTATGCCGTGTGTGTGTCTGCCACTGTGTAAGCAGTGTGTGTGTCTGCCACTGTGAATGCAGTGTGTGTGTCTGCCACTGTGTATGCAGTGTGTGTGTCTGCCACTGTGAATGCAGTGTGTGTGTCTGCCACTGTGTATACAGTGTGTGTCTGTCTCCCACTGTGTATACAGTGTGTGTGTGTCTGCCACTTTGTATACAGTGTGTGTGTGTCTGCCACTGTGAATGCAGTGTGAGTGTCTGCCACTGTGTATGCAATGTGTGTGTGTTGTCTGCTACCGTGTATAAATTGCGTGTGTCTGCCACTGTGTATACAGTGTGTGTGTGTCTGCCACTGTGTATACAGTGTGTGTGTGTCTGCCACTGTGAATGCAGTGTGTGTGTCTGCCACTGTGTATGCAGTGTGTGTCTGCCACTGTGTATGCAGTGTGTGTGTGTCTGCCACTGTGTATACAGTGTGTGTGTGTCTGCCACTGTGTATACAGTGTGTGTGTGTCTGCCACTGTGAATGCAGTGTGTGTGTCTGCCACTGTGTATGCAGTGTGTGTCTGCCACTGTGTATGTAATGTTTGTGTGTGTCTGCTACCGTGTGTACATTGTGTGTGTCTGCCACTGTGTATACAGTGTGTGTGTCTGCCACTGTGTATACAGTGTGTGTGTGTGTGTGCCTGCCACTGTGTATACAGTGTTTGTGTGTCTGCCACTGTGTATACAGTGTGTGTGTGTCTGCCACTGTGTATACAGTGTGTGTGTGTCTGCCACTGTGTATACAGTGTGTGTGTGTCTGCCACTGTGTATACAGTGTGTGTCTGCCACTGTGTATGCAATGTTTGTGTGTGTCTGTCACTGCGTATGCAGTGTGGGTGTGTCTGCTACCGTGTATACATTGTGTGTGTTTGCCACTGTGTATGCAGTGTGGGTGTGTCTGCCACTGTGTATGCCGTGTGTGTCTGCCACTGACATCCTGTATATAGTGCCTGTGTATTATAAACAGGTACTATTTAGGGTGCAGTATATACATGGTGTAGTATACATAGTGTATAGTACCTGTGTAAATTGTACCCAATATAAACTGCACCCTGTATATACACACACATATATATATATATATATATACATATACACACTGTACACACACACAAATATATATACACACATAGACATATAAGCACAGACTTACACATATGCACACATACACACATATTAGCAGTGTATTGTTCTTTACCAGTGATGATCCTCTCTGAGTCTGGAGGGAAGGAAAGTGCAGGGCGGATGTGTGACATCACAGGAGACTGCAGGATTGTTTCCAAAGTGTGATGTGGCTGGGCACATGTAATGGAAAGCAGTGCCAGCCAGAGCAGCCCATCCCCCTGCACTCTAGTTCCCCCACTCCTCCCTCAGCACAGAAAGGAGATAAGCAGGGGCTGGCAGTCAAATTTTATCCTGGGGGCAAGCACAATGCAGTGGCCCATTATGACACGGGCCGCGGCCTATCATGACGCAGGCCACGGCCCATCTTAAGGCTTGGGTCTCCACATGTGCGACAGAGGTACACCTTCTAACAACCCATTTACCAGGTGCAGTATATACAAGCACTATAGTACTATATACAGGGTGCAGTATACACAAGTACTATATACAGGGTGCAGTATACACAAGTACTATATACAGGGTGCAGGATATACAGGGTGCAGTATACACAAGTACTATATACAGGGTGCAGGATATACAGGGTGCAGTATACACAAGTAAGGCCTTGTTCACACATAC
Organism: Allobates femoralis; assembly: GCA_033576535.1. Taxonomy (NCBI): domain Eukaryota; kingdom Metazoa; phylum Chordata; class Amphibia; order Anura; family Aromobatidae; genus Allobates; species Allobates femoralis. Next base: position 686,787,116 of record JARQOC010000003.1, on the reverse strand, counting down.
CATCCGTTTTTGCCTTAAATCCGTTTTTGGGAACATTTTGGACTGTTTTTTTCAAAGTCCAAAAACGCATGGTGCACTTAAGTGTCAATGCGTTTTTTAACATGGGGCCCTATGGGAAACGCATGCGTTTTTGCATGGCACATATAGACACCATGTGTTAACGCAGGGGTCTCAAACTCGGCTGGGTTGGTGGGCCGCACATAGAAAAACATTTATAGCGGGGGGCCGCATCCCTTGTAGTACTAAGCGATATTTTTAGTAATACCAGGATTTTTAGCTCAATGTAGTAAAGTACAAATCCTGATCCTCTTGTAGTAATGTCCCCATTCTGTAGTAATGTCCTTTTCTAGTGATGTCCCCCATCCTGATCCCTTTTTCTAGTGATGTCCCCCATCCTGATCCCTTTTTCTAGTGATGACCCCATCCCAAACCCCTTTTCTAGTGATATCCTGCATCCCGATCCCCCTTAGTAGTGATGTCCCTCTTCCCGGTTCCCTTTTGCAGTGATGTCCCCCATCCTGATCCCCTTTTGAAGTGAAGTCCTCACATAGCAGGGACTGCAGCGGCCCTCTGCACTGGGGCGAAGCATCATTAAGTTGTCCAAGGTGCCGCGGGCCGCATAGTGAAGCCCCAGGGGCCGCATGCGGCCCTCGGGCCGCGTGTTTGAGACCCCTGTGTTAACGCATGTGTTTTTGCATGCATTTTTGGTGAAGAATTGACTAAGTCCCAAAAGTTCCCAAAAAACGTCCAGAACCTCAGGGGACACTATTGGCACCCTTAGAAAAACAGATCAGTTTTTCTAAGGGCTTAAAAAACGGATTGGTATGTGTGAACAAGGCCTTACTTGTGTATACTGCACCCTGTATATCCAGCACCCAGCATGTCTACCTTGTCGTGATGTCAGGCTTTAAAATATCTTTTGGGCAAACAAAATCTGATAGCTATGTTATGTGATCTGGTGTTTGATGAGAACTGTTAGGCTATGTTAACACAGTGCATTTTTATAGCGTTTTTGCTTCGATTTTGTGATGCATTTTTACCATGGTTTCATGTTAATGTCTGCAAATATAAAACTGTGTTTTGTTTCCCTGTAAAATCAATGTGAAACAGGAAACTCTGTCCACACACATTGGTTTATTTGTTGTGCAGAAAATGAAACCTGCGCAGGTTTTCCTGCATTTTGAAAAAAATTTGCATGTCAGTTCTTTTCAAAACGCAGAGCTGCGTTTTACCATAGGATTAGTATTGTCTATGGGAGAGTGTGGACACAGTCTGAGGTGTGAGGGGGATGGCTGTGGCATAGTATGTGGAGTGAGGGGGGGGATCGGTGTAGACACAGTATGTAGAGTGAGGGGGATGGCTGCGGCACAGAATAGAGTGTCAGTAGTGTGGGGTTGTATGGAGAGGGGGCAGCATGCGGGGGGGGACAGTATGATGAGGATGGGGAGTTTGATGAAATAGAACAGTATAAATAGTAGGCAGTATAGAGGGATACAGTGTTGAGGACAGTGTGACCAGGGGGCCCAGTATAGAGGGAGGAGAGGGCAGTGTGGAGGGCATGTGCCATGAGAGGGACAGTGTGTAAGGCTAGGGTCACATTTGGCCAGGCAATCGCGTTCACTGCATCCAGATCCGGATGCGGTGAACACAATTGCCTTTACACACATTTTTAAGGAAAAATGTGTGCAGATAACCGCAATCCAGTAACCGGATTGCTCAAGATATGTAATCCTGACCAATCCGGTTACTGGATAGTTTGCTCATCCCTGCTGCTGCAGGGATGAGCAAACTGTTCTCTGTCTATTAAATTGATAAATGTAATAAATAAACGATTGATTAATGTCTCTAGGGGGAGCTTAGTCCCCCTAGAGACCGTACACCCACTCAGGTGGGCTTATCCTGCAATGTACAAATGCCCGTGCTCCTCATAGCTCCTCACATGACCCCCCAAACTGAGCCCCCCGTATCTATATACCTGTCCCTGCACCCCTCTTTTCTAGCTATCCCTTTTGCTGAATAAAACTATGTATTAAAGTAGAGAATCCAGCTTATATTTAGGTGTTGTGCCAGTTTCAGTTTGTAGCCATAGGCAGGGCTGTGCTGCTGCCTCCGCCCGCTTATTAATTATGCCCGCCCCCTCTGGCCTTGCTTCAGTGTTGAGAGGCAGGCTGCGTCATGAAAGGGGCGGGGCTACATGTTTGACAAAATTTTAGCCCCGCCCCTTTCATGACACGGCCTGCCTCTCAACACTGAAGCAAGGCCAGAGGGGGCGTGCATAATTAATAAGTGGGTGGAGGCAGCAGCACACAGCTGAAAAGAGGGGTGCAGGGACAGGTATATAGATACGGGGTGGGGGGAGTTTGGGGGGCCATGCGCGGAGCTATGAGGAGCACGGCGCATTTGTACATTGCAGGATAAGCCCACCTGAGTGGGTGTACGGTCTCTAGGGGGACTAAGCCCCCCCTAAAGACATTAATCAATCGTTTATTTATTAAATTTATCGATGTAATAGACAGAGAACAGTTTGCTCATCCCTGCAGCAGCAGGGATGAGCAAACTATCCAGTAACTGGATTGCTCAGGATTACACATCCTGAGCAATCCGGTTACTGGATTGCGGATGCTTAAACCGCTCCGAAAACTGCAGCCTGCATGATTTTTCACGCAGGCTGCAGAGCCGGAGACGGAAACCGGATTGCTTGTGAAGCAATCCAGTTTTTAGCATTGGCTCCTATGAGGAGCGTTTCTTGATCCGGTTTTGAGCTTTTTGAAAGCACAAAACCGGATCAGGTTTTAAAAATAAAAATGTAGATGTGACCCTAGCCTAAATCATATTATGTGCAGGGAACAGTGAGGAGGAGCAATTATTTATTCTGGGGCACAGTGTAGGGCAGATATTTTTACTCAGGAGAATTTTGACAATTCTGCTATTTTTAAGTGTATCGTGCCAGGATGTGCTGCAGAGGATCGGAGAAGATGGACGTCTGCAGAGATGAACTGCGGATGTGAAAAGTCATCAAGGTGCCTGGACAAGATGAAGAAAAGAAAAAGACGACCCCGATCAGAGACAAGGTCATCTATAAGGTACCTGGATGTGAATGATTATTTGTGATAATGACTAATTCTCATAAGTACTGTGGTTCCTGTATACTTTTATTGACAGCTTGTAACAACAACTCCCAGTTTCTCCTTACCATTGCTAATGATGTAGTAGAAGTTGTAGGTTCATGCAGTACAAATGTGTATGGGTCTGACCTGACATTACAATTGTTTTACCAAGTACTGATGGTGGTTCTGATGATGATTTGTGTTACAGATGAAGGTTCTATTTATGTATTTCTGTACCTTTGGTAGGTCTGGTGATGTATTGATGACGGTTTTGACATAGTGCTTCTGTATTGATGGGGGTTATATGGATGTATTTCTGTACTGAGGAGGGTTTTGATGCTGTCTTTCTGCACTGATGAGGGTTCTGGTAATGTATTTCTGTACTGAGAGTTTTGACATGGGGGGTATATGGATGTAGTTCTGTACCTCTGGTGGGTCTGGTGATGTAGTTTTGTGCTCGCGAACCTTGGTCACAGGTGCGCTTGCATTGAGCACGGAGACCCACGCCATTGTGCAGGCGCGAGAGCAATGTGACGTACACAGGATGGGTGGCGTTTTCACAGGAAGGAGGCAGGCATTTCAACCACCAGGGCAGCGAGGACCAGATTGAACAATCAGAAAAAAGCAAGGTGATTTTTGCAATAAAAAATCTAAATTTATTAAGAAAACTAAAAATTTCATTACATAAAAGATGAAGGCGTGAGCTGAAACATGCATGTAGAGTGCAGCTATATCTGTATACACACCAGGTAATTAGCCCCTCTTGATCTTTGTTTCTTTGGTTTCACTTCTTATGATCTTATCTATGATTAGTCACCTATGTGTGAGATAGGTGACAGCTAGAATAATCACTATTTGGGATTATCTTTTCATTTGATTTGACACATAGATTTGCTAGTATAGGGTAACTTTAACAAAGATCACCTTTTAATGTTTAGGGTTGTGTATACAGATTTCTTTTATGTAATGAAATTTTTGTGGATATGTAATTATTTTAGTGTATTTCTTGATTAAAAACTCACTGTTATCATTGTAATTCTTATATGTACTATTGATTTTGTCCAATTTTTTAGTTTTCTTAATAAATTTAGATTTTTTTATTGCAAAAATCACCTTGCTTTTTTCTGATTGTTTAATGTTTATGGGTGAGCACATTTTCCATGATCTTGAGGGGTGATCAATTGGTGTATAAATCATCTTCTGTAAGCCTAATTCTGGAGGACCAGATCGAGCAGATCCTCCTGGACGATTTTCAGCTGATTTCCATACCGCGCAGGAGATATTAAAAATGTTCATTTTTGAGGTATGCAGGGGGCCTGCTGGGCATATAGAGTGGTCACAGGAGCCCCAAATACATCATGTATAAGGTGGTAGGCAGGGGTTAGAATGACCAAAGGGGGTGACAGGTTCCCTTTAAAGGGAACCTGTCAGCTCTTTTTGAAATTCCAGCCTCCTGTGGAACTCTGATGCACCGGCCGGAACTTCATATCCGGCCCGGTGCATTATGGGGGCTGACCATGTGTTCGGCCCGGCTTCAATATACCCACTGCGCATGTGCAGGAGCCCGGCCGAACACGTGATCAACCCCCATAATGCACCAGGCTGGATATGACCTTCCGAACGACCATGGCTTGCCCCCCCCTAGTTTTGATCCTGGGTACGCCCATGTATCACAGGGTGTATAATGAGGAGATCACTGTACAGGGTACGGTCTGTATTACTCACAGGGTGTATAATGAGGAGATCACTGCACAGGGGAGGGTCTGTATTCATCACAGGGTGTATAATGAGGAGATCACGGTACAGGGGAGGGTCTGTATTCATCACAGGGTGTATAATGAGGTTCTCACTGTACAGGGGGGTCTGTATTCATCACAGGGTGTATAATAAGGAGATCACGGTACAGGGGAGGGTCTGTATTCATCACAGGGTGTATAATGAGGAGATCACGGTACAGGGGAGGTTCTGTATTCATCACAGGGTGTATAATGAGGAGATCACTGTACAGGGGAGGGTCTGTTTTCATCACAGGGTGTATAATGAGGAGATCACTGTACAGGGGAGGGTCTGTTTTCATCACATTGTGTATAATGAGGAGATCACTGTACAGGGGAGGGTCTGTATTCATCACAGGGTGCATAATGAGGAGATCACTATACAGGGGGGTCTGTATTCATCAGAGGGTGTATAATGAGGAGATCACTGTACAGGGGAGGGTTTGTATTAATCACAGGGTGTATAATGAGGAGATCACTGTACAGGGGAGGGTCTGTATTCATTACAGGGTGTATAATGAGGTTCTCACTGTACAGGAGGGTCTGTATTCATCACAGGGTGTATAATGAGGAGATCACTGTACAGGGGAGGGTCTGTATTCATCACAGGGTGTATAATGAGGAGATCACTGTACAGGGGGGTCTGTATTCATCAGAGGGTGTATAATGAGGAGATCACTGTACAGGGGAGGGTTTGTATTAATCACAGGGTGTATAATGAGGAGATCACTGTACAGGGGAGGGTCTGTATTCATCACAGGGTGTATAATGAGGAGATCACTGTACAGGGAAGGGTCTGTATTCATCACGGTGCATAATGAGGAGATCACTATACAGGGGGCTCTGTATTCATCAGAGGGTGTATAATGAGGAGATCATGTACAGGGAGGTTTGTATTAATCACAGGGTGTATAATGAGAGATCATGTACAGGGAGGGTCTGTATTCATCACAGGGTGTATAATGAGGAGATCACTGTACAGGGAAGGGTCTGTATTCATCACAGGGTGCATAATGAGGAGATCACTATACAGGGGGGTCTGTATTCATCAGAGGGTGTATAATGAGGAGATCACTGTACAGGGGAGAGTTTGTATTAATCACAGGGTGTATAATGAGGAGATCACTGTACGGGAGGGTCTGTATTAATCACAGGGTGTATAATGAGGAGATCACTGTACAGGGGAGGGTCTGTATTCATCACGGTGCATAATGAGGAGATCACTATACAGGGGGCTCTGTATTCATCAGAGGGTGTATAATGAGGAGATCACTGTACAGGGGGGTCTGTATTCATCAGAGGGTGTATAATGAGGAGATCACTGTACAGGGGGGGAAGTCTGTATTCATCACAGGGTGTATAATGAGGAGATCACTGTACAGGGAAGGGTCTGTATTCATCACAGGGTGTATAATGAGGAGATCACTGTACAGGGGGGTCTGTATTCATCAGAGGGTGTATAATGAGGAGATCACTGTACAGAGGGGGAAGTCTGTATTCATCACAGGGTGTATAATGAGGTTCTCACTGTACAGGAGGTTGTGTATTCATCACAGGGTGTATAATGAGGATATCTCGGTACAGGGGAGGGTCTGTATTCATCACAGGGTGTATAATGAGGTTCTCACTGTACAGGGGGGTCTATATTCATCACAGGGTGCATAATGAGGAGATCACTGCACAGGGGAGGGTCTGTATTCATCACAGGGTGTATGATGAGGAGATCACTGCACAGGGGAGGGTCTGTATTTATCACAGGGTGTATAATGAGGAGATCACTGCACAGGGGAGGGTCTGTTTTTATCACAGGGTGTAGCATATTATTATTTTAAAAAAGCCGTTTTTTGAGCTGATTGAGCCGGACTGTCCATCACTAAGCTGAAGAGTATGATGAGGATCTGCAGCAGCTTTGGTGTATGATGAGGTTATGCAGCAGCTAAGGTGTATGATGAGATTCTGCAGCAGCTGAAGTGTATAATGAGGTTCTGCAGCAGCTGAAGTGCAGCTGTTGCAGAAAATGAAAGGTATAGTTGTGGCCAAAAGTATTAACACCCCTGCAATTCTGTCAGATAATACTCAGTTTCTTCCTGAAAATGATTGCAATCACAAATTATTTGGTATTATTATCTTCATTTAATTTGTCTTCAATTAAAAAACACAAAAAGAATTGTCCTAAAGCCAAATTGGATATAATTCCGCACCAAACATCAAAAGGGGTGGACAAAAGTACTGGCACTGTTAGAAAAATCATGTGATGCTTCTCTAATTAGTGTAATTAACAGCACCTGTAACTTGACAGTTAATCCTGCACTTCCGGCAACGTATAAAAACTGCAGCTAGCGCCGAAAGTGCGGGATCACAGGGAAAATGTGAGGTCTATTTACAATGCATTAGCAAAAGTGCAACCTTGCCGCAAGTGAGGCACATTGCCTTTTTGCAAAAACGGCAGATTTCTGCCAGATTTGCAAAATATTAGATCAGGCAAACCTGAAGTTAAAAACGTCAAGTTTGCCTGATCTGGCAGAATTGAAAATATCACAGATGTAAAAGTAGCATAATGCTATTAATGCAGACCGGCCGTATCTGCAGATGAGCACTGTGCACTTTAATATCCCGCACCCAACGCCTGTACGTTATGCAAGTATGGCCTCAAATTATCGCTCCTCATCTGTAATGTCCGTTCTATGTAACCTCTCCTGAAGGCTTGTGCATGATTTCAGAGCTCTGCATTCACATATTTATTGTTCTGGTCATTCTAGCAATGGACCTCATAGATCGGGCAGTGGTGACTGCAGTTAGGCCTGGGTCACACTAGAGCTAGCATTGCGTTCAGGAGGGTTCCGTTAAAAAGATAGAATCTGGCAGCATTGACGCAACATAATCATAAGGGAATGATGCGTTAACACTGCCGATACAGTGCTATGGGTGACAGACCCCCGAGTGCAGTCAATCGCTGGAATGCAAGTGCTGGAGATTGAAACCTCACAGTATTTCCAAGTGCATCACATGATGTGGAAGCGCGCTTACATGCTGGCGTTTAACTGCACTCAGGGGTCTGTCACCCATAGCACTGCATCAGCAGCTTAACGCATCATTCCCTTATGGTTACGCTGCCTTAATGCTGCCAGATTCTATCCGTTTAATGGAACTTCCCCAAACGCATTTCTAGCACTAGTGTGCAAGGTCCTAGCTGCTCGATACCTGCGGCTGCTCCGGCTCCCGAACATTCGGTGGACGAGTAAGTTATTCCATCTTTTTTATCTTTAACACATTTCCTTAACTTTAATTTTGGTTTTGCAATCTACATTAATACATTGTGAAATCCAAAGGGGGCTGACATAGATGTCACAGAGGGAAGGAGGAACAGGATTCTTCCTCCCCTCTGTGACATCAGCGCCGGCCCCTATGGAAAAAATTGCGGGCGGCGGTGCGTAAAGAATTGACATGTTCATTCTTTTTACGCCCGCACCTTTTCCCATAAAAGCGCTGAGCTAAATTAAGCGGCGTTTGAACAGCAAAGTGATTTCACATTCACTTTACTGGCAGACTAGACGCACTTGCGCATTTTTGAAAAGTGCTGGCAAAAAAGCGCTCAAAAATGCGCAGTCTGTGAACGTAGCCTTAGTGATGAGTCTTGGATTAGTCAGTCTCTTAGGCTGTGGTCACAGTTGCCATGCGTTTTTTTTAGTGATTTTACAAAACTCATGCGTTTTGTCATGTCAGTATGAGTTTTTTAAGGTGTGTGATGGCTCCCTGCGTTTTTGGGTGCGTTTTTGAATCTGCACCTAAAAATAGTGCTTGTAGTATTTTTTTGAGCATTTTGAAAAACGCATGCGTTTTTGTAGAAAACGCATGCGTTTTTATAACATGGGTTCCTATGGGAAACGCATGCAAAAACGCATGTCCAATTAGTACCTTTTAGTGCCATTCAAAAACGCATGCGTTTCCCATAGGAGCCCATGTTAAAAAAAACGCATGCGTTTCCGGAAACGCATGCGTTTTTTTAACATGGGCTCCTATGGGAAACACATGCGTTTTTGAATGGCACTAATTGTACATGCGTTTTTGCATGCGTTTCCCATAAGGCCCCTTATTAAAAAACGCATGCGTTTTTGGATATGCTCCAAAAATGCATGGGACAGTCACACATGCTTTTTGGCTATTAGGGCATGCGTTTTTTAACATGGGGGCCTATGGGTGCGTTTTTTACATGCGTTTTTGAAAACGCAGGTCTCCAAAAACGCACGTGAAAAATGCAACTGTGACCACAGCCTTATTTTGTTTGACTATAAACTATTACAGGTAGGACATGCAAGGTGATATCTGAGATTTGTTGAGAATGATGTGTACTGCTGATTATATATACAGTGCCTACAAGTAGTATTCAACCCCCTGCTGATTTAGGTGGTTTGATAAGATGCAAATAAGTTAGAGCCTTCAAACTGCAAACGAGAGTAGGATTTATTAACAGAAGCATTAATCTTACAAACCAAAAAGTTATGTTGCTCAGTTGAATTTTTATAAATTTTAAACATAAAAGTGTGGGTCAATTATTATTCAACCCCTATGTTTAATATTTTGTGGAATAACCCTTGTTTGCAATTACAGCTAATAATCGTCTTTTATAAGACCTGATCAGGCCGGCACAGGTCTCTGGAGTTATCTTGGCCCACTCCTCCATGCAGATCTTCTCCAAGTTATCTAGGTTCTTTGGGTGTCTCATGTGGACTTTAATCTTGAGCTCCTTCCACAAGTTTTCAATTGGGTTAAGGTCAGGAGACTGACTAGGCCACTCCAACACCTTGATTTTTTCCCTCTTGAACCAGGCCTTGGTTTTCTTGGCTGTGTGCTTTGGGTCGTTGTCTTGTTGGAAGATGAAATTACGACCCATCTTAAGATCCTTGATGGAGGAGCAGAGGTTCTTGGCCAAAATCTCCAGGTAGGCCGTGCTATCCATCTTCCCATGGATGCGGACCAGATGGCCAGGCCCCTTGGCTGAGAAACAGCCCCACAGCATGTTGCTGCCACCACCATGCTTGACTGTAGAGATGGTATTCTTGGGGTCGTATGCAGTGCCATTCAGTCTCCAAACGTCACGTGTGTGGTTGGCACCAAAGATCTCGATCTTGGTCTCATCAGACCATAGAACCTTGAACCAGTCTGTCTCAGAGTCCTCCAAGTAATCATGAGCAAACTGTAGACGAGCATTGACATAACGCTTTGAAAGTAAAGGAACCTTACGGGCTCGTCTGGAACGGAGACCATTTCGGTGGAGTACGTTACTTATGGTATTGACTGAAACCAATGTCCCCACTGCCATGAGATCTTCCCGGAGCTCCTTCCTTGTTGTCCTTGGGTTAACCTTGACTCTTCGGACAAGCCTGGCCTCGGCACGGGAGGAAACTTTCAAAGGCTGTCCAGGCCGTGGAAGGCTAACGGTAGTTCCCTAAGCCTTCCACTTCCGGATGATGCTCCCAACAGTGGAGACAGGTAGGCCCAACTCCTTAGAAAGGGTTTTGTACCCCTTGCCAGCCTTGTGACCCTCCACGATCTTGTCTCTGATGGCCTTGGAATGCTCCTTTGTCTTTCCCATGTTGACCATGTATGAGTGCTGTTCACAAGTTTGGGGAGGGTCTTAAATAGTCAGAAAAGGCTGGCAAAAGAGATAATTAATCCACACATGTGAAGCTCATTGTTCTTTGTGCCTAAACTACTTCTTAATACTTTAGGGGGACCAAACAGAATGCTGGTGGTTTGAGGGGTTGAATAATAAATGACCTTCTGAATTAACTTTTAACGCTTTAAAAAAAAAAAAAAAAAAATCTTTTTGGCTGCAGTGCATTTCCCACTTCCAGGCTGATTTACAGTCCAAATGTCACAATGCCACGTTAATTCCGCATGTGTCAACCAGCTAAATCAGCAGGGGGTTGAACACTACTTGTAGGCACTGTATATATGTATGTGTAAAATACGGTACCTCATAAACGGAGGTATAAAATGACTTAATGACTGTGGTGGACTCTTTTGTGCAGTTCCTCTGTTGGATAATGGGATTGATTAAATTAATGACTCTGATCAGAGTGTCTGCTTAACATGATCCAATAATCTCACAAGAGAATTGGAGCACACTGAGGAGAAGATGGAGAAAAAAATTCTCTCTTCTCCATCTTATCACTTTGCGGAAGTCAGACTGCACTCAGGTCATCCGAGTGCAATCCAATGTTCTGTATGCACTCACTGACTTGAATGTTTGCATGCCGTCCAATATACCCTGCTACTCAGCATGCTGTGATTTTTTTTTTCTCCTGCCAATTCAGTATAGGAAAAAGACACTGTCGGCACTGCTCAGAAGTAAATGTAGAGAGCCGCACATGAGCAGCCACCTTTTTTTCTGGGAGTGATCACTGGATATAGTGACGTAACTTGAAGCTCATGGAACCCAGTGAAAAAATTAGAATGGGGTCCCAAATAATTGCATGTCAATAACATTGGTCTTTTCACATGAGCTAAAAGTACTTTTGGACCCCCAGGCTCCAGGGCCCAGGTGTGATTGCAACCCCTGCACTTGTAGTTACATCTCTAGCCGGATCTGTATTTTATTTTTTCCCTTCATCAGTGGGACCTGCATTTATAGGACATGCGCAATATGACATATCCTTTGAATTTGCCATAAATGTCCCAAACGGGACAAACTTCAAGTATTACATATTTACTTTTCTTGTTGTGGTGATGATGTGGTTTAAATATTTATAGGGAGTCGATCACTCCCAAAATGCACATTAAACTAGTTATAATGGGGACTTGGTTCCTATAAAGACCATATGAGCACAGTACATTATAGTGGTGCAGTGCCAAAGAAAATGACTTTTAATTAAAATACAAATGAGGGGGCTTTGGGGCATACTTGTCTTGGCCAAGAGATAGATCACCATTACTCCCACGCTAAGGCTGCGTGCTCATGATCAGTGAATGCAGCGTTTTGGATGCAGCGTCTTTCCACTTAATCCAAAACCCTGCAATGTACAGTACAAGCACAGTGAATGGGATTTCTAGAAATCCCATGCCCACTATGCTTCTCCCCTTCGCAGCGTGTTTTAAGCTGCGGTGCAAGTTTTGGGACTTCAGCATCTCCGCAGCATGAAATGAACATGCTGCGGAGTCGGAAGAGATAACCATTGAGAGAAGCCGCCCCGCACCCACCGCAGATGGGGAGTACAGTGGGACTGTGATATCCCTGCAGCAACCCACGGGTTCCCTCAGGTCCAAAGAAGCTGCGACCAACACGCAGTACCTCCAGATTGTGATCACATACCCTAAAGCTATGTTCACACACTGCTTTTCTGCGTTTTTGCCCATAGAACACTGCAAAAAGGCAGAAAAGAATTCACGCTCATTGTTTTTGAAATTCAGCAGGTTTCTCTGTCTGCAAATGAATAAAATGAATGTGTGTTCACAGTTTTTTCCTGAATCACAATAAAAAATGCAGGTTTAGATCAGCACAAAACCAAGGTAAAAATGCAGCAGAACCTTACATCTGTGAGCATAGCCTAAAGAGGAGGGGAGTGGAGAATACATTTTATATGCGGCTCCTTACTTCATTTTTCACCAAAACCCCATAGACGTGTATTAGGGGTGCACCGAAATCTCCTCGTTTGATTTAAAATAATTTTATCATGAAATTGTACTGTTCTACTATAGTGTGTACTTTACAGGAGCAACGTCCCTTATACCACTATATAGCTGGCTTAATATGCATCTTGGGATTTAAAGATTTGTGTTTTAGGTTGTGGTGTTACCATTTTTAGGAATGTAGAAATTTGGAGGGACGAAATACGGTATGTGGGGTCTTGGGGTCTCCCAATTAGAACTTCTGCTATGGGGCCCCATGATTTCGATGTCCACCCCTGGTGCAGGCTGCATTGTCCCTCTGCTGCAGTACTAATTGGCCATGACTTGAACACCAGGTCCAGTGCCACCCCTCGGTACATACAGGCATCCAGCCACGTTTCTCCCGAGCGGTCGTTGGTCAGTGGCACTCATCCCCCTTCCCTCCCCCACATCCCTTACTCAACCCAATTGGAGGCCACCTATTAGCTCCGGACGGCCCTGTGTGCAGTGCTTGTGATTGGTTAAGTGTTTTGGGAGAAGGAGGTGTGGTGTGTTGGAGGAGAAGTGCCATTTTACCAGCTTAGTGCAGTGGCGGCTTGATGCTCACACTGCAGGTCGTTGCATGTGGTGTGTGGACGGTGCTGCATGGCGGACTGGTCTGACTAGTCAGATAATAGATTGGCAATCAGTGCAGCCTCCTGTGCTGTAAGGAAATCAGGACTGTGTCTGCCTACAGGACCACCGCTCTGCAACCATCATTGTGTGTCTGTAGCTTATGCCAAGCCGCCATTGCCATTAATGATCTGGATTCTTCTGTTTGGTTTTTGTATGTGCTTGTAATGGCGCTGACATCCTTGTGTTTGGACATCTTTTAAATTAAAATGTCCACTATTGTCCTCATTTTATAGGATAGATATACATCTGTGTGAGCCAGATTTCTACCGATTTAAAAAATGTACTATCTATGGGGGGGGGGGGCGCCATTTTACAGTTTGCCTCAGGCAGCAGAGAGGCTAGGTTCACCCCTGACTGCACCCAAATATATCCTGGGGATCACCACCTTCTGCACTAAATATACAGTCTCAATATATGAGACTTGGATACATGGCTCAGACACACGGCTCAGACACATGGCTGGTTGATGTTAATGAACTTCTTTATTAATTTCATACAAGATCTTCCATGTAGTGATGAGCGAACGTTTTCCGAACAAGTTTGCCAATTTCATATTCGGCATGTCTGTGATTACAGTCAGACTGCGCCCCCTTCCCCCCCACGCAGACACACACAGACACACACAGACACACCCACACACTCACAGTCAAATGAGTGTAAAAATAAATAACTTTAAAAATGGATTGGGGATCCCCTGCAATTTTGATGCCAGTAAAGATAAAGTGCACAACGTTTAACTACCCCACCCGATGTTTAACTGCCCCACCCAAGGTTTAACCGCTCCACCCAATGATTATCCGCCCTACCCAACATTTAACCGGCCCACCCACCTACCCTACCCAAAACGCTCAACTTCCCCACCCCAAGATTATGCGCCCCACCCAACGATTATCCTCCATGCCCATTTCACCGCCCCACCGAACGTTTCACCGCCCTACCCAAAACACTCAACTGCCCCACCCAACTGTTAAAGAGAACCTGTTACCCCCCCATACATGCTGATCTCAGCCCAGGCGACGCGCGAGCCCCAGCCCGGACGACGCGCGGCCCCAGCCCGGACGACGCGCGAGCCCCAGCCCGGACGACGCGCGAGCCCCAGCCCGGACGACGCGCGAGCCCCAGCCCGGACGACGCGCGAGCCCCAGCCCGGACGACGCGCGAGCCCCAGCCCGGACGACGCGCGAGCCCCAGCCCGGACGACGCGCGAGCCCCAGCCCGGACGACGCGCGAGCCCCAGCCCGGACGACGCGCGAGCCCCAGCCCGGACGACGCGCGAGCCCCACCCGGACGACGCGCGAGCCCCCGAGACGACGCGCGAGCCCGACGCGCGCGTAGCCCCACCCGAGACCCACCCAAGCGTAACTGACCCACCCAGGACGCCACCCAGGTTAACTGCCCCACCCAAGTTACTGCCCACCCAGGTTTAACTGCCCCACCCAAGGTTTAACTGCCCCACCCAAGGTTTAACTGCCCCACCCAAGGTTTAACTGCCCCCACAAGGTTTAACTGCCCCACCCAAGGTTTAACTGCCCCACCCAGGTTTAACTGCCCACCCAAGGTTTAACCGCCCCACCCAATGATTATCCGCCCTACCCAACATTTAACCGGCCCACCCACCTACCTACCCAAAACGCTCAACTTCCCCACCCCAAGATTATGCGCCCCACCCAACCGAGAGACGCGCGAGCCCGACCCGAGACGACGCGCGAGCCCGACCCGAGAACGTTTAACTACCCCACCCGATGTTTAACTGCCCCACCCAAGGTTTAACTGCCCCACCCAAGGTTTAACTGCCCCACCCAAGGTTTAACTGCCCCCTACCCAAGGTTATGAACCCGCTCCACCCAATGATTATCCGCCCTACCCAACATTTAACCGGCCCACCCACCTACCCTACCCAAAACGCTCAACTTCCCCACCCCAAGATTATGCGCCCCACCCAACCGAGACGACGCGCGAGCCCGACCCGAGACGACGCGCGAGCCCGACCCGAGACGACGCGCGAGCCCGACCCGAGACGACGCGCGAGCCCGACCGAGACGACGCGCGAGCCCGACCCGAGACGACGCGCGAGCCCGACCCGAGACGACGCGCGAGCCCGACCCGAGACGACGCGCGAGGCCGAACCGAGACGACGCGCGAGGCCGAACCGAGACGACGCGCGAGGCCGAACCGAGACGACGCGCGAGGCCGAACCGAGACCACACGCGAGCCTGAGCTGAGATCACGCGACCTCCCAATGTTTAACCGACCCATCCAACTTTTAACCTTCCCTTAAAAAGGACCTGTCATGCACCTGAATCCACCCAACGTTTAACCCCCCCACCCAACATTTAACCGCCCTCCCCAATGTTTAACCGCCCCACCCAAAATGTTTAACCCCCCACCCAACATTTAACCGCCTCACCCAACGTTTAACCGCCCAACCCAACTTCTAACCTTATTTTTAATAGAACAAGCACTAAAGGGTGTTGTAGCACTGTATTTAGCTAGCCTCTGTTTTGGATTACTAGCCAAGGTAATGCCAATAACCTTCACCCCACACTATTTTTTTCTAATTATTTTTACACTGCATTTCAGGACCAGTCAGCTAATATTACAATAATAATAATAATACGGCAACCAATCACAGGCACCGGCAGAGAGGGTGGACGGG
The DNA here is from genome assembly GCA_033576535.1 of Allobates femoralis. NCBI lineage: Eukaryota > Metazoa > Chordata > Amphibia > Anura > Aromobatidae > Allobates > Allobates femoralis. The sequence continues at coordinate 686,771,295 of JARQOC010000003.1, read as the reverse complement.
GCTAAGTCTGACGTTAACCAGTTACGGGGAGTGGGGCAAACCCGAACACTAAAAGGTTCGCTTATCACTAGACACCTGTAGAAGTTCCCACCTCAGTTTTGTGGGGTAATCGTCCTGTGGCCCTGATGATGTTGAAGGGCTTTGGATTCACGAAGAGTGCTCCGTCAGCGCTCAGGAGAGGACAAACTCCCAATAGCGGAAACCTCTAGGGAACGATGGCTGACGGACTGCTCTTCCCTTGGACTTTGCTGGATAATGGTGGCACTATGTTAGATGATTGTGCTGTCACAGCGACACCCCCGCTCTGGAGCAGTGATCTGTAGAAAGAGATAACAGAACTTGGTTATGGAGCTGCCAAATATTACATATCAAAGACGAGCAGACGATTTACTCCCGGTCCTTACTGTATTATACTTTTCTTACCTGGTTTTATATAAAGTTCCAAGATCACCAGGTTTTCTCCACAACTTGGCGGTTGTTCTTTTTCTGTTTTGCACCCCTGTGTATAAAATAACAGAAAACACTTTATAATCCACCGCTAATTAATTTATTATCATAGTATATTTTTATAGGGACTGGAATAGGTCCAAATCCTCTGCTGTCTGTCATTAGTTATCAATGTGAGTACCACTAGGGGGAGGAGCATTGAAGCCTGTACATTGTACAGGATGGGAGCTCCCCCTAGTGGTGGCTGCAGGCAATCAGGATGTCACCACTGTTGTGTGCAGGGGATTTAGACTGTTTCACAGCAATGGTCACTTCTGCTCTTGTCTTCCTGGAGAATCTCACCTGTAAACTGTTAAAGTACCGTTACACGTCGCAACATTGCATTTGCAATGTGCTGGTTGCTGGACGGGGCTAAGTCTGACGTTAACCAGTTACGGGGAATGGGGCAAACCCGAACACTAAAAGGTTCGCTTATCACTAGATACCTGTAGAAGTTCCCTCCTCAGTTTTGTGGGGTAATCGTCCTGTGGCCCTGATGATGTTGAAGGGCTTCGGATTCACGAAGAGTGCTCTGTCAGCGCTCAGGAGAGGAAAAACTCCTAATAGCGGAAACCTCTAGGGAACGATGGCTGACGGACTGCTCTTCCCTTGGACTTTGCTGGATAATGGTGGCACTATGTTAGATGATTGTGCTGTCACAGCGACACCCCCGCTCTGGAGCAGTGATCTGTATAAAGAGATAACAGAACTTGGTTATGGAGCCGCCAAATATTACATATCAAAGACGAGCAGACGATTTACTCCCGGTCCCTACTGTATTATACTTCTCTTACCTGGTTTTATATAAAGTTCCAAGATCACCAGGTTATATCCACAACTTGGCGGTTCTTCTTTTTCTGTTTTGCACCCCTGTGTATAAAATAACAGAAAACACTTTATAATCCACCGCTAATTAATTTATTATCATAGTATATTTTTATAGGGACTGGAATAGGTCCAAATCCTCCGCTGTCTGTCATTAGTTATCAATGTGAGTACCACTAGGGGGAGGAGCATTGAAGCCTGTAGATTGTGCAGGATGGGAGCTCCCCCTAGTGGTGGCTGCAGGCAGTCAGGATGTCACCACTCTTGTGTGCAGGGGATTTAGACTTTTTCACAGCAATGGTCACTTCTGCTCTTGTCTTCCTGGAGAATCTCACCTGTAAACTGTTATGGCCACTTTACACGCAGCTACAGGTAGCAGGTTTTCCACAGGTAACTTACTGGCTGCAGTGAAATCATGGAGACAATCTTTCCCTGCCCTCCCGTCCTGTATCCCTTCCCCCTCCTTCACCATTTGTATAATGTTAATATATATTTTGAAAAAGACTTGTTGACACTTTCAAAGTTGCATAAAATGGCTTTTTGGTGTTATATATATATTTCAATAAAAACTATTGTTTCAAAAAAAAAAAAAAACAAATAGAAGAAACCTTCCCATGTTTCCATGTGAAATTTGCAAGAAAAAGCCCAACTATTAACAATAAATTGAAAACCTCTCTCCCCATCGGGAGGTACAAATCCACTTAATGTGCATAATATTGCTTAAAAATGGAAAAAAAAAGGGCAACAACACTAAGCAGAGAAGGACCACTTTCCCCCACCCCTGAGGCCCATCGTGGCAGGAATTGGCTCCCTATGCGAGGGCCTCTCGGGGTGGGTGGACAGCAGGCTCCAGGTCTTGGTGGAGGGCATAGTGGGACGCATAAAAGATACCAAGCATTTACTACAAGGCATTAACAAAATGGTATGGAAACCGGGGTACAGGTGGATAACTTGCGATGTCACTGCACTGTACTCGAGTATACCCCATGATAGAGCAATTTGGGCCTTGCAACTTATCCTAAGGGACACGCACATATTTACTGATGACACAAAACAATTTTTATTGATGTCAGTTGAATTTTTGCTTAAAAGCAATTTTTTAAAATTTGATGGTAATTTTTATTTACAAATATGCGGGTGTCCCATGGGAGCTGGCTTCTCACCTTCTCTTGCCAACCTTTATATGACCTTGTGGGAAAAAAGTTTTGTATATGATTTGAATTGCCCATTTTTGGATAACATGATCTGGTACGGGAGATACATAGACGACCTGGTTCTTATTTGGGCTGGGTCGTCTGATGTATCTCCCGACCCTACCCCTTATAGGCTGTTGGACTTTTTCAACAGCAATGAGTTTAACCTAAAATTTACGATGCAAATATACGACAATGTGGCACCTTTTTTGGATGTATTCCTAATGGGGGACGCGACCACGGGCAAAATTGAGACGAAACTTTACAGGAAACCCATAGCAGGGAACTCTCTACTCAGGGCGGATAGCTGTCATCCCCAACATGTGAGACATAATTTGCCTCTTGGGGAACTTATTAGGGCCAGGAGAAACTGTTCCAGGGATAGTGATTATGGCAAGGAGGAATCGGTCATCAAGAATCGCCTTAGATTGAGGGGATATAGCCAGGGTGTTTTGAGAGATGCCAGCATGAGGGCTAAATTAAGGAGCAGGGACAGTTTACTATCGGAGGACCGCCATAACAGGAGAAACAAGAATTGTGATAGTTTACCCACCTTTTCCACTCCCTATAGTGTGGACTATTCTGATATAGTCACTGTCATGAAGAGGAATATCCCCATCTTTTATCAAGACCCTACCTTGAGAACCATCCTGTCTAAGGGATGGCGTCCTGTTGCCAAAAAGGGCTGGCAGCATAGGCAGTTTTTTGTCACCAAGTGACACTAGTGCCCCAACATGGCTCAAATACAATGGTACTTTCAAATGTGGGGGGGCCAGATGTAACCTGTGCAACTATATCGATAGATCTATATGTTTTCAAAATAATGTCACCGGTCAGAAATTTACCATAAAGAGCTATGTGAACTGCAATACCACACATGTGGTTTACTTAGCCACATGTGTGGATTGCAATAAGTCATACGTGGGTTGCACCACTAGAGCATTAAAGGTGAGAATTGCCGAACATGTTTCTGGTGCTACCTCAACATCCCTCCGGCAGGGTATATCGGGTCTTTCTAGACATTTTCGGGATATCCATGGGGGTGCCATGTCATCATTGAGAATACAGGGCATCGAAAGGGTGTGGAAACCTATTCGGGGGGGACTGGGAGTACAAACTACATGACAGGGAAAAGATGTGGATTTTGCGACTCGATGTCCACTATCCACAGGGCATGAACTTGAAAAGCGACCTGATGTATTTTTATTAATTATGGTTAAACTTGGAGTTTTTGAATCTTGCTTTATATTGATTTCTGATCACAAGTTTCTTTGATCATATATTCGGTGTCCTCCATAATTCCTTGGTGGGGGGTCCTCGATGTGCTCTTGGATATTTCCCTATATGCCCCTGTTGTGTTTTTTTTTTTTTTTTTTTTTTTATTTATTTATTTTTTTGTTTTGTTTTTTTGTTGTTTTTTTGTGGGTTTTTTTTTTTTATATATTATTTTACATTATGTCTACCTTTACGTCATAGCTTTCCAATTCATTCTCCATATGTGGTGTTTGTCCAGGTGGAGTTATACTGCAACCATTTAGTTGGATTGTATCTCCCGATGGGGAGAGAGGTGATTCAATTCACCATTTATATTTGGCCATTCTATGGTATGGAATTTTAGATAAGTTTAGAAAGGCCACTCTCCTCCGTTTTACACCTCTCGTCTTTCTAAATAGGTGTCATAGTGGGTTTATTTTTGGTGTACGGAGCAAGGTTATTTATATATAAAATTTAATTTTTTTTTTTTTCTCTTCTTTGTTTGTTTCGTTGATATTATTTTACATTAATCTCTAATTTACGTTACAGCTTCCATTTCATTCTTCACATGAAGTGTTTTTCTATATTGGAGTTATGCTTTTAGCATTCAGTCATATCTCCCGATGGGGAGAGAGGTAATTCAATTTACTATCTATACTTGGCCATTTTATGGTATAGAAGCCCAGAAAAGTTTAGAAAGGTTCCTTTCTTCTGTTTTACACCTCCCGCTTTTTAAATAGGTGTCATAGGGGGTACATTTTTAGTGTACGGAGCGAGGTTATAGATATAATAATTTATATATTTTTTAATTATTTTTTTTTTTTTTTTTTTTTGTTTGTGTGATACTAACTCTTATACTACCTACCACCTACCCTCCCGTTTTCCTTCTCTGCTTAGTGTTGTTGCCCTTTTTTTTTCCATTTTTAAGCAATATTATGCACATTAAGTGGAATTGTACCTCCCGATGGGGAGAGAGGTTTTCAATTTATTGTTAATAGTTGGGCTTTTTCTTGCAAATTTCACATGGAAACATGGGAAGGTTTCTTCTATTTGGTTTTTGCTCCCCGTCTTGCTGGGTGGGTGTTATTATAAATACGTTTCTCTGTGCTCGGAATTATGCCATTTATTTATGTGTCTTCCTCTTAGAGAAATCTATAGAGAGTTTAAATAAGATTGATCAACATTTATAATGTATGTTTACATGTACATATGAGTATGGTGGTCCCATAACATTTGAACTACATGAAGTGTGAGTGGTTTTCTTATTCTATCTAACGTGAAGGGGTTAAACTGACACATGTTGGCTATTAAGGCCTTGAATGTTGCAGCAAAGTTTTTTCATTTGTCTATAAATGTATTGGTTTTATATTTGTTTATACGCCGATGAGTAAGGACCTTGTCCGAAACGTGTCCGGCGGGATGTGTTTTTAAATATGTTCTAATAAAGTTGCTGTCAGTATGGTCCAGTGGCCCTGGAAAATACCTTTATTCTTCTGACCTGTATTAGTGTGTTTGTATATACTGTAAGTATATAGTGTGGATCTGTATACAGTATACTGCTGTGTATACACTGTGTATTTGGAGGCTACTGAGCTATATATTGTTGTGGGACGCTTAGCTTGCTTACGCTCCCACACCGCCAGGCCATGGCAACGTGGGGTGTGCGTCCCAGGGTGGAATAGGTATGTGGACTCACTGGACCAGAGGTGGGACCCGGGCCTGCCCGGATTAGGGAAGGGCAGTGACCGGGGTCTGTGGCAGCTGAGCATGTGGGCAAGATGGTAATATGCAGGACAAGATGACACCGCACACTTCAGGTATGAAGAACATAAAGTTTACTGACAACAAGGCACAAGACACAAAGCCAGGATCCCGATTCCGCACAAAACACATGGGGGACATCTCGGGTAGGAAGGCGATGGTATGGCAGGAGGTCATCACAGGTTGATGCAGTCCAAGGTCATCTGACATGGGCGTATCAGGATCACCTATCTCTCAAGCCTCAGGCATAGCACTGGCTCAGCAGGAGAACATCAGACACCGAACTCGGACAGACGTCATCTCAGGATGGACCCCAGGGAACAGGCCAGACATCAGGACACAGGCGGAGCACAGGTCCAGGAACTCAGCTGGTCAGATCCAGGAACCTTAGGGAGAGCCGTCACCGGGAATCAAGACTGGAGACTCCCCAGAACCACGGAGGAGGAGCCCGTCCAGGAACACGGACTGGACCACCAGGACTACAGACGTCCCATCTAGACCCAGGCAAGACATGAGGACTCGGAACATCAGGACTCAACCTGAAAATGAACTCATGCTGTCTAGGCCTCAGGGCCATCTCGGACACCAGGCGGGGCCTCAGGCCATCCCGGACACCAGGCGGGACTTCAGGGCCATCCTGGACACCAAGCAGGGCCTCAGGGCCATCTCGGACACCAGGCACGAGCTCCAGGCACCAGTCAGCGGTCGTCAGGTTCCAGACATTGGACACAAGCTCCAGGCACCAGTTAACAGTCATCGGGCTCTGGACATGACCTGGAAAGGAACTCAAGCGGTATAGTGCAAACACCGCAGGCGCGGACCGGGCCCAGTCAGAGCTAGCACCACATGGTGACATGAGTACAGCATAGTAGACGCTTCGCAGGAACAACAGACTCCATCTTCAAAAGACGAAGATGGGGGGGCGTGGTCTAGCAAGGCATGAAGATGGCCGCATAACCAGGAGCTCCTGAACCCTCGGTCTCTAAAGCGGCTCAAACAGACGCCATAGACCCGGCCCCGGACACTGCATACCCACTTATATCACCGGAGCCCTGGGTGAGTGCATGGGGAAAGCTAAAGGTGCAAAGTGGACCTCCTCGCAGTGAGTCACTGACTATTTCACCAGCAGCGGCAGGAGCAGCGACGCTGCTCCTAAAATGGCGCCACAGCTTCCCCGAACCTCGTAATGTACCCTGTGGAAGGTGCAAGGTGGCACCGAAACGCGTTGGTAATGTGTGGAGGAATAAAGGAGATGGAGAAAGCAATGTCTTCCCAGTGCATTTTTTGAAACAGCAGCGTGGACCGTGAGACACCATTCCTGTTTCAATTAAAAGGGATGTGGCAGAGATAGGCGGCCGTACTGATAAGTTGGAGAAGAAGATGGAGGAGATTATTAGATCGCACAATGATCTCATTAATGCCCATGATAATCTGAAATTGAGCATGGCTAAAGTACAAGCCAAACACCTGGACCTTGAAGATAGGTCCAGGTGTAACAATATACGTCTCAGAGGGGTAGATGAGTCGGTGCAACAAACAGATCTGTGTGCATTCTTACAGGATTTCATAATGGCTGTGTTGCCTTCTGTGGATAGAAAAGACATCATTATAGATAGGATCCATAGAATTCTAAGCCATCCACTATCAAGCAGAGCATGCCCAGAGACATTATTGCAAGAATCCACTTTTACGAACTCAAGGAAGACTTCTTGAATTTTCTCAGGGAGAAACCTGACCTTCCTGAGAGATTTGCCTCGCTGGCGGTGTTTGCAGACCTGTCCCCTGGCACCCTGTCCCTTCGCAGAGAGTTCCTGCTGTATACCACTGTACTCCGTGACCAGAACATCCCATATAGGTGGGCCTTCCCAACCAAACTCGTCATCCAAAAGAATGGCTCTACCCACGTTTACCTTCTCCCTGCTCAAGCTGCAAGACTATTATCACAATGGGGACTCCGTTCTCCCTCTACTTCTACTGCCAGCTCTCCGACTGCTGACTCCCACAAACGTCATGTGGGCACTGAGTGGTCGATGGCTTGAAGAGATTATACAGCCCGTTGGCTTCATTTTCCTATGATGGTGGTCCTTTCCTGGTATTTACACCATCTTGTTTTTTTCTCCTTTTGACGCTCCGACCTAGTTTTCGGTTTGGTTGGGGCACCTGCTTCCAGGATTAAGAACTGTGCTCTGGAAGTTTGCCCCAGGAGTGAGTTTTTGTCACTCATCTGATTGTAATGAAGCTCTTTGTAGCTTCTTTTGTTGTTTTTTCTTTTTCTATATTTGGGTTCCTACAGTTTTTGGGTCGATATTTTCTATGGTCGTTAGCCAGTTCTCTATCCGCTCCCTACTTTCCTCCCACCCCCTTTCCCTTACACCGTAAAGGCCACATCACACGCTTCAATCTCTATCATGATATCGCCTGAAAAGTCACGTGATCGAGATCACTAGAACAATTTATTGATATTGTTTGTGCGGTGTCACAAGCATAGATCTCGTTAACGATGTTAAATTTGGCAACGCACCAGCGATCGTGCGCACTACTCAGCAATCGACACCATCTAGTGTCAGCAATAGATGAAGTCGATAATGAGATCGTTTGAGAGGTGTCACACAGCACGATGCTGTTGTGAATTCATTGGAGCATCCTCCGGTGGTTGTTGCTGGTGATGCAGCTGACTGTGTGGGCTTCACAGGTGATGGTGCTGATTGGCAATTTGGTTCTTGGAGCATATAATGGTTTGAAGTGGATCAATCCTTGCCAGTTGTCTTTGGTTCCTGGAGGAGTTCACATCTCTCTGGTTTCTTCTGCTCTGTGAAATTCTTTGATATTTTGTGACACACTTTTGTGTGCTTAAGGTTATGCTTATGTTTTGTCTTATTCTGATTGTGGGTTTGCAATTTAGTCTGTATATTTGTTTATCTGCTCTCAGTTAGGAAGTTTTCATCCTAGGAATTTTACCATTCACTATTATCTGTTATTTCCAGTTCTGCTGGCATTTGATTTATAGAAGTCTGCAGATATAGAGGCCGCCGAGTTTTAGTGACTCGGGGTAATTTTTGTACTATCTGCTGTTGGTGGTTTTTTGATAGTGTTTTATACTGACCGCAATAGTATTCAATCCTGTCCATCCTATAAAGCTAGTTTGGCCTCTTTTGCTAAACCTTTGACTCTGTCTGTGTTTGTTTTTCTTTCTCTTGTTTCCCAGTTAATATCTGTGGGGGCTTGCTATTCTCTTGGGGTTCTGCTCTGAGGCAAGATAGCTTTTCCTACATCCATCTTTAGGAGCAGTTAGTTCTCCCGCTGTGCAGAGGTGTGTAGGTCTGGTTAGTTACATCCCACGGCTACTTCTAGTTGCGGTGTGTAGTCAGGGATGTGGTCAGTACTGTTACCAACGACTTCTATGGAATCTGAATGTTACTCCTGTGTCATCGGTTCATAACAGATGCAGCAGCTTGAACGCACGTTAATTGAACGATGAACGATGGATTTGAGGTCAGGATCACAAATCTTCAACCAAACAATCAAGCGATTTTTCACTGAAAGATTGCTCAGTTACATGCAACGATGCACAAACGATATTGCTTAAGCGATCAAAAATCCGGATCGCTTAAGCGATATCGTTCCCATTAAAGGCCATGTCACACACTTCAATAGTCTAATTTGTACTTAGTCATGATGCCACTGTGTGTTTATTGGAGATCACAACTTATGTTTTTTTATAGATATTATGAGTATATACATTTTGTCACTAAATGTAAATGGCCTCAACTCACCCACTAAGAGGTCTATAGCATGGCGTCAGTTCAGCAAGTCCAGGAGTGACATTATATTTATTCAGGACACCCATCTGCTGGCCAGAGATAATTTTAGGTTAAAATCCCAAAACTTTCCCCATCAATTTTTCTCGAACGAACCTTTGAAAAAGGCTGGAGTCGGTATTCTCATTAGAAATACAATATCTTTCCTACTCCAGGACTCTTTTTCGGATCCAGAGGGCCACTATTTCATTCTCTTCTGCTTATTGAACAATACTCCATATATTTTAGTGTCATTATACGCCCCAAACTCTGGCCAAAAGAGGTTCCTTGAAACACTCCTGGATAGACTGCACTTGTTTGGCCATGGTTATACGTTAATTTGTGGAGATTTCAATATCCCTATGAACAAATGTTTAGATTGTTCTAATGTAGCCCACTCAAGAGGGGAGATAGGGTCTCCTATTACAGAAAATGGGCTGCATGATGTGTGGTGATGCTTTCATAGCGAAGAACGCGACTATACTTTTCTGTTCCCACGTTTTCATTCATACAGCACAATAGACTACATATTTGTGAACAACGCTTTGTTACATTTATGTAAAGGGGCAGGTATTGGTAATATTACATGGTCGGATCATGCGCCCACCTCTCTGCATATTGCTGATTCGTCCGTAGTCAGACCCCCTTCATCTGGGAAGCTGAACACTTTTTTGTTAACGAATCCTGAAATTGTTGAGGACATTACTAAACAACTCTCTCAGATTATTTCAGTTCGAATTACAATGGTGAGGTACAAGACGATGTTCTCTGGCTCTCACTTAAAGACGTAATTAGAGGGGCATTCATCAAAATAGTGGCTTGTGTTAAAAAGCAATATATGGCAGACCTTACGAATACCCTCTGTACATTACAGGCTCTTGAAACTCAGCACAGAGCGGCCCCGACCCCAAGCCTGTTACAATCCCTTGTTAACATTAGGAATCACCTTCGTTTATTGCTCTTGCAAAAAGCCGAAAAACACCTCAAAACACTTAATACTAAATATTATGGCATGGGGGACAAAGCCGGTTCTATACTACTCAAATGGGTCAAAAAGAAAATTGCACAAACAAAAATCCCTTAACTCATTCGGAAATCTGGATCCACATATCTACAACCTTATTGAAATTGCAGAAGAATTTCGCTCATACTCATACTCATAGTCTTTATACAATCTGCTAAAAGATCCACAGATCGCTCAGCCAAAACGTAGAGGCTATTTCTGTCTTCCTTGATAAAGTTTCACTCTCTAAACTCACCACGTCGCAACTATCTAGTCTGAATGCCCCTATATCGGAAATGGAAATACACCAGATAATTAGGTTCACTAAAAAACACTCGGCAACTGGTCCTGACAGTTTTTCCTTTTCTTACTACTTACATTTCCTCTCCGTTCTTTCTCCTTATTTGCTGAGACTTTTCATGTTCTGGCGATCCAGGGGAGAAATTAGAAGGGAAGACCTATTATTACCACCTTACCCAAACCCTGGAAACCTACTACGACTCCCGGAAACATTCGCCCGATTGCGCTGCTCAACTGTGACACTATACTATACGCGAAAATCTAGGCCAGCAGAATAATGGAAGTCTTGCCATCTCTCATTGGGGCAGACCAGGTTCGGTTTGTGCCGGGCCAGCAGGCTCACCACGGAACCAGGCGACGAATAAATGTGTTGGATGTTCTGGGGAGCTCCGGCTCCCTCAGTGTTCTCCTGTGACTTGATGCTGAAAAAACGTTTGACAGGGTGCACTGGAGGTATGTTGGAGAGGTCCTAAACAGATTTGGAATATTTGGCCAGATCAAGTCAGCAATTATGGCACTGTACTCCTCTCCCAATGCTTCAGTGCGAGCCTCTGGCTTCATATCTAACAGTTTTGACATCTCAAACGGTACACGCCAAGGCTGCCCACTTTCGCCCCTAATATTCGCGTTGGTCATTGAACCCTTGGCAGCCCTGATTAGGGTGAATCCACGGATTTGCGGAATCAGCATTGGTGGCCTTAAACATAAAATCGGCCTTTATGCTGATGATGTAATTTTTACATGTACAAACGTGGTTCCCTCACTAGAGGAAATAATGAACATACTTTCAGAGTTTTCAGAGGCCTCCTATTATAAAGTTAACATGACTAAGTCCACCTTGTTTCCCCTTAACATTCCCAAGCACATACAGGAACAAATTCAGAGGCGCTTCTCCTTTATCTGTGCCCCTGAAGGATTTACATATTTGGGCATCTATATAAGGCCAGGGTCACACATGGCCCTGCACATTTTTAAGCCCTTTCTAAACCTGCTCCAGTTTTCTAAGGATGCCAATAGTGTCCCCTGAGGCAGTGGCGGACCTTGTGCCCAGAGGGCCCTGGTGCAGCAGCTGTTGGTGAGGAGCGGGTGGGAGGGCGGGGGGTGCTAGCGGCAGTCGGCGAGGAGCGGGGGGGGTAGGGGTGCTAGCGGTCAATTGGGAGGAACGGGGGGGGTGCTACTATAAGTGCCGCGGTTCCTACCTGCGCCTGGCCGTGCAGTCCTGGGAGCCGGGGCGGCAGAGAGAGGAGGGGTGGGATCAGCTCCTGTCGGTTAGACAGGGTCTGAAACAGGGTCATGGGGGTCGGTTGGGGGCCTCCAAGCAGGCTTGAGGGGCCCCCTAGCCGGTCTGGGCCCTGGTGCAGCTGAACCAGCTGCACTACGGTAGGTCCACCCCTGCCCTGAGGTCCAGAACGTTTTTGGGGAAATTTTTGGACTTAGTCATTTTTTCACAAAAAACGCATATGCGTTAACACATGATGCCTATATGTACCGTGCATTAACGCATGTGTCTCCCATAGGGCCCCATGTTAAAAAAAACGCATGCATTTTTTTACAGCACCCCAAAAACGCATTTTTGGGATGCTGTATAAAAACGCATTCATTTTTTGAAAAACGCACAGGAACATGCGTTAATGCATATGCATTTTTGGACTTCGAAATAAAATGTCCAAAATGTTCCTAAAAACAGATTTAAGCCCAAAACGGATGGTATGTGTGACCTGGATTACTCAGTTACACAAGATAGTCAAGTCAAACTGTGACAAAGTATGTCAAGAAATTAGCAGGGAACTAGATAAACACTCTCCTCTCAATCTCTCCTGGATCCCCCGTATACATGTAATCAAAATTGTAATACTCCAAGACAATATACCTCTTTCGCTGTCTGCCTTTACTCTTTCCCCACACCTGCACCACTAGACTCCAATACCTCCTTAACTCGTTTATTTGGAACAGAAAACCCCATCGCATTTCCACCAATATCATCATGGTTCTCCCGTATGCTGGGGGGGGGGGGTCTGGGAGTGCCAGATGTTCTTGTGTATTATAGAGCGACTCTTCTTGAACCTGCAAAACATTGGTGGTCAGGTGATAATTCATCCCTGCCATGGCTGCAGATTGAATCACATTTTGCCCCCTCCAACTCACTCAGGCTTTTGTTGGAAATGGGCCTACTTCAGCCACAGCATTCAAAAGTAGCCCTGAAAACTATGTCTATTTTGGTAAAAGTATGGCACTCATTGGGCAAATCTCATTTCTATTTCTTATTTAAATATATTTCCCTTCGAGCGTTAGAGCACGCAGTGCCTGATCTCTCATTAACCCCATGGAAAGCTCAGAACATACTCACCTTAGATAACTTAATTGACACAAACAGCCTCCTTCCCTTTTCCTCTATGGCTCAGACCTTCTCCCTGCCCAACACGGTGTTTTATCAATGCCTACAGGTACGCCACTTTCTGAACACATGCCACTTTCCCCCTTGGGATGAGATCCTCGAGAACGACACTCTTCATAAATTCTTTAAACCCCAATATACCAACCAGCATGGGGTGGCAGTATTATACAAGGCACTAATTTCAAGAGACGGGCACCACAAACTTCCCTACATGACGATTTGGGATCAGCGCCTGTATTTCTCGGCCTCACCAGACTAGTGGCTCATTGCAACCTCGCACACTTCCAGGTTCTCGTCCTGCATCAATCATTTGGAACAAGCCAAAAAGATCCAGTTGAACTGGTATATTACACCCTTGAGCCAAGCAAAAATTCCAAAAACGAACAAATCCCTCTGTTGGAAGGGTTGTCAAGAAACGTGAACCATGGAACATATGTGGTGGTTTTGCCCTAAGGTTTGTGAATTTTGGGGCACGGTTGAATCCAACTTGAACGAAGTGTTGAAAATACTTTTTTGCGCTTGAGGGCCCGATGGCTTTATTGGGTACTAGCTGTACTACCCGGCTACGCCTGAGTTAATAAATAACTGCTGTTAGCCATAACAAAATCTCCAGCCTACAGTAAACCCTCCCCCCGGCTGGGCAGTATATATTAACTCACACATACACGTAATAGACAGCTCATGTGACTGACATCTGCCTTAATTCCCTATATGGCACATGTGTTGCACATTGGCTGTTTTTAATCAGATGTTTACGTTTGGAAATTAAAGATAGCACACGTATGAGGCGAGTTGTGTGAGGTGATTTGTGCACATCTGTGTCTGTGTGTGTCCATGGGGTGTGTGTGTCCCTGTGGGGTGAGTGCATGTGTCCCTATAGGGTGTGTCCCTGTGTGTGTGTGGGGGGGGTCTGTGTGGTGTGTGTGTGTCTCTGTTGTGTGTGTCTCTTTGTGGTGTGTGTTCCTGTGGGGTGAGTGCATGTGTCCCTATAGGGTGTGTATGTGTGTGTGTCCCTGTTGGGGGGGGTCTGTGTGGTGTGTGTGTGTCTCTGTGTTGTGTGTGTCTCTTTGTGGTGTGTGTGTCCCTGTGGGGTGAGTGCATGTGTCGCTACAGGGTGTGTGTGTGTGTGTGTGTCCGTGGGGTGTGTGTGTGTCTCTGTGTTGTGTGTGTCTCTTTGTGGTGTGGTATGTGTCTCTGTGTTGTGTGTGTCTCTTTGTGGTGTGTGTTCGGGTGTGTGGTGAGTATCCAATGTTGGGGCTGCACCTTAGCGACTATACACTTGCTGTTACTCTTTGTGTGCGTGTGGTGTGTATACATGTCCCCTTGTGTGGTGAATATCCCATGTCAGGGCCCCACCTTAGTGACTATATGCTGGTATATGCTGTTAGTCTTTGGCGCTGTAATTAAGCCCCTCTCATTCACAACTGTCAACTGGTACCTGTCACTTTTTCCCCATTATGTAGATAGGGGCAAAATTGTTTGGTGAATTGGAATGCGCGGGGTTAAAATTTCGCCTCACAACATAGCCTATGACACTCCCGGGTCCAGACGTGTGACTGTGCAAAGTTTTGTGCTATAGCTGACAGCTGTCGATTTCTATAACACTTTTCCATTCACTTTTTCCCCATTATGTAGATAGGGCAAAATTGTTTGGTGAACTGGAATGCGCAGGGTTAAAATTTCACCTCACAACATAGCCTATGACGCTCTCGGGGTCCAGATGTGTGACTGTGCAGAATTTTGTGGCTGTAGTTGCGACGGTGTAGATGCCAATCCCGGATATACATACATACATACACACACACATTCAGCTTTATATATTAGATAATTTGGAGGCTGGGCTGTATATATATAATATGGAGGCTCTGCTGGGCTGTATATGTAATATGTAGGTTGTGCTGGGCTGAATATATTAGCTTCCAAATATATATATAGCCCAGCAGCAGCCTCCAAATAATACATACAATGTACAGCCCAGCAGAGCCTCCAAATAATTTAAATAGCCCAGCAATCTCCATATTATATATAAAGCCATGCACAGCCTCAATATTATATATACAGCTCACCCAGGAGCCTCTATGTTATATACACAGCCCGTAGCTTCTATATTATAAATCGTAGTATGTGTTAGGCTAGGTTCACATTTATGTTTAGTATTGCGTCTGGAATGCTGCATTTGACAACTGCATTAATGCTATGAAACGCTGGCGTTAATGCAGCTGAACGCAGCCATAGACTTCTTTTGAAAGCCACATTCAGCTGTGCGCTTGCAAAAGTGTGAACGTTCAAACACAGGCACTTTTGACATCGCATTTGCATTGAGCTCACCAACAGAAGTCTATGAATGCGTTCAGCTTTGTTAACGCTAGCGTTTCATAGCGTTAATGCAGCTGTCAAATTCAGCTGTCCAGACGCAATGATAAATGTGAATGTGAACCTAGTCTTAAAGTGGCCCACTGAGATTGTTTCACCCGAGGCCCACAAAAACCTGGAGCCGGCCCTGCCACTCTCTACACTCCATATTGGAGCAGACGAAGGAAACAAGTGTGGCCATTATTGTGAGAGGTTTCAGGCGGCCATTGACTGGAGTCAGACAGCTGGCCCTACTGAAATAACTTTGAGGGCACGGGCTCAAGTGTTTTGTGTGTGTCTAGCATCATACCTATAAATTATAATGTAGCACTATGGTAGGGAAAGAGCGATGGATATCAGAGCAGGAGATGAGAAAGCTGGATACCGAAGGAAAGAAGCTCTTTTCCTCAGTATCCAACTAATCCTATCCCCTGCTCTATTATTCATCTTTCCCTTAGCACCCAGCCTTCCTATGCTCTAGGGGTGTCATTATACTGCACTCCCAGTGTCATTATGCTGCACCCACAGTGTCATTATCCTGCACCCCCACAGTCACTATTCTGCACCCCCAGAGTCATTATTCCACACCTCCAGTGTCATGCTGCCCCCCAGTGTCATTATCCTGTACCCCCAGTGTCATTATCCTGCACCACCAGTGTCATTATGCTGCACCCACAGTATCATTATGCTCTACCCCCATTGTTATTATCCTGTACCCCAGTGTCATTAACCTGCACCCCCGTGTCATTATCCTGCACCCCAGTGTCATTATTCTGCACCCCCAGTATCATTATTCTACACCACCAGTGCAATAGAAACAGATCCAGCACAGAATTCTGAGATATAGATCCTTAAAAATTTATTTTATTAGAAAAAACATTAAAACGCACATTCATAACATCATCCTTAAATTATGGTCCTTAGTCACAGGTTTGTTTTCTCCTCATTAGACTGGAGCTGATGTACACCTCGACCACTGATCCGTTCATTCCCTCAGTGGCTGTGAGTGATGTGTTTAGCTTTGTATGGAAGCCCCAACGATGATGAATGGAGCGGGTCACATCATTATCGGCCACTGTACTTTACAATGGGGATAAAAGTGCCACATTCTTCCGACTTTGTGGTTTCCACTGGTTGGATTCCACCAACCTGTGAATTGCTGATAACTTGTTTTCACCAAAGAATCCTTGTAATGCAAGTTACAGTAATTGTACATCGCAGATATGGTGAGTGCACACTGATGTGCAGGAGCCGCCACTATAATGGGTATAATGGCTAACAGGTATTTGCATATTGCTGAAGGATGGGCCCCTGGAGCGACTTTCCCTGGTGGGCCCCAGACACCCCAGCCCTACCCTGCCAAAGACATACTGATACTGTCCCCAATGGGAAAGTGCCACTGATGCATGTAAAGTGCTGTGGAATTAATAGTGCTATATAAGTGAATAAATATTATATTATTATTATATTAGGCTGTCATGCACAAAAGGGAGGCAATGTGTTCAAATCTAATAATAACCAGATATTATGGAAAGAACATTCAAATGCAACATATTAAAAGATATTTATTTCTAAAACATCACAATTTTCAACAATGTACTGCTACAATTCAAAAAGAAAATGTAACTTCATAAAATGGGATCTGATGCAATTTGTGCATATAAAAAGAGCAAGCTATTAATGCTTTAACAAAACATTTACATTCTGTCTATGAAAGAATGTCATGCATACATGCACGTTTTCATATTCTACTTCACGAGTTGCCTTTGCAGCAATCCAAGGCAAAGTGTGGCTTGCAGTCCACATCCAGCACTTTGGCTGTTCCTATCCAGCCCGTTGAGCAGGACAGCATAAGAATTGGAAACTATCATACCATACAGCCACTTGCCCGTCCAACCCAGCCCCATGTCTCAATTTCCCCAGTATCTGCAACCAAAGGATACGAATACAATTAATACAATGGAGAAACCTGTGGTGCCATTATATTGTGCATAGGGAATGGGCTGTGGGGTCATCAGTGTGTTTGTGTGTGTGTGGGGTGTGGGAGGGTCCGATCATTTTATGTGTGAAGTGCTGTGGAGTCTATAAACTGTGAGGGGAGATGTGAGGTATTATACAGTATGTGAGTGTATTATACAGGGTGTGGTGGGCTTGAGGAGCATTATATATTGTGCGTGGGGATGATAAAATCAACCAACTGTTTTGGGTGGGTATCACACTAAGTGGGAAGTGTAGTGGGGGGATAATACTTTATCTGTGGGGGGTTCATACTGTGAGTGTGGATCAAGGTACAAAGGCTGAACAACAGGATCAACGAAATAATGTGCAGAAATAAGTTAGGCTATTGGTTCAACCCTTCATAATTGTCAGTCTTCAGTATTGTGTGGTCCTTGGAAAAATTAAATGCCCACCCCTTCTCTAGAGGGATAGAACACCAGTGTGACTAGAGATTACATATCACCATTGTGATAGGCCATCTACAAAGGGTAGGGTCACATTGCAAACATGAATTGCATTCACCGCATCCGGATCCGGATGCGGTGAATGCAATTCCGGTCACACACATTTTTTGTCAAAAATGTGTGCAGAATACCGCACTGCGGTCACCGGATGGCTCAGGATGTGTAATCCTGAGCCATCCGGTAACTGCATAGTTTGCGGATCCCGGCTATTGCCGGGATCAGCAAACTGTCCTCTGCCTATTCAAGAGTTAAATTTAGTAAGTAAAGTACTGTTTGAGGTCTGTAGGGGGGCTAAGACCCCCCTACAGACCAGCCGCCCACTCCGGTGGGCTTCTACTACAATTTCCTATGGCACGGGGCTCGGATGAGCCCCGTGCATGTCTCCAAACCTCCCGCCCCCCCGTATCACTATACAGGGGTGCCTGCACCCCTCTTGTATAGCGATTCCTGCATGTGGCCCTAAAGTTAGAATACAGAACACATGTAAGCTCATACTTACATGTCATCGTCGGCAGTGTAGTGTGAAATCCCTGGGCGGGGCTGTTTGCTGCAGCCTCCGCCCCCTCATTCCTTATGGCCGCCCCCTCTGTGCCTCATCCAGTGATGTGAGGGCGGCCACGTCATGAAAGGGGCGGGGCTAACCGCGGCACATATTTAGCCCCGCCCCTGACGTGGCCGCCCTCACATCACTGGATGAGGCACAGAGGGGGCGGCCATAAGGAATGAGGGGGCGGAGGCTGCAGCAAACAGCCCCGCCCAGGGATTTCACACTACACTGCCGACGATGACATGTAAGTATGAGCTTACATGTGTTCTGTATTCTAACTTTAGGGCCACATGCAGGAATCGCTATACAAGAGGGGTGCAGGCACCCCTGTATAGTGATACGGGGGGGCGGGAGGTTTGGAGACATGCACGGGGCTCATCCGAGCCCCGTGCCATAGGAAATTGTAGTAGAAGCCCACCGGAGTGGGCGGCTGGTCTGTAGGGGGGTCTTAGCCCCCCCTACAGACCTCAAACAGTACTTTACTTACTAAATTTAACTCTTGAATAGGCAGAGGACAGTTTGCTGATCCCGGCAATAGCCGGGATCCGCAAACTATGCAGTTACCGGATGGCTCAGGATTACACATCCTGAGCCATCCGGTGACCGCAGTGCGGTTCCCAGAAACGCTGCGAAAACTGCTGCCTGCATGATTTAAAACGCAGGCAGCAGTGCCGGATCCGGCCACCGGATGGCTTGTGAAGCCATCCGGTGTTTTGCATAGGCTCCTATGAGGAGCGTTTCCTGGTCCGGTTTGGAGCTTTTTGAAAGCTCCAAACCGGATCAGGATTTATAAAACAAAACGCATATGTGACCCTAGCCAAATATAATTTAAGGGTACATGCACAGAATGTTTTTTTTCAGCTTCTTTTAATCAATTCAGGTCTTCAAATCTGTGAACAGCTATAAAAATGACCTAACAATTCTACAGGTGGCCTCCATTTGTACACACCGTGCATGTTTTTCTGAAGCTTCTACTGCTTCAAAAAACTCAGTGGGTATGTCGAAGCCTAAATGATTGTGTACATATAGGAGCATCAATATACAGAGGATAGGAAGTATCTGTTAACAAAGCTTCTTCAGTACCAACACATATACCAGCAGAGGTTAGAACGTCTGTGAGAGTCCTCTGCAGATTTCTTCATCGTCATCTTCACTTTCTGTCACCAAGCTATAGAATGGGCGATGAGGGTTTTCTTTTTGTTGTGATGAAACTGCTCCAAAAAACAGGGAACAAAACTAAAAAAAAAAATAAGTGAAGTTTATAGTTAGTTAGGACTTTACTTAGTTTGACATTCAGTCTAACATCAACTTTATTCCAAATGTGCACAGTATATTCCAGATATTCTCCAGATACAAATTCCTGCTTTATATAATTTTTATTTGAAATAAAAAATAGAAAGTAACACATTTTCTGAGTAAAATGTGTATATTTGCATTTGTTTGAAGTGCAAATATAGCCATTTTACTCATTTTGCTTTGTTATTCTTGCTTTTGTTTGATCATTGGCTTAATGTTCATAATAAAAATATAGTAGGAAAGTGAGTTTTTTAGATCATGTTACTTGTTGTTAGTGCTTTGTCTCTGGGGTGGTGCGGCCCAGAAACATGGGGTCTTTACCTAGCAATATGGGTGTTGTGGAGCAGCTAGGTAGCTCCCCGTGCTTCTGTGGCGTCAAAGTGGTGTCAGGTGTCTCATAGAGGTAGACCTAAACGGTTAGGAACAAATTGAAAGGTTTGCCGTGTTGTTACAGTGGGTTCATACATTTAAATCAAAATGTTAACTAAGAACCTTATGTTCAGTTTTGAAAGGTTTACTTAGACAAAGTAGATCAATATGTAATATATGGATGCGTCTCTTTTTGTAGTTGGAGAAAAGATGCTTCTCCCCACACTAGGTACCCAGAAGTGTCACATACAATTAAATCTTTGACAGCGGCATTTAGCATGAGCTGGAATAGTGGTGCGACGTTCCACACACCCATTGGCACTCCTATGACGTGACCACTGGGTGCCAAGGTGTGCCGTGCTGAAAACCCCCATGCCCGTGGTTATGGTGGTCCTGGGAAAGCCAACTAGCAGTTGGCATGCATAGGATACTGTGATTTTTGCTATATATAGCACGCACAAACATCTAGATGATTGTAGCTTCAAGTTCCCTGAAGGGACATACAAATACAGTTTAAGGCTATGTTCACACGCTGTGCTTTTGGTCCGCTTTGTAAGGATCTGTGATGCCCACCAGGGCCGTTGGGTACTTGGTAACCGGGCCGGTCGGTGCTTGGGAGGTCAAGGTGGCGGTGACCCAGCTCCGTGACCCTTAGTGTGCAGTTTGAGGGGATTATTTATAGGGAAAGTTTGTGACGCCACCTGTGGTTTTTGGCCAGTTATGGCTGACACTGCAGTTTCAGACCACTGGGGCAGATGGTAGGGCAGCCTGGATGGTATCACTCCCCACAGGTGGAGCGGAGCCCCAGGGCATATGGTAAAGTCTATAGCAAGGACGTTGCTTTGATGATGAAGGGGGTCGAAGGGCATGAAAGGAGGAGACGCAGACAGTTTGTGCAGTTCTTTACCTTTACTTGCTGTACGGGGAAGGTCACCCAGCCGGGTGCTGTGCTTCTCAGAGTGCAGTCAGGTTAATCCCTAGGAGATCAATCTCGCTCTGCCGAGACACCTTTCATGGTCCTTCCCACGTTGCTCTTCCCTACGCTTGCAACTCACCTCTCTTGCCCTGCGCCGTCGTGAATAGGGTCCCAGGCTGATGGCTGTGGGTCTTCTCTGGTGACTGCAGCAGCACGTCCCCTGGCCCTAGTTCTAGCCACCGTCCTGCGGATTATTCACGGGTTGTGGCCACTGCTCCTGCAAAGCCAGTGGTCTCTGGTTTTCCTGGTCGGAGCCTGGAGCACCCAAACCAGATCAAGAGCTGTCCCCTCTGGCAACCAGTCCCTCCGCCCAACTCGGGTTATGACCGTATTCGGGCACACGGGTGGATCCACAACTCCTGTGTCCCCTAGGGCTCTCTCAGTCCTGTGTCTGCTTCGAATGCCTTCCTCTCACGTTCTCCCTCTCTTCTAGAGTGTTTTATCCACCTACTCTGACTCCTTTTCTAACCTACTGCTAACACCTCGTCCTGACCAGAAGATGGGGCCCCCCCTCTCTTTAGGGTCCGCCCAAATCCCCTGGCCCTGATTTGGCATTATGTTGTGTGCAGTTCTGTGTGTCTCAGGTTTGTGATCCTTCTCTCACCTGGGAACAGTGACACCACACCTATGGTGTAGGTGCTGCATCACTGTGGCGACCAGTCCGCAGGGGCACAACATTCCCCCTTGGCAAAGTACAGCACGTCCACAGGCTGCGAAACAGGTACAAGGTGTTATACAAAGAACGTACAAATTTTTTTTTTCTGTGTACACATTTTAACGTTGCTCAATTATAAAAATATAGAAATGCAAAAAGGTATAAAAACAAGTGCTGGTTCAACACAGTCTTTGCTAGGTCACCCGAACAATGTGTCCTCTAGCCGCGTAAAGTGTATCTTCAGTGAGAACCGCCCCAACCCACCTTAGTTCGACTCCGAGCGTGTCTGCGGGGTTCTAGGCCTGGCCTCATTTGGATCTTCAGCCACACCAACGGTTTATATTTAGCCAGGCTGAGCTGTCTTAGTGCACAGGTAGTCTGGTAAAGTGAAACAATGTTCACACATGCATCTCACAATGTCGGCTTAAAAACCAAGAAAAGGCACGTTCAAGAAATGCAACTATATACAGCAAGAGTTCTGATTATCTCATCGTCCATAATCAAAATTGTCCATGGTCATATTGATAAACTATTAAATACACATTTTAAATTATTATGAATCTCTAATACCTATCCAGGTTACACTATCTATGACACAGTAGCTATATACACTATAAACTTTTCTAAACCTATCCAGGTCATACTATCTACAACACAATAGACACTATCTAACTATTGTGAGAGTCATGTGGGATTAGTGGATGAGGGCAGGTATATCTCACCCAGGTATCTGTCCTATGCAACCTAACCTGGTCAGTATCACCTGGCTGCTAATGAATTAGTGGGAGGCGGTTGGGGTAGGTAAAAGGAGTCTCGGAGGTCGGGCGGGGTTCTCTCTCAGCCTGGGAACACAGAAGGCCTGTCTGTGTATGGAGACGCATGTGAGTGAAAGCATTGATCTTTGGTTATATGGTTTGGCTGAAGGGAGAAGCCCTTCAGTCTGCAGTGAGGTTGCATTCTGTTTAGTTAGTGCCAGACAGGCAAGGATTTTTGTTTGCTGTTTTGTTTTCTTTCTGTTTGCTTTCACCTTAATAAATCTGGCCCCAGGCCAGTGGCAACTAATTCTCTGCTGTTGGACTGAGTGACACACGAAATATACGTGCCCTTTGACCCCAGCAAAGGCAAACCCTGAGTGTATTATCACACTATGTACATTTTCGACCCTATTCAGGTACTGCTATTTACATTTATACATATTGTCCTCTGCCTCTACTTTTGCTGCTGCTTCCACGGCATCATGGTTACGCCTCCTCTGCCGGAAAGCACTTGCAGTCCTCCTTCCATAGTTGCTTCCATAGTTGCTACACCACAGTAGACCCCTGCCGATGCTTTGTCGACGGGGTGACAGTCTGTTCTGGGACAACTAGTGCGATCGGCCGTACCGAGCAACAGGCAATGGTGTTGTTGGCACGACTACCGCAGCCAGGGCTGAAGTTGCATGATACGCTGCAGATCCGGGGGCTGCTGGACTTGGGGATGGCGCCACGTCCGTAACTTCACTTAATTCAGCGCATACCACCCACGGTGTCCCACATGCTTGGTGTACTCTACCCAGTCTCCTGAGTACAGGTTTCGTTCGGAGGACCCCTCGGGTAAATGGAACTCCACATCTCTCCAGTTTACGAATATCTCGATTATCATGTGGGGTTCCGGATAAAGCCCCACCCTTTGTGCAGATTAAAGTTTACAACGGAGCCTTGCCTTCTCTCTACCTGGTTGGTGGCTCGAGCATTATAGACCTGGCTCTTGGCTCTGAAGTTCTTATCCTCATGGGCTCGCCATTCAGCCAGGTATCGCTGCTCCTCCTCCTCCTGCCACTGCCAACGGTATTCTGCCTCAGGAATTATTTCTAGGATATCCATCACATGACCCTCTCCTGACTGGGCCTCACCGGGAAACTCCATAAGCTCATCACCCCGGTGCACCCAGCGAAATTGCACAGCCACTGCTCAGGCTGCCCCTAATTGGGCGATGGTTTGAGCTGCAATGAGGCTGGAAAGTGTGCTCCCGTAATTTCTCACCTATCCCACCCCACATCTCTAGATGCCTGGTCAGTCTTAGGAGCTGGAGGTGGCTCTAAAGGACCCAGAAAGGTGTTCTCCATCTCTGGGGCAGTGGTACCTGTAACAACTGTTGTTCCTCCAGGTTGATCTTGTTCCAGGAGCGGCGGCCCGACCGGCTGCTGCTTCACTCTCTCCAGCAGGTCTCTCCGTCACTTATTGAAGGTGGTGGTCTGGACTTCCAGCAGCTGTCTACTCAGCTCCTCCATTTTGGTCCTCAGGAGCTTCGGGTCTACAGGCAGCAAAGGGTCTATGGGCATCCTTAGGCCACCGGGGGAGTCCATCCACTCGACCCCTGGTACCAACGCTTTTTCCTGGCTCTCCTCCATCATGCTCCTCGTGGTCTTTAAACTCTGCTCCTCTTTCTCGGTCGCATATGCTCCTTCTCCCTTTCATGGGCGTCGTATTCTCTCTCTGTTGTCGGCCACACCAGGGGGCGTAGTGGACAGGTCTTTCGGCAGGTCTCCTTGGCTCTCCATCGCCAAAGGGGATGGACTCCATTTTTCCCACTCTGTGCTGATCCATCCCATGACAGGAGGCCAAGGTACGCCTCCTGGCCAGCACATGGCATCACTTTATGGCGGTTGCCATTACTCACGTTCACATAGTTCTTTCAATGCAGTTCTTTAGGCGAACAGGATGCGGTGTTATCGGGGGTCCGAATCCTGTTTGTGATGCCAACTGCAACACCCACCAGGGCCATGGGGTACTCGGTAACCGGGCCGGTCGGTGCTTGGGAGGTCACGGTGGCAGTGACCTAGCTCCGTGACCCTGGACGTGCAGTTAAAGGGGATTATTTATAGGGGAAAGTTTGTGATGCCACCTGTAGTTTTCAGCCAGGGATGGCTGAAGCTGCAGTTTGAGACTGCTGGGGCAGATGGTAGGGCAGCCTGGATGGTATGGCTCCCCACAGGTGGAGCGGAGCCCCTGGGCATATGGTAAAGTCTATAGCAGGGATGGGCTTTGATGATGAAGGGGGCCGCAGGGCATGAATGGAGGAGACACAGACAGTTTGTGCAGTTCTTTCACTTTACTTGCTGTACAGGCGAGGTCACCCAGCCGGGTGCTGTGCTTCTCCAGAGTGCAGTCAGGTTAGTTAGTCCCCAGAAGATCAAAAGCACTCTGCCGAGACACCTTTCATGGGTCTTCCCAGGTTGCTCTTCCCTGCGCTGACCACTCGACTCTCCTGCCCTGCACCGTCGTGAATAGGGTCCCAGACTGATGGCTGCTGGCCTTGTCGGGCGACTGCAGTGGCATATCCCCTGGCCCTAGTTCTGGCCTCCATCCTGCGGATTATTCATGGGTTGTGGCCACTGCTCCTGCAAAGCCAGTGGCCTCCGGTTTTCCTGGTCGGGGCCGGAAGCACCCAAACCAGATTAGGACCTGTCCCCTCCGGCAACCAGTCCCTCTGCTAGACTTGGGTTGGAACCAGATTCGGGGCACACGGGTGGATCCCCCACTCCTGTGTCCCCTAAGACTCTCTCAGTCCTGCATCCACTCCAGACGACTTCCTCCAATGCTCTCCCTCTCTTCTACAGTGTTTTCTCCTACTCTGACTCCTTTTCTAACCTACTGCTAACCCCTCCTCCTGACCAAAAGATGGGGTCCTCCCTCTCTTTAGGGTCCGCCTGAATCCCCTGTCCCTGATTTGGGATGATATTGTGTGCAGCTCTGTGTGTCTCGGGTTTGCGACTAGAGATGAGCCACCACCATTGTGTTCGAATTCGATTCGTCGAATTGGGGGTATGTTCATCAAATGTTCGCCGAACACCGTTGAAAACTAATGAACTGTGCGGGGCACTTTCACTTCATACATATATTGCGGAAGTGAAATTAAGTAAAAGAAAGGGTTAAAAATAAAAAAATCTCTATGCTCACCTGTCCGGCAATCCACCGATGCCTCCAGCACCTCCTACCTGTAGGACATGCCGTGATGTCACAACCCGGCAGCGTCATCGGGTCACATGACCGCAATTAACACGGTAACCGGTCATGTGACCCGATGACGCTGCCACCGATGCCTCCATCACTTTCTGCCTATAGGACCTGCCGTGATGTCACAACCCGGCAGCGTCATCGGGTCACATGACCGGTTACCGTGTTAACTGCGGTCATGTGACCCGATGACGCTGCCGGGTTGTGACATCACGGCATGTCCTACAGGTAGGAGGTGCTGGAGGCATCGGTGGATCGCCGAACAGGTGAACATAGAGATTTTTTTATTTTTAACCCTTTCTTTTACTTAATTTCATTTCCGCAATGTATGTATATACATTGCAGAAGTGAAAGTGCCCCGCACAGCTCATTCATTAAGCGGAAAATGCGGCAGATGCGTTTTGTTGTCCAGATCTGCCACATTTTCTAACCGTTATCGAACATAACCTCGAACTGCCGAATTTGAAGCTAGTTGTTCGCATTCGTCAAATGACTCAACCACCGCCCAAAACAGCTTGAATTTGAGATTGGCGAATATTTTGAATCGAACACCGCTCATCTCTATTTGCGACCCCTCACACCTGGGAACGGTGACACCACACCTATAGAGTAGGTGCAGCATCACCGTGGCGACCAGTTCGCAGGGGCGCCACAGATCCACTAATTGCAGTGAAACACATTGACATCGGCTGACCCAGCCAAGTCAATGCATTTCACTAATTTGCATTCTGACACTGCGAAAAGCGCAGCGGCGTTCACAAACAAAACGCTGCGCTTTGTGAGGATCCGTTCTTGGTGCAGTTTTGCACCAAAACTGCTCCTCACAAAACGCAGCAAAAATGCTGTGTGTGAACGTAGCCTAAAATGAAAAACACCTGTTGTTAATAATATGAAAACAGTTTTAATACATTCAAAAGTTCAAATCACCCCCTGTTGCCCCATTTAAAATAAGTCATTAGACAAATATAAAACATACATATATTTGATATCGCTACATTTGTAAAAATCTGATTTATTAAAATATAAAACAAATTAATGAGATCTGTAGACAGCACAAGAAATGAAAACGTTGAAATTATTTTTTTGGGCCACCACAACATTGCAATGAAATGCAAGAAGAGGCAATCAAAACATCATATCTACTCCAAAATGGTATAAGTATAACATGAGCTCAGAAATAAGAAACAAGCACTTACAAAACCCCATCTCCCAAAGAATTGAAACCTGTGTGGGTGTCAGAAAAAGGAAACACTAGCTAAATTAATGTATATATTTTTTTCTTTTACAAATGTCAGAATTTTTACCAGGTCAGGTACTGTGAACATGGTAAGTTAAAAAAAAAAAAACCATTGTGGGATTGCAGTTTTTCTTGGCAATTTCAAGGCACTTGGATTTTTTAATGAATTAAATGAAAAAATCAATTGAGTACGGTAGTTCAAAAGTACAACTCATCCTGCAAAAAACAAGCCCTTGTATGACTGTGTCGACGTATACATGAAAAGTTACAGCTCTTGGAAGAAGGAAATGAAAGGGCAAAAACTGAAAATTGCTTGGTTGTGAAGGTTAAAGCGTTAACACATCATGATGTAGCAAACATTCTCAATGGCTTGTGCCTTATTAATTGCAAGTTAAAACTCCTGCATCATAAGAGGTACTGTCAAGTTAACGTTTGCCTTATCTGTAGTTATCAACACATCTACTTCAGAATACCTTGTTATAAGGTGTAGTAGGTAGTGGCTCCTCTGGGGTTTGCTGGTATGGGTTTTTCGCAGTCATTACCACAGGACTGGTTATATGTGGTGTGCCATTGCTAGCTATATGACTCTGATTTTGTTTACTTCCTTTAGCCAATGCACTGGCTCCTTTGCGCACTTGAGTAGACCTAATTGAAAGATATATAACATTGTCTAACTGTAATTATGTTGTTTTACTGTGTAGTTTCAAATAGCTTTAGATTTGTCAGTGCATAAGTAGAAAGTAAGGACTTTTGCTACTACTTATTACATTTAGTATATAAATTTAAGTAAAAAAAATGTACATTTTTAGGTTATGTTCTGCTTTTTTTGTTTCCTGCTTTTTTTATTATATTTTCGAGATTTTTATTATACAATATTGTTACTGTTGATACACTGCATGGGCATACATATTGGGTAACCCATAAATGACATCTATAGGAGATTTTATGAGATCCCATTCTAAATCCATAGGCATTGGAGTTATATAGAGCTCGTTGCCCCTTTGGAGCTAAACAGCCTTTAGGTTGTTTACAAAGTTTTGGCATGTGCCTTTGGGATTATTTTGGCCATTCATCCAGAACAGCTTTTGTGAGATCAGAAACTGATGTTGGATGAGTGGGCCTGCCTGCAATGTCTGTTCTCATTCATCCCAAAAGCATTTGATATTGATACCAGAGCTCAGTCAAGATCTTCCACACCAACCATACCCCATCAAGTCTTTATGATACTTGCTTTGTGTGCTGGGACCTAGTCATGTTGGATCAAAAAAGAGCCTTCCCCAATCTGTCCCAAACCAAACAATTGTCCAAAATGTCTTGGTATTCTGAAGCATTAACATTTCCCTAAATTAGAATCAATAAGGGGGCCATACTTATCCAACTCCAAATAGCATTATTCCTCAATTTTACTGGCATTGACCAAATCTAGACATATCCAACGGACTGCCAGCCAACATTATTTTTTTTTCTGGAAGGCTTATAAAAAAAATCATGGACAGACACTATATTTAATGGATACATTGGAAAACCTGAATAAATCATTAAGAAATGATACATGTCTACAGCCCATAATTCCAATATGAACATAAAAATATGAATTTCTGGCTAATTGGCAACCCAGACTGACAGACAGAAAAAACTGTTACATCACATCACTGAACACGTTTCTACAACTTCTCAGTACAGGAGCCTCAACTTTATTCCACGCCATTTGACACTTGGTATTATCTTTGGTGATATAAGGGTTGAATGCAGCTGCTTGGCCATAGAAACTCATGTCATGAAGCTACCGGTGAACGTTTATTGTGCGGATGTTAATGTCTGACAAGGTTTGAAATAAGCAGAGCGTTGTTGAATTGTATGTAATATGCAGCCTAGCAATTAGTGACTCCGCTCTGTAACACTTCATAGATGAGTTGCTTTACCTCCTAAACACTTCTACTTTTCAATATTATTAGGCTGAAGGGACACTGTCAGATTTCCTCACGCGAGTGTAATGCAAAGGAAATCTCATTAGTGCGAGCTCCTCACATTACACTCGCATTGCGAGGGAAATGCGTGTTCAGGGGGCGTGGCCTGCAGCTCTATGTAGGAGGCAGCTTTTACAGAGCTCCGGTGCCGGACATAAAGCGACGGGGAATTTGTCTTTTTAAAGACAAAGTACCCCTCTCATTACCGACTAGATCGATTAAGGATCTTTCAGACCTCATCCCGGTCGCTTAGTAACCTTTTCTGGTGAACCGTCTGACAGTTTCAAGCTGAGGCCCGTGACAGGGCTTCTCTGCCTAGCCGCCATCTTGTGTGGCGCCATTTTACCTACTTCTGTCTAATTATACCGGGATTTTGACTGCAGCTTTTCCCTTGCCGCTCCTTACCGGTACTCTTTGCTATTCTCCCGGTGTCCATTGTCTGCCCGACCGATTTTATCAAGCCTCATCATCTCCCAGAAGAGCCCGGGCGCGGAAGATAGCGTTTACCCGCGGCTAATTAGCTGACGCAGATAGTGTTTGATGTTTGCGGCGCCAACCGGAGGCTCTGACTGAATTGGAGGAGGCTAATGACAACCGGTTTAACGGGGCACTTCTCCCTCATCTTCTCCGCTTCAGCGTGACCCGGAGAGAAGGAGCGGATCTGGCGGGGGCCAGCATCGCACCCGAGCTGCTCTGACCAGAGAGACGTCGGTCTTCTGAAGTCGGAAGAAGAGGATCTGGCAAGCGCCAGCATCGCACCCGAGCTGCTCTGATCAGAGAGACGTCGGTCTTCTGAAGTCGGAAGAAGAGGATCTGGCAGGCGCCAGCATCGCACCCTAGCAGCTCGGACCAGAGGGACGTCGGCCATCAGAAAAAGAAAGAAGACATCTCCTCTCACTGCCTGCGATCACCGTGGACTCCTATCTCCCGCCTTTTTGGTAAAGTGCATTGTTCATAGCACTACTTCTCCCCTCTTCTCATTTGGTGAGATTATTCCCTAGAGGATTATCTTTTCTTGGGCAATATCTTGCTTTTCTTCTATTATTTATGTTATTTGGCACTTGTATCTCCCTTATAAAGCCCTCTCTTTCCTCATAAGGGAGAGACCATATGAGTGAAGTCTGTCATAATATATTTAATTTACATATGGAACTCTGTTTTCCTGTATTTTAGCATTTCTTTACTCTGCAATTGAGTTATTGTTACCTTGGTCATCTTCTATTGTCTTATATGCTCTTTAATGTTATATAGGTAATGCTATATGAATTATATGACCTTAGCTAGGTCAGTATTTCAAGTGTCTTCTACTGACACCTAGTGGGCTGAGATTGTTAGACATTGTATTTGCACTCTTTGTCAAGTTCCTCCATTTGATAAGGATTTAATGTAATTATTACTGGTTTGCATTTGACTGCTGTAACCTTACATTACTCTCTGTTACTCACAAACTATTTCTCATACTACATCTCTTTTCCTTGCTTACATATTAATTGAGTCTAAGGTTGCTACTTAGATTTGATCTCCCCTAAATTTTCTCCTCCCCCAAACCTTCTCCATTCCATAAATAACCAACCATAAATAATTAATTGCTCGACTTATTTGAATCAAGTCCACTATATTTACGAATTTTAAAGCCATCAATCCTAGTTTTAACTATTTAGTGACAATATGCCTTCTAAGTCAAAACTAACTACGAGCTCCAACACTACAGACCTGATAATTAATCCCCTTAAGAATTCTCCTACAAGCAAAATTCCTACCCCCAAACCAAACAACTCCTTTGCCAAGACAGGGAAAGATAAAACCAATTCTGACCATAACTTAAAGGACTGGAGCTCTACCATGGAAGTTGTGTCGTCCCATAATACTTCTTCTGCAAGCACAAAGAGGAAAGAGATGGAGACTCCTTCCAAATTTAGTTCTAGCTTCGCCTCCTCAGATCACCCAGAAGCTGATCGAGATTCAAACCTTAAGAGCCCAGTAAGACAGAAGCTCAAGAAAGACCTACCTGATTTGGAACCACTTCTCAATTTTGACGCAGGACAACCTCTAAATAAAGATTTCTTTCTAAAATTGTTTACCGCTTTTAATCATTCACTTAAAGAAGAAATGATGGAGCAATTTGATGAGGTCAAGTCATCAATGTCCTCAATAGTTTCTCGAGTAGAAGAAAACGAAAAATTGCTGACTGACCTTAAACTAGATAACAAAAATACTAAGAGTGAACAAACCAAGATGAAAGAAGAAATTAAGATCTTGAAAGACAAACTCATTGACAGAGAAGACAGAGACAGAAGACTTAACCTCAAATTTAGAGGTATACCGGAGAGTGTTAAAAACTATGAGTTAATCGACTATGTCAAAAACTTAACTAAAAAGACTATACCCTCAAAAACCGAAATAGAATACTCAATTGAAAGAGCTCACAGGCTTCCCAAACCTTCGCACCTGTCAGATGACATTCCCAGGGATGTCATCGCTAAGTACTCATTTTTCCAGACAAAAGACTTGATCAATGTTCATTTGAGAAAAAACAGAACCTTACCGCCGCCCTTTGACAAGATAAAAGTCTTCTCAGACGTATCTAAAGAAACCATGATTAGACGGAGAACCCTAAAACCAATTACAGAGGCCCTGAGAACCAGACAAATTCCATACAGATGGGGTCGTCCTACTCCAAGTGTAATCTTCTCCTTTAACCGCAAAACTTTCAATATTGAGGACGTCAATCTTGGTCTCAAGACTCTCAAAGATCTACATTTTGATGGAGCGGGATGAGCACCTACCTTGACGTTAACTAATTCGATCAATTCTAGGCACCTTGGCCAAAACGTTAGCCCAAAGGAAGTTAAATACCGGTTCTCTTGAACCCTTCCTCTTTATAGGTACATTTGTTAACATCAATTAAATTTAAAATTTCCTTAGTTTTAATTCTTCTAAAGTTTTAATTTACTAGTTGAAAAAGTAATCCTAGTTTTTTTCTGATTCCCTCTCCAACCCCCTTTAAACTTTATTAACTTACAAACCTCAACTTCCCTCGTTTTCCTACCACGAATAGCTACATAGCCAGAACATGACCCTTAAATTCATGTCAATCAATTCAAACGGTTTAAACTCTCCTCAAAAAAGATTCTTTGTTTGGAAAGATCTGAAGAAATACCATATAGATGTGGCCGGTTTACAGGAAACTAGGTTTTCTTCAGAGAATTCCCCTAAATTCACCAACTCTAGATTCCCCCACACTTACTTTTCGTCAAATAAGAAGAAAAAATCAGGTGTAGCCATTCTTATAAAGGATTCAGTCAAATTTGAAGAGCTTGAGGTCACAACAGATGATGAAGGCAGATTCATTATCCTTGTATGCAAATTGAATGAAGTCACCCATACTCTAGTTAACCTTTATGCACCAAATAATGGTCAAATTTCGTTCCTAAAAAAACTTTTTAAAAAGGTGAGAGAAACTCAAAAAGGTACCCTTTTCATTTTTGGCGACTTTAATGCTGTTCCCAATACCAGCTTGGACTCATCAAACAAACACAGAAACATAAATACCCAGCTAAATCCCCTCTTTAATAGGGAGGAGTTGTACGACGCTTTTAGATGTATTAATTCCTCTTCTGTAGAATTCACGCACTTCTCTAACGTCCATAAAACTTTTGCACGTATTGACCTAATTCTCACCAATATTAACTCACTTCGTAATATTAAATCAGTATCTATCCTCCCTAGAACCTGGTCTGACCATTCCCCAGTAATTTTCGAATCGTTGGGTGAGTTCCCCAATAGGAATCAGGGTATATGGAGGGCCAACTCTTTCCTTTTTAACCACCCTCATTTTAA
The DNA here is from genome assembly GCA_033576535.1 of Allobates femoralis. Classification (NCBI taxonomy): domain Eukaryota; kingdom Metazoa; phylum Chordata; class Amphibia; order Anura; family Aromobatidae; genus Allobates; species Allobates femoralis. Next base: position 686,738,585 of record JARQOC010000003.1, on the reverse strand, counting down.
TTCGGAGATTAGAAATGAGTTGAAACTCTACTTTAAAGAAAATGATTTAGAAGAGACCCCTATCACAGCTATTTGGATGGCTCACAAAGCAGTAATTAGAGGCCTTCTTATCAAGTTGAACTCAACACTTAAGAAATCCCTTTTAAAAGACACAGAAAATTTAGTAAAAAAAAATTAAAGAACTGGAGGTAACTGCTGCAAACTCCCCTAATGAAACAATTTTTCAGGAAATACTCGCCCTAAGGATAGAACTCAAATCATTGTTAATTTCTGATTTTGACAAACTTTCTCGAATAAGCAAGTCAAACTATTACAGCTGTACAAATAAACCCTCTAAACTCTTTGCGAGGTTGATAAAAATCCGTAGGACTAGATCTAATATTACTCAAGTCAAGAATAAACATAACATTCCTCAGAAACTCCCACAATCAATCTCAAATACTTTTGCCGAATTTTACAAATCTCTCTATAATCTAAAGGAAACTCCTACGGGCTTTCCCCAACTCTTCCTAGTATCTCGTCATTCCTAGATTCAGTTGAACTCCCGTCTTTATCCAAGCAAGACATAGAATTCCTAAATTCCCCTTTTACAGAATCAGAAGTCTTGGACACAATCCACTCTCTCAAAAAATGCAAATCTCCTGGTCCGGATGGATTTCAGAATGAATATTTCACTGCCTTTCAAGAAATTCTATCTCCTTACATTACTAAATTAATAAATTTTACAACTTCTAAAAATGCTTTTTTTCCTACAGAAATGCTACAAGCCACCATAATTGTTTTATCTAAAAACAAGGGAGACACAGAGAATGTCTCGAACTATAGGCCCATCTCACTTTTAAATACAGACCTTAAAATTATTACTAAAACCATTAATACAAGAATTCAGAAAGTCATTCCGAAATTAATACATAGCGACCAGGTGGGATTTATCCAGAACAGAGGAACAACAGACGCCACCCGAAGAATTCTAAACCTAATGTCCTATATAGAAAAAAACTCCATCCCCACAATTATGGTCTCTGTCGATGCTGAGAAAGCATTTGACAGAGTCCATTGGAAGTACCTTTTTGAAACCCTAAAAAAATTTGGTTTTAGAGGTAATATACTTAACATAATCCAAGCATTATATTCTTACCCCACTGCAAAAGTCTTAACCAATAATGTCCTTTCCGAGGAATTCCCTCTTTCTAATGGTACGAGACTAGGCTGTCCATTGTCTCCCTCCTTGTTCGACCTTTTCATTGAACCATTAGCTGAAAAGATTCGCATGAACCTACTTATCAAAGGGTTACATACACATTTTAAAGAATATAAAATCAGTCTCTTCGCCGATGACATAATCCTTACTCTTACAGATCCTCTCAATTCACTACGCAATCTTCTAGCCACAATTGAGGAGTTTTCTAGGGTTTCTCTCTACAAGATCAACCTCAATAAAACCCAAGTTCTCCACATGAACCTAGATTCAGATCTAATAAAATCTCTTAAATTCGAACACAACTTTTCCTGGGACAGAGTAGACTTAGATTACTTGGGCATTAAAATAACTAAACAAATTTCCAATATGGCAAACATTAACTTCTCTGAAATTTTTAAAACTATACAAGCGGACCTTTTGCATATTTCCAAAATTGATGTATCTTGGATTGGTAAAGTGGAAGCATACAAAATGTTCGTACTCCCTAAGTTACTCTATGTCTTCCGCTCCATACCTTTACCCCCCAAACAGTCGTGGTTTAAAAAACTACAAACCCAATTAATGAATTTTATCTGGGGTCATAAAAAACCTAGAGTGGCGAGGACTATACTTGAGAAAAGTAAATCAAACGGTGGTCTGGCTATTCCTAACTTGTTGGCATATTTTAATGCTTCAGTAATAAAACTTAGTCAGACATGGTGGAACCAAGATTTTAGACCCAGCTGGCTCTCCTTGGAAGAATCTAAACTTTCCAGAAATGGTCTATCTCTTCTGTTGCTCTCATACTTATGTGATTCATCTAAGCGACTTCCTAAAGAGCATACAGTTAAAGCAGCAATTCAATCCTGGAGGCGCCTTATGACAAAAAACTCTGATCCTTTGTTGACTACTACTCCCAACTGGATCCCCATAGAAGTTCTGGAATTCCTGTCCCCGGGCCTAAAAATTGACTCTTGGAAAATTGTTGGAATTAATTTTATCTCGGACATAATTAATATTGAAAAAAAACTTATCCCTTTTGACGAATTGAGTTCAATTTTTAACTTGAATGAGCTGGAAGTTAAAATTTGGGACAAAATCAACAATCTTTATAACAAACACAAAATTAATTTTTTTCTGCCCCTAAATGTTAGCCAAATGTTCAAACACTCAAATAACATTACCTTTTGGAAAACTAATAATATATACAAGAGATTTAATGATGATGTAACACTAACCAAATCCACTAATATAGTAGCATGGGAAAGGGAATTAAAAACTTGTATCCCTACAGATTGCCTAAGTAAAACTCTCACAACATTACATTCCTGTATACCTTGCTCTTCTCTTATCGAATCGCATTACAAGATTCTTCTTCGCTGGTATTATACACCTGTTAGACTTCATCAGATCAAAGAGGATTATTCTCCTTTATGCTGGCAGAATTGCCTCAAGGAGGGGAATATCTCCCATGTCTTTTGGGATTGTGAAGCCCTTAACTCATACTGGGGTGAAATACAAATACTAATTAACGAGATCACAAATAGTGACATTACTTTAACTCCAGAACTTACTCTTCTCTTAATTGGCATAAACTCTATCCCAAGAGACTTTAGACCCCTTATTGCACATATATTACTAGCCGCCAAAAATCTTATAGCATCAAAATGGAGAAGCCCCGAGCCACCTCTGTTCAATGTTTTACTTGAAAAAATAGCTACTCATAACTCCTATGAACTCTCGTTTGCTATGAGAAACAAAATGTACAGGAGGTATGAGAGTAAATGGCGGTTGTGGAATTGTTATTTTCCCACTAACCACTCAACTATTCCTTCACATATTACTGTTTCTGGCTATACTCAATCTCAATGCTTGGAGAACTAGATCCATTCCCTTTCCCCTTCTGTTTATACCTTTTTTCTCTCCTTCCCTTTCTCCTTCTTCTTCTCTAATTTTAGCGTTATATTTGTTATAGTTTCATGATTCTTGTTTGACTCAATCAACTTGACTCTTTCCATGATTATTTATCTCTATTTGATTTTTTTTTTATTTTTCAATAATCATCTGATGCTCATTTCCATTGAATTACTTGATTACTATAATGCTTTGTTTGTATTTTATTTCTATTCTGTATCTTAAAGGGTAAGCTAATGTTCTTACAAGTATTATGTTATTTGTTATGATATTTAAAATTCAATAAAATATTTTGAACAAGGAAATGCGTGTTCAATCGCAGCATGCTGCGATTGAACGTGATTTCTCCGCGCGAGTAGACAATGAAAGTCTATGGGTGCGAGAAAATCTTGCACCCATACAGCACACTGTGCGATAGTCACACTCGTGTGCATTAAAAATTGCTTCAAACTCCGCGGCTGTCAAAGCTGCAGAGTTTGAATTTGCCAATTTCCCGATACAGTAACAAATCATCTTGCACCACTGTGACAACATCGGTGAAAGATGATTAATGAAAACACAGCTGCTGTGCCCATTTTTTAATTACCGTGATTTAGCAGCATATTAACCCCATCTGCAGCCTCTGTGCGGCATGTCAGCACAGAGACTGCAGATGCGGCTAATAAGCAGGTGTCTGCAGGGTTAACCAGCTGTTTGTGTGGTGCCAGCATGTGTCCAAGGAGTGTCCACACTCCCTGGACACATTCTGACATCACACCCTGGCTGTGCAGGGCCCAGCAATTGTCGGGAATAATTAATTTACTGAAAATGCCCGCCGGCTTCTGAAATGAAGAGCTGTCTGAGGTACTGTACGCAATTAGCGTACAGTACCATGGATAGCTCCTCATTTCAGGAGCAGGGCGGCTGGTACTGTACGTGACCCGCCCATGGGTCTATGGGAACTCAGTATCCAGGATGTCACTGGTGGTCTGCGTGTACCCGTACCCTGGGGTCACTTGGAAAAGGGGAAAAACAAAAGCAGGAAATAATAAAGTCTTGTGACGCCACCTGTGCATTCTGGTTATCTCACCAGCACTGCTTCAGGCCTCCAGGGATGATGGATGGGCAGCTTGGGTAGTACGGCTCCCCACAGGTTGCTTCCTGGTGTGAACCGGTATGGCTCTTCTCCTCTGCCCCCAGTCTGCTTCTCTACTCCTTAAGCCTTTCCTTCGACCTCACTCGCAGGCCCTCACACTGGCTATACTGGTCAACTGGCTCGGGCCTAGCACGGCTCCGACACACCAGGACATCTTCAAAGTTCTCCTAGCGACTGCACACTCTAGCTAACTCTGCCCCCAGCACCAGTATTTATAGGGGATCTTGCTTAAAGTCAGCAAGTGGAGCTCCCCCTACTCTTCTGGGGTGGAAGGTGTTGGGTGTATGTAGGTTACCTGTTGTGGAAATCCATCCATGCTGTAGGTGGTCCTGTGGCTACCTGTAATGCCAGGGTGCCACATTTCCCCCTAGTTAACATCAGCATTCCTGGACTGAGAAAGATTTTCAAAACATTGAACAACAAAATCAATAACAGTTATTATGTACATAGTCTTAAAAGGAAAAATTTACAAAAACCACTGAAAAATGGTAAAAAGTAAAAACAAAGTGCAGTCCGTAACGGTACTAGTCCATCTACCGCAGGCTGTAAAAGTTTGCTATCACACCAGTCCTGTGATTATGGTCCATTGTTAAGGGTAAGGTAGGGGAAAAGTTCCAACATTTTCCCTATGGGCATCTCTGCTTAGGAGACCTGGTACCTCCTCTACACCCCAGGCACTTTTTGTCCCTAACTGAATGTGCATGGGGCTGGACCCAGTTCATCCACACTTCTGTACACTACTATTCACATTTTAATGTACAATCTCGAACACATATTTACATTCTCAATTTTGTCTCACTTATACTCTCTATACCTGAGTGGTGGCTGCCCAAAATTACCACGGGTAGACCTTCATAATACTGGTGCATCTGTATTATCTACTGCTGGTGTAATGCTAGTACTGTCAGCTAATCTACAAGCAGATCTATGTGTTGGCAGATTGTAATATTGTCTTAGTCTCTCTATGGAACTGGCAAGTGAACCGATTGCAGGATCCTCTGGTTCTGCTACAACGAGGGTTTCTTCCGGAATTTGAACAGGTACTTCTGGGATTCTTACAGATTCTTTTATTCTTCCTTGTTCTTCCAATGGTTGGTAAAAGTGAATTACTGGCACAATTACCGCTCCCTCACATTGGGGCCAATCCTCTGGAAAGTTTCCAAGTATTGTGTGTATCACTTTCTCCTTTGGTTCTAACTGCAGTGTACAAGGTATTCCTTCTTTTTGCACTCTAAGTTGTTCTGGACATACTTTCAGATGATCCCTTGATACAGTTGAAGTGGTTCAACCTCCATCTTTACTGATGAGACAGGTTTTACTGTTGTCAAAATTGGATTCTAACACACTATAGGGCTCTTTTTCCCACTGGTCATCAAGCTTATGATGTCTTCTTTTTCTTTTTAGTACAACCTCTGCAGGTACTAAAGGTTCAGCTTGTGCACTCTTGTTGTAATCTTTTGTTTGTTTTTCTCTGCTCTTTTTCAGATTATCTTCTACATGATTGTATCATTTTGTACTGTTCTTGGTGAGTTGTGTCCCAATCGACATTAGATGTTTCTGCATCTGGTACTACAATTTCAATGTCCAAGTCAACTGGTAATTTTCCAGGGTGCACTCTCATTTGATAAGCTGGTGTGCAATTGTGGAACTCACAGGTATGTTGTTATACTGTAACGTCACCGTCAGGCTCGGTGACTGTTCTTCCTGCCCCATTCACTAGGCTGCGCCTGATTTTTTTTGGCTAGGGGTGCCGCAATTAGGGGGGCCATGTCATCATCGGGACCTGCTCCTTTGGTTCCTGTCTCTGCCGCTGACGCCGTGTTCTTCCTGTGGGTAATGCTGGTGACAAGAGAGAGGTCCCTGCAGAGGCTTCCTTCTTCTGTCAGAAGTGGGGTGGTTAGTACCAGTCATACATTACCATCTGGCCTAGTTGTAGGGGCGGACCGGATGAGGTAATCAGGTTGTGAGCTCTGGCCTATGAGAGAGAACCGCACCCTTCAAATACCTTGGGGCCAAAATAAGAGATCTGTATAGGCTGGAGGAATTGACGAGCTGGGACTCTCTGACCCATGATAAGTTCAAGAAAATCTGGACACCATGGACAAAATATCTAAACGACACCACACCGTAGATACAGGGAATTGGGGAAGCGTGGTAGGGATAGAAGAAGAGGTCTATAGCCTCAGGAGATATGGGCGCAGGAAGATTAAAAACAAGATTGACCAGTGTGGTGCCATTTAGACTAAGACTAGGGCGTTTCAGATCTCTCTTTAGCACACTTAAATCCGGTGACCTGCAAAAATTGTCAAATTTTTCGAGATGTGAGTAACATCTCAGATTTTCCTCTATAATGGGAAGTTTTTGTTTTGTTTGTTTTGTTCTAAGTTACATTGGCCCCCGGTCTGTTTCGGGGAAATTGCTGAATCTATTTTCATTGTAATTTGTCTGTGTATTTCAGTGACTATAACTGCTTCACTAATGGTTTTGATATGTGTCTCTGTATACACAGTTTTCTTTTCTAAGTTTAAAATATAAAATAAATAATTTGAAAAAAAAAATAAAAATACCTTGGGGCCTGTCCTGCAAGCTGCCAGATATATTCTTGGTTTCCCAGTGATCAAGTTTGTGCTCTATTATATTGACTGATCTTTGCCTGGATTTTGACCCTTCAACTGCCTGATGTTTTTGTACCTTGCTGCCCTCTTGATTTTTTAAGCTGCCTGCTGACTACGTTTTTGGATCCTGATTTTGTACTGACCCGCTAGTCTTATCCCTTCCTGGCAACCTCCCTGCTCCGGTCTGCTGCTCACCTATAAGCAGCTACCCCTTGGGCTCCGCTGTAATTCCAGATCCCTGTATAGGAGTAAAGGGTCTCGGAGTTCTCGGGGCGCTGCCTTACCAACTGCTCAGCCTTTGCAGTGGACGATAGTCACATTATATCTGGCCCAAATATTTTTTATATATATACAGTTGTGGCCAAAAGTATTAACACCCCTGCCGTATGGAGGAACTCGTAAATCTCAACATACTAGACCCGGGGGTATGGACCGTCATCACAATACATGGGCCCCTTGGCTGATGTATAGAGAGTCTTCGGACCTGGAGTCCTGGTTGTCCCGGGAGTGACTGCTGTATGCATTGGAGACACTGGTTCACCCCGGAGAACACCCGGTTAGCCAGCCCTTATCTGGTGAAGTCCAAATGATTGGACATTTAGGTGTCCTGAAGAGCTAGTATTTTTCTAAACTGTGCTGTCGCTTTCTTTTCTTTCTTTTCTTTTCTAACTTTCATATTTCCTCTCTCTTTCCTATCTGATTTTCCTATCCACTCACTATTGTTGAATTAATAGACAATTGCTGAGGTATTCAAATTCTTTTATTAATATTAAAAGAAGAATTTTTTTTATTTTTCTTTTTCAGACATTATATGTACTGCCCTGAATATATACGGTTAACAATGTCTCACCGTTATCCTGTTCCCTAAAATAGGGTATTCTACTCATTGTCTGCCAATACCATGCTATTTGCCAACTCTATATATTTGTTGATATTACGACATGTTGTTTGTATTTTCGAAAGGGGAATGTACCCGCCTGAATGTTTAATTACCTATGCTTAAAACCCAATAAAAATTGATTTACAAAAAAAAAAAAAAAAGTATTAACACCCCTGCAATTCTGTCATACTAATACTAATACTTAGTTTCTTCCTGAAAATGATTGCAATCACAAATTCTTTGGTATTTATTATCTTCATTTAATTTGTCTTCAATGAAAAAACACAAAAAGAATTGTCCTAAAGCCAATTTGGATATAATTCTACACCAAACATAAAAAAGGGGGTGGACAAAAGTATTGGACCTGTTAGAAAAATCATGTGATGCTTCTCTAATTTGTGTAATTAACAGCACATGTAACTTACCTGTGGCACCTAACAGGCGTTGGCAATAACTAAATCACACTTGCAGCCAGTTGACATGGATTAAAGTTGACTCAACCTCTGTCCTGTGTCCTTGTGTGTACCACATTGAGCATGGAGAATAGAAAGAAGACCAAAGAACTGTCTGAGGACTTGAGAAACCAAATTGTGAGGAAGCATTAGCAATCTCAAGGTTACAAGCCCATCTCCAAAGATCTGAACGTTCCTGTGTCTGCCGTGCGCAGTGTCATCAAGAAGTTTAAAGCCCATGGCACTGTGGCTAACCTCCCTGGATGTGGACGGAAAAGAAAAATTGACGAGAGATTTCAACGCAAGATTGTGCGGATGGTGGATAAAGAACCTCGAGTAACATCCAAACAAGTTCAAGCTGCCCTGCAGTCCGAGGGTACAACAGTTTCAACCCGTACTATCCGTCGGCGTCTGAATGAAAAGGGACTGTATGGTAGGATACCCAGGAAGACTCCACTTTTTACCCCGAGACATAAAAAAGCCAGGCTGGAGTTTGCCAAAACTTACCTGAGAAAGCCTAAAACGTTTTGGAAGAATGTTCTCTGGTCAGATGAGACAAACGTAGAGCTTTTTGGGCCAAGGCATCAACATAGAGTTTACAGGACAAAAAAAGAGGCATTCAAAGAAAACAACACGGTCCCTACAGTCAAACATGGCGGAGGTTCCCTGATGTTTTGGGGTTGCTTTGCACTGGACTGCTTGACTGTGTGCATGGCATTATGAAGTCTGAAGACTACCAACAAAATTTGCAGCATAATGTAGGGCCCAGTGTGAGAAAGCTGGGTCTCCCTCAGAGGTCATGGGTCTTCCAGCAGGACAATGACCAAAAACACACTTCAAAAAGCACTAGAAAATGGTTTGAGAGAAAGCACTGGAGACTTCTAAGGTGGCCAGCAATTAGTCCAGACCTGAATCCCATAGAACAGAGGTCCCCAACTCCAGTCATCAAGGCCCACCAACAGTCCAGGTTTTCATTATTTCCTTAGAAATTTGACAGTTGGTAATTCAATCTCCTGCACAGGTGGTGATTCCAATTGTCAAATGCCAAGGAAATCCTGAAAACATGCACTGTTGGTGGGCCTTGAGGCCTGGAGTTGGGGGCCTCTGCCATAGAACACCTGTGGAGAGATCTAAAAATGGCAGTTTGGAGAAGGCACCCTTCAAATATCAGGGACCTGGAGCAGTTTGCCAAAGAAGAATGGTCTAAAATTCCAGCAGGGCACTGTAAGAAACTCATTGATGGTTATCGGAAGCGGTTGATCGCAGTTATTTTGGCTAAAGGTTGAGCAACCAAGTATTAGGCTGAGGGTGCCAATACTTTTGTCTGGCCCATTTTTGGAGTTTTGTGTGAAATGATCAATGCTTTGCTTTTTGCTTCATTCTCTTTTGTGTTTTTTCACTGAAGACAAATTAAATGAAGATAATAATACCAAAGAATTTGTGATTGCAATCATTTTCAGGAAAAAACTGAGTGTTATCTGACAGAACTGCAGGGGTGCCAATACTTTTGGCCACAACGGTATATATATATATATATATATATATATATATATATATATATATATATATATATATATAAAACCATTACCTTATTTATTTATTTATTTTTCTCTTCTCCCCACTATGTTTTCTTACTTTTCTCCTATTTATTTCTTGTGGCATTGCCACCTTTGATGGACTTGGTACAAAACTGTTTTCCTGGATTTTTTTTTTCCTGAAGCTGATCCTGCTACTAATTACTTCACCTGTTTCCTGCATTGCTCAAGTCCTGTGGAAGATCACTCCCATCTTCCACTATGAAGCAACATAAGCCACAGTCTGTTTTTCCCTGGGAGAAGTCTGGATGTCGGAAGTCTTCACCCCCGGGACACCAGCAGCAGGGTGGTTCTCGCCATGCCTACCCGGGTGCTCAGGTATTGCCCGCTGATGCGGCCAAAGTTTTATTACCTATCCGCTTATCTTACCTTAAGAAATCTGTTTGGTTGGAGGCTTATGTAGATAGTGGCTCAGAAAGAAATCTTATAGATGCCCAGGTGGCAAGAATTCTAAGAGTACCACTACTAAGGCTTAGTGCCCCCATAAAAACCACTGCAGTTAATGACATACCTCTCGTACAGGGTGGAGTAGAGTGTGTCACTAAAGAAGTGTCAATGCTGGTGGGGGCTTTGCATGTGGAAAATGTGTCTTTTTGTTATTGATAATGTATCATCTGCAGTAATTCTGGGTATGCCATGGTTGCGCAAGCATAATCCAGTCATAGACTGGCACCTGGGTGATATTGGAGCCCAGTGTCACGAAAAATGTATGTCGCTATCAGTGAACCAAGTTAAGGTTACGCCTCCCCGTGTACCTTTAGTAGTCAGGGATTTTGCAGATGTTTTTTCTAAAGTGGAATCAAAGAAATTACCCCCACACAGAGAGTATGATTGCACCATTGACTTGGTACCTGATTCACGTCTCCCAAAGGATAGAATATATAATCTCTCCAGTCCAGAGTGTCAGGCCATGAAAGATTATATAGCAGACAGTCTGCATACAGGGTTTATTAGATCGACCACATCACCAGCAGGTGCTAGGTTCTTTTTTTGTGGAAAAGAAAGATGGTGGCCTCAGACCTTGCATTGATTATCGTGAGTTAAATGCTATCACTGAAAAACCAGTATCCACTTCCACTCATCCCTGATCTCTATAATCAGCTGTTGGGAGCCAAGTGGTTTACCAAACTGGACCTCAGGGGAGTGTATAATCTTATTTGTATAAGAAAAGGAGATGAGTGGAAGACCGCGTTTAACACACCCCTCGGCCATTTTGAGTATTTAGTAATGCTGTACGGGCTAAGTAACGCACCCGCAGTTTTTCAAAAATTTGTTAACGATATTTTCAGAGATATTAGTGGTGTATATGTGGTCATTTATTTGGACGATATCCTGACTTATTCTTCTGATCTTATGACGCATGTCTGTACTGTACTCCAGAGACTCAGAGAATTCTTTATTTGCCAAACTAGAGAAATGTGTCTTTTTTGTTGAGGCGGTAAAATTGTTGGGGTATATTATGCCTGCTAAAGGTTTTCGTATGGATCCCTCTAAGATTCAGCCCATCAAGGAATGGCTACAACCTAAGTCTCTTAAGGTACCATCACACGCAGCGATATGGCTTCCGTAAATTTGTGTATTTCGGCGATGTGGAAACCGCATCACCTGTGCGCAGTGGCGTGAGACGGGGAGATTTTACGGCGAGAAATCGCCGGTGGAGCGTCGCCTGATCGCCCTGAACTGCAGTGAAATCAGGCGATAACCACCAGGCGATTTATGTGCATCTTGGCGTGTGACAGGGCAATAGCGATGTAGAAAGCGAGCTCAGACCATCTGGAAGCAATTCCAGAGGCGTGCCTGAGCGTTCTGTTTGGCTCGCCCAGTCTGCCGTGATTGGTGGTCGCTCCTGCTTTCCCATTGGCTGGCCATGGCTAAGGAGCCAAATTTGAATAGCGATATAGTAGAAAGGACATGCGTCATGCAGTGCGCAGCCATTCTGACAAGGCTGACCAATGGTTACGCAGTTGTGTCGGCCAATCGGAGTGGCATGGGCGTGGCGAAAAACACTCTGGAACGCCTGTCTCCTTGCCATACTCAAACTCTACGTCCACATCGCTGTTGAGATAATGGTGTGTGATGCGGCGATGTGGAAAAAGGAAATTGCTTCCGGTCTTCTGCAGGCGAATTCTGGAACGCAGGATCGCCATAGAACGCAGGCGAGATCTCTGTGTGACACGGCGACGGCGATGTGCAAAAAATGTTCCAGAAACGTGCGCACTAACGTCAAATTGCCGGCGATATGGAAGCTATAATGCCACGTGTGACTGTACCTTTAAAGCGCTGCAGCGATTTTTGGGTTTTGCTATTACCGTAAATTTATTAAAGATTTTTCCATGATAGCCAAACTGCTCACTGATTTGACCAGAAAAGGGACAGATGTGATTACCATATATACTCGCGTATAAGTCCCCCCCTCAGCTTATACGTGAGTCACTGTATACTGTATACACTGTATACACAGTATACAGGCCCCCCCCATCTGTATACAGGCCCCCCCCTTACTGCCTCAATCCTGTAAAAGAATACATTATTATACTTATCCCTGCCGCTGTCCCGCTGCCGCTGTCCCGCCACCGCCATCGCGCTCCTCCGTCTTCTTCTGGCTTCCTCCGGTGGGCGCAGGCAATGACGTCATATATACCACTGGGGCTGCTGGTGTATACTACCAATGGGGCTGCTGCTGTATACTACCACTGGGGCTGCTGTATATACCTCTGGAGCTTCTGTATACTACCACTGGGGCTGCTGCTGTATATACCACTGGGGCTGCTGTATATACCTCTGGGGCCATCTTTCTATGGATCCTCTCATGCCAACCCAGTAGAATCTGTCTTTCAACAGCATCGCAAGCTTTTTCCATCCAAAGTGTCCTGCTTGATTGTGGTATGCTTCCAACACGATCTGGACATCCTTCTTAGGTACCACTATATGCCAGACCATCTCATGGGTTCTGGGATTGATGTAGTGCTTACATAGTTTCTCTTGGTATATGAACAGCTTACTTCTCTCATTCCATAAGTGTTTGGCCTCTGGTGGAGTATCTGGAGTAAGGCGGGAACCCTCCTGGGTTACCAGCCCTTTTACTAAACTGATAGCCGGGTCAATTTCTTGGGACTCCTTCCAACCATAGTGAGGTAATGGATTTACTGTTCTCTCAGGGTATTTTCTGGTAGCTTGCTGACATTAAGATGCTCTGTGGCGATGGAAAGCGGGTAGCTCTACTTCTTCTACCTCATCCACATCTACTCCCACATCTGACAGGTGAGGCATCCTTGACAAAGCATCAGCATTGGCATTGTTATGGCCTGCCTGGTACTTGATGGTAAACTGGTAATTTGACAACTGAGCCATCTAGCGTTGCTCTATTGCACCTAATTTTGTGGTTTCCAGGTGGGTAAGAGGATTATTATTCTTGAAGGCTGTGAATTTTGCAGACACCAGGTAGTGCTTGAACCATTCTGTGATGGCCTAGACCAGAGCCAGGGATTCCAATTTGAAAGAGCTGTAGTTCTCAGGATTCCTTTCTGTAGGGCGGAGCTTCCTGCTGGCATAGGCGATCACTCTTTCTTTGCTATTTTGCTTCTGTGCTAAGACGGCTCCTAACCCCACATTGCTGGCATCAGTGTACAGCAGGAGCGGTTGGTTGTAGTCAGGGTAGGCCAGGATCTCTTCACCAGTCAGGGCCTCTTTCATCTGTTTGAAGGACTGTTCCTGTTCCTTGCCCCACTCAAATGGAGGACCTCTGGACTTGCCTTTCTTGGCTGGCCTACCAGGAGATATTGTAAAGGTGCTGCTTTCTTAGTATACTCCTTGATGAATCTCCTGTAGTACCCTACCTGTCCCATGAACTGACATTCCTCTCTGAAACTTGTTGGTTCTGGCCATTCTCTGATTACGGTGACTTTATCCGGATCTGGTGCCACTCCTTCAGAACTGACTACATGTCCTAGATATTGGACCTTAGGCTTCAGCAGATGGCATTTAGATGGTTTCAGCTTCATCCCGAACTTGGATAACACTTCAAATACCTCTGCCAGGTGTTTCAGGTGCTCTTCATAGGGTTTTGAATACACTATGACGTAATCTAGGTAGAGTAGTACAGTCTCAAAGTTTTGGTGCCCCAGGCAACACTCCATCAGCCTTTGGAACATTCCGGGTGCATTACATAGTCCATATGGCATGCTGTTTAAATTCACACAGACCCATGGGTGTTGTAAATGCTGTCTTCTCCCGGTCTTATTCTGCAACGGAGACCTGCCAGTACCCACTAGTGAGATCTAGGGTTCAAAAGTAATTAGCAGACTTCAATACAGCAAGTGACTCTTCTATGCGGGGTAACGGGTAGGCTTCTTTAGGTGTTATGCGATTTATCTGCCTATAGTCAACACACATTCTCATGCTGCCATCTTTCTTTTTGACCAAGACTATTGGAGCTGTCCAGGGACTGCAACTATCTCTTATGACCCCTGCATCCTTCATGTCCTGCAACATCTCTTTGGCACGCTGATAATGAGCTGGTGGAATAGGTCTGTGTCGCTCTTTAATGGGTGGATGTGTACCTGTGGGTACATGATGGTGTACCCCTTTGATCCTCACAAAATCTAGTGGATGTTTACTGAATACCCATTCATATTCTTGAACTACCCGATAGAGTGGAGTCAGTTCCTACATGGAGCTGTTTACACCAGTCCTCAAGCTGTCCCTTGGAATTGTTGTCCTCCACCAAGTCTGGTGAGGTCAAGGGTTCCACTGCTTGTATAGTGTTGTTATTCACAGTGTACAGCTTAGCAACAGTGGAATACCGAGGTAGTTTGACTTCGTCCTCGCCACAGTTTAAGATGCGGATGGGATGGGTACCCTTCCCTTACGTACATCAACCACCCCCCTGGCTGTCAAGAGTGTAGGCCTGTGTTCTGTACTGATGGGCTCTAGTACCTCCTGGTAGTCCTGTCCCCTTAGGCCTATAGCTGCTCAGCACCAGATTATCATTTCATTTATCGGGAGTACCACAATGGGAATCGGGTCTGTTACCCGTACACTACCAATCTCATCACCGGTCAGTTTTTCCTGTTGTTGGTGCAGGAGGGCTCTGATCTCTTGCTGAAGAACTCTCCACTGCCCGGGTTTGGCATTGTCCGCAAGCTGTTGGAGCAAGAACAACACTTCATCGAAGCATTTGCTAATAACATTAGTACCAAGAATAATATATGGATCTGTCATTAGGATTAGTTTCCAGCACAATAAGTCCTTGGTTTTTCAACTCCACCCTCCCTACTTTTATGGTTACCTCTCTAACCTGAATATAGTAAGTGGTAAACCACTATAAGCATAAATAGTGAGACCTGAATCTGGAGGGTTAAGTTTATCATCAGACCAAAATTTTTTTTATAAAGGATATGAGATATTGTGGTCACCTGAGACCCAGTGTCCAGCAATGCAGATGTGGGGATGGTTTCTAGTAAGATAGACAGGAAGGGTCTCTTTCCAATGTATCTATCATACCAGTCTAATGGGCCTGGTCACGCTACTCCTGGGGTTTGGCCCCCGACCCCAGGGTTTGCTGGTTTAAAGGACAGTGCTTTGCAATATGGCCTGTCTTGTTACAGCAACGACAGATGGGTTCTCCTGTGGAGCTTTGATGATTGGTCGTCCTCCCACAGAGCGACATGGTCTTCTTTCTTCTCATCCATGGGACATCCTCTGGGCTGTTGGCGAGCTGTATCTTCTTTGATGACTTTGGCTCTGCCTGTAGCTGCATGACAGTGGCCGGGTTCTTACTCAGCTGGTGCACCTCTGAGCACAATTTGTCAAACCGATTGGGCGTCGCAGCCTGCATATTGGTTTCAGCTGCAGGTGGAGCGGGTGGTGCTGTTGGTACAGGAGCGACATCACCCTGTCACCGCTGTATGGCAGAGTCTGGGGTTTCTAAAGGCTGTAAAGCCTTGATAGCCATTTCTTTAAGGATGTTAAAGTTGGCATCCGCGTGATTAAAGGCCCACCAGCGTACAGTTCTGCTCTCCTCATGTGACAGTAGCCCCCGGGTAAATTGTTCAATGAGTATTTTATCCTCGTCCTGTACACTAGCTGGACTGACTTGTCTCAGGGCCCGCAGCGCCTCCTGCAGGTGCCAGGCATAGTCTCTGATACTGTCCTGAGGTTGATGGTAACAGTGATAAAATCTCATTCGGAGGTCAGTCTCATTGAGATTTTCAAAAGCAGTCTGTAATTTATCAAAAATAATAGTCACCGATTGCTGGTCTGCCTCTGACCAGGTTTCAATCTCCCTCTCTGCTGCACCAGTTAACTGTCCCAATACAACAGCAACTCGCTGCTTACCAGTCATCGCATACATGTCCAGCACACTGCAGATTTTTCTTTTAAATCCAGGTAAGGTATCTGGCCAGCCATCATACTGAGGTAGCCACTTAGCTCCCGGGACATACGGTAGAGATATCGGCATAATCGGTGCTACAGTCCCTGCCGGTGCGGGTACTCCACCAACCGGAGGAGCGTTCAGAGCTGGCTGATTGACGGGGTCGAGATCTACGGGATCTGCGGGATTCATCCTGTTGGCGTCCCCTAGTGAATCACGGCCAGTCTCTTTAAGGGAAAATAATCTGTCGCTCCGCAGGTGGAGAGCTGAGCACTCGGGAGTTTCCGGATTGGGTCGTGGTGCTTCGGAAGTTGTCGGCAGAGTGCAGGGCGGGACTTGGATTTGCGCTCTTTCGGCTGTTATGCCCCCTTTCTTCTCGCTCAATGGCGGGAAGTAATGGCGGCCAAATCTTAACAGTTCACGAAGCAGAGTCAATACGCACGGCACACAGTACCCCGGTTACACCAGGCATGGCATCCCGATACCGGTGATGCCAGTTAGGTAACCCGCCTAGGGGTCTATGGGAACTCGGTATCCGGAGGTTTACTGTAAGCGGATGTCACTGGTGGCCTGCCTGGACCCGCACCCTGGGGTCACGTGAAAAAGGGGAAAAACAAAAACGGGAAATAATAAAGTCTCGTGACGCCACCTGTGGATTCTGCTGATCTCACCAGTGCTGCTTCAGACCTCTGGGGATGATGGACGGGCAGCTTGGGTAGTACGGCTCCCCACAGGTGGAGCGGGATCCCCGAGGCAGTGATGAGGTAACGGAAATTTGCACAGGGAGATCGTTAGGCAGCCGGGCCGTTGCGACAGTCTCTAGGCTGGATGAGTTCAGGGATGGACAAACTGACACACACACTGTGGATCGTTTCTGTACCTTTAGTGATGGTATTGCAGGCACTGTCCAGGGTACGCTCCAGGTGGTCGGGATGGCACTTCTGGATTTCCACAGTGAGTGATGGATAATGCCTCCTTGTCTCTTTTCCCTTGTTGAAGTCTCTGACCCGTGTAGAACTAAGCCTGACCTCCTCTGTGTCTTTCTCTCACCCGTTCTGTAGTGTCGAGAACCTCTGTGTGGGCTACCGCTATGACTTCTCCTGCGGTCCCTGGCTCCCCTATTGGTTGCGTGACAGGTGTCCGGGAGACTGTATTCTCCTCAGTGAACCAGTGTTTCTGCTGGGCTTGATGCTCTCCTGCAGACTCGGACTCCAGTGTCCGAGTTGCTTCCTGGGGTGAACCTGTATGGCTCCTCTGCCCCCAGTTTGCTTCTCTACTCCTTAAGCCTTGCCATCAACCTCACTCGCAGGCCCTCACACTGGCTAGGCTGGTCAACTGGCTCAGGCCTAGCACGGCTTCGACACACCAGTACGTCTTCACAGTTCTCCGAACGACTGCACACTCTAGCTAACTCCGCCCCCAGCACCAGTATTTATAGGGGATCTTGCTTAAAGTCAGCAAGTGGAGCTCCCCCTACTGATCTGGGGTGGAAGGTGTTGGGTGTATGTAGGTTACCTGTTGTGAAAATCCATCCATGCCATAGGTGGTCCTTTGGCTGCCTGTAATGGCAGGGTGCCACATACATTATTAGCGTACAGTACCATGGACAACTCCTCATTTCAGAAGCCGGCCGGCACTTTTCAGTAAATTAATTATTCCTGACAATTGCCAGCTTTGAATTAAACAATCTATTAACCCCTACACAGCCAGGGTGTGATGTCAGCGTGTGTTTAGGGAGTGTGGACACTACCTGGACACAAGCTGGCACCACACCAACATCGCTTAACACTGCAGACACCAGATTATTAGCCGTATCTGCAGCCTCTGTGCTGACATGCCACACAGAGACTGCAGATGGGATTAATAAACCGGTTTTGTAGTTTAAACCCCATGTTTCTGTTCTGTCAGGTAATGTCCACACTCCCTGGACACCACCTGACATGACAGAATGTGTCATCAGGGGTTAATGGAGCTTTTTAATCAAAACCGGTAATTACTGCTATTAATTACATTACTATCAATGGATAAGAAAAAATTGCGGCACTCACCGAGCAAATCTTTTTCCTTTTTTATTTCAGAGTCCTCTTTACATGGTTTCTCTGCGATGGGGGAGGGAGTGAGGAGACACACAGGTGACGGATTCCGTTTCGGAGCACCTGCCCCTTCTACGGACCTTGTTGAGACAACAAGGTCCGTAGAAGGGGCAGGTGCTCCGAAACGGAATCCGTCACCTGTGTGTCTCCTCACTCCCTCCCCCATCGCAGAGAAACCATGTAAAGAGGACTCTGAAATAAAAAAGGAAAAAGATTTGCTCGGTGAGTGCGCAATTTTTTCTTATCCATTGATATTGCTGTCTAATAAGCGTGCACCCGGGCACATGAACCTGCTTTACTCGCACCCTTACATGTGTAAGTAGCACCGGTCCCTGTAGCACAGCAGTGCCCAGTATATATCTGCAAAACCAATTACATTACTATAATCTCCAGCGGGGAGCAGGAGTCAGGAGGAGCTGTCCATGGTCTAATGTTAAAGCTGGGTGCTGAAAGATGTTCAGATTGCGATCAGTACCCAGCTTTTAAAATCAGGACCATGGACACCTCCTCCTGACTCCTGCTCCCCACTGGAGATTATAATAATGTAATTAATAGCAGTAATTGCCGGTTTTCATTAAAAAGCTCCATTAACAATGATGACACATTCTGTCATGTCAGATGGTATTCAGAGAGTGAAGATGGGCAAATTAACCATTCAGCTATCAATGCTGCTTTCACAGCGCTGACAGCTGAATGCTTAATGTGCCAGCAGCCCAGCAATTACCGTATATACTCGTGTATAAGCCGACCCGTGTATAAGCCGACCCCCCTACTTTTGCCCCCAAAACCTGGGAAAACCTATTGACTCGTGTATAAGCTGAGGGTGGACCCCAGCACAAGTATACAGGCCCCCCCCCAGTGGTATACAGCAGCCTCCCCAGTGGTAGTATACAGCAGCCCTAGTGGTACTATACAGCAGCCTCCCCAGTGGTAGTATACAGCAGTCTCCCCAGTGGTAGTATACAGCAGCCTCCCCCCCCTGTGGTATATACAGCCCCCCCCCCCCCGTTGCTGCCGCACACCTGTAAAAAGAAGAGCTTTCATACTTATCCTCCTCGCTGTCACCGCGCGCGCATCCTCTGCTCTCCTTCCTGCTTGTACCTGGCGTCCATCCATATGACCGCGCACAAGTAATGACGTCATTGCAGGTGGCGGTCATATGGATGGACGCCGGGTACAAGCAGTAAGGAGAGTGGAGGATGCGCGCGCGGTGACAGAGAGGAGGATAAGTATGAAAGCTCTTCTTTTTACAGGTGCGCGGCAGCAACGGGGGGGTGCTGCTGTATACTACCACAGGGGGGGCGGAGGAGCGCTGACATAGTGCAGTGTAATATGCACCGCTCCTCCTGCCGCTGATGGACAGGGGGATGCAGTGCATATTGCAATGCACTAATGAGCGAAGGCACGTGACCGCCTGCTCCTATTACAGCCTCCCCCACCTACTCCAGCCCCGGACCCCAGGCCCCCCACACTCTGAGCCGTCACTGACTCGTGTATAAGCCGAGGGGGGCACTTTTCAGCACAATTTTTGTGATTGGTTATTGTGCCGCCAATCCGGCAAATTCAAACAATGCTGCTTGACAGCAGCGGTGTTTGAATACGCTGGTAAATGCTGTCCGCGGTCCTGAAATATGCTTCAGGACCGCATCACACTCACACCACACACGCACTCACACAACACACTCACATGCATACAGCCATGCAGACTCACCCACACAAAATACGCACAACACTCGTGTCACTATCATGCATCAAACACGCTCCGTGTTTTCATTTCCGAGGATCGGACTTAAACTATGTATCTGGCACCTTTGGTATATTTTTTTACGTAATGTAATGCATTAATGTTTTTATATCTAGATCCTGGGAGAAAAATACTATTATTGGAACAAATTCTTTAACACATGATTGCATATTGATTTATTGTATGGTTGTATTGGAGTAAAGTATTGTCTCATTGTCTGAGCTATTTATCTGTTGCCTAATCCATGCTGGGATGTTTTTTATCCCTATCATAGACTAAGATCTGGTATATGACTGTTTTAGGACAGCTATAATTGTTATTACATGCATACAAAAAATTGAGCCAGAGCAATTATAAGTGAACATGTCTGTAGGAGTATGTTCACACTGACCACCAGAACTAAACCTTAAAGAAAAAATATATACAAATATGTAAGAATACCCTGTAATAAATAAATAAAACATAAAAAGCTAGTGCCATTAAAAACAGGGTACTTAGTGCATTTGTTTTTGCAAAGAGGTATAAAGCCATCCCACCATTGTCAAGGTGTACCTACTTCGGGACGGTACCTATTCTAACCAGGGCTGCCACTAGGAATTTCGGGGCCCCTGATCGCCAAAATTTCGGGGCCCCCTGAGACTTCGCCCAGCCTCCTCCCGGGTCCGCCTGCACCCATACTCCACCTACTCCCATGCTCCGTCTCCCCCAAAACATACACTATATCTATAGTGAAAAATTGGAACAGCACCAAAAACGCCATTGGGCAATAAAGTTCACTTTTTTCTATATTTTTGTGCGGTTTTTCCTTTTTTTACACTTTCTCTCTATTATATATTACACACACACTTGAGACTGCTGCTGGCTATAGACACAATAGAGAATACACAAAAGAGATGGCTGCGGACTGTATAGACAATGGAGATGGCTGCGGGCCCGGCCGTATAGACAATGGAGACAGCTGCTGGCTATACACACAGTAAAGAATATACAATAGAGATTGCTGCTGGCTGTATACACAATGGAGACGTATGCACATTAGAGACTGCTGCGTGACATGCATATTAGAAACTGCTGCAGGTGTATGCACATTAGTGACTGCTGCGGGATGTATACACATTACTGAGCAGAGTAATTATATTGCCTCCCATTGCTGTGTGTTCATTTTGGGGCCCGGCCCACTCTACACTCTGACTTTGAAGTCAGACAACACATGAACAGGTTTATTAGCGTAATTACAGTCTCAAAGTGGGAACACCTTGAAGTTGGTGGGATGCCTTTCTACCTTTTTGCAAAAACGGATGTACTAAGTACCCTGTTTTCAATGGCACTAGCTTTTTATTTACCATATTTATTACTTACAGGGTATTTCTACACATTTGTGTGTATACGGTACTTTTTCTTTAAGATGTAATTATTTTTAGATGTCTATGCACTGGTTGGTGGATTTCTATGTAAATAAATAAATATTGATATGTTTTGTGCAGCCTTCATCTGTATGTTTAGTTTTGTCTTTTTTTATTTTAATTATTTACTATGCACCCCAGCTCCCAGTGACCCCGCTTTGTAGCAATTATGTGGTAAGTTGTTTTGGTTCTTAAATGATCTGTTACTACTAGAACAACCCCTTCTTGTTGCACATTTTTCCCCCCATTAAAGTAAAAAGGTCTATAGTCGCCTCTCATGCCGGTACCATTCCAGCGATGTCAACAGTCGCATTCCCCGGGCTCATGTGACATTGTGACATCATGTGAGCCCGAGTCCAATCACTGCCAACTTCCCTCTCCCCGCCTTCAGACATGAGCTTATCAACAGGAAGTGAGTGCTGAGGCTTCTGCTCACTTCCTGTTAATCACTCCTGCATCTGAAGGTGTTAAGAGAGAAGTTGGCAGTGATTTGGCTCGGGGCTCGCATGATTCCACAACCACACATGAGCCCAGGAACGCGACTGTTGACATCGCTGGAATGGTGCCAGCACATTTAGATTGAGAAGGGGTTGTCCAAGGAGTGGACAAGAAAAGGGTTTGGTTTGATAAACCTCTGCCAATGGGACTGATTTCAATGATTAAGAGGTGTACCGCAATACTTTTATCCATACAGTATATTTAAGTCCTCACTATTTGTAAGATGTGCATGCATTAAAAATGCAGTAAAAACCACTGTTCACCACTGTTCTGAAAAGGAAAGATCATATCCATGGAAAGTAAAAAAGGATTTAAAGGGAAAATGCCGCAATTATTTTTTTTTCAATTAAAAATTATTGATTATGTAATCACTTATTTTTAATACAAAATGAAACACACTAATTTAACAGTTTTTTTTATTAAATATTTTTTTCTGCAGTCATTTGCTGGTGTGTAACTGTCTGAACACAACACCTACACAACTCAGATATGTCAACCCCGTACATCGGAGACAGTAGTTGGTGTCTGGCCTCATCTCCTACACTAGCTGCTTCCAGCTGTGACCTGGGAATGCCCCCTGAGCTGTCCAAATCACAGTTGTAGGAGGAGATCAGCAGCATTATTTTGAAGTCCATAGGTAAGCTGTGAGGTTCACTTTCCACCTGCTACCACTCAGTGCTCAGCACAAGTGATGACAGGAGGAAGTCCAGGGTGCAAGTGCGAGGAGAGGAGATGGGTATCTAAGTCCATCCTATGTGATGCACTCCGCTGAGCCCTGTATTTAACTCCTGCATGTGTTAAACTCCACTTATCTTTTTACAGGTCGTGATATACTCCATGCATCAGCACTTGATACAACGAGCAACACCAACTAACAGAATCAGTGCTGCCAGCAGTCCTCTTTCCACATGTCGATATCACTTTTTTTAATATCACCAACAAAATGGCCTAAACTTTATTCTTTTATCCTTTTTTAAACACCCAGAAGGGGAGGAGTGACATCATATACATGCGAGCAGAACCAGCCCACATTTACTGCAGTTGTAATGTGAGTTAGGGTGCTTTCACATCTGCGGTAGGTGTAATTTGCTGTATAGCTATCAGATGTCACCGCATCTGCCGCGTAAAGGCCGACTTGCGGCACCGATCCGGCAAGCCCCATTCATTCCCTATGGGGCTTGCGGTCTGGCACGGCAAGTGCGATATTGCCGAATCTGGCACTTGGGGCACCAGTCTCTTTGCACAGCCTCAAGTGTCGTATCTTCCGGATTTGGCAATACCGCTCTTGCCGTACCCAACCGCAAGCCCCATAGAGAATGAATGGGGCTTGCCGGATCGGTGCTGCAAGTCGGCCATTACATGGCAGATCTGGCAGATGCAGCGACATCTGCCGGATCTGCCAGGAATTACACCTACCGCAGATGTGAAAGCAGCCTAAGCTGTACACTAGGCTGTTCTTAAATTTCAGCAGCTGCTCCCCCTCGTGTTTAAAAGTGAAAAATATCAAAACTTTTTTAAGTATTTTACTCTACAAAAAACTATTTTTTTTTACATTTTATTTTTTTGAATTGTTGAAACATTTTTGGGATGGCACCTTCACTTTAATTCTATCTAAGATAGGTAGACAGACTTACTCAATAACTGTGTCATGTGATTTTTCAGAAGAGGAATCGTCCATTTCTTCTAATGTTGCCAAAACAAAGTTTGCTTCAACTACCATGTCGTCTATACTGAAAATTATTGGTCTAAAATGATAAACAGTTTAGTAATTATTGTTCTCAACACAATAATCCGACTTTTTACTGAAAACTAGAAAAGATTAGATTATCATCTGCAGTTAATATTTAAAATTAAGTGCATAAAGAAATGTATTGGCTAAAACGTACTCTCCTGGTCTATTAAAATGAATTGTAATGACAGCACTGATCGCCTCTGCAAATGACAAGAAGCCCTAAAAGTAGAGAGCACAGTATTAGTAATGAGTATCACAAGATTAGAATAAGCATGGATTTAGTCTTCACATTATAATATTTACATATAACCTATATCACTTCTATACTATTATTTATCTATTATTATTGGTACGTTATTTTCTTATATCCAAATAACTAAAAACCTAAACAGCTCACTACAGACACGAGCTATATAAAATGGTGACAATGTTTTGAATCATGTCTAACAATATCAAGAGATTATATGGGTGGTTTATGGTAGAGGTATGATCTATGTATGTCTAGGTATGACCAGGTTGCTCCTATGTAATCTAAGGGCAGAACGATACGAGTCTCATGAGCAGAGACTCTGATTCCACTGTCACTTACTGGTCTGCTTGGTGCAGTTTTGATGAAAACACTTTATCTGCTGAAAATCTCCCAGTTCTTTGCTGAGCTTTGTATTTCTTTAATGATAAACTCCTTCTGATAAAACACTGACTTTATTGAAACTAAAACAAGCAGTCCATAAACCCCTTTATCCCAGAGCCTGGTTTGCACCTTAATGACCGGGTCATTTTTTGCAATTCTGACCACTGTCCCTTTATGAGGTAGTATCTCTGGAACGCATCAACGGATCCCAGTGATTCCAATATTGTTTTTTTTCGAGACATATTGGGCTTCATGTTAGTGGTAAATTTAGGACAATATTTTTGTGTTTATTTGTGAAAAAAAAATGGAAATTTGGTGAAAAATTAGAAAATGTTGCAATTTTCAAACTTTCAATTTTTATACTGTTAAACAAGTGAGTAATATTACACAAAATAGTTAATGAATAACATTTCCCACATGTCTACTTTATGTCAGGACAATTTTGGAAACAAATGTATTGTTAGGAAGTTATAAGGGTTCAAATTTCATCAGCAATTTCTCATTTTTACATTAAAATTGACAAAATCATTTTTTAGGGACCACATCACATTTGAAGTCCCTTTTGAGGGGCCTATGTGACAGAAAACACTCAAAAGTGACACCATTCCAAAATCTGCACATCTTAAGCTACTCAAAACCACATTCAAAAAGTTTATTAACCCTTCAGCTGCTTCACAGGAAGTTAAGCAATGTGAAAGGAAAAAATAAACATTTTACTTTTTCCTCAAAGATTTTACTTTAGTACCAAATTTTGCTTTTTCACAAGGAGAAAATAGATCCCATAATTTGTAGTGCAATTTCTTCTGAGTACGCCGATACTTCACATATGATGGAAAACCACTGTGTGGGCGCACGGCAGGGCTAAGGGCAGGAGTGACATTTGACTTTTCAAGCAGAAAATTGGCTGAAATAGTTAGCAGATGCCGCATCATGTTTGGTGAGCCCCTGATGTGCCTAAACAGTAGAAAACCCCACAAATGACCCCATTTGGATTCTAGTCCCTCCAAGGAACTTTTCTAGTTGCTTCACAGTTTGGCCGTGAAAGTAAAAAAAAAATTTTCTCCACAAAAAAGTTTTTGTCAGCCGAAATTTTTTTATTTCCACAAGGGTAACAGGAAATAATAAACCCTAAAATGTGTAGTGCAATTTCGCCTGAGTACACAGATACCTCACATATGCTGGAAGACCACTGTTTGGGTACATGGCAGGGCTTGGAAGGGAGGGAGCTCCATTTGACGTCTCAAGAGGAAAATTGGCTGAAATCGTTAGCAGATGCCACATCGTGTTTGAGCCCCTGATGACCTTAAACAGTGGAAACCCCACAAAAGTGACCCCCTCAAGGAACTTTTCCAGATGTGTGGTGAGCACCTTGAACCCCTAAGTGCTTCACAGAATTTTAGAACACTGGGCCGTTAAAATAAAAAAAATGACAAAAAAATACATTTTCTCCACAAAAATGTTCTTTCAGCTGAAATATTTTTATTTCCACAAGGGTAACAGGAAAAAGTGAACCATAATATTTGTAGTGCAATTTCTCCTGAGTACGCCGATACCTCACATGTAGTGGAAACGGCAGGGATCGGAAGGGAGGGAGCACCATTTGACTTTTCAAGCAGAAAATTGGCTGTGATAGTTAGCTGATGCCATGTCACGTTCGGAGAGCCCTTGATGTGCCTAAACAGTTGAAACACCCCACAAGTGAGCCCATTTTTGAAACTCGACCCCTCAAGGAACTTTGCTAGATGTATGGTGAGCACCTTGAACCCGTAGGTACTTCACAGTTTAGCCGAGAAAGTAAAAAAAAAAAATCACATTTTCTCAACAAAAATGTTCTTTTAGCAAAATTTGTTTTTTAAATTTTCACAAGGGTAATAGGAAAAAGTGAACCCCATAATATGTAGTACAATGTCTCCTGAATATGCCAATACCCCTTATATGGCAGAAAACCACTGTTTAGATGCGCAGCATAGTTCAGAAGGGAAGGAGCACCATTCAAACTTAAAATTGTCTGGAATCATTAGTGGACACCATGTTGCACTTGGAGAACCCCTGATGTGAATAAACAGAGGAAACCCCCCACAAGTGACCCCATTTTGGAAATTAGACTCCTCCATCCCCAGCTGCCTAATTTTACCTGACTGGTAATCAAAATACAGCGGAGCCCTTTTTTTTTCAATTATGTGGGGCTTCGCCATATTTTTGGTTTAGCCAGGTACAACTAGGCAGCTGGGGGCTGGAATTTGCAGCGTGCAGAGGCCCAAGTGTTCTGGGCCCTCCGCTGCCCCAGAAGATGGTGCGTTCATAGAAGCGCCATTTCCTGGTGCTGTACCCAACTCTTCCAGCTACTGTTTAGCAGTGGCAGACTTGGTAAAACAGGGATAATGCCAGCATGTATTGTTAGCTGGCACTAAGCCCGAGGTTCATACTGTCAGGCCAATATTAGACCCAGCCAGTATGTAATAAAAATAATACATACACAGAGAAAAAATTATTTAGAAAAAAATCACACAGCCCTCTTCTGCCCTCTTTATTACCCCCCCCCAGTAGCCCTCCACGATCGTCTGATGACCTGATCATATACAAACCAGTACAGTGCATCAACATTGTAGTTGATAGTATGTGATCAGATCGTTACACAGGATCACATACAATCCACTACAGTGCATTAGCACTGCAGTGTAATTAATTTGTGTCAGAGCTGTGTGCAGCTGCAGCAGCTTTGACACTGCCTGGAGGCACTGACAGTTTGCCTTGCGCACCATGCATTCAGCATAGTGCGCAAGGCTTTCCATAGTCAGGTGACCCAGGGGGGTAGTCATGGCAATGATCTCGGGTCACCATGGAAGACATCGGGTAATCCGTGTGACCCGATCACTTGGGAGAGGAGCGTGATCCCTCTCCCTGCCTCCTAGATGCGGCGTAAAAAATTGTAGTGTCACCTTTCTATGATGGAGCTATGTGAGGGTTTGCATTTAGCAGGGTGACTTGATGTTTTTATTTATACTAATTTGGAGTAGATATGATATTTTGATCACTTCCTGTTGTAATTTATTTGAGAAGTTCTGACGACCAAAAACTGCAAAGTTCGGGGTTCGTACGCGACACCTAGTGTTTGTGCACTTCACAAGGAAGTCTGCGTTACTGTTTGAATTCACCCACCTTGATAAAGTTAGCTGAAATGCTGCAGCGCAGCCAATTGGCAGGCTTAACCAATGCAAATTGGGGATTCAAGCAAGATATTCATATTTACTGACTGAGTTTCCATGCTGCTGTCACACTGCTCTGAGACTGCTTGTTAAACCTTTTCGATATGTACTGCTTCCCCCACCCACACCCTGTGACAGCACCTGTGATTAGTTGCAGTTAGACTGCGCCTCCACCCTCTGTGCCAGCTTCTGTGATTGGTTGCTGTACACACTACTATTGTAAAAATAAATAAATAATTGTAAAAAAAATGGCCTGCAGTCCCCAGTTGTGTGCTTTGCTTTGGCTGGATATAAAATTACAGGGGATCCCCCTGTATTTTTAATTATTTAAATAAATTATTTAAAAACATGGCATGGGACTCCCTCCACATCAATTTTGATATCTAGCCAAGATAAAGCAGACAGCTGGGGGCTGGTATTCTCAACCTGGGGAGGCAGATGGATATATTAGGTCCTCCCCAGGCTAAAAATAGCAGCCTGCTGTCACCCCAGAATTGTCATATCCATAAGATACTCCTCACCTGGGTCATCTTTGTTGGGTATGGTGGCAATTGGGATAATATAAAGGGTTAATGACAGCTGTGATTTCTTAAAAATCATAGCTGCCATCAAGCCCTAGGTTAGTAATGAGACCCCCCCCAATTACTAACCTGTAAGTCAAAAGAAATAAACACAAACACCAAAGAATCCTTTTATATGAAATAAAAAAACACACACCCTCTTTTAACCCCTTTATTAACCCCCAAAACTCCCCTGCAGGTCAGAAGTAATCCACCATACGATGTCTCACAACGAACTCTGCTCTGCTATAGCCAACTGCTGCAGTGATGGAAAACAGGTTCACTCACTACAGCTTCTGGGATAGACTGACAGCCACAGAGGAGATATTGGCTGTAAGAGTGGTGATGTCACTGAGTTCACCTGAGTTCATAGCCGACTGCTTCCCCACTGCCGTCACTGAACTCAATTGAACCCACTGCCAGATTGCAGGATACTATGGCACAACAGTTTGGCAATCCAGCAGACAGGTCCATGGAGTTCACTTTATTTTTTTTACCAAGCCAAGATAACGCCCACAGATGAGCGCTGCAGCCACTAGCTGTCTGCTTTATCTGCACTGGGTATAAAATATGGGGTAGTCCACGTCATTTTTTTTTAATTATTTATTTGTACATTTTACTTTGGGGTAACAGTCAGCTAGTGTGAGGACAACCAATCACAACTGCCAACATAGAGAGTGGGGGCGCAGTCACACTGCAAGCAATCACAGACACTGTCACAGAGGGTGTGTGGGGGAAGCAGTGAATATTCATAAATTTTAATGAGGACCTGGAAGCAGTGAGACAGCCACATGGAAGCTCAGTAAGTATAATCCTGCTTTTCGTCTCCATTTTGCTTCCTCTTGCAGCCCACTAGCCCTTACTGCCACCATTTTATAGCATCAAAGTTTGGGTCCCCATAGACTTATATGGGGTTCAGGTTCAAGTTCAGGTCAAGTTCGGTCCGGAAACTGACTTTTTTTAAGTCCGTACGGATTTAACAAACCAAAACAGTTATTGTGTTTGCCCATCTTGACACTTCATTCATCCTCTGGCGACGAGCGCCATACACAATGACGCTAGTCATTAAAGAGTAATTCTCAACATTACAATGTCCTGGGAAAATTGAACATGTGATGCTAAGAACAATTATTCCATGTGTTAACAATTGTTCTGTGCCCATTTAAGCGCGGTGAGCCTGTCTCCTCAGACTACTAAGCAACCACAGATTGCCATGCATGTAGCTAATCGGTGATAATTTAAAGAATGTGGTCAGTCACTTTACTGAAACTGTAAAACCTCTTGAAAGACCCAAGCAAAGTATTGTCCGCAGGCACAGTTCAGTGTAAATGTGAAAACTGTGCTTTGCTCACCTTCCCTGGCTTCAGTACTCAGTCTCCTCCACTGCCCTGAACCTTGTTTTTCATCTGCAGCATTGAGGTCACATCAACAGGTCTGCACACAATCACTGACCTCAGCAGCTCTACCGATGAAAACAGCATACTGTAGCGCAGTCAAAGTAATATCAGCACTGAGCATAAAGCTTGGCAGCGACAGAGAAAAATCACTGGACTCATGGTGGGTTTACACGTCGCGATATCGGGCCGATATCGTATCCAACGAAGCGGGAGCGCGCTTTTTGAGCGCGCTTTTTCCTGCATCACATCCCGGTTTACACAGCGCGATATCGGGATACAACGTCCCGACGATGTGTACGCCCCCCAACCCAGGAACGACCATTTAACATGGGAGTGAATGGATGACGTGGCAGTACACATCGGAGTTGGGCTGTCACACAGCACGATCCGGCTCCAATCTCCATTCAATATCGGACCATTGGAGAGCACGCTCATTCAATCCCCGATATCGCATTGGCATCGTTCCTGCATCGTATTGGACGTTCACACCATACAACGCAGGAACGATATCGGCTCCAACGATCGAACCACGTGACTTTTCATTGAAATTGGACGCCGATATCGTAACGTGTAAACCCACCTTCAGAGAGGGGGAGTAGAGCGCTTTACTTCAATGTAAAGTCAGCACTGCAAACAAATTACAGGCACCTGGGTAGCAGTGGTGTCAAACTGCTAGACCCAGTGTAACAGGCCACAGTATACCTACCCCAGACTATACCCAGGGTTAAAGCGGCCTAGGCTTAATTATACCATGGGTATATTATGGAATAGGCCAATTTATACTCCGGGGTATAAATTGGCCTAGTCCATTTCATACCTTCTCATGCCAGATTATAGTCCCCTTGATATCAGCAGCATTGAATCATACACGCAAGAATTACTTAATTTTTCAGCATCTTATTGGGGATTCAGGTTTGTCAGGTAAGTTATGTGAGAAAATAAATTACTTAAATCTTAAAGTTCTAAACACACAGACTTTTATTACTTCAACCAGAAAACTTCAATCAGTAAAAATATAAGATTTCCACAAAGATATAATGAGGTAAAGAATCCACCACACTTCTCAGTAGTTACACAATAAAATAAAAGTACATGTCTGTAACATTATAATGCAATTGTAATGTTCAACTAATTTAACTTAACATCCTGAAACTTCAACATCTAAGGCCCCTTTCACATCAGCGGTATTAGAAAAGTGTGGCACTTGTGGTGAAAAAAATTGCATCTGTCGCATAACGGTCGCACTTGTGGTTCACCTGCGGCAAGCCCCATGCAATGTCTATGAGGCGTGTGGCAAGTGCGGTATAGTTGCAGTTTCGGCACTTGCTGCAGATGCAGCCGTGAAAAAAACGCAGTCAGCCGCGTTTTTTTTGCAGCCGCAAGTGCCGAAACCGCACTTGCCTCACCTGCCGCACACTTAACGCAAGCCCCATGCCGTAAGTGAACCGCAAGTACGGCCGTTATGCGGTAAATGCGGCAGATGCGTTTTTTTCACCGCAACTGCCGCATTTTTCTAATACCGCTGATGTGAAAGGGTCCTAAGACTAGTACCGTATATACTCGTGTATAAGCCGACCCGTGTATAAGCCGACCCCCCTACTTTTGCCCCCAAAACCTGGGAAAACCTATTGATTCGTGTATAAGCCGAGGGTGGACCCCAGCACAGGTATACAGCCCCCAGCAGTGTGGTATACAGCAGCCCCAGAGGTATATACAGCAGTCCCAGTGGTAAATACAGCAGCAGCCCCAGTGGTTAGTATACAGCAGCTCCAGAGGTGTATACAGCAGCCCCAGTGGTAGTATACAGCAGCCCCAGAGGTATATACAGCCCCAGTGGTACTATACAGCAGCCCCAGTGGTAGTATACAGCAGCCCCAGTAGTATCAGCAGCCAGTGGTAGTATACAGCAGCCCCAGTGGTAGTATACAGCAGACCCAGTGGTAGTATACAGCAGCCCCAGAGGTATATACAGCCCCAGAGGTATATACAGCAGCCCTAGTGGTGTATACAGCAGCCCCAGAGGTATATACAGCAGCCCTTAGGTAGTATACAGCAGCCCCAGTGGTGTATACAGCAGCATTCCCAGTGGTAGTATACAGCAGCAGCCTTCCTAGGGGTAGTATACAGCAGCAGCCCCAGGGGTAATATACAGCAGCAGCCCCAGGGGTAGTATACAGCAGCAGCCTTCCCAGGGGTAGTATACAGCAGCAGCCCCAGGGGTAATATACAGCAGCAGCCCCAGGGGTAGTATACAGCAGCAGCCCCAGGGCTGTATACAGCAGCAGCCCCAGGGCTGTATACAGCAGCAGCACCAGGGCTGTATACAGCAGCAGCCCCCGGAGGTATACAGGCCCCCCATCATGATCCAGGGCCCCCCCCTTGCGCGGCAAACCTGTAAAGTAAAATCATACTTATCAGTGTCCTGTCGCGCCGTCCCCCGCTTGCCGACATCACGATCCCGGGCTTCATTCCGCGTCTTCCGGCTTCCTGTGGTCGCGGGCAATGACGTCATTGCCCGCGACTACAGGAAGCCGCGGGAAGACGCTGAATGAAGCCCGGGATCGTCATGTCGGCAGCGGGGACGGCGCGACAGGACACTGATAAGTATGATTTTACTTTACAGGTGTGCCGCACAAGAGGGGGGGCCCTGGATCATGATGGGGGGCCTGTATACCTCCGGGGGCTGCTGCTGTATACTTATACTCGCGTATAAGCCGAAGGGGGACTTTTCAGCCCACATTTTGGGCTGAAAAACTCGGCTTATACGCGAGTATATACGGTATGTGCTCACCACAATAGAAATGTCCAAAGTTAAACACTGATAACATCAAATGATCCTGCTAGTTTTCAAGATAAAGTGCATGTTCTGTAGTTGACTGCAGATTAAAGGCCCAGTCACACATAACGACGCTTCAGCAATCCCGATAACAATAACAATGTGCAGAGATCGCTGGTGCGCCGTTTTTCATATCGTTGGTAAGATGTCAAACAGGTATCTCACCAGCGAAGTGAAAAATGACGTACCAGCGATCCAGAATGTATACTGGGGTCGTTGGGAATTGTCACTCCATAGCGTAGCATTGAGATCGTTGGTCATTGTCCCTGTCAAACACAATGCTGTAGCGCTCCCAGTGGGAGCGCAACGACATAGAAATGATCCAGAGCAGTGTGTAACGATCAACGATCTCACAGCAGGGGCCAGATCATTGGTGCGTGTCATACATAACCACATCATTAGTGGGATCGCTGTTGCGTCACAAAATCTGTGACGTTACAACAATCTCGTTATGTGTGACAGGGCCTTAAAGCTTGGGGGTTAACCAATCTATGGAGGCACAACTCTTGTGTGGATAACGATGTCACAACTGAACATATTTGCTGTGGCCATGATCTCTGCATCGGATACCCAAACTCCATTATGAGAGATGCCAAAAGTTTTCACATATTCACTCATATTTTGTAGTCATGAAGTTTTTGTGTCAAGTCATTTTTCATGTGGTGGATGACTTTATCTCTAGAAGGAAGTACCGTATTTTTTGGATTATAAAACGCACTCTTGTTCCCCCAAATTTTGGGGGAAATTGAGGGGTGTGTTTTATAATCCGAATCTACAATGGGGGGTTGCTTTGGAGCGTGTCCGGGGGCTGGAGGAGGCTGGCTGCGAGCTGCAGATGCAGAGGGAGGTCACTTGCTCCAGCTCATTAGCCTCATATAGAATACACTGTATCCCGCTGACCATCACATCAGTGCTGCATCTGCGCCGAGGTATGGACAGGGGGAGCAGGCACATTACCAGCAGTCACCCCGGCATCCTGGATATGCCCCCCCCGGTCACTCTTTACGCCCAAATGTGTTGGCTCTCATAGCTCCCTCTCATCATGGATATGGTACCCCGGTCACTGTTTCCCCCCCCCCCTGTGCTCGCATGCACAGCCCCCTGTCCTGGATATGGCCGCCTAGTCACTCTTTATGCCCCCCAGTTGGTGCACATAGTAAAATAAAAAAACTCTAAGTCACCTTCTTCTGTCGCTGGCTCTGTGCTTCTAGCTACTCTGTCTCTCCCTGTGTTTGCCCAATCTGATCATGTGACCGGGCGCACAGTGATGTCATCACTATGCACCCGATCAAACGACCGCATGCCGGCACACAGGAGGCACAAGAGACAGAGGAGCTGGGAACATGGAGCCAGTGACGGAAGATGAGTTAGAGATTTTTTTTATTGTACTATGTGCACCAGCTGGGGGGGCATAAACAGTGACCGGGAGGGCCATGTCCAGGATGGGAGGTGGCTATGAGTGCCAGCACAGCAATGCATAAAGAGTGACTGGGTGGTAATATGCAGGATGGGGAGGCTATGAGTGCCAGCACAGGGGGGCATAAAAGTGATGGGGGGGGGACCATATCCAGGATAGGGGGGCATGGGTGTGCCAGCACAGAGGCGCGTGTGAGCCAGCACAGGGGGGCATGTGTGTGCCAGCACAAGGGGGCCATATCCAGGATGGAGGACTATGTACCAGGATGGGGGTTATATATATACCAGGATGACAGACATATATATGATTGTAAGACAAACACTTGCATTATAAGACAGACCTCTTTTAACATAAATTATTTTTTTCTCTCTTCCTTCACCAAATTTGGGTGTGTGTCTTATAATCAGGTGTGTTTTATAAAGGAAGTAGCACTTTCCATCACATATGGATATATATATATGCCAAGGTTGTTCAAGATCCTTGTGCATCCGTGGTAAGCAACTTTACCAAACATAACTCCAGTAGTTAGAAGATTAGACAAGGAGACAATCAGGGTCCAAGCCTAGTGGATATTTGTGAAGTAGGGGTGGAATAGTGGGAAAACAATCCACAGTGTGTGGGTGAGGATTAGAAAGTATGGAGCAAGGGCAATGTGACTCTCACAGGAGGTCTTATTTTATTGTTAATAATTAGGCTTGTGATACAACAGTTTTACCCTACTGGTGACTATACAGCATAGTCACAACAAATGAACCAGAAGCCACAAAGCAAGGAACTTAATTTATGGTAAAAACATTATTGCAACCCTTTACAGTGTATTTTTGAACTGGGCCGTTTTTTTAAGCAAGCCCCCAGGCTAAAAATTGCAGCCCGCAGCCACCCCAGAAATTGGCACATTCATTAAAATCTCCAATTCCTGGCGCTTTACATGGCTCTTCCCTATGCCCTACAGCGGTGGCATAGGGGTGATAGAAGGGGTTAAGGACAGTTAAGTAATGACAGCTTGTCATTAAGTCCAGATTAATAAGATCAAGAAGAGCCAGGTAAAGCGCCAGTAATTGGCACTTCTAATGAATGCGCCAATTTCTGGGGCAGGTGCGGGCTGATATTCTTTAGCCCTGTGGGCCCAATAACTATGGATCTCACCACGCTCAGAATACCAGCCCCCAGCTTCCTGGTTTCACTTTGGCTAGCAATCAAAAATAGCCCACACTTTTTTTTTTTAATTATTTATTTTTACACTACTATGACGTCAGGTTTGTTGTATATGGCAACCAATCATAGACGCTGGCACAACGGGTGAGGGGCGCAACAGCCAATCACAGATGCTGTCAGAGAGTGGGCATCTGTGAATGTCTGTTGGAGCCAGCGCAGTGAATAAATCAGGAAGTTTATGAGCGGACTGGAAGTGCAGGCGCACAGTCCCCGCTAATTATGACGTTGATGTTTAGTCACTGTTTTGCTTATTTTTACAACCCCCCCCCCAGCACCTTAGCCACTATTTCATAACTTGACCACCATTTAAAGTCCGTCCAGATTCGCCGAACCTGAACATCTGCAGGTTTGCCCATCTCTACAAGGTGTCAGGCTCCCATGCATCATTCTAAGGGTACCTTTACACACCCCCACCGCAGCGAGAAATATTGACGGCGACATGTCGCCCTGCGATCATCGCCATCCAAATCCTTCCCAATTGCGGCATGTAATTGGGGAATTTGGCGGCGATTTGTCTCCTCGCCACGGTCGCCTGATTTTAGTGCAGTGCTCTGAAATCAGGCGACCAATCGCCGCTAAATTCCCCAATTACACTCCGCAATTGGGAGGGATTTGGATGGCGAAGGTCGCAGGGTGACATGTATAGGTACCCTAAGAATCCATGCCAATGAATAGACACTGCTCCCACACTTTTAAGCTAAAGCTGTATAGGTGGTGTTTATGGGGAGATATAGTGTGGACAGCAGGTGACAGCCCATTGGGTTTATCTTGTGTGAGTCTTATTTTCTTTGGTGAAAATAAAGTTGAGGAAATATTCTACAGCAATAATTTCCTATTGTCATGGTAAAATTTAAAGGATTCAATCCTGTGACCTCTTGCTCCATGTTCATGTCCCCTTTCTGCTGAGCAATGGTCCTTTTCTTTTTGGTCCTAATGCTGATTGTTTCTATTACTTTTATTTTTCCTTTCTGGTCTTTATCTTTTTTAGGTGTTATTCATTATCCCTTTTTGGTTTCCCCAATCATAGTCTGGGTGGGCATATACAGTGGGGAAAATAAGTACCGGTATTTGATACACTGCCCATTTTGCAAGTTTTCCTACCTACAAAGAATAGAGGTCTGTAATTTTAAATTGTAGTTACACTTCAACTGTGAAGGACAGAATCTAAAAAAAAAAAAAATTATTTGATCACCTACCAGCCAACAACAATTCTTGCTCTCACAAAACTTTAGTTTGTATTTAAGACATCATCCTACTCTGCACTCATTACCTGTATTAATTGCACCTGTTTGATTTTGTAATCGGTATAAAACACACCTGTCCACACACCCAATCAATCACACCAACTTCTCCACCACAGACAAGACCAAAGAGCTGTCTAAAAACAAAAGGGCAAAATTGACCTGCACATGGCTGGGATGGGTTACAGGACAATATGCAAGCAGCTTGGTGAGAAGACAACAACTGTTGCACAATGATTAGAAAATGAAAGAAACAGAAGATGACTGTCACTCTTCGTTGGTCTAGGGCTCCATGCAAGATCTTGTCTCGTGGGGTAGGGATGATTCTAAGAAAGGTCAGGAATCAGCCCAGAACTAAAGAGGGGGACCTGGTAAATGTCCTGAAGAGAGCTGGGACAGACTCAAAGATCACGGTTAGTAACACACTATGCCATCATGGCACATGTCAGGCTTGTTTAAAGTTTGCCAATGAAAATGTGGATTATCCAGAGAAGGTATGGAAGAAGATCATGTGGTCAGATGAGACCAAAATATAACTTTTTGGTATCAAGTTCACTCGGCATGTTTGGAGGAAGAAGGATGAGTACAACCCAAGAACACTGACCCAACCATGATGCATGGAGGTAGAAACATCATAATTTGAGGGTGCTTTTCTTCAAAGGAGATAGGATGACTACACCAAATTGAAGGGAGGATGGTTGGAATCATGTATCGGAAGATTTTGCCAAAACAACCTTTATTCACTCAGCAATAGCATTGAAGATGGGTAATGACTGGGTCTTTCAGATCGACAATGACCAAAAACACAGCTAGGGCAACTAAGGAGTGGCTCCATAAGAAGCAATTCAAGTAGCCTAGGCAGTAATGACCTACCCAGTCTCTAGACCTGAACCCAATAGAAAATGTTTGCAAGGAGCTGAAAATCAATGTTGCCCAGCGATAACCTCGAAACATGAAAGACTTGGAGAAGATCTGTATGTAAGAATGGGCCAAAATCCCTGCTCAAGTATGTGCAAACGTGGCCAAGAACTACAGGAAAAGTCTGACCTCTGTAATTGCAAACAAAGGTTTCTGTACTAAATGCTAAGTACTATTTTTCTATCGTATCAAATATGTATTACATGCAATAAAATGAAAATTTATTATGCAAAAATCATACAATGTGATTTTCTGGATTTCTTTTTTAGATTCTGTCTTTCACAATCGAAGTGTACCTATGATAAAAAAACCACAGACCTCTCAATTCTTGATAGGTGGGAAACTTGCAAAATCAGAGTATCAAATACCTTTTTTCCAGACTGTATATATTCTCCCTTCACTACAGTTCCTTGCTGGCCTATGTAGACTAGTTTTTGAGCGTTCCAGCCCTTCAATTTAGGGATTAACTTTGGAGTAAACACTGGTTGAGTGCTTGCTGTGTGTCAGTGGTGTTTTCCTTCCCAGCCCTTACTCCTTTCTCCTTATTTGTACTTGTATCTGTGTATCTCACTCTCGGTTTGTGTTTTTACTTGCACACCTTCCTCTCCTCTTGTAAGTAGTGTGTGGTGGCCTCCCCTCTGGTCCTTTAGGAAACACAGGAAATCCTCTGACTGCCTTTTAGGGAGCCTGGTCCGATGTGGTTGTGTGGACAGGGTTTCGTCTCTTTAGTCTGTACAGGGACCAGTTGGGTGCGGCCACACCTTACCCTTTGAAATTACCTGTGTGTGAGTGTTATATGTTCATAACATTTATGTATTTTATCACGTCATGTCTTACCCTGACTTCCTTTAAACAAAATGATACATCAGACGAGTCAATGTTAGTTTGAAAGTCATTAAATTCATCAGGGCTGAGGTGAATTTCAGTACGCATTAGCTTTGATAAACCTGCATAAAACATAAAGATATAGTGAGTTGGCTCTGGAGAATTAGGGCAGTCCAACATTATTATTAAGAAAACAAAGATACCAGCGGTACTCATCAAGATAAAAACTTCTTTATTCAAATATAGTTAAAAAACTGGCAGAACATGACAGTGCAGTGACGGGGAACAGACACATGCTGGCTGCAGGCTAGGACAACTGCCATTTCACGTGGCTATGCTTCAACAGGTCCCAACATTAATATTACTTCACTTGTGAACTCAAGCTTTTAAGATTTTTCACAGAAACTCCTAAAATATATATCGCTTTTTAGTTGAAATATGGGAAAGAAGTCAGCTGACCTCAGCTTGTCAGGTAGCAAAGTCCCCTGGCAATCAGCTGTTAAGTTGTGGTAAGATGCCACTAGCCAACTACAGGAAAAATCCACTAATTTCATGAAAGGTAACTAATAGTAATACGGTAAATAGATTGGCCAAGTCTAATAATACAAAAAGATGGTTCTTATTAGGAGCTTTCCACTCCGGTAAAAAATGGAATGTTCTATATTATGTCTATATGACCTGATATAACATGTGGAAAGAGATTGTATTTTAGAAATAGCTGAATTAAACATTCATTATATTCATAAAAAGGAGTGCATGGTGCTGTCTATAAACACCAGTTCAAGGACTCACCGTTTGACTGTTCTCTGCTGTAAGATTCAAACACCTTGAGATCCAAAAATACAAATAGAAGGAGGAAGGAGTTGGGACTAACTCCGAAACACGTCCCAAATAAACACTATAATGATGAACACCGTCTGATCTTTCTGGTCTATGCAGTGTAGGTCCGTATACACCGTCCACCCTCTGCAATTTTGAACTAAATAGAAGGTAGCGGCACTTCACAATGCAAAAACATTTATTAAATGAGTTCCATAACACCATTAAAAAAACTGTTTAGGGAAATGAACAGAAAAATTCAGCTGATTCCCCTAAGCACATCTTTTTTTATTGGTGTGATGGAAATAGGTTTGTATTCTTTTCTTTGCATGCTGAAGTGCCTGTACATTTTATTTGTTTTTTTTTTTGGATAATTTAAAAATTCACCCTAGCCTATAAAACAAACCTCTCAGCAACATTTATCTTTACAACTTTTTTTTATGTTGATTTTTCCAAAGTAGATTTATCAGCTTTCTCTCTTTTGCCTGTGAGGCATGTCCATCATCCTGCTATCAATGCATTCACAGTGGGGAAAAATTAGGAGTCTGTTGATGCTGTTTAATCAATAATGGTACCTTTACACGCCGCCACAACAGGATGGATACCAACGGCAACTTCACGTGCACGAGCACAGCCGAACGGTTACCAACGGGAACCGCACCCTCTTTACACGCCGCCACAAGGTGCGCTACGCCACGCTACATCTACAGCTAGCTACATCGCCGGGTGTCGCAAGTAGCCATCTGTAGCTCAATTACACACCGCTATAACCAGCTACTATGGGCGGACCTGGTGCAGCAGGGACAGCACATAGGCGTGCCACAATTGAGAGTACGAGCCGTCCGTACGCTGATAGGACAAAGCAATAACATCCTGATTGGCCAGGCATCGCAGGAGGCTGAGTAATACAGCACGCTCGAGCGATTGTGTAGTGTGACTCGTCAGCTCCTTAAATATGCCTCCCTAGGCAGCGACTACCAATCGTCATGCAGCAGCTTCCACCAATGATCGCACATGGGGCGTGGTAACACGGAGCCAGGGTCACGCCTTAGCTACATTGCAGGCTGTCCCGAGTTCCCTTCCGTAACGTCTTTACACGCCGATACAGCTCGCTACAATCGGCGATGTAGCCATATGTTTATGGGCAGTGCACGGATACAGAGGTATCTGTAGCCGGCTGTGTCGTCCCGTCTTCACACGCCGCTACTACGGGCGATATTGGCGCTACAAGCTACATTTGTAGCCTGTAGCGGGTTGTATCCATCCTGTTGTGGCGGCGTGTAAAGGTACCATAACAGACATTTCTATTAATTGCTTGAGTACTGAAGTAAAGCCAGTGCAACTTATGGTGGGTTTACACGCCGCGATATCGGCGTCCAACTCCGACCCAACTCCGACAAAAAGTCACGTGGGTTGCGAGTTGGACCCGGTATCGTGTGCGCGTTGTACTGTTTTAGCATACAACGCGATGCTGGAACGATGCCAAAACGATATCGGAGTTGAATAGCAGAGCTATTCAACTTCCCGATATCGCAAGGCCGTTGTACCAGCATCGCAGCGTGTGACAGCCCAACTCCGATGCGTACTCGCACCTCACCCATTAACTCCCATGTTAAATGGTCGTTACTGGGTTGGTGGGCGTACACATCGGAGGGACGTTGTTTCCCGATATCGCAGCGTGTAAACCGGCGATGCGATATCGGGAAAAGTGCTCCCAAAATGCGCGCTTCCGCGGCGTTGTATGCGATATCGGGACGATATCGCTACGTGTAACCCCACTATTACTATTCTGGGAACATGCAATGTTTATTTGTCCTCTTGCAATCAATCAATCAATTCCATTATTATGTGAGATTCCATCAGCACAAGAGAAGTTTTACTAATAGAATTATTAAGTACTAAAGGTACTACATCAGGGGTCTCAAACTCGGTTGGGTTGGTGGGCCGCAAGTAGAAAAAAATTGATATCGGGGGGCCGCATTGCTTGTAGGACTAAGGGTACTGTTACACGTCGCAATATTGCATGTAATTTCACAGGCAATTTGCTGGTTGCAGTGAAATCATGGACACATTGTTACATTTGTACACAGCAAGAAAATAGAACAATGTGTCCATGATTTCACTGCAACCAGCAAATTGCCAGTGAAATTGCATGCAATGTTGCGATGTGTAACGGTACCCTAAATTACATTTTAGCAATACCAGAATTTTTTGCTCAATCTAGTAAAGTACAAATTATGATCTTCTTTTAGGAATGTCCCCATCCTGGTCCTCCTCTTGTAGTAATGTCCCCGCCCTGGTCTCTATCTCGTAGTAATGTCCCCATCCTGGTCCTCCTCTTGTAGTAATGTCCCCGTCCTGGTCCTCCTCTTGTAGTAATGTCCCCGCCCTGGTCTCTATCTCGTAGTAATGTCCCCATCCTGGTCCTCCTCTTGTAGTAATGTCCCCGTCCTGGTCTCCATCTTGTAGTAATGTCCCCATCCTGGTCCTCCTCTTGTAGTAATGTCCCACCCTGGTCTCCATCTTGTAGTAATGTCCCCATCCTGGTCCCCATCCTATATTAATGTCTCCCATCCTGGTCCCCATCCTATATTAATGTCTCCCATCCTGGTCCTCATTTTGTAGTAATGTCCGAATCTTTTAGTAATGTTCCCTCCCTTGTCATCTTGAAGTAATGTCCTGGGTCTCTGTTCTTTTTGTTCTCTCGCTCTCACACACACACTCACATAGGGCTTGTCCACACACCTGCGCTCTCAGTATTTAGCGCTTCTGCGCTAAATACTTAGGCTTTGACAGAGAAGTGCAGGTACGTGTATGCGGCCGCTTTCAGCAGACGCTGTCCCTGGTTACCCGATGTGTATCGTGGTAACCAGTTCATACAGCAGCCTGCATAGTGTGCGCTTATCCAGAGCGCACAGGGAAACGCTGTAAGCAGCGTTTCCCTGTGCGCTCGAGATAAGCGGACAGTGGGTAGCCTGCTGTATGAACTGGTTACCACGATACACATCGGGTAACCAGGGACAGCGTCTGCTGAAAGCGGCCGCATACACGCACCTGCACTTCTCTGTCAAAGCCTAAGTATTTAGCGCAGAAGAGCTAAATACTGAGAGCTCAGGTGTGTGGGCAAGCCCATATATACACACTCGCACATTCACACACACTCACATACATACACACATACATCCTCAGACATATTCACACAAACATATACACACTCACACTTTGACATACTTACATAGGGCCATATTTGGAGTTCCTGCCGTCCTAGGCACTTTCAGCGGTCACGTTCCCCTCCCCCCCAGCCTGCTATCTTCGGCTGTAACAGCGCCTTACCTGACTCCACTCTTCTCATTCCGGCAGCTTCTTCCTCTGTGGCTCCCAGTCTTCCGCTTGCCGGCAGCAGCCGGCACCAGCTAGCACCCGGTAGCCGGCACCAGCCAGCACGTGGCACCAGCCTGCACCCGGCACGCGGCACCAGCCGCCGGCGATGTGCCGCTCAGGCGGCACGGGAATACGCTCACACATATGCATACACTCACACACATATACACACTCACATACAAATATACACGCACACACATATACACACTCAGAAATATTCACACACATACACTCACACATAAACAGTCACTCACATATACACACATATACACTCACATATACACACAAATACACTCACACACTCACATATACACACAAATACACTCACTCACATATACACACAAATACACTCACACTCACGCACATATACACACAAATACACTCACTATTATACACATACATACACTCACATATACACACAAATACACTCACTATTATACACATACACACACTCACATATACACACAAATACACTCACTATTATACACATACACACACTCACATATACACACAAATACACTCACTATTATACACACACTCACATATACACACAAATTCACTCACTATTATACACATACACACACTCACGTATACACACAAATACACTCACTATTATACACATACACACACTCACATATACACACAAATACACTCACTATTATACACACTCACATATACACACAAATACACTCACTATTATACACATATTCACATATACACTCACACATACACACACTCTCTCTCTAACTCTCACTCATACACACCTGATGCCCCGGGCTCATTATACATGGAGCCGCTGCGGTACCGCTTTACTGTGACGGGTACCGCCGGCTCAGCTCAAACAAGCGCCTTCGCGCCTGTACATTAATGAAAGCAGGCGGCCGGTGGACCAATCAGAAGCCTCCTGTGGCGTCACAGGAGGCGTCTGATTGGTCCACCGGCCGCCTGCTTGCGTGAATTTACAGGCGCGAAGGCGCTTGTTTGAGCCGGCGGTACCCGTAGGTCGCAGTAAAGCGGTACCGCGGCGGCTCCATGTATAATGGCCCTGGGCATGCATTTTTCTTTCATGGTGCCCCGGGCCGCACTGGGGAGCGTGGCGGGCCCCTTGCGGCCCGG
Organism: Allobates femoralis; assembly: GCA_033576535.1. Classification (NCBI taxonomy): domain Eukaryota; kingdom Metazoa; phylum Chordata; class Amphibia; order Anura; family Aromobatidae; genus Allobates; species Allobates femoralis. The sequence continues at coordinate 686,695,409 of JARQOC010000003.1, read as the reverse complement.
GGGCCGCGAGTTTGAGACCCCTGTACTACATGGTGGAAGAGGGTAATGTAATTATTAGACTATACAAATTGTCACTTCAATTAACTCTTTAACCTTTAGGTAGCAATCCTCAAAGTCATAGTCGACTCTTTCACAAGCCTTTTAATATGACCTAGGATTTGTGCCAGATCAGAATCCCAAACTACAGATGCTGCGTTTCGGGGTAACTACCCCTCATCAGTGTAGTGTGTGGGATATTCTGATCTGGCTGTATGAGAGGCTAAGACGAGGTCTGGGGAACTAGCTGTGATGAAATGGACTCCTTCAATGTAGAACATTTGATGATTCCTTATGTAACCCAGACAATTTGGTATTTTGTTGCAAACTTTCATGGGTTAAGTCCTTAAACTCTAACCAGACCGTATTTTGTAGATGACTATTGGTGTTTATTTTAGCATGGTAATGTAATTATCTAACTTGTTTGTCATAGAAGGCAAGAGAACTTAATTATGCTAATCGTCCATTGAATATTACCCTGTGGATGTTGACTTTATGTAAATTGCCCCAGCCACCATTGTTTTAATGTCATGGTTTGCAGACTGAATGTCTCCTACTAACATTCCATTGTAAGGGCTATAGTATGCCAGGACTGCAATACTACTAAAAATTAGTTAAATGAGGCTTGAGATCCAGCCAATGAAAAGACAGTGTTATTCCACCTATCGTTAAGTCCTAATATCCCGCAATGAGGGCTGAGGGTATATAAGGAGCACTGTTCACCTTGACCAGCAGTTTGGATACAGACAGCTAATCTAGGATCTTTGGATCCGATTGGCCGGCCATAACCCCAGGCCTAGGCATTTTGGTGCCAATCGAAGGGATCAGAACCTGGATTATAAAACCACAAGGACTTCAGCATCGAATTATCGGATTCGGCTGTGATGACAAAGACTGCATAAGGAAGCCACGTAGGTTGGAACAATCCAGTCACCTGCCTACAGACTTTGCCATGCTGACTCAGCTTCCTAAATCTGGCATTATTTCTTTCTCGGTGGGTGCCTGCTAAAAGCAAGGTGCCACTGGTTTGGAGTAAATAGCCCTGGAAGATCTGAGGCACAAAGATTCGAAACCCTGGTGAGCCAGCGGAAGGGTGAGACTCTGTTGCCTGTTACATTATGTGTTGTGCTTGGTTATGTGTTATATGCTGTCAACTGGGGATCAATAAAGCCTTAATAGTGTGGTTCCCTCACCCTGTGTTGTCTGAGTAGTGTTCCGCGCACAGTTAAGGAGCTCGGACGTTCAGTTGGGGATGAGCCCTGGTCCACGTTGTCTTTGTAAAGGTGGCTGGGCCAGCGGACGAGAGCACCCACTGACCCCGGGTCTCCACACAAGCTATCTACCTTATGGAGAGGAGTTTCCCTGTAGCCATAAGGAGACAGATAAGTTGATAAGGAAACTTAAAGCCGCAATGATCCTCTGGGAAATATGCAAACTGTCACATCAATGAAGAAGTGGATGAAATCTAGCACCACCTTTAGGTAGCAATCCTCAAAGTCGTAGTCGACTCTTTAACAAGCCTTTTAATATGACCAAGAATTATTAGACTATGTTCATCCCTGCATTATGAAATTCCATTTGTTTCATTTTTAAGAACAAATGGAATATGTGTCCAAAATGAGTGTTATATCATTGTTTCAAACAGAGGCAGGGGACCATTTGGGTTTTGTAATGTGTTAGTTTTTAGAAATGCCAAAAGGTTTTTTGTTTGCATGAAGGTACACAAACTGACCCCATAATAATCAACAGATCCCCTCTGCTAATGTTTATTTATCAGCCCTCTGCTCGATCTTGAGCCATGGCAACTTGATGGATGAACGCTCTGTAGGAAGATCAATCTTGCGCGAGCCTAGATAGGTCCACCAGGGTCTTCTCTGCCGTTATCTTGACAGTATCAAGTCATTGTGTTGCTGGTCTTCCTCTTTGCCATGTACCTTCTATTCTTCCTACCATAATGTCCTTCCCTAGTGATTTTTCTCTTTGTATGATGTGTCCAAAAAAGGCAAGTCATTGGCGATCCTTGATTCAAGTGACATGTCTGGCTTGACTTGTTCCAAAATGGATTTGTTTATTCTTCTTGCCATCCATTCAATAACAAGAGAAAGAGAAGCAGCACTAATTATATTGCATGTACTGTAAGAGTACTCACCGTGCCATACCCTGATGAAGCTGCACCCCCCCCCAGCAGCGGAACTCGTAGGGTAGGGCCATAGGGGGTCCCTGGCAGACATGACCACTTGATTTATAACATAATTGGGATACCTGTTGCACTATGGATCTCTTTATCTACCTGGATAACAGGTCTGACTTGTCACACAGTGGCCTTGCTGACAAAGGATCATCCTTACTCTGTTCAACCCCTCATACTCTTTTGTATTATCCACCTGGAAATGATTTACTGATATTTGGTTGAACCCATGGGCGTACCCAGCGTGGGGCAGGGGGAGCCGGTGTTCCCCCCAAGAGGAAGGGGAGTGCAGCACTGAGTGCGCGCTGACCCCTGCGACTGCTGGGCCGCCTGCTCTCCCTGCGGCTCAGCGGCTGTACAGGGCCGTCAGCTCTCCCATCTACTGTGCAGGGCCGCTCGCTTTCCCAGCGGCTCTGCATTGCCGGCCGGCCGCCGTATGCTGCATGATGGCCGCACACAGCAAAACTGCTTGCAGCTCTCTGCTGCACAGACAGTGATCTGGCCGGCCACACTACACATTGTGAAGTGAAGGTCCACCCCTCCACTGCATCACAGTTCAGCAGCAGTTGCTGTGTGTGGCCATGTGTGTAGGAGGTCACAGTGCACACACTTCCCGCTGAAGAGGACATACAGCTGTGTGTGGGACAGAAGAAAGATGTGCCAGAAGAATCACCAAAAGTAAAAAGAGCCCCAATGTGTGTATGTCTGCAAGTGATTGTAACTTGTGAGTATATATGATTGTGCATGTGTGTCTATGATTGATTGTGAGTATATATGATTGTGCATGTGTGTCTATGATTGATTGTGAGTATATATGATTGTGTATGTGTGTCTATGATTGATTGTTAGTATATATGATTGTGCATGTGTGTCTATGATTGATTGTGAGTATATATGATTGTGCATATGTGTGTATGATTGTATATGCCTGTCTGTGTATATGATTGATTGTGTATGTGTGTATATGATAGTGCACATGTGTATATAATTGTAAATGTCTGCATATGATTGTATATGTCTGTGTGCATCATTCTGCATGTGTGTATACAATTGTGTATGTCTGTGTATATGATTGTGTCATATACACACATGCATAATCGTATACACAGTCATATACACACAATCATACACACATACCATCATATTGGGTAATCATATACACACGTACACAATCATACACAGTCATATACACACATACACATGATCATACACACATAATCATAAATGCACAATCATATACACAATGATAAATATGCACAATCATATCCACACATACACAGTAATATACACACATATATGAGCATAAACACATACACAATCATATACACACAATCACACACATACAGTCCTATAAAACAAATATACAAGGGCGTACCCAGAGTGGGGCAGGGGGGACAGCCTTTATATGATATTGGAGCCCTATGGGGGGCTGTTGTATATGATATGAGGGCTGTATGGGGTATTGGGGGGGCTGTATATGAGATGGGACTCCAATATCATATACAGCCCCCCATAACATATACAGCCCACCCCATAGGGCTCCCATATCATATACAACCCCCCATAGGGCTCTCTTGATGGGAGCCGTATGGAGGGGCTGTATATGATACAGGAGCCCTATGAGGGGCTGAATATGATTTGGGTGCCCTATGGCAGGGTTGTATATGATATGGGAGCCCTATAAGGGGGCTGTATATGATATGGGAGCTCTATGGGGGGCTGTATAAGAGATGGCAGCCCTATGGAGGGCTGTATATGAGATGTGAGCCCTATGGGACATTGGGGGGGCTGTATATGAGATGGAACTTACATCTCATACAGCCCCCCATACGGGCTCCCATTTCATATACAGCCCCCCATAGGGCTCCCATTTCATATACAGCCCCCCATAGGGCTCCCCAGTGGCGTAACGAGTCTGATGGGCCCCGGTGCGCAATTTTACAACCTGAACAACCATGGCTTGCCCCCCCTAGTTTTGATCCTGGGTACGTCCATGGTTGAACACTATATAATTGTAGATAATTCTGCAGTCTGTTAGTGCTCACCATATATAATCACCAAGCAATATTGGGGTGACATTTATTAATAACGATTTCGGGTGACTATGATCCTAATTGATTGTCCTTTACCTACACCAAGGGTTACAATCGTCTAAGTTATAATAGACCAGCTGCTATAAAGGGTTTCAGGGCTGACAATTTGTGAGAGGCCCTCTACAATCCTATCTTTATGTTGCCCATACCTTGGTGCACAAGGATACTGTTCATCGATACACCCTTATACTGACCACCCAGACAGATGCATTTAGCAGGGAGCAACCACCTATGGCCTCAGCGCAATATCATACATATGTGCTATCTCTGCTTATCTTGAATTTATTTGGTGATAATTGGGTCTGCTTGCTATATACCGTATATTGTTATAGATCATTCCACAGCCTGTCTGAATATATGTGACCACTGTGTGATTACCAGATGCATTGGGGTAACGTCCATTTGGAACCTTCCCTGGTGATTAGAAGATCATAACAATTGCATAACTACTTGTTATTTACTTGTTACACCTGTGTCCTGGACAACACATGTCTGGATACAATTGACCAGTAGCTATAAAGGACTCCAAGGCCATATCTCTGAGAGGCCCCATTACACCACGCCTTAGTGCTACCCATATTCCAGTATACAAGTTTGCAATTGTATGATACACTATTATCAATGAACACAATGGTGATCACCCCTTACCAATTAATCTGAATGATCTAGCTCCATGTGGCTTGAACACATACAAGTGACTCTTGTGATTATGCCCCTGGTGGACTTTTACCAACTTCCAGGTAAATTATAACTCCTGTATACCCTTGACCGTGATTTACAATTGTGTAGCATACTCTGGTGTCTGTGGTTTTGTGGGAGACACTTATTTGAGTCATTGGATATAATATATCATACTCTACGAAATCTGAATAGCGGCCTTAGGCACGCAACATATTGTTACATCCTGTCGGATAAACATAATTGTATTTGTTGATGTCAGTGATCTGCCCTCATCTTATATGTTTGCGCAATATTGTCATGTCAGGACTGGGGCCCCTCTATATATGTTCTTTTAACTGTTTTTAATGTGTTTGTCTACATATCTGTAAATAAAGCTTTTGCAAATATTTGAATACTAATCCTGATGTGCTCCCTTCATATATATGCAAAGTCTTTTTTCTTGTGAATTGGGAAAGGGAAGGGGAGTGGTTCACTCACATGTCTCCAGGATCCTGGTCAGCTGGCTGGATGGCTTGTTCCATCCATATGTAGCAATAATATAGAAAGGATTTTGCCAGAGTCCGTACTTCTATTTTTCTTCCTTTTATTAAGATGTGGTTAAAATGAACAGGACTGAACGCTGGACGCATTTCGGGGGACAGCACCCCCATAGTCCTCAGCAAGCCCCCGAAACGTCCAGCGTTCAGTCCTGTTCATTTTAATCACGTCTTAATAAAGGAAGAAAAATAGAAGTACGGTCTCTGGCAAAATCTTTTTCTTGTGGTGCTTCTTGCCATCCATGGTATTGATAACATCCTTCTCCAGCACCACATTTCGAATTCGTTGATTCTTCTTCTGTCTTGTTTCTTTATCGTCCATCTTTCACTTCCACATGTTACTACAGAAAAGGCCAGCCTATGAACGAGCTGTGTCTTCGTTGCCAAGGAAATAGTCCTTGATTTAAAGACCTTGTCCAGTGACTTTATTGTTGATTTTCCCACAGCAATTCTCTTAATGACTTCTGGTGTCATCACTGCATCTTGAGCGATCATTGATCCGAGTAGGTTGAAGTCCTTTACCACTTCAAGTTTGTTGCCATCCATCTCAAATGTATCTTTGCCATACCTGGCAGTAATCAAAATCTTTGTCTTGTTTGCATTGAGTAGCATCCCATGTTTCAGCCTTCCATCTTGACACTCTGTAAAAAGTACTTCATTCCATCTACACTTGTTGCTATCAATGTTGTCTGTGTATTTTAGATTGTTGATGTTTCTTCCACCAATTTTAATTCCTTCTTTTTTGACAAGTCTAGCCTTCCAGAAAATAGCTTCTGCATATAATTTGAAGACAAATGGTAACAGAATGCAACCTTGTCTGACGCCTTGCTCTACTTTGAGCCATGCTGTGTTACCGTAGTCAGTTCAGACTGTTGCTTCTTTATCAATGTAAAGGTTCCTAATGAGGCTGATCACATTGTTTGGCATACCCATATCCTTAATGGTATTCCAAAGTTTTTAGTGATCAACAAAGTCAAAGGCTTTGATGTAGTCAATTAAGCTAAAATAGAGCTCCTTGTTGTATTCTTTGGCCTTTTACATTATCATTCTCATGTTACCAATTTCTTGTTCTTCTGCCTTTTCTGAATCCTGCTTGTTCCTCTGGCAACTCTTTGTCAAAGTAAAGCTGTATGTGTCTTTGTAGGATATTTCAGTATTTTCCTGGCATGAGGTATGAGCGCAATAGTCCAATAGTTTCCACAATTAGTAGCTTCTCCGTTCTTCGGAGTAGGGATAAACGTTGATCTTGTCCAGTCCTTGGGCCATTTACCAGTAGTCCATATCTATTGACACTGTGAATGTTTACATCAGTTATAAAAGAGATCAATTGTGGGTATCAATTACATTTCTATGTTCCTAAAGTTGAACAGGCTCTAAGGACTGTTTTTTTTTTCTAGCAGGACAATGCCCCATCCCACACAGGTAGGTCAAATCAATGTGTGGATGAAGGAGCACCACATCAAGACCCTGTCATGGCCAGCCCAATCTCCAGACCTGAACCCCATTGAAAACCTCTGCATTGTTATCAAGAGAAAGATGTATAGTCACAAGCCATCAAACAAAGAAGAACTGCTTACATTTTTGTGCCAGGAGTCACCCAAAAGCAGTGTGAAAGACTAGTGAAAACATGCCAAGATGCATGAAAGCTGTGATTAAAAATCATGGTTATTCAACCAAATATTAATTTCTGAACTCTTCCTGAGTTAAAACATAAATATTGTTGTTTATGTATGAATAAGAACTTGTTTTCTTTGCATTATTTAAGGTCTGAAAGCACTGTTTCTTTTTTATTATTTTGACAATTTCTCATTTGCTGCAAATAAATACAAAACTTTTAGCTTTGAAATTTAAAGACATGTTGTCAGTAGTTTATAGAATAAAACAACAATAGGTATATTTTTGAGTAAAATGTACGAAGAGAAAAATCAGAGGAAACTGAAAATTTTGCAGTGATCTCCTCTCGGTGGAAGGAGAGGAAAATTGAAGACGCAAACATGTAAAGTGCCCAAGACGTGAAGGAGTTAAAAGCTTTCATGCCTCATAAAATAAATAATCAGCTATAAATTATATTGTCCCTCGGTCCAGCAGATTCAGGCCGGGTGTATCACATATTAGGGTAATATCCAGCTCCATGTATTCTGTTTATTCCCTTTGTGGTGATCTGAAGTTCCTAGTGGCCACAAATTGAATTACTGTGTCCCTTCTGTCACTCTTTGCACTCTAGCGGTCACAAGCTGAATCACAATCTTTTCACTTCCTGCTTGTGGCTTGTTAGGTGTTTTTTTCCAGAGCTGTATAATATTATCTAGGCACATACATATTTTTTAAACAAATCCATTTGTGGAAATTATAATTATTTCAAGATCTTTTGATTAAAATTAACTTTGTTCATGGAACAACCCCTTTAAGTACCTTGATCCCCTACTCATCATAGAACACACATTAGCAGCAATGTAATTATAATTAAGCAATTCAGCAATTATGGTCCTTAATCTAATATATAATTGCCGTAGGCACGTTTGTGTCGGACCCCGGCACGCCGTGGCTATGTCACACTGTGACGTCACCACGGCGAAGCATTGGCCGCGTAGCGGCCAATGCGAGTCGCTGGCCTGCGCGAGCAATGGCCGCGAGGCCATTGCTCGCGCAGCCTGAGTAGGTGCACACATTTCCCTATACACAGTATACCCCTCAGGACCGGAGCGGAGGCGGCGGTCACCACCCGGAGGGCAGAGTGAGGAGCAGCAGCAGCCGGGAGAGCGGCGCCCCCATGTCCCGGGGGCGGAGGACGAGGACGAGGCGCTCTGCTCCCGGGGGCGGAGGACGGGACGAGGCGCTGTACTCTCCGGGCCGGGCTCCTGTGTGAGGCGGCGGGTGCAGGCTCGGCTCCCGGTCACTGTCTCCGGTGAGGCTGGGAACTCTGCCCGGACTCACAGAGCCCCGCTGCGGGATGGGAACTCTGCCCGGACTCACAGAGCCCCGCTGCGGGATGGGAACTCTGCCCGGACTCACAGAGCCCCGCTGCGGGATGGGAACTCTGCCCGGACTCACAGAGCCCCGCTGTGGGAACCTGCGGCCTCTGACTGGACTCAGTCTCCAGTCTCTGCGCCAGAGAGGGAGAGGAGGAAGGGAACAGGAGGTGCCGGCACCCAGAGCACCCCGAGAGCAGGAGCCATCCTGAGCTGTGCACACCGTCCTGCTCACTGATGAGGAAGCAGCTGGGAGAAAGCACAGACCGCATCCTCCATACTTCACAGCGTCCGCTCCTCTCTGCAGTGCTGGCACCGGCCCAGGGACCTTATACTGAGGTGATGGAGAGGATGCGGCGATGGAAGTAAGTATTTCGCCGCCACTCTGCCCCCCCCGGCCTCCACTGACCACTCTGTCCCCCGGCCTCTGCTGACCACTCTGTCCCCCTTGATCTCCGCTGACCACTTTGCCCCCCTGGCCGCCGCTGACCACTCTGCCCCCCTTCCCTCCACTGACCACTCTGCTCCCCCACCCTCCGCTGACCACTCTGCCCCCCCAGCCTCCGCTGATCACCCTGCCCCCCGACCTTCGCTGACCACTCTGCCCCCCCTTGGGCCTACGCTGACCACTCTGCCCCCCCGTTCTCTGCTGACCACTCTGCCTTCCGTCCTCCACTGATAAACTCTGCCCTCCGTCCTTCGCTGACCATTCTGCCCTCCGTCCTCCGCTGACCACTGAGCCACCGTGCAGTGCTGACGACCACTGAGCCACCGTACAGTGCTGACCACTGAGCCACCGTACAGTGCTGACCACTGAGCCACCGTACAGTGCTGACCACTGAGCCACCGTACAGTGTGCTGACCACTGAGCCACCGTACAGTGCTGACCACTGAGCCACCGTACAATGCTGACCACTGAACCACCGTACAGTGCTGACCACAGCCACCGTATAGTGCTGACCACTGAACCACCGTACAGTGCTGACCACTGACCACCGTACAGTGCTGACCACTGAACCACCGTACAGTGCTGACCACTGAGCCACCGTACAGTGCTGACCACTGAGCCACCGTACAATGCTGACCACTCAACCACCGTACAGTGCTGACCACTGAGCCACCGTACAATGCTGACCACTGAACCACCGTACAGTGCTGACCACTGAGCCACCGTACAGTGCTGACCACTGAGCCACCGTACAGTGCTGACCACTGAGCCACCGTACAGTGCTGACCACTGAGCCACCGTACAGTGCTGACCACTGAGCCACCGTACAGTGCTGACCACTGAGCCACCATATACAGTGCTGACCACTGAGCCACCATATACAGTGCTAACCACTGAGCCACCATATACAGTGCTAACCACTGAGCCACTGTACAGTGCTGACCACAGCCACCGTACAGTGCTGACCACTGAGCCATCGTAGAGTGCTGACCACTGATCCACCATATACAGTGCTAACCACTGAGCCACTGTACAGTGCTGACCACAGCCACCGTACAGTGCTGACCACTGAGCCATCGTAGAGTGCTGACCACTGATCCACCATATACAGTGCTAACCACTGAGCCACCATATACTGTGCTAACCACTGAGCCACTGTACAGTGCTGACCACTGAGCCACCGTGCAGTGCTGACCACTGAGCCACCGTACAGTGCTGACCACTGAGACACTGTACAGTGCTAACCACTGAGCCACCATATACAGTGCTAACCACTGAGCCACCATATACCGTGCTAACCACTGAGCCACCGTACAGTGCTAACCACTGAGCCACCGTACAGTGCTAACTACTGAGCCACTATAAATCTAATTTATAATTGCCTTAGCGCACTTCCGGCATTTTCGGGTCAACTTCCGTGCGGCAGCCACGCCACACACGAAGCAGTGGCCGCGTAGCGGCCATTGCGAGCCGTAGCAATGCGCGAGCAATGGCCGCGAGGCCATTGCGAGCCGTTGCCGGATGCCTCTGTGCCTCTATCATACTTACCACCAGATCGCACCCGCCTACCTCTTCCTGCATGTTCCTCTGTCCTCCATCTTCCGCCCGCTATCTTCTATGTCGCCGCCCCGTACATATTGAAACCAAGATGGCGGCCGGGAAGTATCACGAGAGTTCCCGGCCTCCATCTTGGTTTCGCCCTGTTCACAGTGGCGACATGCAAGATGGCGATGGAAGTAAGTATTTCGCCGCCACTCTGCCCCCCCCCCTGGCCTCCACTGACCACTCTGCCCCCCTCCCCCCGCCTCTGCTGACCACTCTGTCCCCCTTGATCTCCGCTGACCACTCTGCCCCCCTTCGGCCTCGCTGACCACTCTGCCCCCCCGTTCTCTGCTGACCACTCTGCCTTCCGTCCTCCGCTGATAAACTCTGCCCTCCGTCCTCTGCTCACCACTCTGCCCTCCGTCCTCCGCTGACCACTCTGCCCTCCGTCCTCCGCTGACCACTGAGCCACCGAACAGTGCTGACCACTGAGCCACCGTGCAGTGCTGACCACTGAGCCACCGTACAGTGCTGACCACTGAGCCACCGTACAGTGTTGACCACTGAGCCACCGTACAGTGCTGACCACTGAGCCACCGTACAGTGCTGACCACTGAGCCACCGTACAGTGCTGACCACTGAGCCACCGTAGAGTGCTGACCACTGAGCCACCATATACAGTGCTAACCACTGAGCCACCATACACACTGCTAACCACTGAGCCACTGTACAGTGCTGACCACTGAGCCACCGTGCAGTGCTGACCACTGAGCCACCGTACAGTGCTGACCACTGAGCCACCGTACAGTGCTGACCACTGAGCCACCGTACAGTGCTAACCACTGAGCCACCATATACAGTGCTAAACACTGAGCTACCGTACAGTGCTAACCACTGAGCCACCGTACAGTGCTAACCACTGAGCCACCATACAGGGCTAACCACTGAGCCACCGTACAGTGCTAACCACTGAGCCACCGTACAGTGCTAACCACTGAGCCATCGTACAGTGCTAACCACTGAGCCATCGTACAGTGCTAAACACTGAGCCACCGTACAGTGCTAACCACTGAGCCACTGTACAGTGCTAACCACTGAGCCACCATAAAGTGCTAACCACTGACTCACCGTATACAGTCTTAAACACTCAGCCGCCATACAGTGCTAATCACTCAGCCACCTTATACAGTGCTAACCACTGAACCACCATACTGTGCTAACCACTAAGCCACCGTACAATGCTAACCACTGAGCCACCATACTGTCCTAACTACTGAGCCACCGTGCAGTGCTAAACATTGAGCCACCATACAGTGCTAACCACTGAGCCACCGTACAGTGCTAACCACTGAGCCACCTTACAGTGCTAACCACTGAGCCACTGTACAGTGCTAACCACTGAGCCAGCATACAGTGCTAACCACTGAGCCACCATAAAGTGCTAACCACTGACTCACCGTATACAATGTTAAACACTCAGCCACCATACAGTGCTAATCACTCAGCCACCTTATACAGTGCTAACCACTGAGCCACCATACTGTGCTAACCAATGAGCCTCCATACAAAGTTAAGCACTCTGCCTCCATATAGTGCTAACCACTGAGCGGCCGTATACTGTGCTAACCACTGAGTCACCCATACTTTGCTAAACACTAAGCCACCGCGCAGTGCTAACCACTGAGCCACCGCGCTGTGCTAACCACTGAACCACCATACTGTGCTAACCACTAAGCCACCGTACAATGCTAACCACTGAGCCACCATACTGTCCTAACTACTGAGCCACCGTGCAGTGCTAAACATTGATCCACCATACAGTGCTAACCACTGAGCCACCGTACAGTGCTAACCACTGAGCCACCTTACAGTGCTAACCACTGAGCCACTGTACAGTGCTAACCACTGAGCCACCATATACAGTGCCAACCACTGAGGCACCATACAGTGCTAATCATAACATTTTCAAATAATCCCCATAGAAAGTATAGGGGGACTTGCGGCAGGTGCGGCAAGTGCGGTTTTGCACTTGCGGCAGGTGCGGCCGCGAAAAAAACCGCGGTCAGCCGTGGTATATTTCGCGGCCGCACCTGCCGCAAGTGCAAAACCGCACTTGCCGCACCTGCCGCAAGTCCCCCTATACTTTCTATGGGGATTATTTGAAAACGTTAAAAAAAATTAAAAAATATTCTAGACACCCGATGCATTTGCATCGGGCTCACAGCTAGTAATGTATAAAAGTCCTAGAAAAGAGGCCAAACTCTATATTTTTCTTGTATTGAAAATACAGGACATACTTTATTTTTTTTCTCTTTCCTTTTTTCAAGAACCCTAGGTCTGCCCTGCTCACAAAATGTAGGCTTGTCCCTCAGGCTGTATACAGGTGGCTGCATGCAACCAGTATGGTTACCACTCAGCTATCCTGTCTGTACCACATTTGTTGCTTAGTAAGTGCTTGAATTCAGTCTTAGCTTGTTGATCTTTTTCTAATTATTGGATGGAGAGCTCTTGCATCAGAATTGGCACACGTGAAATCTAGACTAAAAAATGGAATCCGGCTCTAACAAGAATGGAATTTTTTTCTTTTTTAACTATCCATAAAATAGTGCAAACAGAATAAAAATTTGCATAGTCGGCGTGGCCAGAGTCGACACATTTCGGTTGCATTAAGCAACCTTAGCCATGACTATCCAATAGTCATGAGTAAGGTTGCTTAATGCAACTGAAACATGTTAACTGTGGGCACACCGAGCATGTAAATTTTTCTTCTGTTTGCAGTATTTTATGGATAAATAAAAAAGAAAAAAATTCCATTCTTGTTAGAGCCGGATTCCATTTTTTTGTCTGGAGCACCTATGGTACATGAGGATTAGATGCTCTGTTATTTAAAGAGCAAATTGAAGTGCAGATGTCGCTCTGAAAGTCGATCAACAGAATTCCTTTGATATGATGGGGTCTGGGGAACTAGCTATTCTTGTCATGGAGAGGAATCTGCCCGCTGACACAAGGAGACAGACAAGCTGATAATCAGACTTATAGCCGTAATGCTCCTCTGGGAAATATGCAAATTGTCACTTCAGTGAGGAAGTGAAAACTCTAATGCCACCCAATAAGTAGCATTGCAGCTATACGTCTCCTTATCAGCTTGTCTGTCTCCTTGTGTCGACGGACAGATTCCTCTCCATGAGAATAGCTAGTTCCCCAGACCTCGGTCTCAGCCTCGCATACAGCCAGGTTAGAATTCCCCCACACTGCACTGATGAGGGGCAGACACCCCGAAACGCAGCATCTGCAGTTTGGGGCTCTGATCTGGCACAAATCCTAAGTCATATTAAAAGGCTTGATAAAGAGCCGATTATGACTACAAGGATTGCTACCCTTATTGGGTGGCATGAGTTTTTCACTTCCTCACTGAAGTGACAATTTGCATTTTGATATAATGGTACATTAACCCTTATGGCATCAAAGGAGGTGCTTTTTCTCTTACATCTTTCCTAGTCTTTGCATTTTCAGATGTCCAGTCAGAAGAGAAAATGAGAGTCCATGCACAAAATGTGTACTTCTCTCCAGCAAAGTCTTCAAGATTACTATTGGCAATGCCTATTCTACCTGAAGAAGCCTTTCAACTCATTGCTAAAATTTAAAGAAGACCTGTCACCCCCCCCCTGGTGCATGGCAAACTAAATGCAGCACTGAACTCAGAATGTCTGCTGCATTCAGGCAAGGGGCCCCCATGTCTCTAGCTCCCCTGTAAGTTTTAAAAAAGACTTCAGAAACCTTTACAGTTAAGAGGTCGTCTGGGTGGGATCTTATTAAGAGGTCCTTGCTGCAGGCACAGTCCTCCCTGCTTTCTCCTTGTGTGTTCCGCCCCCTCTATGTGTCTGCTGCCGCCTCCTCTTCTGCTGGGTCTGCCCTCCTCTTTTACTCTTGCTCTGTGTGACATCAGGAGCAGAATAGGGCATACCCAGCAGAAGAGGAGGCAGCGGCACACATAGAGGGGGAGGACTGTGCCAGCAGCCAGGACCTCTTAATAAGATCCCACCCAGGTGACCTCTTAACTGTAAAGGTTTTTAAAGTCTTTTTTAAAACTTACAGGGGGGCAAGAGATATGGGGGAACCCTTCCCTGAATGCAACAGACATGCTGCATTCAGTGCTGCATTTAGTTTGCCATGCACCAGGGGGGTGTGACAGGCCCTCTTTAAATTTTTAGAAACCTTTCAGGACATTACAGCTAAACACCAAAAAAGTAAGAGATCCCATATAGAGGCTTAACGAACAATGGTATCATCTGCCTTATCTTCAGTAATAGAAGGGAAGAAAGCGCACTATAGGGTTTTATCTCAATTGTATATAGTCAATTTTCTATATGGATCCACTCACCTGGTTTAGTTGTGTATGACACAACAACCATATGCAACTCCAAGTAAAATCCACAGCATCCACAGAACTGCAGCAATCCACCGGTATAGCAGATCAAATATAAAAGGAGAAAGAAAAAAACGGCTTCACGATCGTGCTGTCCTCAAAGATAATAAATCCATGTACCCATGGACTCAGACCAACTCTTTATTCCACTGTAAACGCTATGCGTTTCGTGTACACACTGTACACTTCCTCAGGAGTTGAATTTGCACTAATATCACACATCACACTTGTTATATACAAACCTCGCCAGGAAATGAGGTAGGCAACATGTCACATGATTACAACCATCACATAAAACTATTACACATTATTTCCAATAAAAACTGCATAAAAAACTTCATTTAAAACTGACATTCAATGTCATAATAAATATTCACAAAATATTGCACATATCAATAAAAAAATAAAGTTGTATCAAAAAATTATTTTGTCATCAACTGCAGTTAAAACATCACTTCAGGGATATTGGAGGACTCGAACCCAGAACTGGTCTCTGGGTCCCACATTCCTATTCAAATCACACTTATACTCAACCCCATGAGCTATTCCCACTACTCACACAATGAACAACCAAAATGATAGACACCACAGCACATTCCCCACAGAATTACAACAGCTAGTTTCATCACATTATATGAAGCGCCCTAAAACACATCACATAAATTATCATAAAAACAGTAACAAATCGATATAGAATCGATAATTGAGATAAAAACTTTAGCACATTCTTACATTCTAAAGGATTATTGCCTATATCCAGTAAATATAAATACATATATATACGGTATAAACATTTATTATTTTTTTCTTTTGTCCCTGGTATTTCTTTAAAAATGTCTATAGTCCTCAGATCCTCCCCTTATCGGGAACCACAAGGTTTCGATCTTACAAAGAGCATTCCATCAAAAATATTTATACGCCCAATCCTATATATTAACCCGCAAGGCTATGCATTCCAATGAGTGTTCTTAGTGTCTCCTAAAACAGCACCGCTTTAGCGCTGACCGGTGCCGACAATTTAACAATCCTCCCTTCAATATTTATCTCCCGTAGAAAAAGCAATAATGCATTCCCATGTAACACAGTGACTCAGGGAATCTAAATCCCCTACCCAGATAGCTATGTACTTTTTTTGTTCTCTACATTCTATGAACCGTACAGGACTTTTAACTGTTTCATACTCATAGCATCTAGTGTCCCCAAAATATTTGAAGAGGTCGACACTTCATTCAACCCCTACGGCTGCAGAGTTTGTAATTTGTGAATCCAATAGATTTCTTTCCTCATTAAACAAGTGTCCCTGTCAGGGCTACCTTCCGGCGCATGATCAATTGCGATCACTTCAATGCATAATTCTTTATTATGTTTAATTAGAAAATGTTTAGATAGCCCATGGAACAAAAAACCTTCCTTAATGTTATGTCTATGGGAGTTCATTCGGTTATGGAGTTCTTGTGTCGTTTTCCCCACATATTGTAGTCCACAATGGCAAATGATCAAATGGATCACATAAGAGCTTTTACAATTCAATGAGAATGTGATATTGAAAGACATATTGTTTTGTGAAGAACTAAAGGTGGTATTACCATGCAACATTAGTTTACAGCATAAACAACGAGCTAAATTGCATCTGAAGGTTCCAATCTTCATACTATTCTTTTTTGACACTTTTTCTTGTTTCTCAAACGGCTAGGCGCCAATAAATTTCTTAGGGTCGAAGCCCTTTTGAATGTTAGTCCTGGTTTTGCTTGCTGGTAAACGTGTCCCTAATACCGGGTCATTCAAAAGCACTGACCAGTGCTCATGTAAGATCTTCCTAATTCTATCATGTTGTCTGGTATATTTTGTCAAAAAATTAGAACTAAACTTCCCAGTACCTTCTTCCACTTTTTCTTTTGTCACCAAAAATTATTTTTGTTGTTTAACCGCACACTCATTGTAGGCTTTCACTAATAGTTTTTTTGGATAGTTTCTTTCCAGAAATCTATCCTTCAGTACCCCTGCTTGCAATTTGAAATCTGACTCCAAGATACAATTTTTCCTAATCCGCTTATACTGGTTACCCGGAGTGTTAATTAACCATTTGTGCTAATGACCACTACCAAAATCCAAAAAACTATTTGCATCACATGCTTTAAAGAAAGTTTTAGTTGAATAATTTCCCGTTCAAATGAAAAATTGTAATATCTAGATAATCAATACTCCCTGGGTTGCAATCCCATGAAAAGAAAGACCCCCCAATAATGTGTTTTTGTAAGGACTCTAGAAATTAATGTAAATTTCCACTTCCATTGTCATAGATAATCATTAGATCGTCTATATATCTTCTAAAGAAGACAATGTATTCTGAGTAAATGGAATTCTCAATATGGATGGACTCGAAGGTGGCCATGAACAAATTTGCATAAGTTGGGGCCACCTTCGAGCCCATCGCTGTACCAAGTTGCTGGTGGTACAGTACCTCCTGGAAATCAAAAAAAATATTTTTTATATAATTTCAACAAAATCAACAAAATATGGTCATGCAATTATTTCCAAATCAATCAAGAAAAAGAAAAAATACTATAGAGGCTGTAGTGGGGGGCAAACGCAACAATAAAGGATAAAAATACTGACAAAAAAATAACAAGCTAACAAGTAATATATTTAATTTATCTTCCATACAATTAAATGATTCAGAGATTTCTGTATTACAAAAAGGATTGTCTTTTTGCCCGCATTACCAACTCACGAGAGCTAGATCTATTTATAGATTTGCATACATTAATTAGATAACTAACGGTGAAAAGACACTTTATGATACAAGAAAATAAAAATGGGAATTTAGTGCCAGTAAGTGGGAGTAAACAACAACAATCAGATGATATGACATTTCATACTTCTCTGAAAAATAAATCAAATTTCTATCCAGTGTAGAATCAGGGACACCATTCGAAAACATTTTTAGATTTGGTCATGATACATTTTGAGAAGATCAATAATATGGAGTATAAATTTGAGAAAAATCTGATGAGAACAGAGAAGCGGTAAAAAATCTGAAAGAGGACCTAAAAATAGTGATCCGACCAGCTGATAAAGTGGGGGGTAGTTGTACAGGATAGGAGGGATTACTTGAAAGAGGCATACAGGATTCTGGATGATAAGAAAACGTACAAGGTGGTAATGATAGATCTGTATAAAGCAGCGGTCATTTAATACAATAAGTTAATTGCAAAAGGGAGAAAGGAGGGAGTTCTAAATACAAATGAGTTTAATTATTTAACAATGAAGAACCCCCTGAGGGCGTTCTTCTATCATCTTCCTAAAATCCATAAGGATAAAAAAAAAAAAAACCTGGGAGACCCATAATCTCGGGGATAAACTCACTGACATCGGGTCTGGCAGCATATATAGATAATATAATGTATCCCCACGTCACGAATTTGAAAAGTTTCCTCATATTCTGCTCAATTGATTCAATTAATAGAAAGCATTACATGGAAAGATTCATATTTATTTGTCGCTATAGATGTATCTTCCCTTTATTCAAATATTAGACATGAACTTAGTCTACTTAGTTTTGGGAGATTTGTGGAAGAAGATGTTATCTGTTGAACATAAGGCTTTTCTAATGGAATGTATGAAATTTATATTAAAAAAAATAACTTTTTTGATTTCTAGGAGGTACTGTACCACCAGCAACTTGGTACAGCGATGGGCTCGAAGGTATGCCAATTTGTTCATGGCCACCTTTGAGTCCATCCATATTGAGAATTCCATTTACTCAGAATACATTGTCTTCTTTAGAATATATATAGACGATCTAATGATTATCTATGACAATGGAAGTGGAAATTTAGATCAGTTTCTTGAGTCCTTACAAAAAAATGATTGGGGTCTTACCTTTTCATGGGATTACAACCCAGGGAGTATTGATTATCTAGATCTTACAATTTTTCATTTGGACGGGAAATTATTCACTAAAACTTTCTTTAAAGCATGTGATGCAAATCGTTTTTGGGATTTTGGTAGTGGTCATTACCACAGATGGTTAATTAACACTCCGGGTAACCAGTATAAGAGGATTAGGAAAAATTGTAGCTTGGAGGCAGATTTCAAACTGCAAGCAGGGGTACTGAAGGATAGATTTCTGGAAAGAAACTATCAAAAAAACTATTAGTGAAAGCCTACAATGAGTGTGCGGTTAAACAATAAAAATAATTTTTGGTGACAAAAGAAAAAGTGGAAGAAGGTACTGGGAAGTTTAGTTCTAATTTTTTGACAAAATATACCAGACAACATGATAGAATTAGGAAGATCTTACATGAGCATTGGTCAGTGCTTCTGAATGACCCGGTATTAGGGATGAGTTTACCAGCAAAACCAGGACTAACATTCAAAAGGGCTTCGACCCTAAGAAATTTATTGGCACCTAGCCGTTTGAGAAACAAGAAAGTGTCAAAAAAGAATACTATGAAGATTGGATCCTTTAGATGCAATTTAGCTTGTTGTTTATGCTGTAAACTAATGTTGCATGGTTCTTCACAAAACAATATGTCTTTCAATATCACATTCTCATTGAATTGTAAAAGCTCTTATGTGATCTATTTGATCATTTGCCATTGTGGACTGCAATATGTGGGGAAAACGACACAAGAACTCCATAACTGAATGAACTCCCACATACATAACATTAGGGAAGGTTTTTTGTTCCATGGGCTATCTAAACATTTTCTAATTAAACATAATAAAGAATTATGCATTGAAGTGATCGCAATTGATCATGCGCCGGAAGGTAGCCCTGACAGGGACACTTGTTTAATGAGGAAAGAAATCTATTGGATTCACAAATTACAGACTCTGCAGCCGTATGGGTTGAATGAAGTGTCCTACCTCATCAAATAGTTTGGGGACACTAGATGATATGAGTATAAACAGTTAAAAGTCCTGTACTGTTCATAGAATATAGAGAACAAAAAAAGTACATTGCTATCTGGGTAGGGGATTTAGATTCCCTGAGTCACTGTGTTAGGCCCCTTTCACATCAGCGTTATTTTTAAATCGTGGCAGATGCGGTAAAAAACCGCATCTGCCGCGATTAACGCATAACCGCGACACCTGCGGCACAGTTGCGGCAAGCCCCATGCAATGTCTATGGGGCTTGCGGTAAGGGTGCGGCAGGTGCGGCAAGTGTGGTTTCGGCACTTGTGGCAGGTGCGGCCGCGAAAAAAAACGCGTTTTTTTTTGCGGCCGCACCTGCCGCAAGTGCCGATACCGCACATGCCGCACCCTTACCGCAAGCCCCATAGACATTGCATGGGACTTGCCGCAACTGTGCCGCAGGTGTCGCGGTTATGCGTTAATCGCGGCAGATGCGTTTTTTTCACCGCATCTGCCGCGATTTAAAAATAACGCTGATGTGAAAGGGGCCTTACATGGGAATACATTATTGCTTTTTTCTACGGGAGATAAATATTGAAGGGAGGATTGTTAAATTGTCGGCACCGGTCAGCACTACAGCGGTGCTGTTGTAGACACTAAAAACACTCATTAGAAAGCATAGCCTTGTGGGTTAATATATAGGATTGGGCATATAAATATTTTTGATGGAATGCTCCTTGTAAGATCGAAACCTTGTGGTTCCTGAAAAGGGGAGGATCTGAGGACTATAGCGATTTTTAACCCCTACTGGACCTTTGACGTTGTACAACGTCATGAAAGTCGGTGCCTTCACGACCCATGACGTTGTACAACGCCATGGTGGTTACCACGGCACCGTTGCCGCGGTAACCGCTATTGGGCTCCGGTGTTCAGTGATCCTTATTACTGAGCACTGGGGCTTGAAGTCAGGGGGGTGGATTCCCCACCCCACCCCCAGGATCACAGTGATTGGCTGATTGAACAGTAAATCACCATGATCCTCTGCTACCAATGGAACAGCCTGTGGAGCGCTCCTGATTGCTTGAATCTCCCCCTCCTCTGTGCCCTGTGCTCCCCACCTCATCGCCTGAGGCCCCCCCCCCCGTGCCTTGTGCTCACCCCTCCCACTCCTGATCGCCTCCACCGTGCCCTGCACTTTGCTTTGCCCTCCCGCTCCGCTCCTGATCTCTACTCTTCTGCCCCCCACGGTACCCGGTGGTTCCCCCGCTGCCCCACATACCTCCGCTCCCTGCCACCATCTGTTCTGCAGCTCCTCCAGCTGCTGAACTGCAGAACACCTATCACAGCAGGAGGATCGGTGAGGTGAGTATGGATTGATGTGTGTATGGATTGGATGGATGGGATGGGTGGATAGGATGTATGGGTTGGATGGATGGGGTCTGAGTCATGCTGCACGGTACGGCAGATCATTGCCATACAGTGCACCGTGACTCTGACCCCAGAGACTACAACAAGGGATCAAGTGTTCACTTGTTGCAGTCACTGGGGTCAGGGTCATGGTGCAATGCATGGCAATGATCTGCCGTACCATGCACCATGACTCTGACGCCAGAGACTACAAGGGATCAAGTGTCCACTTGTTGTAGTCACTGGGTTAAGTCATGGTGCACTTTATGGGAATGATCTGCTGTACTGTGCACCATGACACTGACCCCAGAGACTACAAGAGAACACTTGATCCCTTGTTGTAGTCTCTGGGGTCAGAGTCATGGTGCACTGTATGCATTCACTGGGAAAGGGAAAGGGAAAAGGCCGCTCCACCGCCCATAACCTCCTGGATTCCTGCACCTGGTGTGGCAGCTTTGGCAACTGCCCAGGAAACAATGTAAAGTGGAAACCACCGGTGCTTGTCTTCATAAAATTTTGTCCTTTATTGTTATGTGAAATTTATAAAATCATTCAGCGTGCTAGCTGGGCGCTAGACGCGTTTCGGAAGACACAACTTCCTGGAAGTTGTGTCTTCCGAAACGCGTCTAGCGCCCAGCTAGCACGCTGAATGATTTTATAAATTTCACATAACAATAAAGGACAAAATTTTATGAAGACAAGCACCGGTGGTTTCCACTTTACATGGTGCACTGTATGGCAATGATCTGCCGTACTGTGCACCATGACACTGACCATGACAATATTTTTTATATTTACTGGATATAGGCAATAATCCTTTAGAATGTAAGAACGTGCTAAAGTTTTTAACTCAATTATCGATTCTATATCGATTTATTGTTTTTATGATAATTTATGTGATGTGTTTTAGGGTGCTTCATATAATGTGATGAAACTAGCTGTTGTAATTCTGTGGGGAATGTGCTGTGGTGTCTATCCTTTTGATTGTTCATTGTGTGAGTAGTGGGAATAGCTCATGGGGTTGAGTATAGGTGTGATTTGAACAGTAATGTGGGACCCAGAGACCAGTTCTGGGTTCGAATCATCCAATATCCCTGAAGTAATGTTTTAAGTGCAGTTGGTGACAAAATAATTTTTTGATACAACTTGATTTTTTTATTGATATTGCACATATTTTGTGAATGTTTATTATGAAATTGAATGACATTTTTATAATTAAAATTTTTATGTAGTTTTTATTGCAAATAATGTGTAATAGTTTTATGTGATGTTTGTAATAATGTGACGTGTTGCCTACCTCATTTCCTGGGGAGGGTTGTATATAACAAGTGTGATATTAGTGTAACTTCAACTCCTGAGGAAGTGTACAGTGTGTACACGAAACACGTAGAGTTTACAGTGGAATAAAGAGTTGGTCGGAGTCCATGGGTACGTGGATTTATTATCTTTGAGGACAGCGCGATCATGAAGTCGTTTTTTTCTTTCTCCTTTTATATTTTATCTTCATCAGATGAATCTGAAATAGCATTTTCTTCAGAAGATTTAAATGATCTTTACACTGAAGATATATATTTACTTCAGCCAGATAAATACTATCACCTGCTTAAAGCCAAATATTAAAATCTGAGAGTCCTCAGTGGTTGATACCTCTTTAATTGCTGAGAAGATGGTAAAAAATAGCAAGCTTTTGAGACTCTATGGCCTCTTCATCAGGATTAATAATGACAACTTCTCAACACGCACAATATATACAATGCAGGGTTGGATAATACAATAAAGACAGGTGACGTGAACAGAATATAGTGGCAAGGGGGGGGAAGAGAATCTGGGTTAGTAAAATCTTAGTTCAGAGATTAAAGGCACAGATAGTTTTATTGTCCTTTGACAAGTGTTTGGTCCGAGACTTGAAAAATCCTCATTTGATGTAGAAAGACATAAATCCATGCGACACATTCTTTCCTGCTTTAAATGTGTCAAAGGTCAAGAAAAATTTATATTCCCAGATTCTCCTCATTCTTTGTGATCGGAAGTTAGCTTTCAGAGGTGTTTAGACACAGGTAGATCTGTCTTTCTTTCTTTTATTGTGTGGTGATGATGAGAATTAATTATTGTTCTAAGTTTCTGACGAGAACTGCTCAGACAGGCAAGAATACAGACAAATCCATAAGTGAGAGTCTTTTATTTCCCACATAATGAAGATAAGGATTTCACAGGGCATTTGTTGTGTAATGATTACATACATAATGAAAAAATGGCCAGATTAGAAGATAGATCCAACATCCAGATTTAAAAAATCTTTGGGATCTAGCTTATAAAGATTATTTAAAGGATGCCTGACCTTTGATGCCGAAAGCCTCCTCTTATTGGTCAGAGGAAGATTGTCCACATTTTTTAAAATCTGGTTAGCAACATCCCCAGATGTATTTCAATAGTGAAAAGAGGGTATTCTCTTAAATCCAAGAACATCCTGCTATAGCCTCCCCTAGAGTTTATTCCCAGGTTCAAGAATTTATCAGGAAGAAAGAGCTAAAATCTGTTCCACAACCCTCCAAAGGAAAAGGTTTATTTTATTATATTTGAAGTTCACAAGCCATGGGGAAACTGTCATCTTGTGAGCCACCTAACCTTCTTGAACAACTACGTAGAAAAAAAAGAAATTCAAAATTGAAACCATCAGGTCAGTCATAACTTTGTCCAGAAAGGAGCCTTCCTCGCCATTGTAGACCTCAAAGACACTTACCTTCACATCCCTATCTTACCATCAATGAGAAAGTAATTTTAAGTTGACTGCTGTCGTGGATTCCAAAGTTTTCCACCTTCATTTAGCAGGTCTACCTCAAATAGTGGTTGTCTCCATGATGCTTAGCCCATGGCAAATCTCTTTTACGTCAGCATTCCCTGACAATCACATAAGATGCCTCGAGCAAGGGTTGGGGGCGGCATCTTTGATGTTTTGGGTAAGTGGTCTCCATCTGAACCTCTACTTCAGTCTCAGCTAACCAAGGGCAAGCTAGCCCTTCTGCGTTTTCAACGTCTCGTCTGGCAACAAGATGTAATGGACCACTCAGACAACATAACAACTGCTTACAATATCAACAAACTGGGAGGCAAAAAAATGTCCCAGATTTTCTAATGGTATGAACAGAATTTGAAAAATTGAATGGTGATCCACATCCAAGGATTGTTGAAGAGCAGATTGTCTCAGTTGCAAATTTATTAACCTAGGAGAGTGGAGCCTCAAAGCTTTGCAGTGCAGTTAGTAAATGCAGTCCCGGACAGTTCTGGAAAATGCACTGCAACAAACACACAACAGAACACAGTTTATAAAGCTTACATGAGACACAGCAGTTCGTACAGAGCTGGCAGCAGGTAGATCCCTGGAAGGCACACTATACAGTGCTGTGCAAATTAATTGGGACAAAGCAAGTCTTTACTTGTCTTTCTTGCATTAGTTTTACTATTTATGATAAGTGTTTTATCCGTTCTTGGTGTCATTTTCCTTTTTCTTCCACATTTCCCTTTTCTTCCACATTTCCCTTTTCATTTTGGAGAAAACTATTCAGTTTCATTGTGTGTGCAAATTATTCTTGAAACGGTAGATTTTCCAATACCAATAGTGGAAGCGATTTCTCTTACAGTCAGACTTGTATGCTCATTAAGAGTAATAATTCTAGACCTCTTCTGTACAGTAACATCCATTTTTACAGGCACGAATCACACTGAGAGAAAAAGTACACTAAACCACTCCTCACAGAAATAAGCTTTCAATTGAAGCTGAGGGGGCAGCTAGCTGTTATTTTCTGACTAAAACCAGTCAAACCACATTTTGTTACTCAAGGTTGTACACTCACGCCTGTTCAAAGCAGTTAAAACTGGTTTGAATCACTGACTAGTAACCCCAACTTACGATTTTACTTAAAAAATGCTTTGTCCCATTTAATTTGCACAGCACTGTAGCTGAAGGAGAGGGATAAGAGTAGCACAGAGTGTGTAACTGCCAAGCAGGAATGCAGAGCAAGACTGAGAAACAGAAGCAGGTAATTAAACAAAGCTAAGTAAGAGCAGTAACAAAATACTCAAGTACTGAGTATTCACGGACTGAACTTATAAAGCAGGAAGGGCAGGAAACACCTAGACATGTTGAAAGAGCAAACTACATCTTGACAAAAGGAAAAGAAACACTGAAGGTAGCCTGGAACAGCCATAAATCCTGACAGGGATGTTGGTCTAGGTCTTTCCTCCAGTCCCGCTCGCTAATCATGAAACTCCTAAACAGGATCAGGGACGAGCAAGTAGAAGCGATTGCTATCTTTCCATTCAACAACTTTCAAGAAGCGTTAATGGAGACTCCCTCGACCTCCTGCTGCAAGGCAATGTCACGTTTGTCTCCCGTGCCTTGAGGATTTGTGACAAGTTTGGTCTCTTTGGCTTGAGAGCCACGGATTAAAAGTTTATTTCTTTTGACACACTATGGGTTAATATTAGTTCTGCTAGCCAGGCCTGTAATCTGTTCAGGTATGTCCACTCTCATCAACTTTAAAAAGTCACATGACCCATCACGCAGTGCTGGTATTGAATTTCACTCATTGCAAGCTGCCTTGGTGGAAAGAGCTCTCAGTGAACCGACTGGTGCTAGCCGCCTGCCGGCTAGGAGTTTGGCCACAGCCATGAAGTTGCTTTATCCTTTGGCGTTTTCCCATGTCTCTTATATTCCCTTCATGTTGTTCAGTGGTAGGACTAATGCTCCCACCGGCCAGCTCCCTGGTGAGGGATAATAGCAGGGCCAGCGAGGGACTATGTATCCTGCTCGGTGATGGGGTGAAAGAATGCGTATAGGGACATCAAGGAGATCAGGGTACATCTACAGGTGGGTGCAGGAGGTGTCCTTTCCCCTTTTCCCTACCGACAGGGCCCACCGTTGTTACTGTGTTCTCTTGTTTGTCGTGTTGAATGCCGGACAACTGTTGGTCCGTGCGCAACTGTCACACGTTGTTTTCAGACACACGCTAGTCCATGATGAAAGGGAACTTTTAACTTCAGGATTTGGTGAAATTCCACATGACTGCCTGGAAGCCAAGAAGAGCATCTTAAGAGAACAGGCTCTAATAGAAGATCTTATAAACACACTCTCAGCTGCCAGAAGACCTACTACAATCAAACATTTACTCCAGAATATGGAAAATAAACAATTCTTGGAGTACTGATTTGGTAATGGTCATTCTTTGTTTTTCTCAAGATGGTTTTAACAAGGGGATCACAATGAAATCATCAAAAGCACATTTGTCAGCACATAATGCCCATTTACTGAAAAAAAACAAAAAAAAAAAACAAAACAAAAAAAACCCTCCCATGACCTAATACAAACCTCCAGTCCAATCTTGAGACTTATAACTCATTTTAAAACAACTGATGCTTATTCCATTTTAGCCTGTTGATCACGCTTCTATCGAGAGTTAATCTTTTTACAAACTTTTTTAGTGTCAATAGCATATATCAAGAGAATTGGTGAACTGCAGGGGCTGTCCTCTAAAGAGCCTTATTTAAGGAACTATTCTAATACCTAGCCCTCAGAATGATGCCAGGGTTCCTGCATCAAATCAATTCCACAACTTTCTTTTGGGGTATTTCTTTACCAGATTTGCACATCTAGAGGCTGAAATTTTTGCCTGTTCTTTGCGAAATAGTTATAGCTCAGTGCGAGATTGGAATGAGAGCTGTAAACAGCAGTTTTCAGGTCTTGCCACAGATTCTCAATGGGATTAAGGTGTGCCATTTAACTGTGACATTCACACACATGAATGTGCTTTGATCATTCTAAACTATTCTTTTGTAGCTCTGGCAGTATATTTAGTGTTGTAGTCCTACTGGAAGGTGAACCTACAACCTTGCCTCAAGTCTTTCCATTTATCCATTTTCCAGTCAACTGTGACCAGCTTCCCTGTCCCTGCTGAAGACAAACATCCTTACAAGATGATGCAACCACCTCCATGTTTTATGATGGGGATGGTGTTTTAAAGATGATGTGCAGTGTTTTATGCAACAAATAGCCTAATCTAGCCCAAAAAGTTCCACTTTGGTCTCAGTTGATCAGAGCACCTTTTTCCACATGTTAGCTGTGCACCCTACATGGCTTTTTGCAAACTTCAAACAAGACTTCTTATGGCTTGCATTAAAAAATGGATTTCTTCTTGCCACATAAGGCCAGATTTGTGGAGTATACAACTAACAGTTGTATACTCCACTAATAGTGAGGCCAAGAAGAAGACCGCATAAGGTCGAAATACTTAGTTTGTATGCACAAAAGCTATGTACTCAACTGTTTTGTGCCCACTTTGAATCCAGCATGGACTTCCTGTCTCTAAACAAATTTTTAATGTTGAGAAAATAAATGGACTTTTAAACTGCCACAAGGGTGTCCTCCGCTGGAATTTATTCGCTCTTTTTGTGTTGGTATATCACATAAAATCCCAATTAAATACTTTTAAGTTTATAGGTGTAACGTGAAAAAATGCAGAAAAGTTCACAGAGTATAAATCCTTCTTTTTTTTTTTTTTTACTGTAAATGGGCCATTGATGTGTATTTTTTCTGCATGGAAAATTGCCAGCAAGACTTCATGCATCAGTTAAATCTACTAAATGAGAACTGATCAAATGAAGACGTAAGAAAGTTAATGGTTTAGGATTGCCATAGATTAACTAAAGGTAAATGACACTGACAAAAGTTGCTCTTACCAGCATCTTCCTCACTATAGCTTTTCAATATAATTTTGTGAGGAGTAGAATTAAGCGTGATTTCCTCCTGACATGATGGAAAGTGAATTAGAATATCAGATAATGCCCTGTAAATGAACATCAGATTAATTGGTTTTGGGGAAAAAAACCTCAAATTATTTGCATAGCATGCAACAAAATAATTAATATATAGGAACATAATAAGGGTTATGTTAAAGAGAGACAAAATTGTCTATTATCATTTAGCGAACTATAGCTGTAATGTGAAACTATCAGTAGTTCTGGTATTGTTGAATATTATTTATTCAATTGACTTTACTAGAACCAATAAAACATTTTTCCTTTAGCGGAGATTTCAAACTCTTTAACCTCTTCCTACCCCGCGATTTATTGGTTTTAAGCTAACAGATTTCCTCCCCTTTTTCCAAGAACCATATATTTTTATTATCGTGAGAAAAGATTCGTTTTTTTTTTTTTTTGCAGGATGAGTTGTACTTTTAAATGATACATTTTATTATATGATGTATTAAATGATACATTTTATCATATGATGTACTGAAAGAGGGAAAGAAATTTAAGTTCAGTGAAATAGCCAAAAACAAAAGTGTAAAATTCCACAATTTTATTTTTTATATACAGCATTCATTTTACAGTAAAAATTACCTGGCAATATAATACATTGTGCCAGTTCAATTATGGAGATACCAAACATACATAATTTTATTTTTATTTAAGCAGTAAAAAAAGAAAAATTCAGAAATTTGTTTTGAAAAAAAAAATGTGCTTGTGTTCCCATTTTCTAAAAGCTATAATGGTACTTTTACACGCCGCTACCGAGAGGTAGAAACGGCAGGTGTCGGAGACAATTGTACCTTTTACCTTCAAATCACCGCGCGGTTGCGGCGTGTAATTCAGGTTGTACCTTCTTGCCTCTGTGGATACCTGTCTTTCAGCCGTGCTGAAAAACAAGCAGGTACAATCCCTATGGTAGCGGCGTGTAATCGGGGCACAGGTACGGTATTTGAGTTACCTGGGGCGTGCCACAGCGTCATGTATACCACGCCCCATCAGCTATCATTGGTGGGGACTACTGTGTACCCATTGGCTGTCCCTGCACAGGGCGGCATATTTAACGATCTGACCAGTCACACTACACATTTACCCACTCCTCCAATCTAATCAGGACATGCATCCTGTCCATAAATTCCTGCAGTCTGAGTGGCAGGGGATCAAGCCAGTGCTGATATTATTTTCCTAACCTGATATAGGGTATGTTTTAATGCCAGCACCTTATTGGTATCATACCTTCCCGATCCCACATATCCCAACACACACACACCAGAGACTGAAGTGCTTATAATATGGAGAGAACTAGAAACGTGTATAAATGACCGGGATCTGGGAAATAAAAAGTGTATACCATTCAAAGTACAAAAATCTTTATTCAGGCTTTTACAAGAAACACATGGACAAACAATCTAAA
Source organism: Allobates femoralis (assembly GCA_033576535.1). NCBI lineage: Eukaryota > Metazoa > Chordata > Amphibia > Anura > Aromobatidae > Allobates > Allobates femoralis. The sequence goes on along the minus strand of JARQOC010000003.1, from coordinate 686,666,008 downwards.
AACATCTAAAAATCATGCAGAATTGCACAATGAAAAACGACTATGCCTCAATGTAAATACCTAGCCAGGATATTTAAACGATGCCCACAACTGGGTTATCACAATTAGTGAATGGTAACATAAAACAGTGTTTGGGTACAGAGCGATCAGACAATATTGAATTAAAGTAGCACATCTGAGCAATTAAAGTGATGCTTAGGATGGGGGTGGAAATACAAAATAGCACCTTTAAGAAATGAACCACCGTAATATAGGTCACTAAGAGAACCACTATAATATAGGTCACTACAAAGACACTAAACAGAGCTCTGGAGGAAAAAAGGGGGAACCCAAAACACTGATTGAAATAAATCAGATGATAGCCATGATCTGCATGTTACACATTCATAGTCACCATTATCCTGTGGAGAGAGAGGGCGTTCTAATTCATGCCTCTGAGACCCAATGAGTGTCGCCGCCAGGATTGAAGGCTTCCTCAGGGGTAAGGAGCCGCTGGTGTGTTGTCCTATGTGACTTAAATAATGATTATCGTGATTAGTATACATTCAGCACCTGTACGCTGTTGTTCTACGGTGTGCAGCTGCAATACCCGGAAGTTATTCCAACTGTGCAGGTGCAGGAGGAAGCTACTTAGCTTGTTGTGTACTGCATCGCTGAGCGACGCGCGCATGCGCAGACCAGCCGATCATCAGAGGAGCGCATAGTAATGAGCTGTTGCTGTGATCCTGACCAGATAGAAGTCAGCGCTCACTATAAGTCAATGGTGGTGCAAGTTAAGTGGGTCCCCAAAAGAATAGGACCTATAACCATCACTCAGCAAAGAAAGGTAGAAATAATACCAAATGAGAGCATCATGCAATCTTAGCCTATGGAGTAATTAGAGAGTAAAAAATGTATTAAAAGGGAAGCAGTTGTTCAATTACCGTAATTCACTGTATATGATGGTGGATAAAGATGGATGAGCCAGACCTAGGAGAAGAATATATAAACCTGTTTGAGAAAGGCTTACTGGCACAAAAAGTGCACATATCAAAATACAGTGAATATGTCTTAAAGGGGAAGCACCTTGAAAGATTATATTACAAATTGTAACCAAGTCATGAATTGCAGCTACATAAGAGAACCCATGAAGTCACAAGAGAGGTAAATCCCACTGTAATGAGAAGAAATTACATATGTGCATGATTTGTATCAAAGCTAATGGAAGAGAATTGTAATATTCCAAGGGAAGGCCTGTTAAAGAGATAAACATTATTGTACCAAAGGATGGGAATTAAAGAATAAGACCTATAGTAGGAAGAGTATAAATATAGTTTTTGGAACCTGTAAAGAAAGACTATGGTTATCCCATAAAGTAAGAAGAGTATAACTGCATCCGTGGTATGTGGTGATGGATTTGGCTCCCACACATCCAGGTTCCTGTGTGCCTACTTGGCTATTTATGCAACCTGAAAAATAATTTAGATCTCTTCCATTAGCTTTGGCACAAATCATGCACATACTCGTATGTAATTTCTTCTCATTATAGTGGGATTTACCTCCCCTTGTGACTACATGGATTCTCCTATGTAGCTGCAATTCTTGACTTGGTTACAATTTGTAATATAATCTTTCAAGGTGCTTCCCCTTTAAGACATATTCACTGTATTTTGATATGTGCCAGTAAGCCTTTCTCAAACAGGTTTATATATTCTTCTCCTAGGTCTGGCTCATCCATCCTTATTCACCATCACATACAGTGAATGAATTGAACACCTACTTCCCTTTTAATACATTTTTACTCTCTAATTACTCCCCAGGCTAAGATTGCATGATGAAAAAATCAACGAAATAGGACATAAAACTCTGAAAACACTCACCAAAAAATCAGCCAGGTAAATATCCATTGCAACCAGCAGGAGGCTGCCAGCTACACTGGGAGGCAACACAGATGTCTGAATACCGATGCACAATCCCCTGCAACCCAGGCATGGGGGCAGCTGTGGCGCCTGCGTCCGGCCATGCCGACAAGGAGGAGACTGGTTTTATCTATAGACACACCAGGTCACAAAAGGAGCATCAGTCACACACGTACATATGAAGCGCAGTGTCAGAGCTAAGCCTGTTGGTCACACCTATGCTATAAGGCCAGGTGGGCGGCTTCGCACCAATACATGCATCACAAATGACAGACGCCCCCCAGTGGGCTCAGCCTCAAACTGCAAAAAGATAAAATGGTGCAACAAAACACTATAGATAAAGATGTGAGGTGTTAGTGGATAGTTTGACCAAAATAATGTAAGCTCGTAGCCCGCCGTCAAGGGCCCTCACGCCTACGAGTCCTAACCATATGTTAACCATATGTCTGTTTAGTGGAAACCACCAAACAATAAAAAACATCACCGAAATAGGACATTTATCTCTGAAAAAACTCACCAACAAATCAGCCAGGTAAATATCCATTGCAACCAGCAGGAGGCTCTCCTGCTGGTTGCAATGGATATTTACCTGGCTGATTTTTTGGTAAGATTGCATGATGCTTTCATTTGGTATTATTTCTACCTTGTTTTGCTGAGTAATTGTTGTAAGTCCAATTCTTTTGCAGGACCCACTTAACTTGCACCACCATTGACTAATAGTGAGCGCTGACTGCTATTCGGTCAGGATCACAGCAGCGGCTCATTACTATGCACTCCTCTGATGACCGGCTGGTCTGCGCATGCACGCGTCGCTTAGCGACGCAATACACAACAAGCTACGTAGCTTCCTTCTGCACCTATCCTGCATCCTAGGGATTACTTTAATTGCTCAGATGAGCTGGCTTCTGCATTTCTCTAGCATTTGTTTCAGCTGATGTATGATTTATTTGATCTCTTGACCATATAGTGGTGAACAAAAACCACCTTGTTACTTTCATTCAATATTGTCTGATCGCTCGATACCCAAACACAGTTTTATGTCACCATTCACTAATTGTGATAACCCAGTTGTGGGCATCCTTTAAGTTTCCTGGCTAGGTATTTACATTGAGGCATAGTCATTTTGTGCAATTCTGCATGATTTTTAGATTGTTTGTCCATGTGTTACTTGTAAAAGCTTGAATACAGATTTCTGTACTTTGAATGGTATACACTTTTTATTTCCCAGATCCCGGTCATCAGGGTCGGGCTGTTGCACCCTGACCCGGGAGGCAGTGACATGTTGCCTGCCCTAGCAGTAGGTGAGGAGTCGGGGGGGAAGAGGGGGGAGTGCTAGCAAAGTTTGAGAGGCGAGGAGCGGGTGCTTACCACGCTGCCCGGCGTGTCGGCTGGTCTGCTGGTTGGCTGCTGTGAAGACAGCGGTTGCGGCCGCAAGGCAGAGCCGGACTGGTCCATTTTAGTATGGGAGCGGCCCTAGATGAGGCCAGTATCACCGGCCTGGGGGGCGCTTGCCCCCTGTTACCTGGGCCAGTCCACCCTTGCCGGTCTTTTATACACTTTTCTAGTTCTCTCCACATTATAAGCAAATTCATCATATGCGTGACTGGAGGATCATGTGATAGTCCTACTCAAACCTTTTTTCTGTTCAAGAGACTGAAGTCCTAAGTCATAATCAATCTCATTATTAATATACTGCATACATTCATTCCAGAACCTCGGAACATATCTGCAAGCCCAAAACATATGCATTAAATCAGCTCCTTTCTCTCCACATTTCGGGCATAGACTATCCCCTCTCACCTCAATACGGTGGAGAAATTTAGGAGTCCTATATACCTTATGCAGTAAATATCATTGAGATAGCCTTTGGGCCTCACAAGTGGACAGAAGAGGAACATTTTCCACAATGTCATCCCAAGAATCAGTATCTTTAGCTCCTATGTCCTGCTCCTATCTTTCGTTAACCATCAAAGGCCTATCCCTTTGAAATTGTTGCATCAGTATGCTGTATATCCTAGAAATTACAATAATCCTTTTCCCCCCCTATGACACAGAAGCATGTTAAACAATAGATGGTGTTGGATTTTACTCTGAAGATGTCGCGGCTGCACCGACCATGCATGTCTCAATTGTAAATAGAAATGTGTTCCTTGGAACAGAGAACTCCTCTGACATCTCCTAAAAGAATTTAAATATTTATATGCTTTTGATATGCACTCTGTTTGGAATATGGATACGTCTGGTGTCAGTGTATATCCCTCCTCCATTTTCAATTAAAGTTATAGAACTGATAATCCAGGTACTTTAAGAATATCCTTCCATTCCACCGAGCGGTCCTTTGAGGCTCAGGCCTCTGATCTTCATGACATCAGTAGGGGCTACAGTAAGAGGTCCATAAAGAACGGTTATAACCGTGCAAAAAAACACTCAGAGAATCGAACTACTTCCTGATACAATAAAACCTAAATCAGGAAAGATGGTGACTCTCTTCATTTCTACCTACAATACTCAGTAGGGGGAATTGAGGAGTATTTTGACTAAACATTGATTGGTTCTTCAAACTGATCAATGTCTGAAGGACCTCTTACCTGAGAGACAGTTGATGACCACAAGGCAAGGGAAGAGCCTCAGGGATGTGCTAGTGCACAGCCACTGTGACTGCAGTGTTGCCCCGTTGTTTGGCCTTGTACAACCTCGGTGGGTTTTTTATCCGTGTTGTTCTTGCGTGACGTGCAATAATATCATCCGGGCAATGACATTTACATAAGCTGATGAGGGCTGAAAGTACCAGAAACACCACTATATCTCCTACAGCACCCGAGAGGTAATTTATTGTGCCACGTGCAGGTGTAATCGTTTTTATGTTGGCTGGACCACTCGGGAGCTTCGACGGAGGATGAGGGAGCACATCAGGGACATATGGCATCTGTTGACTCAGATGACGTCAGTTCCCTGAGGACGCGCCCTCACCACTTCAAAGATCATCATCATGGTGACCCAAGGAGTTTGCAAGTCAGGGGAATAGATGTTCTTAAGCTGGGCATTAAGGGTGGCAATTCGAGACGCGCCATGTCCGCGCTTGAGATCAGATGGATCTTTAGACTTGGTACCATCGCCCCTTCTGACCTTCATGAGAGACTTAGTTTCTCCTCATTTTTATAGACCTCTGTCCCATTTTTTTCTCCATGCCTCCTCTGGTTTTCATTGGCTACTATGTTCTGAAATTGATATCCCATGCAGGATTTTTGATATCTGTACCTGAGGGTTATTTCAATCCACTTTATTATCGCCTCCTTTATGTCCTTGTTGAGCATCATGCATGAATATACGAAACCAGGAATGTGGCTGTGGACTACAGCCATTTGGATACATTGGAACCCAAGCTTCTAAATAAGATGACCATTGATTTATCTATATTATGACTGTTGTCCTTTGTTCTATTATGCTCTTCCCCTTTTCTTCGTTACTTTATAAATATGCAATCGTTATCTTTTCTTTTTTCATCCTTTTTCTATCTGCCGCCGCTTCATGCATTGTGTGACTGTGGTTTTCTGACTTAAATGCTTAAACCCACTGGTCCCCCTAATAGGATCTTAATATCTTATATTGTGATAATTTTACTTCTTTCTCATTATCCCCAGCTAAATAGATGACCATTGGGGGGCAATGTTTGTAGCATTACAGCATTTTGCAGTTTTTTCCTTCTATTGTCAGTCTCCCACAGTTTTGCCCTGTTGTTTGCCCTTATTAAAGATGGCAGCCGGTCAATCCGCGCATGTGGGTCGTGGCTGGGGATCCCAGCAACGCTGGTTTCCTGTCAAGGCCCCGTCACACCTGGTGACGGGGCTGGAGATGTCGGCGGCGACTGGACTGGCGGGTGCGCGCATATTTTTGGCGCCCCGCCAGCGTCGCCGTCCCCCCATTTACATGGGGCGACATCTCCAGCGCCGCGCCAGCGAGCTGACAGGCGGCATCGCTGCCGGAGTGTCTGAAAACCCCAGCGGCGATGTAGGACAATGGGAGCCTATGGCTCCCATCACCTGACAGGTCGCCGGCGGCCGGTTACATGGGGCGATGTGTGCACATCGCCCCAGATCAGTCGCCTGGTTTCAGAAGCACTGCTCTGAAACCAGGCGACCTCCCGGCAGCGCCAACATCGCCCCTTTACATGAGGCGACGTAGGGGCAATGTCGCCGCCGATAGGCCACGCCCCTACGTCGCCTATGTAATTGGTGGTGATGTCGCCCCGTGTGACGGGGCCTTAACACATCCCCCCGAATTCAGTGACATCTGTGGAGGCTTTTCCTCCCTTGGGAAGACATTGGAACACTGCGTATTGCTGTCTGAGTACCTGCTCACGCCCCCAACACACATGTGCGGCTTGTTACACTTACCTTATTGAGCTACAAATATGGTGATTTTTTGATACTCTCCTGATGAAGTGCCTGCATGGCATGAAATATGTAGGAGTGACCCCAGGAGTCTATTGGGTATAATAAACTACGTCATGGGTGAGTGCTCATTTGTAAACTGGTTGACTTTTAGAAACACTGGTTTTGATCTGGTGATCTGTACAGTCATGGCCAAAAGTTTTGAGAATGATACAAATATTAATTTTAACAAAGTCTACTGCTTCAGTTTCTCTAATGGCAATTTGCATATACTCCAGAATGTCATAAAGAGTGATCAGCTTAACAGCAATTACTTGCTAAGTCAATATTTGCCTAGAAAATGAACTTTAACCCCCAAAACACATTTCAACATCATTGCAGTCATGCCTTAAAAGGAGCAGCTAACATCGTTTTAGTGATTGTTCCATTAACACAGGTGTGGGTGTTGATGAGGACAGGGCTGGCAAACAATCAGTCATGATTAAGTAAGAATGACACCACTGGACACTTTAAAAGGAGGCTGGTGCTTGGTATCATTATTTCTCTTCAGTTAACCATGGTTATCTCTAAAGAAACACGTGCAGCCATCATTGCACTGCACAAAAATGGCCTAACAGGGAAGAGTATTGCAGCTAGAAAGATTGCACCTCAGTCAACAATCTATCGCATTATCAAGAACTTCAAGGAGAGAGCTTCCATTGTTGTCAAAAAGGCTCCAGGGCGCCCAAGAAAGACCAGCAAGCGCCAGGACCGTATCTTAAAACTGTTTCAGCTGTGGGATCGGAATACCAGCAGTGCCGAGCTTGCTCAGGAATGGCAGCAGGCTGGTGTGAGTGCTTCTGCATGCCCTGTGAGGTGGAGACTCTTTGAGCAAGGCCTGGTTTCAAGGAGGGCAGCAAAGAAGCCACTTCTCTCCAGAAAAAAAATCAGGGACCGACTGATATTCTGCAAAAGGTACAGGGAGTGGACTGCTGAGGACTGGGGTAAAGTCATTTTCTCTGATGAATCCCCTTTTCGATTGTTTGGGACATCTGGAAAACAGCTTTGATATTAATAACTGCTAGTTTTGGCGTCTCTCATGCAGGCACCAATTCTGGGTGGTTGCTGCCTGCAATTTTTAGCATGGGGGCCCAGATCTCTTGGGCCTCACCACGCTGAGAATTCCAGCCCCCAGCTGCCTAGGTTACCTTGGCTGGCAAAAAAAAAGTGCATCGAAGCCCATGAAATTTTTTTCTCTAAATTATTTAAGTAACTAAAATAAAAATAGGGCTTACCCTGTATTTTTTTTTTTTTTGAAAATTATTTTTATTGAGTTTTACATATATATAAAAAGAAGAACATATTTCACGTGTATAAGGTCTTTGCTATTATCAAACATTACTCAAACAACAGACTAATTTATCAAACTAACAACCCTCCCTTCCCCTCCTTCCCTCCCCATTGTTAGCATATAACCTCAGGAAAGCTACCACCTCACCTTCTGACTCGTAGACAAGTCTCCCTTATGACGCAACATGGCCTACCCTTAGTTTCCCTAATGTGTCTCCCAGATCTGCCAGGCAATACCATCTGGTATTGCAGAAGGGTGTTACCAACTTGTCAATTTCTGTACTGGTACGCTGACATGTAATAAAGTCTCTCCATATGGAGAAGAATTTCTGCGAGCTGTTTTCTCTGTCCGTCACTGCTTCTAGCTGCTAGAGCCACATTATGCATTTCAGCTCTGTTTGTAATTGGACTAGGCTCGGTGATCGCTCATCAATCCAATCTTGAAGTATGAGCCTTTTAAATGTGGACATTATAATGTGTAGCATGGTACATTTCCTTTGGGTATGGTATAAGCAGAAAAATTTTGAAATATCCATATATCTTTGTCTAATGGTAAATCGACCCCTAGGACATGTGTAGACCAGTTCTTGACCAACTCCCACCTCGACTGTATGAATCAGCATTCCCAGATCCCATGGAAAGTGTCTGTTTTAGGTTTGTCACATCTTGGGCATGTGGTTCGTCTGTTGGGAGTTGTTGCCGTAATTGGGATATTAAGCCCCAGAATGGCCCTATGGATTAGCCGGAAATGTACGTCCCTCCATTTTTCATTAACCACGTGTTTGCGTAAGTCGTTCCATCCTGATAAAATTACTTCACCCATGTCCCCATCGGACAGCCTAACTTCCCACCCTTTGAATAGATGCGTGGGACCAGAAGGTATGAGCTTATGTCTCAACGCAGAATATATTGAAGAAATATTGGCTATAAGCGAACCCGGAGACAACAGATCGTCCAACACAGAAGATCGGCATTCCCCTCGGACATCTCTAAGTCTGGAAAATAAATGATGTTTTAGTTGTGCAAATTGCAAGGTGTGAGATGGGTCTAGTCACCAAGTCTCCATTACCTCCCCAACAGTCATCCATCTCTGCTCCTGAACCCTCATCAGGTAATTTAACGTCCTAATACCCGATCTCTCCAGGTCTTGAACAGAGCATTGTCCAATCCCTGGGGGAAATCCGGGTTGCCCCAGAGTGGTAGGTAACCCGAAGCTCTCCAAGCCAATCCCAGTTTACATCTGACCGCCTTCCAGGTTGCCCTTATGTCTTTGAATATTATGGATTGTTTGATGGGAGGACTAAGAACCTCACTCGAGGCGTGTAACACGGCCCCTAAGCTCCAAGGTTTGCACCAATTAGCTTCCAACGCATAATCAGAATGCCTACTCGTGCCCCTCAACCAGTCCACAATATGCCTCATAACACAGGCCAAGTTATATCCCCTTATGTTGGGAAAAGCCAAACCCCCTTCTTCCCTGGAAAACATCAGTGTCCGCAACTTAATTCTGTTTCTTCGTCCCCTCCATAAGAATTTAGAAAAGGCTCTGTTGAGCCTGTTGATATCTACGTGACGCAGTAGGAGAGGGATCGTCTGTAGTGGATATAAAAGGCGTGGGAAACTAATCATCTTGATTAAATGTGCTCTACCTAACAGGAATAGGGGCAGTCCTCTCCATCTCTCTAGCTCTTGCTCGATTTTGGCAATGAGGGGGTGGTAGTTTAAGCGATAAATGTCTTTAGCATCTTTACCGAGCATGATTCCTAAATATTTAATCGCCTTTGTGGCTATCTTTAGCCCCTGAAACGTGCCCCGCTGCTGCTCATTATCCAGTATCCTCAATCCTTTGTTGGTAAGAGGCATGATCTCACGTTTGGATAGGTTCAAACGGAACCCGGAGATCTTCTCAAACATCCTAAGCCTCTCCAACACCCCCCCAAGGTCCTAGGCAGGGTTTGCCATATACAGAATGATATCGTCGGCAAATATATTCGACTTCAGTTCCCTGTCTCCTACTGTAATTCCCTTGAAGCTCCGTTGCCCGTTGAGAAACCTGGAACGAGGCGAGGCTCAATGGCTAAATTGAACAGCAGCGGCGACAGAGGGCATCCCTGGCGCGTCCCCCTTTCCAATTTAATTGGGCCCGACAGGAAACCCGGGGTGTGTACACGTGCCCTGGGGTTAGCATATAGTACTCCCAGAAACCGCCTATAGCCTCCCAACAACCCCATCTTGTCAAGGACCTGCTCCAGCCATGGCCACCCTTTTTTTATATAGAGGCTGGGTGTCACTACTGTGTAGATCAATATAGAGTGAGGCTGAGCTCAACCAATGAATGCTGGTGGGTGCCACAGGAAAACGTAGTAATATCACAGGAAGAAAACGGTCACTAATAGTGTACTTCATTATACGAGCTTCCATCCATCCCATATCCGCAATGCCATCCCTAAGGGTCAATTTTTGAGACTTAGGCGAAATTGTTCACAGGATAACACATTTCGGACAGAAGCCCGAAATATGACCACCAGATTTAGAGATCGGGGCTATCCTCGAAGGATTGCATCTCAGGCCTTTGTGGCATCTGCCAATAGGGATAGAGAAAATCTGTTTCAAACAGGAGTCAAAAAAGAAATGAAGGGTTTAAGTATTTTTACTACCTTCAATAACCATTGGAAAAACATACATGAGATTTTAAATAAGAATTGGTCTATCCTATCTGGAATCTCCAAAGTTGATCAATTCATCCCTTCCAAACCACGTATTGTGGCAAGGAGGGCTAAGAATTTGAGAGATATCCTGTCCCAGAGTCATTTCACCAGACCATCAATTACATTGGGTAGCGGAGTTAGACTAAAGGGTTCTTTTCCCTGCGGGAACTGCTCAATCTGCCCTTATATGATATCTGATGACCATATCAACCTGCCTATTCATCCAGGCACAATCAGGACCACATTCTATGCGAACTGCAGATCACGTAACTTGGTATATGTACTTATCTGCGGATGTCCAAAATTGTATGTGGGAGAGACCTCTCAAGAAATGAGAAAACGGGCCCAATCACGTTTCCAACATTGTCTGTGCTGCCAATCACTTGGAACAGGGTAAAACAATTTCATCGGTGGCCCGACACTTCCTTGATTACCATCAGGGATCTCCTAGGAGTCTGAGGATTATTATGGTTGACAGGGCTCAGGGTAATATCAGAGGGGGTTCTCTACATGACAAACTCTTGCAAAAAGAATCTCGCTGGATTTTTAACATGAGGAGTATGGCTCCGGGAGGCATGAATGAGGAATTCCTGTTTAAGGGATATTACAAATCCAACTGATGCGAATGTATTTGGTTTGGGATACCTTTTGGAGTTGGCCCCAATTATTTGCTATTTGTTTTTTTCTGACAAAAGAAAATTCCTGTTGTGGGATCAGTGACTTATGTTTCATATGCTTTTGTATTATAGATCAACCCTTAAGTCATCTTACTAGGAACCTTTTTCTTCCCTTTCTTTCTGGAATGGATACATGGGTGTACAATCCTCTCCTGGCAACCATATCTCATGGGATCTTAATCATACCATCTGCGACATATTAACAATATGGACTTTTAACAGCTCCAACATCGAAGATCGGACGGACAATTGGGACAAGGACGACGTACCTGGATGGATCATGCTTTTTGCCAGATCCCTCTCTAAAATCCCTATAGAAGTAACTGGATGTTGAATCTAGGACCTTTTTCTGGATTCTCTGGATGATGTCCGTCCGAAGACTAACCATGATTTTTCTCCTAGGTATTCGCTAGGGGGCTTTTTCATGCTCCTTTCCTTTATATGGCGTGTCTGTGGTCACAAATACGCCATATAAAACATATGTTTTTAATTCTACCTATCTACTATGCCTTCCATACAAACAGTTCTATCTGGAATTACATACAGCTGTCTGTGGATGGATACCTGGTCTTGGCATTCCCTTGTCATATCTCTAAGCTTGTAAAAGAGCTGGATATTGACTAAAAGGGCCACTTAACATGGTGGTTATGGTGTTCTCCGCAAGGAGCCACCCCTTGACTGGGTCCTTCCCTGGAAGGATATCTGGCTAGTCCTGTGTTTGAGACTCCTAACCGAGGCTCCACAGACTTATTTGCATATTCATAATTCCCAGGAGGCAATGCGCCTAGGAATTCACTGTGCTGAGCGCTTTAGCCAGCTGCCCGCAGTGTTTTCTTGGACTGGTCTCCCAGAGATCAGTGAATACTTTGTGATGTTGGTCTACTAGGCCTTGCTTCCACCTAGCCAGAATCCTACTCCACACTGATGAGGGGCAACACCCCGAAAGGATATCTGGCTAGTCCTGTGTTTGAGACTCCTAACCGAGGCTCCACAGACTTATTTACCCCAAAATAATCAATAATAAAAAACAAAAAATATTAAACACAAAAATAAAAAATAAAAAAACAATAATAGTAACCACAATGATCTTCAATAATTTTGGAATGTAAACCTGATTAAGTGTAACAAAATCCATCTAATCTACTAATAACAAATCAACCTGTCTTCCCTCAGCATTCTCTCACTCCCAAACGATCTCCTTTGTGATTTCTAATCTATTTTGAATCGCCCCTCCGATTTCTATTTACATTCTTCCATAAATCCGCTGCGCTAAGTTTGCGCACGCGGAGTTATGTACACCGGCCAGTCACATAATGGGCGACGCTGCTGCGAGCCCTTCCATAATATATCCTCCTTCCATGGGCAGGTCTCTTTTTTACGTCACAGTTTGTGACGTTCCTACGAGACCACACGCTGCTTAGCAACGTTGTATATACAAATCGCTCATGCGTGCTTTGACGCAATTACGTCATTTCCACATGCTGCTTAGCAATGTTGTATGTACAAATCGCTCACGCGTGCTCTGACGCAATTAAGTCACTTCCTGGCAATTAGGAATTAGACAGAGGACTATAAAAGTCCTGCTTTAAGGTATGGACCTCGCTCTCAGCCCCCTGACGAAGCCGTTCTGAGTAGCGGCGACACGCGTTGGGTGTCTGGGTCCTACTTGCCCGCAGCCAGCACAGGTATTATTTAGAGGACTTGTTCCTCATGCCCTTTAGGATATACCGCTTCTTATTATGTGTTTTCTTTCACAGATACCAGTTTTTTGGAAACTATTATATGTTCCACTCCTGAACATTGTAGGCATTTGAAACAACAATTTGATCTCCATGGCTTTATTTGCCATTTTCAGCTATATGGGTGCAATTCTTTACTGTATAATCATTGTGCAAGGAGTTAGTGTTGATTACTCTTTAAAGGGTGATTTTGCACTATTGATTTCCTGTCCTTGTTGTGATGTGTAGGGGTGGACATTATGAACTTTGAATATACAATTCCTATGCGGTAATTCTTTTTTGAGGCATTACTTGTATTAGGCTGTGCTGCGGACTCCTGTTTATGTGTCAGTGTTTGTATACACTTTTTAATTGGTTATATTTTTGTATGTTCTCTGTTTTCCAATAAAGATTAAATTATACTAATTTTTGTCTGAGCATGGCTGATCCCATATTTACACAAGTTCTTTTTCTCTTCATGACTAGCCATGGCCACCCCATGCTATCGAAAGCTTTTTCCGCATCGAGCATGACCATGGCTGGAGCCCCCTCCTGTGCCTGCTTGCTGAGACGAACCGCCTCTAGGACTATAACTGCTCTCCGTACATTACCAACGGCGGCCTTCCCCCTCAGCCATCCCGGAAGCAACCCGGCCAGTCTATCAGCTAAGATTTTTGAGACAATCTTTAGATCCTGGTTGATCAGCGAAATCGGGCGGTAACCGGCCGGATCATCCAACGAGCCACCCCCTTTGGGCAGGAGTTTTATGTAGGCTGTGTTCATCTGAACTGGGACCTCTTTGCCCCCCAAGAATTCGTTATATAGGGTCTTCAAATGCGGGATAATCTGGTCAACCAATATCTTATATAGACTAGCTCCAAACCCGTCAGGGCCCGGTGCTTTATGAATTTTTAAATTTTTGATGGTGTCTCTAATCTCACTCTCTGATATCTCTGTATTTAATATCCCTAATTCTTCATCAGAAACCACCGGCAGATCTGCCTCCTCCAACCATTGCTGACCCAACGTGAGATCACTCGGGCGCTCACCATATAGAGACGTGTAGTAAGTACCCAAAATAGAGTTAATCTCCTGTGGGTCATTCGTGATGTCCTTTTAAGAGATGCTATATGTGTTGTGGGGCGACGACCTCTAGCTAGATGTGCCAGCAGTCTCCCGGCTTTGTCGCCATATCTGTGGAGCTTCGCGTCTCTCGCTGACTTGCCCATGATCTCCCTTTTCCGGGCCCACGCATCAAACTCCCCTTTCGCCTCCAGCCACCCCTTTTTATTGGTCACCGTTGGATTTTGCTGGTATCGCAAGTATGACTCTCGTACCAGCCTGCTAGTCGTCAAGTAGGAAGTCTGAGTCTTTTTCTTAAGCGTTGCCGCATGTGCCATCACCCTCCCTCTCAGGACCGCTTTGGCCGTCTCCCAGAACAAGGTCAGTTCTAGTAGTGATGGTGGATTATGTTCTATATATTCGTGCCACCATTCTCCCATTAGTCAAGCGAAATCTTTGTCAGTCTTTAAAAAGTGTGGGAATTGCCAAATTATGTCAGTGCCTCTCTTGAAGGTCTCCCCCAAGGTCATTTCAACAGGGCTGTGGTCCGAGATCACCAGATCCGCTATCGCTGTGTTTTCAACCTTTGGCAGTAGGTCGGTGCTAACAAACAGCATGTCAATCCTAGACCACGAGCCGTGAGGATGTGAGTAATGTGTGTACTGGCGGTCCAGCGGGTGGTGGAGACGCCAAACATCATGTAACCCTAAATCAACAACCATGTCCCGGAGAGGGGTTGGCCGTGTTTCCCTGTGTCTTTCCCTTAATATTCCTCGAGGGCTAGACCTATCCTCCGAGTCCATCAGGTCCTCATTCATGTCCCCCCCCATGATAAGAGTGCCTGTTCCACCCTTCGTTACATCAATGCCCACCTCCCTAAAAAAAGATGGTTCTATCATTATTGGGTGCGTAGATGTTATGAATATTCAAGGTCCTGCTTGGTGTGTCTAAAACCACCTGTACGTGTCTCCCCTGATCATCATGCTGGCAATGCAGTAATTTATGTGTAAAGTTCTTGCTAACTAATGTAACAACTCCGGCATGTCGGCCTTGTGCTCCCGAACCATAAAGTTCTCCCACCCATAACCTATCCAATCTAAACAAATCATGTTGGGGCAAATGTGTCTCCTGTAATAGTGCTATGTCAGCACGCAGCCTCCGTAGATGCCGAAGCACCATCAGTCTCTTCCTCGGGGTCCTGAGCCCCTTAATGTTCCATGAGACGATCTTAACCATGATCTATGGGCAAAGGGCTCCTATGTTGCGCAAAACATCCCGGAGGTCGCGTGCACAGTGTGTATCCATCTACAGTGATATAATGGCTAGTATTGTGTATCAATGTCCCCATACTCCAAAAAACGTCAACCAATGGCTGTCCCTGTGTCTTAG
This sequence comes from Allobates femoralis, assembly GCA_033576535.1. Taxonomy (NCBI): domain Eukaryota; kingdom Metazoa; phylum Chordata; class Amphibia; order Anura; family Aromobatidae; genus Allobates; species Allobates femoralis. The sequence continues at coordinate 686,650,836 of JARQOC010000003.1, read as the reverse complement.
CGAGCTGGTAATTCCTTGGACCTGGTAACATGCTAACTATTTGATTTTGAAAATCCCCCCAGAATCCCCCCCCCCCCTTCCCCAACATTTCCCTACATCCCCTATCCAACATTAACCAAAATAACCAATACGTCCAGATACTTCCTTTTTTTCCGAAGTGATACCTCCCTCTCTCCCGCCAACCCAGCCCAAAAATATGTATCATAAATTGTCCTTCGTTCAATCATTCAGGCCCGGACAAAAACCAGTCCTTTCTGCCTCTCCCAGTGGACCAAATGCCTCCCCATAAGAACAAGGGAGGAGAAAAAAAAAAAAAAAGATAAAAAGGGAGGAAGAGGGTGAGGAGGGACCCCTTGCAAAGAGTGCAGGAAACAAAAGAAAGAGTCAGCCACACGTTGTCAGGTCAACGTGGCCCCCGACCACAAGGATCAATTGTAACACTCCGCGCTGGCACAGTCCTCTGATGTTTCTCAAAATTGTCAAACATGGTCTGTAGTGGGGCTCAACGGGTCTCCTCCTGGTGAATCCCTCACACTCCTCTGCCTAGATGGCGATCCTCGGGTGGCGACATGAATGCCCTCATCGCCTCGTCAGGGTCTCTCCATCTCTTGAATGATCCATCTTCATTCTTCGTCCGAAGGATAGCTGGGTATAGAAGCTGGAACTGAACGCCCCTCCGGAATAGCATGCCGCATACGTCACTGAAGGCATGACGTTGTCTCGCTACCGTCACGAAGATGTCCTCAAACAGGACCACTTTGTGACCTAGTATCTCAAGTGGACGTCTCCTAGCTCTAAATGCACGTATGATTCTTCCCCTGTATTTTTAATTGCCAGTGAAGGTAACACCAGGCAGCGGGGGTTGCCAGCCAGTGGCTGCTTGATTTACCTGCGCTGTCAATCAAAAACACAGCAAAGCTCTACACATTTTTTACCAGGAAATGAAACACTTTATTAATAAAAAAAAACATAAATGTATTTATACTTAAAAATCTGTTTCTATTTACATACATAAATGAATAGAAAAAAACAGACAGCCCTTCCTTTAAGCTTTTCAGCCCAGGTGCAAATCTATATAGCTGTGTAATATATAATCAAAAATAATAGCAGACACACTGGTTAAGTCAATGCATGCTAACACTGATGTTTATAAGTGTTATATTGGTGTTATTTTGAGAAAAAATAAAAACTAAAAAGTTTTTTCAAAAAAACTCAGATGTAAATTTTTTTTCCGTTTTTTTTTTTTCCGTTTTTATGGTTCTTTGCGCATGCATTGGCCAATGGTTGCCAGCCCTTCAACCACGTCTCGGTGACCATAATTCTGAAGGGTCCCTATCTACACTAAAAGCCTCTCTCGTACCCTAGGGGTCTCTGTTTCAGTGGGCAGTAGTAGGAGACATACCTCTTCAGTAGCACCCAGTGGTAGGGAGGCAGGAGGGCAAGTCCAGCATGTTAGCAGTGTTAGCATGCATTGAAATTTATTTAACTTTTTTTTATATTTTATCCCCTTCTTGTAAATAATATTGTCTTAAGTAATGTGCCCCATCTTGTAGTAATGTCCACCATCCTGCTCACCATCTTATAGTAATGCAAACAAATGTGAGGCCGATGCCACTTTCTCAAATTTTTGATTCTTCTTTATTGGTGCAAACCAATTAAAATCATCACAAAAATCCCACTAGGGAATTGCAGCAACAGACGTGTTTCAGGGTTACCCCCTTAATCGCTGGTGTATTGTATTCTATACACCAACGATTAAGTAGATAATCAAAAATTAGACAACGTGTCATCGGCATCACATTTGTTTGCATTTATCTAAGTGGAAGCCAAACCACTACACCTGAATGCCTGGGAGTTCCGTGCATAAATTGTGGTCAAGCAGCCATCCTTTTCCCCTTCCTGCATTTATTACCTTGTAGTAATGTTCCATCCTTGTTCCCTTCTTGTAGTAATGTGCCCTATCATTGCATCCTACTTTTAGGAATGTGCCCAACTAGCTCCCCTTCTTTTAGAAAAGTTCCCATCCTGGTCCTCCTGTGGTAGTAATGTGACCATCTAGGTCCGTATCTTGTAGTTATATCCCTCATCCTAGCCCCCATCTTGTGGTAATATGCCCATCCTGGTCCTCTTCTGGTAGTCATATGTCCATCTTGGTCCCTATCTTGTAGTCATGTCCTTACTCTGGTTGTCAACTTGTAGTAATGTCCTCATCCTGGTCCCCTTCTTGTAGTAATGTCCTTATCTTGGTCCTCATCTTGTAGTAATGTCCTCATTCTTGTCCCTTCTTAAAGTAATGTGCCCATCTTGGTCCCGTTCTTGTCGTAATGACCCATCCTGTTCCCATCTTGTAGTAAAGTTCCCATCTTGGTCCCATTCTTGTCATAATGACCCATCCTGGTCCTGTTCTTGTACATGTGGCATGTAGGCACCATAATTACACTTGGTAACAAACAAGTGTGTATACTTGAGAGATAAACATACCTGGATTGGATCTTTAGTACATTTTGACACAAAGATTTGGAATACATGGCTTGTATTGGTTCACAGTCCTCATAGGTCAGGTTGTAAGTTTTAGTAAGACCTTGAAAAAAATTATATAATACATAATGAAGTCAACAGTATTTTACTGCTTTCTTTAAATACTAGGTCCAATATTGGGTATATGATACAGCCTTATGCTGGAAGTTTATGTCATAGGTCAACTTTGATGTAAACCTCTTACAGAAGACAAAAAAAAAGGTATAGACAGAGCTTTATACGGATACAGAAGAAGGCACAGAGCTGGAACTAAGGAATAAAAATAAATAATATATGATTTATATGATTACAATATTATGATTACAATATGTAAGACATAGAGCTGGAAATAAGGAATAAAAATTAATAAAATATGATTACAATATGTAATCCAAGTGACAACAGTAATTGAAGAAAGACCTGTAATTATTAAGGATTCCTAACTATTAATTGCTCAATATTTTACCATATGGTAATGTCAAAGTGTTTTACAGGTGCTTAAAGGGAACCAACCACCCCAAATTACCCCCCCGGACTGTTAATATGTGTCCCTACACCCAGCACACACATTTGGGGCCATCGTTTTTGCTAAAAAAACTGTTTAGTAGAAGCTAAGATATAGCTTTATAAAGTTTAAAAAATGTTGCCGACTGGGCGTTACCTAGCTTGTCCTCCTGCCGAGTGCATCTGCCCGTCAGCCTCCTCTCCCCCCTCCCTTCAGTAAAGCCCTGCCCTTTCAGCCTCGTCACAGGCTGGTGCACAGACTCTCATGGCCGTGCACACGTCATTAGCTACAGCCAGGGTCACGAGCACACGCTCAATATAAGTCATGGTGGGCGCCGCAGCTATAAGTCGGGTGGGGCCCGGGGGGGTTTGGAGCGCTGCGCAATATGTATTACCTGGTCCGGTGCCGTCCCTGCAGTCCTGTTCGGTGCTGTCCCCGCTGCTCAGTCCGGTGCTGTGCCCGCTGCTCTGTCCGGTGCTGTGCCAGTCTACATGCTGTGCTCCAGGCCGGTAACATGATTTATCGGTGCGGGCGCCGGGCAATGGGGACGCTTCCTGCTTCCTCCTGCCAATCCCCGCCCAGGTCAGCCCTGCACTAATGAGAACGCAGGGCCAGTGATGTAATGTAACCGCCCCTGCGCTGTGATTGGCTCAGGACCCGTGAGTCACGGGTCACAGCGGCGATCACATGACACAATGGCCCTGCGTTCTCACTGGTGCAGGGCTGACCTGGGCGGGGATTGGCAGGAGGAAGCAGGAAGCGTCCCCATTGCCCGGCGCCCGCACCGATAATCATGTTACCGGCCTGGGGCACAGCATGTAGACTGGCACAGCACCGGACAGAGCACCGGACAGAGCAGCGGGGACAGCACCGGACAGGACTGCTTGAAATGTTGTTCACTCCTCAACACTAAACAGAAAAATGGTGTAATTATGGAAATCACAGGATGCATAGACATGTTAATGACATGCAAATGATAAAAAAAGGACGCAGAAATTTCAAAACATCTTAATTTATTCAGTATCAAGTATCAGAGACACATGCAGAAATACTCACACTTACACACCTTAGCTGCTATCATTGAGGTTATTAATGGTTGTCTGAAGTATGTTCTATAACACTGAATGCGGGTTTATTTAAAACATGACTTGCCAAGAAACGACGAAAATATGTAAAATAACATGCACACAAAAATGCAATAAAAAAAACAGGTTAACTAATTTACATGATAGATGTGGAGTGCTGCAACATCAAAAACTCACCAAAATCTCATCATGGGAAGCTAACCAGAAACATAAATGTTCATAGTGCAGGTGTCAGACTTTAATATCATGATCATGATCCACTGCTGGCATCTCATTTGCAATAGCCGACAAAAGATGTCCCTGTTGTGCTCAATGTGAAACAAGTCCAAAGATGCTGCAGGCCATTGTAGAATGTTAGGACCATGCAGGCTGCTAACAGTAACACATGTAATACGTGGCCTGGTGCTGTTGTGTTAAAAAACGGCTTATGGGACACTTGGGTGAAATAGTTTTGGGTGAAATAGTCGTACCACTGGTTCCACCACCAAATCAATGTAACCCTGAGCTGTCAGTGTACCTGGAATGAACACTAGAATGGTACGGCTATTGAACAGAATGCCATCCCATGATTCTAAAACTAGGATGACTTTCCCTTGTGAAGGCCTCTTCATAGCATAACCCATGTTGTCCCCAGATTAATCTCTGGCTATCATTGTATCCAGGACAAAAGCAGGCCTCTTTGCTGAAAATTATAAACTTCCATAACAGCTTCCATTGCTGTCCTACTCTGCACTATGATATCCTTTGAGAGTGGTGGCATGAGGTCAATGGACACCTGAAGCTGTAAGTCTAGCTCGTAGCCAAATGTTGTGAAAATGCCTTTGATTGTTTTGCATTAAAACACTGACACTGTAGACTTCATATGTGATTTCAAATTTAATTTGCAGTACAACATGAATCAATCATGGAATCAGTAGTATGATTATATCTTCAATGTGTCCCAGTAATCATTTTTCAGCTCAACTATGCCAGGCTGCATTGGGACAGGTGCTTTTGTGAATAGCCTGAATGGCCTTAAACTGCAGCCATGACCTGTAGCGTCTTCGGGCTTGTCTCCCATTAAGCACACCAGGTATAATATTGGTTGGCAACTATTAAGCCAGCATTGGATCTAATCTTCACAATTTGCACAAGTGCATTCAGTTAGGCAGAGCATTACTAAGATATCCATTAATAACCTCACTGATTGCAGACAAGGCTTGTAAATGTGTATATTTTTGTGTGTAGTGCTCAAACTGGATAAGAATAAATTGAAATATTTTAAAAATAGTGTTCCATAACTTCTTCTTATTATTTTTTGTAGTTGCAATGTTAATGAGTGTATCTCAGTTTTCCCGGTATACAATCAGCTCTGAGGTACATGAAAACCTTTGTATGAGTAGTACTACCTGCACTGGGGACAAGAGATATATCACAATCTAATTACTATTTACTCACCATTTTTGTAGAACAAGCGAAAAACCATGTGGAATGAATCAAAATGTGAGTATATAAGGCATTTTTCCACATTTCTGTCCAATGTACTCATGCATCTAAATACAGGAAGAACGGACTGCAATAAAAAAGTGCAATCAATAGAAAAGGCCAATGCACAAAGTGTATATTAATTTAGAGACTAAGCTTATATATGCACATATTTACTATACTCTATAGAGCCTGTTTTATATACTGTATTTTAAATCAGTTTGTACTAAACATGCTGACACTGAGGTCTAGGCATATAATATAAATTTGGCAAAGAAAACATATACTTATAGTAAACATACGCTACGCATACACAAGATAATTCATAACAAATTCCAAATAATGGATGTGGGGTTTTCTTTGTCAGTTTATTTTATTTTGAAATAAAATACACTTTTTATACTTCCGAAAACCAATTTACCTTTATTGAGAATTTGCAATTCAATTGCAGAGGAACATTACCGTGGCCTTGCTCATGAATAAAATCTTTATGGTAGCTATGGAAGAAGAAGGATGAAAAGAAGATGCAGGCATACGCTGATCTGGAAGTACCCACTGCTCGTAAGGCAAGCTGAGATAAAAAGTATAATAATGATAGACAACAGTCCTAGCAAGCGTCATAATAACTACAAGAGAGGAAAATGTTGGGTTAAAAAATCTAATGGTAAAACACAACAAATCTATTCATAATCCACAGCAGGGATGCCCAAATGGTACAGTCATGGCACAGCTGCTTTACCTAGGGCAATACTTAATTATAAAGGATAGAAAATCTGTTCTGTTTTCTCTTGTGTCATTGAAGCCCTGAGGTGTCCGTATACAAATATTGTATCATGTTTATGTACTTACAAGTTTTTTATAATTGTAGTTTTCCAAAAATAAGAACAGATATTGGGAAAACTTAGGTTTGGTTTCAGCTGAAGTTACAAATCAATGTTAGCTGTTTAAAACATAGTAGTTACCGTATATGTATCCATCTAGGAAATTCATGTGTTTACTTGCCACCTGAACTAGCTTTGACTGAATAAATTGTGTGTTTCTTTCTATAAAATCAAGAGCCATGTTGCTGTCCAACACAAAACTTTGTGTAGTCCACTATTGATCTACACGTACACCGGAAAGGAGGATGCACTAAAAGTGTCTAAAATATAGGCTAGACAACCAATCAGAGAGCAGCGTTCATTGCTCCAGGCCAGTATATGGGAGAGAACTTAGCTCTATTTGGTTGGTATGGGCAACAGAATAGTTTTTCTTTAAAATATGATGCAAAAAAAAATGAAGATAATAATACCAAAGTATTTGTGATTGCAATCATTTCCAGGAAGAAACTGAGTATTATCTGACAGAATTGCAGGGGTGTCAATACTTTTGGCCACAACTGTAGATATACAAGACATATCATTAAATGCGCAAAAATGTGAATAATCTAAAAATATGAATTATGTGTTTGTGATATGAATGGGTCTTCTTAAATTCGACATTGAAAAACTGTATGTTTAAACATAGAATTTCTGGAGGGAAAAGAGAAGATGCACTCAGCTCTGCTTTGGTATTTACGACCCATCGTAAAGGTTCCAATTGGAGGAGGGTGAAGCCAAAGTCTATGCAAGTCCTGTGCAAGTGAACAAGCTTGCTCTGGGGAGGGTGCAAACATTTTAAAATCATGAGAACATATCAACTTTTCCTGACACACACTGTCGCTTTTAGTCAGTCTCCAGTCATATAGACGAAAAGTCTGCAGTCACTCTGACACTGGACAGCACCTTGAACATGGATTAGAGGGATTATTTCATTACTGAGCCTTTGAAAACTGCTGATTTTGCTGGGGAAACTTGAAGCTTACCAGACATTAAAGTAGTACAGTAATGGACATCTTTTTAATACAAGGACTGATTGAGTTCTACTAATTATAATATTACCCTTCTAATTATAATATCACACTCCTAATTATAATATCACTTCCCCTAATCATATCACACTCCAAATTATAATATCACTTCCCCTAATTAAGATATCACACTCCTATTTATAATATCACACTCCTTTAACACTTTATATAATATACTTCCCCTAATTATATTAATATAAATCACTCCCTGATATAATATCACACTCCAAATTATAATATCACTTTCCCTAATCATAATATCACACTCCTAAATTATAATATCACTTACCCTAATTATGTCACACTCCTAATTATAAGATTACATTTCCTAATTATAATATCACACACCTGATAATAATATCACACTCCTAATTATAATATCACATTCTCTAATTGTAATATTACACTCCTGATGATAATATCACTCCCCTAATTATATCACACTCCTAATTAAAATATCACCACCCTTAATTATAATATCACACTCCTGATTATGATATCACACTCCTTATTATAATATCACGTTCCCTAATTATAATAATATTACACTTCTAATTATAATATCACTTCCCTAATTATAATATCACTCCCCTGATTATGATATCACACTCCTAATTATAATGTCACATTCCCTAATTATAATATTACACTCCTGATTATAATATCACTTCCCTGAATTATAATATCACACTAATTATAATGTCACTTCCCCTAATTATAATGTCACACTCCTAATTATAATATCACATTCCCTAATTATATCACACTCCTAATTATAATATCACTTCCTCTAATTATAATGTCCCACTCCTAATCATAATATCACACTCCTAATTATAATATCACTTCCCCTAATTGTATCACACTCCTGTTAATAATATCACACTCCTGATAATAATATAAATTTCCTAATTATAATATTACACTCCTGATTATAATATCACTTCCCCTAATTATAATATCACATTCCCTAATTATAATATCCAACTCCTAATTATAATATCACTCCCCTGATTATGATATCACACTCCTAATAAAAATATCACTTCCCCTAATTATATCACACTCCTAATTATAATGTCACACTCCTAATTAAGTTACATTACCTAATTATAATATCGCACACCTGATTATAATATCACACTCCTAATTATAATATCACTTCCCTTAATTATAATGTCACACTCCTAATTATAAGATCACATTCCCTAATTATAATATTATAATCCTGATAATATCACAGTCCTAATTATAATATTACATTCTCTGATTAAAATATTACACTCTTAATTATATCACTTCCCCTAATTATAATATCACACTCCTAATTATATCACTTCCCCTAATTATAATATCACACTCCTAATTATATCACTTCCCCTAATTATAATATCACTCCCCTTTTTTATATCACACTCCTAATTAAAATATCACCTCCCCTAATTATAATATCACACTCCTGATTATATTGCAATCCTAATTATAATATCACTTTCCCTAATTATAATATCACTTCCCCTAATTATGTCACACTCCTAATTATGATATCACTTCCCTTAATTATAATATCACACTCCTAATTATAATATCACATTCCCTAATTATAATATCACACTCCTGATTATTATATCACAATCCTAATTATAATATCACTTCCCCTAATTATAATATCACACTCCTGATTATAATATCACATCCCCTAATTATGTCACTTCTAATTATGTCACACTCCTAATTATAATATCACACTCCTAATTATAATATCACTTCCCCTAATTATAATATCACACTCCTAATTATGATATCACTTCCCCTAATTATATCACACTCCTGATTATAATATCACATCCCCTAATTATAATATCACACTCCTAATTATAATATCACTTCCTTTAATTATGTCACTTCCCCTAATTATAATGTCACACTCCTAATTATAATATCACATTCCCTAATTATATCACACTACTAATTATAATATCACTTCCCCTATTTATAATATCACATTCTCTAATTATAATATCACACTCCTAATTATAATATCACTTCCCCTAATTATAATATTACTCCCTCTAATTATAATATCACTTTCCTCAATTATAATATCACACTCCTAATTATAATATCACTTCCCCTAATCATAATATCACACTCCAAATTATATCACTTCCTCTAATTATAATATCACACCCCTAATTATAATATCAATTCCCTTAATTATATCACTTCCCCTAATTATAATATCACACTCATTATATCACTTCCCCTAATTATAATATCACACTCCTTATTATAATATTAGATGGGTGCCCGATGTATCGCATCAGGAGAGCAGTGATAACACGATAGGAGCGGGCTCTGTGGCGCTGGGGGCGGCGGCCGTTCTCCCCTTTCACTCTTGCTCTCTGTCCGCATGTGCTTGCTCTCTGCCAGTGCAGGGTAGAGGGCAGGGCAGAAGGAAGGGCAGAGGGCAGGGCAGGGCAGAGGGTGGTGCAGGGCTGAGGGTAGGACTGAGTGCAGTGCAGGGCTGAGGGCAGTGCAGAGGGCAGGGAAGTGCAAGGCTGAGGGCAGTAACTGAGGGCAGGACGGAGGGCAGGGCTGAGGGCAGTGTAGTGCTGAGGGTAGAATTGAGGACAGTGCAAGGCTGAGGGCAGGACTGAGGGTAGTGCAGGGCTGAGGGCAGGGGGCAGTGCAGGGATGAGGGCAGAGGGCAGTGCAGGGATGAGGGCTGAAGGCAGGGGTAGTGCAGGGCTGAGGGCAGGGGTAGTGCAGAGCTGAGGGCAGTGCAGGGGGTAGTGCAGGGTTGAGGGCAGGGGCAGTGCAGGGATGAGGGCAGGGGGCAATGCAGGGATGAGGGCAGGGGGCTGAGGGCAGTGCAGGGCTGAGGGCAGGGGTAGTGAAGGGCTGAGGGCAGTGCAGGGCTGAGGGAAGGGGGCAGTGCAGGGCTGAGGACAGTGCAGAGGTGAGGGCAGGGGTAGTTCAGGGCTGAGGGCAGGGGTAGTGCAGGGCTGAGGGCAGGGGTAGTGCAGGGCTGAGGGCAGAGGACAGTGCAGGGCTGAGGGCAGTGCAGGGCTGAGGGCAGGGGGCAGTGCAGGGATGAGGACAGTGCAGGGCAGGGGGCAGTGCAGGGATAAGGGCAGGGCTGAGGGCAGTGCAGGGCATGAGGCAGTGCAGGGCTGAGGGCAGTTCAGGGCTGAGGGCATGAGGCAGTGCAGGGCATGAGGCAGTGCATGGCTGAGGGTAGTACAGGGCTGAGGGCAGTGCAGGGCTGAGTTCAGTGCAGGGCATGAGGCAGTGCAGGGCTGAGGGTAGTGCAAGGATGAGGACAGTGCAGGGCAGGCGGCAGTGCAGGGATGAGGGCAGGGGTAGTGCAGGGCTGAGGGCAGTGCAGGGATGAGGGCAGGGGGCAGTGCAGGGATGAGGACAGTGCAGGGCAGGGGGCAGTGCAGGGCTGAGGGCAGTGCAGGGGGTAGTGCAGGGTTGAGGGCAGGGGGCAGTGCAGGGATGAGGGCAGGGGGCAATGCAGGGATGAGGGCAGGGGGCTGATGGCAGTGCAGGGCTGAGGGCAGGGGTAGTGAAGGGCTGAGGGCAGTGCAGGGCTGAGGGAAGGGGGCAGTGCAGGGCTGAGGACAGTGCAGATGTGAGGGCAGGGGTAGTTCAGGGCTGAGGGCAGGGGTAGTGCAGGGCTGAGGGCAGGGGTAGTGCAGGGCTGAGGGCAGAGGACAGTGCAGGGCTGAGGGCAGTGCAGGGCTGAGGGCAGGGGGCAGTGCAGGGATGAGGACAGTGCAGGGCAGGGGGCAGTGCAGGGATAAGGGCAGGGCTGAGGGCAGTGCAGGGCATGAGGCAGTGCAGGGCTGAGGGCAGTTCAGGGCTGAGGGCATGAGGCAGTGCAGGGCATGAGGCAGTGCATGGCTGAGGGTAGTACAGGGCTGAGGGCAGTGCAGGGCTGAGTTCAGTGCAGGGCATGAGGCAGTGCAGGGCTGAGGGTAGTGCAAGGATGAGGACAGTGCAGGGCAGGCGGCAGTGCAGGGATGAGGGCAGGGGTAGTGCAGGGCTGAGGGCAGTGCAGGGATGAGGGCAGGGGGCAGTGCAGGGATGAGGACAGTGCAGGGCAGGGGGCAGTGCAGGGCTGAGGGCAGTGCAGGGATGAGGGCAGGGAGCAGTGCAGGGATGAGGGCATGGGGCAGTGCAGGGCATGTGGCAGTGCAGGGCTGAGGACAGTGCAGGGCTGAGGGCAGGAGGCAGTGCAGGACAGGAGGCAGGGCTGAGGGCAGGGGGCAGTGCAGGGCTGAGGGCAGTGTAGGGATAAGGGCAGGGGGCAGTGCAGGGATGAGGACAGTGCAGGGCAGGGGGCAGTGCAGGGATGAGGGCAGGGGTAGTGCAGGGCTGAGGACAGGGGGCAGTGCAGGACGGAGGGCAGGGGTAGTGCAAGGATGAGGGCAGGGAGCAGTGCAGGGATGAGGGCATGGGGCAGGCGGCAGTGCAGGGCTGAGGACAGTGCAGGGCTGAGGGCAGGAGGCAGTGCAGGACAGGAGGCAGTGCAGGACAGGAGGCAGTGCAGGGCTGCAGTACCTGACAGCTGCTGCTGTCTGTGCTCCTACTCTCCGGAATCTGTGTGAGCTCAAGGAACTGTGGTGACTTCACTGTCATGTGGTCTGGCCCCGTCCATGAAAGTGACGTCACCACAGGCCATGTAAACTCATCACAGGGTAAGGCTGGTTTCACACTACGATTTTGTGAAATCAGACACAGTCCGATATAAATCGGACAGCATCGGATCCAAACTGATCCCTGCAATCAGATGCCAAGTAGGCATCCGATTCCAACATTTTGCAGGATCAGTTTGGCCGGCTCCTACTGTCATCTCGCTCCTCTCTGCCTCCTGTCTACCTGTCTGTCCCCTGTTCTCCCCGATTGGCGGTGGGGATTGCGGCCAGAGGATGGACTAGGTCAAATTAGCACAGAATTAGTGCACAGGTATGAATGACTTTGGCGCTACATACATGCTATATAACTGCTATATAAGTATTATTACTATACTTTGGGGATATCTGTCAACCCCAGTAAGGAGGATTTAGCCCTTATTATTAAGATTGAGAATTTAGGGCGGGAGTATTATTTTTAAGCAAAGAGATAAATGAGAATTTTTTGTCTTGCTAGTACTCTTAAAGCGACAGTGCACAAGTTTAAATAAAATGTATAGTTTATAGTGATTTCTATGCAGTTTGGTGGTATTTGGATCAGTGCAATGTATGGAACCATGATATATGTAAATTTATTCTAATACGGGCACTGATAGTCACACATACCTGTTAGTACGATTTATGAAAATTGCTATAATACAATTGTTGTCCAAAAGATATAAGCCGAATCCTAAAAATTGTAAATTGTTTTTAAAGGAATTTTTTTTGAGAATTAGCCTTCTGAATATGTAATAATTTTTCTATATTCAATAAAGTGAGATTTTTCTGCCAATAAGTACTTGAGTGCAAATTCACTGGGAAATACTCTGAGGGACCTGGGAGAGTGCCACGGGTATTTTTGATAAGGCGATATGTTTTTTGGTGAAGCACGTCATTCATAGTGGACCATTTATGTGTATATCTTTTACCCTTGTTTCATTTCGGTCAGCATGTGTTCTCATTTGTTATTTAGTCTGTGCAATTACTTTGTGGGTGCGATTATTTATACCTTCCCCTTGCAGGTCTTTTTTGCTGGCATATTCCAATGTGGATCCTTCTTGGCGTTCCAGGCATACTGCCAAGGATTTATGCAAGTCAGATGGAGAACAACTAGGTTTATCTTTATTTACTTAACTATAAACTTTACTTTTTCCACTTTATTTTTATGTTGTTTTCTCACTTTGGGATCTCATCTATATTTGCATGATTTCCTAATTCACCGTTATTGTTCTCTGCATCTCTCTCTGATTCCTAAGGAAGTACGAGGAACACTCAACTGCCTTTTAGGCAGCCAGGCCTGAGTTGCCATCTCCTAGTTTTATAATTAGGGTTATTCTAGGCCATGTAGGTGCAACTAATGGACAGTGTATCTGAGAATTTTAGTCTGCATATGAACAGGTTGCTTCAGGTGCAGTAGTTTAGAGACAGGCTCTATTTTCACATGTGAGTTACCACAAGTGCATAACAATATTTTCATGAGCCAACTCTTTTACAGTTTTATGACACAAGCAGGTCTTGTGTGATGTTGCAAAATACCCCTTAATGTCCAGGCCTGAGGATTAATGATGAAGAATTTTTTTTTACTCTTCTGCATTTCAATAGCTATAACTGTCAATGATTTGGTGACATGGGGCTATGTTTTAATCAGAATTAATTTAAGAAAAATTACCCAATCAATGAGTGATCTAATATAAAGCCATGTAGTGGGACCCCTCAAACAACTGTATACCAAATTAGAGGACCAAAAGAGAGGGGGTTTGCCCCAAAAATTGGACCAAACAATCATGATGCATATTGTGGTGATGCAGCCCACGGCCGGGTGCACCACACGGGTAGTCTGTGTATGATACTGTGTTCAACCCCCATAGGCTTGAACAGAGGGGGGAGGTATGTGATGATGCAACCCACGGCCGGGTGCATCACACGGGTGGTCGGTATATGCCTCTGTTAACATGTATCTGGTTTTACTGTGGATGTGCTGTGTTAAACCTACCCGGAACACAGGGAGTTAGCAGCTGAGAGTGAGTGCTGTAGATCTTACGTATTCATGGGCCTAATGAGCGGATGAGAGCAATGTGTGTAATGATTGCCTAGTAGCTCAGGTGGGAGTGTCAGTGTGGGTGTGGCAGGCAAGATAATAGCTAGCCAGGTGTGAGTTGTGAGCAGAGAGATCAGATCAGACTGCAGAAGAGACCAGAGACTGCAGAGATCAGATCAGAGACTGCAGAGGAGATCAGAGACTGCAGAGGAGATCAGAGACTGCAGAGGAGATCAGAGACTGCAGAGGAGATCAGACTGCAGAGGAGATCAGAGACTGCAGAGTCCAGAGAGAGACCAAACATGATCCTCTGAGGGAGAGGACATGTTTCAGGGGGGTTCCGTCCCCGTTGGGGGGATGAGGCAGGACGCCTGGCTCTCCATGCCAGAGACGCCAGACCCTCTGAGCCGTGTAGAGCCTGTGGCCAGACCGAGAGGTTAGTGGAGCACCTGGGTGTAAGGGGGGTCCTGGCTGAACTTATAGGGGGCTCACTCTGTCCATGGTGGTGAGGCTGCCATCGAGAATCTCTGCCTGTGTTGGTAAGGGTTGGGGGCAGCTGGGCATCATGGGCAGGGTGAGGAGACCTTGGGGGGATGCTTTGACTGCCCTGAAGCTCAGGTGGCTCACAACCTGGTCTGGGCCTAGAGGGCTGAAGTCCATGCTGGACTGTGCTGGTGTGTGTGGTCTGGGCCTGACAACTGATGTCCATAGAAGTCCATGAGGGACAGTGGAAGTATATGTGGTGGCTTAAGGAAAAGGGCCATGTATGATGTGGGGCCGTTCGGTCCGTGGATGAATGTAAACAGAGCAGAAGCCCCTGGGAGGGGGAGAAGACCAGGTCCTATGAGAATGGAGCCTTGAGGCCAGACGACAGGGGTTAATAGAGTACCGGGAGTTGGGAAGTCGGGCTGACCCTGAAGGGGCTCGCGAGGGCGTGTTTGGTGCAGCCGCTTGCCTGGAGGTCTGGCCTGGTGATGGCAGACTTGGAAGCGGTTGGCGACATGGAGACACATGCCAAGCAGTTCTTGGGGGGCCTGTCTTGCCCTGGAGCTCCAGTGACTAAACCTGGGTCGGGGCCTGGTTCGGAGCAGCCGGAGCGCTGTGTAGAGGCTGGGAACAGTTAGGAGCCTGTGGGAAGGGACTACACTCTCCAAAAGGGGACACTGGGCCAAGGAAGGGCCTGGCATTCGGGCAGTAACCGTAAACGGGTGTACCGGCGGCAACCGAAACCCTGTGAGACGGCAACTGACCCGTGTACTCTGTGTTGGTAACGGTACATTGAGGTTACCCGGGAGAAAGGATATGTGCAATATAAGTATTGAAGGATGTAATGTAATGAGATGTTATTTATGTTATGTGATGTGAGGGTAATATATGTATTTTATATGAGAAGGGCTGTTTGAACCTAATAAATGGCTACCTAAAGTAATGGTTAAAAACATGTGTTGGTGTAATTTACGCTGTCAAGTGAACCATTAGGGAAACGCAACCTCACAATATAAAAAGATTTTAATGTTTCCTTAAAAAGCATACAACCCAAGACAAAACATGACTTTACAGTACCAATATTTTTTACATGAACTCATAAAGTGACCAGTGCAGATATTAAGACAGAGCCCAAGCAAAGAAGGATTTTGATATTTGGGCGGGAAAAAGGGAAGATATATTTAAGAGCAGATTAGAACTGGAACTCCATAAATATGGAGATAAAGCAGGACGCCTGCTGGCGCGACTAGCAAAAGGCAGAAACAACTCCTCCCCTATCCAAGCCATAATGGACCAGCATGGTACCATCTGGAATGATCCCAAGAAAATTTCCCAAGTGTTGGGCAAATTCTATGCATCCCTGTATGCGGAAACGAATACGGAGAACCCAGACGGCCTTGCCTGGTTAAACAAAATTGAAATGCCAACCATTTCTCAGGAAGACATTCAGTTTCTTAATAGCCCAGTCTCCATTGCCGAGATTGAGATGGCTATAAAAGACTTAAACCCGGGCAAGGCCCCTGGGCCGGATGGATATAATGGTGCTTTTTACAAAGCATTAAGGGAACAGATTTCACCGGTACTCTGTGATCTATATAATGGGATACTACAGGGGGCTCCTATACCGGAGAGAACGAATCTGGCCTACATAAAATTAATTCCTAAAATGGGAAAGACGTCCACTGATCCAGCGAGTTACAGACCGATTTCTTTAATAAATCAGGATCTGAAGCTTCTTTCCAAAATACTGGCTGACAGACTTGCAACGATCCTACCCAAATTAATACCCATACACCAAGCAGGCTTTGTAAAGGGAAGATCGACTACCACAAACATACGGAAAACAATGCTTATGATGGATATCATGGGGAAAAAGACAAGAGGAGTGGGGGGGAACCCAGCCATGATCACTCTGGATGCCGAGAAAGCATTCGACAATGTCAAGTGGTCATGGCTGGGTAGAGTGCTCGACTCTATAGGGTTGGAGGGTCCCTTCCGGCAATATATTTGTGCCCTTTATAGCAGGCCTAAGGCTTGTGTAAGTACTCCTGGCTTCCTGTCTGATTCCTTCTTTCTTCAGAAGGGAACACGACAAGGGTGTCCACTATCACCCCTTCTTTTCAATTTAGCCATAGAACCTCTGGCCCTATACCTGGAACGTCATAATGTGTATGAAGGATTCAGAGTGAGAGAGGACGAGATTAAGCTCTCGCTTTTTGCTGATGATGTCATTTTATATGTCCAAAATCCAGAAAGAGACCTTCCGAGTATATTGTCAGAAATGGAGAAGTGGGTAGATACTCAGGATTTTCTCTCAATAAAAACAAATGTGAAATTCTGTTTATTGATCAGGGAGAGGGCACAAGGAAAGGGAAATATTTCTGTGGTCTGCCAATCGCAAAAGATAGTATAAAGTATTTAGGGATACAAATAGCTAGAACTAGTGGACTGACGTATAGACTTAATTTTTCGCCAATTATAGTTAAGATTGAACAGGAACTAGCGAGATGGGAGGGGTTGCCACTCTCTCTGATGGGACGCTGCCATTTACTCAAAATGGTTAGTTTTGCAAGACTGCTGTATCCTCTTCAAACCGTCCCGATGTTGTTAAAGCATGTCGATATAACAAGACTTAATAAGGCTTTTACCAGATTTTTGTGGGGGGCAAGAAACCCAGGTTGGCCTATAGAACCCTGATTCAACCCAAACAGGAAGGGGGCTTACAACTGCCAGACATCAGGGGGTACAATTTAGCATGCATTTTACGAAATGTACTGGATTGGATTAAATGCACAAACAAATTTTCAGATATACAACTGGAGGCGGGGTGGGCCAGGCCCTGGGACTTGTCGGCCTTATTACACTCCCCATTACCTTGTCTTCCTGATGGTTTGAAAAATACAGTCATCTACAGGGATACTATTATAACATGGAAAGAGGTTAGGAAGAAGTTTAAATTATCATGGAAGATCTCTAGACGACTTAACCCATGGAGATGCCCGGCCTTCCCACTGGGACGGGAAAACTCCCTGTTTAAGATTTGGAGAGACAAGGGGGTCCATACATTGGAGAACCTCATGAATATCGAGGAAAAAAGATGGTTGACTGAGAGGGAGGTATTATCTGCTTACGATCTGCCTCAGTTCCATGGCATACAGTATCGCCAGTTGAGACACCACCTCCTTTCCCAACTGCGGGACCTTTCCGGTGAATTGATAATAAATTGTGGGCTGAGATACTGGACATACCGGTATGCGATGTGTCGATTACCTCATTATACGCCAAGTTACAGTTAGTTCTAAGACCGCAGAGGGGAGGGAGGTTCTTTGGTAGCTGGCGTAAACATATAAATGACCCAGAACTCCCTCAGAAAATTCTGGAAGGGTGGGACTTGTTAGACGCCACATAATAAATGAGAGATGGAGAGATTCTCAATTTAGAATCATGCACGGCACTATTAGAGGCTTTAATATACCACCTTCTCAGGCTAACCAGGGAAGATGGGTTCATTGCCCAAAATGTAAAAAATCCATGACGGACCTGGAACATGGCCTGTGGTCCTGTCCTGCTTCGCAGAGGTTTTGGAAAGGGATTGAACAGTGGACCAAGAAAATGTGTGGGGATATGGAGAGCTTAGATCCGATGCGATGGATTTTTCATTATCAAGCTAATTCTAATACTGGCAGACACCCACATATTCTGTGGCATTACATTGCATTGATAGCCAAAAGGCTTCTCCTCCAACATTGGCTCAATGACAGACCTCCAGACTTGTCTCAGGTCAGAAATTTGATGCGTCATACATTAACACTGGAATCTCTAGACACATTACGCAACCCAAGTAAGTTAACAAAAAAATTATTTTTCAAGTGGAAATCATTCATTGTACAGGAATTCACAGATGGTGAAATAGATAACTTTATGCGACCTTTCCGTTCCACAGAATGGTATGCCTTGGAGGTTCTGAGTGGTACATTGGGTAGACTGGGAGGGGATGCTCAGGAGAATTCAGGAAGAATAGATGTTGAATAGATATCTTATAATACAAATTTATTAAAGATATAATACAGTGTCTTAGGGTTTTGTTAATTAAAAATGTCATAACTTGAAGGGGTTATCCAGGGGAAGGGGAGGGAGGGCTAATATAAATCATTGTTCATGTTTGTCAATAGACGTTTATCTATATATCTAATTGATGTATTCAATTTTTACGCAATTGATGTTGGTTATGTGAACTGAGATTTTTCAATTATATTGTTTTGGAATATGTTTAAACGCAAAATCTTAATAAAAAAATGGTTCAAAAAAAAAAAAAGACAGAGCCCAAATCCCAATTAGAGGTGTAAACCCTTGCAATTCCTATGGGCAGAGATTTTTTAGATCCAAAAGGGAGAGTTTTTCTTATAATTGGGAGTTTTTAAGGAAATCTTTCACAGAATATGTGTCCTTACACCCCCATAGATATTTTCCCCCATTTAGAATCCCCAATAGTTCTCACCCATGGTGTCACAGGAAAATTGTTGGCTCTGGGTGCTCCCCAGACGCGTTTCGCTGTCTCCAGCTTCCTCAGGGTGCATCCTCACGATCAGGAGACGCAGCGTTTTGGACGCAGCGTCTTTGCGCTGCGTTCAAAACGCTGCGTCATACAGTACTAGCATAGTGGATGGGATTTCAAGAAATCCCATCCTCACTATGCATAACCCGCCCGCAGCGTGTTTGGAGCTGTGGTGCGGGTTGCTGGGAGTCCGCTCCTCCGCAGCATGTTTATTTCATGCTGCGGAGTCGGAAGCGACTGCCACAGAGAGACTGCATGGAGAAGCCGCCCCGCACCCGCCGCACATGGTGAGTACGGGGCAGCTGCGGTCTCTCTGCGGCCACCCGCGGCTTCCCTCAGGTCCGGAGGAGCTGCGTCCAACACGCAGCTCCTCCGGACCGTGAGGACATACCCTCAGTGGGGAAGGAAGCTTCCTTAAAAACTCCCAATTATAAGAAAAACCCTCCCTTTTGGATCTAAAAAATCTCTGCCCATAGGAATTGCAAGGGTTTACACCTCTAATTGGGATTTGGGCTCTGTCTTAATATCTGCACTGGTCACTTTATGAGTTCATGTAAAAAATATAGGTACTGTAAAATCATGTTTTGTCATGGGTTGTATGCTTTTTAAGGAAACATTAAAATCTTTTTTATATGCATCATGATTGTTTGGTCCACTTTTTGGGGCAAAAACCCTCTCTTTTGGTCCTCTAATTTGGTATATGTTTTAATCAGGATGAATGCTAGATTTTATTTTAATTCCTGTGTAATTTATTTTGCAAAAAATTTTCTTTTTTCGGACCATTCACGTTTCAGAGTATGTAACCCACGATATTCATTTCTCAGGTTATGATGACCCTACTGATCACTGGATTGAAAAGACAGCAGAACTCATCTGAGAGTTGTGATCCTTTAGCTCTGATCATTTTAGGACACTTCTAATAGAATCTTCTTAAATGTCTCTGATCAGGAAGGAAACTTTGAATATAGGAATTATCCTTCAAATAAAAAGTACAATTCTTCTGGAATCGATAAAACTTACACCTTTTTCTAATGGGTCAAACCACAGCTCATCACCAATTCGTGAAAGGGAATGAAGTGCTTTTCCAAACACTAACAAAAGAGAAAAGAACACAGCTTGATTACACTATAGTAGGCAAACAAATGATGAAGAAAACATATCACACATGAAAAATAAGATTGATTTAATATTTTGCATTATGAATTTAATTAGCTAACGCTGTCAAAGATCTTATATGGCATATGCTGATATATTTCTAAAGGCCCTTTTCCAAAATCTGGGTGTCTGGCAGTATAATTGAAATGACCAAGAGTATGCCATGTATTGTTTTATAATGTTGTGTATTGTAACTCCTACACCTACACTATAGCTCTGAGAGTGGTCGCATGTCTAATCACACACTGCACTCTACTGGTCTTTCTCTAAACTACAATTTCCTTGTATGGTCAAAGGTCACTTAGCAAGAGTGAGGAATTTTCCGTCAGATAAGTGTAGCTGCTGAAGACGCAGGTGTGAGGATGCGATTGTGACAATGTGAGCACTGTGTTTTCAGGAGAAATGATATCGCTCCTGTCCTCTAGCGATTACTAGCAGTGAAAAATAGGAAGGCCGCACTTTATACAGAGAACATTCTTGAAAAAGGCTGAGTTTAGGCTACGGTGTACGTCCTAAGGTAGGACCATACATAGCAAAACCTGAAAAACCAACCAAAGCAAAGCTACTTAAAGATCCACACTGCTAAGAAACTCTCAGACTGGCTTCACACCACGGTTTTGTTCCTCTCCGTGGGGATCCTGTTTTTTTGCAGGACCACGTGGGCAGGTCCGGATTGTCACTCTGAATGCCATTTCTGTGTCCAGATCCGTGATTTTGAGGGATCCGAACACAGAAAGAGCTTGGAGGATTGGAGGAGCCAAGCCTGCAAAGCGCAGGCAAGTGGTGTCGGCATGGTTACACTGCTAAAGTGAAATTAAAGAAAGAGATGGTTAAAAATAAAATGCTCACCTCTCCGCCAAGTGTTTTCTGCGATGCGTGGCATCCACCTCTGATGGCTTGAAGGACCTGAATCCGCTGAACAGGAAGGGACGGCAACCCGGTCAGCTGATGTGTCACATGACAGAATTAGCTGAGCAGTTTAAATCACCCATCCGCTGATCGGTTTTGACGGGAGATTTAAACTGCTCAGCTGATGCTGTCATGTGACACATCAGCTGATCGGGTTGCCCTGCTCGATCAGCTGATTCATGTACTTCAAGCCATCGGAGGTGGATGCCTCGCATCGCGGGACACTCGGCGGAGAGTGAGCCTTTTTTTTTTTTTAACCGTTGCTTTCTTTAATTTCACTTTAGCAGTGTATGTAGATACACTGCTAAAGTGAAATTACGCGAACTGAGCAGTTTTAGTGTACTGAGCATGCTCAGTACACTAACACTGGATCCGGGAGACTATCCTGTTTTTTCCCGGATCTGGCACTCAGACTCCCATGAGCGCCGGATCGCCCCGGATTCATTTCTGTCTGGTTAGGTCCGGTTTTTTCACAGAAGCCCAAAATCCGAGCAGTCTCCGATTTTGGGGCTGGGAAAAAACAGGACAGAAACGAATCTGGGACTGAACTGGCAGAATAGGATGGCCATTTAAGGCCAATCCGGCACCATAGGGCTACATGGGAGGCAAAACCGGATCCTGTTCTGTCCTTTTCAAAACGGACAGAACAGGATCCCAAAAAACGTGGTATGAAGCCAGCCTCAGAGCTAAAGAAGAGGGAGAGTTAATTATATGTACACTGTTGACTTTGTATATGATATGGAGTTAAAGTTCTTAATAGTTCAAGAAACGTATGGTGTCCATGTTTCTTATGGGACTACAATCACCCCTGCTACTACTCCAGAACTGGGCTAAGAAACTAATCCCAGCGATCCCCCTAGTTATCTTCCCCTTTTACATTTGCCTCCTGACCTGTGACAGGATTCAGCCCCGATTTCCCAGGCCCTGCAAACCTGATGGAGGTTGCAGCATAATATTACAGTCATAACACAGAGAACATCACTTAAGAGTGAACTACGCGGTGCTTGAGTGTCGAGGAGTCACAATCAGAAAATATGGGAAGCAAGGTGTACCACGGTCCGCGCTGCTGAGTCCACAAAATCACCTGGGATGCAAGATGTTGTAGCAGTATACTTCTTTATTCCTTCCTACGCGTAAGTAGGAATAAAGAAGTACACTGCTACAACATCTTGCATCCCAGGTGATTTTGTGGACTCAGCAGCGCGGACCGTGGTACACCTTGCTTCCCATATTTTCTGGCTGTTTTTCCACATTGGAGTGGTCGGTGGAGGTCCTGCAGCAGCTGATACTGTGATATGCTGTTAAGCCAGTTGTGGGTCTCACAACTGGAATAGGTGAGTGGAACTGCATGACACCACTCACATCTGAGTGTCACTAGTGATAGGGCACCTATTGCGCCTCTTGTTCCCCCACCTGTTTTGTATTGAGGAGTCACAATGTCATAGTTGTTTGCACACCGACTGACTTTATTGATTTTCCACAAGACATTTGATGCCATCAGTAGCTATGTCCAGCAGGGTGTCAATTAAAGAAAAACAGGTGTTGTAGCAGCCAGGACACTGTGACTTCACCACTCCAGCACTGCTCAGATGAATCTGGGTGTGTGGCATCTGCTGTTCTTTTTCCTCATAGTAATTGGCTGATTTAAAAGGAATCAATAGCAAATTTCTGCTACCTAAACCACAAGCTACATGAATTACAGACCAACTCCTGCACTATAAACATTTACATTTCTGGCTAGCTTCCCATTATGGGCTTTTGGTGAGTTTTTGATGTTGTAGCACTCTACAACTTTCATGTAAATTAAGCTACCTGTGTTTTTTTTCCATTGCATTTTTGTGTACATATTGTTTTACATGTTTTGTCTCTTAATGGGAAGTAGTGTTTTAAATAAACCTGCTTTGTTTTCTATTCTTCTTGGTACTTGGCTTTGACAGAAATTTCTGTGCAGGTTAGGCCCCCTTCACATCACAATTTTTTTCCTGTCCGTGGGGATCCTGTTTTTTGCAGGCCTGGATACTCAGTACACTAAAACTGCTCTGCTCAGTGTAATTTCACTTCAGCAGTGTTTATCATACACTGCTAAAGTGAAATTAAACAAAACAATGTGTTAAAAATAAAAAAATAAATGCTCACCTGTCTGCCAGCTGTCCGGGATATGTCACGTGACAAACCACCTGATCGCTACCGGCCAATCACATTTTAAGGTCCTGGCAGCATTCAGACATCTTCATCTCTGGTCCCGGACAGCTGGCGGACAGGTGAGCATTTTTTTAATACATTACTTTATTTAATTTCACTTTAGCAGAATATGTAGCATCTGATCCGCTGTGCCCAAAATCGGAGCACTCTACAATTTTGAGGAAGTGAAAAAAGTGGAGACAACTGGATCCCAGCACACATGCATGGCTATTAAGGACCAATCCGTGCTCATAGGGATACATCGGGACCAAATCGGATCCGTGGCTATTCATTTTACAACGGATAGTCACAGATCCACAAAAGTTGTGATGTGAAGGAGACCTAACACGCATTTTTAATGTGTTTCTGCAGTGGAAATGCACTTAAAATCCACATATACATTTTGTACTTGCAGATTTTCCCCATCTAATGCAATTCTATGGTGAAAATATGCACATAAAAATCAGCGTACTTGCAAGAGAAATTGACATGCTTCAAAAATTGAAACATGCACCGCAGCTCAGTTTATGCTAAGTATAACAGAAGCACAGTGGGCATGACATTTCTGTAGGTCCCATCCACTTTGCTGGAACTCTAGATGATGCGTTTATAAAGCAACGAAAAAAAGTAGTGTGAAAAACTCACCAAAGACATATTGTGGGCACATACCCCTATTTTGAAATGCTGCTGCATGGAAGCACAATTCAAGAGGCGGATCCATGCCTGCATCTTACCACCCACTCATTAGACTGACAGGTCTCTCCCTATGGGTGAGGCACACTATCATGCTTGAAAATCGGAGCATTTTTGATGCACGATAGTCATGCGAGTGCCTTCCATATGGTCATGCGAGAGCAATGAGTGTGGTGTGACTGTCCTGTTAGTGTGGTGAGTGTGCAATGCGCTTTTAACATGCTCTTTCTCATGGTGTATAAAGAGTGAAAATAGTAGCTAGATAGAAAGGTAGATTGGCTTACCAGTCTCCCACTGCTACTTCCAGGGCTGCCTATTAAGCTAATTGCATATCACTGCACTGTCAGACAAACAGCCAATCACAGAGGCTCACACACTGTCAGAGCCTCTGTGACTGGCTGTTGGAGTCAGACTGGATTTCCTCAGTCTGGACACTGATTCTACTGTTATAGGATGTTAAATCTACTATATAATCACCAATAATGGTTGTCACAGACTTCCGGGGCTTATGTCGATATCCCACAATGCACCGCAGTGCCATTGTGGGATAGCGACATAGGCGCCGGGGGAAAGTGACACCAGCGCCACCGATACCGTCGGAAGATCAGCGGCGCAAGCTGATCTCCCGACAGTGGCCGGCGCTCATCTCCTGCCACACAAAGGTCAGCAGTGACCGGCGACGCAGCCGGGAGATGAGCGCCGTTTGCGCAACCGGAAGTATGCTGGCCGCCATATTGGAACACCCAAGTTATGGGTATTCACATGAGGCGGCCAGTAGCGGTGCTGCCGCCCGCTCTCCGGCTGCTGGCTCTCCCCCAGCCGCTCCGTACTCCCCCCTTGCCGCTCTGTTCTCACCTCCACTGTCGTACCATTGCAGGCTGGAAATGAGCATTCTGTTGGCCGTCATTGACACCTCCTCTGTGATGTCACATCAGCCCGCCCTGTCACAGACCAGTTCACACGACCTCAGCTTCAAGTACGCGTGAAGGCAGAGAGCAAGGACAGGGCACACAACAGTGGGCAGAGGACAGGGGGCAAGGCACACAGGACAGGGGCACAACAGGGGCAGAGGATAGGGGACACAGGACAGAGCATGCAAGGACAGGGGACACGGGAGGCACACAGGCAGGGGGACACAGAACAGGGGCAGAGGCAGGGGCACACAGAAGGGCAGAGGACAGGGGGACACAAGGCAGAGGACAGGGGGACACAGAGGGACAAGACAGGGGACACAGGCAGGCAGAGGACACAGGACAGGGCACACAGGACAGGGGACACAGAACAGGTGCAGAGGACAGAGGACAGGGACACGGATAGGGGACACAGAACAGGGGCAGGAGGCACAGAAGGGCAGAGGACAGGGGGACACAGGCAGAGGACAGGGGACACAGGGGCAGAGACAGGGGAACAGGCAGGGCGGGAGACACAGGGGGCATCATGCAAGTGAACAGAAGAAGGACAGCAGGCACAATGCAAAATGTGGAGAGAAAAATTTTTTTTTAAAAATTTATTTATTTTTAAAATGATTTCAAAGTTCGAGAAAAAGTGAAGCGAATTTCGCTGTTTTAAGCCTTTACTTTTTCTTCAAAACTATTGTCAATAAGATAGAGACAAAATAAGCACCAATTATCAGACTATGCATTCGCTTGCTCTTTATTTCTCCTCATAACTATGGCTAGGAATAAGATAGAGACAAAATAAACACCATTCTACTCAGAACTATACAGGTTTCACCAGATATGTCACAAGAGGATCTTTGTTAATATTTTACCCAGTGATCGCAAGCGCAAAACTTTAAAACGCATTTCCGAAAAATCGGCGCACTTTAAATATTTCAAAAACCCCATGTTCTCTTGTCGACTCTTAGCCAATCGTGTACCAAATTCAAGTTGGGATCGTGATGACATATTTAAAATATTTAACTATTATAGTGTCAATTCAAAAATCTTGAATTCAGTCTGTTCAACCTGTGGTCAAAAGCGTGGGGGCAGAGGGGGACACAGAACAGGGCAGAGGTACAGAGTGCATGAGACAGGGACAAGGACAGGGGAACGGAAAGGGGCACACAGACTATGGGAACAGAAGGGGACCACAGGCAGGACCAGACACGGCACCAGAAGGACAAAAAGCAAGGACAGAGACACGGCACACAGATAGGGCAGAACAGGCAAGAGCAGGGACACAGGACAGGCAGAGACGGGACACAGAGCAGAGACAGGGACACGGCAAGACAGGACACAGGAGAGGACACAGGGTCATCATGTCAAGTGACATGATATACTCTATATTTAATTCTTGAATTGTATTATAAGCATTAGACATGCAAAATGTGAAAGAAATTTTTTTAAATTTATTTTAAAATATTTCAAGTTCGAAAAGTGCGAATTTCTGTCCTCCTTACGTTCCTTAACATGGCAGAAATAGAACAAAAACACCATTCACGAAAGGCTTTCACCAGATATGTCACAAGAGGATCTTTGTTTAATATTTACCCATGTGATCGCAAGCCGCAAAACTTTAAAACGCATTTCCGAAAATCGTCGCACTTTAAATATTCAAAAACTGCCCATGTGTCTGGCTTTGCTCTTAGCCACATCTGTACAAATTTCAAGTTGGGATCGTGATGGGATCATATTTTAAAATATTTAACTATTATAGTGTCAATTCAAAAATCTTGAATTCAGATCTGTTCAACCTGTGGTCTAAAAGCGTGGGTCTATATTTATCAAATCCATTATTTTTAGACATTACTGTATTATTTGATATGTTACAGCTTAGAAGCAGGAGAGGACATATAGGAAAAAGCTTTGTTAGGGCTCAACCTGAGAAAGCACAGGGATAGACAGTGAATGCAGAGCAGATGATAAGCCAGCAGCTCTGTCAATTATGTTAAGTGTCTACCCACTGCATTCAGGAAGTAAGACAGCTCGTTCAGACCTTGATGTCCTGACATGTCTGGACATCTTCACTCCTGAACAAACAATAGTCTGTACAAAGCCATCAAGGCTGTGTACTAAAATAGGTGAGTAAATATATAATAGTTTAATGCTTTTATATTAAGGGCCAATACACACAGTGCTATTCTTATGGATCATCATCAGAAAAACAGCCCCATTGATTTCTATGGGGTTCACCACATGCAGTGTTTTGGAAACACTCAAGAGTGAGTAAATCACTGCTTGAACTACTTTTAATCGCTGCAATAAACGCAGCATTTATCATTTATATAAAAATAGTTGCCATTTTTTCACTAGCGATTAAAAAAACTAACACATATGTGGTAAAAACGTTGGTAGAAAAACAAGCTGCAAAACTGCAGCGTGTATCGCAGACAGAAAAAACTGTGCGCGCTAGCCCTAAATCTCACTTTATAGTAATACAGTTCTATCACAAGTGTACTGTACTGTAAATCTTATTTTATTACCTATCTTCCTTACTAATATTAACTGTATTTTTCCCACACAGCAATGGCTGCTACTTCTCAAGAAACAGCATTTTATCATAGACACTGTTGCAATCCTTTTGAAAAAATATGAATATGATTGGCGCTGGTGGCTGGCTACTGTACTCTCCAAAGATTGTGAAAATGAAGAAGTAGAATTTACTTTATTGCATCCTTCTGGTTCAGCGCCATCCTTTGTGTATCCAAGAAAGCCAGACATTTTAACAGTGCCCAAAAATCAGATATTAAATCAGGCGGAGCCTAACACCGTGACAGGCCGGACATACTCTTTGACACACAAGGAAATGGCGATTGCTAGTAAGCGTTTATGGACAAGATTACATTTCACCCACTAGAAGGGACAAATTGATAAAATGTCACTTTAAAAACATACTATTAATTGTTTGATTAGTTCATAATTTATAGAACGATGATTTAACTACTGTACTATTCTTATTAAACACTTCATAAATCACATGTTTAGTGATAGAATAGAAAACAATTTTATATGTATACATAGGGGTTAACATTTTTGGTTCTTTTAATCTTGTTTAATCAAACTTGAGGATATGATCACCTTTCTTCTTTTGGTTTGTTCAATACATTCAAGTTGAAAATGCTGAGCGTTGTGTTCTGATGATTAAGATGTATTTATCCTGGCACTTATGGGATTTGTTTTTTGTGTTTCTTTTTTGTTGCATATAAATGTTTTATTCAATAAGTTGTGATAACTCATACAACCATAAAATAAAAAATATATAAAATTGACAGGTCCCAAGTTGAATCTCTGCACAAAAATAACCAAGAACACAATCAGTCATTTTTTCACAATTACCCGTCAATAGTTTGAATTTGATATAAAAGAAACATAGTCTTGTAACATATCAAATGAAAGCTGTTACCGTTCTGAGTAAAATGATGCCTCTCCCACTTCATTATCTTATTTCTAGCCTGAGATAAAAAAAATGTAAAATCATACCAGGCCAAAATTCACCCTTTTTTTAAACTTTAAAAATCTGTAAAAAATTAACTGATGAAGAAAAAAATTCTAAACTTTTAATTTGTAATTAACTAAAGTTGTACTTCATAAAGAAAAAGAATAAAAAAAATCTAAAGACGTCAGGTAAAAAAAATATTCAATTTAGATCACTTGATATAGAATGACCCATTGACGCTATTAATATTAAAATATTTTAAAATATGATCCCATCGCGATCCCAACTTGAAATTTGGTACAGATGTGGCTAAGAGCATAGCAGACACATGGGCAGTTTTTTGAAATATTTAAAGCGCGCCGATTTTTCGGAAATGCGTTTTAAAGTTTGCGCTTGCGATCACATGGTAAAATTTAACAACGATCCTCCTTTGACATTATCTGGTGAAAGCTTGCACCAGTTCTGTAGATTGTGTTTATTTTTTCTCTATCTATTTCTAGCCCGAGATATATAAAAATGTAAAGCCATACCAGCAAAATTCACACTTTTTTAAAACTTTAAAAATCTGTAAAAAATTAACTGATAAAGAAAAAAATTCAAAACTTTTTTTTTTAATTATAAGTTGTTCTTCATATGAAAAAAAATTTAAAAACTGAGGACTCAGGGAAAAAAAAAGTCATTTTTGGATCACTTGACGTGAATGACCCAGGCAAGTAAGGGACACAATTGGCAGAGACAGGACAAGGACAAAAGTGGTACAAGAGCAGAGGACAAGGGGACACAGTGGCAGAGACAGGACACAGTGGACAGAGACAGGGACACAGTGACAGAGACAGGGGGACACAGGAAAAGAGACGGGGACACATGGAAGAGGACAGGGGGTACACAGGAAGAGACAGGACACAGGCAAGGAAGGTGACATGAGCAGGACAAGGGAACACAGTGGCACAGACAGCAGCAAGGACAGCAGGACACAGTGGAATAGGACAGGGGACACAGGCCAGAGACATGGAGACACAGGGCAGAGTAGAGGGGGAATTGGCAAGAGAACAGGAAACAGATAACCACTGAGCACCATATACTGTAACTACTGAGTCACTGTATCATTCCTAACCACTGACCCACCATATACATGTATCACTGAGCCACCATATACTGTGCTAACCCTTGAGCACCAAATACTGTGCAAATCCTGAGCCACCATACAGTGAAAACACTGACCCACATATACTGTCCTACCAGTGAGACACTGTATAGTGCTAACCACTGACCCCGTATACAGTGCACTATGGAGCCACCGTATATGTGCTAACACTGAGCACGTAACTTGCTAACACTGAGCCACCAATATACAGTGCTAAACATGAGCCACCATACATGCTACCACTGAACCCATACAGTGCAACCTGAGCCACCGTATACAGTGGCTAATATGACCACCATATACTGTCCTAACCACTGAGCACCTAATACTGGCTAACACATTGAGCACCGTATACATCTAACGACTGAGCCACCGTATACAGTGCTAACCAGAGCCACCTTACAGGCTAAAACTGACACCGTATACAGTCCTAACAGACCACATATACAGCTATCCACTAGCCACATATACTGTCTAACCACAGCACCAAATACTTGCTAATCACTCGGTCACCATACATGCGACCACTGACCCACCATATAGTGCTAACCAGTGAGCCACCTATACATATAAATCCGCAACAACAGCATACTTTCTGGGAGAGGACTGCCCATTTACGGCTATTTCTACGGCACCTGTTCATTTGCCCACTCCGAGCAATAGCATCGGACCATTTCTAGTAAACAATAAATTTTAAAAAAAGTGTGTGGCTTTGCAGATATTTAGGTCCAGCCCAATGAATGCAGACAGTTATGAGCTACCACCCTCAGCTGCCTAATTTTCCCTTGACTGGCAAAAAAAAAGTGTGGGCTCCGCCCTATTTTTAATTGCCAATCAAGGTAAAACTAGGCAGATGAGGGCTGGTATTCTCAGTGGGGTGAGGGCCCATTGTTTTAGGGCCCCCCCACGCTAAATAGCAGTCTGCAGCCACCACTGAAAATGGCACATTTATAAAAAGCGCTATTTCCAGGCGCTTTACCAGGCTCTTTCAGCAGCCCTCGTGGCACGCTGGGCAATAAGGGGTCAATACACGGAAGGAGAACCTCAGGCCCCAGCGCTCAATGCGGCCCTTGATGACTTTTTTGCGGCCCCCGGGCAGATTCCTGGGGTCCTAAGTGCTCAGGCTGGCAGACGCATTTTGCCAGCTGTCTGCCCTTTAAATCCAGCTCTCCAGTGATCTCTGTGCCCCAGCCTCGGCCTCCCCAGTGAGGTATACGCACCCAGCCACTCCTGTGATGTCTAGAGTTCTAGCAAACCTGGAAAATCAGTTGAGAAGCAACATGATCAATATCACCCACGCCAATGAAAAGCATCTCCAGCCACCCCAATAGGGGTGAGTTGATTGTTTAACCAAATGTACCGGGTAATTTTCAAGTTCATTTTGTACAGCCCCCGAAGGATTGTAAAAAATTTCCAAATGGCCCTTGGCAGAAAAATGGTTCCCACCCCTGGGTTAATACCAGCTTTTTTTTAGCAGCTGGTATGAAGCCCGAGATTTTTAATCTCAGGCCAAGTTAGACCCGTTCATTAAGAATTTCCAATAAAGGGTTAAAAATAAGACACCACACATAGAAAAAATACTTTATTAGAAATAAATACACAGACATGCTTAGGGACACCACCTTTATTACCCCCTCACAGCCCTCTACGATCCTGGTCTTCTGTCTTCTTCAAATCATGCAGTTCTGCTACATCACAGAGCACGGGAAGGAAGTCCGCTTCCTGTGCTCTATGATCACTGAATGAGACTGCGGGTGGTAAGCGGTGACGTCACCGCTGACACTGTTGCCATAGTAACCAAATGAGTGGTTACTATAGGAATGGTGACTGGCACCCATATCGCCATGGCTCCTGAATGTGCGGAGCGGCAGGAGTTAACTCCTTGCTTACTGGGTCTGCTGTTACCACGGCTTCGGTATGAGCCGCTCATACAGGAGCGGCAGGAGTTAACTCCTTGCATATCGGGGCTGCTGTCACTGCGGCTCCTGTATGAGCTGCTCATTTAGGAGTCACTGGAAATTCTGCTCCCAGTGTTCTCTGGCGTGCAGAAAAAGTGCAGTCCCGACTACTTCCTCTCGCCCTTCAGAATCAGCATGTCATTTCCGATGCACCCGTGTTTTAAAAAAACTAATATAAATATAAAAATCAAAAATAAAAAACTTGCCAGTGCCTGCGCAGAAGCAGTGTGGATCAACGTGAAGCCAAAGTTCAGAGAACAGCAGAACACTGAAGAGCAATGTTGGGACTGACAATGTGCATGTGTGAGATTACAAGACAAAAACCCAACATCGCAGGGATACAATGATGCTGTGAGAGGTTATACATATGATCATGGGAGTGAGGAGGCAGCACTATCTCCTGGCAGAGTCCTCCCCATAGCTGGGAACAGCTCATTGATATAAAGTGATAAAAGATTTCTCCACAACAAGGCATCTGATATGAAGCATACAGGAAAGACTTTTTTCAGCAGTCTATAATCCGAATGCCTATATGAATAATTTACATAACTCAAAAGTGGGGACAGATTCCATTAAGCACTAACATGTAGATAATTGCTATTTGGCCACCCAGATGACACTTCCTACAGAGTTGTGTAAGGCTGTGTTCACAGATTGCGTAGTTTGCCGAGCTTTTTTACGTGCGCTTTTCAAAATACGCAATGTGTTTTGTGTCTGCCAGCAAAGTGAATGGGAAATTCACTTTGCCGTGCAGACAGTGCGTAAAAATCCGCAGTGTTTTTTATGGGAGAAAGCACAACTGCGTAAAGAATTGAGATGTCAATTCTTTACGCAGCTGCTCCTGCGTTTTCTCCCTGTGATGTCACAGAGGGGAGGAAGAATCCTGTTTCCTCCTCTCCTCTGTGACAGCTGTGACCGCCCATTAGATTTCGCAGTGTATCAATATACACTGCGAAATCTAAATTAAACAAAGGCAAATGTATGAAAAATAAAAAAGAATCAAATACTTACCTCTCCGACGCCTTTTCCCGGTGTCCGGTAATGAGGCCAAGCGAGGTGTCTTCTGCCAGGACCTGCCGTGATGTCAGAGGGGCGTTCCCGTCACTGATTGAGTGCTCGCGGTCATGTGATACATATCACATGACCGCGAGCAGCCAATCAGCGCCGGAAAGCCCCTCTGACGTCACCGCAGGATCTTGCAGGACACAGATCTCCTGGCCTCGGCACCGGACACCGGGAAAAGGCGTCGGACAGGTAAAGTATTCATTCTTTTTTATTTTTCATACATTTGCCTTTGTTTAAAGAGGACCTGTCACCAAACCAGACATGGTGATCTAATTACAGCACTGGATGCAGCATGTTGCAGCATTCAGACAAGGAGCAGCCCTGTACCCCGAGATAATACACTTAGAAAACTTATATCCTACAGCCACTAAGGAGGTGGCTAGGGGCTGCAGCAAAGGGCAGATTCACACCCCCTGCATGTGTAATCTGCCCACCGCTGCCAATCATTCTCTCCCTGTCTGCAGCATTTAAACAGAGATTTTTTTCTCTCTCCCAGAAAGTCTGTTAGCGCGGCTGAAAAACGCAGCAAAAAGCGCACGCAAAAAAGCGCAGCAAAATACGCAATGTGTGAACGCAGCCTAAGGCTACATTCAAACTGTGTGTTTTTAGTATGTTTTTGCTCATCAGCTTTTATAGCTAAGACCAGGAGTGGGTGATAAATACAGAAGTGGTGCCCATGTTTCTATTATACTTTACCTCTGATTGTTCCACTCCTGGTTTTGGCTACAAAAACTGATAAGCAAAAACAGGCCAAAAACACACAGTGTGTGAAGGCCATTTACTGTGAGGCTGAGCTGCTGGTAAGGCAGCACCCCGAGAAACCCCGAGACCCTTAACCCCTATACAGGGATCTGGAATTACAGCGGAGCCCAGGGGGTAGCTGCTTAGGGTGCGTTCACACCACGATTTTTAGGGAGCCGATGCTGTCCGATATAATTCGGACAGCATCGGCTCCCCTCTGATGCCTGGAATCGGGTGCCAAATAGGCACCCGATTCCGGCATAAAATCGGCGCCGGAGGCTGCAAAAAAAGAAAAAAAAAAAAAAGTTATTCTCACCTCTCCCCGAGCCCCCGCCGTCTTCCGCCATCTTCCTCTAGGCTCCCGGTGGCTCCCGCAGGCTGCCGCAGGCTCCGGTGTCAGCAGAGGTGTACCTCTGCTGTACACAGGACCTGCGATGATGTCACAGTCACGTGACCGCGGGTTCACCATTCACCATGGTGAACCCGCGGTCACATGACTGTGACATCACCGCAGGTCCTGTGTACAGCAGAGGTACACCTCTGCTGACACCGGAGCCTGCGGCAGCCTGCGGGAGCCACCGGGAGCCTAGAGGAAGATGGCGGAAGACGGCGGGGGCTCGGGGAGAGGTGAGAATAAACTTTTTTTTTTTTTCTTTTTAACCCTTGTGCTCCCAGGAGCATTTTTACTGTACTGAGCTTGCTCAGTACAGTAAAATGGGGTCCGAGGAAACATCACATATTTCCTCGGACCTTTCTCCATAGGGCCCCATGTTAGGGATCGGGTCAGATCGGATGTGCACTAAATGCCATCCGATTTGGTCCGATCCGACTCTGTCAGATTTTGTAATCGGCTGAAAAAATCGTTGCAGGCAACGATTTTTTTCTCCTGAAAAAAATCGGCCAAAATCGGGCAGAATCGGATCGGACCAAATCGGATGGCATTTAGTGCACATCCGATTCGGTCCGATCCCCATAGGGATCCATAGGATCCGAAAATCGGTCCGATGCTGTCCGATTTTTTTCGGACAGCATCGGAAATACAAAAATCGTGGTGTGAAAGCAGCCTTATTATGAGAAGCGGAGCAGGAAGGTCGCTAGGAAAGGAAATACCAGGGTATAGAGCTCACAGATATAGAACTCAAGCGGTATAGAGCTCACACAGTTAGGAGCTCACAGGGTATAGAGCTCATAGGGTATAGAGCTCACAAGATATGGAGCTCACGTGGTATAGAGGTCACAGGGTATAGAACTTATGCGGTATAGCGCTTACACGGTAAGGAGCTCACGTGATATAGAACTCATGCGGTATAGAGTTCAAGCGGCATATTGCTCACACGGAATAGAGTTCACACAGTAGCTCACAGGGTATAAAGCTCACATTGATTTGATGCTCTGTCCCTTGCAGCCTTATAAAGCTGCAGATCCCTCACATCTGCTCTAGACGATGGTATGTGGAGGAAGCCAACAGGAGCCCAAATTGCCCACTGTTTAGACATGGAAATGTGGCATATTGTTGGACTAATTCTGTTGTGGTCAACCTGGCCTGGGTGAAGATGGCAGGAGGGCTCTACTGAAATAAATCGGATACCTTTCAAGTGTCCTCCTGGAATGACACACTTCATGTTTAGTGGCGATTTCTGAGGTAAATCACTCACTAAAGTGTTACTGACTTCTACGCCTGTTCTCGTCCTGTAATCCTATTTGAAGAAAAAGGCGGGAATGTGTCACATGACATCAGACAGGGTTGACGACCGCTTTCGCTTTTCATGCAGATTTGGCACTTCCCGTGCTCTGTAGATAACTGGTCACATGCTTCCTCCTTGATTGGCTACTGACGCCATTTTGTGATTGGCAGGGTTGTTGCTTTCCTATTGGCCGAGGCGCTTTCTTGCTACTTCCATTCTGGCTGTCGGCCCCGGTTCGCAGGATGGTAAGCTCCCTCTCACCGGCGGGGAGGACGGGTTGTCTTGTTTGGGCAGCAGCCGCTTTCCGTGGCCGCTTCTCTCCTGCAGGTTACAGGGCGGAGCGCTGCGGTCAGTGTGGTGCTGTGGGCGCAGGACGGCTCGGGCCTGTGCGGCTCTGTGACTGCGGAGGGGTGTGGGGTGCTGTCATCTGACCGGGGCACGGTGAGCCAGCTCTGCAGCTAGGGCCGGAGGAGGATATACATCCTATATACAATGGATCAGGCTGGGCCGTGACATTACAACATGCCACTTTATCCTTCAGTCCTGTAATGTCATATGTTTATTTCACCTGCATTATTTAGTGGTTAGTGTATGACCCTAGGCTGGGACTACAGGTCATGTGACCAGTGTGATAGCTGATCACCCCAGCTGTCACTGAGCGACATGATCACTTATTGTAATCTAGTGTCATTGGAATAAATGGTCCTTCACATCTCGGAGCGGGGGTAGGATGAGCGGACCCTCACTCTCGAGTCTGTTACTGTCTGCAGCCATAATGTAGCACTTCATACAGTCACCGAGGTGACAGCACAGCCTGCTGAGCTCACTGATTGTCTGCAGCACTATAAACATGGTCAGCACTTCATACAATCACTGAGGTGACAGCACAGCCTGCTGAGCTCACTGATTGTCTGCAGCACTATAAACATGGTCAGCACTTCATACAATCACTGAGGTGATAGCACAGCCTGCTGAGCTCACTGATTGTCTGCAGCACTATAAACATGAAGTCAGCACTTCATACAATCGCTGAGGTGACAGCACAGCCTGCTGAGCTCACTGATTGTCTGCAGCACTATAAACATGGTCAGCACTTCATACAATCACTGAGGTGACAGCACAGCCTGCTGAGCTCACTGATTGTCTGCAGCACTATAAACATGAAGTCAGCACTTCATACAATCACTGAGGAGACAGCACAGCCTGCTGAGCTCACTGATTGTCTGCAGCACTATAAACATGAAGTCAGCACTTCATACAATCACTGAGGAGACAGCACAGCCTGCTGAGCTCACTGATTGTCTGCAGCACTATAAACATGAAGTCAGCACTTCATACAATCACTGAGGAGACAGCACAGCCTGCTGAGCTCACTGATTGTCTGCAGCACTATAAACATGGTCAGCACTTCATACAATCACTGAGGTGACAGCACAGCCTGCTGAGCTCACTGATTGTCTGCAGCACTATAAACATGAAGTCAGCACTTCATACAATCACTGAGGAGACAGCACAGCTTGCTGAGCTCACTGATTGTCTGCAGCACTATAAACATGAAGTCAGCACTTCATACTATCGCTGAACTCAACTGCTGAGGTGGCAGCACAAGCCGATGAGCCCATTGATTGTCTGCAGTTCTATCATTATGATGTCAGCGCTGCAGTTAGTGACTAGAGAGACTTTGAGCACTCAGTGCTGGACCCAGTAAGGGTACGTAAGGCACAGTGTTTAGTGTTTTTATTTTTTTAATATACCGTATTACGGTAAGCAAGATGCAGCTGGGGAACAGAGGTTGTTTGAAACCGAAAGATGCCTTTAAAGCACCACTTTTTTTTTTTTGTACTCTCCTTTTTTTTATTGCACCACTAGAGTGGTGCTTTACATCAAAGTTCCCCTGTATTATACTCTCCTTCTGGTGGCTTAACCTTTTTCCAGCCGCGTTCCAGTCAGTCTGCAGGGATTTGTAACCTGGCGGCCGCTCCAGTGTTTCATGAAGCGCGCCGGTG
The DNA here is from genome assembly GCA_033576535.1 of Allobates femoralis. Taxonomy (NCBI): domain Eukaryota; kingdom Metazoa; phylum Chordata; class Amphibia; order Anura; family Aromobatidae; genus Allobates; species Allobates femoralis. The sequence continues at coordinate 686,613,702 of JARQOC010000003.1, read as the reverse complement.
GTTACTTCTCTATGGAAGCCTCGTTCTCTCTCTCATAGAGATTCATTGGGAGCTTGTGATGTAACTTCTGACTTACGGACAGAAGCAATGTTGGTAAGAGGTGCAGAGGCTAGAAGGTGAGTGCATAGAGGGCAGGGGACTTAGATTTAGGCCGGGATCACAATAGTGTATAACATTTGATGCAAGAAAATTGGATGCAATATGCTAATGACACTTGGCTCGGGTTCTGCTCTGTGCTAAGAAGATGGAGAGATTAATCTCTCCATCTCCTCCAATGCCAATCTCTGTGTATATCGCAGTGTAGGTCGGTATATATCTGAGTGCAGTGCGGTTTCCCTCACACCCATAAGCTTGTATGGGTACAAGTGAGCTGAGACTCACTGACAATTGCAGCATGCAGATTTTGTTGCAATAACCGGTGCAGTGGCAAGTGAAAATCTGCATGTAATTGATGGGCTGCAGATTAAATGGGAGTCTGCTAGCAGGTTTTTGGTACCTCATTGGAGAGCACCATAATCTAGAGACTGAGTTCCTGCTTCCAGCAATATATTCCGTATTGAGCTGCTTGCCCGGTCAGTTTTGATAAAATCACAATTTTCTTTGCTGCAGATCTTCCAGATCTCTGAATGCTGAGCTCTGTATACCCTGTATAACACCACTAATTGGCAGCTTTCTGTGTACACTGTGCAAGAGCAGAAATCTGTCAATTAGTGGTGGGAACAGGGTTAAAAGGCTCATGAATACATAGGACTAAATGACAGGTGGATTACTAGTCCTCTAGTGATAAAATTACTATTTTATCAGGAGATTGTCAAAAGTACTTCAAAGGGTCCCTTTTGTAACACATCACTGGAATCGGGGTCCTTGTCTCCATGTTAAGATGCTCTCAGGTTACCTAGCACAGGGGTGGGGATCCTTTTTCATTGACGGCTACATGTGGCCCACGGGACTGTGGTTTCCCACCCCTGAGTCCTAGCAAAAGCATGGTGCCAGATTATTTTTAACAAGGAAATGTGGATTCTGCACAGTACATGGATGAGATTTTTAAATCTTATTCACTTTGCTGCACAGTAATCTTTTGTGGATTTTCCATTTCTAAATCTAGATCAAATGTCTGAAGCAAATCTGCCTAACATCAGCTGAATGGTATAGTCATAGAAAGTTCTGGATCAAATCTGCCATATGTGACTATACTTTAAGGCTCCAATGTCCGTTCACAGATTCCATTAGTTTGTTCCATCTAAGGCTGGCTTCACACCACGGCCAGATCCGGTCCGGGGCTGTCAGGGGTGACCCTGACAGCCCCGGACCGGATCTAGACTTAGAACCATAGGGCTAAACATGCCCTCCGGTCCGGTGTGCAGCCGGATGGCTCAATTGCAGCTGCTGATAATTCAGGACAGCGGCTCGCAGGGAGCGAGACGCGGCTCCTGAACGATCAGCAGGGGACAGCTCCGTGGTGCTGAAGTTCAGCGCCAAGCGGCACTGAGCTTCAGCACTCGGCGTCCGGCTCCTGAACGCAGCTCTGGTGCGATCCGGCGCCATAGACCCCCATGATAGGGGGCGCGGGATCGCACCGGACTGGGAGAATTCGGGAGGATCAGCTTTTTCCCCCCGGACAAAAAAATGGTGCATGCTCCGTACACATACAAACCGGACAGCCCCAAATCGGATTAAACCGTGGTGTGAAGCCGGCCTAAGGCTGGTTTCACACTACAGTTTTGCCCCTGATCAGGTTCGATCAGGTTTGTGTGCCAAAACTAGGAGTGTCTCCAAAACTCAGAACAGGTGTCAATCTTTCAATTATGCAGAGATAAAAAGAGAAAGGAGAGGCGCAATGAGAGGGACCCGCTGCCGCTCTGGAGATAACAAGGTAATGATAAGACTCTCACCTAAAGAGGTTGTGCTGAGCCCGCACAACCTTAATGCTGAGTAATGGGAGACAGTGCTGTGAGGAATGCTGGCTCCAGGGAATCCGCCCTCTGGTCACGTGGTCCTCCTCAGCTGACCTGGCCCTGACATCAGATCAGGTCCTTGTGTGCTAAAAGCACAGGTCCTGTAGTGTGCAGCTCCACACGATCTCCCAGGGGATATAGACGATATGTATGCAGAAAAAAAAATTGTGTTTTAAGGAGCGCTCATACAGGAGGACCCAGGGGGTTATTAATTATACTCAGCTTTTATTCCACAATGCGTTTCCCCACCCCTACCTGATGAAGATGTCGTGCCGCCATTGAAATGCGTTGTGGAATAAAAGCGGAGTATACCGTATATACTCGTGTATAAGCCGACCCATGTATAAGCCAACCCCCCTACTTTTGCCCCCAAAAACAGGGAAAACCTATTGACTCGTGTATAAGCCTAGGGTGGACAATGCAGCAGCTACTGGTACTGAAAAATTTTTAAAATGAAAATAGATACGAATAAAATGTTGAACTTTTATTTTAAATAGAAACAGTTACCTACCAATGCAGCAGACCACCGTCCTGTTATAAAGCCCCTATCACTGGTATATAGCCCACCATCCCTGTATATAGCAGCCATAACTAGTATACAGTTGCCACCAGCAGGGGTAATACAGGCCCCCCAGCAGGGGTAATACAGGCCCCCCAGCAGGGGTAATGCAGGCCCCCCAGCAGGGGTAATGCAGGCCCCCCGCAGGGGTAATGCAGGCCCCCCCGCAGGGGTAATGCAGGCACCCCCGCAGGGGTAATAGACAGTTGCACACCCCCGCAGGGGTAATGCAGGCACCCCCCGCAGGGGTAATGCAGGCACCCCCCGCAGGGGTAATGCAGGCCCCCCCGCAGGGGTAATGCAGGCCCCCCCCAGCAGGGGTAATGCAGGCCCCCCCCCCAGCAGGGGTAATGCAGGCCCCCCCCCCAGCAGGGGTAATGCAGGCCCCCCCCCCAGCAGGGGTAATGCAGGCCCCCCCCCCCAGCAGGGGTAATGCAGGCCCCCCCCCCAGCAGGGGTAATGCAGGCCCCCCCCCCCCAGCAGGGGTAATGCAGGCCCCCCCCCCCAGCAGGGGTAATGCAGGCCCCCCCCCCCCAGCAGGGGTAATGCAGGCCCCCCCCCCCAGCAGGGGTAATGCAGGCCCCCCCCCCCCAGCAGGGGTAATGCAGGCCCCCCCCCCCAGCAGGGGTAATGCAGGCCCCCCCCCCCCAGCAGGGGTAATGCAGGCCCCCCCCCCCCCAGCAGGGGTAATGCAGGCCCCCCCCCCCCAGCAGGGGTAATGCAGGCCCCCCCCCCCCAGCAGGGGTAATGCAGGCCCCCCCCCCCCCAGCAGGGGTAATGCAGGCCCCCCCCCCCCCAGCAGGGGTAATGCAGGCCCCCCCCCCCAGCAGGGGTAATGCAGGCCCCCCCCCCCAGCAGGGGTAATGCAGGCCCCCCCCCCCCAGCAGGGGTAATGCAGGCCCCCCCCCCCCAGCAGGGGTAATGCAGGCCCCCCCCCCCCAGCAGGGGTAATGCAGGCCCCCCCCCCCCAGCAGGGGTAATGCAGGCCCCCCCCCCCCAGCAGGGGTAATGCAGGCCCCCCCCCCCCAGCAGGGGTAATGCAGGCCCCCCCCCCCCAGCAGGGGTAATGCAGGCCCCCCCCCCCAGCAGGGGTAATGCAGGCCCCCCCCCCCAGCAGGGGTAATGCAGGCCCCCCCCCCCAGCAGGGGTAATGCAGGCCCCCCCCCCCCCAGCAGGGGTAATGCAGGCCCCCCCCCCCCAGCAGGGGTAATGCAGGCCCCCCCCCCCCAGCAGGGGTAATGCAGGCCCCCCCCCCCCAGCAGGGGTAATGCAGGCCCCCCCCCCCCCAGCAGGTAATGCAGGCGCCCCCAGCAGGGGTAATCTCACCTCCTCGGTCTGCAGGCACCCGGGTCCCTCCAGCTGCTCTGTCTGCGTGTACGGCTTCTAATACCGGCGTCTTTCCCGCACTTCCTGTTTGAATGTGATCATGTGACCGCGGTCACATGATCGCATTCAAACAGGAAGAGCGGGGAGGACGCCGGTATTAGAAGCCGCGCACGCAGACGGAGCAGCTGGGGGACCCGGGTGCCTGCAGACCGAGGGGGTGAGATTACCCCTGCTGGGGGGGCCTCTGTATACATGGGGCGGGGAGGCAGCGGGGGAGGCAATATTGTGCAGGGGAGCAGCAATGTACTATGCGCTGCTCCCCATGCATAATTAATGAGCGGCACCACGTGACGTGCCGCTCATTCTGCAGCCTCCCCCCGCCTCCTCCTGTGCTCGGACACGGCCCCCACCACACCACACAGTATATGACTCGTGTATAAGCCGAAGGGGGACTTTTCAGCCCAATTTTTGGGCTGAAAAAGTCTGCTTATACACGAGTATATACGGTAATTAACCCCTTGGGTCCTCCTGTATGAGCGCTCCTTAAAACACACATTTTTTTCTGCACATATAAATCTTTCAATTATAGTTTTTCTCTGCAAGTTCCGCGCAAAAAAATAAGCAGTGCATTCACACAGCACGCTTTTTTACGGGCCCGGGGGAGAAGTGATGTCACAGAGGGGAGGAAGAACCCTGGTTCCTCCTCCCCTCTGTGACATGTCTGCCATCCCCCATTTGATTTCGCAGTGTATTAATATATGCTGAGAAATCTAAATAAAAGAAAGCCAAATGTATTAAAAATAATAAAGAATGAATACTTATCCTCCGGCGGGTGTTCGAGGAGCTAGGAGCCGGCAAAACCGCAAGTATCGACCTGCAAGGACCTTGCGTGATGTCATCGGGCGCTGTGATTGGCCACTTGCGGTCATGAGATATGCATATCATATGACATCTCACATGACCGCGAGCAGCCAATCACAGTACCTGATGACATCATGCAAGGTCCTGGCAGCTTGTAAACTGCGATTGTCTCGGCTCCCGGTAACCGGAACAGCTTCAGACAGGTAAGTGTTCATTCTTTATTATTTTGAACACATTTGCTTAACTTTAATTTTGGTTTTGCAGTATATATTAATACGTTGCGAAATCCAAATGGGGTGGTCACAGAGGGGAGGGGGAACAGGATTCTTCCTCCCCCTCTGTGACATCAGATCCTGCAGCGTCGGCCCCTATGGGAGAAAGCGCCAGCGTTGCTGCGTAAAGAATTGACATGTCAATTCTTTTTACGTCGGCGCTTTCTCCCATAAAAGCGCAGCGTATTTTTACGCTGTTCTGTACAGTAAAGTGAATTTCCCATTCACTTTGCACAATGTGCCTTGTGTCTGCATTTTTGAAAAGTGTGCGCAAAAAAAGTGCTAAAAAAAGTGCTAAAAAAAGCCCAATGTGTGAACGTAGCCTAAGTATTCAATGCAGGAAAGTATGCCTCACCGTGACTCCTTCAAATCCACGTCCAGATTTCTCCAGGATCTCCAACCACAAGCTGTGACTCCCGGCAGACATCATCAATTAGAAAAGGAGGTGAGTCCCATGTAGATGAAAACTCGTCAGGTTTATTGAAAAATATTAAAATCCATAATGACTGGTATAGTACAGTTTTCAATGTGTTTCTGGCTATGTGCTCTTATTCATTTAGACTTTATAAGGGCGTATAGCCAGAAACTCATTGAGAACTCTACTATAATAGTCATTATGGATTTTAATATTTTTCAATAAACCTGAAGAGTTTTCACCTACATGGGACTCTCCTCCTTTTCTAATTTGTTCCATCTAGGAACAGACAAATGTAATTGGTGATCCGATTTATCACGTAGGCAATGGATACACAGCTGTGCGAAACCTGCATTTTCCTGGTGTTTGGCAGATTGTATGCAGAGATACCTCTGGATAAATTGCAGCAAAAAAAGTCAAATGGCATGTGAATCTATATGAATTCAGGTGTAGATAAAATCACACCATCTATTAGCTGGAGTATATTTGCACATATGTGCATCTTTAAGAAAAAAAGTAAGTCTTGATGGATTACCGGAAAACATCTGCAAAAAAAAAAAAAAGCCCGCCCACAATGATGAACATAAAGAGTTAAACAGGCAATGATACATGAAATAGATATAAAAAAAGGTCTCTTGGACTCATGATCCGTTTGATTTTATAAGAAGACTCATAAAGTTAGCAATTTTAAAGTTTTTTTGAGGGGTGCATACAGTTCATGCATTGTGACACATGTGAAATGAAGAAACGTCTTCATTTACCGTATTTGCTGTGAAGCTTCTGGTTTAATCCTGAGCTGTCATGTGTGGTCATGTGACCTTCAGCGCTTTAGTTCTTCCTGCAGTGTATTCCAAGTCTGTGTTTTGTACAAAATTGTAGCCTGTCAGTCAAGAACAGTTCTATATGCAGGACTTAGATATTTTTATTGCATTTTATTTAATGCAGGAATATTGGCATTGTCTTTTGAAATGCATTTTTACAGGGTCATAATAGAAGCTTATAGAGAAAAAATGGCACAGTTCAGTAGTGTTTAACCTACACAGTGCGCTTTTATGAGATCACATCCACTTTGCTTAAAGGGCATATCCGGGATTTAAAAAAAAAAAAAAAAAAAAAAAAGTGCTTAAGTAGTGTCAGGCATGTAGTTGCCACCTACCTGCTTGTTGTGCCCAGCGCAGATCACCGCAGACACGGTGATTCCGCTGCTGTCGTCATGTGAAAAGGAAAACAGTCCCTGCTCTGTTGACGAGCGTCATAACCAATGGCATGCTTATTGACAGCCGGCTCCACACTACCTAATCAGCATCACGTCCGCTGTTCCACCCCTTCTACACAGCAGAAAAGAAGCCTCCGTTCTTTTGATGGAGCCATTATATCCCTAGTAGGAGTGGACTGTTCAGCGGTGAATGGCGCTGAGCACAAAAGGCAGTTAGGTAGCAACTACCTGCCTGTTAGTGCCTAGGCACATTTTAAAGAAAATAAATGAATATATATTATGAAATATCCCAGAAATACTCTTTAGGCTATGTGCCCACCTAGCAGATATTTTTGTACTAAGTCTGCATCTCCTGGCAGGAAAGAACTTGTTTTTATCATTTTTGGTGTGTTTTTCCCATGTGTTCTATTTTACAGTTTATGAGAAAAATGCAGGGAAATACGTAGAAAGAATGAACATGTTGCTTTTTTTTTCTGCACCAAAACCTGCAGGTGAAAAAACCTGGAGGTGGCACAGCGCAGAATTCTCAATGACTTTGCTGGCATGCGTTTTCCCTTGCAGGTTTTAGACATTCTGCAAGGAAAAATGCATAAATAAAAAGCCAGGTGTGCACACAGACTGAAGATCCAGCAATTTTTTCCTTTGTATTTTGTTTTTACAAAATGCGTGAGAACTAACAGCAGATAGATGGTAACTTGCACAATTCTATGATGTCACAGTCCGATCTTGCCATCAATTCAACAACTTCGACTGACGTCACATGAACAGAACTGCAGATTATTTTCTGCTCTGTTCAATTGGCGGGGCAGGACTGCCAACATCATGCTGATTGACAGCCGATTTTCTTCTGCCTAATTACGGGAAGCCATCTGTCAGTCACCAGAACACTGGCTGTCACATCCGTCTGTTTAAAGGGAACCTGTCAGGTGGTTTCTTCCCCTCCAGCTATCACTGTCTGTAGCTGCAGCTTCATAATACCAGTCTAATCATCCCTGTCTGAGCTCATGGTGCAATGTGAAAGGTGAAAGAAAAGCATTTATACACTTACATTTCAGTCCCCACCTTGGAGGAGGGGGACTGTCTGGCAGGATAATAGTTAACTCACTTTTAACTTGGATAGCTAAAGGACCTGTGTGATGTAACGAACATATGACCATAGTGGGCGGAGCTAAGCCAGCAAACATGTTCTATGAGAACTAAGCTCCGCCTATTGTAGTCACATGGTTGTGACATCACATCAGGTCTCCCAACATGTTCTAGCACAAGGCTGAAATGTTAACTATTAACCTGCCAAACAGTCCCCGTCCTCCAAGCTGGGGACTGACTGCCTCATTACATAATTAAATGTAAGAGTATAAATGCTTTTTTTCACCTTTCACATTACACTACGAGCTCAGACAGGGATGATCAGAATAATATTATGAAGCTACAGACAGTGATAGCTGGGGGGGCATAAACCACCTGACAGGTTCCCTTTAAAATGTTCAACGCTGGAGATTTTCTGCACAAAAAAATGCAGCAGAATAAAGAGCAGGGTCTATCCTCCGTGGGCATGTGGATAAAGCGACCATTAAGGAAGACAATAAATATGAGTTATGGAGTGAAGAACACAATGCTACTATCAGGATTTAAAAGACTGAGTACCGTATATACTCGTGTATAAGCCGACCCGTGTATAAGCCGACCCCCCTACTTTTGCCCCCAAAACCTGGGAAAACCTATTGACTCGTGTATAAGCCGAGGGTGGACTCCTGCACAGGTATACAGCCCCCAGCAGTGTGGTATATACAGGTATACAGCCCCCAGCAGTGTGGTATATACAGGCAGCAGCCCCCAGCAGTGTGGTATATACAGGCAGCAGCCCCCAGCAGTGTGGTATATACAGGCAGCAGCCCCCAGCAGTGTGGTATATACAGGCAGCAGCCCCCAGCAGTGTGGTATATACAGGCAGCAGCCCCCAGCAGTGTGGTATATACAGGCAGCAGCCCCCAGCAGTGTGGTATATACAGGCAGCAGCCCCCAGCAGTGTGGTATATACAGGCAGCAGCCCCCAGCAGTGTGGTATATACAGGCAGCAGCCCCCAGCAGTGTGGTATATACAGGCAGCAGCCCCCAGCAGTGTGGTATATACAGGCAGCAGCCCCCAGCAGTGTGGTATATACAGGCAGCAGCCCCCAGCAGTGTGGTATATACAGGCAGCAGCCCCCAGCAGTGTGGTATATACAGGCAGCAGCCCCCAGCAGTGTGGTATATACAGGCAGCAGCCCCCAGCAGTGTGGTATATACAGGCAGCAGCCCCCAGCAGTGTGGTATATACAGGCAGCAGCCCCCAGCAGTGTGGTATATACAGGCAGCAGCCCCCAGCAGTGTGGTATATACAGGCAGCAGCCCCCAGCAGTGTGGTATATACAGGCAGCAGCCCCCAGCAGTGTGGTATATACAGGCAGCAGCCCCCAGCAGTGTGGTATATACAGGCAGCAGCCCCCAGCAGTGTGGTATATACAGGCAGCAGCCCCCAGCAGTGTGGTATATACAGGCAGCAGCCCCCAGCAGTGTGGTATATACAGGCAGCAGCCCCCAGCAGTGTGGTATATACAGGCAGCAGCCCCCAGCAGTGTGGTATATACAGGCAGCAGCCCCCAGCAGTGTGGTATATACAGGCAGCAGCCCCCAGCAGTGTGGTATATACAGGCAGCAGCCCCCAGCAGTGTGGTATATACAGGCAGCAGCCCCAGCAGTGTGGTATATACAGGCAGCAGCCCCCAGCAGTGTGGTATATACAGGCAGCAGCCCCCAGCAGTGTGGTATATACAGGCAGCAGCCCCCAGCAGTGTGGTATATACAGGCAGCAGCCCCCAGCAGTGTGGTATATACAGGCAGCAGCCCCCAGCAGTGTGGTATATACAGGCAGCAGCCCCCAGCAGTGTGGTATATACAGGCAGCAGCCCCCAGCAGTGTGGTATATACAGGCAGCAGCCCCCAGCAGTGTGGTATATACAGGCAGCAGCCCCCAGCAGTGAGGTATATACAGGCAGCAGCCCCCAGCAGTGAGGTATATACAGGCAGCAGCCCCCAGCAGTGAGGTATATACAGGCAGCAGCCCCAGCAGTGAGGTATATACAGGCAGGCCCCCAGTGGCACTCGCCCCCCCACAGTGTGCAGAGTCCCCCCTCCCGATGCATTATCTTACCATCCAGCCGCGTCTTCATCACCGCCGGTCCTCCCGTCCATCCTCGCGCGCTGTGTTCCCGGTCTCATGTGACCCGGCGGTCGCAGTCGGATGACGTCATCGCGCCGGATCACATGAGAGCCGAACACAGCGCGAGAGGATGGACGGGAGGACGGTGATGAAGACGCGGCTGGATGGTAACATAATGCATCGGATGGGGGGGCTCTGCACAGTGTGGGGGGGCGAGTGCCATTGGGGGCCTGCTGTATATGGGGGCCTGCTGTATATGGGAGCCTGTAAACATCTGGGGGCTGTATGCACGGCTCCCCCTGCCGCTGTGATGGGCGGGGGGAGCCGTGCATATCTAATGAGCGGCCCCATGTGACGGGCCGCTCTGTCAGGAGCCTCCCCCCGCCTCCTCCAGCCTCCCCAGCACCCGGACACCTAGGATTACCGTATTGACCCGTGTATAAGCCGAGGGGGTGACTTTTCAGCCCAATTTTTGGGCTGAAAAACTCGGCTTATACACGAGTATATACGGTATATTATTTTTTTATGTTTCTGAAAGTCTATCACAATCATTAAATCATTACTGCTTCTTTTATTTTTATTTTTTTGTTTTTCAGTATTCTCTTTCTTAAAGGGACCTGTCAGCATAGAAAACTGTTCAAACCCAGTTACTCCTGCATCATGGTGCGGTTAGTCATTTATATAAATCTTTTCACCTGCTTGTTTCCATCTGTCTCCTCCCTGTTTTGGCTCTGTGAAGCGAGAGCTGTCAATCAAAGAAGAGGAATGGTGTGGAGAAAGAGGGAATACAATCAGGTGGGAAGGTGTATATAAATGACTAGCCCCACCATGATGTACCGAGTGTCTGTACTGGTTTGAGCAGTCATTCTGTGCTGGCAGAGGCCCTTTAACATCCCAGGTTGATTATTATTTTGTATTCATTTTCCTAATTTGTCACCTCTTTGCTTTCTTTTATTTAACATCGCTCATGTTTTACCCTTTCATACTCCCTTGTCTGCAATCAACTCCTCCATAAGCCTGGGCACAGAGTAAGTTTCCTCTAATCACGTACTAACAGCGGTGAGGTACCAATGATTTGGATTTCCGTGTTTTTGCCTTTCTTTGCAGTTTAATTGTTTAACATTACTTATTCTCACTATTGTACCTGAGCTTCCCTTATCCAGAGCTCCTTATTGTCAAATCTACACCAATCACAAGTTACACTTGAGTGGTCAGGGGGCTCATTTCCACTTGTGATTTTCTCTATAACTATGTCAATATGGAAAACTGCTAAACAAGTGTCACTGGTGGGACCAGTGTATCCATTAAAATTAGTGACAGTTTATTGCAATAGATCACATTATAAAGCCTCATTCACACATTCTGTGTAAACACATACATGACAAATGGTACCAGTGTCATCCATGTGTCTGATTTTCCCATCAATGTTTTGGATCAGTGTGCGGTCCATGTGTCTGGATCAGTGTACGTTCCATGTGTCCATTTTTCCCCCATCAGTGTTTTGGATCAGTGTACGGTCCACGTGTCCGAATCAGTATACGGTCCGTGTCCTTTTTTACCATCAGTGTCTCATCAGTGTTTTTCACAGATGGATAAATAAATGGCAATGCTTCTTATACTTTGCAATGTTAAATACATACAGTACAAGGTTTGTACACTGATCCCACCGGTGTTGTATGTGTTTTTTCCTGGACCCATAGATTTGTATTGGCCCTTTTAATTTGTCACACTGGCCAAAACAAACATGAATAGCACCATAGATTATTTTACCGTAGGTCCGTGTTGTAGCGGCAAATAGAACAGATGTGTAAATGAGACCTAATTCTTTTTTATTATTATTATTTAAGGACAAACGTCATCTGGGACTTTTCAAAAGAAAAAGGGGGTCTAATTTATGTACAATAAAGCTTTATTGTGGTGTAATTAAAGGAAACCTGCCATGACACCTTAAACTATGGGCATGTGTGCTTATCAAATTCTTTGGCATTGAGATCATATGCAAATGAGCTGCAAATGCATTGGGTGTGGGACCTGACACTTGCAGCTCTCTTGCCTTTCCTTCCCTCTGTCATTGATTTGCCTCATCTAACCTGATAGACACAGGCAGTGGGCAGGGAAAAGTAAGAGAAGCAGGAGAACTGCAAGTACAGTGTCTCATCCCAAAGCACTTGCAGCTCATTTACTTATAGTTTTCACTGCTGGATCTCCCAGAAACTGCAAAATGGATGTCTACAATCAAGGCGTTGATTTAAAGAGGACCTGTCACACCCCCCCCCCTCCCCCACTGCATGGCAAACTAAATGCAGCACTGAATGCAGCATGTCTGCTGCATTCAGGGAAGGGCTCCCACATGTTTCTAGCCTCGTTGTAAGCTTTAAAAAATGACATTAGAAAACTTAGTTACGTAGCCTAAAGGGTGGGATCTTATTAAGAGGTCTTCACTGCTGGCACAGTCCTCCAGCCTCCACCTTGTGTATTCCGCCCCTTCTATGTCTCTGCGTGTCACCTCTTGTTCTGCTGGCTTTGCCCTCGTCCTGTCCAGCTCTGTCACTCAACCTGCCACACAGAGCTTGGTCAGAACGGCTGCAAAGCATTTGTCCTGACGTCTGCAACAGATCCCGCCCTGTTTATGCTTTATTCACAGAGCAGGAGAGGAGGAGGGCAGAGCCAGCAGAACAGGAGGTGGCGCAGAGACATAGAAGGGGGCGGAATACACAAGGAGGAGGCTGGAGGACTGTGCCAGCCGCCAGGACCTCTTAATAAGATCCCACCCAGGCGACCCTTAACCGTAAAGGCCCCATTACACGTAGCGATATTGCTAACGATATTCATGCAACGTCACAGGTTTTGTGACGTAGCAGCGACCTCACCAGCGATATTGCTGTGTGTGACACACACCAGTGATTGGCCCCCTGTGAGATCGCTGATCGCTAACGAATGGCCTGGACCATTTTTCTATCAGCGATCTCCCGCTGGGCATGCTGCATCGTGGTGTGTGACAGAGACTAGCGATCCCCATTCTGCGGCCGAGAACCTGACATATCCCAACGACCATCGGGTGTTGGCGCATCGCTGGTAAGTCTGCCTGTCTGGCATCTCACCAGCGACCACATAGCGATGTTCCCGTGATCCCGACCAGGTCAGATTATTGGTGGGATCGCTGGAACATCGCTATGTGTAACGGGGCCTTAACAAGGACCTGTCACCAAACCAGGCATCGTGATCTAATTACAGCACTGGAATCGGCATGTCTGCAGCATCCAGTTAAGGAGTCCCCCAGCTCTTGAGCCCCCCTGTACCCCGAGTAAATACACTTAGAAAACTTACATCCTGCAGCCAGAAAGGAGGTGGCTTGTGGCTGGAGCCGAAGGGTAGATTCACACCCCGTGCATGTTTAATCTGCCCACCGTTGCCAATCATTGTCTCCCTCTTCTGCAGAAGGACCCCTTGCCTGGATGCTGCAGACATGCTGCATCCAGTGCTGTAATTAGATCACGATGCCTGGTTTGGTGACAGGTCCTCTTTAAGGTTTCCAAAGTCTTTTTTTTAAAGCTTAGAGGGGGCTAGAAACATGGGGGAGCCCTTCCCTGAATGCAACAAACATGTTGCATTCAGTGCTGCATTTAGTATGCAATGCAGTAGGGAGGGTGACAGGTCCTCTTTAATCAACATGAAAGTGCCTGTCAGTACATGTCATTATGTTGAGTAGCAAAATCCTCATGACAGGTTCCATTTAGATTATATAGGTTTCTAATATACTTGTTTAAATTTCTTAAGATCTTCTAGTTAAAGTGAATTAGTATTCTTTACATTCCTAGCCTATAGAGTTTTATGCTAGCTCTCCCGCTCACAGGGGACAGACCTGGCACATGTACTGAACTCCAGACTGATGGCTGTTACTAGGGCGAGGTTTTAAGGGGGTGTCACACGCGTCAATATCGCCTGCACGATATCGGCTGCACGTGACGTTGCAGCGATATTGACGCGTGTGACATACTGCATCAAATCGCTGGTTGATGATTGCCAGGTTTCAGAACCAGCTCAGAAACCTGGCGATTGTCGCCCGGTGGACACGCAGCATCGCTGCGTGTGACACCGGGACTAGCGATATTCCAGCTCCCAGCGCCTCTCACAAGCGCTGGGAGCTGGTATCCAAGGTACACTGCGGGTAACTAGGCAGCGTGCGCTGAGCGGAGGAGGCTGGTAACTAAGGTACACGTCGGGTATCTAGGCAGCGCGCGCTGCCTAGTTACCCGCAGTTTACCTTGGAGACCAGCCTGCTCCCGCTTCCAGCAGGCTGGCAGCGGGAGCAGGACATCGTGGAAACGATATTTAAATCGTTTCCATGATGTCACTGGTCAATTGATCGCTGGTGAGTCTGTCTGTGTGACAGCTCACCAGCAATCAGCCGTCAATGTCGTCAGCGATCATCTCGCTGACGACATTGACGCGTGTGACACCCCCTTTATGGCAAAAAAACCCTGCTGATCCCATTGTAACTTGAAACATTCTAACATGGAGCTGTTTGTATCTGCGACTCAGAGCTGGCAGAGAAGTATGGCTTATGAAACCATGATGGAAATGTGAACAAAGCCTTTCAATTCTAAAAATGGTGAATTATTTCTATACGAAGTATATTAGAAAGTTATATAATTAGTTGATAAAAGGGGTTTCTGAGCTTGGTAACACACAATGCCTGCACTATAGCTGAGCACTGCAGCACCCTGTGCAATGGTGTCGCTTTACAGCTCCCACGCACAATCACCTTGCAGGTATACTGCCATTTCAGCTCATGGCCTCCAAGATCCTGCAGCCAGTTTTATTGGCCTTGCAGTCTTTCAGGTGAAGCAGAGGTTTTCCTGCAAAATGTAGTTATTGTGCAGGGGATCAGGGAAAAGACCAGCACAGGGCATCTGCAGCATGTGACCGCAACGTAATAATCACAATTATGCACCAGGTTATCCAGAATGCACCAGGTAAATAATAAGTAAACCTCCCACTAATCAGAAGAATAGGTTTCCTAAATAACCTGCTTGTATGTGCACTGCTGCTCCAATCAAACTTTGTGGGAATTTCTGATGCTGAGCAGCGTACATTGCTCGGCAATCTGTCAGTCCTATAGACTTTGACAGAAGGGCCAGTGTGCATGCTCTGTGGATTGACAACGCTTAAATATTATGTAAATGAAGCTTAGACACCTGCTTTAAAGCACCACTTCAGCATTTGTTATTTTTCTGCTGGATTGGTGCTTATAGTCTAAGTTCCCTGCCCTTTAGTCTTAAACTTCAGCATCTTCATCTGTGTCCAGCTTTGCTCTGGTTTGTCTACGGTAATTTGTAATCTGCAGGCAATTCTAGTGTTTCATAGCGCGCACTTGAGGTTCACATTCAATACATCACGATGGGAGCCCCGTTATTGCTCACATAGAGAAGCATTGAGTCCTTCTGACGTGGCTTCGGACCTCTGGCCAGTCAGAAGTTATGAGCACAAAATGGCGCCGCATGAGCGGACAGGGGTCAGTAAAAGGTGAAGACACTGGAGGGTGAATATAAGACATGGAGCAGGGGACTTGGATTAAAGAGACTCTTGTCAAGTCATTTTTGCAGTATAATACTGATATAACCATTGAATAGTGCATGGGCAGACCTTTTAAAAACATGTAAAATTATTATTCTACCCTTTGTAGTTTCAATGTTATCAGCATTTTTCAGACCCTGCAGGGAGCTCCTGCATTAGTCCTCTCCATTATAAGCACAGAGGATTAGTCCGGCTGTGTTATAAATTGTCATTTAATTATGCACTCCCTCTCAGCAGGTTTCTTCTCCCTCCTTCCTTTGGTCTTGGTCCAGTGTCAGATTTCAGTTTCCATTAGGAGCGCCTGTTCTGTAAAGGACATGGAGGGAGAGAGCTATTGCAGAACTGCCTTACCTAATATAACTCCACTTGTTATTGTAAGCAGGAATCCCTGCTGTGCTGTGACAGATTCTGTGTTTTATTTGACATCTTGATGGTTCTGCAAAGAGAGCAGAGAGGAGGATACAGTCCCCCCTACTGATCTCCTGTGCTGTGATGTGAATATGTGACATGCATATTCATCTATGGGGAGGGGACATCAGAGAACTAAGTGGATCACTCACTGTGAATGACAGATGAAATGAATCTCTTTATTTGAAGTTTACAGAAGATGGGAGTGAAATATAAATAAAAGAAATACATCAATAGAGAGCTTAGAGTGAGGAATTAGAAAATTATAGCAGTTACATATGGATTTTTGACCTGACAGATTTCCTTTAAAAGCGCCACTACACCGGTGAAAAAACAAACATGCTGGAGTGGTGCTAAAAGAAAGCTGCCCCCATGTCAGTCATTTCAAGGAACGTATGTCACACACTTCCATTGGGACAGTAAGCAAAGTTCACATGTTGTGTTTTTTTTTTTTACAGTACCAGCAAAAGCTATGCAATTACAGAAATTTCATGTAACTACTTCAGCGTTTTTTCCACCATGAAAATGAAAAAGTGCAACAGCTTTATTTTTTTACTGAAGGAAACTAATTTTTATTAAACATGTTCAGCAGACAGATGACATGCTATACACCAAAAACAGTAAATCTACTTTTTGTAAGCAACTTTTTTTTTTTTTTTTTTTTTTTTTTATTGCAAAGAGAACAGGTTTTGGCTGGAGAAAAAATGCAGTAAAAAAAAAAAAAAGCAACATGTGAACATAGCTTTGATGCCAATGAAGTCTCGTATTCTTTCTAATATTTGTTGGTAACAAGCTGCTTATAAATCATTTTCTTTTATCAATTCGTTTTAGTAAATAACTATATTTGTCACAGATGTGAACTCCATTCTAGTGTCTTTATGAAGTAATTGCTGTGTTTGTGTGCTTACCGTGTGCGCTCATTGGTGTGAAGCTTTTGTGTGTGAACCTAGAGAAATGCAAGACACAGTAGATTAAAGGGGATGTGCTATAATCTGATATTGCTTTCTTGTTTTGCCTCCCTTACCCTATGTACAAGTGCATCTCAATAAATTAGAATATCATCAAAAATATAATTTAAGTAATTCAATACAAAAAGTGAAACGCATATTTCATATAGAGTCATTACACACAGGGTGATCTATTTCAAGTATTTATGTTAATGTTGATGATTATGTCTTATAGCCAATAAGAATCCAAAAGTCTTTTTCTCAGAAAATTAGAATGATCAATACAAAACAGCTTCAAAGGCTTACCAGCATTTAAAATGGTCCCTTAGTCTGGTTCAGTAGGCTACACAATCATGGGGAAGACTGCTAACTTGACACATGTCCAGAAGGAGGGTAAGCCACAAAAGGTAAATACTAAAGAAGCTGGCTGTTCAGAGTGCTGTATCCAAGCATATTAATGGAAAGTTGAGTGGAAGGCAAACGTGTGGTAGAAAAAGGTGCACAAGCAACCGGGATAACTGCAGCCGTGAAAGGATTGTTAAGAAAGGATCATTCAAAAATTTGAGGGACTTGGCAGCTGTCCACACGGCCAAAAGTACCAATACTTGGTTTAATAACCGCAGTATCACTGTGCTTGATTGGCTGCAAACTCGCCTTACGTAAACCCCATAGAGAATCTATGGAGTATGGTCAAGAGGAAGATAAGAGACACCAGATCCAACAATGCAGACAAGCTGAAGTTGCTATCAAAGCGACCTGGGCTTCCATAACACCTCAGCAGTACGACAGGCTGATCACCTCCATGCCACACCGCATTGATGCAGTAAGTCATGCAAGAGGATCCCCGACCAAGTACCGGTATTTAGTGCATTTACTGTACATACTTTTCATTAGGCCGACATTTAGGAGTTAAAAATAATTTTTTCAGTTGTCCTTATATAATCTAATTTTCTGAGATAACGACTTTTGGGGTTTTATTGGCTGTAAGCCATAATCATCAACATTTACAGTAATTATTTTATAAAAATGTTTGTTAATGTGTAGAATTACTGAAAAAATTATCTTGATTATATCCTAATTGATTAAGATGCACTTGTACATGCTGATGATTGCCACTGAGAATGCCCTCAGACTGCAGATTGGATGTACTAGAAATGTCTACTGTCTCAAAAGCCACATGAAAAAACATCAAACAAACTTGAGCACGTTTGCTGCTGATTTCCACTGTTCGTACAGCCAGGGTTTTTTTTTTTTTTGTACCAATAAGGTTTTAAAAATTGTGTTGTAATAGAAAAGCAAGTTGCTTGACTCTGCTCTTCATGTGGAATCCTATCACACTTAACAATGCAGTCCAGAGGCTGATAATAACACTTCAAAAACAACCTAGGACTATCTTCACACAGTGTTTTTGCAGCATTGACTTTTTAGCAGCCAAACCCTGCTTTCTTGACGGTAAAAAACCACAGGTTTGATGTATTTTTTTGCAGATTCTCAATGCTTTCAATACATGAAAGAAATGCTGAAAGAATTGACAGGCTGCAGATATAAAAAAACAAATCAGTTGGTGCATGAGATTTCTGAAATTCTCATACTGTAAAATGCAGCTTTTTTTTGCTGCAGATAAAAGGCGGCAGAAACGTTGCATGTGATCGTAGCCTTTGGGTATGTGAACAATTGAGCCTTGTGAACTTGCCTCAAGCATTATGAGCACTTGTGTTTCTGAAAGCAATATCATTTTTGCAGACCTTCCTTCAAGTGCCCCTGCTTTAATCTAGGATTACACTGATTACTACCGTCATGGTCATAAGTCACCTTCTAATTCTCAATTATTATAGGGAACCCTTCGCTTCCTATTTACCTTCAGATTTACTGGTAATGTGCAGGTAAATGGCATTTAAAATGCTGTGTAATCAGTTTACTGGATTAAAGTGGTTACAGAGTGAAAATTTAAGTTTTATTTCCCCCACCCCCACCCTTGTAAGTTACCCCTCAATATACAGTGAATGTGGCTGTGATTACTCCCTGCACATTTGCAGTCTGGTCTGCACTGTGTGTCGTAGTGATCGTAGCGGTCACTGTGTAATGAGTGTTGACTATAACCATTCCCGCTCCACCCTGATGACTGGAAGAGCACATCTGCAGTGAGCATATATCATCATTTTCTCCTTATCATTGCTCTAGTTAGCTGTGTAAACAGAATTTAAATGTTATTTTTGTGCAGATTACACTTTTAAAGTGGTTGTCCAGGTTTGGGGTTAAAATCTGCAGTCACTCTGTGATTACAGACTTGTGAATTTTCCCAGTGTGTAATGTACGTGCACACTGTCAAAATTTGCTGGTTCTGGGAGCGAGTGGTATGTATGTGTATGTGTATGTATGTATGTATGTAAATTGCATACTTGTGGTTACATGCTGACTAGACATGCATGCTCTTGCTGAATACAAGTACATTAATAGAGGCCGGGCACGTCTAGTTGGAATGTGGCTATAAAAGTATGCAAATTGAAAGCCTACAAGCACATGATCTCCCACTGCTGGAGAATCTTTATAGTGTGGATTTACAAGTCTGCAGGCTCATAGTGACTGGAGTTTTGAACCCCAATAATGGACAACCCCTTTTACCTAGGAAAATACTATTTTGCAGATGACAAATCATTGGAAAAGAAGCATCCACAGGGTGGGCCATTTATATGGATACACCTAAATAAAATGGGAACGGTTGGTGATATCAACTTCATGTTTGTGGCACATTATATGGAAGGAGGTACTAATGTGTCACAAACAGGAAGTTGATATCACCAACCGTTCCCATTTTATTTAGGTGTATCCATATAAATGGCCCACCCTGTACTTTTATGAAAAAGTTGTTCCGGATATGTTATTACTTGTCCACTTATACCTTATGCTTTAATCAAATGGCAATCAAAGTAGAGTACGCTGCTTTCATTTATAAGACTGAGATCACACAGTGCCATTGCTGAACATGGCCGACTGTCAGTTCCCACTGCAGTCAACCAATATCAGACGTACATAGTAGTACTGAGGTGTTGCCTACATACTTGTGCACTTATCCACCCCTGCATATGGGCATGACTTCCAGCCATATGCGGCCAAACGTGTAGAACACAACCTAACCAAATTCTATGTAAGAGGTAATGATAGACAAAGGTATGTCACATGATCCTGTAACACTTGCATGTCATCTAGTTTCTTGTAAGAATCCCAGTTTTGTGTGCTCACTAAATTGACATTTCGATTGCTCGTTAACATGATGTTCTGATTTATGTCTAACCTGTTTTTAATACCACGCTGCAGTTGGTCTTGGTGTTAGGAGATCTGCACATCCCACATCGCTGTAACAGCTTGCCAGCAAAATTCAAAAAATTGCTCGTCCCGGGTAAGATCCAACATATTCTGTGCACCGGGAACCTCTGCACCAAGGAGAGCTATGACTACCTCAAGACGCTGGCCGGGGACGTTCACATTGTCAGAGGAGACTTTGATGAGGTTCTCACTTACTTTCTCTTGTTTTTTTTATTATCATTTGGAATAAAGTACGTTACATGCATTGCACTTCTACTTATTCCAGCTTTTCTACTATTAATGGTGACCTCTCCTTTATGCCTTACACATATAGGGAACACGGGAACACCTTGTGCCTTTATATATTCCAGCAAAAATTCTGTAGACAAAAACAACTTGCCAATGTAGTCTTTCCCCTAAAAACTGCCAACAAGACCAAAAACGGCATTTAAAGTGAAGCTATTTGTTTGAGTATCTCTTATCTAGGCTTATTTGCATCTAATAAAGTGTCGTGTGTTAATTTTACTCACCATTGTCTGACCTGAGATGTCCCCCATTTCGGAGTATAGAGGCACCAGATGCACTCATTTAGTATTACATCCCATTTACCTTTTTTTCCTTTACTACAGTATAAACCCTGATCTATAAGGATATAGTACAATCCATCATGTTGAACATTTTGCTACTTTTTTTTCCCCTGTAGGTTTAGAGTAATGCAATTGAAAAGTGAAATTTAGCAGCACTGCACATCCACAGGCTTAACCTTGTAACTGGGGTATAAAACCTACAACTAATTTTCTTCACTGCTGCTCGATAATAATAGAACAGTCTAAAAATAATGCCGTCTTACAAGAAATTCAATTGCAGCACTCGCTGATTAAAGTTGTATGAATCTTTTATATAAAGCCTATAAATAGGACGGGATACAAATGGACAGCACGTGACCATTTCACATCTTACATGACACGTCCTCATCCCTAATGGGTAGATGATAGAACAACTCATCGGGCCCCGAAGAAGCATCATGCCGGATGTGAAACTGTCGTAGGCCATGTACTGTCTGTATTATTTATGTGCTTAATATAAGAGGAGATTTATTCACGTTTAATCGGTGTGTCGCAATTTAATTTCTTTAAAGACTTTATAGTAATCCTCCAGAAATCGACAGTAAAACTGTAGCGCTCGAGCCTAAATTTGCAAACTTTTTTCTTTTTTTAGTTCTAAAGCACAACAATTTTTTAAATTCCTAGTTAATAAATCAATCATACACATGAATCTTTGATGTATTACATAGTTTATCTGCTTCTTTCTACACCAGGACTGATCATTTGTTGTCAAAATTCTCAATTCCAGGTAAAATTTGCCTTCAGTGAATACAGTTTGCTACATTAATGTGATAGGAGATGGGTGTTACTGCTGGTGATATTCTATATAGAAGGAAAGGAAAAGAAAAAGGTGTGATATGTTCCTCCCCATCTTTTTTTATAGAGAATCTTCTACGAAATAACCCCTGTATCATTAATGTAGTAATTTGTCTTTCCTGTATACAGATTATACCCTGGAATTGAGAAAGAAGCAGATTTCTCTAAATTATATTACAAAGTTTCTTAGAAATGAATAGTACAAATGAAACTTTATCAGAGAAATCTGCTTTTTTTTCTCTGCCATTCATTCTCAATTCCAAGGTAAAATCTGTCTTCAGTGATTACAGATTGATACATTACTGAGATAGGAAATGGCAGTTACTTCTGAGAAGATCCTCTGTAGACAGGTGGAGCGTCTCCCACCTCTTTCTTCACCTTGCCTTCTATATATTCTTGCCTTCTATATAGAATAACAACAGCAGAAATGTCCATCTCCCATCGCATTAATGTTAACAATCTTTGTTCTCTGAATACAGATTTTATACTGGAATTGAGAATGAATGAAGGGTGGAGAAAGATTTCTCTGGAAAGTTATATTACAAAGTTTCTTCATTTCATGTGTTCTATTGACTTACAGAATAGAAATTAACACAGTCGCCTTTTAACACTCCTATTTACCTTTTAAAAATATATCAAATTGGCCAACTTTATTGGTATAAACTACAAAACAAACCCTAGTCAGCTGTCCGGCACGGTCATCTGTCGCAGCCGGTCTTCTCTGTTGCACACAGCATCCAGGGCAGATATACCACTTAAGACATCAATAACGTGTGCTGCTCTGCTACATCTCAAGATGCCCAACATGCCAGGCACAGAAGAGAAGATAGGCTGCCATGTAGGATTAAATTGAGAGGTTTTCCACTAATGTGATTTCCGCCCCCCTTTCTTTTGTCCCAATTCTTCCAAACTATACATGCCCAATATACTTCTGATGCCGTCGCTCATCTCCCGCCGCACGGAGGTCAGCAGCGACGCAATCGGGAGATGAGCGGCGCCCCCGCAACCGGAAATATGCTGGCCACCATATTGGAACACCCAAGTTATGGGTATTCCCATATGGCGGCCAGCAGCAGTGCTGCCGCCCACTCTCTCCACTGCTGGCTCTCCCTCCTCCTCCCCCGGCCGCTCCGTCCTTCCCCCCCCCCCCCCCCCGCTGCTCTGTTCTCTCCCAGCGGCATTACCATTGCAGGCTGAAGAGATTCCGTGTGGAGCCGGTCATGTGACAGGCCCTCTGTGATGTTATATCAGCCCGTCCTATCATATGACCGGCTTCACACTGATTCTGTTCAGCCTGCAATGGTAACGCCGCTGGAAGGGAGAGAACACAGGACAGGGTCACACAGGACAGGTGGACACAGCTAACCACTGAGCCACCATATACAGTGCTGACCACTGAGCCACCATATATAAAGCTAACCACTGAGCCACCATATATAATGCTAACCACTGAGCCACAATACAGTGCTAACCACTGAGCCACCATATAAATCCCGCAACAGCGTACTTTGTGGAGAGAGGACTGTACTATTCAGAGGCTATTTCTACGGCACCTGTTCATTTCACCGCACTCCCGATGCAATAGCATCGGGCCTATTTCTAGTCAGTTTTATATTGTCTTATATTGATGTTTAGCCTTCATGAACTAGTACCTTTTGCTCACTCTTTAATGCTATGTATTTTTCTCCTATAGAATTTAAATTATCCAGAACAAAAGGTTGTGACTGTTGGCCAGTTTAAGATCGGGTTAATCCATGGTCATCAAGTGATTCCCTGGGGTGATATGGCCAGCCTGGCATTGCTGCAGAGGCAGCTGGATGTAGATATTATGATTTCAGGACATACACAGAAATTTGAAGCATATGAACATGAAAATAAGTTTTATATCAATCCTGGGTCTGCTACAGGAGCATACAATGCATTAGAAAAGTAAGTCATTTATTTCCTGGCAAATAAGTGAATATTTTTGAATTTCAACATTAGCTATGCAAGAAACTAGTAAGTAACTGCAGCGCCAGCCCTGGAGATATCCTGTTCCAGGAGGTTCAATAGACACTGCAGGCAGCGAGTGCAGCTCCAGCCTCCTCTGATATCCCGTTTGAGACACAAAATGTCACAGGAAGTTTATCATGACTGTTTTATTTTTATTTCATAAATCGATAGTGCACCTGAAAATAAACAACTTTGTAATATATCTGATCAGAGACATTTGCTTCTTTTCCTCCTGGATGGATCTTTCATTCTCAAAATTCTAAATTGCCAGGTAAAATCTGTATTCAGTAAAGAAAGATTTTACCTGGAAATTGAACATTTTGAGAATGAAAGATCCGTCCAGGAGGAAAAGAAGCAAATGTCTCTGATCAGATATATTACAAAGTTGTTTATTTTGTGCTTACCATTTATTTAGGAAAGAAATATGAAAATGATGGTTACGCTTGAAGTGAGTAAAACAAACGCATATCTGATTGACTAGATGGGGAAAAGTATAGGCTATTGTGTAATAAAAATAATTATAAAAGTGTTTGAAATGTAAAGGTGGATATTTACAAAGGACATGTTAGTTCCTGGACTAACTCTACAGTCATGGCCAAAAGTTTTGAGGATGACACCAAAATTATATTTTCACATGATCTGCTGCCCTCTGGTTTTTATTTGTGTTTGTCTGATGTTTATATCACATACAGAAATATAATTGCAATCATATTATGAGTACGAAAAGGTTATATTGACAGTATGAGTTAATGCAGCAAGTCAATATTTGCAGTGTTGACCCTTCTTCAGGACCTCTGCAATTCTCCCTGGCATGCTCTCAATCAACTTCTGGACCAAATCCTGACTGATAGCAGTCCATTCTTGCATAATCAATGCTTGCATTTTGCCAGAATTTGTTGGTTTTTGTTTGTCCACCCGTCTCTTGATGATTGACAACAAGTTCTCAATGGGATTAAGATCTGGGGAGTTTCCAGGCCATGGACCCAAAATCTCTGTTTTGTTCCCTGAGCCATTTAGTTATCACCTTTGCTTTATGGCAAGGTGCTCCATCATGCTGGAAAAAGCATTGTTGGGCGCCAAACTGCTCTTGGACAGTTGGGAGAAGTTGCTCTTGGAGGACATTCTGGTACCATTCTTTATTCATGGCTGTGTTTTTAGGCAAGACTGTGAGTGAGCCGATTTCCTTGGCTGAGAAGCAACCTCACACATGAATGGTTTCAGGATGCTTTACAGTTGGCATGAGACAAGACTGGTGGTAGCGCTCACCTCTTCTTCTCCGAATAAGCTGTTTTCCAGATGTCCCAAACAATCGAAAAGGGGATTCGTCCGAGAAAATGACTTTACCCCAGTCCTCAGCAGTCCACTCCCTGTACCATTTGCAGAATATCAGTCGGTCCCTGATGTTTTTTTCTGGAGAGAAGTGGCTTCTTTGCTGCCCTCCTTGAAACCAGGCTTTGCTCAAAGAATCTCCGCCTCACAGGGCATGCAGAAGCACTCGCACCAGCCTGCTGCCATTCCTGAGCTCGGCACTGCTGGTAGTCCGATCCCGCAGCTGAAACAGTTTTAAGATACGGTCCTGGCACTTGCTGGTCTTTCTTGGGCACCCTGGAGCCTTTTTGACAACAATGGAAGCTCTCTCCTTGAAGTTCTTGATGATACGATAGATTGTTGACTGAGGTGCAATCTTTGTAGCTGCGATACTCTTCCCTGTTAGGCCATTTTTGTGCAGTGCAATGATGGCTGCACGTGTTTCTTTAGAGATAACCATGGTTAACTGAAGAGAAACAATGATACCAAGCACCAGCCTCCTTTTAGAGTGTCCAGTGGTGTCATTCTTATTTAATCATGACTGATTGATCGCCAGCCCTGTCCTCATCAACACCCACACCTGTGGTAGCCTCCCTGGCGGTCTGTTTAGTTCTGGAAATTGTTGCCAAAAGCGGGCTACCCGCGTTCGCGGTAGATGCGGTTAAAAAACCGCATCTGCCGCACTTGCCGCATAGCTGCCGCACTTGTGCCGCACTTGCGGCGCTGTTGCGTTGCGGTAATCTGCATAGGAACCAACCACCTCTGATGACCCTCATACATTGTTAATATGTGCCCCTGCACCCTAGTAAACCATTAGCAGCACTGTTGTTGTGTGCTAAGTGGCTGCAGTACAAGTGCGATAATGATTTGAGAAACTTACATGCCAGCGTACATGAGGCCGTCTCCCTGTGTGTTGCTGGGACTTGTTGTGCTGTGCTCATCATGTCTGCTCGCCCCCTCCCTTATGCATGCCCCCTCTCAGCCTGCTATAGTGATGTGAGGCTGATTGCGTCATAAAGGGGCGGGGCTACCGTTATGCCGCGATTTAGCCCCGCCCCTTTATGACGAGATCAGCCTCACATCACTATAGCAGGCTGAGAGGGGGCGTGCATAAGGGAGGGGGCGAGCAGACATGATGAGCACCGCCCACACGTCCCATCACACACAGGGAGACGGCCTCATGTACGCTGGCATGTAAGTTTCTCAAATCATTATCGCACTTGTACTGCAGCCACTTAGCACACAACAACAGTGTTGCTAATGGTTTACTAGGGTGCAGGGGCACATATTAACAATGTATGAGGGTCATCAGAGGTGGTTGGTTCCTATGCAGATTACCGCAACCGCGCCGCAAGTGGGGCACAAGTGCGGCAGATGCGGTAGATGCGGCAGATGCGGTTTTCTCACCGCATCTGCCGCGAACGCGGGTAAGCCCGAGCCTGACTCGGGGTTAACGCTTCTGGTAGTGAATGTTAACCCCGAGTCAGGCTCGGGAATAACGCTAGGAAGGTTAATGGAACAATCACTAAAACGATGTTAGCTGCTCCTTTTAAGGCAGGACTGCAATGATGTTGAAATGTGTTTTGGGGTTAAAGTTCATTTTCTAGGCAAATATTGACTTAGCAAGTAATTGCTGTTAAGCTGATCACTCTTTATGACATTCTGGAGTATATGCAAATTGCCATTAGAAAAACTGAAGCAGTAGACTTTGTTAAAATTAATATTTGTATCATTCTCAAAACTTTTGGCCATGATTGTATAAGATATTCTCATGTAACATAAGAAATGCTACATAACTGGGACCACAGTGGTGTTAAATGATTGGAAAACATGATAGGGAACCTGTCGCATTGCATCCTGTGTACAATGTATGTTTGCAGTGCAGTGTCGGGGAGTGATTGCAGTGCACAATAGGATTAAATGCTTTATAACTGGCAGATTAGCAGCATATCTTCAGGTCAATAGTGTTTCTGAAGGTGAGGGCTTTGATTCCCTTTAAACTTGGAGATATTTATACATATTTGAAGTTGATGCAACGGTCTGAGCATGGACTGTTTGCGAGCTCAACAGCTTTAGTCCATTTTCATAGGTGTTTTGTGACCCGTGGTAATAGCCTGCCTCTGACACTGATGTATTGTTGATACAGCTGCAATATGTTCCTTTATATGAGCCATTACACAGATTGAGGAGAGCTTCTGATTTAAAACCATCCTCCATTCAAGATTTGCCTTCATTTCATAAAACCTTTTATCTTCAATTAAACTGCCAAATTCTCCTACTAGTATAATGTAATCACAGAGACTAATTAAGACTTCTATTATGGGGCTCCATGATTTCTGTTCACGCTCTTATCATGAAATGTGGTTTTGTTTCTTTTTTTTTCAGCAACATCATTCCTTCCTTTGTTCTCATGGATATCCAAGCTTCAACTGTCGTCACCTATGTCTACCAACTGATTGGAGATGATGTCAAAGTAGAAAGAATTGAGTACAAAAAGTCCTAAGATAAATCCCTCGAACTTTCCATTGCCTTTAACCTTCATATCCATGCATTATTTAATCAGTGAACATCTCTAGATAGTTTATGTAAGCTTTGTACCCCTGTTTGCAATGTAAAGTGATTTTTCACTTACTGCTGCTTTAATGTCTGATGTAAACTAACCAGTGATGATTTCTTAGTTTACATGTATTATAAACAAGTGTGCCACATTGAATTAATATCGTGTATAAATAGATAACCTTGTAAATATAACATGTAATGTAAACATTCACTGATGATAGAGAAATATCAATACAAAATACAAATTTTCATTTCCTATATGATCTGACTGTCATCTCTTTTTTTGTCTTGTGGTTTATGACACCTCGAAATCCTAGGATTCCACGCCAAATGCAGTCTTCCGGTTGTCTCAAAAGAAATAAACTACCTACCCCCTAAAACATGAGCTCTGCCCACCAGTTAAATACTGCTGAGATCCTCTGCCATGACGGCTCGACTTGCGTATTGATTAGTGTGTCAATAAACACTGCCCACTCCCCTTCCCCGAGAGAATGAGGAGTTTGATGTTTTTTTACATGCTAGATAAAGCTTACCAATAAAAGAGGTTCCCATGGAAAGAATCAGCAAGTTTGACCAAGTGGTGAATTAAGCAGAAAGACCCATACTTATGACATATGATTTACTTTCTAGCATCCTATAAGTGTTAAAGGGGAACTCCGGGGAGATAAACCTTTTTTGTACTGTCCCTGCCTTACTACATAATGAAGCAGAGCTGTGCAATACAGTTCTAGGATCTATAGATCGCTTATAGGTATCCTACTCGTCATGTGGGGGTGTCCGCATATTTTGTGTTTCTGGTCTGAGGTGGATGCCCTCATTGGGAATCGCTATCATTGTATAATCCCCAGAGATCCAGTGGTTTGCCTGTTGGGATATGTGGAAGAGGTGGTGGGCACTGATATTGCGAAACTAGCAGTTGCCAGACTCTTGTATGCTGCTAGAAAAGTCATAGCTAGATATTGGGTGCGAATGGAGCCTCCAACTAAACAGGAGTATATACGTCAAGTAGACTATGTGGTGCAGATGGAGGAAATTATCTATCATAAACGTAAAAATGCTAAATTATGTGATAACTTGTGGGCAGCGTGCAAGGTGTGAGGGCTGAGACTGGAAAGAAAGTTCTGTCAGAGACATGACTAATGGTGTGTAAAGGGTCATAAGATGTTTAGGGTAATTATTGATATCTTGCATATATTGCTTAGAAATAAGAAATGTTGCTGTCTGTAAAGGGTGGGTGGTGAGGGAAGGGAATTTCTTTATATTATCAAAAATGGACAATTGTGGCCTTACAGTTGTATGTCATTAATTTCTTTACATATGAAAAAAATCGCTTATAAATCAATAAAATCATATCTGCTTCTCTGCACTCACCCCACTCTTAGGGAATAGAGAAATTCAGCCTCATGCTGCGGCAGAGACCAGGTGTGTCGGGGGAGAGAGGGGGACTGGACCCTGGGGGTTCCAGGATCGGTTTACATTCCTGCCTCCTCATATTTCTGTATGAACAGAGGGGGTGTGGCTGCCGGCCACATGGTCACACTACAATCCAACCCCTGATATACGTACTGTGTAATGTAAGAAGAGGGCTGTTCTCCCTTCAAATAGCAATCATGTCACCAAGAAGACAGAAATATATGCTGTGATCTAATGCTTTACAACGTGTAATAGTGCATAATGTGTACTAACATGTATTGGGCTAGAAGCAGAGGTAAAGCACTGGATTGGTTGATTCAGCACTACTATGGTCTCCCCTCCCCCATATCAACTTGGTAGCTTCCAGTCCCTTGAAACTTTAACTGCTCTATGCTGAGCTTGACTATGTCTATGTATACATTAAAGAAAGCAATTACCGTATATACTCGTGTATAAGCCGACCCGTGTATAAGCCGACCCCCCTACTTTTGCCCGAAAAATCTGGAAAAACCTATTGACTCGTGTATAAGCCGAGGGTGGACCTCAGCACAGGTATACAGCCCCCAGCAGTGTGGTATACAGGCCCCCCCCAGTGGTATACAGGCCCCCCAGTGGTAGTATACAGCAGCCCCAGTGGTAGTATGTAGCATCCCCAGCAGCCCCAGTGGTAGTATACAGCAGCCCCAGTGGTAGTATACAGCAGCCCCAGTGGTAGTATACAGCAGCCCCAGTGGTAGTATACAGCAGCCCCAGTGGTAGTATACAGCAGCCCCAGTGGTAGTATACAGCAGCCCCAGTGGTAGTATACAGCAGCCCCAGTGGTAGTATACAGCAGCCCCAGTGGTAGTATACAGCAGCCCCAGTGGTAGTATACAGCAGCCCCAGTGGTAGTATATAGGAGCCCCAGCAGCCCCAGTGGTAGTATACAGCAGCCCCAGTGGTAGTATACAGCAGCCCCAGTGGTAGTATACAGCAGCCCCAGTGGTAGTATACAGCAGCAGCCCCAGTAGTATATACAGCCCCAGTGGTAGTATATACAGCCCCAGTGGTAGTATACAGGCAGCCCAGTAGTATATACAGCCCCAGTGGTAGTATACAGGCAGCCCCAGTAGTATATACAGCCCCAGTGGTAGTATACAGGCAGCCCCAGTAGTATATACAGCCCCAGTGGTAGTATACAGCCCCAGTGGTAGTATATTGCAGCCCCAGTGGTGTATACAGCTCCAGTGGTAGTATATTGCAGCCCCAGTGGTGTATACAGCCCCAGTGGTAGTATATTGCAGCCCCAGCGGTAGTATACAGCCCCAGTGGTAGTATATTGCAGCCCCAGTGGTGTATACAGCCCCAGTGGTAGTATATTGCAGCCCCAGCGGTAGTATACAGCAGCCCCGTAATCCAGGGCCCCCCCAGCCTGACTCCAGTCACCTGTAAAGGAAACTATACTTATCACTGTCCACGCCCGCTCGCAGCTGTCGACCGCGATCCTCCATCTTGCGTCTTCTTCCTGTTTCCTGTGCTCGTCGCAGGAAATGACGTCATTGCCCGCGACGAGCACAGAAACCGGAAGAAGACGCAAGATGGAGGATCGCGGTCGGCAGCTGCGAGCGGGCGCGGACAGCGGGCAGTGATAAGTATAGTTTCCTTTACAGGTGACCGGAGTCAGGCTGGGGGGGCCCTGGATTACGGGGCTGCTGTATACCGATGTATACATCGGTATGTACCGATGTATACATCGGTATGTACCGATGTATACATCGGTATGTACCGATGTATACATCGGTATGTACCGATGTATACATCGGTATGTACCGATGTATACATCGTATACAGCACTGACTCGCGTATAAGCCGAGGGGGGTACTTTTCAGCCCAATTTTTGGGCTGAAAAACTCGGCTTATACGCGAGTATATACGGTAGTTAATAGTGAATCCATCAGTAACCCCAGTTCATACTTTTACTGAAACCAAATGGCAAAAATGATTTTTAGCCAAAACGGCATGCATTTAAAGGGAACCTGTCACCCAAGAAAATGCTTTTTTCCTACAGATATAGGTAAATCTGCAGGTACAATGTAATAAAATGCTGCCCAGCCGATATGCTTAGTGTGAATACTTGGTAAGAAGAAGCTTATTTCCTCCAGCATTCTCAGTGGGGTGTTCAAGAAGCTTTGCAACACTATTTACCTGCAGACTAACCAGATATCTTTAGGCAAGCAGTGTTTTCCAAGGTGATTGGTTCCTTTTAACCTCTACACCTCCAAAAAAGCCATAGCTTTTTTATTTTTCCGTAAATATAGATATATGAGGGTTTGTTTTTTTGCGTGACAAGTTGTACTTTCTCCATTCGCCTTCCACGACAGCATTGGAGGATGTCGTCCACGCCCTATTGGGGGACAGGAAAACAGAGAGGTTAAAAGCCCCTCCCCTTCCTCAGTACTCCAGTGTCTTCCTGTCCCCCTTGGGGCATGGAGAGGTTCCAGTGCTGTCAGGCCGGCAGAGGCAACATTGGGGTGTACTTACAGCCGGGCCAGGGATGGACATCGGGGGTGGCCTCCTCCTCCTCGGGGCTCCCTTGGTGGGACCATCCGGCCTTCCTGCGTCCTACGGGGCAAAGCAGGCCGTGTATTGCAGTGCCAGAGGCCTGTTCAGCTCTCCGGCGTCTTCCTCCTCCAGCTGCGGTCCCTGGGGCATGCATCAAAGGTTCCTGAATGGCACTTACTGTTTCAGGCGGTGGCTCCTGTACAGACTGGGCGAAGCTCCAGGGAACCCAGCAGGCCTATCGCGCGCTACTGCCCGCGGCCGGTGACCAGGAGGGAGGGAATGTGTGTTCCTCGTTGGGGGCACGGTACTTCTGGACAAGTACCCGCCGGAAGCTACACCCAGGTAAGGCTGATCCCTGAAACATGGAGGGTGATAGGCTTCCACCTCTGCTTCTGCAGAGCCCAGCGTTCCCCCAGCTCATGTAAGTGTTTCTGGGGGTGGTCACAAGGGGTAGAGTTATTTAGGCCCTGCACTCCCACTGGGACCCCCTTCTCTTCCCTTTTTTTCTATAGGGAGACAAGGGCCACCTGTGAAAGGGAGCAAAAACACATCCAGGAAATGTGGCTGCGGCACGAACTTCCCTCTTTCTACAAAAAGGTGTCGGCCATGACTGACAGTGTTGTCAGGATGGACTCCCCATCCCTGCTTGAGGAGCTCCAATCCATTAGGGAAGAGGTGCAGGCTTCTATCTCGGCACTGCCGGGTTTTGCTGCAGTTTCTAGGCCTTCCCCTCTGAAAGAGAGGAAGTGCCAGGATTGTGACTCTGTGGATCTCATAGGCGGGCCAGAGCTCAGCATCAGAGGACGGCGAGGATATTGCCTCTGTTGCCTCTGTCCAGACACGAGAATCTGGACACTACTATTTTTCCACGCAGTCCATGGGTGAATTGGTGGACACTGTCCACAGTACCATGGGAGTAGAGGTGGTGGAACCCCCTTCTTCTGTGCAGGACTAAATGTTCAGAGGCCTAAAGGCTAAGCGGGTTGGGCTTCCCTGTCCATGAGGTCATCCGAGTTCTCATCCGCCAGGAGTGGGAGTCTTCAAAACATCAGCTGCTCACCCCATCCGAGTGGACTGGAGGGTGATGACTTTGTCTGGGAGGTCCCGAAGGGGACATCCAGGTGGCCACGGTAGCATATAAGACCGCGTTGCCTTTTGAAGATTCCTCCCAGTTGAAGGACCCCCTTGATCGTAAGATGGAGAGTGTCCTCAAAAACTCCTGGGAGGCGGCAGCTATGCCTTTAAAGGTGAACATTTCCTCTACATGTGTGGGGCTGCTCTGGATGCATTTCCTACAATCCCGCTACTTTCCAAGGCATTGCAAAACATTCGGGCGGAGGGGGTGTCGACTATGCTGGTGGCTCCCCTGTGGCCCAAACAGGCGTGGTATGACGCCATCCGAGACATGGGCCTGGTGGGACTAATTAGGTTGCCCCACTGTCTCGACCTACTGTCCGAGGGTCCTCTTTCACCCGGGCCTTCAGTGGCTCTATCTGGCGGCCTGGATGTTGCGGCCGGGATCCTGAGGACCAAGGGTCTCTCCCTGGCAGTGATCCACATGCTTCGGCAGGGCAAGCAGCCTGTGTCGCACGCTATTTACGGGAGGGCTGGA
Organism: Allobates femoralis; assembly: GCA_033576535.1. NCBI lineage: Eukaryota > Metazoa > Chordata > Amphibia > Anura > Aromobatidae > Allobates > Allobates femoralis. The sequence goes on along the minus strand of JARQOC010000003.1, from coordinate 686,580,818 downwards.
ATCGGTTTCCTGTCCTGGTGTGCTCCTTCCATCCCGGCCATGCATCATCCTAATGTGGCCCAACTCTTTAATTTTTGCAGCGTGGCTTTGATTTGGGGCTTCGGCCGAGCACTCTAAGTCCAGGTGTCGGCACTTGGGGCAGTTTTGCCCAGGATCTTGCTTCCCATGGATGGCTCAAGTGGTTTTTTTACGTCTGCTTCGGGGCGGCGTCCCCGGTTCTGCCTTCTATCCCTCCCTGGGATTTGAAGATTGTTCTCCACGGGTTTTCTCGAAGTCCCTTTGCACCCTTGTCGGCTGCATCCCTTACGTCTCTCTCACAAGGTGGTGTTTTTGGTGGCCATCACTTCTGCTCCAGAGTTGGAGAACTGCAGGCGCTCTCTGTCCGGGCTCCGTGCCTCATGGTGTCCATTGTTCGCATTACGCTTCGGTTGCATTCATCTATTCTTCTGAAAGTTGTCAGCTTTCCATCGGTCTCAGGTTGTTGTTCTACCTTCCTTTTGTCAATCTCCTGCTAATGCAGCTGAGGCCTTGTTTCACTCCTTCGCTGTTCGTCGGACTGTCCTGCACTACCGCCGAGAGACTGCTTCCTGGAGGTTAGATCAGAACCTGTTTTGTTCAACATTTTGGGAAAAATACAGGGAAGAAGACTTCCTAGGCTACCATTGCTTCCTGGATCACGAAGGTGATCTGTGAGGCCTACGTCGCTCCGGTCCTTGCTCCTCCGATGGGGTTGAAGGGTCCTTCAACTCGGGCTGCTTCTACGTCCTGGGTGGAGCAGGCTGGAGCTTCATCGGAGCTGATTTGCAGAGCGGCTACGTGGTAGTCTCTCCTCACTTTTTCTCGCCACTATAGGTTAGATCTGTCCTTCAGTCGGGATCTGTCCTTTGGTAGGAAAGTCCTACAGGCAATAGTCCCACCCTGAGGAGTATCAGTGGTATTCCTCCAATGCTGTCGTGGAAGGGAATGGAGAAAACTGAATTAGTCCTTACCGGTAATTCCTTTTCTTGGAGCCTTCCATGACAGCATCAGTTCCCCCCCCCCCCTTGTTGGAGTTTGATTCCGGTTTGTATCAGGTAATTCATGGCTAAGGGTGATCTTGGTAAACAGTGGAGTACTGAGGAAGGGGAGGGGCTTTTAACATCTCTGTGTTCCTGTCCCCCAATAGGGCGTGGACGACATCCTCCAATGCTGTCGTGGAAGGCTCCAAGAAAAGGAATTACCGGCAATGACTAATTCAGTTTTTTGATGACACCATTCATTTTACCATATAGTGTATGATTTCCAAGGTCAGTGCGAGTTTGTAGATTCCAAAAATGTATTTTCTCTATTGCCTCATTGGGGGACACAGGTTACCATGGGTGTATGCTTGCTGCCACTAGGAGGCGACACAAAGCCAATTAATGAAACGAGTTAGCTCCTCCCAAGCAGTATGCACCCACAGTCCGGAGGGACAGACAAGCCAGTTTTAGCTTAGTGTCTATAGGAGGCACATGTGGTCTACAGACCCACGTGCCTTTTTTCATTTTTACTGGTTTTTCTGGATACGGATGAAGATTTAGATGGGCGACTGCTCCTTTATGGGACCTCTTTCCCACAAGCACCAACATGCGGGAACGTTGAGTGTCGCCTCGTCGTACTCCCTCCTGTGACGTTGGATTCATCAGGGCTGCGCCTGCTTAGATTTTTTGGGTGATGATTCCTCTGGGCACCGATTTCCCGCCACCATCAACGGACGGACACGCGGAGTGTCGCCTCCCCATACCCCCTTCCGCATACGGCGCAGACCCCAGCACCCCAGTGATGAGGATGTTGATCGGTTTCCTCTAGCCCCCGCATAGGGGCCTGATTTTATTCAGCTGCTTTATGGATCCTCGCAGCCACAGCCTCCCGCAAGGTGGCCTGGGTTGAGATTCTTTATCTGGACCTCCGACCTCCAGGTGAGATTGTTCTGTCTCTGGCCCCCCATCATGATGTCCAGTGGGGGTTCCTGGCATGTCAGTGTCCCTACACATTTATTTACGTGGCTAAGGGGTAACAGAACAGATGCCCACACATGAAGTAATCCTCCTGTGAGCTCCAGCTTGGACCTTTTCACCGGCCCCCACTGCACCCTGCCGTTACTACAGCCGTGAGATCAATTTTAGAGCCCACACTCTGTTACTGCGGCCAGAAATTCACTAGATAGCCACCCCCAGCTGGGAATTCACTTTTACTTACCGGTTTTGCGGGCCTCCCGGTGGCCCCGCCCCCGGCCTGCTCACTTTCTGACGCGGCGGTGTCTGGAGGTCGGTGGCCACGCTCCCCAATGATGTCATGAGGGCGCGAACCTGGACATCGATCCCACCCTCCTGCTTCAAATTTCCCCGCTGAAAAGCCTCACCGCTCATAACTAGGGCTTCAGTTCTGGGACACACCGCAAGCTGGTACCACAGGCATATCAGATGCCCTGTACACACCCGCACAACCAGTGCATTTGTATAGCTGCTCATAGAGCTGTCCCTCAGCTGTATCCCTGACCTCTGCAGGCTTCATTTTTGACATCCGTAAGCTAACCGCACTGTGGGTACAGTATAATTTTGTGAAGTTCACCACACGTACACTGAGTGTTCAAACGTCACTTCTTATGCCTGAAGCTGATGTCCACAACCACAGTTCCTGTCCACTAACAAGTGGCGAGAGCCTTCGTCATCTTATGTTCTCTGCCTGCATCTACGGCGAGGAGCCATGTCCACTTTCTAGTGCACAGCATTTCCAGACCTCATGTATTGTGTCTTCTGCCTGCAACTATGGCCAGGAGCTCTGTCCATTTTCTAGTGCACAGCGTCTCCAGACATCGCATATTACGATCTCTGCCTGCAACTTCGGCCAGGAGCCCTGTCCACTTCTAGTGCATACCGTCTCCAGATATCACGTATTACGTCCTCTGCCTGCATATTATGTATTCCCCGCGGCCAAGGGTCCTGTCACAGTGTCTCCAGACTTGACACATTGTGTCCTTACCTACAATTATGACCACGGCTTCGGCACCCTACCTAGTGCGCAGCGCCTCCAGACATCCTGTGCTATGCCCTACCTGACATATTGGGCCTCGGTACCTACTCCTTACCCAATGCTCAGCATCTCCAGGCATCAGGTATCCTGTTTTTGGACACGCCAATGGTATCAAGTATGACCACACAGCACTTACTGTCCACAGAACCTGTCAGACAAAACTCTGCCGTCCAGAGGCAGTCTTTTTCAAAGTACCTGTCTACACCTCATGAACGGTGCAATTATATGGCTGAATTACTCAATTATTGGCAAGTCTATTGTTTTTGACATCATCCACATTATATGTGAGAATCACTCAGGCACGCCTAATTTCCTTTACATGAGCTAAATATCTGCATAACCACTTACCTTGAAGTAGGTGAACAAAATACTTCAGCGACTCCGTGCTAGGACCCGTTTCTCATTGGGCCTATAATCCACATGCCACATCTTGTCACATGTTACTAACGTACCCAGTGATGGAGGCTACATCCCCTGTTCCAGTTGGAACCTCCTTGGTAGCATGTGGTATGTCAGATCTGCCCACTGTCCAGCTGGTCTGAATCCTATCATCCATAACTTTTCAATAGGTGAAGCTTTGCAGACTTCCTACCCCTAGTCAATATGTCGGACTCTGCTCATGCGCAGTATATGTACATATATGTTACTACACGATGTGTCGTTACCTAATAAAACATAGGCCTGTATATACATTGCATACTAGACTCTGCTTCCGAAAGCGCACAGAATAGACGGCAAAGGCATTGCTTCAATATTCCGCATCTGTATGTGGTTTCTTAACTCTCTTACAGAGCACGGCCAAGAACTCCTATCTCCTCATCCGGGGATATCTCCACCTACAGCCAGACATGACTGTATCGTCACCATGCTTTCTCATGGGCGGCAACGCAGATGCAATTCACAGCGCAATCAAGGTTTCTGATGCCCACACATAAGGTAATTTAATTTCTTCCAGTTTTCTTCCCCAGCCAACCTGGATCCAACTCCTCTGTGCGCTGCTTGGTAAGTTGGACCTCCTCCTATCTCCAAGGACGAAAGAGCAATCTTACTTATAAATTGCAGGACGGCTCTATAGCACCCTTTGTCCGGTGGGGCCTTAGCTCTTTACCTAACATAGCATGGGCAATTATTAGGATCGCGATGCATGTGATAGCTATGGCTGTCACGGTCTCGGTCCTTGCTTTTTCTCTCCTTGGCAGATCTTGGCTCCTGTCATTTATCTCATGGGCTAGTTCAAGTACTCTGTGCAAGCTCCTTTTCATCAGAACTGGCGGCTCTCTCCATCTGTCAAGCATGGTTTCCTTCCTTTCATATCCTAGGGGTCACCACTCAAACGGTCTACACCGCCATAGGTCACGGTCTTGGGGCCCATGTGGACACACAGGACCTCCTTTTGAGGCCTCCCCTTTCATTCATAGTCTTAGTCTTGTACTTGCCTGTTCTGCTAAGCATGTCAGCAGACCTGGCTGTCTCTCTAGTACCTTCAGACTAAGGGAGCCTTACTTCAACGGTTTTGTTCGATCAGTACGTACATTGGATGTTCTGTTTCCTATGACTATTTCCTGGCCATTCCTCCTGGGTCAGCCGTTCGGCTGAGGATTATGATCACGGACCTGGTCCTTTCTCCGGGAGTTGTCTGCTCCACTCCTCTCGTCCCGCCTGGTCCCCCAGGCGAGCACGTTTTTCTTCACTTTCCGTTTCAGCAGCACATACAGTACAGACCAAAAGTTTGGACACACCTTCTCATTCAAAGAGTTTTCTGTATTTTCATGACTGAACATTGTAGATTCACACTGAAGGCATCAAAACTATGAATTAACACATGTGGAATTATATACTTAACAAAAAAGTGTGAAACAACTGAAAATATGTCTTATATTCTAGGTTACTTCAAAGTAGCCACCTTTTGCTTTGATTACTGCTTTGCACACTCTTGGCATTCTCTTGATCTGATTAATTTTATATTTTGATAGATGGGGCAATTATGAAAGAGGTGATACAAAATATGTGTTAAAGTTTTATTGTCAATGGGGCAAAAGGGGAGTGATTTGAAGATTTTAATATTTCAAACTTTTTTTTCACTTTATTTTACTTGGCCCCTTGACTGATGTGTTGCCATGACAGCGAGTGGTCAAATGATGACTTATCACTGTGATGATACACTGGCATTCACAGGAGATGGTCATTTCTGCATCTTAGCTCGAGAGGTCACATCAAAGGGAGGTAACAGACCTTGGTATATGTTCTTGGTAGTGAAGGCAAAAAAAAATAAATTGTGTCCATACACTTTTTAGCTATGTGATTGTCGCTTATAAGCAAGGAGCTGACATTCACTCAAGTCTTCTTTTTAGGTTTTTATTAGAGAAATAAAAACAATAATACAGGGGGTGGTAAAACACATTTATATTATAATGTATATAACACAAGCCAACAAAATGTAACTTTTTGTAATCATCCAGAGATGAGAATACCACAGTTTGAATCAATTTATCATGTTGATTTCAAATGTTTTTATTTCTGCTCCATCACATCAAATTTTTTTTTACAATGAATTATAAATGACAGCATATTACTTCAAGTTTGCACATATCTGCATCATAATCGTGTCCTGAAATCTAATTAATTACATTCAAACAATAATAATTAAATATAAAATGTACATGTGCTGCTTGTAAGTTCTAATTTCAGTAAGTAGGCTAAGTCTAAGCCATTTTAATAAAAAATGTTTGGTGGATGATTTTCTTGAATATACGATTTCAGAATTGTCACGGTATAACATCCAGTAGTAGTCTGCCATCATGCTTGCATTCCAGAACCCTTGGTAGCGCCGCTCCATCACCTGAATATCCTGGCAGAAGCATTGTCTCTGCTCCATCGCTCACCATGCCAAGATTGTCAGGAAAAAAGTCAAGATGGGAGTGCAAAAAGTGAATTTTCAGGGACATGTTACATCCCAGTTTTTTGTATTCGTCAAGCAGGTTCTGAACTCCTTCTTTATATGGTGGAGACCTATGGTTACCAAGATAGTTTTCACAATGCCACTTGAATGAACCGCACACATAGCAGAAACTGCTGTCCGGATGATTTAAACAATTTGTCGGCATGGTGACATTGTTCAATGGAGAAGAATAAAATAAGGCTAATGGAATTAAATAAGACTGTTCTTTATTTTAATGAAATAAGCTCTTTGTTTTAACGGAATATGAAAGACTAAACATAAATGCAGTCATTGATATTAGCGCATAAATTAAATATTCAAGTAGCCATATCTCAAACTGTATGTAATGGAGAAAAAATAAACATAGATCTGAATTTGGCGCCAAAAATACTATAAGAATGACATAAAATTATTTCTGATGAAAATTACTTGTTGGCTTGCGTTACTTGTTGGCTTGCGTAATGTATATATATTTATATATAAGCAAAGAAGTAAGCAGCACAGCTCTGTTTGGGTGCAAATCAGTCCAGTTTCTCTTCCTCCTCACTGGTATACAATATTTGGGACGTTTCGGGAACATCTCCCTTCCTCTAGCCTAGCTAGAGGAAGGGAGATGTTCCCGAAACGTCCCAAATACACCTGAAGGCCAATAAAGGCATTTGGATTGAAGATAAGGAGTGCTGCAGTCATTTTATATATCTTGGTGATGGATCGCAGGAGGGTGATGTTTATACCTAAAAGTAAAAAAAAAATAATAACGAAAGACCTTGATACCATATATTGTTTTTGCAGTGTTTTCAGCTGTCAGTTGGTCTCATTCATGGAAAGAGAAGTGATTTGCTCACGCATGTCTTCTATGGTCTTTGAGGCTTCAGTACTTGTAGCGGCTGTATGTACTCTAAACAGCAATAAAAACATCAGACAATGATGCCATCAAAATGAATGTTAATTTAGAGGTCATGTACACATAGGCTATATGGAGGCACACACCATCCTGTAAATCCGTACTACTGAGACATGGGGGCCATGTGCTGCTGTTGATACCTCTGAATGGCACTGTATTGTGACAATATTATCTAATATCCCCTAGAAGCAATGCTGCTATGGAAGAATTCTTCCATTATACTGTGTGCTAAATCTTAGAATAGTGTCTAGAAAGAAAATTATATTGTTTCAAATTGCAAGACAAGGGTTAAATGGTTATTCCGTCTCCAAGATCCTATCCCAATATGTAGGTGTAGTAATAATATTAGCAAATACCTCCAATTAGAAATGTTGTATAGTTTTCCTGATATAGCCATGTATCTTATCTCATGTGCAGGGCCTTGCAGTAACATTGGGATCCATGGTTACGACCACTCGTATAGTGACAGATGTTCATGGTCATAAACATGGATACCTAAGCTGTAATTCCCTGCATATGGGGTAAAGGACATCGCTAATCAGAATAACTATACTACATTTCTAATTGGAGGTATTATTTGCTATAATTATTATACATGCTACATATTGGGATAGGACCATGGAGATAGGAATACTCCTTTAATGAAACTGTACCTTCTACGATGTCCAATTACTTCTTTTTTGCTGCTTCCTGTAGTGGGAAGATTCAGTCGAGCTTTCATTGAACCTATTAACAACAAAAGATTTGTAAAGTACAGCATGACATAGGGGTGGAGTGATCATAAGAGCTGGGAAGATTAGAAGACTTGATTAGAGCAAATGAAAACCACCAAAAAGGATTAAATATAATCAGTAATACTTTATTGAACAAGATTAAAGGGAACCTATCAAACCCCAGGGCATTTTATACTGTGCCCACCAGGTTACACATCATGTAAATGGGGTTATAGTAAACCCTGTATGTGCCTAGACTGACCCCACATACCTGTGATATGAACTTATATTCTGTCCAGAGCAGGCGTCCTATTGAGTCACGGAGGCTGGTATATAGTCATGGTGGGTAAACATTTTGCTGCCTCTCCAGGCTCCAAATCACGCCCTGCATGGTTCAAATTTCCCACCCCTCCTCTGGCCTGGCACTTGAGTGTCAGCAGCACTTGGGCTGACGCACTGGAGCGGGTGTCTGTGGTCCATAGAACAGTGGTGAAGTCTCGCGAGACTTCAGCACTGACAGCGGCACCCGCGCCTGCACAGTGGAGCGGGTGTCCATGCATAGTGTGGAAGTTTTGCAAAAAGTCAGCACTTATTTGGAGCTTAGACACTGCTCCACTGTGCCAGCGCGAGTGCCGCTGTCAGTGCCGAAGTCTCGCGAGACTTCAGCACTTCTATGGACCGCAGACCTGAAGCTTTTCAGGTTGCGGTCAGCACCCAGCTTCAACCAGCTATGCAGTGTAATAAGAGAGTGAAATTTCAGAATCTAGGACAGCACCTGTCATTTTACGCTCCTATAGTACAGTAGCGTGGATAGCTCCTGAGTGCTGGAGCCGCCCGCCAAATACAGTAATTTACTGAATAGCGCTAATTGCCAGCTTTTATTAATAAACTTCATTATTCCCTGCTGACACATTCTGTGATGTCAGCTTGTGTTCAGGAGTGTGGACATACCCGGACACAAGCTAGCACCACACAAACATGGGGTTAACCCTGCATAAACTGGCTTATTAGCCGTATCTGCAGCCTCACAGCTGACATGCAGCACAGAGTCTGCAGATGGAATTAATATGCAGGTTAACCCCGGCAAATTCAAATTGTGGACAGTGGCTGTATTTTTATGAATCATCTTTCACCGCTGCTATCGCAGCGGTGAAAGATGATTAGTTACTGTGCCGGGAAACTGGCAATTTCAAATAAATGCCGGTAAATGCTGTCGGCAGTCTAGAAGTTTGCTCAGCAGGATTACATGCTGAGAAATCCCACCGACCAAACTTCAGGAAAGTTAACAGCATCACACTGACACGCACCACACATTCACGCAGCACACTCACATGCATACAGCCATTCACACTCTCCCACACGCACCACACTGACACACAACACGTACTACACTCACATCACTGTCGTGCATCAAACATACTCCGTGTTTGATGCATGACACTGTGGCTCCAGCCTGAATCTACAAATTAAATCATGGCATTCCACTGAAACAGATCTTACTCATGGCATACTCCGGTTCCAGAACCATTCGGACGTATCGCATTGAAATGTGTAGGTAGTTAATTTGCTGGAATGTCCTGTTTTTATTAATACCCCTTGTTCTCTTGGAAACTTTGTTCAGAATTATCTGTGTCCAATCCAGATTTCTTTTTTCCGGGCACCTTCAGTGAATTTGTCGACTGTGGAGCCATGTACAAGATGAGCTGTACACATCTATCCAATTTGTCAATGGTCGCTATTGACCACTTCATTTAAGAAGTTAATTGAGCTGCTGCAAACACTGCCAGCAATTTTTGCTGTTTTTCCAATTTCTTCATCCCATAATGTAGCTTCTTCTGAAACACCCTAAATCATCAACCCTTTCTTACAGGGTATTATAGCTGTAAATTTTAGCTCATAAATTGCTGTTAGAAACTTGAATATCTGCCACAATGCAAACAGAAAAATGTGCATTCATAAAACTCATGCGACCAGCCTCTTGTACCATAAGGCTACATTCACACATCAGTGTGCTTTCTGTGGACAGGACTTTCACCCACAAATTTCTTTGATCCATACGTATGTCTGTTTTAAAAAATGGGTCTTTGTCCGATCCATGAGACTCCAAATATGTCCTATTCTCATCCGCCTGGTGGATCAGACTTAGGCAGTCTATAGGAATCCATATTAACTGTTGAAACATGGAAGATATTTTTTGTACTTCAGTGTTTCATCAATAGTAGATCTGTTTTTCACTGATCTATTAAGCTAAGTGCCCACTGGGCGTTTGTGCTGCGTTTTTTTGCTGCGTTTCTGCAGCAAAAATGCGTTACCTACAGCTTTGTAATGAAAGTCTATGTGATTTTCAAAAAGCTGTGCCCACTGTGCGTCTATTTAATGTCTCCTGTCAGTAAATAATGCCCGGTTTTGGGCTACGTTTCCCTATTTCCATACTAACCCCCCCCCACCACAAAAGAAAAGCATCACAAATGCATGGATATCCACAGTGTGTTTGTGATGCTTTTTTAAGCGATTTCCACAGTACAAACGCAGCAATACTCACCCTCCCACGTTGATTCCCAGTGATATCTTCATTCCAGGCAGTGAGAGAAGCTGCATGAGTGACTTGAGGACCATTGCGCACCATCTAAATGGTCATGTGACTCAGGTGGTCACATGATGCGAAGGTCCTGTAAAGGCCACTTCACACACACAGATATCAGAGTCCAATATCTGAACAGATCTCTGGTTGCAGTGAAATCATGGATACATTGCTCCATGTTGTACACAGCCACAAAATGGAGCAATGTATCCATGATTTCACTGCAACCAGAGATCTGTTTCAGATATTGGACCCCGATATCTGTGTGTGTGTGAAGTGGCCTTCAGCACAGTAAACTACTCGGACAGCTTCTATCAATGCCCGGCAAGAAGACCTCACCGGGGATCAATGCGGGCTCGCCAGGAAGGGTAAGAGAGTGTCTATGTGTGTGTCTGTCAGTGTGTCACCTTATTTGTGCTGTATTTTGTGCTGCGTTTGTACGTGCACAAACGCAATAGGTTTGTGCTGCTTTACTGTTACACACCAATGTTTGTATAGCTGGCAAACTCGGCACAAAAAAATAAGCACAAAAGTACCTAATTTATTATATATTTTAGGAGTCTGAGTTGGTCCATTTTATTTCAACTCCACCAAAGTGGACACAGACTCTGACTTCACATCCCTGGTTTTTAGTACATATGTAGCATCTGTGTTTTCTCCCAACGCCTTCCACGACAGCATTGGAGGATGTCGTCCACGCCCTATTGGGGGACAGGAACACAGAGAGGTTAAAAGCCCCTCCCCTTCCTCCGTACTCCAGTGTCTTCCTGTCCCCCTTGGGGCATGGAGAGGTTCCAGTGCTGTCAGGCCGGCAGGGGCAGCATTTGGGTGAACTTACGGCCGGGCCAGAGATGGGCGTCGGGGGCGTCCTCCTCCTCCTTCTCGGGGCTCCCATATGGGACCTGGCGGCCTTCCTGCGTCCTCCGGGGCAAAGCAGGCCGTTTTCAGAGCGCCGGAGGCCTGTCTCAGCTCTCCGGCGTCTCCCTCCTCCAGCTGCGGTCCTGGGAGCGCGCGCCGAGAGTGCCGCGACGTCACTTCCGGTTTCGGGTGACGTCACTTCCGGTTTTCGGCCGGCGGCTCCTGTGCGCGCGGTGACTGCTTGGGCGCGGCTCCAGGGACCCAGCAGGCCTATCGCACGCATTTTGCCTGCGGCCAGTGACCGGGAGGAGGGAGGGAACAGCTGTTCCACGTTGGGGGCACGGTGCTTAGAGATAAGTACCCGCCGGAAGACTACACCCAGGTAAGGAGATCCCTGAAGATGGAGGGTGGTAGATCTTCCTCCTCTGCCTCTGCAGAGCCCAGCGTTCCCCCAGCTCCTGTAAGTGTATTGGGGGTGGTCACTGCGGTCAGGGGCTTAGATCCCTTCACTCACTCTGGGTCCCCTTCTCCCCCTTTTTCTATAGGGAGACAAGGGCCCCCCTGTTAAAAGCAGCAAAACCCCATCCAGAAAATGTGGCATCTGCGGCATGAAACTTCCTTCTTCCTACAAAAAGAAGTTGTGTCAGCCATGTACGGACGGTGTGGTCAGGGAAGAATCCCCGTCCCTGCTTGAGGAACTCCGGTCCATGGTTAGACACGAAGTTCAAGCGGTTAGACAGGAGGTACAGGCTTCTATCTCAGCCTTGCCAGGTTTTGCTGCAGCATCCAGGCCTTCCCCTCCAAAAAAGAGGAAGCTCCAGGACTGTGAGTCGATGGCTTTCATGGCAGCTGTCCAGAGCTCTGCGTCTGAGGACGGCGAGGATGTTGCCTCTGTTGCCTCTGCACAGGCACGAGATTCTGGACACTACTATTTTTCCTCTGAGTCCATGGGAGAATTGCTGGACGCTGTCCGTAGCACCATGGGAGTTGAGGAGGTCGAACCCCCTTGTTCAGTGCAGGACGCCATGTTCGGTGGCTTGAGGGCTAAGCGGCAGGTGGGCTTCCCTGTCCATGAGGTCATCCGGGAGCTCATCCAGCGGGAGTGGGAGTTGCCAGAAAATAGGCTGATCACCCCTTCCGAGTTAAAACAGCGGTTCCCCTTGGAGGGTGCTGACTTTCTCGGGACGTTCCGAAGGTGGACATCCAGGTGGCCAGGGTGGCGAAAAAGACCGCCTTACCGTTTGAAGATTCCTCCCAGTTGAAGGACCCCCTCGATCGTAAGATGGAGAGTGTTCTCAAAAATCCTGGGAGGCGGCCGCTATGTCTTTGAAGGTGAACATTTCATCGACATGTGTGGCCAGATCACTCTTTAGGTGGATCTCCCAGCTGGAAGATCACATCCTGCAGGGTACTTCCAGGGAGGAGCTGTTGGATTCCGTTCCACTTCTAAGACGTGCTACAGGCTTCCTGGCTGATGCCTCGGCGGAGTCAGTCCGCATTGGCGCCAGGTGCGCAGTGTTGTCCAACACAGCTCGCAGAGCTGTGTGGCTTAAGATGTGGAATGGGGATGTCACGTCTAAACTTAAGCTGTGTGGCATCCCTTTTCAGGGGTCTTATGTCTTTGGTCCGGCATTGGATGACATCTTGGAAAAGGTGTCAGACCGGAAAAAGTGTCTCCCGGAACAGAAGCCCTTTCGGAAGCAGTCCTTTCGGGCCGAGCGTAGCCAGCCCTCCCAGTATAGGGGGAAGGGGAAGTCCGGTCGCTGGGCTTACCAGAAAGGTGACAAAAACCGTAATATCTTGCTCCCCCAGCACCGCAGTCAGGGGGCGGGGGGCCAGCCGGGCTCTAAGCAGTGACGCCGGGCCCATTGCGGGGCGGCTCTTGAGGTTTCTTCCCCAATGGGAAGCAATCTCCTCATGCCCGTGGATCCTCTCGACCATTCGGGAGGGTCTGCGGTTGGAATTCGAAAGTCAGCCCCCTCAATGTCTGCGGATCACTCCCCTTCCTCTAGGGGACTCTCGCACACTGTTTTTGTCGGGTCTGCAAGACCTGTTAGGTTCCGGCGTGGTGTCTCCGGTCCCTCCGGGAGAAGTGGGCCAGGGGCACTACTCCAGGTTGTTTGTGGTACGAAAACCCTCCGGGGCGCCCCGTATCATCTTCAATCTGAAACTTCTCAATCGTCATGTTCTTTACAGGCGATTCAAGATGGAATCTGTCCGCTCGGCGATTCCCCTGATCGGTCAGGATTACATGATGGCCACCATCGACCTCCAGGACGCGTACTATCACGTCCCCATTCACCCGTCTCACAAACGCTTTCTGCGCTTTGCGATCTCCGGGGCAGGTGGGACGGGCCATTATCAGTTCAATGTGCTGCCGTTCGGGATCTCGTCAGCCCCCAGGGTTTTCACCAAACTCATGGGGGAGGTGATAGCATTCATCCAGTCCCAGGGCTTATGCGTGATTCCCTATCTAGACGACATGCTGGTAGTGGCGCCTTCGGCAGAGGTCCTGCGCACCCATGTGTCCAGAACTTTAGAGATTCTTCAGGGTCTAGGGTGGGTGCCCAATCTTCGGAAGTCGGAACTGGTTCCGGCGACCCGCCGCCAATTTTTGGGAGTCTTGCTGGACTCCTCCAAACAGACCTCGTTCCTTCCTGTCGCACACCGGCTTCTGCTCCGCGACAAACTGACCCGCTTCCGGGCTCGGGAGTCTCCCACCTTGCGGGAGGCGATGTCCCTGTTGGGGTCCATGACGGCCTGCATTCCATCAGTGGCTTGGGCTCAGGCTCATTCCCGTCTGCTTCAGGAACACATTCTGTGCTCCTGGGACAGGCGCCAGGATTCCCTGAACTCTCGGGTCCAGACCCCGGGGCGGGTGGTGGCCTCCCTTTCCTGGTGGATGAATCCCGGGAACCTCCGGACGGGGGTGGCCTGGCTGCAGGCTCCAGTGACCACCGTAACTACGGATGCCAGCGGGTCCGGTTGGGGAGCGATGGTGGATCGCGTGCCGTTCCAGGGGGTTTGGAGTCTCTCAATCAGTCGTCAATCTTCGAACTTCCGGGAACTTCTAGCGGTGGAGGAGACTCTTCATGCTGCAGTTCACATCCTACAAGGGCGTCACGTCAAGGTTCTGTCGGACAATGTGACTACGGTTGCCTTTTTGCGCCACCAAGGTGGTACTCGGGGCATCCACTTGCAGGTGCTCGCAAGACGAATATTTTCCTGGGCAGAACGCCATCTTCTCTCCTTGTCAGCTGTTCATCTGAGGGGAGCGGACAATGTACAGGCAGATTTTTTGAGCCGCACGGAGGTCCACCCTGGAGAATGGAGCCTCCATCCGGCCGTGTTTCGCTCTCTTACGGACAGGTGGGGAGTCCCATCAATCGACCTGTTTGCATCGGGAGCAAATGCCAAAGTGCCAACATATTTTTCCCTGAGTCGGTCGGACCATCCTCTGGGGCTGGACGCCTTCGCCCATCGCTGGGACTTCCGGTTGGTGTATGCATTTCCTCCGATCCCGCTGCTCCCCAAGACGTTGCAGAAGATTCGGGTGGAGGGGGTGACGGCTATCCTGGTGGCTCCCCTGTGGCCCAAACGGGCATGGTACGGCGCTATCCACGACCTGTGCCTGGAGGGTCCGATTCGGTTGCCCCACAACCTCGACCTGCTATCCCAGGGTCCTCTGTTTCACCCGGACCCTCAGTGGCTCAATCTGGCGGCCTGGCTGTTGAGGTCGAGATCCTGACGGCCAAGGGCCTCTCCCAAGCAGTAATCCGCACGCTTCAGCAGAGCAGGAAGCCCGTGACGAACGCCATTTACGGGAAGGTTTGGAAACGCTTTCTGTCCTGGTGTGCTCCTTCCGTTCCGGATATCCATCATTTTAATGTGGCTCTCATTTTGGATTTTTTGCAGCGAGGCTTGGATTTGGGCCTTCAGCCGAGCACCCTTAAGGTCCAGGTTTCAGCTCTCAGTGCCGTATTTGATCAGGATCTTGCTGCCCATCGATGGATCAAACGATTTTTTACCTCTGCTTGTAGACTGCGTCCCAGGCTTCGGCCTTTCGTCCCTTCGTGGGATTTGAACATTGTTCTTCAAGGGCTTTCTCAGGATCCCTTTGAGCCTTTGTCTACTGCTTCCCTTCCATCTCTCTCGCACAAGACGGCATTTTTGGTGGCCATTACTTCGGCCAGGCGAGTTGGGGAGCTGCAGGCGCTCTCGGTCCGGGCGCCTTACCTCGTGGTTTCCGATGATCGCATTACGCTTCGGTTGGATCCGTCCTTTCTTCCTAAGGTTGTGTCGGATTTCCATCGGTCCCAGGAAGTGGTGCTCCCGTCCTTTTGTCATTCTCCTGCTAACGCTGCTGAAGCCGTGTTTCACACCTTGGATGTGCGTCGGTCTGTCCTCCACTATCTCCAAGTGACCGCTTCCTGGAGGTTGGATCAGAACCTGTTTGTTCAGCATTTTGGGAAAAACAAAGGGAAGAAGGCTTCCAAGGCTACCATCGCTTCCTGGATCAAGAAGGCGATCTGTTCGGCCTACGTCGCTCAAGACCTTGCTCCTCCGGTGGGGTTGAAGGCTCATTCCACTCGGGCTGCTGCTACATCCTGGGCGGAGCAGGCTGGAGCTTCATCTGAGCAGATATGCAGAGCGGCTACATGGTCGTCCCTCCACACCTTTTCTCGCCACTATAGGTTAGATCTGTCCTCTAGTCGGGATCTGTCCTTTGGTAGGAAAGTCCTACAGGCAATTGTCCCACCCTGAGGAGTATCGGTGGTATTCCTCCAATGCTGTCGTGGAAGGCGTTGGGAGAAAACTGAATTAGTCCTTACCGGTAATTCCTTTTCTTGGAGCCTTCCACGACAGCATCAGTTCCCCCCCCTTATTGTCGGTATTTGGATCCGGTTATATCAGGTAATCCATGTCTTCAGGTGATCTTGGTAATACACTGGAGTACGGAGGAAGGGGAGGGGCTTTTAACCTCTCTGTGTTCCTGTCCCCAATAGGGCGTGGACGACATCCTCCAATGCTGTCGTGGAAGGCTCCAAGAAAAGGAATTACCGGTAAGGACTAATTCAGTTTTTTCACTGATACTGCATGTACCCATTATAACCTATAGATCTCTATATATGTGCATGCAAAACGCATGGAGAAATTTTCATTTTTTTCCAGCAGCATGGATGACCAGGGCCAATACAAGTCTATGGGTTCATGCAAAATATGTAAAGCACATGCATAAGTGTGCTGTATGTGTTTAACATTAAAAAGCATAGGAGAAGCTTTGTAATTTCTTTCTTTAGCCGTCCAGAAAAAAAAACATTGATGACACACTGATGGTAAAACGGACACACAGACAGTACACTGATGTTAAACTAAACACACATGACACCAGTTTCCTTTATTTTTGTATAAACAAGGATGTGTGAATGGGGCCTAATGCTGGAGTTCCTTTTGCACCTTCAAACTGAATACATTTGTCCTAAAAGAATTCAACTACAGTGGAGTGAAAAAGTATTTGCCCGTTCCTGATTTCTTATTCTTTTGCATGCTCGTCACACTTAAAACTTAAACGTTTCAGATAACCAAACAAATTTAAACATTAGTCAAAGATTACACAAGTAAACCCAAAATGCAGTTGCTAAATGAAGGGCTTTATTATGTAGGAAAAATAAATCCAAACCTACAGGGCCCTGTGTGAAAAAGTGATTGCCCCCTAAATCTAATAACTAGATGGGTCACAAACTAATAAAACAAAGGTTTTGCTGTAATTAACGTTACATATAATTTACATAGAAGATGTTATTTTGAACTCTAAAATCCAGTTGACATGTTGCCTTTAACTGTTGGAGGGCTCAGTTCCAGCCAATAGTTTGTATGCCTGTGGTCTTGGATGTCTTCCGCTTTCAGTTCCAGGCATACAAAGTCCTCCCCTAATAAAACCAAAACACACTTTTTGAGATCTAATTGCAGCCTAATTCCATGCACCTTCTTCCCTCGGACCCCCTCCAGTAGGGTCTCTATACATATGCATTCCTACCACCACATATGTGGCAATCTGCATACTTCTTATTATTCACACTTTTGTATACAATGCATTAAATTGACATCTTTTAAAAAAAAAAAAGAGATTTCCAGCTACTCTGTTGATAAAAGAAGTACCGTATATACTCGTGTATAAGCCGACCCGTGTATAAGCCGACTCCCCTACTTTTGCCCCCAAAACCTGGGAAAACCTATTGACTCGTGTATAAGCCGAGGGTGGACCCCAGCACAGGTATACAGGCCTCCCCATTGGTAGTATACAGCAGCCTCCGCAGTGGTAGTATACAGCAGCCTCCACAGTGGTAGTATACAGCAGTCTCCCCAGTGGTAGTATACAGCAGTCTCCCCATTGGTAGTATACAGCAGTCTCCCCAGTGGTAGTATACAGCAGTCTCCCCAGTGGTAGTATACAGCAGTCTCCCCCTGTGGTAGTATACAGCAGTCCCCCCCTGTGGTATATACAGGCCCCCTGTGGTAGTATACAGCAGCCCTCCCCCCTGTGGTATATACAGGCCCCCTGTGGTAGTATACAGCAGCTCTCCCCCTGTGGTATATACAGGCCCCCTGTGGTAGTATACAGCAGCCCTCCCCCTGGGGTATATACAGGCCCCCTGTGGTAGTATACAGCAGCCCGCCCCCTGTGGTAGTATACAGCAGCCCGCCCCCTGTGGTAGTATACAGCAGCCCTCCCCCTGGGGTATATACAGGCCCCCTGTGGTAGTATACAGCAGCCCTCCCCCTGGGGTATATACAGGCCCCCTGTGGTAGTATACAGCAGCCCTCCCCCTGGGCTATATTCAGGCCCCCTGTGGTAGTATACAGCAGCCCTCCCCCTGGGGTATATACAGGCCCCCTGTGGTAGTATACAGCAGCCCGCCCCCCTGTTCTATATACAGGCCCCCCTGTGGTAGTATACAGCAGCCCGCCCCCCTGTTCTATATACAGGCCCCCCTGTGGTAGTATACAGCAGCCCGCCCCCCTGTTCTATATACAGACCCCCCTGTGGTATAATACAGCAGCCCCCCCCTCGTGCTATATACAGGCCCCCCGTTGCTGCCACCGCACACCTGTAAAAGAAGATCTTTCATACTTACCTTCCTGTGACCGCGCGCGCATCCCCCGCTCTCCTTCCTGCTTTTACCCGGCATCCATCCACGTGACCGCGCGCCGGTAATGACGTCATTACCGGCGCGCGGTCACGTGGATGGATGCCGGGTAAAAGCAGGAAGGAGAGCGGGGGATGCGCGCGCGTTCACAGGAGGGTAAGTATGAAAGATCTTCTTTTACAGGTGTGCGGCGGCAGCAACGGGGGGCCTGTATATAGCACAAGGGGGGGGGGGCTGCTGTATTATACCACAGGGGGGCCTGTATATAGAACAGGGGGGCGGGCTGCTGTATAGTGACTCGTGTATAAGCCGAGGGGGGCACTTTTCAGCACAATTTTTGTGCTGAAAAACTCGGCTTATACACGAGTATATACGGTAAGTAATATGTGGTAACTTCTTTACACCCCATATTAGCTATGTATGCTAAGTATTAGTGATGAGCGAATAGTGACAATATTGGGGTTTGAATTATTGTAACTGAATACTTTTTACTAGTCAGGTATTTGTCTCATATACAAAACCTAATGCAAATCAATGGGAAACGTGAATATTTTTCTGGAAGATTCCCGGGAAATATATTCAAGTTCCCTATTGACTTGCATTCGGTTCAGTATTCGAGATGAATACCCAAATAGTAAAAAGTATTTGGTTAGAATACTACGAACCTGAATATTTCACTATTCGCTCATCACTATTAATTATGATTGGATGAAAACATTCCATTGTCCTTTAACATGCCGTACCACATCTTATCTGTGAACGCAGATGTTTTTCCGTCAGGGCTCTCATGTTGCTGGTGCTGTAGATTTTGGCAATGCTGCATAAATATCTTTTTTGGCCAATAGTAAGGTCTGGATGCTAAAAAAAAAGAAAATATAAATGAAAAAAACTCAAAAACATTTGCAGAGGTTAGCAGTGAGCTGCATAACTCTGTTATATATAGCAATATTGTATAGAAGCCAACACTGCGCTTGTGTACCTTACTCATCATTGCTGCTTAAAGAGGTAGTCCAGTTTAAGGCTGCGTTCACACACAGCATATTTCTTGCATTTACGCAGCGCTATTAAGCGCAGCGCTTTTTAGCGCTACATAAATGCCGTTAACGCAGCTCTGTTCACATATTCCGTTTTTGTGCGGATGCGCTTTGCACTGCAAAGCGCATCCGTAAAGAGAATGAACATGTTAATTCTTTCCGTTTTTTTTAGGCGCACCTTTTACTCACCTAACTGCCGTTTGCCGCCGGAAATCTCTTCATGCTGGCGCCGTAGGACCTTGCACACCATGTGACCAGGCGACATCACCGGTCACATGGTGCTTCCGGGTCCCCTAGCCCGCCACTGATTGCGGGCTGGTGGGGGCTCAGAAGACACAGGCGGTCACCGAGGGAGCACGGCGAGGTAAGTATAAAGTGCAGGGGAAAAGCGCAGGCCCATTCACACACAGAACACTGCGTTCTTTGAGGATGCGCTCTTGGTGCAGTTTTACACCAAAAGCGCATCCTCACAAATACGCTATGTGTGAACGGAGCCTAAAATGATAATACTGAAGTCACTAGATGTGACTGCAAACTATTAATCCTCCCAGCGCCCGCACTGAGCACTGTGAGCATTCACTGTTTCTAAGCCAGGAACGGACCGCAATTATGCTGTATGCATGTTCCCGGCCAGAACCCGACTAGTGGGCGCGACCTCACTTTATACATGTGTATGGAGCGAGGCCACACCCACTAGTCGGGTTCTGGCTGGAAACATGCATACCGCATAATTGCCGTTCCCAGGGTAGAAACTGGCGAATTCTCGCAGCGCACACTGCGTGCACTGGGAGGATTGATAGTGTGAAGTCACATCGAGTGTATCATTTTAGACTGGACTACCCCTTTAAGGCCTCCATATACATTAGTTCAAGACCAAACAAGGTAGACCGTACAGAGGGGCACTCACCAGTCGGCATATTTATTGAACACACGGTGCAGAAATTGTTCAAAGGTGCATCAAGGGCGGGGAGGTGAGCTGGAGACACAGGACGACAGCGCCATTTCGCACACACAGGTGCTTCTACGGGTCCACCTGTTGTGCGAAACGGCGCTGTCGTCCTGTGTCTCCAGCTCCCCTCCCCGCCCGTGATGCACCTTTGAACAATTCCTGCACCGGGTGTTCAATAAATATGCCTGAAGAAACCGACCAGTGAGTGCCCCTCTGTTCCGTCTACCTTGTTTGGTCTTACACTGCAACCTTCTGTGTGAGGGTGCACCGCTGGGTTTCCTGGCTCAGTGTGGCTGCCGCCCCATGAACAATGCGCAGCGTCTGCTGCTGTTCCATGCTGTGGTGCCCTGAACTTCTTCCATTGTTATACATTAGTTCAAAGTCGGCAGAAAACCCACTGATTTTGGTAGGTAGGGCCAGGCATCTGATGTACATTGTGCCTCCTAAATTTAACAGTTGATGGAAAAGGGTTCAGTCAGTTGGAATTTCTATGACTAATCCTTAGTTTTCAAAGAAGTCTGAAAGTATAAAAGTGGGGGAATGTGGAAGTAAAGAACGACTACAGAATTTTATACATTTTGTATTATCTACTGCAATGGGTATGGAAAGTATTCAAACCCCATTAAATTTTTCACTCTTTGTTTCATTGCAGCCATTTGGTAAATTAAAAAAAAAAGTTCATTTTTTCTCATTAATGTACACTCTGCACCCCATCTTGACTGAAAAAAAAATCAAAAATGTAGAAATGTTTGCAAATTTATTGTTAAAGAAAAACTGAAATATCACATGGTCATAAGTATTCAGACCCTTTGCTTAGTATTGAGTAGAAGCACCTTTTGAGCTAGTACAGCCATGAGTCTTCTTGGGAATGATGAAACAAGTTTTTCACACCTGGATTTAGGGATCCTCTGCCATTCTTCCTTGCAGATCCTCTCCAATTCCGTCAAGTTGGATGGTGAACATTGGTGGACAGCCATTTTCAGGTCTCTCCAGAGATACTCAATGGGCTTAGGTCAGGGCTCAGGCTGGGTCAGTCAAGAATGGCCACTGAAATGTTCTGAAACCACTCCTTTGTTATTTTAGCTGTGTGCTTAGGGTGATCGTCTTGTTGGAAGGTGAACCTTTGGCCAAGTCTGAGTTCCAGAGCACTCTGGTTGCAATTGAAGGAAACATGAATGGTGACGTTGGCGGCGACGGGCGGGAGCGCGCACGTTGTTGGCGCCCCGCCAGCATCGCCATCGCATGTTTACATGCGGCGACACCTCCGGCGACACACCAGCGATCTTACAGACGGCGCCGCTGGGGTGTCTAAAAACCCCAGCGGCGATGTCGTAACATGGGAGCCTGTGGCTCCCATCGCCTGTGAGATAGTCGTCCCCCGTTTACATGGGGCAATGTGTGCACATCGTCCTAGAGTGGTCGCCTGGTTTCAGAGCGCTGCTGTGAAACCAGGCGACCACTCAAATGCGTCGCCCTCGCCTATTCACATTAAAATTCGCCTATAAAATCACCGCCTACATCGCCAGGTGTGACGGTACCCTGAGAATTATCACCAAAAAGTTCTATATTTTTCTTATCAGACCAGATAATCTAAGGGTACCTTTACACGCTGCAATCGCGGGAGACAATTTTGGCGGCGATATTTCTCGTTGGAAGTATCGCTGCCAAATTGTCTCCCTATTGCGGCGTGTAAATAGGGAAATTGGCGGCGATAAAACAAATGTTGCCTGGTTTCGATTTCAGAGCAGTGCTCTGAAATCAGGCGACCGGGGCGAGGCGAAATATCGCCGCCAAATTCCCTATTTACACGCCGCAATAAGGAGGCAATCTGGCGGCGATACTTCCAGCGAGAAATATCGCCGCCAAAAATTTCTCCCGCGGTTGTGGCGTGAGAAGGTACCCTTATTTCTCATAGTCTGGCAGTCCTTTGTGGGTTTTTTTTTGCAAACTCTATGCGGGTTTTCATATGTCTTGCACTGAAGAGAGACTTTCGTCCGGCCACTCTGCCATAAAAGCCCAATTGGTGGAGGGCTGCAGTGATAGTTCACTTTGTGAAACTTTCTCCCATCTCCATACTGCATCTCTGGAGCTCAGCCACAGTGATTTTCGGGTTCTTCTTCACCTCTCTCACCAAGGCTCTTCTCCCACGATTGATCAGTTTGGCTGGACAGCCAGGTCTAGGAAGACTTCTGGTGGTCTCAAACTTCTTCCATTTAAGGATTATGGAGGCCACTGTGCTCTTACGAACCTTGAGTACTGCATACATTGTTTTGTAACCTTGGCCAGATCTGTGTCTTGCCACAATTTTGTCTCTGAGCTCCTTGGGCAGTTCCTTTGACCTCATGATTCTCATTTGGCCTGACATGTACTGTGAGCTGTCAGGTCTTATATAGACTGGTGTATGCCTTTCCAAATCAAGTCCTATCAGTTTAATTAAACACAGCTGGACTCCAATGAAGGAGTAGAGCCATTTCAAGGAGGATCACAAGGAAATAGACAGCACGTGACTTAAATATGAGTGTCTGAGCAAAAGGTCTGAATAATTATTAGTGATGAGCGAATACGGTAATATTCGCACTTGCTATACTCGTAATGAGTAGTTTTTAATACTTGCGTAATTGTCCGAATAGCGATTACAATGTAAGTCAATGAGTGAAAGGCTCCGCCCACACACATCCGGCTATAAAACGAGTATTTCCGGGACAGGGCGAGCTTTTTCAAATTTTTACAGCATAAAACACCTGGCTGTGCCCACCAGAGAGAGCCTAACATTCAGTCTGCTCTCCCTGAGGTGCCAGCTCCTATTGTTTACTGATGGGAGCTGTCAATTTATGTCAGATCGATAACGATCAACACATCACTCACTCACTTTTTAAACCCCCCTAAGACTCAGCAAGGTGCTCCCTGACGAAGGAAGCTGAAACGGCCGCAGGGGTCAGCAGCGCCATAACATATGTGGTAATTTGCACTATATTCACTTTATAATGGCTACGCAGGATACTAGATGCATATAGGCAGCAGTGAATTTGGGTTCAATCTAGATGTGCAGGTGGCTCTTTACAAGCTGATCATGCACTACAATATTGATGTAACTGCCATCTATGCTGTATACATGTTTTAACCATACCCTATATAAATGTATGTGAGGATATGGTATATATCTATGTATGGGGATTGTACACAAGAAATATTTCATGTATTTACATGCTATAACCCTGTACAGTGTATACATGTTTGGTTACCTGCCTGTACTTTGTATATTGGTTACAATTATTGCACAGGTTTTGGTGTCTGCCCACCGACCTTGTACTGCTTTTTCTGTTGTGTTTGTCCCTCTATATCAATTGGATTTTATTAATAAATTCTTGAAGGTTTTGCATAAGTCTCCTCTCCATAAGGTAGACAGCAAATTCCCCAGACCTAATTTAATTTAGTAACCTAAAACATTAACAACATAGTTCAACTAATATATAATCACACATGTTCTAGAATCTCACGATGAGATAGAATCAGGCCCCCATCTGGTCGTTTCATAAAACTCTGACCTCAAGAACTCTCTCCCCCAGGGATACAAAAATCTAAATGAGATAAGGCCGGCTTCACACCATGATTTTAGGGATCCGGGGCTGTCCGG
The DNA here is from genome assembly GCA_033576535.1 of Allobates femoralis. Taxonomy (NCBI): domain Eukaryota; kingdom Metazoa; phylum Chordata; class Amphibia; order Anura; family Aromobatidae; genus Allobates; species Allobates femoralis. Next base: position 686,557,008 of record JARQOC010000003.1, on the reverse strand, counting down.
TGTGAACAGGACAGCCCCGGATCCGATTTTGGCCCCATAGTATTCCTATGGGGCCGGATGGCGTCAGATGGCAGTGATTTGCCATTCGGTTCTCTGCTGTCAGGGAAGATCCGGCAGAATTAGTTCCCCCCCCCCCCCCCCCCCCCCGGACACAAATATCAGCTTGCAGCGTTTTTGTGTCTGGGGCAAAAATCTGACAAAATCAGATCCTACCGGATCCGATGCGATCCGGCGCTCCCTAACATGGGAGACTATGGGTGCCGGATCCGGACACCGGGTGCTAAAGTTAAGCGGCGGCCAGCGCTGAACTTCAACACCTGGAGAGCTCCCGGCAGAAATTTCAGAACCACTGCCAGCTCCCCACTAGCCGCGATCCTGAAATTTCAGGACTGGACAGCGGCAGCAGCCGCACACTGTCTGTCCTGGCACAAAACAGGACCGGAGGGCATATTTACCCTCCGGTTCTGTTTTCTCTGAACCTGTCAGGCTGTGTCCGGTGCATCCAGCAAAACACCGAACACAGCCTGACAGCAAAAAACCGTGGTGTGAAGCCTGCCTAACCTCTACATTCGAGTAGTTGCCTCTCAGAGGAGCTAGCAGCCTGCTGCTAGGTGCAATTAATATTTACCTGTCAATTTTTTGGTGAGTTATTCTGTACCTGAGTGGCAGAGCCCTATGGTAACCTCGTGTCAATAAATGCCACCAGTCACCTCCCTGACAGCATGGCTGGATGCTGGTGCCACAACCGCCCCCATCTGTGAGTTGCAGGTGATTGAGCACCGGTATACAGACACCTGTGTTGCCTCTCAGAGGAGCTAGCAGCCTGCTGCTAGGTGCAATGGATATTTACCTGGCAATTTTTTGGTGAGTTTTTTTCTGATTTTATGTCCTATTTCGGTGAATCTCAAAATGTTAAACAAACATATTGCAGCAAACACATGGTTAGGACTTGTAAGCATGAGGGCCCTTGACGGTCGGTTAAAAGCTTACGTATTTTGGCCAAAATATCCGCTTACACCTCACATTTTCATCTTTAGTGTTTTGTTGCACCTTTTTTCATCTGTAGTTTGAGGCTGGGCCCTCTGGGGCGGCTGTCATTTGTGAGGCATATAATCGGTGCGGAGCAGCCCGCCTGATCTAAAAGTAGCGCGTGACCAATAGGCTGCTCAGACACTATGCTTCACATGTACCTGAGTGGCAGTGCCCTATGGTAACCTTGTGTCTATAAATGCCACCAGTCACCTCCCTGACAGCATGGTTGGACGCTGGTGCCACAACCTCCCTCATCTGTGGGTTGCAAGTGATTGAGCACCGGTATACAGACACCTGTGTTGCCTCTCAGAGGAGCTAGCAGCCTGCTGCTAGGTGCAATGGATATTTTCCTGACAATTTTTTAGTGAGTTTTTTTTTTCTGACTTTATGTCCAATTTCGGTGAATCTCAAAATGTTAAACACACATATGGCAGCAAACATATGGTTAGGACTTGTAAGCATGAGGGCCCTTGACGGTGGGTTACAAGGTTACGTATTTTGGCCAAATTTTTTGGTGAATTTTTAACCTTTACATTTGCCCCTATGGTTTCTGCTTTTTATTAGCTACAGTAAATAAAACAAGACTCTACCTTCAAAAATGCTTCATTTTTCATAGTCCTGGGGATTTTGATAGTTTTAACCTGCTGTCTTAAAGGAACACTCTGCAGTCCGCATCCTTTCCGTGGTTCTTTTGAATTCATACTTTCATGAAGTCCTTAAAAAAATATATATATTTTACTATTTTTAATACAGTAAATCTGCATATAAAATGTACATAGTGTTCAGAGAAACAGCTACTTGCATATTAATTTCCATAAAGAGAATACACTTCAAATGTCCTTACAAAAACTGATTGAAGCTATTTATAACCCAGTGGCGGACCTTGTGTCAAGAGGGCCCTGGTGCAGCAGCAGCTGATGGTGAGGAGCGGTGGGGGGGTCGGGGGGGGTGCTAGCGGATGTCGGCGAGGAGGGGGGCCGTAGGATGCTAACAGATGACGGGGAGGAGCGGGGGGGGAGGGTGTGCTAACAGGTGACAGCGGGGGGGGGGGGGGCGGGGTTGCTATAGGTGCTGCGGCTCCTACCTGCGCCGGGCCACGCAGTCCTGGGAGCTGGGGCGGCAGGAGAGAAGGGGCGGGCGGGATCAGCCAAGGGAAGCAGGAAGCTTCCCCCCTCAGTTGACCCCCTCTCCTCTGACACGGGGTCATGGGGGTCGGTTTGGGGCCCCACTGCAGGCTTGAGGGGCCCCCTAGCCGGTCGGGGCCCTGGTGCAGCTGAACCAGCTGCACCACGGTAGGTTCGCCCCTGTTATAAGCCTAATACCCTCATGAAAAAGTCAGGCTGCACCCATACAACGAGAGGAATGCTTTGACATTTATTCACTGGATATGACCATCTTAAAATGAAGGTATTATCATTTTAAAAAATTTATTTAAACAAGGTTTTTATTATGCTATTTTGCATATACAAAATCTAAATAATTACACTTTTTAAAATGGCCAATAAAACAGTCAGAATAAGCTTACAACTTCATGCAGTTCACTTGTCAGCTCTGCAGTATAGACTGGGGCAGTATAAGCAAAGTCTTTTTATCATTAAAAGGTTTTCATGCTTTTTATTTTTTTAAGTCCGCCTTGGGAAGGAACAAGGAACAAAAAAGGCATGCTTACCCTAAAAATCTGCCCTCAACTCTATTACCAGTTTACTAGAATAGATAATGTTGAGACTATAAGTCACCTGACCCTGCGGAAAATCAGTGGTCATGTGACTGGTGGTCATGATGTCATCTCTACTGCTTCAGGAGCAAACGATGATGCACTAGCCGGAGTGGAGGACAGATTTCAGAGATAAGTATGCTTTCTTTGTTCTTTTATAAACATCCGTTCCTGTGCCTTAAGGCTAGGTCTCACATAACGATATTGGTAACGATATCGTCCTATTTGTGACGTAGGAACGATATCCTTACCGATATCGTTGCGTGTGACTGATAGCAGCGATCAGGCCCCTGCTGTGAGGTCGCTGATCGTTGCACAGGGCTCCTGACCATTTTTTGGTCGTTGGCCCCCCCGCTGGTCACCACACATCGGTGTGTGTGACCGGCGGGGGCAGCAATCAGCGACCTGTCAGGATCCCCCGCCATGTCACAGCGCCGCACAGCAGCGCTGTAACATGACATCCAGGGTGACAAGCGGGCTTAGAGACCCGCTTGTTTACCATGGTTACCGGCACCCGCCCGCTTCCGAGTTGCGGGGAGCGAGCGGGTGCATCCTCTCCTATCCTGTCCCTCACTATTCTCATCTCTCCCTGCTATTTCCCTGTTCCCTACTCTATCCCCTATCCTAAACCCTAATCCTATCCCTCTCCTTGTTCTAAATAAAGAAATCCCCCCCCGAGGCTCACCGGCATCAGAGGCTCCCATACCGGCATCTCTGTAATGGAGATCTCAGGGGTAAAGGACCTGTGATGAGGTCACAGTCATGTGACCCGCCTATACTATACAGTATAGGCCGGTCACATGATACTGACCTCATCATAGGTCCTTTACCCCTGAGATCTCCATTACAGAGATGCCGGTATGGGAGCCTCTGATGCCGGTGAGCCTCGGGGGGGGATTTCTTTATTTAGAACAAGGAGAGGGATAGGATTAGGGTTTAGGATAGGGGATAGAGTAGGGAACAGGGAAATAGCAGGGAGAGATGAGAATAGTGAGGGACAGGATAGGAGAGGTCGGCACCCGCTCGCTCCCCGCAACTCGGAAGCGGGCGGGTGCCGGTAACCATGGTAAACAAGCGGGTCTCTAAGTGCAGGAGAGACCCGCTGTTACCATGGTTACCAGCGTCCGTCCGCTCCCAGGATGCAGGGAACGAGCGGACGCTGGGTACCAACGATCTGGCTGCCCAGAGGTCGCTGGTGAAGTCTGTCAGTGTGACAGCTCACCAGCGACCTGATAACGATGTGTCAACGATGCATCAACGATGCTGATCGTTGTCGGCATCGCTGACACATCGTTATGTGAGACCGGGGCTTTACCTTTGAAAGAGTCTGGAAGACTCCATTAATCCTCTACTGTACTGCAGGAGATCTAGATAAGGCGGGATAGTAACACAATACTTACACAGATACAGACAATTGACGACAGTCCTAAGGTATGTTATTGGCTGCAGCGGTCACTTACACACATATGGCACATCATAACTGCAGAAACTAAGCAACAGGAAACATAGAAGTGGCAGCCTGAGTAAATGGGCAAGTATTACTTCTTTGTATAATATTATTTCTTCCTCATTGGTTTTTTTTTTAAGTGCTAGAAAAGCTTTTCGGTAGGTAACCAGAGGTAGTGCAGGATAGGGTAGAGTACAATAGTTGCACTGATACCTATTTTGTTGCAATTCATTGCTCCACTACAGCAATATAAGTTTTTTTTTATTTTTTCTGTCTTGTGTTATTTGTTGCGTTTTTTTAACCAAAGTCCTCTAAATGGTGTATGATGTTCATGAATTTTGCGCACCCCAAAATGCTCTTTAGCTGTTTTTAACGTGTTTTACTTTTTAGTGCAAAATGTTGTACGTTTTGCAAAATGCAACAAAAATTGTGTCAAAATTTCCAGTGTGCAAACCAATTACTCCATGAGGAATACTAAACTATACTTGTAAAATATTTTGTGACTTTCTGAAAAGTCACAAATAATTGGGCGAAAACTATCTGGAAACCTTAAGGTCCACCAAGTTGGCCAACTATAAAAAACAAAACAAAATGTCGATATATAAAAGTGACAAATGGAAATATGAGTATGATGCAATCAATAAAAGTTGTAAAACACTAAAAACTTGAGAAAAAAAACAAACAAAAAAAAAAACCAGCGCAAATGCAATAATGAATCGGGGTCATAATCTCTGGTACGTAATGTCATCTCTGCCTCTGGCTGAAACATCACCCAAGCAGAGCTCTTCATTTGGTTGGTGCATGTAAAAAGATACTACTATATGTTGGTGCACGTAAAAAGATACTATATGTTGCCCAAATTCTTACACAATAGAGGTGATGTGTTACAGCTGACATATTATCTATACTGTCATTCATCCGCTGCTGGGAGGGGAGAAGTGAAGAAGAGCTATTGACTGAAATTCCATAGAAAACCCCCCAATGCACTCACAGTGTAACTTGCATATGGATAAAAATATAATTTTTGACGTAATTGCACACCATCCTACACTCTGATCATCTAAAGAAAATGTTGCTGATAGGTTCACTTTAAGAGTAGCCTAAATTTACTGGACTCAACCTATCCAAGTACGTGGAAAATCATTTAGACAAAAATAGTCATGGTCAAAAGCTTTTGCACCCTTGAAATTGTTCCAGAAAATTAAGTTTTTCTCACAGAAAATTATTGCAGTAACACATGTTTTGTTATTTCCTTTGTGTGGCTTGGAACAATAAAAAAATTGAGGGAAAAAGGCAAATTATACATAATTTTCCACAAAACACCAAAAATAGGTTGGACAAAACTCTTGGCACCTTTCTAAAATTGTGGGTAAACAACTTTGTTTCAAACATGTGATGCTCAAACTCACCTGTGGCAAAGAACAGAAGTGGGCAATATGAAAATCACACCTAAGGCCCCATTCACACACTCCTTTTTTTGCTGCGTATTTTTAAGCACAAGCTCATCACAAACCAGGAGTGGGTGATTAAACATATAAGTGGAGCACTTGTTTCTATAAGGTCTCGGACACACTCATCAGAGTTTCACTGAAGAGACTCTGAAAGGGCGGCTGGAGCAGTGACCCTGAACAGCCTCTCCCTATCAGGACGGGACTGTCAGCTGCTTGTTTTTGTGCAACTCCAGACTCCCCGTCCAGAGAGGGAGAGGCCGTTCAGGGTCACTGCTCCAGCCCTTTCAGTCTCCTCAGTCAAACTCTGATGTAACTAGGAAAGTGTGTTCAAGCCCTTATGTCCACTTTACACACACCAACTTATCTGTCCAACTTCTGAACAACTTACTGGTTGCAGTGAAATCATGGACAAATTGTTCCATTTGTACACAGTCACAAAATGGAGCAATGTGTCCATGATTTCACTGCAACCATTAAGTTGTTCAGAGATTGGACAGATAAGTTGGTGTGTGTAAAGTGGCCCTTATGGTGGGTTTACACGTCACGATATCGGCGTCCAACTCCGACCAAAAGTCACGTAGTTCGGGCGTTGGAGCCGATATCGTTTGCGCGTTGTACGGTGTGAACGTACAACGCGATGCAGGAACAATGGCAAAACGATATCGGGGGTCGAATGAGCGTGCTATTCGACCGCCCGATATCGGATGCCGGTTGGAGCAGGATCGTGCTGTGTGACAGCCCAACTCCGATGTGTAGGGCAACGTCACACATTGACTCCAATGTTAACTGGTCGTTCCTGCGTCGGGGGGCATAGACATTGTACGGACGTTGCATCCCGATATCGCGCCGTGTAAGCCTCCGATGCGATGCAGGGAAAAGCGCGCACAAAAAGCGCGCTCCCGCATCGTTGGTTGCGATATCGGCCCGATATCGGGACGTGTAAACCCACCATTAGACCTTTCCTCTGAGTGTGCCACTCCCGGTTTTGATTGTTCCATTCCTGGCTTTTTTTGAGCTTGTGCGTAAAAATGCGCAGCAAAAAAAGCAGTGTGTGAATGGGGCCATAAACCAGATAAAAATGGGAGACGTTGACTCAATCTTTGCATTGGGTGTCTGTATTTGCCACACTAAGCATGGAGAACAGAATGAGAAGAGAACTATCTGAGAACTATCTGAGGACTTGAGAACCAATATTGTTGAAAAATATCAACATTCTCAAGGTTACAAGTTCATTTCCAGGGATCTCAATGTTCCTTTGTGTGCAAAATAATCAAGAAGTTTACAACCCATGGCACTGTAGATCATCTCCTGCCTGGACGTGGATGACAAAAAAAAATTGATGAAAGGTTGCAACGCACAAATTTGCTCTCTGTTTTTCCTATTTCCTTCCCCTTATCCCTGTATTCCACCAATATCTCATTAGTTTTCCTAGTGTGGTAAATCCTTCAACTAATTACCTGAGTAATTTTTTGTGTGTACAATTTGTCTCATTTGTAGAAATTAGTGCTATTTTTATTCAGTATGTATATGCCTATGATTAAAGGGACACTGTCAGGTCATTTTTCAGTATGATACTAATACTACCCTTGAATAGGGCCTGGGCAGACCTTTTAAAAACATGTAAAATCATTATTGTACCATTTGTAGCTTCCATGTTAGCATTCTCAGACCCCTGCAGTAAGATCCTGGATTAGTCCTCTCCATTATAACCAAACAGGAATAGTCCTGTGCTGTATAAACTGTCATGTAATTATGCACTCCCTCTCAGCAGCTCCCTCCTCCCTTTGATAACAGTGCAGTGTCAGGTTTCAGCAGCTTCTGTTCTGATGAAGACAAGGAGGCAGAGAGCTATTGCCAATCTGACTTATCTAGGCTCCATCTGTTTCTGTAAGCAGGCATCCTGCTGTGACAGTTTCTGTGTTATATTTCACCTCTTTCTTGACTGCAGACACAGAGAGCAGAGAAAAGGATACAACCCCCCTCCCCACACACTGATCTCCTGTGCAGTGATGTGGTGTGAGTATGTGACATGCATATTAATGCTTATGGGGAGTGGACAGCAGAGAACTAAGTGGATCATTCACTGTGAGTGACAGATGGAATTAATCTCTTTATTTGACGTTTTACAGAAGATAGGAATATAAATAAAAAAAATACTTGAATAGAGAGAATTTAGAGCGAGGAATTGGAAAATCATAGCAGTTACATATGGATTTTTGACCTGACAGTTTTCCTTTAAGACCTCTGGATCGAAACATGTCAGGCTTTGTGTCTTCATGGTTTTCCATGTTCGTAACATGCATATTTTAATGGTATCCTAAAAAAAACCAGTGTGATGTTTTAAAAAATTTGCTTGGAGTTCTTGATTTTTTCCTTTTTTCACATAATTTTACTGTTTACTGAAAACGGAATGAGACCAACAAAGAAAAGAACACAGGACCTGAAGACAGATATGGTGGAAGTTCAAAATTATTTTGAGGTTGTTTTACTGCCTCTGGCACTGGGTGACTTGACTGTTTGCAAGGCAAATCTGTAGAATACCAAAGGATTTTGCGTGGCAACGTAGTATCCAGTGTCAGAAAGCTGGGTATGTGTCCTAAGTCATGGATCTTCCAGGAGGACAATGACCCCAAACATACTTCAAGAAGCCCCCAGAAATGGATGGAAAGATAGTGCTGGAGAGTTCTGAAGTGGCCAGTAATATGTTCAGATCTAAATCCGATTGAATACCTGTGAAGAGATCTTAAAATTGCTGTTGGGAGAGGGAGCCTTCAAATATGAGAGACTTGGAGTAGTTTGCAAAAGAAGAGTGGTCCAACATTCCAGTTGAGAGGTGTAAGGCTGGCTTCACACCACGATTTTGACCTGTCGTGTTCTGTCCGGTGTTTTGTATGAAGCATCGGATAGAACCTGACAGCTCCGGACAGAACAGAACTGGAGGGCAAATATGCCCTCTGGTCCTGTTTTCTGCTGGAATCGGCAGTTCGCAGATTTCAGGAACTGTCCCGGCTGAAATTTAAAAATCACGGCTAGCAGGAGCTAGCGGGTCCTAAAATGTCAGCGGGGAGCTCTCCACGGTGCTGAAGTTCAGCGTTGGCCGCGCTGAGCCTCGGCACCCTGGGAGTCAGACTCATTTTCTGTCGGATCCGGTGCGAAAGACTCCCATGTTAGGGGACGCTGGATCCGGGAGGATCCGATTTGTTCAGATTTTTGCCCTGGACAGAAAATCGCAACAAGCTGAATTCTCCCGGATCCTCCTGGACAGATGGAAACTGGATGGCAAAACAATGCCATCCGGCTCCATAGGAATACTAAATCGGATCTGGGGCTGTCCGGTTCACACCAGACAGCTCCGGATCACCAAAATCGTGGTGTGAAGCCGCCCTAAGAAGCTTGTGGAAAGTTATAGGAAGCGATTGATTGCAGTTATTTATTCCAAAGGGTGTGCAACCAAATATTAAGTTGAGGGCGCCAACAATTTTATCCATTCTATTTTTGGGGGTTTGAGTGAAATCATGTTCAATTTGCCTTTTTCCTTCTGATTATTGTGTTTTTCCAGCTCACACAAAGGAAATAAACGTGTAAAACAAATCATGTAATTGCAATAATTTTTTGGGAGAAATAATTCCTTTTTCTAGAACAATTTCAAGGGTGACAACGATTTTGGCCATAACCGTATGTATCTGGCCAGCCACAGCTTAAACCAGCAAAATCAGCGACAACCACAGTGGCTCCTATTTGATACAAAAATTAACTAATTGGATAGAAATCTGATCCACACTCACCTTCAGGATCCTTGTGAGTGAAATCCATGGTCCTAGAAAAAAAAAGATGTAGCTGTGTGTAAATAATATATAGTGTAATATATGTGAATATACAGTATAGCAATATAATAAAAGTAAATAATATACAGTATAGCATAATATAGAGTACAATCTAATAGCATAAAATATACAGTATAACAATAATATATAGTATTTAATATACATTATGATATATAGTATAACATACATTATAACAATATATAAAATAACCATATAATACATAATATACAGTGTAATAATATAATATACAGTACAACAGTGTAATATATAACAATATAATGTATAAGAATATAAAGTATATGATTTTATAATAATTTATAGTATAGCAATAGTACATAGTATATTATACATTATAAGAATATTAATGTGTATATAACATACAGTATAATATAAAGTAGAAGCATAATATATATCATACAGTATAATATATACTGCAGTATATAATTTACATAAATACGCCTACCAATCTCTGAAGATAAAGACCAAAAAGCATGTGATGATGTTACGGTCACTGATCAGTCATGTGCACCTGATCTCATGATTGTGACATCATCACAGGTCCTGTATGCAAGGCACAGAGATCAGTCGAAGGCGTGCAGCGTCGGTTTAATTCGTCAGTTCCGCCACAGCGGTTGCCATATTCGGACACCCATCAGATGGGTGTCCGAATATAGCGATCAGAACTTGTTCTGGCCTCTGGCCAATCCCATGATAGGAGGACATGACTACAGGGGAAGTTGATGACAAATGACACAAGGCAAGTATTATAATAAATGATATATAAGTGTTATTGTTCTATACAACACAATTCATTGTGACATGACCCCCCTAGGGTCATGGGGTACTCGGAACCGGGCAACAGTTCTGCTGGGGGTCGAGACCCGGCACTGTGACCCTGGTGGTGTCAATAAAAGTTTGTGGATTATGGTTTTGGAAATCAAATCATGACGCTACCCAAGGTGTTCGGCTATAGATGGTCGACACTGCGGTGCGGGACCTCTGGGGATGATGGTATAGCAGCTGCGATGGTGAAGCCGTTCCCCAGGGCAACCGTTAAAGTCTATGTGATGGTAGGCCTGAGGGGTGCAGAATAAGTGACAGACACAGAGTTCTCAGTCCTTTACCTTTACTGTTGGTTCAAGGTGCATACCATGACACTGACAACAGGAGGTTCGGTGAGTCTGGGCGGCCTGGAAGCAAGTTGGTGATCTCCTCACAGTATGAGTTCTAAGGCCTCCCTGCTGTGCTCATCTTTGTTGGACCTTGCTGCTGCCTGTAGCTAAGCTGCGGCCCTCTCCTCCTCCTGACAAGTCTCTCATCCACATGGCATGCAGCTTGAGCCCTTCTCTGGCACCTCTCCGCTGGCTGAGGTCCTGGGCTCTAGTACACTGCTGTACCTTAAGGTGCTTGGTGTGGCCAGGATACTTGAAATCTCCTGTCCTGTATTTGCTATTGTCCTGTATTTGCTATTGGGTCGTTAGTACCCTCACAGTGTCGGACTCAGGTGTCTGTTTCTGACGCTCTGCTCTGGGGTGAGCCCATCACTAGTGTGGCACCCCAGGGGTTAATGTGCCACAGTAACATCACACGGGTTCCCTCCCCACAACACACTGACCCACACTAGCACCTCTTGGCCAGAAGGGGGAGCTCAACCAGCTCCCTTATATACTCCAGGTCAAGAGGAAGTAGTCAGTCAGAAGAAGTTAAGTCTAGAGGAGAGCTCTAGAGAGTCCAGTTCCTGGGAAACTGAGGGAGATTGTGGTGTTAGGCTATGTGCGCACTTGCCGGGTTTTGGGCGGTTTACCTGTGTAAACCGCCGGTTTGTTTACATTAGTTTTATGTAAATTTATGTTAATCCAAACCGGCGTTTGGATTAACATTAAAACCAATGTAAACCGACCAAGGCTGTGCACACTCCGGCGGTTTACACAGCCTCATCCGTTGCTAACCCGCAGGTTTCCCAGCGGGTTAGCAAAGAATGAGCTTGTTCTATAAAACGGCGGTTCTGCAGCGGCTGCAAGCAGAATCATGTGCTGCTTCCAGCCGCTGCAGACTCGCCGGCGAGAACACGCTGTGCAACCGCCGGCTACCGCCCGTCACCCGCCCGGCTCCCGCCGCACATACCCGCCAGGAAGCCGGTGGACGGCGCCGGAGCTTCCTGGCGGGTTCCGCCCAGCCGCCGCCGACCAACCCGCCGGTAAGTGTGCACTTACCCTAAAGGAGCTGCGCCAGGCTTCTCCACAATCTGCTCATCGATTCCAGGCCTAGCCATGGTCTGAGGAAAGGAGAACTAAGGACAGAGAAACACATCTGGGAGCTTGAGTGCCAGCACCGCTCGCCCCAGGGGAGAGCACAGAACGGACACCAGATCCGACACTGTGACTGACAAACACAGCACAGTAAATCCAGGAATAGTGGAGTTTCCAGATCAACACTGTACCAGTGCAAAGCAACACGGCGGGGTCAACAGTGCATAGAAGACTCAAGTTGCCTAGCCAAGGGGTACCAGAAGGGAGAGAGAGAGTGAGACAGTGCCAGCAGCTCAGCTAGAAGCAGCAGCAGGGTCACACACACACAGCGCAACACGAGGAAGCTGAGGACCCGGACAGGGTGGGAGCAACCCGGCCTCCAGTACAGACTCCGTGGACAATCTGCTACAACAACTGCAGTAAAGCTTTGGAAAACTACAGAAACGTGAGTGTGTGTTCCTTCAACCTGTCTGCACTATCCATCCCTTACTATCACATCCACCATAGACTATAACAACCACTGCCCCGAGGAATTCGCCTCTACCTACGGAGAGCAGTACCATCTAAGCTACCTAACATCATCCCCGGAGGTTCTGCAGCAGCGGTGGTCCCATTCTTGACCACACACCGTGGGTGGCGTCACGACAAACTCTAATCCCCTGTAAATATCACCCCTTTTACTTGCCAGGGCCCGGGACACAGTCCGGACCAGGCCCTCCGTGACATCCCCCAGTAGCAACCCGGTCTGGTTCCGAGTATCCCGTCCCAGTGGGCTCGACACTAGCTCCACTCCCCAGGTCCTTTCCTCGACTTCCTCAGACCCTTGCCAACGGGTCCCTCATGCTCACTCTTGTCCTGGGACGAGCCTGACAGTGCTCCAGTCCCTAGGACATCTGTCCTGTTCTTCCTCCCAGACTTTCTGACTAACTTCCCCACCAGACCAGAATTTATAGGGAAGCTCCCCTGAAATCGGGTTCAGAGCTCCTCCTTCAGGCCTGGAGTCAGGAAAACTGTTGCATGCTATGGGCTTACCTGATGTGAAGACCCCTGCTTGCTTCCAGGCATGACATCACCCTGCCCCGGAGGGAAATAAAGCGATTGTGGCAACCGGACTCTGGGATGACATATTTGTATCATTATTCAGCACTGTTATCTATATGTACAGATTTATTATTTACTTTTGTACTACTGTCCAAGAGTTCCCACCTTTTTTCTTTTCTGTACTTTCCTTTTATACATTTTTATCAATTTTGTTTTTAATGAAATCTACGTACATAATCACTAAGTGGCGTCGGTCACCCACTTCCGTTTGGTTGTCCCTAACAAGCGCCAGTGGCAGCAATATTTGCAGACCCAAGTGATAGGTGTGCAAATATGGCGCCCGCTAGCAGTAGTGGCCCCTCGCACACAACTGCTAGTGGTTCTGCCGACAACTGGACCCTATGTCATTTGAAACCGATGCCTGGAATTGCCGAACGCAATTGCTACACCGCTGAGACCGATTAGCTCCGCTTGACTCTGGCTCTGTCTGTGCACTTGATTGATCACATGACCATGAAATCACCACAGGTCCTGTACCGTCCTGCTTCCTGTATGTGACACAGGGTGCGGGCAGCACAGGGGGGCACAGAGAGCACACAAGTGGGGGCTGAGACAATGCACTGGAGGCAGAGAGAGCAGGGGGGTGGAGGGGCACAGAAAGCAAACAGGGGGCAAAGACAATGCACTGGGGAGGCACAGAGAGCACACCGGGGGCACAGACAATGCACTGGAGGGCAGAGAGAGCTCATAGGGGGGCAAAGAGCGCACAGGGGGACACAGAGAGAACAGCACAGGGAGGACAAAGAGAGCACAGGGGGGCACAGAGAGCACACAGGGGGGGCAGAGACAATGCACTGGGGAGCAGGGAGAGTGCACAGGGGGGGAAAGAGTGGGAAAGAGTGCAGAGGGGGCACAGAGAGCACACAGGGGGCAGAGACAATGCACTGGAGGCATAGAGAGCGCCAATGCCCCACATATAGTAGTATATAATATTCAGTAATTACATCCACATTGTATCCTGTACACACACTGACCTTACAGTGATCTTCTCATGCTCCTGGTTCTCACCCTTAGGGCTATAGTGCTTGCAGGCTATGTGTCCCTCCATCTCCTTCCCTCTTAGATCCAGGGGTCTTGCAGGCTGTGTGTCCCTCCATCTCCTCCCTCTTAGATCCAGGGGTCTTGCAGGCTGTGTGTCCCTCCATCTCCTCCCTCCTAGATCCAGGGGTCTTGCAGGCTGTGTGTCCCTCCATCCTCTGTAGACGCCTCTCCCAGCTCCAGCCTTCTAGGAACATGCCCGGTTTCCATGGTGACGCGCACTGAGAGATTCACATCTGTCTCCTCCTTGGATACCCATGGCGATAGATCAGCGCATGCGCAGACTTTGGCAACACTGCTGTATCGAGTCTGCATTCGCGGACTGAACAGTTGCGGCTTCCGTTCTGTCCCGGAAGTAAAATTACGTGTAAACAATCGTGGCTCCGGTTGTACCGGCGGCACAGACCATGCCTCGCTATGCGCAGCTCGTGATGGGGCCGGCGGGGAGCGGGAAGGTGAGCGATCTCCGGGGATACACTGAATGGGGGGACACAGCCCAGCACATGACAGGGGGACAACGCCTCTGTGTGATATCTGCGCTGTCTGAATGGAGACAAACTTGTTCGTATCGAGAGGCTGAAAGCTAAACCGATCAATAGTGTTCGCAGCTGGGCGTTTGCTACAATGTATTCATGACAGGTAGTCCTATATAAGCGAGTTATCAGCAGCACAGGTATCTGTCCAGAGCAGGGCTGCCACTAGGAATTTCGGGGCCCCTTACTGCCAACATTTTGGGGCCCCCCTGAGACTCCGCCTCCACCCAAACATACATGATACTTATAGTGAAAAATTGGAACAGCACCAAAAATCACCTCAATTTATGTGCAAAGCTTTCCCAACCAATAATCCAGATGGCTCCTTACAATAGAGTAAAAAAAAGGAAAAACAGCACAAAAAAATAGAAAAAAGTAGACTTTATTGCCCAATGCGTGGCCACACCATTGGGCAATAAAGTCCACTTTTTTGTATATTTTTGTGCTGTTTTTCTTTTTTTACACTCTCTCTCTTTATTATATATTACACACTTGAGACTCCTGTGGGCTGAATATACAATAGCTGTATACACAATAGAGAATACACAATAGAGACGGCTGCGGGACAAATGCACAATGGAGACTGCTTTGAGACGTATGCACATTAAATGCTGCTGAGGGATGTATGCACATTAGTGACTGCTGCAGGATGTATACACATTGGAGACTGCACAGCCTGAAGGCAGTCAGCAGACTCACTTTCTCTCACCGTCTGACTCTGTCTAACTAAGTTACTCCTGTTCCCACCCCTCCCTACTCCTCACTACAACTAAGCCCTCCCTCCAAGCAGTGTACACACACACATGCACACCTAGCCAGTTACACACACACACAGCCAGGCATGCACACACACACGCACACCCAGGCACACGCACGCACACACTGCACACACACACGCGCACAACCCGGCCAGGCACGCACACACATGCAAACTAAGCCAGGCACGCACACACTTGCACACTCAGCCAGGCACGCACACACTTGCACACTCAGCCAGGCACGCACACACTTGCACACTCAGCCAGGCACGCACACACTTGCACACTCAGCCAGGCACGCACACACTTGCACACTCAGCCAGGCACGCACACACATGCACACCTAGCCAGTCACCACACACTGCACACTCAGCCAGGCACGCACACATGCACACCAGCCAGGCACCACGCACACTCACAGCACTACACTGCACCTCAGCCAGGCACGCACACACATGCACCCTCAGCCAGGCACGCACACACTTGCACCCTCAGCCAGGCACGCACACACTTGCACCCTCAGCCAGGCACGCACACACTTGCACCCTCAGCCAGGCACGCACACACTTGCACCCTCAGCCAGGCACGCACACACTTGCACCCTCAGCCAGGCACGCACACACTTGCACCCTCAGCCAGGCACGCACACACTTGCACCCTCAGCCAGGCACGCACACACTTGCACCCTCAGCCAGGCACGCACACACTTGCACCCTCAGCCAGGCACGCACACACTTGCACCCTCAGCCAGGCACGCACACACTTGCACCCTCAGCCAGGCACGCACACACTTGCACCCTCAGCCAGGCACGCACACACTTGCACCCTCAGCCAGGCACGCACACACTTGCACCCTCAGCCAGGCACGCACACACTTGCACCCTCAGCCAGGCACGCACACACTTGCACCCTCAGCCAGGCACGCACACACTTGCACCCTCAGCCAGGCACGCACACACTTGCACCCTCAGCCAGGCACGCACACACTTGCACCCTCAGCCAGGCACGCACACACTTGCACCCTCAGCCAGGCACGCACACACTTGCACCCTCAGCCAGGCACGCACACACTTGCACCCTCAGCCAGGCACGCACACACTTGCACACTCAGCCAGGCACGCACACACTTGCACACTCAGCCAGGCACGCACACACTTGCACCTCAGCCAGGCACGCACCACTTGCATACTCAGCCAGGCACGCACGCACATGCACACCTAGCCAGTTTCACACATGCACACTCAGCCAGGCACACACACATGCACCCTCAGCCAGGCACACACACATGCACCCTCAGCCAGGCACGCACACACATGCACTCAGCCAGCACGCACACACTGCACCTCAGCCAGGCACGCACACACTTGCACACTCAGCCAGGCACGCACACACTTGCACACTCAGCCAGGCACGCACACACTTGCACACTCAGCCAGGCACGCACACACTTGCACACTCAGCCAGGCACGCACACACTTGCACACTGAGCCAGGCACGCACACACTTGCACACTGAGCCAGGCACGCACACACTTGCACACTGAGCCAGGCACGCACACACTTGCACACTCAGCCAGGCACGCACACACTTGCACACTCAGCCAGGCACGCACACACTTGCACACTCAGCCAGGCACGCACACACTTGCACACTCAGCCAGGCACGCACACACTTGCACACTCAGCCAGGCACGCACACACTTGCACACTCAGCCAGGCACGCACACACTTGCACACTCAGCCAGGCACGCACACACTTGCACACTCAGCCAGGCACGCACACACTTGCACACCTAGCCAGTTTCACACACACTCAGCCAGGCATATACACACACATGCACACTCAGCCAGGCACACACACACACATGCACATTCAGCCAGGCACACACACAAATGCACACTCAGCCACTCACACACACACATGCACACCCAGCCAGGGACATATGGGCTAGATATGCATGGAGGACTTACAGGCGGGACTCAGACTTGTGCCCTCCTATTTACCCTGCTTCTCCCCTCTTGTGCCCCCCCCCCCCATTTACCCTGCTTCTCCTGTCTTGGGGCCCCCCATTTTCCTTGTTTCTCCCCTCATGTGCCCCCCATTCTACCTGTTTCTCCCCTCTTGTGGCCCCCATTCACCCTGCTTTTCCCCTTGTGCACCCCCATTCACCCTTCTTCTCCCCTCTTGTGGCCCCTCATCATTTTCCCTTCTTCTCCCCTTTTACCCCCCCAGTCTCCCTGTTTCTCCCCTCTTGTGGCCCCCTCCACTCACCCTGCTTCGTCCCTCTTGTGGCCCCTGTTCCCCCCACCCCTGCTCTCTTCGGCTCATTGGCGCTTACCTAGCAGTGCTCCTGCTCCCAGACGGTCTTCATGCAGCCGGCACCTCCGCAGCATCAGCGCTTCCGGGTCAGGAGGAGCTCAGCTGCTCTATCCAAGCTGAGCTCTCACACTGATCCCGAAGTGCCGGCAGTGCACGCAGGGGGATCAATGCAGTGGCAGCGTCCCAGCAGTATTCAATAGATCCTGGGACACTGCCGCTGCTCTGACACCCCTTGCCTGTATCCCAGGAGAGAGCTCAGGGGGCGGGCCCCGGCGGCGGCGGTGATTCCTCACGGGAGAGGGGGGGCCGTCGCCCATGCAGCAAAACAAGGGGGGGGCCCGCTCCAAACGGCCACGCCCCCCACCAGCACACCCGGGCCCCCCTGCGCCTGTTTAAATGGACACGCCCCCTCTAAAAACTGCCGGGCCCCTTACTCCAGTAAGGCCGGTAAGGCCTTAACGGCGGCCCTGGTCCAGAGCATTGTCCATCTGGATGGACGGACGGATGATGGACAGACGGCATCTTCTAAATGGCTGCATTGATTGATAGCAAGTGTAGGTGTGAAATGGCCATAAACCGCAATGTACCGGCTTAGATATGGGTATATCATACTGTACATAAGCCTGTGTTATTGTTAAATGGGCCCCACAATATTCTGCTGTCTGGACATGCTGGGAATTCTAGTTCTACTGCTGGATGGCCCCAGGCTGTGGATTCCTTTCCCAGTTACACTAAGGCTGTGTGCACACCTAGTGTTTTTTTAAGCGTTTTTTTAATGCATTTTTCAACAAACCACAAGGGAAGACACATGCCAGCAAAGTCAATGAGAATTCTGCTGTGCCACCTTCAGGTTTTTTCTTTGCAGATTTTGGTGTAGAAAAAACGTACACAGAAAATGGTGTGGAAAACTGCATGAAAACGCCGGGCTTTGTCTGCAGCCATGTTTGTCAGGGGGGGGGGGTGCAGATTTGGTGTAGAAATCCTCTGCTGGCCGCACAGCCTAATCATCTTTCCTTTGTGTCTGCAGAGCACCTACTGCTCCACCATGGTCCAGCACTGCGAGGCTCTGAACAGGTCGGTTCAGGTTGTCAATCTGGATCCTGCCGCTGAATTTTTTGACTATCCAGTCATGGCAGGTAAGATGTGTCCCAACATATGTATATAAACTGGTCAAAGAAAAACATCTCACTATGCTGGTGTAACTATAGGAATGCACAGCAGGGATAAATCTCACAGGTGCAACCTAATGCATGGCGATCTAGGACAGAGCCAATGGGCCTCCCCGGGTACCCAGTTTGCAGCTACAATGGGTATGACTGTATGTGCACCACGATGCTATAGTTGTGCCTTAAATCTGGTTGCATAGATGGTTTGATACTGACCTAACGCTGTTCCCCTTGTATAATGGTTCTGATAATCTTGCATTGCATGTAACTATAACTGATCATACTGCAAAACTGGTGAACCTTGATAATTGTACGGATCCAAACTATATTGCATTATTGGTGATACTTAATCCCCCTTCTGCCGACTATTATATGGCATTTAATTATTACACTTTAGTTCTGCACCTCGGTTTCTTTGGACCCACATGGTTCTTTTAATTGTTTTTAAATGTATTGCTGTCGTTCCTCAATAAAGATCACGTATATATAAATAACATAGACTGGTGTGTATGTTGTTATATGCATTGCTCTTTATCCTTTCTTCTTACTATGCTGGTGTAAAACTGCCCATCCGTACTAGACCACTTGGTCAGCAGTTTAGATCATCTCAGATGAAGACAGGTCACTGCAGAGGAGTTGATCTGCAAAGGCTGGTTTCACACTGCAGTTTTTTCCCTGATTAGGATCAATCAGGTTTGTGTGCCAAAACAGGACAGAAACCAGGAGAGGAACTTGCAGAGAAAAACTATAATTGAAAGATTGACACCTGTACTTGGTTTTGGAGCCACTCCTGGTTTTGACACACAAACCTGATCGAACCTGATCAGGGAAAAAACTGCAATGTGAAACCAGCCTCAAGCTGGCTTCACACCACGGCGACATCCGATCCGGGGCTGTCAGGGATGAACCTGGCAGCCCCGGACCGGATCTGGACACAGAACCGGAGGGCCAATTACACCCTCCGGTTCAGTGTGCAGCTGGATGGCTTATTTGCAGCCACAGCTGCTGATAATTCAAGATCGCGGCTTGCGGGTAGCAAGCCGCGGTCCTGAACTGTTAGCAGGGGACAGCTCTGTGGTGCTGAAGTTCAGCGCCCAGCTCCTGGGTGCGGCTCCGGTGCGATCCAGCGCCATTGCCCCCTAACATGGGGGTCTCCGGATCACACCAGACCGGAAGCATCTGGGAGGATCAGCTTATTTCTCCCAGACACAAAAATGCTGCATGCAGCATTTTTGTGTCCTGGAGAAAAATCAGAATCCTCCCGAACTCTCCCGGACAGATGGAAACCAGATGGCACATAGCTGCCATCCGGCTCCATCCGGCTCCATCCGGCCCCATAATATGATATTTTTGTTTAAATGCTGCTGGAGAGGGAGATAATGATTGGCAGCGGTGGGCAGATTAAACATGCAGCGGGTGTGGACCTGCCCTTGGCTGCAGCCCCTAGCCACCTCCTTAGTGGCTGGAGCATGTAAGTTTTCTAAGTGTATTATCTCGGGGTACAGGGCTGCTCATGCGCTGGGTGACCCCTTGTCTGGATGCTGCAGACATGCTGCATCCAGTGCTGTAATTAGATTACCATGCCTGGTTTGGTGGCAGGTCCTCTTTAAACTACAAGTCTGCAGTCAGTCTGACATAGACCATGTGACTTCAGACTTGTGAATCCTCATGTTGCACACATTACACTATGAGCATTTTCTGGTGCCGATGCCAGGAGTGAGTCCAAAACATTCACAAAAAGAGAACATGGTTGTGCACCACACAGCTACAATATCCTGTAGTAAGTGAGCACCAGGTCTATGCTGGCAGAGAGGATCACTTCCGGAACGGCACAGAGGTAAGTGGTGTTATGCTATCAAAGTCCAGGTAAATTAACGTAACAAGGGGGAAAAAAAGCGGCACTCTCCAATCTGTGCTAAAAAAAAAAGTCTTCCCTTACTTTGAAGTTCACATGAAATCAGCAGGTGGGCAGCCGGGACGGGGCAAGTTGTGCGAGGACAACAGCCGTTTTGCACTGTTGCACTGCTTCTATGGATCCAATGCTGCTACCTGACGCTACATCACTTCCTTTTAAAGTGAGCCGACTAATACATCATAATGAATAAAAAACTTCCAGGTATGTTAAAAACAGCTGGATACAATGAAACACTCACAGAAAAACAGATCATTTCTATCACTAAAGCTACCGTTACACGACACGACGTTTAAGCGATTTCACGTGAGCGCGCACGGTTTTGGTATTTTGCCAAGATCACTTTAGAGATATCACACGTATAGATATCGTGAGCAACTCGTCAGTGATGTAGAGAGCAGGTATTCTTCGCAAACCCAGCGAACGATCCCTGGTCATCGCTGTGAATGGGCGAAGTCGCTCACAACATCCTTATCGCGATGTCACACAGAGCGAGGCTACCAGATCGCTTGAACGACATCGCTAGGTTTTCCAGCATGTTGGTAAACCTGTCAACTCCGATCCAGCAATTTATCGCTGCAACTTGGCAGTGTTGCACACAACGAGGTGGCAACGACATCGCTGGTACGCCTCCAAACCCGTGACGTATTGGCGATGTCGCTGACAATGTCGTGCCGTGTAACTGGGCATTTAGACCTACATTTTTTTTGGGATTCATACCTTAGTATTAGTCTGACTTCTGTTCTTAGGCTGGTTCACACTATGTTTAACATGGGGACGCGCGGTGCCTGCGCTCAGCTTGCGCTTCCCCGCCGCAATATGCTGCGGTGGGGAGCGCAAGTGTGAAACCAGCCTAAGTAATTGTTTATGCCAGTCCCCACCCTGGGGGAGAGAATTAACCTTTGTGAGGCCAACAAAGGTCAGCAAATTAGGATCTCCTTGATACTGACTAGATGGCCGCAGCTTTGCTCAATGCAATTGTATAGAGTGAGGCTGGATATAGTATAGTCAGTATGTGTCCAGAAATATGCAGATCACATAACTGCAGGTCACCTGACTGTTCGCTCCTGGCATCGGCACTGGAAAATGCTCAGAGAGTGAGCAGTATGTGTGACGTGAGGCTTACAAGTCTCAAGTCACGTAGTCTGACATAGTGACTGCAGACTTATAGTTGAAGACCAGACAAACCTTTAAAATCTTAAAACAAACAAGTAACTTATTCAAATCAGTACAAAGTTGTACTGTGCCCATTTGATGCCAGTTTTTTGATCAGTAACCACTTTAGCCAAGCCTGAAAAAAACTGATTTTGATCTGGGTCTTCCTCTGTTGTGCTGACGCTGTCAGACCAGTGGCCCAAGGTATTTAATCCTTTATAAACACCAGTTACTTATTGAAATCTGTGAACATGGGCTAATTGCCCACTTTGATGCCAGTCCTGATGCCCAGAGCCCATTTGGGCCAGGGTGAAGTGACCTGAATTCGATGTGGGGCTCTTATCTATGTATCTGCATTGTGAGATCAGTGTCCCAAAGTTATTTAACCCTTTTCAATAATACCTTTTGGTGCCCACCTTGATGCCTTTATTTGTGCCAGTTTTGGACCTTTCATAGCTGTTTTTAGGTGTATTCCCAATCAGGGCTCCTCACTGCATCATATTATATCATTGTGAATTTTTATATTTAACCTGTAAAGAAAACAAAAAAAAAAATACAGAAAAAATAATTGATGAATAACAAATCAACTTCATCTCAGAATAAGAAACTATGGCTAAGGTTGGTTTCACATTGCGTTTTTTGGCCATCCTTGATAGTCTGTTGTAAAACTGACAGCCACAGATCCAAATTGGCCACTATGTATCCCTATGAGCATGGATTGGTGCTCTGTTGCCATCCAATTTGTCACTGATCTGATTCTGTCCGATTTTATTTATTTATTTATTTTTTTGCTGTACTCAGAATCAGAGACTGCTCCGATTTTGGGCACAGCGGACCAAAATGGAGAGATTCAGATCTGACCCGGTCCGCGGCAATTAACTTGGAGGCTTATGGAGCGTGGGTCAGAGAAAACATCAGATTGTGTACCAGAACCCGATTTTAGTGTATTGAGCATGCTCCATACACTAAAACTGCTCTGTTCCTGTGTAATTTCACTTCCGCAATGTATATACATACATTGCAGGAGTGAAATTAACTAAAGCAAGTGTTTTATAAAAAAAAAAAATATCCTCCCCTCTCTGGCATGTCCTACGATGCGCGCCATCTGGTTCCGAGGGCTTAAGGACCTGCTGGGGGTGGGGCTACCTGATCAGCTGATCGGGTAGCCTTGCCCTGCCAGGTCCTTGCGCGCCAACTAGTTCCGAGGGCTTAAGGACCTGCTGGGGGTGGGGCTACTTGATCAGCTGATCGGGTAGCCCTGCCCTGCCAGGTCCTTAAGCCCTCGGAACTAGTTGGCGCGCATCGCGTGACACACCGGAGAGGTGAGGATATTTTTATTTTCAACACTTGCTTTAGTCAATTTCACTTCCGCTATGTATGTATATACATTGCAAAAGTGAAAGAGCCCCTCTTGCCTCCTCCCAGCTCTTTTTGTGTCTGGATCTGTGAAAATCACGGACCCGGACACAGAGATGGCATCCGGAGGCCACATCCGATCCTGTCCATGTGGTCCTGCAAAAAATAGGATCCCCACGGACAGGAAAATATTGTAATGTGAAACCAGCCTAAAGGCCCCGTTACACAATATTGCTAACGATATCGCTGCAACATCACAGGTTTTGTGATGTTGCAGCGACCTCACAGCATGTGACATGCTGCAGCGACCAACGATGAGGTCGCTGATCGCTGCGGAATGGCCAAGATCTTTTTTTGGTCACTGGTCTGCCGCTGTCACGCATGCATCGGCATATGTAACAGGGGCAACGACCAGTGATTCCCCAGTCTGTGCCCGAGACCCTGAACGATCCACGCGACCGTCGGGTGCATCCTGGGTGATCACTGGTAAGTATGCCTGTGTGGCATCTCACTGGCGATCACATAGCGATGTTCCAGCGACCCCGATCATTGGTTGGATCGCTGGAACATCACTGTGTAACCCGGCCTTAAGAAAAATTTCAGCATCGTGTTTAAGTTGTTTTAACAGCAAGAATAGCTCAGATTGTAGGCATACTCTTGTAAAAAACAAACATCAGATTGCAACAGATTTCATTACAGTTATTTGGATCAGTTGCAAAACTTATCGATTACAGAAGGTGTGATTTGGGTATAATGGTTAACAAATTATATATAGATATGACTCTAGTGAAAACAGGGCCTTACTGACCACAAGTCTAGAAGAACATCTGTCACATGATCACTACTTTCTATTCTGAAAACCTCTAGAATAATTTACATGCACGTTTATTTAAAGTGTCAATATTTATTGAAAGAAAAACAATATGCACTGATTGTTAATGATGGGTTACATAACAGACAAAATAATGCTTTTTTGTGCCATATGAGTTATTTTCTCACATTTTTCTGTGCTCTTTTAAAAACTGCATTTTATGGCTGTGTGGGCATGGCCAGCGTCTGCCAGCACTGTATGTGTATTTCCACAGCTTCTGAGAGCAGGCTGATTGTGAACTGTGTGGGGAGCCAGCAGAGAAGGGGTTAACAGATTGTGACTGAGCTGTGTGGAGCCAGATGAGGAGTTTGCAGTGATCCTGACACTGCTTAGCAACTGTATTGAAGGCTAAGCTAATCTGATCTATTGTTTCCTCATGAGCTGCAGTCAGCAGCGTAGGCCACTCCACCTTTTCCTTTTCTGGTTACATGCCCATATTCAGTGTGAAGACGGATCTGACTGATAATGAACATATGTCTGCTTCACATACAGTGTAGTGAGGACACCTTGTGGACGGTTTATGAATACTGTAGTTTCCTTCCAGATTCCATTAATAAAGTTTATTTGAAAGTTTATTAGTCACTTGCTCTACGTTATATTAAATAAAAATTAAAACGGTGGTTATGCTTTAAAGAATATTGTGACCAGCACGTTAATAGCTATTATCTCACATCTATAGTACTGATTAAGACAAATCTTTCTCATTGCATATCTTGTTATACTAACAATAATTTTCTATGTTGCTATGACCTTTTCTTTCAATCTATCTCAGATATTAGGGAGCTGATTGAAGTAGATGATGTAATGGAAGATGGATCCCTTCGATTTGGTCCTAATGGAGGACTAGTGTATTGTATGGAGTATTTTGCTAATAACTTTGACTGGCTGGAGAGCTGCTTGGGTCATACTGAAGATGATTACATACTATTCGACTGCCCAGGTATATTCTTTGTATCTTCAGGGTAACGTTTTGCTACTGAAGTATGTAGACAGAAAATTAATCTTAATATCTCCACTTTCCATGAGCAGGGAACACACTCACCGGCAGGTTTTCAGACTTCCAACTCCTCTCAGAGTGTAGTCAGATGTAGTGTCTCTCGGTCACGGCTTGTTCAGATGACTTTTGCTGTCAGATCAGTTTTTACATCAACTGAATGTCCTTGTGAAAAAACTGCAGCACACATCAATCTCTTCCCAGTTTCAGATGAGACGTGCCTAATCAGGTCTATGTGTGCATATAAAAATTGGATCCCACTTAAAACATTTGTGTGACGTCTGTATTTTACAGATATGTTTCCTTTACTAACCTAAGAAACTGTATTTTATCATGTACATGTAGGTTGATTAAAACTGATCTCACACGAATGACAGTATATTTGAATATTATCCTATTTTTCCTTCTGAAACTGATGATTTTTCAAACCCTCGTCTGACCTTGGCCTTATAGTAAAAGTGTCCTAGAAAGTGATCCGCTGCACACTAAACACCATATATGACATAATGAAGTGTTTGACTAACATATAAGAAACTAATGCAAATTTTGAAGATGAAAATTGTCATTGCAGAAATTGATTCAAGAAACAACATGAAAAATGAGAATCTTAGTTAATGCATTGGCCATTGCATGTTAAGCCCGATAACCTGCGCCAAGGTGTTCTCATGTATATCGGGCCCCTGTCTCCCTTACCTTATGCCTCTGTCTATGGTGCAAATGCTTATGAGGACACTAGCCTCTGAGTGCAATTTAAAACCTACGTGTCTGGGTGTGATATGAGGTTGGACTACAATAAGATGGTGAAAAAAACATGGCTAATCTTGACTAAGCTATCGGGGGAAGGGTGCTCAGTCAAAAACAGCAACATAATAATTTAAAGAAGACTGGCACACCTACAGGTTCAGTAAAATTGTCCTAAAGAGAGGATCTCCTGTGTTCACACACTGTAATAGTTGTCAATCATTTATGGTTGAGTTCACATCTTGTGTCCTTGGCGCTTTTTTTTTTTTTTTACATGCCGTGAGAAAAATACATGAGATCTCCGGTATATTTCCTTGCCTTTGTAAAAGTGGGTTCACATGGATAATGCCAGGAATGAAGGTATAACTGATGTTCTGTGACTTTCTCTAGGTCAGATTGAGCTGTACACTCATTTACCAGTTATGAAGTACCTGGTGGATCAGCTTCAGCAGTGGGAGTTCAGAGTCTGTGGCGTTTTCTTGGTTGATTCTCAGTTCATGGTAGAATCTTTCAAGGTATGTCTTACATTCAAGTAATATGAGCTATCAGAACACCTGCCCTAGAGTGACATCTTCAGCTTTTGCATGCTTTATTACTTTAGTTTTTCAACAATTTTTTTTAAAGGTTCCTCTAGATCCAGATCTGACATTGGGCACAGAGACGTTACTGCATGCTGGGTGGTTTAGTTGCTGAGGCCCAGATTTAAGTAATTAGAATAGATGCACTATACTGTCTGGGCGTCATTCAGTTATTTATCTTATCTGATGTCAGGCTGAGCAGAATAGAATAAGAAGGACATGTTAACGGTGGTTGTTGTTTTTATTTTTTTTTTATCAGTTTATATCCGGTGTCATGGCTGCCCTCAGTGCCATGGTCTCTTTGGAGATACCACAATGCAACATTATGACCAAGATGGATTTATTGAACAAGAAAGCTAAAAAGGAAATTGAAAAGTAAGATTACAAGGGGGTTTGTTAACCCAACTGGGGTATACAAATTAAGCATAAAGCCTTGTAGGGATGTAGGCCTTAGAAGAATTGTACCTTTACTGTTCTGATCACTGTGTTTGTGCTGCAGAAAATCAAAATTAAAATGCATTAATTCGGTGCTCGGTGCACACTTTGTGTGGCCAAGAAGCTCAAGTCGCCATTCCACCCACTAAATTGACATGCCCCATCTCCCTCACCGGTGATGAACAGCGCTGGCTTGTCTGGAGGGAGCAATGTCTGCAGAGATGACTGACTAAGGCCAGCCAGAGCTGTATCCCCTACGAGGCTGCGTGCTGAGGTTATGCAGCCAGTGTGGGCAGATACAGTCCTCATGCCTAATATGTAATCTGTTAATGTTGTATGTATATATTATGTTGGACCTAAACATATTGTTTTTTTGACAGATTTTTAGACCCAGACATGTATTCCATGATTGAAGACTCAACAAGTAAACTAAGAACAGAGAAATTCAACAAGCTGACAAAGGCGATTTGTGAATTGGTAAATTGAGACTCTCTATTAGGACCTATGCACACATTGCTGTTTTGTCATGTTTTTTTCTGCACAGTTTTCTCAGGGTGCCTTTACATTCGCGTTTGGAACGCAGCGCACTGAACGCAGCAAAACGCTTGCGCACATGCGTTCCTATGTTTAACATGGGAACGCATATGCCTGCGTTTGGCTGCGTTTGCGTTCTGATGCGTACAATTTGTGCACCCTCCGAGTGCCCTCCGAATGCATCATGTTGCATTTTCTGTGCGTTCGCGGGCACTTGTTTTATCTGCAAGCGCCCACAAGCGCATAAACAATGCATTGAAGTCAATGGATCCACAGTGTCCTCCGCATGACAGTGCAGGAGAATGCTGCGGATCTCATTGAAATCTCACCCGGTGGCCGCCGGTTATCAGCTACAGCTGCCACTGCTCTCCCGCCGGTGTCCACACGGGAGATTTGAAGATACAGTTGATCTGACAGCTGTTTAAATCTCCCACGCCGACAACGAATCGGTGATGTCGGCGCGGGAGATTTGAAGCAGCGATCAGCTGTTTCTTATCTCCTACACTGATATCACCCTATTCGGTGTCGGCGCGGGAGATTTAAACACCTGACAGATCAGCTGTGTCTTCAAATCTCCCGCGCCGACAACGGAGGGAGATCAGCTGTGCCGGGAGGAGGAGATCTCTGCCGCTGATCTCCTCCTCCTGGCCGCCCCCGAGACAGCTGATTGGCTGGCTGGGGTGCATACTAATGTGAACGCATGCGGAGATTCTCCGCTGCGTTCACATTAACATGGCTGCGTTTGCGTCTGCATGCCATATGCATGCAGACACAAACGCAAGTGTGAAGCCAGCCTTACAAAACCTGAATGGTTTACTGATGCCAGCAAAGTGAATGAGAAACCTGAAGTGTCATGCACACGTTGCTTTTTTCATGGCTCTCAGATTTGCTCCAGATTTCACACATACTAATTATTGAAGAAAAATCTGCAACAAAAAAGGCATGTATTTTATACTGCATTTTCCCTGCCAAGAGCTGCACTAATTACTTAACGTGTGCACATATCCTTTATCTGATTTATTATGTTAACTAATATTGAATTTCTATGATACACAATTGCAGATCCCTAGCATATTTCAATGTGATATTGTTGAGGGTCTCAGTTCAATTACAACTCCATCAGTCACTCCTAATTGGTATATTTTTAGGCATTTACACACGTCTGCGTTATCGCAAGTAAATGATACGGACACCAGAGCCGTCTCAAGCCTTACTCATGCCTTCGCCGTATAAGCACACTGCGCAAGCGTTTATTAAAACACACATTTTTGTACAGAAAGCAAGAGGCGTGTTAGAATTCTGGAACTTTCTACAAAATAATCATCTCCTAATTGGTCAATCCTTATCAAACATTCAAATATCTGAATTCCTTTCTTAATAAGCTGCATGGAGCGTGGGCACCATCTAGTGTATAACAGACAACATAACAACATAACATTTTCAAATTAAAATATATATGGAAAAAGAGAAAAGTTATGATATTTCTTTAACCCTATAAATTCTATTCCTCAACAATATATACACATGGATATGGTTTTCACGTTGTCATGCAGATTTTTCCATGTTCAGCTTGATGATTATGTCACAAATTTTAATTGTTTATTGTAAAAGGATGAAATCCATAGTAAGGTCTGAATGTAACACTAGTTTTTAGCTGCGGAATACTCACTGACATTTGGCGAGATCTATGGTGGATAATGTGCAGACCTGGCTTATGATTCTCTTTATCTGTGTTAGATCGATGACTACAGCATGGTTCGGTTCTTACCATTTGATCGATCAGATGAAGAATGTATTAACATCGTTCTCCAACATATAGATTTCTCTATACAGTACGGGGAAGACCTGGAGTTTAAAGAGCCAAGGGTACGTTCAGGATTGATGGAAAACAAAGCAAATTATGTTTTTCTGTATTAATTTTGTGTTTATTAGAGTATTATTATTAAATTTTATATTATAAATAGAATGGAGCATGGCAAAACCATTATGAAAATATAAGTGATCTTGAAGACTTGTCTCCACATTTATATTTGACCCAGGACCCGTAAAGCAAAAAAATGATCTCTACATGTCTGCCTAGGCCTGCAGCATTCCCATGTGAATAATCAAAAGGAAGATTTCTGATAGCTCCTTATTTCTGAAATTGCCATATTTTTCGGATTATAAAACGTACCGGACAATAAGATGCACCCAGATTTTAGAGGAGGAAAAAAAAAATTAATCAAAAAATGTGGTCATAATGCACTGTTATGGGAGGGGGGGATCTGCTGCTGACACTTCTGGGGGAATGTCCTCATTCTGAGCCCCATCCAGGTAATATATGGACCCCCCATCCTGGTATATAATTCCCATCCTGGTATATAGCCCTCCATCTGGAATATAGTTCCCCCATCCAGAATATGGCTCCCCATCCTGGGATATAGCCCCCCATCCAGAATATGGCCCCCCATCCTGGGATATAGCTCCCCTTCCTGGATATGGCTCTCCATCCTGGAATATAGCCCCCCCATCTTGGGATATAGCCCCTTATCCTGGAAATGGCTCCCCATACTGGAATATGGCTCCCCATACTGGTATATAGCCTCCATCCTGGATATGGTCCCCAACCCTGGGATATAGCCCCCCCATCCTGGATATGGGCCCCCCATCTTGGAATATAACCCAACTATCCGGGTATATTGACCCCCATTTTGGTACATGGTCCCGTCATCCTGGATATATCCACCACCATCCAGATACATTACCCCTCAAACTGGATATGGCCCCCTCATTCTGGATATAGCCCCCATCCTGCTAAATAGCTCCCACAATCCGGGTACATTCATCCTGGATATGGCCCTCCGATCGTGGTACATAGCCCTCTCATCCTGGATATGGCCCCTTCCCCATCTTAGATATAGCCTCCAATTCTGGGATATTGCCCCTCTCCATCTAAGATATGGCCCCCCATGCTGCCACACACAAGAAAATTAATAATGTAACTTCTCTGGCGCTCCCCTCCGTTTCTCTTGACTCCTCCCGTGTATGCCAGCATCCGAACATGTGACTGGCACAGCACAGTAACATGATCACTGCATGTCCCGGTCACATGTTCGGATGCCCTGGGGTCCGCACAAGGACTCAAGACGTGAGTGCTGCAAGCAGGGAGAGACTGAGGGGATCACTGGAGAGGTAAATTACATTGTTTATTATTTTCTTGTGTGTGGCAGCATGGGGCGCCATATACAGTGATGGAGGGTTGTATACTTAATCTACTTTAATATGCACTGCATTTGTACGCCCAACTCTCAGCACTGACAGGTGATAGACAGCGGGATGCAGTGCATATTAAATGAGCCTAATGAGTGGGGGCATGTGACCTCCCGCTGCCTCTGCCATGACAGACTCCTCTCAGCCTGCTCCAGAGCTGCTACTCTCCCCAGCACAGCCCCACTGTCACATAGTGCGTATATTCGGACTATAAGACGCACCCCCGGGGGGGCGTGTCCAGCTGCTGATGGCACCGGGCGCTTTTTAGCTGAGCTCCTCACCCAGACCTCTGGTAACGGCACCATATTGGCCCCATCGCGCCTCTCACAGTTCCACAAAGAGGATCGCAAACGCAGGCTTCCCCCTACTATGCCGCGGGCAGCTTCACGGAGGCGGCAGCCAGAGAACAAGGTAATGGATTACTTTGACTCAGGCAGACTGCGCGCTTCCCCACTCAATATGGCGGCGGCGCCGGAGCGCCCGCCTCCTTCCTCCCCAGCATCACAGCGCTCTCCTCGTGGCATGGAGGATGCAGGAGGAGAAGATGTTGACAGAGCCCCTGTGACACAGGGAGCAATCAAGGCCCTCCTGGCAGCGCAGAGGGTCTCTATAATTGAGGACATAAAAGGGCTCATTGGTACACTGAGGGAAGAACTGGGGGCACTAGCTGAACGTACAGAGCACCTAGAATCAAAGATGTCGGACTTTGCTTCTGCTCATAACAGCCTTGCTGACAGCCACGCTGGGCTGGATAGAGAGGTGGGGACGGTCTCCGCCACATTATGCCACCTCGAAGACCAACTGAGGAAAAACAACCTGAAGCTGCGGGGATTAGCAGAGGGTGGAGAGGAGACAGAGATGGCTAAGGCTTTTCTGCTAGCAGCCCTACTGGAGACTCCCCAGGACCATCTGGACATAGAAAAAGCCTTCCGGATCCCCAAACCGGCGAGGCTTCCCCCTGAGGTCCCGAGGGACATCTTGGTGTCCCTGTTGAGATCCGGGATCAGAGATCGACTCTGAAAACGTATGAGAAACGGCCCCCCACTGCTGGAGCCCTTCTCGCGGGTAAAGGTGTTCCCGGACCTCTCCCTGGGGACACTCGCCCGAAGGAGGGACTTTGCCTCCAGCTGCAGAATTTTAAGGGAAAACGGCATTTTTTTACAGCTGGGGTTCTCCGGTGGCAGTAAATTTTAAGCATAACGGAAAGAGACAATCGTTCTCCTCCCCCACTTTCCTGAGGAAGACTCTTAAATCGTGGGGATTGATCCCTTCTGGCAGCCGCCCCTTACCTCGTCGGGACTCTAACAAGAATGGGGGTGAAGATCCTGCCACATCTGAGGCCACATGAGGGTCCAGAACTGAAGAATACCTTCCCAGTAGGTCTGGATGACCTGCTCTGTTCCATCTTCTTGATTTCTTTATCTTTTGATTGCTCCTGGCCCCTGTGGGACTGAGTCTGGTTCTACCCGCTTTAACCGGAACTTGCTGAGCCCGGGTTATGACTGTCGGATATCCGGACACCCCACAGGGGTTTAGGAGTGTGGGGGATTTCCCCCCCCCCCCTTTTTTTTTTGACCCCGGTTATAGCCGGGAGTCTGCTGGAGTTTACATAACTGTTTGTTTAACTGTTTATTTGTTTTATTTGTTTTAAGTTCGTACTCTAGTGTTTTTCCTCCCGGTTATCCTACTCATCTGTTGCTGTTTCTCCCAACTTGCCCTTCTGGTGTACTCCTCTGGATCCCACCCTTCTCACCCCACCTCAAGTGGACCCCCCAGCTTCTCGGCTGGCTGCACAGACACTTCTTTCCCTGCCAGATAGTTCCTCAATCAAGGATGCAATGGACCGCCAGGTGGAGCAGATGGCTCGATCAGTTTTTGAAGCCTCCGGGTCCTCCCTGGCTCCAGCGTTCGCCTCAGTCTGGGCAGCCAAGGCCATCATGACCTGGGCCGGTAACTTACATACCGCCTTACGGTCTACGGACACTGACCCCATACTATTAGACCAAGCAGCGCAAATATCTGTTATGGCTGATTATCTCCTACACGCGGCTCTGGATTCTGCAAATTGTGCAGAGGTGGCAGCATCAAATGCCATCACAATTAGATGTGCCCTCTGGTTACGTGAGTGGAAAGCTATGTAGCTTCTAAGAAATCTCTCACAAGCCTTCCGTACCTTAGTGGCCGTTTGTTTGGAGATAAGTTGGATAAATTAATCCCAGACGCTACAGGAGGCAAAAGCACTTCTCTTCCCCAGCGGAAACTAAAACGTCCCTTTAATCGACGTCAACAAACAAGATTCCGGTCCTTTCGGAATTCGTTCGGCTGGTCGGCCTCAAGACCAGTGCAGACTGGCAATCTCTCGCCGCGCAGGGAGTGATCGCATCGCAGACATCCCACAAATCAAACACAAACTGGCAGTCCCAATCTCGCCAGTCCAAGCCTAAGGGATTAAAATCCCATAGGTTCTCCTCTAAATGACTTGCTTTCTCCGGAAGACACCCACAAGTAGGCGGCTGACTTTTACGCTTTCGTCAAGTCTGGATACCTATTATAGAAGACAAATGGGTCAGAGACCTGGTGTCTTCCGGTTACCATATAGAGTTAATATCCCGACCACCCAATCGATTCTTTCGATCTGTCCCCCCAGAACCACCATCCAAGGCCCGCACCTTCTTCCAGGCGGTCAACTCCCTTCTACAAACCGGGGTCATTGTGCCAGTGCCTCAGGCCGAGCGCTTCCACGGGTTCTACTCGAATCTGTTTGTAGTCCCCAAGAAAGGGTGCAGTAAGACCCATTCTGGACCTGAAACAATTAAACAAATTTGTCCACGTACGACATTTCCGCATGGAGTCTCTTCGCTCCATATCATCATCCATGGAAAGGGGAGAATTTCTCGCCTCCCTAGATATACAGGATGCGTACCTGCATATAACGATCTCGCCATGTTCCTGGCCCTGAAAGCCTTCCATCGCTTCCTAGCGGGATTCCATGTCATGATACAGTCGGACAACGCCACGGCTGTGGCATATGTCAATCACCAAGGAGGAACCCGCAGTGCCCAGGCGATGCGAGAAGTACAACACATTCTCCACTGGGCAGAATCCACAGGATCGGTACTATCGGTTGAACACATCCCAGGAGTGGACAATTGGGAAGCAGACTTCCTCAGTCGCCAAGGCATAGACTCAGGAGAGTGGTCCCTGCATTCCGATGTTGCTCATCAAATCTGTCATCGCTGGGGAACTCCGGATGTGGACCTAATGGCATCACGTCTCAATGCCAAGGTCCTCCACTTCATGGCCATGTCACACGAACACAGTCCCTGGAAGCAGGGTTCAGGATTGGATACAATTCCAACTCTCCTACATATTTCCTCTTCTACCACTAATCCCCAGAGTGGTACGAAAGATCAAACAGGAGGGCATTCCAATTATCCTCATTGCCCCAGACTGGCTCAGACAAGCATGGTATGACGACCTCGTGCAGCTCGTGGCAGACACTCCGTGGCACCTCCCAGATCGTCCCAGACCTTCTTTCTCAGGGCCCGTTTTACCACCAGAATTCAGGGGCACTGAATTTGACGGCGTGGCCCTTGAGACCTGGATTTTAACCCAAGCAGGATTTCCACATGACGTGATAGGCAGCATGATCAGAGCACAGAAATCGGCATCGGATTTATTATCGCACCTGGAAAGTTTTTTTTTTTTTTCCTGGTGCGCCTCTCCAGGTGATTCTCCATTGCCCTATTCCCTACCTAGGGTCCT
The DNA here is from genome assembly GCA_033576535.1 of Allobates femoralis. Classification (NCBI taxonomy): domain Eukaryota; kingdom Metazoa; phylum Chordata; class Amphibia; order Anura; family Aromobatidae; genus Allobates; species Allobates femoralis. Next base: position 686,522,786 of record JARQOC010000003.1, on the reverse strand, counting down.
TGGTCTTCTGTAGTCGGGTCTGGAGACCGGACTGTCTCTAGGATCTCTTAAGAGCCACGTCTCAGCTGTCTCAATCCTCTTTCAATGGCGCCTTGTGGCTAAACCACAAGTAAAGACGTTTCTTCAGGGTGTCTGCCGATTGGCTCCTCCCTATAGCAGACCATTGGACTCATGGGATCTCAACCTGGTACTGACTGCGTTGCAAGAACCACCGTTTGAGCCCCTTAGGGACATTCCTCTCTGTCTTTTAACACAAAAGGTGGTTTTTCTTGTGGCAATTACCTCCCTCCGCAGAGTGTCAGAACTGACAGCACTCTCCTGCAGACCGCCTTTCCTGTTTTTTCACCAGGATAAGGTCGTTTTCCGTCCAGTTCCATCTTTTATCTCGAAGGTGGTGTCCTCTTTCCATCTTAATGAGGAAATTTCCTTGCCTTCCCTTTGCCCGGCACCGGTTCACCGGATCGAGAAGGCTCTGCATACGCTGGACCTTGTCAGGGCACTTGGCATATATCTGTCCAGAACTGCGTCCTTTCGGAAGTCTGATTCCCTCTTCCTCTTTCCGGAAGGCGGCTGCAAGGGCACGCCAGCTTCAAAGGCTACCCTGGCTAGATGGATGAGATCCACTATTCAGGATGCCCACAGAATCAAAAATTCGCCACTTCCAGCCGGTATCAAGGCGCACTCTACTCGCGCGGTGGTGGTTTCCTGGGACTTTCGGCATCAGGCATCAGCACAAGTGTGTAAGGCGGCCACTTGGACCAGCTTACACACATTTACTAAACACTACAGGGTTCATACCCAGTCCTCGGCAGATGCGAGTCTGGGGAGACGCATCCTTCAGGTGGCAGTCCACCTGAAGGTACCTGTTTTTTATGCAAATTCGTTCCATTGCTCTTCCCACCCAGGGACTGTTTTGGGAAGTCCCATGGTCCTGTGTCCCCAAATGAGGTGAAGAAGACAAGTAGATTTTTGTGTACTCACCGTAAAATTTTTTCTCTTGGCCTCTAATTGGGGGACACAGCAGCCACCCTATTGCCCGTTTCAGGCCTTTCTTGGTTTCTCATGTTGCTCTTGAGCTATTACATTGTTGCCTTCTTACAGGCTTTGTTATCCTGTTACCTTTATCTCTTCTCCTACTGCTTTAAGCACAAAACTGGTGAGGCAGTCACTGCTCCAGGGGTGTAATACTGCAGGGGAGGAGCCACTGTATCTCTTATGCAGATTCTGCTTAGTGTCGCCTTCTAGTGGACAGCAGCATAACACCCACAGTCCTGTGTCCCCCAAATTAGAGGCTAAGAGAAAAGGATTTTACGGTGAGTACACAAAAATCTCCTTTCCTGTCTCCCTCCTGTTCCCCTCCTGTCCCCCTGTTGTCCCTGTTTTCTCCCCGCTTCTCCTGACATTCCAGCATAAAAAAATCTTTATTCTCACCTGCCAGCGCTCCCCCGGCGTCTCCATCAGCTCCTGATCGGATTTACTGGACCTGCGATGATGTTGGAAGTGTCATCGGGTCACATGAGCGGTTACCGCGGTAACCGCTCATGTGACCTGATCAGCTGATCTGGTTGTGACATCATCACAGGTCCTGTTACCGAGCGGGAAGCTGATGGAGACGCCGGGGAGCGCTGGCAGGTGACAAAGATTTTTTATTTTAAACACTTGATTTTAGTTATATTTAACTTCCACAATATATGTATATACATTGCGGAAGTTAAATTAGGCGGCACACAATATTTTTAGTGTACTGAGCATGTACTGAGCATGCTCAGTACACTAAAATCGGGTCCGAGGAGACCTCAGATGTTTCATCAGACCCTGCTCCATAGGGCCCCATGTTAAAGGGATCGGATTGGATCAGATTTGGCATAATTGCCATCCTATTTGTCTCCGATCCGATTCTCTCTGATTTTTTTTCAGGAGCCAAAATCTTAGCAGTCTACGATTTTTGCTCCTGAAAAAAATCGGACAGAATCGGATCGCAGGCAAATCGATGGCAATTATGCCAAATCCGATCCGATCCCCATTGGATAACATGGGGGCTGATTCGGATCCGATGCTGTCCGATTTTCATCGGACAGCATCGGATTTCAAAAAATCGTAATGTGAAAGCAGCCTAACTGACTCATTGCTGAAATCAGGGTCTCAACTCCTACATCACAATGCTGTCAGTTTACATGGCAAAAAAAAACTACTATGAATATATGCCCTTTAAGAGGAACTTGTCAGCATTTTTTTTTTCTACATATGGAAGTGGTGGTATAGTGTTTTATCACTTGTCGCTGTGTGGGTCATGGGTGAAAGCACTGGCACAAATGTACCTGTGTACACTGTGTACTCTCATCGCTCAGGCAGGTGCCAGCACTTTCACCAATGACCCACATAGCAGCTAAGTGAACAAGACTATTATTGTCGAAACGTATTCTGTCGCCCACTTATTGTACATCTGACACAATTTTTTATTAAAATCTTCATCTATACAAATGTAAAAAGAGTATGCAGTGATCTTCTTTGGATCATTTACAGTGATTCACCGAACCCTTCCACTGGCATCTCCACCTAACCGCTGTGTGCACGCCTAAACTAACTGCGATTTATGCAGTATACAGAGGTAATACAATCAGTAATGTAGGCAGAGTTAGATCTCAGAATTCAGAGAACTGGTAGATCTGCAGGATAGAAAACAGTGATTTTATCAAAATTCTAAATAAAAAAACAAAACCTGAACTGGATCGAAAATGTAACATGCGGTTGGTGCATGTTCACACTGCCCTCAAAATAGCAAAAACAAGAAAACTATATATGAGCAAATACCCTAAAATAAATGAATGAATAAAATGCATAGTGCTTGAAAGTAAAATGGGGTACTTGGAGACATCATTTTGATCAAAAAATGCTTAAGCCATCCCACCTTGTCATGGTGGCCCCATCGGGTCGGTCCCTACCTAGCAGTATTAAAAATCTTACCATCTGTCGGTGACGTGTACATGATAAGGAATGAGCAGGAATTGGGTCCCAACATGGAATACCAGCAATAGGAAGCTACACACACAATATAATATCCAGCTCATACATGTTATGTAGGGACTGTCCCGATTGGGTCACCTTGACATGGTGTGATGGCTTACATTTTTTTATCAAAATAATGTCACTAAGTACCATATTTTGCTTTCATGCACTACGCATTTTGTTTTTTTAGAGTATTTGCTCAATCTCTCGTCCGCTCTTCTCGCTTGCACCTGGAGAACATCTCTAGAATCCGCCCCTTTCTCACCATGGAAACAACAAAAGCCCTCAACGAAGTCCTAATCTATTCCCGCCTTGACTACTGTAATTCTCTACTAATTAGCCTCCCCCTCTCTAAACATTCCCATCTCCAGTCCATCCTTAATGCAGCAGCCAGGATCACCCATCTGGCCTCCGCTCTGTGCCAGTCACTGCACTGGCTGCCTGTACACTACAAGATCCAATTTAAATTGCTTGTTCTCACCCACAAGGCTCTTCAAGGTGCAGCACCTCCCTACATCTCCTCCCTCATCTCTGTCTATCACGCCACCCGTTCTCTACGTTCCACAAATTACCTTTGACTAACAACTGCACTAATCCGATCCTCCCACTCCCGACTTCCAAGACTTCTCCCGAGCTGCACCAATTCTCTGGAATGCTCTACCCCAAGAAATCAGGACTATCCACGACTTGCATAGCTTCAGACGCTCCCTAAAAACAGATCTTTTTAAGGCGGCTTATCATGCTCCCTAATAGACGTTTTTAGTGAATGGGCTATATACAGTACCATCTCTCTGGACATAATCTCTTCTTCAAACTCCACCAAACCCCAAAGCTCTACACAGATGTCTGGTGACCATTAATGTAACTTTATTTCTATCCCCCTCTTCCTCAAGATGCCTGGACCATCACTGTAATAAGCCCCTGTGCTGTGTGTAACCCCAATCCCATTGCAGATTGTAAACTCTTTTGAGCAGGGTCATGTTTATTTTTGCATTAATTATTGTATTGTACTTTTTACATTGATTCTATGCTTATTGTATGTAATTACTGTACTGTATTTTTTACATTGTTTCTCTGCTTTAAGTATTGTACTTTTACATTGATTCTCTGCTTAATGTATTGGATTTTTTTTTTACATTGATTCTCTAATTTAATTACTTACTGTATTGTATATTTTTTATTGTTGCCTATGACTGCTCGTATTCAAACCACTGTATTGTAAAGCGCTGCGGAATATTTTGGCGCTATATAAATAAAGATTTATTATTATATCTCTTTTTTCTTGTTGTTTTTGCTATTTTCTCAAAATTGCAGGAAGCACCCCAGTAGGTGACACACTGCTGGAATCAGGATCTCTGTCCCTATATTATCCTGCTCTGAGATGAGGTGGCATCTCAGAGCAGGATAATATCTGAGAACTCCCTATTTCTGAATCCTTTTATTGTGTAAGTAAATATGTGATTCTTATTTTCTTTTCCATACAGGAGACAGAGGAGGAAAAGTCCCAGAATTATGATGAATTCTTCCAGGACAAAGCAGATGACGAATGAAGTTGATGATATCAGTAACAGAAATTTGGATTGTATCCTGTCTTCATGATTTTTCTGGGTTCCTATGAATAATTAAGCAATAGTTTACCTAGAGCAATCACCCTGCTTACTCTGATGTGTGGCCAGATCTGTTATGTCACCATGTCCCAAGCTTTAGGAATCCTTCATCCTATGCAGTGATGTCATCTACATTGGGGTCTTGTACAATCTATGATTCTACTGAACTATGGCTGTAGAAAAATAAGTACAAGAATTGCCATCTGTGACTTGAATAGACATATATTTTTTTATAACATTGGTTTTCATAGGCCGATTTATTCTAGTATGTATTATTATGATTCTTTAATTTATTTTTCTGTTTATAAAAGTCGTTCTTATTCTTTGCATATGTAATATGCTTTAAGTGGGCACTAATGATAAAAAAAAAAAGTAAAAAAAAAATCAACGGAATTGTAAACTTATTGGCTTCGAAAATATTTAAAAATACTTTATCAATTGTATACAGCCTTACTAGCAGCCTTACATTTCATATACATTTTTTTAATTGCATTTGTCAATGGGGCAAAAAAAGAGGGAAAAACTTCTAAAAGAAAAGTAATATGTAGAAATAAATTGCAGTTTTGATGTGATTATGCATATGGGTTTTTCAATGGGATACATCTCTAGATGGGGATGTAGACACTGTCTTCAGGGATGTATGCACTGTATAATAAGCTCCACACAAGTTACTACTTGTATAACTTGAGAAATGGCTCTCCTTTGAGGTCATTATCATATATTGCAAGAAAAGGTTGATGTGTTCTGTATTCTGTAATAAAATTATTTTTTTAATATGTTTCTTCGATTTTATTTAATTCTACCTACCTGCATACAGCAACTTCCAATGCTTGGAAAACCAACAATAAACCATGCAGTGATTTGAGATTCATTTTTTTTTAAAAAAAATAATGAAAACTGCCTTAGTTATCATAAATGCCATCAATAAAAGATGGGTCGGGGCCTACTGTTCTCTGCTGCTGCATGAAGCTCTCAATTTTCTGTCCCATGAAGGAGGAGGGAGATCAAAGGAGCAGGTACGATTTTATTGATTTATAAGCGATCTATAGATCCTAGAACTGCAGTGTACAGCTCTGCTTAATCATGTAGGAGGGCAGGAACTGTACTAAAAAGTTTTCTGTCACTAGAGTTCCCCTTTTAATATTGATTGCCTATTAATTGATCGGCCATAAATCATTTAAACACAGAAAAACCCTTTAAGGCCATGTGCACACATTCAGCATTTGTACCCAAAACCAGGAGAGGAACAGGCGAAAAGTACAATAAAAACATGTTAACATTTCTGCACTATTCACCCATTATTCCTGGTCTTGGCTAGAAATACCTAGGTAAAAAAACTATCCAATTGCTCAATGTGTGAACATGGATTAATAGAGGAGAAAAAATATCACCACAGCCATTAAAATGCCATCTCTGTGTCCCTGTATCATGTCCTAGCTTAGTCTTGTTACCATCTGCAAGGGCTCACTACTGCCCGGCTTCTTGATTGCTTTGAAGGACAGTTCAGACCATGGTATAGTCACACCACTGGAACAGACTGTGCAACATAATGCTGCAGGCAAGCATTCAACTTTTCTGAGGAGTGCAGGGTTACTGAAAATGGCTTGTTGAATAATGGTGTGCTGCAGCAATCCTAGCCAATATTCGTGCCGTGTTTATATGCCAAGTTGGAGGCAGCTTGTAAGCACAGCATATGTTTGACCACTGCTGATACAACACAACAATAATCGGTAAACTCTGGCAACATTCTGTAAACAATATTAACAAAAATCCTTTTCTTAAGAATAAAGAGTATGTTTAATTACATGTATATCCCTCGTTTTTACAAGAGCTTGACATTTTACCTATTTACATGTAAACAACCCTGATAACCAGGGCTGTGGAGTCGGTAAGCCAAACATCCGACTCTGACTACTACTCTTCAATTTCTCTGACTTTGACCCCACAGCTCTGATTCCATAAAAAGGTCTGTGAAGTCAGTAAGCACACATTTAACTCCTCAATTTCCCTGAATCCAACCCCACCAAAATGAACATAGACTCTGACTCCAACTCCACAGCTCTGCTGATAAAATCAGTTGTGATATCTTTTTTTTTTTTTTTGTTGAAGCATTCTAATATATATTTTCAATTAAGTTTTACAAAACCTGATTCACAAAACCTGAAATAATTTACAGTGGAGTCTCATCAAGATTTGAATGTTCGGATTTTCAGCCCTGATTTCTCTCGTAATGCAGCCCCAGTAATGTTTTAGGTCTGAGTTGCACCATTGTCAAACATTAGGCTGAGTGCAATGAGAATTTTTCTCACATTGCACTTGCAGGAGGTACTGTATATGCTCCTGTGACCCCGGCCTTATAGTTTTCCTCTGATTGTTCCACTCCTGGTTTTTGCTCCAAATACTGAGGTAAAAAAAACGTCACCAAATACTGAGGTAAAAAAAACCTCACCAAATACTGAGGTATATAGTCTCTCCAAATACTGAGGTAAATAGACTCCCCAAATACTGAGGTAAATAGACTCCCCAAATACTAAGGTAAATAAACTCACCAAATACTGAGGTAAATAGACTCCCAAATACTGAGGTAAATAGACTCGCCAAATACTGAGGTAAATAGACTCCCAAATACTGAGGTAAATAACTCACCAAATACTGAGGTAAATAACTCCCCAAATACTAAGGTAAATAACTCCCCAAATACTGAGGTAAATAGACTCCCCAAATACTAAGGTAAATAGTCTCTCCAAATACTGAGGTAAATAGACTCCCCAAATACTGAGGTAAATAGACTCCCCAAATACTGAGGTAAATAGACTCCCCAAATACTGAAGTAAATAGACTCCCCAAATACTGAGGTAAATAGACTCCCCAAATACTGAGGTAAATAGACTCCCCAAATACTGAGGTAAATAGACTCGCCAAATACTGAGGTAAATAGACTCGCCAAATACTAAGGTAAATAGACTCGCCAAATACTGAGGTAAATAGACTCCCCAAATACTGAGGTAAATAGACTCCCCAAATACTGAGGTAAATAAACTCCCCAAATACTGAGGTAAATAGACTCCCCAAATACTGAGGTAAATAGACTCCCCAAATACTGAGGTAAATAGACTCCCCAAATACTGAGGTAAATAGACTCCCCAAATACTGAGGTAAATAGACTCCCCAAATACTGAGGTATATAGCCTCTCCAAATACTGAGTATATAGTCTCTCCAAATACGAGGTAAACAGACTCCCCAAATACTGAGATAAACAGACTCCCCAAATACTGAGGTAAATAGACTCCCCAGATACTGAGGTAAATAAACTCCCCAAATACTGAGGTAAAACACTCCCCAAATACTGAGGTAAAGTCTCATCTCCTCCTGGGCTACATCATCTCACAATGGCTGCTCCATCCCAGCCCAGCTGCTTCACTTCACCGCAGCTGCATCACCCCATCCACGACTGCACCACCTAATCCCCGGCTGCTCCACCTGCGCCAACTCGTCCTGGCCGCAACTGCATCATCTCTTCACCGAACTGCCCTCACCCCTGAACTGCACTTCCTCCCCCGGACTGCACCTCACCACCTGGCCGCACCTCGAACGCGGCTAACCACCCATCATCTTGAACTCGCCCTCACCACACCAGATCCCCGGCTACCTCTGACCCCATCCACCTCCCCCACCCTCTTCCCCCACCATGTTCCCGCTCCTCCTCACCTTCACTCCTATCTTCCTCCACTTCCTACTACCCCCACCCATCCCCCCACTGTGCAAAGGAATTCTGCTCTCACCCTCCATCCTTCCTACCCACCTCACCCTATCCTCCGAACTATTCCCCCACTTTCAACCCACCATCTCTAGATGTACACGCCCACCACGCAAGCTCTCCTGCTCCCACCTCCTAACCCCCTCCCTGCTCCTCCTACTCTCTGGTGACATCTCCCCCAATCCTGGCCCACCCCACCTCACCACCTCACTCCCCTCCATCCCACTCCGACGACCCACCACCAACCCTCTTAACCCCCTTAACCTCCGACCCATTCCCCCCACCCCCGCCTCCCCTGTCCCCTTACCCGGCGCACTCTGGAACGCCCGCTCGGTCCGTAACAAACTCACTCTCATCCACGACCTCTTCATCTCCAAAAAACTCTCCTTCCTCGGCCTCACAGAGACCTGGCTTACCCCCTCTGACACAACCTCCCCAGCTGCCCTCTCCTACGGTGGATTCACGCTCTCCCACACTCCTCGCCCCACCAACACCCGTGGCGGAGGTGTTGGCCTACTTCTGGCCAATGACTGCTCCTTCTCCCCTCTTACTCCACCCCCCCCTCCCCTCCTTCGAGGCACACGCTGTTCGCATCTACTCCCCCTGCAACCTCCATCTGGCCGTTGTCTACCGCCCCCCTGGTACCCCCTCCACCTTCTTTGACCACTTCACCACCTGGCTTCTCCACCTCCTCTCCTCCGACATCCCCATCATCGTCATGGGTGATTTCAATATCCCCATCGACACCACCAAAGCCGCTGCCTCCAGACTCCTATCCCTCACCTCCTCCTTCGGCCTCTCCCAATGGATCTCCTCCACACACACACACTGGTGGCCACACACTTGACCTAGTCTTCACCCGACTCTGCTCCCTCACAGACCTCACATACTCGACCCTCACCCACTCCGACCACATCCTTCTGACATTCTCCTCCCTCTCCCCCCCCCTACCACGCTCCCCCCCTCTCCGGACACTCCCCCCACCCCCGCAGAAACCTTAAGCTCATAGACTTCAATTCACTCTCAGAATCCCTCCTCCCCCTCTCCGACTTGGCTTCTTCTCAAGACGCTGACTTTGCCGCCTCCCTCTACAACTCAACTCTCACCACAGCCCTCGACCAGGCCGCCCCACTCGCATTTCGCACAACACGAGTACAACAACAACCCTGGCTCATGACCCTCACCAAAAACTCAGACAGACGACTAGGGCAGCCGAGCGGAAATGGAAGAAATCCCACTCCGCAGAGCACTTCGCCCTATACAAGCGTTCCCTCAATACCTTCAAGACTGCCCTTGACTCCGCAAAGCAAGCCTACTTTTCCTCCCTAATTACCGCTCTGTCTCACAACCCCAAACAACTCTTTAAAACCTTCAACTCTTTACTTCGTCCTCCTGCACCCCCTCTCTCACCCCTCATCTCCGCCGATGACTTCGCCTCCATCTTCAAAGACAAAATTGACAAACTCAGACAAAGCTTCGATCCTCACTCCCCCCGCCCCATCCCACCCCCAGCCCATCACCCAAATGCAGTTTCACTCCCATGACAGAGGACCACCTCTCCTCCCTTCTAGCACGATCACACCTCACCACATGCGCCCTTGATCCACTTCCCTCCAATCTCATCCCTAACCTCACCACAGTCCTCATCCCTGCTCTAACACACCTCTTCAACATTTCACTCAAATCCGGCACATTCCCCTCACCCTTCAAACACACCCTAATCACACCCATCCTACAAAAACCATCACTAGACCCTACAACAGTCTCCAACTATCGCCCCATATCTCTCCTCCCGTTTGCCTCAAAACTTCTTGAACAACACGTCTATTCCGAACTGTCTTCCCACCTCTCCTCCTGTACTCTCTTTGATCGCCTACAATCCGGCTTCCGACCTCACCACTCCACTGAAACAGCCCTAACCAAAGTAACTAACGATCTTCTGATCGCCAAGAGCAAACGACACTATTCCGTTCCATCCTTCTCGACCTCTCTGCTGCCTTTGACACTGTTGACCACTCCCTCTTACTCCAAATTCTTGAGTCTCTTGGCATTACTGACCTCGCCCTCTCCTGGATATCCTCCTACCTAACAGACAGGACATTCAGCGTCACCCACTCCCACACCTCCTCCTCACCCCACCCCCTCTCTGTAGGTGTCCCCAAGGCTCGGTCCTGGGACCACTACTCTTCTCCATTTACACCCTCGGCCTAGGCAACCTCATCGAGTCACACGGACTCCAATACCACCTCTACGCCGACGACACCCAACTCTATCTGTCTGGCCCTGACATTTCCTCTCTTTTATCCAAAATTCCTCCCTGCCTATCCGCCATCGCATCCTTCTTTTCTTCCCGCTTCCTATAACTCAACATGGACAAGACTTTATTCCTCGTCTTTCCCCCGAACAACCCCGTCCTGCTTCCTGACCTATCCATCACCGTCGATAACTGCACACTCTCACCCCTCCCCCACACCAAGTGTCTCGGGGTAATCCTCGACTCCTCCCTCTCCTTCAAGCCCCACATCCAAGCCCTCACCACTGCCTGTCGACTCCAACTAAAAAACATTGCCCGTATCCGCTCCTTCCTTGACCACAACACGGCCAAGACACTCGTCCACGCCCTCATCATCTCCCGCCTGGACTACTGCAACCTCCTGTTAACCGGCCTCCCTGCCTCCTCCCTCGAACCTCTCTGCGCCATCCTCAACTCTGCGGCCCGACTCATCCACCTATCTCCCCGTTACTCCCCCGCCTCCCCTCTCCGCCGAGACCTCCACTGGCTCCCCATCCCCCTGCGATCTCGCTTCAAAACCTTAACCCCGACATACAAGGCCATACACAACCTGTCCCCTCTCCTACATCTCTGACCTAGTCTCCCGCTACCTTCCCGCACGCACCTTGCGTTCCTCTCAGGAACTCCTTCTCTCAACCCCCCGCATCTCCACCTCCCACAACCGCACACAAGACTTCTCTCGTGCCTCTGCCGGACTCTGGAACTCCCTCCCCCACCACATCAGACACTCCCCTACCCTGGGAACCTTCAAGAAAAACCTGAAGACCCACCTCTTCCTACAAGCCTACAACACACACTGAGACCCTATCCACTGCACCATCTTACCTCTCCCCTCCTACTGTCTCCCTCCCCACCCCCTCTAGACTGTGAGCCCTCGCGGACAGGATCCCCGGCCCTATTGTACCCGCATGATTTATTGTGGATTTGTCGTCGTCTGTGGTCATCTCTGACCACCTGTCTTTGTCTACCCTCTAAATTGTAAAGCGCTATGTATCCCAATAGCGCTATATAAATACCTAATAATAATAATAATAATAAATAGCTCTCCAAATACTCAATGTGTACATTTGGGCTATAAGGTCAAGAGCTCTACCTGAAATTGGAGACCTATAGATAGTGTGCCCCCATGCTTTACAATGGGAGCTTTTATTTACCACTCTGTATAAAGCAAGTTGCCTTCCTGTCCTGAGACCTAAAGTTAATGGATGCACTCAGCTTTACGGTTTTATACTTTCAAAGCAAAACTGTGATCACAGCACCACTGTAAGACATACAATAAGCTACTTACACATAAATATAGTGCATACTGCTCAATGTATACACCTGAATTACAAAAAGTATATGGCAGCGTATCAATCCATACACTAAACTGGGCAAAACGTAGTAATTAATTTCTTTTGCAATTATTTTCAATAAGTAGAATATTGACATGTACAGCAGTTCCTCTCTATTCATCCTCCGTGTACATTTCTCACACACAAAAATTGCACACATGCCTGGAACTCGCATGTCATGGAATATCAAGCGGATTTCACTTATTCAACTTTTCTGGATGAAAATTGGAACTATTTTTTATACGCAGATGTGAGTGACAACTGTAAATAAGAATCTATCTTAACCTCTTCATGACATATGTGTAGAGACAGACCTATGCAAGCTGCATGCTAGTGTCTCGCATGCGTCTTGCATAAGTCACCTGGCCCGGCCCCTACTTTTGAGAACAGGAACGTGGAGATGACTGTGTTCCTATGGAGCTCCACACTCCCATCCAGAATGCCGGCAACTGGCCTGGGTGACTCATGTGAGATGCATGTGAGATACGGTCATGCATCTTGCATACTGTTTCCATCCTAAGATAACAAGTTAAAAAAAAATGTTTTACAAATATGAAAACAAACAAAACACAGAAGTTTAAATCACCCCCCTTTTGCCCCATTGAAAATAAAACAATTAAAAAATACACATATTTGATATCACTGTGTTCAGAAATGTCCGATCTATGAAAAAAAATAAAATAAATTAATTGATAAATAGCGTAACCAAAAAAATTAAAACCGCCACAATTACGTTTTTTTGGCCACTGCAACATTGCAATAAACTATAAGAAGAGGTGATGAAGACATTATATCTACCCCCAAATGGTATCAGCAAAAATGTCAGCTCAGGGTGTGAAACCTAAGCCGTCACACAGCCCCAGATCCTGAAAAACAAGCGATGGTTCTTGGAAAATGGCACCAAAAGGGAATTTTTTTCACTACTTAAATAAAAATCTATACATTTGGTATGTACATACTCATACTGATCTAGGAAATCATACTGAATGGTTAGTTTTACCATATAGTGAACATTGTACATAAAATACCCCAAAAATTATTGTGTTATTGCACTTATTTTACAATTTTACCGCACTTCAATTATTTTTCCCTTGTTTCAGTACAATATATGGTAAAATGAATAGAGTCATTCAAACGTACAACAAAATAGGCCTCCTATGTCCTTTCATGTGTCATAGAATAAATGATATCGTCCCTCGCAGTAAAGGATAATGTCCAGCTCCATGTCCTCTGTTCATTCCCTTCGCGATGATCTGAGGCCGCCTAGTGGCCACAAATTGAATTACTGCGTCCCTTCTGTCACCCTTTGCTGCCTCTAGCGGTCACAAGTTGAATCGCAATCTTTTCACTTCCTGCTTGTGGCTCGTTGGGTGGGACAGCGGAAGTATTACATCTTCGCCGGTGTAGTGACCGTGTCTCCATCTCACCGCAATCATGCCGGTAAGTGGACTAGAGGGCTCAGGAGTGTGACACCAGAGCTCGAGGATCGGCTTGTAACCGGGGGAGGATGGTGTGCTGTCAGGAAGGGATGGGTGAGGCCCGAAGGAAGGATCTACCTGACAGGAGGGGGCATCACCCGGGGACATGGGCACACAGCCTGCAGGGAATATGGTGCCCTCATTGGAGTCTGCCCTTATCACTATCACACTAGTGCTAGCATTATTAAACCAGGTGACATCTACTATGGCTGATTACAGAGCTCGGCCCAGATAGTGGACAGGTACAGGACGGCCCCCAGATAACGGACATGTACAGGACGGCCCCAGATAGTGGACAGGTACAGGATGGCCCCCAGATAGGGGACATGGACAGGACGGCCCCCAGATAGGGGACAGGTACGGGACGGCCCCCAGATAGTGGACAGGTACAGGATGGCCCCCAGATAGTGGACAGGTACAGGACGGCCCCCAGATAGGGGACAGGTACGGGACGGCCCCCAGATAGTGGACAGGTACAGGACGGACCCAGTAGTGGCAGGTACAGGACGGCCCCACAGATATACGGACATGTACAGGATGGCCCCAGATAGGGGACATGGACAGCCGCCCAGATAGGGACAGGTACCGGTGACGGCCCCAGATAGTGGACAGGTACAGATGGCCCCCAGATAGTGGACAGGTACAGGACGGCCCCCAGATAGGGGACAGGTACGGACGGCCCCCAGATAGTGGACAGTACGGGACGGCCCCCAGATAGTGGACAGGTACAGGATGGCCCCCAGATAGTGGACATGTACAGGAGGACCCCAGATAGGGGACAGGTACAGGACGGCCCCCAGATAGGGGACAGGTACGGGAGGCCCCCAGATAACGGACATGTACAGGACGGCCCCCCAGATAGGGGACATGGACAGGAGGCCCCCAAATAGGGACAGGTACAGGACGGCCCCCGAATGTGGACAGGTACAGGATGGCCCCCAGATAGGGGACATGGACAGGACGGCCCCCAAATAGGGGACATGGACAGGACGGCCCCCAAATAGGGGACAGGTACAGGACGGCCCCCCGAATGTGGACAGGTACAGGATGGCCCCCAGATAGTGGACAGGTACAGGACGGCCCCCAGATGGTGGACAGTACAGGACGGCCCCCAGATGGTGGACAGGTACAGGACGGCCCCCGATGGACAGTACAGGCCCCCGATAGGGGACAGGTACAGGACGGCCCCCAGATAGGGGACAGGTACAGGACGGCCCCCAGATAGGGGACATGTACAGGACGGCCCCCAGATAGGGGACATGGACAGGACGGCCCCCAGATAGGGGACAGGTACAGGACGGCCCCAGATAGGGACAGGTACAGGACGGCCCCCAGATAGTGGACAGGTACAGGATGGCCCCCAGATAGTGGACAGGTACAGGACGGCCCCCAGATAGTGGACAGGTACAGAGGCCCCAGATAGGGACGGTACGACGGCCCAGATAGGGGACAGGTACAGGACGGCCCCCAGATAGGTGGACATGTACAGGACGGCCCCCAGATAGGGACAGGTACAGGACGGCCCCAGATAGGGGACAGGTACAGGACGGCCCCAGATAGGGGACAGGTACAGGACGGCCCCCGAATGTGGACAGGTACAGGATGGCCCCCAGATAGGGGACATGGTACAGGACGGCCCCCAGATGGTGGACAGGTACAGGATGGCCCCCAGATAGTGGACAGGTACAGGACGGCCCCAGATGGGGGACAGGTACAGGACGGCCCCAGATAGGGGACAGGTACAGGACGGCCCCCAGATAGTGGACAGGTACAGGACGGCCCCCAGATAGTGGACAGGTACAGGACGGCCCCAGATAGGGCGGTACAGGCGGCCGATAGGGACAGGACAGGACGGCCCCCAGATAGGGGACAGGTACAGGACGGCCCCCAGATAGGGGACAGGTACAGGATGGCCCCCAGATAGGGGACAGTACGGAGCCCCCAGATAGGGACAGGTACGGACGGCCCCAGATAGTGGACAGGTACGGGACGGCCCCCATAGTGGACAGGTACGGACGGCCCCAGATAGTGGACAGGTACGGGACGGCCCAGATAGTGACAGGTACGGACGGCCCCCAATAGTGGACAGTAGGGACGGCCCCCAAATAGTGGACAGGTACGGACGGCCCATATGTACAGGTACGGACGCCCAGATAGTGGACAGGTAGGGACGGCCCAATAGTGGACAGGTAGGACGGCCCCCAATAGTGGCAGGTAGGGAGGCCCCAGATAGTGGACAGGTACGGACGGCCCCCAGATAGTGGACAGGTACGGGACGGCCCAGATAGTGACAGTACGGGACGGCCCAGATAGTGGACAGGTACGGGACGGCCCCAGATAGTGACAGGTACGGACGCCCTGTTCAGATAGTGACAGGTACAGGAGCCCAGAGTGGACAGTCAGACGCCCAGATAGTGGACAGGGAAGGACGGCCCCAGATAGGACTGGTACAGACGCCCAGATAGGGACGTACAGGACGGCCCAGATAGTGGTACGGTACAGGACGGCCCCCTAGTGACAGTACAGTGGATACAAGGCCCCAAATGGACAGGTACGACGTCCCAGACAAGGGACAGGTGCGTGGACGGCCCCAATAGTGACAGTACGAAGCCCCCATTCATCTGCAGATGTTTGTTGTTCCAAATTCTCTAAAATGGTGCATGTCGTATATGAATTTATTTAAACCTTGCAGTGATTTTTATGTGTTTCATTAAGACTTTTTGGAGCAATATTTGCACCGTTCAACAAAACCATGCTAAACCATAGCAAAATGGTTCAAAGACCAGACAAGAATAAAAAGCATTTTATGATTTCATGAAAAAATTTTATGAACCCAATTCACCAACGAACACGAGACAATAAAGACAAGGGACTTCTAAAAATCACCCCCATCCTTGCTGCAGCCAATCACTTCCTCCATCTGTATATGTGGCAGGAATCAGCTGAGGCCTGTGATTGTCAGCAGTGTTCATGTGGATGTAGGTGACATGATCTGTGTAGGAACCCTGAGCAGCGTGTTCTTTACCTGGTGAGGATTGGTTATCTTTTTGTTGTCGCATGCCTGCTTTGGATCCTTCTTACTTAATGAACAGCCCCTTTAATGTCTCTGATCTTGGACGGGTTGGCTGGATTATGCAGCAATAGTCTGATGACACTTAGGAATGAAGATCAGGATGTGGCTTTCTGAATGTGCACATTCTTGTGCCATTACAGCCTCAACAGCACTGACAACTCTGATGAGACGTCCTCCTGTTGTCAGATCACCAGGGAAAGCGGAGAGTGTGATTTCAGCTTTTTTATGTTTCTGATGGAGAATTGGATAACTCCTGTCGCACAGTGTTTTTGCACCATTTATCCTGCAGACTTCTGCATTTGCTTTCAGAAACAGGAAGGCGTCGGTTGACCACTGCCATCATAACTCGCATGAGACTAATTCTATCTGCGTCCTCCCTCTTAGCTCTTCCTGTCAGTCACACAGAACATCTTTCATCCCTCTCCTCAGTGTACTTAATTCCTTTATCCACTTACATGTGCCCCCGGTTTATCAGGTAGCTGCCTGTTCACAGTCCTAAAAATTGCACAAAGGCCTTATGCGGTGTTACTGCGTGGAAGCAAAGTTATTGCACTGAACTGAACAAATTGTGATCAAACTGTACATGATAAGGGATTCATCATCTATTGACAGAATGATTCCTAGGACCCCACTGATCACAAGAATGGGGGTCCTGAGCCCCCTGGTCTATCTGCAGAACTGCACGTCCAGTCCCATATATAGCAGCACATAGGCCCTGATTCATCTTTTGAGCTTTTATTATTTTGTGTTTTTTTTATATGAATTTTTCTTTGCCTTCTTGACTTTTCTTGACACTTTTTTGCTTCAAATTCTTCAAAATGGCATATACAGGTAGATGAATTCTGCACAAAGTAAAAAATGCTCTTTTCTTCTTATCTCTTCCTTTATTTTCACCTTTATCGAGGAAAAAGTCCCATGATCCTGTAAAATGTTGTACAATACTCTGCATCTGAGTGAAAATAAAATCAGGTTAGGCTACTTTCACATAACGATTTTTTAAAATCCGATTCTGTCCGATAAAAATCGGACAGCATCGGATCTAAACTGATCCCTGCAGTCGGATGCCAAATAGGCATCCGATCCGACATTCTGCAGGATCAGTTGCTGTCACTGTCACAGCTGTTCTCCCCTGGTGCTCCCCCTCATCTCCACTGTGTATCCCCCTCATCACCCCTCTTTTTCCCCCTCTTCACCCCTGTGTGTCCCCCCCCCCCCCCTCTTCACCCCTGTGTGTCCCCCCCCCCTCTTCACCCCTGTGTGTCCCCCCCCCTCTTCACCCCTGTGTGTCCCCCCCCCTCTTCACCCCTGTGTGTCCCCCCCCCTCTTCACCCCTGTGTGTCCCCCCCCCCTCTTCACCCCTGTGTGTCCCCCCCCCCCTCTTCACCCCTGTGTGTCCCCCCCCCCCTCTTCACCCCTGTGTGTGTCCCCCCCCTCTTCACTCCTGTGTGTGTCCCCCCCCTCTTCACTCCTGTGTGTGTCCCCCCCCTCTTCACTCCTGTGTGTGTCCCCCCCCTCTTCACCCCTGTGTGTGTCCCCCCCCCTCTTCACCCCTGTGTGTGTCCCCCCCCCTCTTCACCCCTGTGTGTGTCCCCCCCCCTCTTCACCCCTGTGTGTGTCCCCCCCCCTCTTCACCCCTGTGTGTGTCCCCCCCCCTCTTCACCCCTGTGTGTGTCCCCCCCCCCCCTCTTCACCCCTGTGTGTGTCCCCCCCCCCCTCTTCACCCCTGTGTGTGTCCCCCCCCCCCCCTCTTCACCCCTGTGTGTGTCCCCCCCCTCTTCACCCCTGTGTGTGTCCCCCCCCTCTCTTCACCCCTGTGTGTGTCCCCCCCTCTTCACCCCTGTGTGTGTCCCCCCCCTCTTCACCCCTGTGTGTGTCCCCCCCCTCTTCACCCCTGTGTGTGTCCCCCCCCCCTCTTCACCCCTGTGTGTGTCCCCCCCCTCTTCACCCCTGTGTGTGTCCAGAATGCTCCGATTTTTGCACCGATAAACAAATCGGACAGAATCGGATCGGACCAAATCGGATGCCATTTAGTGCACATCCAATTCGGTCCGATGCGCATAGGGCTGCATGGGGCCAAATTCGGATCCGATGCTGTCCGATTTTTATCAGACAGCATCGGATTTGCAAAATCCGTAATGTGAAACCAGCCTTATATGGAGAAAAGGATTTGGTGAGCTGCTGCTGAATCAATAGTGAAGATATCAAATGTGGTTTATTCTCAATATGTTTCCAAATCTGGCAGCTTTTTCATTAGAAGAACCACAAAAAATTAGGATAATGAACTATTTTGCTCTTATAAACCGCCCCCCCCCCCCCCATTAGAAAAAGAAAGCTAAGAGATGGGTGGGAGTGCTGAGGAGCAGATATAATCTTATTGAATTATCAGCAATCTATAGATCCTAGAACTGCAGTGTACGGCTCTGCTTTATCATGTAGGAGGGCAGGAACTGTACTAAAGTTCTCTCACTGGAGTTCCCCTTTAAAGGGATCCTGCCACCTCCAAAACGCCTCCTAAGCTATCAAAACATGTCCCTGCAGCATCCCATCACTAATCTCACTCTTCTTTTGTTTCCTAAAAGCATCCTGTGAAAGTGCATAAAAACGTTTTAATACTTACTCATTAGTGATTATAATTAGCAGGGGCCATATTCGTTAGTCACCAAGGTGGGCTGTTGTGCAGCTCCAGGATCCACCCTGTCTGTGTGTTCTGCTGTGATGTGCAGGCATTGCCCTCCCCTCTCTCTATCACTCACAGAATGCAAATCATTAGTCCTGCCTTCAGTTTCACAGCAGCACAGACAGAGAGAGGCTGCATCCTCGAGGCTGCAAAACAGCCCGCCTTGGTGACTAAAGAATATAGCCCCTGCTAATTATAATCACTAATGAGTAAGTATTAAAACGTTTTTCTCCACTTTCACAGGATGCTTTTAGGAGACAAAAGGAGTGTGAGATTAGTGATAATATGCTGCAGAGACATGATTTGATAGCTTAGGAGGCGTTTTGGAGGTGACAGGATCCCTTTAATGATGTAACATGACCCCGCATTTTCACCTATGAGGCCCCTGTTGGTCCACATTTGTCTTATGGCAGATCTCTTCCACACTACAGGTCCCGGACTGCTTTCATAGTGAACGGTATAAGGTGTGACTTGTTTTTGGGTGAATATTGAACTGTGAAAACCCTTGCTTAGAACTTGACCTGAATGCAGCATTGCACCAATAACCGGGTGTTTATTATATATCTACGTAAGTTGTCTCGAGCCCACCAGAGGATGTTCACCACCAGGATTGTGTTTGGCTTGCCGTTCACTTGCTTTTTAATATCCAAATAATGATTTCCTACCAATAGAACAGTTATTGTACATTTCCTCCTCTGCATGGATTTTCTTTTAATATATTATTTCCCTGTATTTGTTCTAGGCCTACCACTCCACATTAATGGAATCGGACACCAAACTTATCGGAAACATGGCTATGCTGCCAATTAGAAGCCAGTTCAAGGGACCTGCACCCAGAGAAAGTAAGTCTTATCTCACATTCCTGCTACAGGGCGGACACAAGTCTCGGCGTGCAGCCTGAGCAGTGACATAGGAAACGTGTGCTTCTGGTTTCACTCCACAGGGTTGTTTTTGTGGATTTATGAAAAAAAAAAGTTTACTTTCGGTGTACATCTGTTACAGTCTAACAATGCTTATATTGCATTTCTTTCTGAGCTCTGATGTTAATATGTTTGGGATTCAAGCATGTTAAAGGGAAACTGTCATATACCCCATCCCCATCAAATAATTTATAAAACCTTGTAGCCTTTAAACAAGTCAATCCCTTTATGATCCCAAAACGCTGCTCCAACAATTTTGTTTTGAAATTGTGTCTGTAAGAGCAATGAGGTGTGACAATGTGATGATGCACTTACAGCTTCTCAGTCTCTGCTGTATTTTTCTACTCAGCAGCAGCCTCTCCTGGCTGATTGACAGATCAATGGTTGTGCACCAGAGCAAAGAGCTAACAATCAGCCAGGAGAGGCTGCTGCTAGGTAGAAAATACAGCAGAGACTGAGAAGCTGTAAGTGCATCGTCATGCCTCAGTGCTGGAGCAGGGCTTTGGGGTCACAAATATATCTGCTGGCTTATTCTGTGAAGGGCTACAAAGTCATTTAAAAGGTTTTGGGAGTGGTATACATTTTCTGACTGATTCCCTTTAATGCTGCGGTCACACGTAGCATTTTTGCTGTACTTATTATTAATGATGTATGTATGTTGCATCCAAGGAATAAATTGGAGATAATGTATGGCCAGAAAAGAGGTGTGACTGAATCCATTCAGGTGGCACTACCACTGTTCTCCTGGTTACTCAGATAACCCCCTAAGGTTGCATACTCACGACCAGTATATGCAGCATCTTGCCGCTGCATCCAAAACGCTGCGTAGTACAGTATCAGCATAGTGGATGGGATTTTTAGAAATCCCATGCTCACTATACTTATCCCGACCGCAGCGTTTTGACAGCTGCGGTGCAGATTGCCGGTATTCCACTCCTCCGTATCTTCATTTCATACTGCGGAGTCGGAAGCGGCTCCCATCGGGTGACTGCAGGGAGAAGCTGCCCCGCACCCGCCGCACATGGTGAGTACAGGGCGGCTGCGGTCTCCCTGCGGCCACCCGCGGCTTCACTCAGGTCCGGAGGAGCTGCGTCCAGCACGGAGCTCCTGCGGACCGTGAGCACATACAAGCAGAAATGAGCACTCTTGTGTTTATTTAAGTACAGGGAAAGCAGCTAATTTGTACCAGCTGCATCTCCCATCAATTTCTTTTGTTGACTCAGGCTAATAGTAGATGATATATGAGCCCTGAGCCTCCTATATTCTTGAGTGCTTATGTGCTCCAGTTCTCCCCAAAAAAATCTAAAACAAAATAAAAAAAATTGTCTATAATTTAAAATAAAATCTTGTTTAGTGATAACCGAGCGCTACTATACTGTGGTGCTCAGTACTCATAACGAGCAGTTGAGCCCTCGGATGGGTGTGACTCGAGTATAGTGGAAGTCAATGGAGAACTGGAGCATTTTTCCAGTATAGTTCCCAGAAAGATGCTTGAGTTCCCCTTTTACTTCCTTTAAAATCTATATACAAGTCGCAGTCATCCAAGTATCCAACTGCTCGTTACGAGTACTGAACACCAGAACATAGTAGTGCACACTCAAATGTAATTGAGATTTTATTTTTTGGGCAAAAACAGCCAACCCTAATTCAAAGGAAATATCTTTGTAAGTGCCTTTGACTTGAATAGAGCTGCAGTGCTGCATGACATCTCCTCCCGATCATTATGTTTGCGCTGATGCAAAACTTTACAGTTATCGCCTTTTCAGTGGAGTACCAAGTGGAACCTTTATTACATCTTTATGCCTTAGAGTTGTATAGGGAAAACAACTCCTTTAAATGGGTTGTTCATTACTCGGACAACCCTTCTCAATCGCTAGAATTCCCCCATGTAAAATAATAGCAGGTATACTTGCCTCTGTTGTGTGTGCCATTCCAGCGATGTTGACGCATGCTCTTTCATGGTTTGTGATATTAGCCGCAGGGTCGTGTTGCAATACAATCAGTAGCTGCTTCCTTAGGATGTATCTTGAGATCTGGAGGAGGTCAGAGAACAGCATCACACTCGCCTCTTCTGGGTGTCAGAATTGACTGAAGGAAGTGAGAGGGAAGCGGTTGTTGATTGTCACACAAGCCCTGCAACCAATGTGAGACAAGCCCTGAGAGAGCCAATGCTGACATCCCTGGAATACACCTGCATAGGAGGTGAGTATAGCTGCAATTCATTTACATTGTGGTTCTATGGTTATTGAAAAGTGGTTGTATGAGTAGTGGACAACCCCTTTAATAGTGGAAACAGTATTGGCTATTTATTATGTTGACATTTAAACTTCCAGTTTACAGATCTGTGGAAATTGAGGCTGCTAAAACAGAACATTGTTGAGTATCACATAAGAACCACCAACCAGAACTTGCCATGCAAGGCATTATATATCCGCTATAATTGGAAAGTTTTCTATCATTTAACTTCAAAGGTGCCCACATTATCATAGGGTGGCACCATTGTTGTAATTAATTTATTGGCTATAGGGCTAAAGGAAATTGTCAAGCACTGCACTGGGCAGTCCTACTGTAATCAATGAATGAAGCGGGCTGAGCATGTGCACCTCCATTAGGGATCCCCGTTCTCAGGATTCCAAATCTCCTTTATCAGGATCTCTGGGGTTCCCAGCACTCAGATTCCTAAAATTCATCAAGTCATAACTTGTTTTTTGGGTAATAACTCCTTAATATTGCACTTGATAATATTGTATTATTATAACTGACTAACATGGCTTGTGTAATGTATTTGTTTTTTAGCCAAGGACACAGATATTATTGATGAAGCTATTTATTATTTCAAGGCCAATGTGTTCTTCAAAAACTATGAAATTAAGGCAAGTGATTCAGGTTATATTAAATATACTTGTGTACTGTTTTTGGCACATATTAGTTAATTGCCCTGTTTTTGTTGTTATTTTTTAGAATGAAGCTGACCGGACCTTGATTTATATCACACTTTATATTTCTGAGTGTTTGAAAAAGCTGCAAAAGGTGAGTCATTGCATAAAATACCACATATACTTTATACTTCCCAATATTCAGATTTACAAGTTCACCAATGAATTTTGGATTAGCCAATGGATTGTGAGAAAACGTATTGTGTAATCGGTGTGTAGAAATGGTAAGAAATAAGACTGTAAAATGTAATAAGAGAAAGCGGGTGGCATTGCCGTCACTCCGCCTACATCTATCACTGCATGGCCCTGGGGTTACTGCTTGCTTTTTTCACTGCGATTGATTTGGGATGTAATCGAGGGTCGTGAAGTAAACTATGGTAATTGAACATAGAGCCGTCCCCGATGACATTCTTCATCATAGTGGGTGATCAAAGCTGGAGAGAAGGGACTGCAGCACCATTCTCACATTTCCCTACTTCTTTCACTGCAATGTGTTTAGCACAATATCAGGGGATGGTAGTGGAAGAAGCTGTGGTAATTGAAGGCCACGCCATCCCCTAATGACGTCCTCTTTAAGGGGAGGAAGGGGGCGGTTGAAATTACAGGGAAGTGACTGCAGAGCTCCTGATAACATTCTGTTAGAGAATCCCCAGTGCAAACTGGGCCTCTAATATAAAATCAGAGGAAGTAAGGAAAGAACACAGATATAAGGAATAGCTATATGGGAGAAACACTGCGGCAGTTTCAAATAAAGCTAATTACAAAGTGCTTAAGGTTTTAAATATTGCTATTTATACTGGTAATTTTATGTATCGGACAATCCCTTTAACTCTATTTACTTTAAGTGGGTTCTTTAGCAATATGATTTTCATTCGTGCTCGTCACATGCACACTTCTCAGCACATGACGTGGGTTGAACCTGCAAGGGTTAATTTATCTCCTTTCACTCAATCCAACATTCAACCGCTGCTATAGGCTATAAAATGAGCATAAATCACACTGGGCACAGTCCACACACCCCAGTTACACAACATGCTGCCACCACTCATCAAACACACAGGATGATGAGTTCTCAAAATATATTACTGTCTGACAATCAAACAATCACTCTCTGAAAGGCTATGGATTCTTTAGGCAGGAGATAATACCATCATCTTTCCTGTCATGAATTTACCTGTTCATAGATGGGAAACTAGTATCATCTAGTTGGCAGATTTATGAGAACATTTTTCATGGTTTTCCTCTGGTGATTGCTTTGCCAAAGATGTACCTCCCATAAATGTAGGACCTATGCACACACAAATTTTTATAATTTTCCACTGGTGCCTAACTGATGGCACAGTGAAATAGCTGGAAAGGCAGCTCTTCACCTTATGTACACAAAACTTACACTGGCTTTCTTCTTTACAAGTTGTAACTGCTTGTCGACACCAGGGGGTTCTAGTTTCAATGAAAAGTCCTCTCTCACTTTTTAATAAATTTTTCTCACCTCACCGTTTATAACTGATCCCATGTCAAGTCGGCCATTGCGCGGCATATACAGAGAAATCTGCGATTGTAAATTACCCCACCAAGTTCTCTTTCCATCACTCCAACAGTTTTATTTTTTTCTCATATGCTACTGCAGCAGCCAATCCCTTTCCGCAGAGTTGACCTTTCCAATGTCCTTCTAGCATTATTACAATCAGTGATTGGCCGTAGTGGTCACATGTCTAAACACCAACTTATCACTGCAGACTGGCTGGAGGACTAGAGAGGCTCTGGCATAAAAGCAGCCGATAATTAATAGTCCTTCTGTGTTTTTTTTTTTTTTTTTTTGTTTTTTTTTTTTATTATTATTAATTATTGTGTCTGGTAGTAGATTTCGTGGGGCTCAAAAATCCAAACATGTAGTTACCGTATTTTTCTTTTGCGCTCCATTGGGAGACCCAGACATTGGGTGTATAGCTTCCGACCTCCGGAGGACACACAAGGCATTACACCTAAAAGTGTAACTCCTCCCCTACTGCCTATACACCCCCTCCAGGGAGAATCCCATCAGTTCTTTGCTTTGTGTTGAAGGAGGCACACTCTACACTCATGCTCTCTCACTACTTAGTGTCGGATGGAAGCAAAGAGGATCTTTTGATCCCCAGCATGTCTCCTTCCTCTTCCCCCGGGCGGAGGCGGTTGAGGTACCCTTGGGGTACAACGGGCTGGAGCCCTCATGCTGCGTATCCTTCCCCATCCCTTAGGGGCTCTGGGGAAGTGGGATCCACCTGGCCCCCCTGTCTGGGCTCATCCACACAGTCCACGGCTCCCTGGGTGTCTACTGGCCTGCGTGAGGGATCCACTGGGTCCGGACCCTGCACCACCAATGAGGTACTCTGTGTGGGTCTGGGATGCCTTCTGCAGCTGCATTAGGCCGGCTGGGAGTTGGGCACTGTCTCCCCCAGCTTCCTGGGATCCTGGCCAGTCACTCCCGCGATTTTCGCGGGTGCACCGCGCTGGTTCCCTGCTGGCAGGCGGCCGCAGTGTTAAATGTAGGCCCCGGCTTCGGCCTAGTCTCTCTGGAGCCGAGCCAGGGCTTCATGGGGCGGAGCTGTGCCTCGTCCTCACAGACTGTGAGAGGCTTGTGCCCGCCCCTCTGCAGGCCGAGCCCTGATCCCCTATGGGAAAGGCTGTTTGCTGCTTAGGGGGTGGTGCAGCAGTGGGGAAAGGACCTGCCCTCCAGTCACTCCCTCTCCCTCGGCTTCTTCGGCCATCTTGGAGGCTTCTCTGCCTGCATTTTGCTGCTGGCTGCAGGGTCTGAGCGTCTCTGGAGGGCACACAAGGTCTGGTAGGTCACCCCAGTCTCTCGTGGTGCTCCATTATCCCCCCTGTCCGCAGCTGCACCCCAATTCCCTTCCTCTGAGATCTATCATTGGATGCACTGAGGGGACACCATGTCTAGCTCCAGGAACAAAGCTCCTAGAGTGCAGACACGTTATCATGCTTGCACAGCATGCCAGGCCCAGCTGCCTGCTGGATCCTCTTTCCCTCATTGCTCGGCTTGTGCCCCGCAGGAGGTTGATATCTCACCGGCTAATGTGATCCAGGTTTCTGCCTTGGTGCACGAGCCCCCCCCCCCAGTTCTGGGTCTTTGGCTTCTCTGCCTGGCCCGGTGGACCCAGCAGTACCTCCGCCTTGGACGGCTGTTTTTGCTCAGTCCATTTCTGACTCTGTGTCTCAATCTATGGCAGCTATGACCAGAGCCTTGCAGGAGTCTCTATCAGGTGGATGGGAGGGTTCCCCTGAGGCCTCCGCCACACGTCGGAGGCGTCGGAGCGGTTCTTCCTCTACTAGAGGTTTGGACTCTGGCGACAATTCTGGGCTCTCGGAACCGTCCCCGCGAGCCCCTAAGTGGCCTCGCCGGGCAGTTTCCCCAGCACCCTCGCAGGCGGGCTCACGTGCTGTGACCTCTCTATTGGAGGGGGAGGAGGACTTAGGCTCCGTCTGGCTCCTGATGAGGACCCGGACGTGGGTTCTCTGGTGGACGACTTGGTATCTTCCATCAATACGGTGCTGGACTTGACGGCTCCTGCACCGCCGGTTGATTCCTCTGTTTCAGAGGAACTTTATCAGTTTCTCCCCCCGGCCAGGTCCAGGGGATCTTTCCTGGATCATTCCAATTTTCGCTCGACGGTTCAGACCCCTCGGGCTTGCCCTGACAAGCGCTTCGCTAAGAAGCTGAAGGATTCCCGTTACCCTTTCCCACCAGATGTGGTCAAGGGTTGGTCTGTTTCTCCGAGAGTCGACCCTCCGGTCTCTCGGTTGTCTGCCAACACCGTTATGTCGTGGCGGACGGGTCCTCTCTCAAGGACCCTACGGACAGGCAGATCGAGCTTCTGCAAAAGTCCATTTTTGAGGCTACTGGGGCCTCCTTTGCCCCTGCATTTGCTGCTGTGTGGGCTCTTCAGGCGGTTTCAACTTGTCTCTCGGAGATCCCTAGGGTTGCTTCGGGGATTCCTGAGGTAGCGGTCCTGACGTCTCAGGCTGAGGCGTTTACAGACTATGCTAGATCCGCAATCATGGAATCGGCTAGCCGTTCGGCGGTAGCTTCGGCTAACTCGCTGGCAGCACGACGGATGTTGTGGCTGCGCGACTGGAAGGCGGACACTACATCTAAGAAGTTCCTCCAGGGCCTTCCGTTTTCGGGAGATAGGCTATTCGGAGAACGTCTTGACGATCTCATCAAGGAGTCGACGGGTGGCAAATCCACCTCTTTGCCGCAATCTAAGACGCAGAAGACCGGTCCGCGTCAGCTGCATGCTAGGTTTCGCTCCTTTCGTCCCTCCTCCAAGTCAGCCTCGTCATCTTCATCCTCTTCCCGTCCGGACAAGGACCAGAGATCCCATAGGTCCTGGAAGCCTAAGGCCCAGCAGAAGAAGCCTGCCGGCGCCTCAGCCACCAAACCTGCCTCCTCCTGACTCTTCGCCTCCTCCGGGAGTGTCCAAGATCGGTGCAGGCTCTCCCGCTTTGGAAACATCTGGCAGGATCGCATCCAGGACCGGTGGGTGGTGGACGTGGTCTCCCATGGCTACAGGATCGAACTGGAGTCGAGGCCTCCGACTCGGTTTTGCCTCTCTTCGCCTCCTCCGGCGAGGGCTGCGGCTTTTCGGCGGGCGCTGGACGCTCTGCTTCAGAGCGGGGTTGTGGTCCCGGTTCCGTCCGAGGAACGGTTTCGGGGGTTTTATTCCAACCTTTTCACGGTTCCGAAGAAGGACGGTTCAGTCCGACCGGTGTTGGACCTCAAGCTCCTCAACAGACACGTGAGGGTCAGGCCTTTCAGGATGGAGTCCTTGCGCTCGGTGATAGCGTCCCTGTCTCAGGGGGACTTCCTGGCCTCGGTGGATGTGAAGGATGCTTATCTCCACATCCCCATTGCCTCTGCTCACCAGAGATGGCTGCGGTTCGCTGTGGGAGAAGACCACTTCCAGTTTGTGGCTTTGCCCTTCGGCCTCTCATCGGCTCCGAGGATCTTCACCAAGGTGATGTCGGCCATGGTGGCGGTGCTGCATGTACAGGGGCACGCGGTCACCCCGTACCTGGACGACCTGTTGATCAGAGCCTCGTCTGCGGAACAGTGTCAGTTGAGTCTCTCTGCCACCTTGGATACTCTTCGGACGTTCGGTTGGGTAGTCAATTCCCCGAAGTCGGTCCTTGTTCCTACGCAGACGATTTTGTATCTGGGCATGGAGTTCCACACCATTCCGGCTCTGGTGATTCTCCCTCTCGACAAGCAGTCCTCGATTGTGGAGGAGGTCCGGTTCCTTTTGCAGGCGGACTTGGTTCCCATCAGGCACCTGATGCATGTTCTAGGGAAGTTGGTGGCGACCATCGAGGCGGTCCCTTTTGTGCAGTTTCATCTGCGTCCGCTTCAGCTACAGATTCTGCGCGGATTGGACAAGAGGCCGTCCTCTCTGGATCGGTCCATTGCCCTTTCGTCCACGACGAAGGAGTCTCTCCGATGGTGGCTGTTACCCAGGTCAATGTCCCGAGGCAGGTCGTTTCTTCCCATCTCTTGGTTGGTGGTCACGACAGATGCCAGCCTTCTGGGCTGGGGTGCGGTGTTCCTGCATCACAGGGCTCAGGGCACCTGGACAACTCAGCAATCTGCTTTGCAGATCAACGTCTTGGAGATTCGTGCCATATACCAGGCTCTCCTGGCCTTCCAGAGGTTTCTGTCAGGAAATCCAATTCGGATTCAATCCGACAACGCGACGGCTGTCGCTTACATAAACCGCCAGGGAGGCACTCGCAGCCGTCAGGCGCTCGCGGAGGTCCAACCCATCCTCCGGTGGGTAGAAGACAACGATGCGTCCATCTCGGCTGTCCACATCCCCGGAGTGGACAATTGGGAGGCCGACTACTTAAGCCGGCAAGGAATGGACGAGGGAGAATGGGCCCTTCACACAGAGGTGTTCCTGCACATCTGCAACGAGTGGGGAACTCCCGACGTGGACCTGATGGCGTCCAGGCTGAATCATCAGGTCCCAGCCTTCATGTCTCGCGCTCGAGACGACCTGGCAGTGGGGACGGATGCTCTGGTCCAGGATTGGTCCCGATTTCGTCTGCCCTATGTGTTTCCCCCGTTGGCCTTGTTACCCAGGGTTCTGCGGAAGCTCGGGGCGGAATGCGAGCGAGCCCTTCTCATCGCCTCGGACTGGCCCAGGAGGGCTTGGTACCCGGACCTGTTACGGCTCTCGGTGGGGGTTCCATGGAGGCTCCCGGATTGGCCGGATCTCTTGTCTCAGGGTCCGTTCTTCCGCCACAATTCCTCGGCCCTGAGCCTGACTTTGTGGCGCTTGAAATCTGGTTGTTGACGTCACGTGGTTTTTCCACTCCCGTCGTTGCTACCATGAGACAGGCCAGAAAGCCGGTTTCTGCGGGAATCTATCGCAGAGTATGGAAGATTTTCTTCTCCTGGTGCCGTGTTCACGGTTCTTCTCCCTGGCCTTTCTCTCTGTCAACCCTTCTGGCTTTCCTCCAGTCGGGTTTGGATAAGGGTTTGGCTCTCAGTTCCATCAAGGGACAGATCTCGGCTCTGTCGGTTCTCTTTGATAAGCGTCTGGCTACGCTTCCCCAGGTTAAGACGTTTGTCCAGGGGGCGAGTCACATCATTCCTCCCTACAGACGTCCTTTGGACCCATGGGATCTTAACTTGGTCCTTGCAGCGTTGCAGAAGCCGCCGTTTGAACCTCTTAAGGAGGTCTCCCTTTCTAGGCTTTCTCAGAAAGTTACCTTTTTGGTGGCCATTACTTCTCTGCGGAGAGTTTCGGAGTTGGCTGCCTTGTCCTGTCGGTCTCCTTTTCTGGTGTTTCACCAGGATAAGGTGGTGCTTCGGCCTGTGGCGGAATTTTTGCCTAAGGTGCTGTCTCCTTTCCACCTGAATCAGGACATTGTCCTGCCATCCTTTTGCCCGCATCCAGTTCATCAGTATGAGAAGTCCCTCCATACTTTGGACCTGGTCAGGGCTCTCAGGATCTACGTTTCCCGAATGGCGTCGTTTCGCCATTCGGATGCCCTGTTCGTGCTGACTATGGGTCAGAAGAGGGGTGAGGCAGCCTCCAAGTCTTCTCTGGCAAGGTGGATCAAGTCTCCTATTCGGGAGGCTTATGTCTCTGCTGGTTTGCCTTTACCTGCTGGTATTAAGGCTCATTCTACAAGGGCTGTGGGGGCCTCGTGGGCCTTGCGTCATCAGGCCTCAGCTCTTCAGGTGTGTCAGGCGGCCACGTGGTCTAGTCTGCACACCTTTTCCAAACATTATCAAGTCCATGCTTTGGCATCGGCTGATGCCAATGTGGGCAGGCGGATCCTTCAGGCAGCTGTTGCTCATTTATGATGGCCTGCTTTTGGGTTTTTTTCCCGCCCTGGGATAGCTTTTGGACATCCCAATGTCTGGGTCTCCCAATGGAGCGCAAAAGAAAAAGAGAATTTTGTTTACTTACCGTAAATTCTTTTTCTTATAGCTCCTATTGGGAGACCCAGCTCCCACCCTGTGCCTTTTGGGGCTTTGTTTCTATGCTAGTGCCTGGTGTCTTTTCACCTCGCGTGTTGGCCCTGTTGGCCGTTTATTATTTCCCAGTCCTGTTGGTCTGGGCGCGGGTGGTCTTTCCTCCTTCCTGCTTGTGCACCGAACTGATGGGATTCTCCCTGGAGGGGGTGTATAGGCAGTAGGGGAGGAGTTACACTTTTAGGTGTAATGCCTTGTGTGTCCTCCGGAGGTCGGAAGCTATACACCCAATGTCTGGGTCTCCCAATAGGAGCTATAAGAAAAAGAATTTACGGTAAGTAAACAAAATTCTCTTTTTCCTTTTATAAGACGCACTTTTTTTCCTCCAAGTTTTGGAGGAAAGTGGGGGTGCGTCTTATAAAAGGAATATAACAATCTAGCATCCTCAGTTGCTGGGGAGGGGGAGACAACAGTGAAGTGGGGACAGAAGTGGCAGGGAATGGTCCCTGCTGAAGAATCCGGGCGGCAGGAGCACCACGTGTCCCCGGCTCATTAACTACTTAGATATTCACTTCACTTGCTCCCAGTCTCCACCCACCTCTCTGCACTGAAGACAGCATGAGAGGTGAGAGCACAGGGAGCAGGAGAAGCTGCTTAGCCTGCACACATGGTCTCTCCCCAGCTTCTTGCAGTGGCTGGGGATATTGTGTGCTGGAGAAAGTGAGAATGCAGGAGGCGGGGGTGCAGCTGCAGCAAGTGAAGGAGCACTGAGCTTTGTGCTGCGATGGAGACAGGGGTAGAGCAGATCGGCACCTTATCACAGGCACCTTATCACAGGTACCTTGTCACAGTGTCCTGGCCTCACTCCCTCTGCTCTCTGTAATGTGTCCTCCTGCTGAGCCCTGCCCTGTGCAGAAATCCAGGAAGGTCGGTCAGGTCTGCAGTTCAGGAGCTTCAGTCTATTAGAGCAGGGCTGGAGCCTGCATAACACCAGTGTACAGCTCCTGTATCTACATCCTGCATCTATAGGTCAAGCTCTGTAGTGGTGACTTGTAATTAGGAGACAGAGGCTGGAGCATCATATTTCAGCACAGTGTTCAGACCCCCTCCCTGGCCCTCCCTCATACAGTACATCACATCAGAATTTTATATGCAGACTGGCCACAAAGCAGGACACATTAAAGTGAGTGCACATGGATGTGTAATAATAAAGTAAAGTTAACACAACAATACTGTGCTTAACTAGAACTCCAAGCATGCTATAGGATCTACAGTACATGCTGGGAGTTATAGTTCTTAAAGGGATTGCTACTACATGAACAAATCCCTTCTCATTCACCTTGTTGGCCCTTGTAAAAGTAATAAGGACCATACTAAGGCTGTGTGCTCATGGTCGGGAGGAGCTGCATGTTGGACGCGGCTCCTCCGGACCTGAGTGAAGCCACGGGTGGCCGCAGGGAGACCGCAGCCGTCCTGTACTCACCATGTGCAGCGGGTGCAGGGCAGCTTCTCCCTGCAGTCACCCGATGGAAGCCGCTTCCGACTCCGCAGCATGAAATAAATATGCGGAGGGGGAATCGGCAACCCACACCGCAGCTGTCAGATCACTGCGGGCGGGTTAAGCATAGTGAGGATTGGATTTCTACATATCCCCTCCACTATGGTTGTACTGTACTATGCAGCATTTTGGACACAGCAGCAAGACGCTGCGTCCAAAACGCTGCGTATACTGATCGTGTGCACGCACCCTTCCCCCCCCATGCTGCAGCAGTTCCAACATTGTCAGAAGTTGCATATTCATGTCCCATTAATATGAGACTCAGCCCTCCGACAAATCAGTGCTGGCGTCTGTCTCCCCGCCTTCAGACACTGGAGCAGAAGTCATTGGTGTTGCTCACATGCTGCACCTGCATCCTAAGGAAACAGACACCAGCGCTGACTGATCGCAGGGCCTGAGTGTCATATCAAAGTCATTTTTTGCTACAAATATTTTTTTCCCTATTTTCCACCTCTAAAATCTGAGTGCGTCTTATAATCCGGAGCGTCTTATAAAGCGAAAAATACAGTATATATATTTTTTAGATAAATGTACTTTTATTCTCCAGTTCTTAAACTGTGAGAATACATTAAAAGCTATCAGTACTTTCTATGTGTCTATCAGATATGTCAGGAATCATCATTCATGGGAACATGTTGTCGGTCCGACCAGACCAGCAAATGTTATTCAGTATTTCCAATCAAGGTATCGCATATCTGCTAAAGGGGAAAAAAAGGTTATCAATGCAAATTGTTGATCATTTGGTGAACATTAGGTAAATTCCATTCATTAGATGACTTTATACCATAACATCCTTGGACTGTGATGACACCATTGTTTGCCCCAGTGACGCTGGTTTTTGCTCTTTTTTTTGTGCTGTATGAAGTGTTGCAGCTTTTTCCAGTGCAGGACGTCTGCATGAATATCAGTGTGTCTGGTCTCTCGTCCATTGTTGTCTGGTTTAATAGGTGTATATACTCATTTCTGCTTACCTTTGTGATCCTGAAGATTGATGGAACATATCATGTGGTAGTAGATTTTATGACCTAGGTAATAAATGTTGTTTTTCTTTAAATTAGTGTAATTCTAAAGGACAAGGTGAAAAAGAGATGTACACTCTAGGAATTACAAACTTCCCAATTCCTGGAGAACCTGGGTTCCCTCTTAACGCCATGTATGTGAAACCATCCAGCAAACAGGAAGATGGTAAGACTCTGTTCTTGTTTGCTATGAGTGGTAACATTTCTGTACAGGATACATGACCGATGTGATCCAATATGATCTCCCTTCCCCCAATATCGACTGATTATTGTTGTCATCTAATGCAAGAGAGAGCAGAGCTTTAAAGGGAATGGAAATTTTAAAAAATCCATGTTAAAATGGAAGCCATAAGTACCGTTTTATATATGGAAGATGTGATATGGCTGTTTGGCACTTGTCTTTCAATAAAAATAATGCCTTTTTGGCATATGCCAGTCATAAAAAAATCTACTGTAAAAGTAGTAAATAATGTGAGGTAGAATGACTGGGGCATGTCAGATTAAGAGCCCTGAAACTCCCGCCCCAGTGCACGTCCGTCCTGATTGGAATATAGTTGTTAATCCAGATTTCTCAAGACTGGCACATTAAATCTCTTAAAATAAAGAAAAATAAAGTACTTTTTGTATTGGGTGACAAGTACCTACCCAGCTGTTACATTACTTCCGTATGTAAAAATGTGCTGATAAATTCCCTTTACAGAGGACCTGGTTTCATTTTATTTACTCTGCTCCTATCTCCCCTCCCCCCAAAATATTCCTTTTTTTTATATATATTTGAGTTTTAAAAAAAAAAGGCAATAGATACTATATATACAGTTATAGACAGAGCAATTGTGCAGCAAAGTTGTTTATTTTGTGTAGATGGTAGAGCGCATCAGTCCTGGCTTATTCCAGCAGTCTGTACAAGGTATAAGGGCCTGACCCAGGCCATGGAGGAGCACCATGGAAGTATAAGGAAATGTGCTCCTGCTCCCAGTTCTGTGCTGTCCTTTCTGTGTGTGTGTGTGTGGTAGTAGGGATACTTCTGGGGCACCCTTCAGTCCTGTGCCTGAATATAACCTTGTGGACAGAGCATAGATTGATTAGCTGCAGCCTCGCTGTTCTGGGTGAGGTACTGATTCAGCTCTCTGGCTAACAGGTAGGTAATGTGTCAGACTGGATAGATTCCCTGTGGGCTGGTCACTGTGCGAGATCTTATTGGCATCAGGCGGACCTCTTATCCTATGCACATAAATATGTGTGTCCAGGAACCTGAGGCATGAGCTGGGGTGGGACCAAGAGAAGGAGCTGAAAGCAGAGTAACTAAAAAGGCCCATCTATATCTCTAGAGCCGTATGACTGATTAAGAAAAAAAAACTGCAGTCTCGCGGTAGCTGTGGGAAGAAAATAAGGGTGAAAACTGACCACTGTTGATCTGATGACTGGTTGTCTTTAAATCAAGTTTTACAATATTTATATAGATAATGTAGAAAACAATCTTGAAATCCTCTACTTTTCACACTGGCCACTAGAGCTCACACTATATAAGTTGATACTCCATATTTGCCGCTCCTTGCAATTGGACATGGATTGCAGGGAGATGATTTTTATTGACCATTTCTCTTTCGCCTCATTGGGGGACACAGGACCATGGGTGTTATGCTGCTGTCCACTAGGAGGCGACACTATGCAGAATCTGAAAAAGATTGACAGTGGCTCCTCCTCTGCAGTATACACCCCTGACCAGCCACAGCCTTAACCAGTTTTTGCTTCTTAGTGTCGCATAGGAGGCACACCTAAATTTTATTCTTCAAAACCGGGAACACAGAAGAAGCAAAGTGGTTCTCTTTCGAGACTCCCGGGTGCCGGGTTGAAGTAGAGACCATCACCCCCCTATGCCGCTCCCTCCTCAGCATCTTGGGGTGCTCGGTTGAGGTCGAGCTGAGCCCCTCCACAATTACTCTGGTTTATGGGTTGAGGTCGAGGCAATGGAGAAACCCTCCGATGATGACACCAGCACCCTCCCTAATCACCCCTCCTGGGGGCATTAGGTTGAGACATCTCAGGTAGGGCCGACAGTGGCAGCAGATAGACAGCATCCCCTTCTCAAAGATTGCGAAACAACTGCTGCGCTGTGGGCTCCTGATGGGACCGGGGTCAGTGCTAGGGCAGGCATGGCACAAACAGAGGCACAGGCTCCCTATGCCTCTGTACCAGCACAGCACCTACAGGTGCCAGGGGGACCATCCAAGGGCCCCCCTTCTGGATCATAGCCCCTCCGCCACCCTGTCTAGGGACCTGGAGAGGTACGGATCAATTCTGGCCCTATCAGGTCCTCCGCGCTGTCCTTTAGCCGTTTTCGTCTTCAACTTTCTAATTTAGGCTGCGGCTTCCGCCTACACCAAAGCCACTGACTTTTCTCCGCCCCCGGCCAGCCCCCAGATGACTAATGTGACACTGCATAGTGTCACGGAGGGGGCGGATCGCAGCTGAAAGAGCACGATTCTGCACAGCCTGGCGCCTTTTTCAGCTCTCCGCCCCCCTCCCTCATCCTTCCCCGGCGGCCATTGCTACTGCAGCACACATACTTCAGTTCCAGGGGGAATGATAATCAGCCTGTCTCCAGGGGGCACAGGACACTGGACTTCGGCGCTGGACACTAGAGGGGCACACCTGGTGTGGTAAGATCACAGCTGAGGCCCCATCCTCGGCTGTGACTCCATTTACTATATAAGGCTCCTCTGCATAGACCTCCCTGTCCAGTCCCAGGCACTATGCCGGGCTCAAAGTCCAAGAGAATTAGGGATCAGGACCTCAAGGTTCAGGACTCTTATTATGCTTTCTGCACAGCCTGCAGGAATCCCCTTCCCAGCGGCAGTACGTACCCGCACTGCCAGGACTGCATCCTCCTAATGTGCCAGAGCCCCAAGTAGCCCTTACTAATCCCAATGATCCTAATATCACGCCAGAATGGGCCACGCAGATGTCCCAATCCATGTCGCAGTCCATAGATAGGCTTACCTCCACATTGCTTCAGGTTTTGCAGAGTCACCCTCGTCCGCGGCCGCTGCTCAACAAAGGGAGAGCTCGGACCAGGGACATGATGACCAGGGCTCATCCACTTCTAGAACAGGAGGCAAGCGGACCCATGGATCATGCTCGTCAGCGTCATCACATAGCTCGCGGTCACCCTCTTCCAGGGAGAGATACCGTAGCTCTGAAACATCAAGAAGGTCCCCTAACAGGGACAGACACCACAGTTCTAGATCCCCACAGCCGTCCCCGGCCAGAGAGAGCCACCGTCCCAGCTCCCCTAACAGGGGACGTCACAGCAATGCAGATTTTGAGGGCCTCTGTGATTCCGACTCAGATCATGACTCAGAAAGGGCTCTCAACCCAAATTCCCCTAGCACTGCAGCACTAGTTGAGGATATAATCGCTTCCATCAATCGGGTGTTGGACTTTTCTGACCCACCCCCGGATGCTCTAGAACACAAAATCTCTTTTCAAGAGGTTCAGAGGCAGCCTAAATTCTTCTCCAATTACCCAGAGTTTAAAGCGATCCTTAAAAAGCATTGCTCTCAACCTGAGAAAAAATTTGCCAAGAGTGGACAGATCCACCGGAAGTGGATCCCCCAGTCTCTAGGCTAGCAGCACAGTCACTGCTTTCTCTGCCCGATAGCTCATCTCTCAGGGACACAGCGGACCGTCAGGTGGAACGCATGTCCCGATCAATTTTCGAAGCTGCAGGGTCTTCTCTGGCACCCGCATTCTCTTCAGTCTGGGCTGCCAAGGCCATCGTGGCTTGGGCCAAAAGCTTACAGGCTGACCTCCGCTCATCTAACCCTAAACTGGCGGACCAAGCTGTTCAACTTTCAGTTGTAGCAGATTATATGCTCCACACAGCTCTAGACTTAGCAAACTGTGCAGCGAGGATAGCATCAAACGCCATCATAATACGGTGTATCCTCTGGCTGCGGGAATGGAAGGCGGACGCAGTTTCCAAAAAGTCGCTCACACACCTGCCGTACCTTAATGGTCGACTTTTCGGTGAGAAGTTACACAATGATATCGAACGCCACAGGGTGCAAGAGCACCTCTCTTCCCCAACTGAAACCCAAATGCACGTACAAGAGGCGTACTCAAACGCGATTCCAATCCTTTCGGAACTCGTCAGGCTGGTCAGTCTCTCGACCGGCACGAACTCATAGCAGTTCCTCATGTAGGGACAGCTCGCGGTCGACGCAAAAGTCAGACAAGACTTGGCAGTCGAAGGCAAGCCAGTCAAAACCTAAGGGAGCCAAATCCCAGAGGTTCTCCTCGTCACGACTCGCTGTCTCCGGAAGACACCCCACCTGTCGGCGGCCGACTTACGCTTTCATCAAGTCTGGCTGCCTATTACAGAAGACAGGTGGGTCAAGGAAATAGTGTCTTCCGGATACAAGATAGAGTTTACTTCCAACCCACCAAGCCGATTTTTTTATTTTTTTTTTCTCTCCATTCCCCCAAAACTGCCAGTCAAGGCTCGCGTTTTCTTGCAAGCGGTCACCTCACTTCTTCAGGCAGGAGTCATTGTGTCGGTCCCCCCGGCCAAACGCTTCCACGGGTTCTACTCCAATCTATTTGTGGTCCCCAAAAAAGGAGGCAGTGTAAGGCCCTTACTGGACCTCAAACAACTAAACAAATATGTACGGGTGCATCGCTTCCGAATGGAGTCCCTCCGATCCATCATAGCGTCCATGGAGGAGGGAGAGTTCCTTGCCTCCATAGACATATAAGATGCATACCTGCATATCCCAATTGCACCAGCCCACCAGCGATTCCTCAGGTTCGCAATCGACCAGGACCACTACCAGTCCGTGGCTCTCCTGTTCGGACTCACCACGGCTCCCAGAGTGTTTACCAAAGTCATGGCGGCCACCATGAACGTCCTACACTCCAGAGGCATAGTTGTCGTTCTATATTTGGACGACCTCCTCATCAAGGCCCCCACCTTCAGGGATTGCGAACTCAGCGTCTCAATCACGGTGGACACACTGAGTCGCCTGGGATGGTTAGTCAATCTACCCAAGTCATCACTGATTCCAAGTCAGTCCCTGACTTTCTAGGGAATGCACTCCAACACCTCCAGGGGTCTAGTGCTCCTTCCCAAGGACAAGGAGCTTGCTCTCCTTCTGGGAATTTGCACCCTCCTCCGAACGCACCCTCGATCTCTCCGGTTTGCCATGAGGGTCCTCTGTAGTATGGTGGCAGCAATGGAAGCGGTTCCATTTGCCCAGCTTCATCTCAGGCCTCTTCAACTGGCCATCCTCAAGTCCTGGGACAAGAGTCCTTTTTCCCTCGACATAACGTTTCCGTTAACATCGACAACCAGGAGGTCCCTACATTGGTGGCTCAGACCGACTTCACTCGCAAAAGAGAAATTTTTCTCACAAGTCATTGGAAGGTTCTAACCACCGAAGCGAGTCTGACAGGTTGGGGAGCGGTGCACCTGCACCACAGAGCACAGAGCAAATTGTCCCCAACAGAAGCGACCATGCCCATCAACATCTTGGAGATTAGTGCCATCCTCCTGGCGTTGAGAGCCTTCCGCACTTACTGGCGTCCTCTCACATAAGAATACAGTCAGACAATGCCACGGCTGTGGCATACGTGAATCACCAAGGATGGACTCGCAGTGCCCAGGCGATGCAAGAAGTAACACGCATTCTCCAATGGGCGGAAAACATACTCGGTCCTGTCTGCGGTCCACATTCTGGGAGTAGACAACTGGGAAGCAGACTTCCTCAGTCGTCAAGGAATGGACTCGGGAGAGTGGTCTCTACATCCCGAAGTCTTTCAAGACATATGCCATCGCTGGGGGACTCCGGACGTGGACCTAATGGCATCACACCTCAATGCAAAGGTTCCCAGCTTCATGGCCAGAACACACGATCCACGGTCACTGGGAGCGGATGCCCTGGTCCAGGACTGGACCCAATTCCAGACCCTGTACGTCTTTCCGCCCTTTCCTCTGATTCCCAGAGTACTGAGAAAAATCAAGCAAGAGGGAGTTCCAACCATCCTAATTGCCCCAGACTGGCCAAGACGTACATGGTACGCCGACATTGTACAGCTCTCCGCAGATGCCCCCTGACGTCTCCCAAACCGTCCAGATCTTCTATCTCAGGGCCTGTTCTACCACCAGAATTCAGGGGCCCTCAATTTGACAGCGTGGCCCTTGAGACCTGGGTTTTAACCTAGGCAGGGTTCTCATCGGACGTCATTGGAACCGTGATCAGGGCGAAGAAACTAGCCTCTGCCAAGATTAATATCGTACCTGGAAGGCCTTCTTTACCTGGTGCAAAGATCGTGGCCAGACACCATTGCCCTATTCCCTGCCCAGGGTACTAGGTTTTCTCCAATCGGGTCTGGAGGCCAGACTGTCCCTGGGCTCTCTTAAGAGCCAGGTGTCAGCTCTCTCTACTCTTTTTCAGAGACGCATTGCTAACAAATCGCAAGTCAGGAAATTTCTTCAGGGGGTCTCCCGCTTGGTTCCGCCCTACAAACGACCACTGGAGACGTGGGATCTCAACCTGGTGCTGACAGCACTACAGGAACCACTTTTTGAGCCCCTTAAGGTACCTTTACACACGGCAACTTTTCTAGGAATATCACTGGCAACTTACTGGTTGCAGTGAAATCATGGAGACATTGTTCCATTTGTACACAGCAGCAAGATAGAACAATGTCTCCATGATTTCACTGCAACCAGTAAGGTGCCAGTGAAATTCCTAGAAAAGTTGCCGCGTGTAAAGGTACCTTTTAGAGAAATCCCACTCCACCTATCCGAGAGGGTGGCCTTCCTGGTGGCAATCGCCTCGCTACACAGAGTGTCAGAACTGACATCCTTTCTTGGTTTTTCACTAGGACAAGGTAGTTCTCTGTACGGTCCCATCCTTCCTCCCGAAGGTTGTATCTACATTCCATCTCAACGAAGAAATCTCCTTGCCATCCCTTTGTCCAGCACAGGTTCATAGGATTGAGAAGGCTCAGCATACGCTGGACCTTGTCAGGGCATTACGTATCTGTCTCTAGGACTGCGCCCTTCCGGAGGTCTGATTCCCACTTCCTTCTTCTGGAAGGCAGCCGCACGGGTAAGCCAGCTTCCAAAGTTACCCTTGCTAGATGGATAAAATCCACCATACAGGAGGCCTACAGGCTTAAAAATTCACCTCTTCCGGCTGGTATTATGGCACATTCTACCCATGCGGTAGAGGCCTCTTGGGCCATTAGGCACCAGGCCTCGGCACAACAAGTGTGTGAGGCGGCCACCTGGTCTAGCTTACCAAACACTACAGGGTCCATACCCAGTCCTCAGCAGATGCGAGCCTGGGTCGGCGTGTCCTGCAGGCGGCAGTGCCCCACCTGTAGGGGACTGTCTGCACAATAATCGTTCCATTGCTTCCCACCCAGGGACTGCTTTGGGACGTCCCATGGTCCTGTGTCCCCCAATGAGGCGAAAGAGAAAAGGAGATTTTTATGTACTCACCGTAAAATCTCTTTCTCTTAGCCTCTAATTGGGGACACAGCTCCCGCCCTGTTGCCCGTGTCGGGCCGTTTTTATACTGAGTTTTCATATTGTTCTTGAGCTCGTACATAGTTGCCTTTTTTTATAGGCAAGGTTATGTTATCTATGTTATGTTCCTTCTACTGCTTTAGCACAAAACTGGTTAAGGCTGTGGCCGGCCAGGGGTGTATACTGCAGAGGAGGAGCCACTGTTAATCTTTTTCAGATTATGCATAGTGTCGCCTCCTAGTGGACAGCAGCTAAACACCCATGGTCCTGTGTCCCCCAATTAGAGGCTAAGAGAGAGATTTTACGGTGAGTACATAAAAAATCTCCTTGTTACTGTGCTGTTCAGACCCGCAAGGGCAACAACAACCTATTAGTTTCTCTCTGCATTTACACTGCTATTTTCTGAAGTTTGGAGTTGTACTTGATCAATCCTGGAAAACAATATTCTGTAAGGCAGATCTCAGCTATTCAGCTGCCATAAAGTGCTCACATTGCTGCACTGTTTATACTGACAACAACATTAAAAAAAATACAAAAATTGATTTTCTGGCATGGTTATTAATGTTGTCTTAAATGTAACATCTCAATACTAGACCAGATGGGAAGGAGATGCCTCAAATTTAAAGAGGACCTGTCACCAAAGCAGGCATGGTGATCTAATTACAGCACTGGATACAGCATGTCTGTAGCATGTAGACAAGGGGTCCCCCAGCACTTGAGCAGCCCTGTACCCCGAGATAATACACTTAGAAAACTTACATGCTACAGCCACTAAGGAGGTGGCTAGGGGCTGCAGCCAAGGGCAGATTCACACCCCGTGCATGTGTAATCTGCCCACCACTGCCAATCATTCTCTCCCTGTTTGCAGCATTTAAACAGTTTTTTGTTTGTTTTTTTCTCCCATTTAGCCCCGCCCCTCAGGGGTCGGGGCTAACAGACTTTCTGGGAGAGAGAAAAAAAAAACTCTGTTTAAATGCTGCAGACAGGGAGAGAATGATTGGCAGCGGTGGGCAGATTACACAGGCAGGGGGTGTGAATCTGCCCTTGGCTGCAGCCCCATGCCACCTCCTTAATGGCTGTAGCATGTAAGTTTTCTAAGTGTATTATCTCTGGGTACAGGGCTGTTCAAGGGCTGGGGGACCCCTTGCCTGGATGCTGCAGACATGCTGCATCCAGTGCTGTAATTAGATCACCATGCCTGCTTTGGTGACAGGTCCTCTTTAAGGCTGCTTTCACATGGTGCGCTAGTGCACCGCTAGAGTCCCGTTTTTTACGGATCTGTATCATGCAGTGAAAGTTTGCTGTCCCAGCCAAGTCA
This sequence comes from Allobates femoralis, assembly GCA_033576535.1. Taxonomy (NCBI): domain Eukaryota; kingdom Metazoa; phylum Chordata; class Amphibia; order Anura; family Aromobatidae; genus Allobates; species Allobates femoralis. The sequence continues at coordinate 686,480,798 of JARQOC010000003.1, read as the reverse complement.
ATGCATTTCACAATTTTGCATTCAGACAATCTGTTTTTTTTGCAGATCTGCTTTTGCGCTCAAAAGCGGATCCGCACAGCGAATGAGCATGTCAATTTATTTTGCGTTATCTACTGCACTATTTACTCACCTCCCTGTGCTCCCACAGTGATCTCCAACGATGTTCTCATACCTGGAGGCTGCAGGACCTGCGAGAGGACCTGGCACTGCACCATGTGACTGAGCGACATTACTCAGTCACATGCGCAGGTCATAGAGGCACTAAACACATAATTCACAGATCCTGCAGCCTCCGGGATGAGGACATCACCGTGGGAGCATGGGGAGGTGAGTTAATAGTGCAGCACATAACGTCACACTTTCACATACACATGGCGGCGTTTTATGAGGATCCATTTTTTGTGCAGTCTCTGTACCAAGAACGGATCCTCACAAAGAACAGCCAAAACGCTGTGTGTGAATGTAGCCTTACACTGGAACTAATGCTGTGTGGTAATTTTGGGAAAGAAAATGTGTTTTTCTGCAAAAGATTTTTTTTGTGACATATTAGAGCCTGCAACTTTATACATGTTATTTGCCAGTTATGCATAGTATGTTTCATTTGGCTTTATCCTTCTCTCAGAGGTGATGAGGGCCTACTTGCAACAGCTGAGGCAGGAGACTGGCCTAAGACTATGCGAAAAGGTGTTTGACCCTCAGACAGACAAGCCCAGCAAGGTAAAATCCCATTTCTTACCCATGATTGAGTAATGTATATTGATATGTTCTTATTTTGAGAAACTGCACAGAAATATTCTGTGACTTGAGCCCACTATATGGCGTACAGCATCCTAACACCTGACAATGACTGGACTATATTACCAGCTGTATGGATAGCAGAGCCGATCTCTAATTTTATATGACTCGGATTTATTTGTTTCTCATGATCTGCCATGTTGACGGAGTATAGACCCCTTGCTGGTGTTACTGCCATGTTGAAGGATCATAGACCTCCTTCCGGTGTTACAGCCATCTTGAGGGAGCATAGACCCCCTGCTGGTGTTACTGCCATGTTGAAGGAGCACAGACCCCCAGCTGGTGTTACTGCTATATTGAGGGAGCATAGACCTCCTGCTGGTGTTTAATGCTATGATGAAGGAGCGTAGACCTCCGGCAGGTGTTACTGCCATGATGAGGGAGCATAAACCCCCTGCTGGTGTTACTGCCATGTTGAGGGAACATAGACTACCAGCTGGTGATATAGGACGTGATTTATATGATGTAGTGCTTTCAAAGCTTCAACAGAGTGATTGTAATTTTCTAGTGCTTACAGAATTGTAGATAGCCTAATGCAAAACAAAGATTCATCAAAATTGGGATATTTGAAGAAGCGCTGCCATTTAACATAATTTTTTTTTCTCCCTGTGTAAATGTTAGTGTAGTGGGCTAATATGCTCACAGAGGGCGATTCTTTTGCGGTATCCATCACAGCTCTGCTCCTCTTTGGAGTTGCGTTACAATTTAGACCAGTGTTTCCCAAACACCAATCCTCATGGCCCTAAACAGGACACGTTTTCATGATTTCCTTAGGATTGGACAGGTAATGCAATCATTATCAAGGCATTACCTGTGCAATACTAAGGAAATCCTGAAAACATAACCTGTAGGGGGCTGTGAGGACTGGAGTTTGGGAAACACTGATTTAGACTCTCCCGGGTCACAGAGTGCACTGTGATCCGAAGTGGCTTTTACAGTCTAAGCCCATGTACTGTCAGAACAGTCTCCATAGGAATATATTGTAGAAGTCCTTTCCAGGTCACAGAGTGCAGTGTGCTCCGGAGAGTCTGAATTGTAGTCACGTGACTTAGAAAAGGATACTAGGGAATATGGCAATAGGTGAGTATATTCACACACTCTCTATACTACACATACACAGGTTTAGGGGAAAAAATTAATGGTAGGGCTTCTTTACGTGTAATTGCTAATTGTTACAGTTAAAGGGAATATCCACTACTAGGCCAACCCTTTGTTATTCCCCATGTTTGCCCTGGTGAAAATAATATTTAAACTGGAAAGGCAATAAGCACAAAATAGGGCCTTATCCAATATCCATAGTATAGAGAAATAATATGAAATCTTGGAAAGGCTCAACCACTACATGCGCTTATACAGCTGCAGCTGACCCACGTGGAAATTGCAAATAAGGAAAAAAACAAAGTAGGTAAAGGGTCCGCGCTGCCGTCAAAGAATAGGATGAAACACATAAAGAATAACATGATTAGTTTACACATTTTGAAGCCTCCAACGGCTTCTTTTTCATTAATGATTATGAAGTGTCCTGAAAAAGAAGCTCTGGAGGCTTCTCTAGGCGGTGACAGTGAATCTGATTGGAAGTGGGGCTTGTGTGATGACGCCGAAATGTCTTGTCCAATATAAGTGTTTATACTTTAATGGAGGCAAACGTGGGAATGAGAAGGGGTTGTCTTAGTTGAAGATTTAGGTTTGGTTTATGTTCACACTGCTTTCGATGTGCATAACCCCAGATGGCAAAAAATCCAGATTCTCATATCTGTGTGTGACGATGGGTCTCCCAACTCAATCTCAGCAGCCTCTTGGCAAATATGAGGGTGTCCTGTTCAGGAGACTCCTATGTCTGTGTATCACGGACTCTAAGAGTCTCGCATCCTGTGTGTCATAGCTATACATCTGGTCAGTGTGCTTCATCTACTTATATAATCCGCAGTTGGGAATTCGGGCACTGTAGCCGAATCCCAACATGCTTTGCGGGACTGCGAGTGATGACGCGCAGCGTCATCACGAGCCGCAGACCCGCACTACTGTAAAAAAAAAAAAAAAAAAGTTAATGCTCACCTCTCCCCGAGCCCCCGCCGTCTCCTGCCGTCTTCCTCCAAGCTTCCTGTGGCTGCCGCAGGCTCCGAATGTCTGCAGAGCTCTTCTACTGCAGTCAAGGACCTGTGGTGATGTCACAGTCACGTGACACCAGGTTACTCCATGGTAACCTGGTGTCACGTGACTGTGACATCACCGCAGGTCCTGAACTGCACTAGAACAGCTCTGCAGACACTGGGAGCCTGCGGCAGCCACCAGAAGCTTGGAGGAAGACGGCTCAGTACAGTAAATGTCTCCTCCAGCCTCACAGCCTCCCCATCCTCACTGCCTCCTCCAGCCTCAGTCTCCTCCAGCCTCACAGTCTCCTCCAGCCTCACAGCCTCCCCATCCTCACAGCCTCCTACAACCTCCTCCAGCCTCACAGCCTCCCCATCCTCACAGCCTCCTACAGCCTCACACCCTCCTCCAGCCTCACAGCCTCCCTATCCTCACAGCCTCCTCCAGCCTCACATCCTCCTCCACCCTCACAGCTTCCTCCAGCCTCACAGCCTCCTCCAGCCTCACAGCCTCCCCATCCTCACAGCCTCCCCATCCTCACAGCCTCCTCCAGCCTCACAGTCTCCTCCAGCCTCACATCCTCCTCCAGCCTCACAGCCTCCCCAGCCTCACAGCCTCCTCCAGCCTCACAGCCTCCCATCCTCACAGCCTCCTCCAGCCTCACAGCCTCCTCCAGCCTCACAGCCTCCCCATCCTCACAGCCTCCTCCAGCCTCACAGCCTCCTCCGGCCTCACAGCCTCCCCATCCTCACAGCCTCCTCCAGCCTCACAGCCTCCCCATCCTCACACCCTCCCCATCCTCACACCCTCCTGCACCCTCACAGTCTCCTCCAGCCTCACATCCTCCTCCAGCCTTACAGCCTCCCGAGCCTCACAGCCTCCTCCAGCCTCACAGCCTCCCCATCCTCACAGCCTCCTCCAGCCTCACAGCCTCCTCCAGCCTCACAGCCTCCCCATCCTCACAGCCTCCTCCAGCCTCACAGCCTCCTCCAGCCTCACAGCCTCCCCATCCTCACAGCCGCCTCCAGCCTCACAGCCTCCTCCAGCCTCACAGCCTCCTCCAGCCTCACAGCCTCCCCATCCTCACACCCTCCTCCAGCCTCACAGCCTCCTCCAGCCTCACATCCTCACTGCCTCCTCCAGCCTCACAGTCTCCTCCAGCCTCACATCCTCCTCCAGCCTCACAGCCTCCCCATCCTCACAGCCTCCTCCAGCCTCACAGCCTTCTCCAGCCTCACAGCCTCCCCATCCTCACAGCCTCCTCCAGCCTCACAGCCTCCTCCAGCCTCACAGCCTCCTCCAGCCTCACAGCCTCCCCATCCTCACAGCCTCCTACAGCCTCACAGCCTCCTCCAGCCTCACAGCCTCCCCATCCTCACAGCCTCCTCCAGCCTCACATCCTCCTCCAGCCTCACAGCCTCCTCCAGCCTCACAGCCTGCCCAGCCTCACAGCCTCCTTCAGCCTCACAGCCTCCTCCAGCCTCACATCCTCCTCCAGCCTCACAGCCTCCCCATCCTCACAGCTTCCCCCAGCCTCACAGCCTCCTCCAGCCTCACAGCCTCCTCCATCCTCACATCCTCCTCCAGCCTCACAGCCTCCCCATCCTCACAGCCTCCTCCAGCCTCACAGCCTCCTCCAGCCTCACAGCCTCCCCATCCTCACAGCCTCCTCCAGCCTCACAGCCTCCTCCTGCCTCACAGCCTCCTCCAGCCTCACAGCCTCCCCATCCTCACAGCCTCCTACAGCCTCACAGCCTCCTCCAGCCTCACAGCCTCCCCATCCTCACAGCCTCCTCCAGCCTCACATCCTCCTCCAGCCTCACAGCCTCCCCAACCTCACAGCCTCCTTCAGCCTCACAGCCTCCTCCAGCCTCACATCCTCCTCCAGCCTCACAGCCTCCCCATCCTCACAGCCTCCCCCAGCCTCACAGCCTCCTCCAGCCTCACAGCCTCCTCCATCCTCACATCCTCCTCCAGCCTCACAGCCTCCCCATCCTCACAGCCTCCTCCAGCCTCACAGCCTCCCCATCCTCACTGCCTCCTCCAGCCTCACAGTCTCCTCCAGCCTCACATCCTCCTCCAGCCTCATAGCCTCCCCATCCTCACAGCCTCCTCCAGACTCACAGCCTCCTCCAGCCTCACAGCCTCCCCATCCTCACAGCCTCCTCCAGCCTCACAGCCTCCCCATCCTCACAGCCTCCTACAGCCTCACAGCCTCCTCCAGCCTCACAGCCTCCCCATCCTCACAGCCTCCTCCAGCCTCACATCCTCCTCCAGCCTCACAGCCTCCTCCAGCCTCACAGCCTCCCCATCCTCACAGCCTCCTCCAGCCTCACAGCCTCCTCCAGCCTCTCACCCTCCTCCATCCTCAGCCGCACTACCTGACACCGCTGCCATCCTGCCAACCGTCGGCCCCGCTCCATCGCCACCGCCCTCGCGCCCTCCGCGAGGTCCATGCTGCCCGGATGCCGCCGGAGCCTTCCGCCCCTCGCCACTCTCTCACCGCTGGGCTCTCAATGTCGCCATGCTGCTGGAGTAGCGGTCTACGGGCTGTGGCTGGGTGCCGGGAGCCAGGGACGTCCCCCTGTGGCCGGCAACAGCCAATGGGAGTGAGCGGACCGTGTCAGCCTGCAAAGCCTGACACGCCCCGCTCACTCCCATTGCCTGCCCCTGCAAGCGAATTGGGCGCTGTGTTGTACACACAGGACGCCCATCCCATTGCCCAGGACTTGGCGTCCTAGACCAATCGGATGACCGTCCTATCTTTACCACACACCGCCCAATCCGCTCCTTCCGCTCAGGTCACATGTGTGACCTGAGGGCAAGAACTGATCCCTCTCTGCATCACCCAACCCGCCGCAGAGGACAATGCCGTGTGACTGGGGCTGCGATCAGCCCCAGCACGCAGCCACGTCCTGCCGCCGAGCGGTGATGTCACCCCTCCAGCCGCATCTCTCCTCACCCCTCCAGCCAGACCTCTCCTCACCCCTCCAGCCAGACCTCTCCTCACCCTCCATCTGGACCCCTCCTCACCCCTCCAGCCTCTGCTCCCCTCACTCCTCCAGCCTCCCGCCACATCATACTCTGCTATCCACAGAGCCCCCTCTATACTCTCCTACCCACAGACCCGCCTGTATTCTCTGCTACCCACAGAGCCGTTTCTATATTCTACCCACACAGCCGCCTCTATACTCTGCTACACACAGAGCCGCCTGTATAATCTGCTAACCACAAACCCGCCTGTATACTCTGCTACCCACAGAGCCGCCTGCATACTCTGCTACCCACAGAGCTGCCTCTATACTCTGCTACCCACAGAGCCACCTCTATACTCTGCTACCCACAGAGCCGCCTGTATACTCTCCTACCCACAGACCCGCCTGTATTCTCTGCTACCCACAGAGCTGCCTCTATACTCTGCTACCCACAGAGCCGCCTCTATACTCTGCTACCCACAGAGCCGCCTGTATACTCTCCTACCCACAGACCCGCCTGTATTCTCTGCTACCCACAGAGCCGTTTCTATATTCTGCTACCCACACAGCCGCCTCTATACTCTGCTACCCACAGAGCCTTCTTTATACTCTGCTACACACAGAGCCGCCTGTATAATCTGCTAACCACAAACCCGCCTGTATACTCTGCTACCCACAGAGCCGCCTGTATACTCTGCTACCCACAGAGCCGCCTGTATACTCTGCTACCCACAGAGCCGCCTGTATACTCTGCTACCCACACAGCCGCCTGTATACTTTTCTACCCAGAGAGCCACCTGTATAATCTGCTACCCTCAGAGCAGTCTGTATACTCTGCTACCCACAGACCGCCTGTATAGTCTGCTACCCACAGAGCCCCATGTATACTCTGCTAGCCACTCACCCGCCTGTATACACACAATTCATTTCACCGCGCTCCCGATGCAATTGCATCGGGCCTTTTTACTAGTTGTATCTATAATTGGTTTTATTTTCACAATCTTATTTCTCTCTTTTTTCCCTCTCTAGTGGTGGATGTGCTTTGTAAAGAGACAGTTCATGAATAAATCGTTGTCTGGACCAGGCCAATAAAGAAAGCTGATAATCATTGACTTATTTTGTTTTGATGTTGAGCAAACGTTTTATACTGTATTGTAATATGAAAAGTTGCAGCCAAACAAAGCAAATAATATTCAGTGTTAAGCTGGAGCTTAATAAAATTGAGAAATCCTTTCTTGAATAATGCTTGGTGGTTTCATGCTTTTGCTGTATCTCCACTGGTTGGAACAGTGATTTGTTACCATGCACATCCTCCTGTTTTCCAATAAATAGTCTATATTTACCCTGACATTGGCTTGTTCTGGTTCAACCCTAGTCTGACCATGTAGCATAAAGGTACAGCAGTTAGAAATGTCACAAAGGTGCTCTTACACCTAGAACCATGCTGCAGAAACGCCACAGTATGCAGGCCTGATAATAGACATATTCAGTGGCTCCATTTCCTGGAGGCAGTCCTGTTTTGATCATGGACATAGACAAGTAAATTGAAGGAAAAAAAAAACATAACAAAAACAAAAGTGAACCTCTAAATTCACAAAGACAATATTGATCATCTGTCTTGTGTGACACCTTTTTTTCTCTTTTTTTTTATATAGGAACCAGTTGATCAGGCATTAAAGGGACAGTGTCAGCACAAGAATGACTGTTTGCACCGAGCGCCTGATCTTGGTTTAATGTGGTGTTTACCTTTTACCAATGAACTCTTGAGACCCCCATTCACATTTTGATAAACAGACTTTGGGACTCTCCTGCCAAATTATGTTGGAACATAAGGAACGGGCAATTGGAATTTAGTTGCCTGACCCTTTTTGTTTAGTGGGGAGATTAGTTGATGTCAGGTGATTTTGGGAGAGGCTCTCAAAGAACACATGAATGCTTCTGATCTTAAGTGTTCTCATGATGGGGAGGCAGGAGAGAGGGCTGTCAACCAAGTACACTGTGTGCAGAATTATTAGGCAAGTTGTATTGTAGAGGATTACCGTATATACTCGTGTATAAGCCGACCCGTGTATAAGCCGACCCCCCTACTTTTGCCCCCAAAACCTGGGAAAACCTATTGACTCGTGTATAAACCGAGGGTGGACCCCAGCACAGGTATACAGCCCCCAGCAGTGTGGTATACAGGCCCCCTCAGTGGTATACAGCAGCCTCCCCAGTGGTAGTATACAGCAGTCTCCCCAGTGGTAGTATACAGCAGCCTCCCAGTGGTATATACAGCAGCCCCAGAGCGGTATACAGCAGCCCCAGAGCTGTATACAGCAGCCCCAGAGCTGTATACAGCAGCCCCAGAGCTGTATACAGCAGCCCCAGAGCTGTATACAGCAGCCCCAGAGCTGTATACAGCAGCCCCAGAGGGGTATACACAGCAGCCCCAGAGGGTATACACAGCAGCCCCAGAGGGGTATACACAGCAGCCCCAGAGGGGTATACACAGCAGCCCCAGAGGGGTATACACAGCAGCCCCAGAGGGGTATACACAGCAGCCCCAGAGGGGTATACACAGCAGCCCCAGAGGGTATACAGCAGCCCCAGAGGAATACAGCAGCCCCAGAGAGGTATACAGCAGCCCCAGAGAGGTATACAGCAGCCCCAGAGAGGTATACAGCAGCCCCAGAGAGGTATACACAGCAGCCCCAGAGGGGTATACACAGCAGCCCCAGAGGGGTATACACAGCAGCCCCAGAGGGGTACACACAGCAGCCCCAGAGGGGTACACACAGCAGCCCCAGAGGGGTATACACAGCAGCCCCAGAGGGGTATACACAGCAGCCCCAGAGGGGTATACACAGCAGCCCCAGAGGGGTATATAGCAGCCCCAGAGCTGTATACATCAGCCCCAGAGGTATACAGGGGTACCCAGTGGTATACCGGGCCCCCCCTTGCTGGTGGCAACCTGTAAAAGAAGATATCATTATACTTATCGTATCGCCGCCGCCGCTCTGTCACCGTCACCGCGCTCCTCCTGGTCTTCAATCTTCCTTCACCGTCACCGCGCTCCCCCCCTTGCTGGTGGCAACCTGTAAAAGAAGATATCGTTATACTTATCGTATCGCCGCCGCCGCTCTGTCACAGTCACCGCGCTCCTCCTGGTCTTCAAGCTTCCTTCACAGTCGCACAGGAAATGATGTAATTTCCTGTGCGATGGTGAAGGAAGCATGAAGACCCGGAATAGCGCGGTGACTGAGACAGAGCGGCGGCGGCGATACGATAAGTATAATGATATCTTCTTTTACAGGTTGCCACCAGCAAGGGGGGGCCCGGTATACCACGGGGGGGGCTGTATATACCCGTGTATAAGCCGAGGGGGGACTTTTCAGCACATTTTTTGTGCTGAAAAACTCGGCTTATACACGAGTATATACGGTATTTTTATTATTGATCAACAACTATGTTCTCAATCAACCCAAAAGACTCAAATATCAAAGCTTAATATTTTTGGAAGTTGGAGTGTTTTTTTTTTTTTTTATTTAGATTTGGCTATTTTAGGAGGATATATGTTTGTGCAGGTAACTATTACTTGTGCATAATTATTAGGCAACTTAATAATAACCAAATATATTCCCATCTCACTTGTTTATTTTCACCAGGTAAACCAATATAACTGCACAGAATTTAGAAATAAACATTTCTGACATGCAAAAAACAAAACCCCAAAAAATTAGTGACCAATATAGCCACCTTTCTTTATGACACTCAACAGCCTTCCATCCATAGATTCTGTCAGTTGTTTGATCTGTTTACGATCAACATTGCGTGCAGAAGCCACCAAAGCCACCCAGACACTGTTCCGAGAGGTGTACTGTTTTCCCTCCCTGTAGATCTCACATTTTATGAGGGACCACAGATTCTCTATGGGGTTCAGATAAGGTGAACAAGGGGGGCCATATCATAATTTTTCTTCTTTTAAACTTTTACTGGCCAGCCACGCTGTGGAGTAGTTGGATACATGTGACGGAGCATTGTCCTGCATGAAATTCGTTTTTCTTGAACGATACCGACTTCTTCCTGTACCACTGCTTGAAGAAGTTGTCTTCCAGAAACTGGCAGTAGGTCTGGGAGTTGAGCTTCACTCCATCCTCAACCTGAAAAGGTCCCATAAGTTCATCTTTGATGATACCAGCCCATACGAGTTCCCCACCTCCACCTTGCTGGCATCTGAGTCAGAGTGGAGCCCATGAAGAGTCACTCTCATTTCATCAGTCCATAAAACCTTTGAAAAATTAAGATATTTCTAGGCCCAGTCTTAATGTTTTATCTTATGTTTCTTGTTCAAAGGTGGTCGTTTTTCATCCTTCCTTACCTTGGCCATGCCCCGGAGTATAGCACACCTTGTGCTTTTTGATACTCCATTAACGTTGCAGCTCTGAAATATTGCAAAACTGGTGTCAAATGGCGTCTTGGCAGCTTCACGCTTGATTTTCCTCAATTCATGGGCAGTTATTTTGCGCCTTTTTTGCCATGAAACACTTGATTGTTCGGTGATCACGCTTCAAAAGTTTGGTAATTTCAAGACTGCTGCATCCCTCTGCAAGACATCTCACAATTTTGCACTTTTCAGAGCCTGTCAAATCTCTCTTCTGACCCATTTTGCCTAAGGAAAGGCATTTGCCTAATAATTGAGCACACTTTTATAGGGTGTTGATGTCATTACACCACACCCCTCCTCATTACAGAGATGCACATCACCTGATTTACTTAATTGGTAGTTGGCTCTCAAGCCTATACAGCTTAGAGTAGGACAACATGTATAAAAAGCAGGATCCTCACTCCTCATGGTTTTTGAATTTTTGTTATTCTGTATTGTCTCATATTGTTTGTGTTTGTCCCCTCTGAATTGTATAATGCTGCGTAATATATTGGCGCTATATAAATAAAATTATTTTCTCCGCATCATTGGGTGGGGACACAGGACCATGGGTGTATGCTTTTATTCCACTAGGAGGCGACACTTGAGTATAGAAAAAGTTAAGTCCTCCTTCCTGCAGTATACACCCATCCGTGGGCGTAGTTACTCAGTTTTTGCTCAGTGTTGCAAGGAGGCACATGTGGTCTGTAGCGCAGACCACATCTACCCTTAGTTAATTAATTTATTCCTTTTTATTATTTAATTCTTATTTTTATCTTTTACAATGCCAAAGGCGCTACTCTACTCGGAGCATGGGGGACCCCAAGGCAGCACACATCGCCCTTGGAGAGGAGATGTATAAATAAAATGATTATTTTGAGTGTTTATTTATGTTGATGTTGATGATTATGGCTTACAGAAAAATGAATACCCAAAAGACATTGTCAGAAAATTAAAGTAGGGGGATGAAGGGTTAAAAAATGCACTGTATTTCATGAGACATCATCAAAGGGTGAATATAATTAGTCAACGAGTTTCAGTGCTCCCTGAAACATGACATTAATTTTTCTTGAGGAAGTGGCCGTGGAGCCTTGAAACACGTTGACTAATAAATCAATATTATATTCACCCTTTGATGTCTCGTGGAATACGGCAGTGTGGTTTTTAACAATTCATCCTCCTACTTTTTTTTTATTTATTTTTTTTAAATCATATAGTTTTTATTGAAACTTTTCAACACTTTAACATTTCCATATCAAAATACAGTACTGATACAAAAATCGAAATTACAGGATAATATTTTTGTTACCATCTACTTATTTTCTATCAGACCCCCTCCCCCCACCCACATATACCCCAACTACAAGTGCGCTTCAATAATTGTCCCATACCAATAGGGTACGTAGATTCGGGACATTACAATGACGGTGTATACTGGGGACATCCAAGATGGCGTTACTACCTTTAGAATTAACTTAGAAACATTCTATATCAGCCTGATTCTGTCCCTAAGTAACTCGAATGAGACCATACCAGGGAAGTCCAATCAGCTACCCCATAGTCTTTCAAAGTATCCAGGTCGTCCCCTCTTTAAATATATATGTTTCTCCATAAGAATATTGGAGTTTAATTTACATAAGATTCCTTCGCATAAAGAATTTATATCAGATATCCAATGAGACATAATTAACTTCCTGGCCACAAATAGCATTCTTGCAATGGAGAGTTTAAGAGTCTCATCTCCGTTCAGTGTGCCGATTTCCCCCAGTTTACATGTAATAAGGTCTCTCTGAATCATTACATCCATCACCACTTGTATCATATGTGACATCTAGAATCCTCCCGCAACTGTAGGTTGCACAACCATTTAGGCGTCCTGTACACTCTATAAATTATATATAGTTGTGTTAATCTTCTAGGCTCGCTCAGTGACAATTTAGGAACCATCTGTAAAATCTCTTCCCACCTCTCCCCCGAGACTGGTCCCAATAGGTTCCTCCCACCTAGTCAGAGCAGTCATAGGGTGCTTTGATAGGAACATTCGCAGGGGATTCTCGTATACAAGGGATATTAATCCCTTAGTAGTCATCCTTGAGCCAAGTATAGCAGCAATGCTGTCTTGTTGAATAACAATTGGGGATTTGCGAACTTGCATATCAACTGCGTATCTCAATTGTAAATATTGATAAAACATAGTATGTTTTAATGGGAGTTCCTTTCAAAGATCTTCAAAGGATTTAAAAATGTCTCTGGTGAGCAATTATGACAACCACTGGATTCCGATTCTCCTCCACTGCGCAAATTCCCTTAAGCTCAGGCAAATGAGGGTTATCCCATATGGGGGAGTATACCGTGTGTGCCGTAATGCCCCGAATTTGTTTGAATTTATCCCAAATTTTGACCATCAACAATATGGTGGGGCATCTGGAAATCGCAGCCTCCTGCCTCCAGATTCGAAATCAACGACCCATGTCCTACTAAATACTCGAGTATGCTGTTGGCTGAGTCATCAGGCCTACAGCTAATTCTTCCTGCAAGATGCTGGCATTGAGCCGATAGGTAGTATAGCCAGGGATTAGGCAGAGCCAGTCGTCCCTCATCCTTAGGTCTCTGCAGGTGTCCAAGCTTAATTCGTGCATGTCTCTGTTGCCATATAAATTCCCTAAAGACGGTTTTGATCTTATAAAATCTGTTCTTAGGCAGCCACATGTGCGGGCATTGTGAAGAACATACAAAAGTTGAGGCATAATGACCATTTTTATCAAGTTCACTCAGCCTACCATAGAAAGATGTAACTTAGACCAGGCCCGGACTTTGTCTTTTGACTCTAAGCATCAGTGGAACAAGGTTCAAACGTTCAAAATCTATCAACCTATATGAAATAACAATCCCTAAGTATTTAAACTCCAATACCACGGGAATAAGGGCGCGAGCTGGTAGTGTGTTATGAGAGGGAGCAGGGCAGACTTATCCCAGTTGATATGTAATCCAGAAATATACCCAAACTCTGACAAGAGGGTCATAGTACTATCTAGAGCAGTGCAGGTTTTCAGGATTTCCTTAGTATTGCATAGGGGTTGGAATCATCTTCTGTGCAGATGATCACATTAGCACCTGTGCAATACCAAGGAAATCCTGAAAACATGCACTGTTGGCGGCCCTTGAGGTCTGGAGTTGAGGAACTCTGATCTAGAGAGCCATGTGGGTCCCCCAAAAACAAGAGTAGGTCATCCGCGTATAGTGCTACTTTTTCTTCATGGTTTCCATATTGGAAGCCCTTAATGGTAGTCTCCCTTCTAATTCTAGCAGCTAACGGCTCCATTGCCAGAGCGAACAGCAGCGGGGACAGAGGGCCACCCTGCCTCATGCCCCTATGCAGTGGGAATGCCTCAGAGATGTTTCCATTTGCACGTATTCTAGCATTCAGCGCTGAGTGTAACAGCCCAACCCACCGAATAAACCCAGGGCCAAAACCCATGCACTGGAGTGTAGCTCAGAGATAGCTCCATTCTACACTGTCGAAGGCTTTAGCCGCGTCAAGCGACAAGATTACCCTCAGCCCCACATTATCTCCTTTTACCTGCATGTTTAGATAATGCCTTCTGACATTCAGCGCCGTGGATTTATTAGGCATAAATCCTGTTTGGTAGGAGTGAACCAAAGATTCAATGACCTTTGCAAGTCTATTGGCCAGCACCTTAGCCAGGAGTTTAGTGTCAACTATTAATAAGGAGATAGGCCTATATGACGCTGGAAGAACATGGTCTTTCCCTTTTTTGGGAATTACTACAATAATTGCTTCCCACATGGAAGGAGGCAAGGATCCCAATTCCACACTGGCATTATAGACAACTAATAGGGCCGGTAGTATAATATCTTTGTTTTTTATATAGCTCCACAGGTAGGCCATCCACTCCTGTCGCCTTATCATTTGACATGGGGCCAAGTGCCTCCTCCAATTCCTCCAGCATCACAGGGGCCGTCTAAATATAGTTTTGAAGGCTCTGTCAAAGTTGGTAATTCGGCCTTCTTCAGGAACTCCTCAAAGTCCACCTGTGTTGCTTGTATTTGTGAGGAGTATAGGTTAGAGTAGAAATGTTTCAGCAGACTAAGAATCTCCGGTGTGGTACTGGTCATATTACCCCCATCTCCTTTTAGTTGGACAATAAACGAGGCCTCCCGCTGTGCTGACGATATGACTGACAATAGATGACCTGCACTTTTGGCATTTTCAGAGAACTGAACAGATTAGAACAGGGGTCTCAAACTCCAGGCCTCGAGGGCCGCACACAGTCCAGGTTTTCAGGATTTCCTTAGAGTTTGACAGTTGATAATTTGATTGCCAACTGTCAAATGCAATGGAAATCCTGAAAACTTGGACTGTGTGCGGCCCTCGAGGCCTGGAGTTTGAGACCCCTGGATTAGAACAAATGTTTCCTCTCCGCAGCTTGAAGAGTCACTTTAGCCACCCCAGTATGCGACTTTCTAAACCATTCCTGAGTAGATTGTAAAAGCAGGGCCCCCTCTGCCTCCTCTAATTCCCTAAACACCAGGCTATCTCGATCCCTAGTGGCAGTTTTAATTTTTGAAATTTCTCTAATACACATACCCCTAATGTATGCCTTCATCGCCTCCCATACAGTCTGGGTGGGAGACGATCCTCGGTTAACTTGAAAATATTCATATAGTTCAGCTCCAAACCGGTCCCCCCATCCATCAACTGTAACCAGAAGGGGTTGGGTTTCCATGGGTGTCTATCTCGCATTTCAGGGGTATCTCTAATCAAGCAGATGGACATAGGGGAGTGGTCCGAAACCGTCCTAGGCAGATATTTGATATCTAAGATTAGCGTCTGCATTAGCCGGTCTCCCAGAGCCAGATCTATGCGAGAAAGAGATGAAGAGGTAGCAGAGAAAAGAGAATATTGGTATTTCCCCATGAGTCTACACCTCCACAGGTTTACCAATGCCGTCTCCTTGATTAAGGTGTACAATTACCACTTGGCCTCAGGGGTTCATGCCTCCCTTTATCCCAGTGGGAGTCCTGGATATTATTAAAATGTCCTACCACCATATATGGGACCCGTGGGAAGTCTTGCAGTGAGTTCAGGGCTTTATACAATACTTTACTGCTATATGGCGGGGTATATATATAGATATTAGAAACATCTGTATTTGGAAGAGTTTACAGTGCAATAGGACGAATTGTCTGTTCTCGTCTGCAATCACCTTCAAGCATTCAAATTGCTTACTGACACACACCAGTACACTGACCCCTCTTGAGTAGGCTGAATAGGTAGAGTGAAATCCCGCCTTTACCCATAGTTTATCGAGGAAATGAACGTTCTCGGAGGTGAGGCGGGTTTCCTGCAAATACCGTATATACTCGCGTATAAGCCGAGTTTTTCAGCCCAAAAATTGGGCTGAAAAGTCCCCCCCTCGGCTTATACGCGAGTCATACGGCCCCCCTCAAAGTTTGGCGCCCCCACCTCAGTTTCTGGGCCCCCCCGCATGCAGCGCTGCACATATACATTACGTGTCTAGCAGCTGTTACCCTCCGGTGGCAGATCGCGGCTCCCGGCTCCGGGCTCCATCTTCCTCTCTGTCTTCCTGGTTGTCATGTGACCGGCGCGATGACGTCATCGCGCCGGTCACAAAGCAGGAAGACAGCGAGGAAGATGGAGCCCGGAGCCGGGAGCCGCGATCTGCCACCGGAAGGTAACAGCTGCTAGACACGTAATGTATATGTGCAGCGCTGCATGCGGGGGGGCCCAGAAACTGAGGTGGGGGCGCCAAACTTTGAGGGGGGCCCTGCTGGGGCCCTGTATACTACCACTGGGGCTATATACTACCACTGGGGCTATATACTACCACTGGGGCTATATACTACCACTGGGGCTATATACTACCACTGGGGCTATATACTACCACTGGGGCTATATACTACCACTGGGGCTGTATATATACTACCACTGGGGCTATATACTACCACTGGGGCTGTATACTACTACTGGGGCTATATACTACCACTGGGGCTATATACTACCACTGGGGCTATATACTACCACTGGGGCTGTATATATACTACCACTGGGGCTATATACTACCACTGGGGCTGTATACTACTACTGGGGCTATATACTACCATTGGGGCTATATACTACCACTGGGGCTGTATGTATACTACCACTGGGGCTATATACTACCACTGGGGCTATATACTACCACTGGGGCTGTATATATACTACCACTGGGGCTATATACTACCACTGGGGCTGTATACTACTACTGGGGCTGTATACTACCATTGGGGCTATATACTACCACTGGGGCTGCTATATACTACCACTGGGGCTATATACTACCACTGGGGCTGTATACTACTACTGGGGCTATATACTACCATTGGGGCTATATACTACCACTGGGGCTGTATGTATACTACCACTGGGGCTATATACTACCACTGGGGCTGTATACTACTACTGGGGCTATATACTACCACTGGGGCTATATACTACCACTGGGGCTGTATGTATACTACCACTGGGGCTATATACTACCACTGGGGCTGTATACTACCACTGGGGCTGTATACTACCACTGGGGCTATATACTACCATTGGGGCTATATACTACCACTGGGGCTGTATGTATACTACCACTGGGGCTATATACTACCACTGGGGCTGTATACTACTACTGGGGCTATATACTACCACTGGGGCTATATACTACCACTGGGGCTGTATGTATACTACCACTGGGGCTATATACTACCACTGGGGCTGTATACTACCACTGGGGCTATATACTACCACTGGGGCTGTATATACTACTGGGGCTGCGTGTATACTACCACTGGGGCTGCTGCTGTATACTACCACTGGGGCTGCTGCTGTATACTACCACTGGGGCTGCTGCTGTATACTACCACTGGGGCTGCTGTATATACCTCTGGGGCTGCTGTATACTACCACTGGGGCTGCTGCTGTAACACTGCTGGGGCCTGTATATACCACTGGGGAGGCTGCTGTATACCACAGTGCTGGGGGCTGTATACCTGTACTGGGGTCCACCCTCGGCTTATACACGAGTCAATAAATTTTCCCAGGTTTTGGGGGCAAAAGTAGGGGGGTCGGCTTATACACGGGTCGGCTTATACACGAGTATATACGGTACACTACCGCAGGTTTTTGATCTAATATTGAGATAAATATCGCTTGTCTCTTTGTGGAGGATTTCAGACCCCTTGTGTTCCAACTATATATTATGTTACTACCTGCCATCTTCTATCAGTAGTCTCATTCATTGTCTCCAGTATTTCCCAAGATACATAGTAGCCTACACTTCCCGTAGAGAGAAAATCCTGTGAGCACTTGTCCCCTCCCTTCCCAATCCCAATCCCAATAACCATAACTGTTAACCAACAATAAGAAAAAGAGTATGTTGAGGGGACATCATTCCCCCTGTACTGAATAGCGGACATTTCAGTTCCACAGCGTGCCCCGCACTATTCAAGGTATCCACCCATAACACTCATATACTGTATACGGGTATCTCGCAGCTTGAGGTCAGCAAGCAAAGCAGTTCAAAAAGGAGATAAAGGATGGAAGCCATTTCAACTCTTTTTAGCCACAAATAGTCCACCTGCAATAACAAGAAGGAGACATAACAAGAGAAACAAAAATAGAGGGGGGGAGGGGAGGAGGAGAAGGGAGGGAAAACGGGAAGAATGGGGGGAAGAAAAGGAAAGAAGAAAAAGGGAAGGAAGATGGGGGGAGGCAGAGAGGGGGAGAGGAGGCCAGGGGGGGGGGAGGGGGACAGGGGAGGTAAATCGCTCAATGCAGAGTAAACAATGAGAACATGAGAGAGCATACATGCCCTGGACACCCTCTGACAGGTATTTTCATGGAAGGGTTAGTCATTAGCAGGCAAAAACCCAAGCCGACAGCAAATCATCCTCATCCCACGTTGATTCCTTGTCTTTCGCTCTGCAGTCGGCCTTCATTCACATCAAGCCACTTCATGGCTTCTTTTGGATCCGGAAAGAAGAGAACCTTTCCTCCCGCCTCGACTCTCAGCTTCGCTGGGAACATCATGGAGTATTTGGCACCAACTGCCCCCAGTCGTTTTTTGACACTTATAAATTTCGCTCGCTGTTTCTCTACCTCCAAGGAGTAGTCAGGATAGAACGAAATCCTAGAGCCATTAATGGTAATATCCGAGTTTTCCCGAGCATATTTCAGTATGATGTCTCTATCTCTGTAATGGAGAATCTTGGCTAACACAGTTCTTGGTTGTTCACCTGGGGAGGGCGTTGAGCAGGAACCCTATGTGCCCTTTCAACAGCATATACCGTAGATGGGTTAGTTTATCAGGGCCTACTACTTTCTTTATCCAGTTTTCAAAGAATTCAGTAGGATTTTTATCTTAGTAACACTCAGGTATACCCACAATGTGGACGTTATTACATCTTGACCTGTTCTCAAGGTCATCAGTTTTCACATAGAGTATTAAAGTGTTTGTCAGCATCTTTCTGTCCCGAGACACAGCCCGATAGTTCTTCCTTTACTGTGCTGACCCATTTTTCCAACTCACCTGTTCTCTCTTTAACCCCGTGCAGATCTTGCTTCACAGTCTGCATGGTCTCCTGCAAGTGTCCTAGCTGTGTCAGCACATGTGAAATGGAGGTATTGCATTGCAGAACTGCAAGTAGCACATCTTTGTTGGTGGGCTCTGCAGGTACCTTAAGCTGTAGTGACTGCAGTTGCTGTGAGTTTCGGGCCACAAGTTCTCCCCAGCTAGACTCCCTGTCTAGGGTCTCATATACAGCCAGGCCTCCATGCTTCACACCGGCGAACCTCTGCAGTCTTGCCGACACCTCCCTGCTCCTGGCCTCCTCCACTGATATCGCTCCCTGTGGCGCGCGCAGCTCAGCGACGGCGCCATCTTGAGCCTTGCTGTCTGCCTCACCAGTCGTCTTCCTCTGGCTTCTCTTCACCATTATACCGGCGGATCGGCTTGCCGGTACGTCCAGGGGCTTCCGCGGCTGTCAGGGCTGCTGCACCTGAGGGTAGTAAGTGCTATCGGGCTATATTTCAAGGAAATTGACTGGTATACTGCGGGACCTTAGCTCACACATGTCCTCCTTACATGCCGCTAGGTCACGCCCCCATCCTCCCTATTTTAATTTGCTGAGATAATGACCTTTGGGATTTCATTGGCTGTAAGCCATAATCAT
This sequence comes from Allobates femoralis, assembly GCA_033576535.1. Taxonomy (NCBI): domain Eukaryota; kingdom Metazoa; phylum Chordata; class Amphibia; order Anura; family Aromobatidae; genus Allobates; species Allobates femoralis. The sequence continues at coordinate 686,461,289 of JARQOC010000003.1, read as the reverse complement.
CAACAATAACAGAAATACACACTTTAACCTGTTAACGACAGCCTTACGTCTCTAGACGTCGGCTGTCGTTACCCCCGTGTTTGGAGTGAGCTCCGGCGTGGAGCTCACTCCAAACCTCCCACATCTCAGCTGATCTCACTAGCTGAGATGTGGGAGAAACAGCACCAATCGGTCCCGCCACCGATCGGCGCTGTTTAACCCCTTAGATCCCGCCATCAATCTCTGAAAGCGGGATCTAAGGGAGCCGGAGCGTGCAGCGCGCGCTTACCGGGCTCCAGGGGAGATCTCGCGATAGTATCGCGGGATCTCCCGTGCTGATGTGACAGGCCAGGGTCCTGGCTTGACCCTGGAACCTGTCACTGAGCATTTCCTGCTTGTGGTTGGCAGAGGCTGCCAACCACAACAGGTCCGCGATTCTGACACATACAGAGGAGCTGCAGCTCCTCTGTATGTGTCAGAAGCGATCGGACTGTGTATCTGCATGCCTCTCACAGGGGCTGTGTAAAATTAAGAATTAATAAACAAATAAAGTTTTTACAAAGTTGAAAAAAAAAAAAAAAAAACATAAAAGTTCAAATCACCCCCTTTTCTCCCATCCACAATAAAAGTATTAAAAAATTAAATAAAATACACATATTTGGTATCGCCGCGTTCAGAATCGCCCGATCTATCAATATAAATAATCAAATAATGAGAGCCGTAAACTGCGTAGCGCAAAAAAATGGTTCAAACGCCAAAATTACGTTTTTTTGGTCGCTGCAACAATGCTAAAAAATGCAATAACGGGCGATCAAAACAGCGCATCCACCCAAGTATGGTATCATTAAAAACGTCAGCTCGAGACGCAAAAAATAAGCCGTCACCCAGCCCCAGATCCCGAAAAATGAGGACGCTACGGGTCACAGAACATGGCGCAAAAAGTGCAATGTTTTTTTTTTTCATGCTTTTGAATTTTTTTCCACCACCTAGATACCAATAAAGGTATACATGTTTGGTATCTACAAACTCGTACTGACCCGAGGCATCGCACCGTCATGTCGGTTTTACCATATAGTGAACACGGCGACTAAAAAATCCAAAAAACAAACGTGTAATTGCACTTTTTTTGCAATTTCACTGCACTTGGAATTTTTTTGCAATTTCCCTGTACATTATATGGTAAAACAAATTATTGCATCTGAAAGTACAACTCGTCCCGCAAAAAACAAGCCGTCATATGTCTATATTGACGGAAAAATAAAAACGTTATGGCTCTTGGAAGCCGAGGAGCGAAAAAACGAAAATGAAAAATGACAAATTTCTTCGTCATTAAGGGGTTAAATAGATTACACTGTTTGTAATGACTCTATATAATATATGCATTTCACTTTTTGCATTGAAGTACTGGAATAAATTTACTTTTTGATGATATTCTAATTCAAGATGCACCTGTATATCTATTGGATATAGTAAGTTATACAATAATCTTTTTCTGTTCCATAGAGATCACTTTTAATGCTACATTCAAATATCCATGTGTCTGGTCTGTGATTCATGGACCCAGAAGACCCATTCTGATCGAAATTCAGCCATCTTTTAGGTACAAATTGGGCTGTTCAGTTCAAGTCAGGAGACCTTTGGCCAGTCTGTGCATTATGGAACGTGACCTGGCTGTGCAAAACAAATCTAGTCTTGAGGTACATTTACACTAGCAGATTAAGGTGAATGAACATGGTTAGAAATAATTTCCAATAATTGTCTGGTGTAAAGCAGCTGCCAGTCACCCAATGACTGAGCAAAAGGGTCCATTTGGTTGGAAAAAAAAATTAGCAGCATATCACCCTGTATACAGAACATGTGTTGCCAGGAAAAGGCAGTGTATGCAGAGAATGATTCCATATTGCCCTGTGTGCACTGGAAGCATTCAGCAGCTTGTGTAAACAGCAGCCTTGATGTAGCAGATTGTATAATGAGAAATAAGCCTCCCTATTCTAAGGCTGGAGGCAGATAGATACCTTTCGCCATCGCTTCATTGGGAGACACAGGATACTATGGGGTGTATACTTTTCTGTCCACTAGGAGGTGATACTATGCTAATTAAAAAAGTTGGTTCCTCCTTAGCAGTATACACACCTAATTCTGGAGTGAGAACTGATCAGTTTAAAGGGAAACTGACCCCTCCAAATCACCCCCAACCCCAGTGGCGTAACAAGACCACTGCGGGCCCCGGTGCAGCCATTACACCGGGGCCCCCTTGGGTGAGGACCGGGGGGGGGGGTGCTGTCAGTAACTTTCAGCCTGACAGCACAGTTGATGAGGCATTCCTCCCGACTTTAGAAGATCGGAGAGAGGGACACTGACACTGGGGGTACAGGGTGATGACACTGGGGTACAGGATAATGACACTGACACTGGGGTACAGGGTGATGACACTGGGGTACAGGATAATGACACTGACACTGGGGGTACAGGACAATGACGCTGGGGGTACAGGACAATGACGCTGGGGGTACAGAACAATGATGACGCTGGGGTACAGGACAATGACACTTACACTGGGGGTACAGGATAATGACACTTACACTGGGGGTACAGGACAATGACGCTGGGGGTACAGGATAATGACACTGGGGTACAGGATGACACTGGGGTACAGGTTAATGACACTGGGGGTACAGGATAATGACACTGGGGGTACAGGATAATGACGCTGGGGTACAGGACAATGACGCTGGGGGTACAGGACAATGACGCTGGGGTACAGGAAAATGACGCTGACGCTGGGGTACAGGATAATGACACTGATACTGGGGGTACAGGATAATGACACTGGGGGTACAGGACAATGACGCTGACGGTACAGGACAATGACGCTGACGCTGGGGGTACAGGACAATGACGCTGACGGTACAGGATAATGACGCTGACACTTGTTCTGATATAATGGGAAAGCTGGGTGCAAAGGAAAAGGTTTATAGTACAGCAGGGGATGGGAAAGAGCTCGTTTCCCTCAGCACCCCCACCTTTTCCACCCCCTGCTCTGCTATACACCTTTTCCCCAGCACTCAGATTTCCCATGCTCTTGTATCCTCTATCCCTCAGCACTCAGCTTTCCCATGCTCTTCTATCCCTCAGCATCCAGCTTTCCCATGCTCCTCTATCCCTCAGCATCCAGCTTTCCCATGCTCCTCTATCCCTCAGCATCCATTTTTCCCATGCTCCTCTATCCCTCAGCATCCATTTTTCCCATGCTCCTCTATCTGCTTTCCCTCAGCACTCAGCTTTCCCATGCTCTTGTATCCTCTATCCCTCAGCACTCAGCTGTCCCATGCTCTTCTATCCATCAGCACTCAGCTTTCCCATGCTCTTCTATCCATCAGCACTCAGCTTTCCCATGCTCTTCTATCCCTCAGCATCCAGCTTTCCCATGCTCCTCTATCCTCTTTCCCTCAGCACTCAGCTTTCCCATGCTCCTCTATCTTCTTTCCTCAGTCCCAGCTTTCCCATGCTCCTCTATCCTCTTTCCATCAGCACCCAACTTTGCCATGCTCTTCCAATCCTCTTTTCCTCAGCACCCAGCTTTCCCATGTTCTGATTTCCCTCAGCACCCAGCTCTCCCATGATAGCAGAACATGGGAAGGTGGGATGCTGATGGAAATCAGAACATGGGAAAGCTGAGGAATAGAGGATAGGAGAGCATGGGAAAGCTGGGTGCTGAGGAATAGAGCTTCTTCCCCTCAGCAGACAGTTTCCTCATCCTCTACTCTGCTGCTATCACTTTCTTCCCTTGGCTATATGATGGACGTGTCACTTGCAGCACAGCCAGCAGGTTCTGGCCCAGTCAATGTAAGGCCTTTTTCACATCAGCGTTTTCGTCCGGATCCGGAGGATCCGGACAAAAACCGCATTTGCCGCAACTGCGGCTATACCGCACATGCCGGACCTGCCGCAAGCCCCTTAGACAATGCATGGGGCTTGCCACAAGTGTACTGCAAGTGCGGCCGTTAGGCGGCAGATGAGGTAAATCTGCTGCAATCAGCGAAAAACGCTGATGTGAAAGGGGCCTAAGGCGTTTGTGTCTGCATGTGTCTGACATGCAGGTGCAAACGTAGTCATACTGATGTGAACGCAGCGGGGATTCTCTGCATGCGTTCACATAGTATAGTGCCCGGTCACCCAATCAGCGGTCGGTCTCGGCGGTGGCCTGGAGATCAGCAGTGTCCGCTACTGATCTCCCGGTGGCCGCCTCTGATTTCTATGGAGATTTCAATGGATCCGCAGCATCTGCCTGCGTTGTCATGCGGAGGACACTGCGGATCCATTGAGCTCCGTGCATTCTTTGTGCACTTGCGGGCACTTGCTGCTAAAATTAGCCCCCGCGAATGCACAGAAAATGCAACATGTTTGGTTCGGAGGGTGCTATTAAAAAATGCATCTGAATGCAAATGTAACCAAACGCAGCCATATGCACGTACTATGCGTTCCCATATTATACATAGGAATGCAGCGCACATGTGTTTGGTTACACTGCGTTCTGTAAACTGGCCCAATAGCCCCAGCCCTCCTCTCACAAGCAGTCACACACACCCCCCCCTCCCCAGGCAAGTACAGGATGGAGATGTAAAGAACTCTATACACCCCCCAAGCACAAACACACACACACACATAAACAAACATATACACAAACACACATAAACAAACATATACACAAACACACACATAACAAACATATACACACACATACACACACATAAACACACACATACACGCATAAACACACACATACACAAACACACACACATACACACATAACACACACACATAAACACACACACACACACATAACACACAAACACACATACACATAACAAACACACACACACACATAAACACACAGACATACACATAAACACACAGACATACACACACATAAACACACAGACATACACACACATACACACACACACATACACACACAAACACACACAAACACATACACATACATAAAACACACACACATACACATACACACACATATACACACAAACACACACAAGCTCTATGTTCCCATCCAGCAATGTCCTCCCCCTTGTGGCCCCCATTCCCCTCTGTTGTCTCACCCATGTGCTGTTCTGTTGTCTTCCTGGCGTTGAGGCGCACCGTGACTGTCCTCACTGCAGGGGATCAGCACAGCCCCGCAGCTGACGTCACAGGCCTCTGCCGGCTTCTTCAGCGGAGCGGAACTTTCCGCCAGACAGCACAGAAGAGGAGCAGAGGGGGGAGAGGGGAGAAGAGCGGGGGCGAGCCGGGGGGAGGGGGAAGGGGTGAGCGAGGGGGGGTCTTAGGTGCTGCCAGGAGCTTTCCGCCTTACTAGCTAGCAGGCAGAGCCGCCGACAGCAGAAGGAGAGAGGAGGGGCGGGCACAGCTACAGGAAGTGCCGCTTCACTTCCTCCCCATCCTCCCTCCTCGTCTCGGACACCCACGGTTGCGGCGGGCGGTAGGAGGCACTGACCCCCCCGCGGGGAGGCGCGGGCCCCCCCAAGGGGGCGGGCCCGGTCGCAACCGCGACCGCTGCGACCGTGGTAGGTACGCCACTGCCCAACCCTATTAATACTTGTCCCTGCACCATTACATATCATTATTAGTGGTCCTATTCTATAAAAATGTGTTCTGTAACATTGCATAAATCAACATTATGCACTTACATATGTGCGACTTCTTGGCTCTGAATAAGTCTCACAGGGTGTCCCCTGTGAGACTCTAAGCCCTCCTTAGCTGCTCATTATCACGCCCCGATGGGCGTGATAAGTAATCCTAGTCCTCCTCACCCTGCTGTAGTAGCGTAATAGCCGGTGATACGCTATTTGCGTCACATCCGGTCTTTGTGACGTCTGTACACCCTTTAGGTGTAAATCTAAAGCCGCGCATGCGCAATGCGCATGGTGAGGTCGGCGTACCACTTCCTTGTTAAGCAAGACACCCAGCTATCGTGTATCCTATAGCATCTACGATAGTCTTCTTAGACCCTACATTTGGTCAGCAACAGTATCTTGACCTTTTCATATACTCAGTAACCAGGTCTAGCAGCCTATACCTGACGAACACGGTGGTCAGGAGGCTCCGGCCCTGCCTATCGATGTTCCCATTGTGGTTCTGGAATCTGTCAACTGCCCTGCGGGTCAGGACTTCAACCACTAAAACATATAAATTGTTGCGTGGCACACGACTTTAAGTCTTTTTGAAAGGTTGGATTCCGTACTCGTACACAGAACTAATATATACTCCGAGGTGCGCATATATATTGTTACTTGACCACAAGATGACTTATGACTCAGACCTCATCTCATTATATCTAAGCTGATAGCTACCACAGTGTGTTAGGGTACTTCACACACCGCAATATCATTAACAATATCGTTGCAACGTCACAGGTTTTGTGACATTGCAGCGACCTTGCCAGCGATGGCGCTGTGTGTGACACACAGCAGCGATCAGCCCCCCGCTGAGAGATGATCATGACAAACCATTCTGGACCATTTGTCGATCGGTGATCTCCTGCTGGGCAGGCTGCATCACTGTGTGTGACAGGGGTAGCGACTAGCTAACCTGAAGTGTTCCCTGGTAATCAGGGTACACATCAGGTTACTAAGCGGGAGAATGCTGGTAACCAGGGTAAGCATTGGAGTTACTAAGCGCAGCAATCTGCTTAGTAACCTGATGTGTACCCTGGTTACCAGCGCGCGCTGTGCTTGTTTTCCACAATGTTTTCCATATTCTTTTCCACGATGTTGAGGTCATTACATGGGTGGCTGATCGCTGGTGAGTCTGCCTGTGTGACAGCTCACCAGCGATCAGATAATGATGTCCCAGCGACCCCGATCGTTGGTCGGGTCGCTGGGACATCGTTATATGTAACGGGGCCCTTAGACTCCCAGCTACGTCATTATCATAGTTTAGGCTGTGAAGATTCTGTTTCTATCCATGTCTGTCTGTCGCCTTTTAATTCTCTTTTTTTCAGAGGATCGTCAAGTAGTCTGACCTCAATCACAGCTCAAACTGCCTACAGCCAGATGCAAAATCTCTCCAAGGAAGGTATCTTGTGTGCTGAAACAGAGGTACAGTCGCAGATCTATCGAGGCCTTGGATGGCCACACACAAGGTAATCCAGTTTATCCACATTCCCTTCCCCAGCCGAGCCTCCAAGTCCTCAGTCTACCATCTGGTAGGTCGTGCTTTCATACTCACTCTCTCGCTCATGTCCAGAGAAGTCAGAGCGCTCAACGCAGCATCGGTCGAGACTGCTCTATAATCATCGTCACCTCAACCCGAGATCAGCCAAGTGACTCAGTCCTACACCTAACATGACCTAGATAGTTGCTCATGGCACGAACCAAGTGAACGCTAATATTGTCAAGGTCTCTACCATTAGGTTGTTCGTCAGTGCTTGTTTGCTCGCTTGCAGATTCTGGTTCACATCATTTACGTCATGAATTTCAATCAAGTTCCCGGGGCAGGGGCCCATCCGTCAAGCCCAGAGATCCTCTCCTTCTGCAAGTATGGTTTCCTTTATCAAATGTCTCTAGGTGGTATCACCCGACGTGCAGTGGCAGCACATGTACTAAGTGTTGCATACAGAGCATTTCCCCCTTAGCCACCAACGGCAGTACAGGCCGTATATCACGGGGGCCAGGCAGGGAGTAAAAGAGGCATCCATGACCATGATGCGCTTCCTATATCGGCACACAATCTCCTACCTTTCATATAGATTCTCCTATATGTATGTAGACTGTAGGTTTTGGCCTGAAACTTTGCAGGAAGTATTAGTACAGTCCCGTACAGGGTTAACACAGTGTCTCGTGAAGAGCTCTTCGTCTTTCATGATTATTACAGATTTTCAGGTCATCAACTAATTCATCTGACACAGCCAGAGTCCCTCAATTTTTTATTTTCAGATGAGGTCATTCGACTCTATGTCTCTCCGCTCTGTCAACATGTGAGAGACCACCGGCCACTTACAGGAATCTTCCTATACTCAGGCCAGGTAGTCAGACACTTGGTTTGTCCCGAAAGCAGATACAGTCACTTCCAGCTTTCTTCGTCCCACAGGGATCAACCTATTTGACTTAACGCGTTCTTCCTCTTTCACTGTTAAACTCAATGACAGGCTCAGTTACCCACTTCGGTTGCTTGCCTCTTTTTTTCTTTGGGTACACTCGTTACCCCTCTGTCTACAGACAACTGCCCTCTGTTGGGCCATAGCCAGGTCACAATTGAGAGTTATTCGAATAGGTTACATAATTATCAGAGAAGAGAAAAAAAAAAACCCAACATATTTGGCCACTTACAAATATCCATTGCATTTAGAAGAATGCGGTTTGCCTCTCTCCAGGTCACCATCCTACGGTCTTAGCAATGCTCGCAGGTACTCCCTACAATTTTTTGTTTTCTGAAGGAGTTTCGGAAACTCAGACCCACCTAGTTCAGGTCAGACCGCTTTTTGTTTACAGGTTTACGACTATATTAGCTTAGGTGAGCTTCCTGTTCGGTCAGGTGAGACCCAAGGTTTTCTCCGAATCCCCTCAGTCATGTTTCCCTACCCTGTAGCGCTCAGAACTACTCACAAGATCCTTCAAAATGTCTTCCGTCTTCATCTTCAGAAAGAGCACATCCTTAAATCTACAGGGAATACTGTTTCTCCTCGCAAAACTAACTTCTCCACTCTGAGTGGCGGAAAGATATATACCAGCTTATCCACATTTCTCCTCTCCTGCCCTGAGAGCGTTTTCTCCAATACATTCTCTGCCTCTTATTAAAGTGGAAGACATTCCTTCCTGTCTCCTTTCTGAAGAAAGCCTTCAGCACTTAATTCAGTCTTCAGGTTGATTCCAATAATGACGAGTCTTCTAGTTAGCCTTGATCATCACGGACCCTTGCTGGCTTCCAGAGTGGTCCAACGAAGGTATTGCATCTTTCCGGTCCTGTCTCTCTTGCCGTTCTTCAGCTCCCCTTTCCCTGGTCAGTACAAGTCCCTCACCTTTCTTGAGGTCATAGGGAAGTTGTTTTTCTCAGAACCTGGCAGTCTGAGCAACCTTCCTTGTTCCAGAATCACGCAACACGTCCAGGAACAGTCCTATCAAGGTGGCTGTGTCACTCTTCAGGCCCTCAGGTCCTTTGTCAGCACCTCGTTACCTGCTGACTAGGCATCTTTATTTCCCCCTTTTCAGGGTTACTAAGTCCTTCTTTACCTTCGTTACATCTCATTTCGGGCCCAGACAACCATACATGCACAATCCACAGTGGCCACTTCAAATCCAAAGATTCAAATGCTGGCCTTGATCTTACTCTCTAATCCAGTGATGGCGAACTCCAGGCCTCGAGTGCCACCAACAGTGCAGGTTTTCAGGATTTCCTTATATTGCACAGGTGTTAATGTGATCACCTGCACTGGTGATGATTCCAACCTCTGTGCAATGCTGAGGAAATCCTGAAAACCTGCACTGTTGGTGGCACTCGAGGCCTGGAGTTCGCCATCACTGCTCTAGTCCATCTCTTTCCACCCTTGGGGACTGCTTTCGGATGTTCCATAGTATCCTGTGTCCCCCAATGAAGCGATGGAGAAAAGGAGATTTTTGTGTACTCATGAAAAATCCCTTTCTCTGAGCTTTCATTGGGGGACAAAGCACCCACCCTTCTTATGTGGTTTGGTTTAGGCCAGGCTATATGTCTTTTTCAGATTGCTTCTCCTACTGCTTTTGAACTAACTGATCAGTTCTCACTCCAGACCTAGGGGTCTACTGAAGAGGAACCAACTTTTTTAATTAGCATAGTGTCAGCTCCTAGTGGCCAGCACAGCATACACCCCATAGTATCCTGTGTCTCCACTGAAGGCTCAGAGAAAGGGATTTTTCAGTGAGTGCACAAAAATCTCCTTATTCTCGATGACTTATGTGTTAAACTAAGGAGATGAGTCCTTAACAAACTCATGTACAGGTCCTTTACCAGGTAATGTGCCCATAACTAGCTTTAAAATGGATATTCCAAAATTTGAAGGTTATTCCCTATCAGTAGGCCAGAAACAATCTTAAGAATGGGGTTCTGTAAAGCCCAGTTCTGAGAGCAGTGCATACATGACTTCCACTCTATTTCTAGCAATTACATTAGGAAATAAATTAAGCAAAGGTAAAGTATGGACACCCTACAAAACCGAGAATAGCAGGCTAGGTAATACTGGAGAATTCCCAGAATTAATGTATGTAAATACCTATGTCCTAAAAAAATTAGAAATGTTTTCAAGGAGTGATACCTTTATTGGCTAACAAGAGAAATTATATTTGCAAGCTTTCAGAGCTCAAAAGGCCCCTTCATCAGACATATTACAAAGTGTTTTTTGTGATATGCCTGATGAAGGGGCTCTGAAAGCTTGCAAATATAATTTCTATGGTTAGCCAGTAAAGGTTCATTCCTAGAATACTTTTCTCATTGTTTTGGGACATAAGTATTTACATTGATTTTTCCGGCTAAAACGGTACCGCAATATTATTTTGTATTGTACATCGCCTGAATTAATGTGAAAGGGAATCTGTCAGCAGGTTTTTGCTACCTCATCAAACCACAACTTAATGTACTATACAATTAGGATACTTCATCTAATGAATTGTAAGACATATTCAAAATATCACTATTAAACACACCACTGAAATGGACCAGATAAATGTACCTGCATGGTGCGACCTATTATATTAGGAGAGAACCATGAGTAGACATCCTTCTTGCAATTAAAACATCCTTTATTAGAGCACCAGACACAGGGGAAGTAAACAGCAGGGTATACAGCACAAAAAATTGCAGGTTAGCCACATATAAAATATACATATCTGAGACTAGTTAGTGGTACAGCAAATATACATAGAAAAACAGTCACTGACGTTTTTACAGAGTACACAAATACAAGGACCGTTAATCACAGATGTCCCAGAGGTACAAAGAAAACCCTGGGGCATAAAGTCCACTGAGTGGGTAGGCAAGGGTTAAAGTGCAACACAGTACAATATAAAGTGCATACAACCTCAAGAGTACCCTTATTGATAGCACCTGACCTATGTTAGGCTGCACACACCACCGTATGTCACTTACATTCAGATATCTTACCCACAAGTGTGCATAGTAATGTCCTCCACAGGACGCCGCCAGCCCCTACGGCCGTTTCGGCTACCTTCGTCAGGGAGAGGCGATTAAGACACAACTGGGGGTTTAAAAAGGCTGGCCAGCCATTCAATTTCCTGCTCCCAGCGGGCAGAAATAACGCATCCAGCACTACAGGAAGTAGGAGGCGTGTCCATCGGCGCATCATAGGCCGTCGAGTCATTCGATAGAACCAAAATTCTTTATAAATATACATATCTATTATAAAGATATAAATAATACAAAAAAGTAACTTATATGCCATATGGCACATTAGGTTATAGTTTGAAGCACCACTAAAAACATATACACATCACTGTAGCTGCAATGGTATAATACAAATAGAGTAAATCCCAACCGGGGCAGAAAATTGGGTCACCCTAAAATGAACACCAAATAAAACTTTTTTTTTATAAGATACATGTCTAGCCCTATTGAGAGCATGTTTGACAGACCACCCTGCTATAGTTGTTTTGATCTGGCATTTCCGCCCGCTGGGAGCAGGAAATTGAATGGCTGGTCAGCCTTTTTAAACCCCCAGGTGTGTCTCAGACGCCTGAGCCCTGAAGAAGGTAGCCGAAATGGCTGTAGGGGCTGGCGGCATCCCATGGAGAACATTACTATGCACACTTGTGGGTAAAATATCTGATTGAATGTAAGGGACATGTGGTGTGTACACTCTGAGAGGTCAGGTGTTATCAATAAGGGTACTCTTTTGAGGTTGCATGTAATTTATATTGTACGGTGTTGACTTTAACCCTTGCCTGCCCACTCAGTATATCTGAACGGGATGCACCAGGGTTTACTTTGTACCTCTCAGACATCTGTGATTAACAAGTCCTTGTATTTCTATACGCTGTAAAAACTTTGTCCGTGACCTTTTCCCATGTATTTACTGTACCACTAATTAGTCTCAGATATGTATATTTTCCATGAGGCGCAGCCTGCAATTTTTTGTACTGTATGTCCTGCTGTTTACTCCCCGTGTCTGTTTGGTGCTCTAATAAAGGATGTTTTAATTGCATAAAAGATGTCTGGTCATGGTTCTCTTCTAATATAGCAACCTAATATAGGCAAAAAAAAAACCAGAATTCAACGAGAGGTATCACAGATTAATGACAGCAGCCATCCTAACACAAAGAATTTATTTTCAGGTACACAGCAGAGCTGAGAGAGCCGCCCCTGCCCACACAGGCTCTGAATATGAATAGGGAACGTGCATTCACCGAGGTGTCAATCACAGCAGGGGCGTGTCAGACTGTGACTTTCTAGTCCTGCAGTGTTATCCACAGGGTAACAAAGTCATTAGTTTAAATTAACAATTGCACAGACCCTGATGAGAGGCACAATTGCTTTTTTTTTTTTTTTTTTTAAACTCTAAGGCTGGCTTCACACTGCGGCGTGATCCGGTCCGGGGCTGTCCGGGATGACCCAGACAGCCGCGGACCGGATCACCACACAGGACTGGGGAACTATTATGCCCCCCGGTCCGGTGTGCAGCACACGCAGCTGAAGCCGCTGACAGGTCTGGACCGCGGTCCTGACTTCGCACGCAGTTCCGCTGCTGATCTGCACACCGGACCAGAGGGCATATTAGCACCCCAGTCCTGTGTGCTGATCCGGTCCGCAGCTGTCAGGGGCATACCGGATAGCACCGGACCGGATCACGCCGCAGTGTAAAGCGGCCCCAAGTCATGCTGTCCTCATCTTGCATAGCAAAAACCTGTTAAAGGAATCTGTTAAGTGCTAGATGGAACACTACATTGGTTACAATTTGCTACATTTAAAGGGCAGGTATGACTCATACCAGTAGGATAAGCTGAATAATATTATACCGTATATAATCGAGTATAAGCTGACCCAAGTATAAGCCGAGGCCCCTAATTTTACCCTCCAAAACTAGGGAAACGTATTGACTCGAGTATAAGCCTAGGGGAGGAAATGAAGCAGACTCTCATCACAGTATACAGCCCCTCTCATCATGATAAATGCCCCCCCCACCATTACTGGTATATAATCCCCCATCACTGGTATACAGTTCCTTCCCCCATCAGAGGTTACAGCCCCCATCAGTGGTAGATACAGGCCCACCCCATCAGTGTGTATACAGGCCCCCTTGCTGCCACACACCTTTAAAATAATAAATCATTCATTCGGAGGGTGAGAATTAATGATTTATTATTTTAAAGATGTGCGGCAGCAAGGGGGGCCTGTATACCACTGATGGGGGGGCCTTACATATTACATTGCACTATGTACCGCTCCCCCTGCATCTGATGGACAGGGGGATGCAGTGCATATTGCATTGCACTAATGAACGGGGGCACGTGACCGCCCGCTCTAACTGCAGCCTCCTCCCGGCTCCTCCAGCTCCTGATCACCACCCTCCCCCACTGACGCTTTACAATGACTCGAGTATAAGCCGAGGGGGGCACTTTTCAGCACAGTTTATGTACTGAAAAACTCAGCTTATACTCGAGTATATACGGTATATATACACACACACACACACACACACACACACACACACACACACACACACACACACACACACACACAATATATATTCTCATTGCAGAATTATGATTGAGATACATTGATTAAAAAAAAAAAAAATCAGCTTTAGGCTGGGGTTACACAAGTGTATGAAATATCTGTGATTTTCTTCCAGGAGAGTCAGACAAATAAAATTAGTTTATCTCATGTGTCATGCAAGTGTGCGATTTAAATTTTTTTTCCCGCACCTACAACCCCTGGCAAAAATTATGGAATCACCTGGCTCGGAGGATGTCCATTCAGTTGTTTAATTTTGTAGAAAAAAAAAAAGCAGATCACAGACATGGCACAAAACTAGTGTAATTTCAAATGCCAACTCTCTGCCTTGAAAAAAAACACTAAAAGAAATCTTTAAAAAAATGTGCTATCCAGTAAGAGTTACCGTATATACTCGTGTATAAGCCGACCCCCCTACTTTTGCCCCCAAAACCTGGGAAAATCTATTGACTCGTGTATAAGCCGAGGGTGGACCCTAGCACAAGTATACAGCCCCCAGCAGTGTGGTATACACCAGTCCCAGAGGTAGATACAGCAGCCCCAGTGGTAGTATACACGCAGCCCCAGTAGTATATACAGCCCCAGTGGTATATACAGCCCCAGTGGTAGTATAGACGCAGCCCTAGTAGTATATACAGCCCCAGTGGTAGTATACAGGGCCCCAGCAGTATATACAGCCCCAGTGGTTTATACAGCCCCAGTGGTAGTATACAGGGCCCCAGAGGTATATACAGCCCCAGTGGTAGTATATACAGCCCCAGTGGTAGTATACACAGCCCCAGTGGTAGTATACAGGGCCCCAGCAGTATATACAGCCCCAGTGGTAGTATATACAGCCCCAGTGGTAGTATACAGGGCCCCAGCAGTATATATAGCCCCAGTGGTTTATACAGCCCCAGTAGTAGTATATACAGCCCCAGTGGTAGTATATACAGCCCCAGTGGTAGTATACACAGCCCCAGTGGTAGTATACAGGGCCCCAGCAGTATACACAGCCCCAGTGGTAGTATACAGGGCCCCAGAGGTATATACAGCCCCAGTGGTAGTATATACAGCCCCAGTAGTAGTATACAGGGCCCCAGAGGTATATACAGCCCCAGTGGTAGTATACAGGGCCCCAGAGGTATATACAGCCCCAGTGGTAGTATACAGGGCCCCAGAGGTATATACAGCCCCAGTGGTAGTATACAGGGCCCCAGAGGTATATACAGCCCCAGTGGTAGTATATACAGCCCCAGTGGTAGTATACAGGGCCCCAGAGGTATATACAGCCCCAGTGGTAGTATATACAGCCCCAGTGGTAGTATACACAGCCCCAGTGGTAGTATACACAGCCCCAGTGGTAGTATACACAGCCCCAGTGGTAGTATACAGGGCCCCAGCAGTATATACAGCCCCAGTGGTAGTATACAGGGCCCCAGCAGTATATATAGCCCCAGTGGTTTATACAGCCCCAGTAGTAGTATACAGGGCCCCAGAGGTATATACAGCCCCAGTGGTAGTATATACAGCCCCAGTGGTAGTATATACAGCCCCAGTGGTAGTATACAGGGCCCCAGCAGTATATACAGCCCCAGTGGTAGTATACAGGGCCCCAGTGGTAGTATACAGGGCCCCAGTGGTAGTATACAGGGCCCCAGTGGTAGTATACAGGGCCCCAGTGGTAGTATACAGGGCCCCAGTGGTAGTATACAGGGCCCCAGAGGTATATACAGCCCCAGTGGTAGTATATACAGCCCCAGTGGTAGTATACAGGGCCCCAGCAGTATATACAGCCCCAGTGGTAGTATACAGGGTCCCAGAGGTATATAGCAGCCCCAGCAGTAGTATACAGGCAGCCCCAGTAATGCAGGGCCCCCCCAGCGTCTCTCCGGTCACCTGTAAAGGAAACTATACTTATCACAGTGCCGCTGTCCGCGCCCGCTCGCAGCTGCCGACCGCGATCCTCCATCTTGCGTCTTCTTCCTGTTTCCTGTGCTCGTCGCAGGGAATGACGTCATTGCCGGCGACGAGCACAGAAACAGGAAGAAGACGCAAGATGGAGGATCGCGGTCGGCAGCTGCGAGCGGGCGCGGACAGCGGCACTGTGATAAGTATAGTTTCCTTTACAGGTGACCGGAGAGACGCTGGGGGGGCCCTGCATTACTGGGGATGCGGGGGCTGCTGTATACCGATGTATACATCGGTATGTACCGATGTATACATCGGTATACAGCACTGACTCGCGTATAAGCCGAGGGGGGTACTTTTCAGCCCAATTTTTGGGCTGAAAAACTCGGCTTATACGCGAGTATATACGGTACTTTTGTAGAGTAAGCAGGGGAAAAAATTATGGAATCGCCCTGTAAATGTTCATTCCCAAAACTTAACACCTGCACCAAATAAGATCTGCTCGTTAGCCTGCATCTAAAAAGAAGTGATCACACCTTGGAGAGCTGTTGCACCAAGTGGACTGACATGAATCATGGCTCCAACATGAGAGATGCCAATTGAAACAAAGGAGAGGATTACCAAACTCTTAAAAGAAGGTAAATCAACACGCAATGTTGCAAAAGATGTTGGTTGTTCACAGTCAGCTGTGTCTAACATCTGGTCAAATACAAACATGGGAGGGTTGTTAAAAGGGAAACATACTGGTAAACCAAGGAAGACATCAAAGCATCAAGACCGGAAACTTAAAGCAATATGTCTCCAAAACAGGAAATGCACAACAAAACAAATGAGAAACGAATGGGAGGAAACTGGAGTCAATGTCTGTGACCGAACTGTAAAAAAACACCTAAAGGAAATGGGATTTAAATACAGAAAAGCTAAACAAAAGCCATCATTAACACCTAAACAGAAAAAAAAACAAGGTTACAATGGGCTAAGGAAAAGCAATCATGGACTGTGGATGACTGGATAAAAGTCATTCAGTGATGAATCACGAAGCTGCATTGGGCAAGGTGATGATCCTGGAACTTTTGTTTGGTGTCGTTCCAATGAGATTTATAAAGCTGACTGCCTGAAAAGAACATGCACATTTCCATAGTCATTACTGATATGGGGCTGCATGTCAGGAAAAAGGCACTGGGGAGATGGCTGTCATTACATCTTCAATAAATGCCCAAGTGTACATTGATATTTTGGACACTTTTCTTATCCCATCAATTGAATGGATGCTTGTGGATGATGAAATCATTTATCAAGATAATGCATCTTGCTATAGAGCAAACTGTAAAAACATTCCTTGAAAGAAGAGACATAAGGTCAATGCCATGGCCTTCAAATAGTCCAGATCTCAATTCAATTGAAAATATTTGGTGGAAGTTGAAGAAAATGGTCCATGACAAAGCTCCAACTGCAAAGCTGATCTGGCAACAGCAAATCAGAGGAAGGTGAAGCCAAATTGATGATGAATACTGTTTGTCACTCATTAAGTCCATGCCTCAGAGACTGTAAGCCGTTATAAAAGCCAGAGGTGGTGCAACAAAATACTAGTAATGTATTGGAGTGTTGCTATGTTTGTCATGATTCCATAATTTTTTTCCTCAGAATTTAGTGATTCCATAATTTCTCCCCCTGCTTGGTCTACAAAAGTAATTACAGGCTACCACATTTTTTTTTCAAGATTTCTTTTAGTGTTTCTTCAAGGCAGAGAGTTGCCATTTGAGATGACCTTAGTTTTGTGCCATGTCTGTGATCTGCTTTTTTCTACAAAACATTAAACAACTGAATGGACATCCTCCGAGCCAGGTGATTCCATAATTTTTGCCAGGGGTTGTAGTATCAATGTATGTAAGCAATGTGTTTTTTTTTCTCAGCAGCTATTCTACAAATAATTTACAAGATCATTTACAGTGTTCTATGCTTTAGAAATGTAAATTATTACACATGAAATTATACTTTGTTCTTATCAGAAAAGATTGCCATGTTCTCCTCCTGGACTGATCTTTCATTCTCAATTCAGGGGTAAAATCTGTCTTCAGTGAAGATAGTTTCCCATTACTGAGATACAAGATGGAGAGTAGAAAAGCCATAAGCACGTATACATCCCCCTGTGAGCGCTCAAACGGTCAGGTCATGTGTACATGATGAATCTTAAGTATTTGTCAATTTTTTACCTCAGCATTTGCAATCAAAACCCAGAGTGGATGAATAATACAGAAGTGATGACTTGTTTCTATTAAACTTTTCCTATGATTGTTCCACTCCTGAGGCAAAAAAAACTCAGATAGATTTTTTTCACTCAGGATTGAGAATTTGAAGAATGAACGAACAGTTCTTTAAAGGGAGCCAACAACCATGATTTTCATCTTGGAAGTAAAGCCGGTGCCAGCATGCTGAAAGCAGTCATACCTTTAGTTGGAATATTCAATGGTGGGTTGTCAAAAAAACATTTGCACACTTGCAGAAATGTGCAGCAGGATGAGCCTTTGAGGGTTGGGTCTTCTCGCACAACTTCCTTCTCCTAACTTGCCCCCCCCTTCTTTATTTAAATACTATGCCACTCTGCCATTGCCACTTCTGTGGGCATGTACACATTGGTATTAAAAATAGTGACATCATTAACATAGCACCGGAGTTTGATATCGCGCTACATGCATGCGCTGGTATTTGAGAGTACAACAAATTTATGAAAAACAAAAAGTTATTCCATATGGATAAAAAAAAAAAGAATGCTCAAATTCCGGTTCTTGACCCAAGCACAGATTTGTATTCCATTTAGTATATAATAAGATAGTCAGGGACCTTGGCACATATGCTCAACTACGCAGCATGCATTCATGATTACAGTGAAATGTACAATAAAGACTACGCATAAGAAAACAATTATCAAAACATCTCAAAAATAGTTTAATTCTGTAACCAAATAGTTTCACAAAACAAGAAAAACATTACACAAAATGACATTATACAGCATAGGGTTAATATAAAAGAGGATTTAAAGTGTCTAGTCTATCAAGAGGTCAAAATGCGGTCCATGAAACTTCCCAGTTCTATTTAAAAGGTTGCAACATCCAAGAATCCATTAACTGTAGAAAAAGCCAAATGTGGTGTGGATCAAGACAAACTTCCAGCTGATGGTAGTAGCCCAGCCACACGAGTTTTATGGGCAAAAGGCATTTTATTTTGCCATTGGTTGTGGCAAAGCTTTCCTGTAACCCAATGAGAAAGTCATTGCTTCACTTGAAGACCCCCTTCACAATGCAAAGACTAGTCTGTAAAGGAAGCCACCTCAGCTTTATTAAAGAAAACAGACATATGCAAAAATATATATTTGAATAAATAAAGAACTCCAGGTGGGGTTGAAAATCAGTCTGCAGCTTTTGCAGTTAAAAATGTGAAGTCTATCATATATAATTTATAAAATAAACCAGTAAGTAAACTGCCCACTGAGGGTAAAACAGAGGTCAGTAAAACACCCAATTCTGCTCCTGCCTGTGAATGCTATTGCTCTTCAGATGGCACTCCTCCATTCACTGCAATGGAATAAAGAAATATGGTATAGTTACAAAGGGACAAGTTCTGATGAATTCTGCAGGGAAAAAAACAAAACATGGAGAAGGGATATACATGGTCACCAAGTCCTCCAGATGTAAACTGCTGCCT
Organism: Allobates femoralis; assembly: GCA_033576535.1. NCBI lineage: Eukaryota > Metazoa > Chordata > Amphibia > Anura > Aromobatidae > Allobates > Allobates femoralis. Next base: position 686,441,984 of record JARQOC010000003.1, on the reverse strand, counting down.
CCATGTGCTGCGTCACTAAGGCTATGTGCACACAGTGCGTTTTACTATGGTTTTATGCAAATGTATGCTAATCTATTCCTGTGTTTTAACTTTCCAGCAAAACTTGTGTGTTTTAGGGAACAGCTGTCTCCACACATTGCACAAAGTGTCAAACACCCCAGGTTTTGCTGCGTTTTGAAAAGAAGGAGCAGGTCAATTTTTCTAGTCTATGGCCCCATTCACACACTGCTTTTTTTGCTGCATATTTTTAAGCACAAGCTCATCACAAACCAGGAGTGGGTGATTAAACATATAAGTGGAGCACTTGTTTCTATAAGGGCCGCTTTACACACACACAACTTCTGTGTCCAACTTCTGAACAGATCTCAGGTTGCAGTGAAATCATGACACACTGTTCCATTTGTACACAGCCACAAAATGGAGTAATGTGTCCATGATTTCACTGCAACCAGAGATCTGTTCAGAAGTTGGACACAGAAGTTGGTGTGTGTAAAGCGGCCCTTAAGACCTTTCCTCCGAGTGTGCCACTCCCAGTTTTGATTGTTCCACTCCTGGCTTTTTTTGAGCTTGTGCGTAAAAATACGCAGCAACAAAAAGCAGTGTGTGAATGGGGCCTATGGCAAAAATGCAGCTTCCAAAACACAACATAAAACGCAGCAAATCTTCTGACAAGGAATCTAGAGATCCTAGACACCTGTACAGGTTTTGCTGCATTTTGACCGCAGCAAAAATGCCCTGTGTGCTCTTACCCTTAAAAGGGGTTTTCCCCACAAACAAGGTCAATTATATCCCCTTCACCCCCGAGCCTGTTATGACCCTGATGACCGGGCCATTTTTTGCAATTCTGACCAGTGTCACTTTATGAAGTTATAATTCTTGAATGTGTCAACTGATACCAGCAATTCCTAGATTATTTTTTTGTGACATATTGTACTTCATATGTTAGTGGTATATTTAGGACGATATCTTGTGTGTTTCAGGGGGAAAAATATATCGAAATTCGGTGACATTTTAACATTTTGCATTTTCCGAATTGACATTTTTATGCCCTTAAACCAGAGCATTCTATCACACAAAATTATTAATAACATTTCCCACAGATCTACTTTCAATCAGGTCAATTTATGAAACAATTTTTTTTTGTTAGGATGTTAGAAGGGATCAGATATCATCAGCCATTTCTCATGTTTCCAACAAAATTTATATATTTTTTTAAAGGGACCATTTTAAGTGACTCTGAGGCGCCTAAAAGACAAAAAAACACCCATGTGACACCATTCTGAAAACTGCACCCCATAAGTACTCAAAACCACATTCAATAAGATTAACCCTTCAGGTGCTTCACAGGAACTAAAGCTATGTAGAAGAAAAAAAAAATTAAACATTTGACCGTTTCCCAACAAAAATTTTACTTTAGCCTCAAATATAAATTTTTCACAAAGGCAATTGGAAAAATTGCACCATAAAATTTGTTGTGTAATTTGTCCCGAGTACACAGATACCCCATATGCAGTGAAAAAAAACACTGTTTGGATGCACAGTAGGGCTCAGAAGGAAGTAGCAACATTTTGGAGCGCCGATTTTGATGGAATGGTCTGCGGGTGTCATGACACGTGTGGTTAGCCCTTGGTGTACCTAAACCAGGGTTCTCAAACTCGGCTGGGTTGATGGGCCACACATAGAAAAAAAAAATTGATATGGAGGGGCCTGCATTCCTTGTAGGACTGACATTTTTAGTAATTCCAGAATTTTTTGCTCCATGTAGTAATGTTCCCCATCCGGATCCCCTTTTGTAGTAATGTCCCAACCTGGTTGGTCTCTCTTCTTTTTGTGCACACTCACACTCTCATACACATACAGACTCATATACAGTGCCTAAAAGTAGTCTTCAACCCCCTGCAGATTTAGGTGGTTGACACATGCGGAATTAACTTGGCATTGTGACATTTGGACTGTAGATCAGCCTGGAAGTGGGAAATGCACTGCAGCCAAAAAGATTTTTTAATTTTTTTTTTTTTTCTTCTAAAGCGTTAAAAGTTAATTCAGAGGGTCATGTATTATTCAACCCCTCAAACCACCAACATTCTGTTTGGTCCCCCTAAAGTATTAAGAAGTAGTTCAGGCACAAAGAACAATGAGCTTCACATGTGTGGATTAATTATCTCTTTTGCCAGCCTTTTGACTATTTAAGACCCTCCCCAAACTTGTGAACAGCACTCATACATGGTCAACATGGGAAAGACAAAGGAGCATTCCAAGGCCATCAGAGACAAGATCGTGGAGGGTCACAAGGCTGGCAAGGGGTACAAAACCCTTTCCAAGGGGTTGGCCCTACCTGTCTCCACTGTTGGGAGCATCATCCGGAAGTGCAAGGCTTATGGAACTACTGTTAGCCTTCCACGGCCTGGACAGCCTTTGAAAGTTTCCTCCCGTGCCGAGGCCAGGCTTGTCCGAAGAGTCAAGGCTAACCCAAGGACAACAAGGAAGGAGCTCCGGGAAGATCTCATGGCAGTGGGGACATTGGTTTCAGTCAATACCATAAGTAAAGTACTCCACCGCAATGGTCTCCGTTCCAGACGAGCCCGTAAGGTACCTTTACTTTCAAAGCGTCATGTCAAGGCTCGTCTACAGTTTGCTCATGATCACTTGGAGGACTCTGAGACAGACTGGTTCAAGGTTCTATGGTCTGATGAGACCAAGATCGAGATCTTTGGTGCCAACCACACACGTGACGTTTGGAGACTGGATGGCACTGCATACGACCCCAAGAATACCATCCCTACAGTCAAGCATGGTGGTAGCAGCATCATGCTGTGGGGATGTTTCTCAGCCAAGGGGCCTGGCCATCTGGTCCGCATCCATGGGAAGATGGATAGCACGGCCTACCTGGAGATTTTGGCCAAGAACCTCCGCTCCTCCATCAAGGATGTTAAGATGGGTCGTAATTTCATCTTCCAACAAGACAACGACCCAAAGCACACAGCCAAGAAAACCAAGGCCTGGTTCAAGAGGGAAAAAATCAAGGTGATGGAGTGGCCTAGTCAGTCTCCTGACCTTAACCCAATTGAAAACTTGTGGAAGGAGCTCAAGATTAAAGTCCACATGAGACACCCAAAGAACCTAAATAACTTGGAGAAGATCTGCATGGAGGAGTGGGCCAAGATAACTCCAGAGACCTGTGCCGGCCTGATCAGGTCTTATAAAAGACGATTATTAGCTGTAATTGCAAACAAGGGTTATTCCACAAAATATTAAACCTAGGGGTTGAATAATAATTGACCCACACTTTTATGTTTAAAATTTTTTTAAATTCAACTGAGCAACATAACTTTTTGGTTTGTAAGATTTATGCTTCTGTTAATAAATCCTACTCTCGTTTGCAGTTTGAAGGCTCTAACTTATTTGCATCTTATCAAACCACCTAAATCTGCAAGGGGTTGAATACTACTTGTAGGCACTGTATACACACACACACACACAATCTATCATATATACATAAACACAAACCCATATATATGCATGTACTTGTTTGTGCCCGCTAAGATGCCTTTTAACTGCATGTGATCTTTGTAAGAAAAGTTAATTCGCTGGAATTGGATCGGGTGCTGGCTCTTCTTCACCATAGAATCCCTGGATATGGACAGATGCCTGCTGCGGCAGAGCACCTGACTCGGATCAACACTGAAAACAGGGGTGAGCTTTCCATTCCCCTTTCCCTATTATTAGATAATATTTTTCGATGGCTTTCTATTTCAGTTTTTGAGAGGCAGAATCAATAAGAATCAGGAATGCAAGATTTTTTTTTTCACGCCGTTTGCTGTGTCATAAAAGTGATGACAGCTTTATACTCTGGGTCAGTATTATAACAGCGAACCACATTTGTATAGGCTTTTCTTTTTCCGTTTTGCCACTTTTACACCATAAATACTATTTTATAGAAAATAAAGGTTTTGGCATTGGGGTATTCTGAGAGCTATAGCTTTTTTTTTCCGCTGATGGAGCCGCTTGCTTTTTGCAGGACAAGGACGTTTTTGGCGATTCCATTTTTATTTATACATGACGTGTTAATCGAGTTTTATACCACTTTTTAGTCAGCTGTATGATTAAAATATTCTAGTAACATTTTTTTTTTTTTTTTTTTTTTTACAGTGTTCACTGGTGGGGTTAACTAGTGTGACAGTTTTATAGAGCGGGAGGTTACGGACGCGGCGATACCAAAATGTGTAATATTTATGTAAAAAAAATAAATAAAAACTATTTCTTGGAATATTCTTTGTTCTGCTTTTTTTTGTTTTTTATTTTGTTTTACATTTTTAATTTTTTTTTTGTACTTACCTCTGATCACAGCTGTACTGCATTGAAAAGCTTGCTCATTGCATTACACTGCAGCTGTCAGAGCTGCACTGTCAGAAGCCTAAGGTATTATTCTGCAGGCATGATCTCTAAGGTCTTTTGTGGTGATGTGACTCGGAAGTTGTCATCATGACCTCGGGTCACTATGGGGACAATTGGGCCCCGCCATTACATTGCAGGGGCACCGTTCATAGGAGAGAGGGAGCACGATCCCTCTCCCAATCCCCCAAATGCCGCGGATCAATATCAACTGCAGCATTTAGGAGGACAAACGTCCAGGAGCGGCATAGGCACCGGTTCTGGTAGCGAGTGCTGGATCACGACTGCAATATCAGTCGGAGACATGGTGGCGGTTGTGCGGGCACAGCCACTGTGCCCGCAAAATCACCATGACGTATCTATAAGTCATAGGTTGTTAAGTACCACATATGACGTATAGCTATGTCAAAGGTCATGCAGGGGTTAAAGTCTATTTTAATCAATAGATCTTAGGGCCCTTTCACATCAGCGGTATTTTCAAATCGAGGCAGATGCGGTGAAAAAACCGCATCTGCTGCGAATACCGCATAACCGCGACAATTGCGGCAAGCCCCATGCAAAATGTCTATGGGGTTTGCGGTAAGGGTGTGGCAGGTGCGGCAAGTGCGGTTTCGGCACTTGCGGCAGGTGGGCCGCGAAAAAAACCGCTGCAGCGTTTTTTTTGCGGTCGCACCTGCCACAAGTGACGAAACCGCACCCTTACCGCAAGCCCCATAGACATTGCATGGGGCTTGCCGCAAGTGTCGCGGTTATACGGTAATCGCAGCAGATGCGTTTTTTTCACCGCATCTGCCGCGATTTGAAAATACCGCTGATGTGAAAGGGCCCTTAGATAATCTCCAAAAATGGATGTGTAAAAAAAAAAAAAAAAAAAAAAAAAAATAATTATGTTCCTGTGCTGAGAATCTTATATACGAGTCCCTGCTATGTCCTGTGTAACGGATGTGTCTGACAGTACAGGAACATGGTCTGATCATACCACATCTCCTGGGCAGAGGAGGACACAGAGTATACACACAATACATTAGATCCCAAATAATTATTTAACTGAGGTAAAACATAAAAAAAAAAAAAAAAGGCAGGGAAATGTTTTACCTCATAAAAAGAATTAGCTGTGATCCTCAGCTTTCATGTCTGTATACTCTTGTTTCCTCCTCTGCCGAGGAGATGTGATATGATCAGACCATGTCTCTGTACTGTCAGGCACATCCGTTATACAGTACATAGCAGGGACACACATAAGATTTCAGCAGAGGAACTTTTTTTTTTTTTTTTTTAAATACCACATCCAATTTATTATCTCAAGAACTATTGATTAAATTAATCTTTAAAATTAACTTTGCCAATGGGAAAATCCTAAAGATTAATTTCTTACAGTTATGCAGCGCAGGAAACCAGGAAAAATTAATACTGTATATACTTGATTATAAGCAGAGTTTTCCAGCACACTTTTTGTGCTGAAAAGTGCCCCATCGGCTTATAGTCAAGCCAGTTCTATTTACTGTAAGGAAGGCAGGGATCGGGAGCTGCAGGAGGTGGGAAGGGTCTACAGAGGCAGCGGAAGGTCATATGCATCCGCTCAGTTTAATGTAACATGCACCTTGGCCATCACCGACGTGGGGAACGGCGCATATGCATTAAACTAACTGAACTCGCCCCCCATCGCAGTGTATGGACTCCCTGAAGACTAACAACACAATAAATGATTAAACTCACCCTGTGTCGCTTCCCGCAAGCACCGTGGCGTCCTCCTCTCTTCCTGCTTGTCCCCATGATTAGGGCAACAGCCATGACGTCCCTGATGCGCCGATCACATGAACAGAAGCCAGAAACAAGCAGGAAGAGTGGAGGACACCACGGTGCCTGCAATGAAGCGGTGAAAGGCAAGTTCAATTGATAACTATTTTATTGTGTGCGGCAGCATGGGCGCTATCTACCAGCGATGGGGGGCTACATACTGTGAGAGAGGCTATATACCAGTGATGGGAGGGCTATATACCAGGATGAGGGGCCATTTACCATGATGAGGGAGGGCTATAGACCAGGATGAGAGGGGCTACTGCATTTCCAATCCTAGGCTTATACACGAGTCAATAAGTTTCCCCTGTTTTGGAGGGTAAAATTAGGGGCCTCGGCTTATACTTGAGTATATATGGTACTTATTATCACTCTACCTGGTAAGAAGGGCTGAATATTTTTATAGGTGGGTGCAGACCAACCTCAGTCATTGCAGTTCACCTACTATCCTAGCTATTCTGCCTATGACTGATGGCCTGGATTAGCAGACAAAGAGCAAGAACTAAAGGTTGGTCCATACTTAAGCATTGGATAGTCTGGCACAGATTACCAGGCAGAGAGATATACCGGAGCAAACAGTGGCTGGTTGAGTCACACAAAGTGGTTGCAGCAATTTAGACCCAGGAAGTCTGGTGACTGGTTCCCTTTGAAATGGCAAATCAGATTACCAGGAAAAGGAAGCCTTCATACTTACTAGCTTATTCAAAAGCCATTTCTTGACTTTTCCTAACACAGCGAGCAACTTTTCTTTTGAATTCACCATTTGGATCATCCCTCCATTCTTTCTGTTAAAGGACAAATCATTAATGTCTGTTGCAAGATTAAATGACTGAATATCAAGTTTCAAACCATTATAAATACTAATTCTGTAAGCAGTTCAGATGTGTTCAGCATTGTTTGGCGCATACACCACCAGATTACACGTCTTCAGCGGAAATATGGCTTCTATAAGGAATTGCATTGAACATATGATGGCTGAATGAACACACTGCACTTTCAAATATAACTAAAAAAAATATATATACACAGTGGTACCTTCATTTGCAAGTAACTTTATTTGCGAGCATTTTGAAAAATGAGCTGCTATTTCTGAAAAATTGTAACTTGCTCAACAAGCAATGATTTGGATTACGAGTATCTGATCGGCAGACACTGTGCACCTGCCCACCGCTGTGCCCCCCCTTACTGCCTGCTGTCAGCCCTGTCCGCCTCCCCCAATCTGCCTGCTATCATCGCCATGCTCCCCCTTTACTGCCCGCAGACACTAATGTGCGCCCCTCCTGTTCGCCTGCAGCTCTGAGCACACGCACACTCACTCAGTCGTTGCTGGACGCTGTACTAAGCTCTATCAGCTGCAGTACATTTACGGGAAGCCGGAGGCCAGACACCGCTGGCATCCGATTGGCCACTGTTTTCCCGCACATGTATGGGGGCACTGACAGAGTATGGCGCCCAGCGACCTTGAATGCAGCGGTGGATCAGTGAGAGTCAGAGTATGTGTGTGTGTATTGGGGGATGATAGGGGCTGTAAGGGCATGATTAGGTTTTACTGTAATAATTTTACAGTTCTGTATGTGAATGTGTATGAATACAGTAGATATTTTTAGGTTGTGGAATAAATGGTCTGTGTTTCAATTATTTCTTATGGGAAAGTTTGCTTTGCTATACAAGCAATTTGATTTACAAGCACACTCCCGGAACTGACTATGCTTGTAAATCAAGGTTCCACTGTATATATTGTACTGCAAAATCTTTGCTATTCTACTGTATATAGATAACATTGCCATACTGCTGAGTCATAGGAAGAAATCAAACAAGCAGTTACACAGTAAGGAATTTGACCTGATACAATAGGTTTACACAACTAGAGCTGAATGCAGCAAAGCAGATACAATGCTTAGGCCAGAGACAAACGGAGTGAGACGCATTTGAGATTCTCGCATGAATCACCCAAAACGACCACCACCTTTCTGGAGAGGAGCGAGTCAGCTGCATTGAAACACAAGCAGCTCCATGCTCCTGTCTGGAGAGCCGGCGACCGTTCTGGGCGAGTCATACGAGTATCTCGAATGTGTTTCACTCAGTTTGTCTTTGACCTTAACGTTAGAGTGGTACTTACTGCTGCATCTACATTGGCTGGGGAGTCACTGTTTGGGTCAGCAAGCATAGAAATAACACTTATCATTATGGTCTCCACAGTGTGAATAGGTAACCAGCGTTCCTCAGGTTTCTCATAGCCAAATTTGTCTTCACCAGGTTCATGAAGAATCGATATACAAACATCCCCATTCTTTGCAACTAATAAAAAATAAATAAATAATAATTTAATAGTACAACCAAAGTCATTAGCCTACTGGTACAAGTCTCTGCACTTTCTTGTTTGTAGCTGCTGCCAAAGGATAGTTATGTGGTCATCTCAAGAGTCATTTAGGAAACGTTATCTACTACAAATCTAACTTGTGTGGACATTGTCCAAAGGGTTCCAAATGTGTAGGCTGCTAACCGAGTCCAACAGCCTGATCAGACAACAAAAGACATGACTTACCATTAGGATGCCAGATTTCTGTTATAAATTTCATTTTGGGAGGTCTCAGAGGATAGTCCACTGGAAACGTAAGGTGCACCTTGAAGAATCCTCCCTCACTAAAAAGAGAAAAGTCACAGTTGGCAGTTTAACCCCTTGGTGAAGGAGTCATTTTTGAGTTTAATGACCAGGCCAAATTGTTTAAATCTGACCAGTGTCACTTCATCTGGTAATAAATCTGGAACACTTCAACGAATCCCAGTTAGTCAGATGTTTTTTCGTCACACATTGTACTTTATGTTAGCTTCTTTCACATCAGCAGTATTGCAATTTTGCGGTAGATCGCAGTGTGCCACTGCGGATTCGTTACGGCGACTTCGCACCGATCGGCAGCCTTTATTTTCTATGGGGCTTGCGGTCAGGTGCGGTAAGTGCGGTATTGCCGAATCGGCAGATCGGCACTTGCCACAGTGCAATGAAACGCTGCTAGCAGCGGTTTAATTGCGGTGCTGCAAGTGCCAGTTTCGGCAATACCGCACCTCCCGCAAGCCCCATAGAGAATAAATGGGGCTTGTCGGATTGGTGCCGCAAGTCAGCCGTTACACGGTAGATCCGGCAGGTGCAGTGACATCTGCCGGATCTACCGCAAAATTGCAATACCGCTGATGTGAAAGCACCCTTAGGCTATGTGCACATCAGACGTTTGTGCATCTCTGCAGACGACGGGAACCGGTGTTAGAATAGCAGAAACTGGTTTTCTGTGCTCAGCAGTGTCCCTCGTTTTTTGTCGTTTTTTATAGCGTTTTATACAGCGTTTTGTCGGCTGTTTTTCTGAGCGTTTTAAAACTGAGTTTTTGCTGCAACTTGTAAGCTGAACCGCTGGCAAAACGACAAAAGAAGTCACTTGCTCTATCTTTGAAAACGGTGGAAAAACGCTGAAGAAATGAAAACGTCCAGATAAAAACGTAATGTACACAACGTTTTCTAAAAACTCCATTGACTAGCATGTAATCCAACGGGCTAAATAACATAAATTAACATAAAACTGAGCGGAAACGCCGACGGATAACGTTCAAAAACAGCCCACAAAACGACCCGATGTGCACATACCCTTAGGGTATGTGCCCACAGGACGTTTTACTGCATTTTTCTGCAGTTTCTGCATGCAGTTTACCATTGTTTTATGGTAATTTATGCTAATTTGTTCCTGCGGTTTTGATTCCAGCAAAACAATGTATTTCACAGACCGCTGTGCCCAACATGGTTTTGCAAGTGTCAAAAACTGTCAAATACCTGCGTTTTTGGTGCGGATGGAAAGAATTGACTTGTTAATTATTTCTGCATTTTGCTAAAGTCAATGGAAAAAAGCAGGAAACGCAGCTATCAAAACGCACATAAAACGTGCAAAAAACGCAGACAAGATCATGGTAATCTCTCTCAAGGACTCAGGATCTAGATTTTGCTGCGTTCAGACTGCTTAAAAACTCTGTGGGCACATACCTTAGTGTAATTTTAGTGTATATTTGCTTTTATTTGGAAATATAATACTGGAAAGTAAATGAAAATTACTCTTATGTGACTGGCAGAATTATCAATGATTCTCTGTGTGACTGCAGAATTATCAATCTCTCAGCACGCGCACTGTGCACTGATTCGCTGTTTCTAAACCGGGAGTGGACCTCAGTTATGCGACATGCATGTTCCCGGCCACTGCCGCCAAAGCCCCTGGCTAGTGGGCGCGGCCTCGCTCAATACAATTGTATGGAGCGAGACCATGCCCACTAGATGGCCGCTTCGACTAGTGGACATGCCTGCTCCATACACTTGTATAGAGAGGCCGCGCCCACTAGGTCTTGTTGTTGCCAGGAACATGCATACAACTTAACTGCGGTCCATTCCCAGTTTACAAAACGGCAAATCCTTGCAGCACTCAGTGCAGGCACTGGGAGGATTGATAATCCTGCAGTCACACAGAGTGACTACAGAATTATCAGTTTACACCGGACAACTTCTTTAAAGGGGTTGTCCGGGCTTATTTTTTATTTCATATTTATATCTAGGCTGCAAAATGTTGACAATCTGCAATATACATGTTGTCAACATTTTGCAGGGTTTCCTAGATATAAACACATTTACTGCTGGCAGAAAGTGTCCAGGGGGTGTGATTGTGCATACTGGTCGTTTACACCTACTGTAGCACAATCACACCCCCTCCCCTATACCTAGTATGGCCAGCCAACCCCAGGCCATACATGCCCGCCCCCTGCCCACTAAACACTATGTAATGAAACCACCCCCAGGACATACAGGCCCGCCCCCTCCCCACTGTACTCTATTGAATGCCACCACTCCCAGGGATCCTACTGGCCGCCCCAGCCCCTAAATCACCACCCACCCTCTGCAAAACAGCGGTCCCCAGTGCACTGATACAAGGTGCCGAAACCGCTGCTGTGAAAGCGATTCCGGCACACTGTGTCAGTGCAGCCGGGGACCCGCTGCATATGTGTGCTGCTCTCACCCTCCATGTCCTGTGCAGCCGGTCCCGGTCCGCCCAGTCCCGGTCCGCCATGGTCCCGGTCCGCCCAGTCCCGGTCTTGTACAGCCGGGGTCTGCAGCCGTATCTGTGGCGCTGTGTGGAGCGGTGCCCGTCGCTTGATCTCTTCAGACCTCCAGTACCATAGAGCTGGTGGAGCGGTATAGAGAGGACCGCTCCACAGCCTCTGCTCTATGGTACTGGAGGTCTGAAGAGATCAAGCGACGGGCACCGCTCCACACAGCGCCACAGATACGGCTGCAGACCCGGCTGTACAAGACCGGGACTGGGCGGACCGGGACCATGGCGGACCGGGACTGGGCGGACCGGGACTGGGCGGACCGGGACCGGCTGCACAGGACATGGAGGGTGAGAGCAGCACACATATGCAGCGGGTCCCCGGCTGCACTGACACAGTGTGCCGGAATCGCTTTCACAGCAGCGGTTTCGGCACCTTGTATCAGTGCACTGGGGACCGCTGTTTTGCAGAGGGTGGGTGGTGATTTAGGGCTGGGGCGGCCAGTAGGATCCCTGGGAGTGGTGGCATTCAATAGAGTACAGTGGGGAGGGGGCGGGCATGTATGGCCTGGGGTTGGCTGGCCATACTAGGAATAGGGGAGGGGGTGTGATTGTGCTAGAGTAGGTGTAAACGACCAGTATGCACAATCACACCCCCTGGACACTTTCTGCCAGCAGTAAATGTGTTTATATCTAGGAAACCCTGCAAAATGTTGACAACATGTATATTGCAGATTGTCAACATTTTGCAGCCTAGATATAAAATATGAAATAAAAAATAAACCCGGACAACCCCTTTAATAAATAACATTTCCCACATGTCTACTTTACAGCAGCACAATTTTAGAAACAATTTTTTTTAGTTAGGAATTTAGAAGGGTTCAAAGTTTAATCTGCAATTTCTCCAACAAAAGTTACAAAACCAATTTTTCAGGGACATCACATCACATTTAAAGTGACCCTTTAAGTGCTTCTCAGGAACTAAAGCAATGCGGAGGGGGAAAAAAATTGAACATTTTACTTCTTGCCACAAAAATTTGACTTTAGCTTCAAATATTGAATTTTCACAAAGGTAACAGGAGAAACTGCACCATACAATTTGTTGTGTAATTTCTCCCGAGTACACAGATGCCCCATATGTGGTGGATAAACACTGTTTAGGTGCACAGCAGGGCTTAGAAGGGAATGAGCTCTTTTTAACTTTTTGAACTGCAAATTTACTGGAATTGTTAGCAGACACCATGTCGCGTTTGAAGAGCCCTTCATGTACCTACACAATGGAGCTCCCCCACAAGTGACCCCATTCTGGAAACTAGACCCCCAAGGAATGTATCTAGATGTGTGGTGAGCATCAAGAACCCACAGGTGCTTCATAGAATTTTACTATGTAGAAAAGTGAAAATAAAACAATTTAATTTTTTTCCACAAAAATGTTGTCTTAGAACCAAAAATTTTAAATTTTCCCAAGGATAACAGGAGAAAGATTTGTTGTGCAATTTGTCCTGACTACACTGATACTCTATGGGAACCATGTTTGGGCGCACGACAGGGCTCAGGAGGGAATAAGTGCCATTTTATTTATGAAGCACAGATTTTTATAAACTAGTTTGCGGACTTAAATTTGCAGAGCCCCTAAGTGCCAGAACAGCAGGTACCCCTTCAAGTGATCATATTTTAGAAATTATACACCTGAGGGAATTTATCTATGAGTACAGTGACAATTGTGTCTCTGGAAAACACCCATGGAATCAAACGCAGTGAATGTTGCATTATTACAATTTGCAAATAAGCCCTTGCAGTGACCAGTACATGTTTCAAAAAAAAAAAAAAAAAAAAACACACCCCATAAATAAAGTGCGCTCTCCTCCCTACAACAGTGCCAAACATGTGGGTGTTAGTTGTAGTTTAGACTTTGTGAGGCTCAGAAAGAAAGGGGGGCATTTGGGAGAGCAGGCCTTTCTAGATTTCGTTTTTGGGGCTAGGAACCATAGAGCTTTTGAAGAGCCTTTGTGGTACTAGTAACATAGAAGCCCCCTATATTTCCAGTACCAGATGAGACTTTGGTGGACAGAGATCTGAGCAACTCCAGTCCTCAAGGACCAACAGGTCATGGTTTCAGAGATTCCTTAGCATTGCACAGGTAAAATTACATTATTTGTACTATGAAAGCCTTGAAACCATCACCTGCGTAATAAGGAAATTCTGAAAACATGATGTTTGTGGCTCTTGAGGACTGAAGTTGGGGGAACACTACTCTAAAAATCTAAATTACTTACCGGTAATGTGTTTTTCATGAGCCACGACAGCACCACCTGAGAGATAGGACCGCCCATCCAAGACAGGAAACCTCTGAGATAAAAAGGCGGGACCTCTCCTGAACCTCAGTTTCGGTTACAGAGACCGGAGAGGGGAACCCAACAAGCATTAGTACACAACCAAAAGAACCCAACAAATCACACACCCCCCTCCAAACAGGACCAACACCAACAGGCAATAGGAGGGATGCGGTGGTGCTGTCGTGGCTCATGAAAAACACATTACCGGTAAGTAATTTAGATTTTTCCCTATCGCCACGACAGCACCACCTGAGAGATTTCAGAGAAAAGGAAATTAGGGAGGGACCACCGCTAGCAGAACACGTCTACCAAAGGTCACCACCATAGCGGCAGCAAGATCAAGCCTGACATGCTCGAAGAAAAGAGAAGGAGCAGCCCCACAGATCAAGTCTAAGGGGACAACAGCCACCCCCGCCCAGGAAGCAGCTACTGCCCTGGTGGAAGCGCACAAAGGCCCCCCCGGGACCCGCACCTGACCGGAAGAAGCAAGAGCGAAGGCTTCCCGCAACCACCAAGCAAGGGCACCCACGGACACTGCCTCACCCCAAGAGGCTCCCCGAAAGAAAAAACAAGAGGGACAGAGCCAGACGCCAGGCCGTGGCCCGACGAAGCAGGCAAACAACTCCCACCAGACCACGAACGTGTGGAGAACCACGTCCTTCAGAATTGTAGGAAGACCACAGAAGGAAGGGAGAACAAGCTCCCGCAGTCCGCGGAACATGAGAGCCACCTTGGGAAGAAGGAAGGAACCAGGTAGAGGATGACCCTGTCCAGCCGAACCGGAGAACAAGGCCCCACCACCGACAAGGCCAGGAGGACACAAAAAAAGGCTGGCGGACGGAAAGCCACCGTCCAACAGGACCAACTGCAGAGGCAGGACCCTAGGCGAAGCACAAGAGAAAAGCCCAAAGGGAGGCGTGGTTAAGGAATCCAGAACTAAAATGAGACCCCAAGGAGCCACTTTTGGACAGGGAACAGGAGTGGCCCGCCCCCCGGCAGGACCGGAAAACCCACGACACCCAAGAAGACCCATCGAGGGAACAAAGGCACGGCCCCCAAAGCCGAAAATCAGAGCTCCAGGGAATCGACCGAGACCAATCCGCCACCCACTGGAGGAAGTCGAAAATTGCCGGCACAGGAGCCCACCGTCCGGACTCATCCCTGAAGAAGACAGAAAAGGTAAACCACCCGGTACCAGAAAAAAAAAATAAAAAAAAAAAAAAAAAAAAAAAAAAAAAAAAAAATCGGCGGCCGACCGGACCTCAGCACACGAACAAGGCCCCCAGAGAATCCCCCACGTGACCGGAGCCGCCTGGTCATGTCCCACGCCGTCAGCCGGAGACCAGCGGAAGGGGGACCGGCCCCCGCAGGAGAGACCGGAAGAGGGGGAGAGACCAGGGAGCCTGGATGGACAGGCGACTGAGCCAAAAGAACCAAGCGCCCCGGGGCCAGAAGGGCGCCATCACGACGACCCTCGCCCTGTCCATCCTGACCTTCCGAAGCACTGCAGGAACCTAACCAAGGGAGGGAAGGGACACAGAAGGCCCAAGGACCAGGGGATCAGTACAGCGTCCCCAGCAACGGGCCGGACTCCGGGAATCAGCGAACAGAATCACACACCAGACCGCGCTCTCGAGAGGCAAAGAAATCCATCTCCAGAAGGCCCAACCTGGCCACAATCGGAGCGAAAAATAAAAAACACTCAAATCCAGGGCCCACTGCTCCCGTTGGAGCAGCACCCTGCAGAGAAAATCCGTCCAGGAAGTTGCCACCCCCCTGCCTGCGAAGGGCAGAGAGGGAATCAGACGGGCGTTCCAACAGCTGACAACGCCCCGCGTAACTACCATGAGTGCCTGGGACCGGGTGTCCCCATGACTGTGCCAGGAAGCCACCAACACACTGTAGCCGTAGAGGACGCTAAGGTGGTGCCCCCGAAGGGAAGTAAGGAACGCAGAACTGCCTTCCAAACAGCCAGGAACTCCCGCATAAGGAAGGACAGCCTGGAGAGGCGATGAGTCTCAGGCTGCCCCGAGCGGACAGGTCCCGAAGGAGCCAGGAACTGGCCTCCGTGGTAAGCATCGGAGACCGGACCACCCCACGGGACGCCCCTGGAGAGGCGCCCAGGGAGCAGCCCCCCCCTCCAGAGAATCTAAAGGCGGAGGGGACAGAACAATCTATGCTTCCAAGGCCGCCCCTAACCCGAGCTGACGCTGGGGAACCATCCACAGAAGGGCCCGAGAGCGATACTGTGCCCAAGGAACAGCGGGGATACAGGACGAGAGGGAGCCCCAAAGGGACACAGCCCTCTAGAAAACCAACCGAGGAGAGCCCCTGTACTGCAGAAAGGGATGACCGAAGACGCAATGGCCTTGAGGTCAGCGGGGAGCTTCCCGACATTATGCCCGTGCGGGGTCTCTGGACTGCTTTCAGTCACGCCACGACCCCCGACGTCCAGAAGGAGGTAAAGCAGAGACTGGGAACCCAGAAATAACCCCAGAACCAGCTGACGCGTGGCGGGGAACAGCCTGGACCTTCCCAGATCAACAATCCAACCCAGCTGACCCAGGGAAGACTAAACCAGTCGCAGACGGGCACAAACCCCAGGGGGTCTCCCACAAGCAGCAAACGTCCAGAGATGGAATAATTAAACCCCGCGGACCTCGGAAGTGGCCTCACTACTGCCAGCAGCGCTGTGAAAAGTCGAGGAACCATCGCCAGGCCGAAGGGGAGAGCCTGGCACAGCAAGGCAGAGGAAGCCCCCCAAACTGGGGGAACATCAGAACTGCCGGTGGTGACCGGGAACCGGAACATTGTGTTATGCTTTCCGCAGATCCAGCCCCACCCTGAAACAATTTGGCAACCAACCCCGATTGTCAACTACCAAGTCCCCCTCAGGAACGGACTCCGCACCAGAAAGCTGTTCCGGGGATTCAGGGTATAAAAGTCTGGAACGAACCGACTGGCTGTGGCACGAGAAACAG
This sequence comes from Allobates femoralis, assembly GCA_033576535.1. Classification (NCBI taxonomy): domain Eukaryota; kingdom Metazoa; phylum Chordata; class Amphibia; order Anura; family Aromobatidae; genus Allobates; species Allobates femoralis. Next base: position 686,425,403 of record JARQOC010000003.1, on the reverse strand, counting down.
CGGGGAACAGAACCCCCTGCCGCAGGCGGCTGGAGGAACCGGGGAAACCCCCTTAGTCGCACAAGGGCCCGTAACCCCTCTTATCAGAAAAGCGCCTTCTCCTGAACAGCGGACAGACACAATCACCAGGGGCCCCCAGGAGCCGAAGCGAACCCCAGTGTCAACCAGTCACTGAGAAGAGCGAGAGCTCCCTTGCAAGCCCCAACCCCGGAGCCGGCTGGGAGAAAGGGTCAAGCCTTCCTCCTCCTGGAGCGAGCCGTCACCGATACTGGAACTACTCGCCAAAGGAGGAACCCCTGAACCAAAAAAACTCCGACTACATGCTTCCTCCCTTGGCCCAAGAACTTCGGGTCCGACTAGGGGACCTCCGTTTAGCAACCGAGGTTCACGAAGGGGAACGGCCCCGGAAGGCGAGAGCCGGAACCCTGGAGGGAAAAGCATCCACCTTGGCACAAGCCCAGGCCAAGATATCAGCTAGCGACGTACCAACCGGAAAAGCACCCGCACCAGGGAAAGAAACCCAGAGTGGGCAACACCGGGTCTGGCTCCCACCATAAAGGCATGATGAGCAGCATTAAAGAAAGACGTAGCCATTGCCGCCAATTCCACGAGGAATCCGCCAGTAAAGCTGCCACAGCAAGAGTCAAAAGGAGGAAGACCAGGTCTCCGCCGTAGGAGACCCATCCCTCACTTGCCAACTGCTGCAACCAAAACACGAGCCAAAAAATGCTAGCAGTGGATTCCCAGGAATTACGCCAGTAGCCTAAAAGGAAGGAGAGCCCTTCCGAACAGGCTTAGTCCCGGAGCTAAAATGTTTTCCTGGGCCCTCAGATTTAAGGGAAAAGTCCGTCTCTGCGTGGAAGACAGACCACTGAACCCTAAATCCGCCACCGAAGAGGGGCCACGGCCATCCACCAACCCCACAGGCGAACTGACCGCTGTAAGCAAAAAAAACAGTGACATTACGTGGAACCCACGGCGTCCCCTCTCCGCTGTCCACAGAGGAGGAGGACCCGGAGGAGGAGGACGAGGCAGAGGATGAGCAAGACCTGCGGCTCCCCCCAGTGTAAACAACGAGCGGCACGGTCAGTACCAGAGGAAGAGCCCAAAGCCTTCTGCCGCATATGTCCCCCATCCATCCCGGCCAGTTGCAGGGACGGAAAGGCCTCCCACACTAAAGCTCTAAGGCTAGAGGCCAGACTGGGAACCTCGCTCCGTACAGTTTCCGTGCCTCACCCCAAGCAATACAAGGGGCACACAAATCCTTAACATAATCCTTAACATAATCCTCTGGAAGAGGGACTTTGCAGAAAACACAGTCTGTATGTCGATGCTTAGACGCCTTCTTCTAGCCGTCCTAGAAACAAGCAAGAGGGTGTAGTAAATACCTATAGCACAGCCCGAAGGCACTCACCCAACCAGAGGCATACCGACTTCCGGGGGGCTTTCGGGTCCACATCCTGTCTGGACCCCTTCAGAGAGGACCTGTGGCTGCCAGCATGTAGTTGCTCCCTTGGATCGGGAGGCGTCACGGACTGTTCCTCCGTTGTGGCTGGCGCTGCCCTCCATACTCTGCCCCACACCGCCGGCTGCAGCTGCGGCGTCTCCCAGCCGCCGAACGCTGGGCGCCGCCATCTTGGGCTGTACTGCGCAGGCGCGGAGCGTCACTTCCGGTCCGCGCCCAGACACCGGAAGTAGCGGTTCCCGGCGCGAAAATTCAAAGCTGCCGCCGGGAACCCGCTCCCAGGCCCCTCACAGACCCAGGAACGCTGCGCCAGGCAGGGACTTACCCCTCCAGAGGAACCTGTTCACCCGGGGCATAATCATGCCGGACAGCCACCAATCCTGCAGCTGCGACGCCCGGGCGGCAACAAGGGTCGAGAACCGGCCGCTGGTGGCCCTCTCCAGACCCCGTGCCCTCCACCACCGCAGGGGATACCCCGTGGAGGAGCTTCTGCACCCAAGTCCGGAGCCACTGCCTAGGTAAGGACAGCTTCTTCCAGCTACCGGGTCAGGCCAGGACCGCATGAGCTTCAGAGGTCTCCCACCTCCAAGACAGGAAACCTAAACTGAGGTTCAGGAGAGGTCCGCCTTTTTATCTCAGAGGTTTCCTGTCTTGGATTGGCGGTCCTATCTCTCAGGTGGTGCTGGCGTGGCGATAGGGAAAACACATGGCCTACAAGCAGTGCACGCTCCTTACCTAGATATCTGGCCATTCAGAGTAGCCGATCACTAACGTAACCAGCTATACATTCAAGAATGAAAAATTTCTTTGATAATTCTGACAGTCCCACAATAGACCCTCATTGATCATAAGACAACATGTCCTAGCAATGACTTATAACTTAATAGGAATGACAATTTGGGGGTCCCAATGTATGAGTATGGCTATAAAAAACAAACAAACAGTATTTTAGTTTAAAAGATCGAAGAAAAAATATAGAACCATTGAAAAGCACTTACAATAAAGTGTCCTGTGGCCCAATAAGTAGCACCTCCCATTTGTAGATGTCATTGTCATCTATCAGCCCAGCTGAAAATCCCTCGACGGGGTTCTTGTTCAGTTCTGAAAAGTAATTAAATAATACCATGTTATATTAAAGAAGGTGTTGTCTAAGCATTTGATCTATCCTAAGGCTACACTCACTACCTGGGGAGCTTTTCTCCTCAATATTTGTAGCCAAAACCAGGAGTGGGTGAAACAAAATGCAGAAGTGGTGACGTGTTTCTATTACCGTATATACTCGTGTATAAGCCGACCCGTGTATAAGCCGACCCCCTACTTTTGCCCCCAAAACCTGGGAAACCCTATCGACTCGTGTATAAGCCGAGGGTGGACCCCAGCGGTGTATACAGCAGCCGCCGCCCCAGCGGTGTATACAGCAGCAGCCGCCCCAGCGGTGTATACAGCAGCAGCCGCCCCAGCGGTGTATACAGCAGCAGCCGCCCCAGCGGTGTATACAGCAGCAGCCGCCCCAGCGGTGTATACAGCAGCAGCCGCCCCAGCGGTGTATACAGCAGCAGCCGCCCCAGCGGTGTATACAGCAGCAGCCGCCCCAGCGGTGTATACAGCAGCAGCCGCCCCAGCGGTGTATACAGGCGCCCCCCCCCCCCCCTTGCTGCCGCACACCTGTAAAGTAATAGATTATACTTATCCCTGTCGCCGCTCTGCACCGCGCTCCTACTGGTCTTCATGCTTCTTCCTGCTTCCTCCTCCGGCGCACAGACAATGACGTCATTGTCTGTGCGCCGGAGGAGATAGCAGGAAGAAGCATGAAGACCCGGAGGAGCGCGGCGCAGAGCGGCGGCGGCAGGGTTAAGTATAATGATATATTACTTTACAGGTGTGCGGCAGCAAGGGGGGGCCCTGTATACCACTGATGGGGGGGGGGGGGGGGGATGCTGTATACCGAGTACCGTATATGACTCGTGTATAAGCCGAGGGGGGGGGACTTTTCAGCACATTTTTTGTGCTGAAAAGCTCGGCTTATACACGAGTGTATACGATATACTTTTCTTTTAATTGTTCCACTCCTGTTTTTTTTTTGTCTTACAAATACTGAGGTAAAAAAACTCGCCAAATACTCAATGTTTGCACGTGGCCTTAGAGTAGATATATATTGTAATGCCGATGTCTCCACGCTGCCCTGCCTCTGTCCTGCAGCAGATACACTGACATGCATACTGCGGCAGCCAGGCTGCTTGCCCAAGTTCCACCTCATGGATGTACACGTGGTCCTCTGCCTTCTTTCACACATGTCTCCCTAGAATGCACTTAGGGAGCATGCCTACACTCCTGTCCTGCTCTTAAAGGGATGACATGCTGTTGTACAAAACTACCCCTCAGCCTACAGCTCAGAGGCACAAGGTATTTAAAGGGGACCGGTCAGGTGGTTTATGCCCCTCCAGCTATCACTGTATCTGCAGCTTTATAATAATAGCAGTCTAATCATCCCTGCCTGAGCTCATAGAGTAATGTGAAAGAAAAGCATTTATACACTTACATTTCAGTCCCCACCTTGGAGGAGGGGGACTGTCTGGAAGGATAATAGTTAACTCACTTTTAACTTGGATAGCTAAAGGACCTGTGTGATGTAACGATTATGTGACCATAGTGGGTGGAGTTAAGCCAGCAAACATATGTTCTATGAGAACGTAGCTCCGCCTATTGTAGTCACATGGTTATCACATCACATCAGGTCTCCCAACATGTTCTAACATAAGGCTGAAATGTTAACTATTAACCTGCCAAACAGTTCCCGTCCTCCAAGCTGGGGACTGACTGCCTGATTACATAAGGAAATGTAAGTGTATAAATGCATTTTTTTTTCACCTTTCACATTACACTTTAAAGAGGACCTGTCACCAAACCAGGCATGGTGATCTAATTACAGCACTGGATGCAGCATGTCTCCAGCATGCAGACAAGGGGTCCCCCAGCACTTGAGCAGCCCTGTACCCCGAGATAACACACTTAGAAAACTTACATGCTCCAGCCACTAAGGAGGTGGCTAGGGGCTGCAGCCAAAGGGCAGATTCACACCCCCTGCATGTTTAATCTGCCCACCGCTGCCAATCATTCTCTCCCTCTTCAGCAGCATTTAAACAGTTTTTTTTTTTTTCCCCAGAACCTGCTGTTTGGCCCCGCCCTCGGGATCTGCCTGGTTCCTTACCCACGAGCCTGTTCTGTCTGGAGATCTTCAAAGGTACTCCATTAGGACCAAAAGTGTCATGAAAGATGTTTGGTTACTGAACCCCTGAAGGCGACTACTTTGTAAGTTGGTCCCACTTGCCATTCAGGGACCAAGAAGAGGTCCTCCAAGCAACAGCATCCAATCTATACATGTCCCCTCCTGGCAGTCTGCCGTATAATTCTGTGTGTATACATGTCCCCTCCTAGCATTCTGCCGTTATACTCCTGTGTGTATACATGTCCCCTCCTAGCATTCTGCCGTATACTCCTGTGTGTATACTAATGTTTGCCCTCCTAGTATTCTGCCGTATACTCCTGTGTGTATACATGTTCCTCCTGCAGTTCTGCCTGTATACTCCTGTGTGTATACATATGTCCCTCCTGGCAGTCTGCTGTATACTCCGTGTGTATACACATGTCCCCTCCTGGCAGTCTGCCGTATACTCCCGTGTGTATACACATGTCCCCTCCTGGCAGTCTGCCGTATACTCCCGTGTGTATACACATGTCCCCTCCTGGCAGCCTGCCGTATACTCCCGTGTGTATACACATGTCCCCTCCTGGCAGCCTGCCGTATACTCCCGTGTGTATACACATGTCCCCTCCTGGCAGCCTGCCGTATACTCCCGTGTGTATACATATGTCCCCTCCTGGCAGCCTGCCGTATACTCCCGTGTGTATACATATGTCCCCTCCTGGCAGCCTGCCGTATACTCCCGTGTGTATACATATGTCCCCTCCTGGCAGCCTGCTGTATACTCCCGTGTGTATACATGTCCCCTCCTGTCAGTCTGCGTATACTCCCGTGTGTATACATATGTCCCCTCCTAGGCATTCTGCCGTATACTCCTGTGTGTTATACATGTCTCTCTGGCAGTCTGCCGTATACTCCATGTGTGTATATATATGTCCCTCCTAGCATTCTGCCGTATACTCCTGATGTGTATATATGTCCCTCTCTGGCAGTCTGCCTATACTCCTGTGTGTATACATATGTCCCCTCCTGGCAGTCTGCTGTATGCTCCTGTGTGTATATTATGTCCCCTCCTGCAGTTCTGCCGTATAGCTCCTGTGTGTATATATGTCCCCTCCTGGCAGTCTGCTGTATGCTCCTGTGTGTGTATGTCCCCTCCTGGCAGTCTGCTGTATGCTCCGTGTGTGTATGTCCCCTCCTGGCAGTCTGCTGTATGCTCCTGTGTGTGTGTATGTCCCCTCCTGGCAGTCTGCTGTATGCTCCGTGGTTGTATGTCCCCTCTGGCAGTCTGTGTATGCTCCCGTGCGTATGTATGTCCCTTCTGGCAGTCTGCGTATGCTCCTGTGTGTGTTATGTCCCTCCTGCAGTCTGCTGTATGCTCCGTGCGTGTATATGTATGTCCCCTTCTGGCAGTCTGTCGTATGCTCCTGTGGTGTATATTGTCACCTTCTGCAGTCTGTCGTATGCTCCTGTGCGTGTATATATGTCACCTTCTGGCAGTCTGTCGTATGCTCCTGTGCGTGTATATATGTCACCTTCTGGCAGTCTGTCGTATGCTCCTGTGCGTGTATATATGTCACCTTTTGGCAGTCTGTCGTATGCTCTTGTGCGTGTATATATGTCACCTTCTGGCAGTCTGTCGTATGCTCTTGTGCGTGTATATATGTCACCTTCTGGCAGTCTGTCGTATGCTCCTGTGAGTATATATGTCTCTTCCTGGTAGTCTAAGGTATGCTCCTGTGCGTATATACATCTCCTCCTGCCAACCTGCTATATACTCCTGCATGTGTGTATATAGAATGTCCCCTCCTGGCAGTCTGTTGTATACACCTTTGTGTATACATCCCTTCCTAGCAGTATGATGCACATATGTATATCTATCCCCTCCTGGCAGTCTGCCGTATACTCCTGTGTGTATATATGTCCCCTCCTGACAGTCTGCCGTATACTCCTGTGTGTATATATGTCCCCTCCTGACAGTCTGCCGTATACTCCTGTGTGTATATAGAATGTCCCCTCCTGGCAGTCTGCCGTATGCTACTGTGTGTATATATGTCCCCTCCTGGCAGTCTGCCATACGAGCCCTGTAGGATGTCCCTACAGTAGACCCAGTGCAGTACACCAGGGCCTCTGCTGTATGGAGCAGGCAGAGGCCAGGACGCCTGGGACTTTCAGTTCTCCAGCCCCACCTCAGTGGGCAGATTAGGGGCAGGAAACCTCGTGGCGGACACAGTAGAAGCCGGAGCTCCACCGCGAGCCGCCCACAACACTTTCAGAACAATAGTAAGACAAAGGCCGCCATTGGAGCAAAGCTTCACCTGCGAGCTGCTTCCGGAGGAGGAGGACAGACTGCTCCGACATGTTGTATCCTCTGCTCCGCTCCCTGCGCTCCTCCGCCGGCCTGTCACCACAATTCTCCCTTCTCACCCCTTCGCCTTGCACCACTTCCGCCCTTATGGATTGTAGTCCTCTCTCCGGAACGCAGAGGCCCCGCCTCCATTCTGGAACGCACAAGCACCGCCTCCGCCCTGGAACGCACAAGCCCCGCCTCTCCCTGGAACGCATGACCCGGCACAGGCCGCCATTCTCCAGAGAGTAGGTGTCTTTGGCGCCTGAATTGTTTATATTTCTGGATAGGCATATAAATATTTCACAGTGGACAGTGCAGTGTTGTAATGGAGCGGGTGGTATGAGTACGTGGAGCTTAGCCTTGGTCACCACAGTGTAATGTGAGCAGGCGGTGTGAGGACACCTGGTTTATTTTTCAAGTTAGGTCGTCAGTGGGCGCCATCATTTAATGCGGGCGGCGCTGCGGGGAGGGGCTGTCGTACATAGCACAGGAGGCTGCGGGAGAGATCTGCTGTCCGGGATGAGTGTGATCGATCATGTGCGGGACATGGCTGCGGCCGGACTGCACTCCAATGTCCGCCTGCTGAGCAGCCTGCTGCTGACCATGAGCAACAACAACCCGTGAGTGTCAGCCGATACTCCGGCACCTCCACAGCCGGACTGACCCTGCATGTCTCCATACACCGGGGGGCAGCACCGACACAACCGGAGTCTGATGGGCTTTATAGTAAATCTGGACAGATCGAGACTGAATGTATAGATCTAGTTCTGTAACGTTCCTTATTGTGCTGTGTCTGACACATCAAAGGAAAGGGCTAAACTCTTCTGTTTCTCCTTCTATTGCTCTCAGCTGCTTTTAAATGACAGCTCCAGGCATCAGTGACCTCCTGCCGCCTCTCAGGGCTATAATACTTGTATTCTCTACAATACAATAATCCAACATCGTTTCTATACTTTGTGCTGTGCCCCTGTTATTCCTCCTAGAAATGTGAGTAAATTGACAAAGGGGCGTCACCATTCCCTTTGTCAAAGAGGTGTGTCCTCAGTCTGACAACACCAGCACTGATTGGGGAATGTCTAAACTCTGAAAGTGTCTTGACCGTACACAATGTATTCAGATGTTTCCTGGAGGAACAGCAAAGAAACAATGACCTCGATTCACCAAGTACTGTCCAGTGAATGTGTGTGGTGCGGGGATTTGTCAGGTTTTCCCGACCTCTCCCTGTCCTGCCCGGGCTTTGTCACGCTGGCATTTCATAGCAAGAAACTTTGCGACGTTTCAAATTCTTTTTTTTTGCCAGAATATTGCCTTAAAGGGACACTGTCAGGTCATTTTTCACTATGATAGTAACCTTACCCTTGAATAGTGCATGGGCAGACCTTTTAAAAACGTGTAAAATCATTATTCTGCCCTTTGTAGTTTCCATGTTATCAGCATTGTCGGACCCTGCAGGGAGCTCTTGCATTAGTACTCTCCATTATAAGTAGAGACGCTTAAAGGGAACCTGTCACCTGAATCTAAGTCCCTACACTATCTCTAGCTGTCCCTACACCTTCCTAGCTGCTCCCTATCTATCCTTTTCTTATCTAAAGTGGCCATATGAAACGTGTAAAAGAAGTTTAAACTTACTGCAGTCCCCTAGGTAGAGGGACTGGGTAGGCGTGGGCACTTTCCATTCTCCACTCCTCCGTGGTGTAGTGCACGCCCTGCTGGGCGGCATTATTCTTTGTCCTCTCTGTCCCCACCATTTGGAATCTCCCGCCCTCTGTGTCATTCCATGCACTGGCCGGATGTCACATCCGGCGCAATGCATTATGGGACCGGTCACGTTATCGGCCCCAGTGCATTATGGGCTTGATCACGTGATCGGCCCGGCTCCGCGCATGCGCTTTTTGAAGCCTGGCCGATCACGTGATCAAGCCCATAATGCACTGGGGCCGATCATGCGATCGGCCCCATAATGCACCACTCCGGATGTGATGTCCGGCCGGTGCATAGACTGACAGAGGGCGGGAGATTCCAAATGGTGGGGGCAGAGAGGACAAAGAATAATGCCGCCCAGCGGGGCGTGCACTACACCACGGAGGAGTGGAGAATGGAAAGTGGCCACGCCTACCCAGTCCCTCTACCTAGGGGACTGCAGTAAGTTTAAACTTCTTTTTCACATATTTAATAGGGACACTTTAGATAAGAAAGGGATAGATAGGGAGCAGCTAGGAAGGTGTAGGGACAGCTAGTGATAGTGTAGGGACTTAGATTCAGGTGACAGGTACCCTTTAATCCTGGCTATGTTAAACTGTCATGTAATTATGCACTCCCTCTCAGCAGCTCACTCCTCCCCCTGCTCTTTAGGTACTGTTGTTTCACTTTTAGGAGATCTAGTCTCTTGAGGACGCAGGGAGAGAGCGATTGCAGGTCCGTCTTATCTTATCTAGATTCTATTTGTTTCTCTAAGCAGGCATTCCTGCTGTGACAGTTTCTGTGTTGTATTTGACCTCTCTCCTGGCTGCAGAGAGGAGAATACAGCCATCCTCCTCTTCCCCCCCCCCCCCCCCCCTTCCCCCCACACACACACACTGATGTCCTGTAATGTGACATGCATATTCATCTACGGAGACGGAATAGCAGAGAACTAAGTGGATCATTCACTGTGATTGACAGATGGAATTAATCTCTTTATTTGAAGTGTACAGAAGATAGGAGGGAATGTGCATAAGAGAAATACATCAATAGAGCGAGTTTAGAGCAAGGAATTCGAAAATATCAGTTACATATGGATTTTTGACCTGACCGCTTTCCTTTTTAAGAGAACCTTTCACCTGCGCCGCTCCCCCCCCCTCCTTCCAGGGCCTACTAAAGAGGACATGTCACCCCCCCTGGTGTATGGCAATCTAAATGCACCACTGAATGCAGTATGCCAGCTGCATCCGGGGAAGGGGTCCCCCATGGTTCCAACCCCCCTGTACCCTGAGAGACTTTATAAAGTGTACATATAGTGAGTCTGGAGGGCCTTATTGAGCGACGAGTCATCGCTCTTGCTGGTGCCCTCCCTGCCTCCGACCTTGTGTGCCACCTCCAGCCCCCTCAGTGCCGCCTCCTTTATTTGTCTCCCCTCCTCGCCTACTCCATGTTGCTCTGCAGAAAAAGCAATGGGCGGAACCAGGTCCCAGCTGCTGATACGCCTCCTGCCAGTGACCGCAGTGCCAGAGCCCGCCCTGCTCCATCTTATATATGTACAGCTGGGCGGGCTCCGCTTGAAAATTGACCTGACAGTGTCCCTTTAAAGTAAAAGAGCCACCTTCAGCAGCACTTATGCTGCATTCTGTGAAGGTGACTCTTATCTCTATGCCCCCCAGGGTCACTGAAATAAAGCGTTTTATACATTTCCCGCCATATATGCTAATACCTCTATTAGGTCTGGGGGGTACATTCTCTCCCCAGGACCTAAATGCCTCGCTACTGTCAATGATCCTCTGAGCTTGGGGGCTGCCACCTGCGCACATCAGTCAGTTCTCGGGCATGTGCTGTGTGCACTGCCCAAGAACTTAGATCACATGACTTCCTGAGATCGTGTCTGCCTATAGCGGAGGCCCCAGATCCTGCCCTGCGGTGTGTTATGATTTATTCACACTGAGGGGCTGGGAATATGGTGCCTGCTCAGTCAGGGTCACTGCGCCTGTCCACATCTCCCTCCGCCTTTTTCTTCCCCACCTCGCAGTGTGAATACATCATAACACACTGCAGGGCGGGATCTGGGGCCTCTGCTATACGCAGACGTGATCTGATTAAATCATGTGATCTAAGTGCGCACAGCACATGCCTGAGAACTGAATGAAGAGCGCAGCCGCCGATGACATTCGGAGGAATAGAGGAGGCGGCACCCGGAGGCCAGATGAGGATGATGGACAGTAGCGAGGCGTTTTGGTCCTGCGGAGAGAACGTACCTCCCTGACCTAATAGAGGTATTAGCATACATGGCAGGAAATTTATAAAACTCTGTATCCTCCAGGGACACCAAAATAAAGAGATAAGAGCCACCTTCACAGAATGCAGCATAAGTGCTGCTGAAGGTGGCTCTTTTACCTTCATTGGCCCTGGGGTGGGATGACAGAATCCCTTTAATAGCCTGGTGACTCGGGGTCTAAAGGCCACTTCACACGCTACGATGTATGTGAACAAGATTGTTAGCTATGTCACGTGACCGCGATCCTTCCAACATCGTTAGTGTGTTGTCACACGCAAGGATATCGTTAATGATCTTAAATTTGGCAACGCGCCAGCTATTTGGAGAAGAACGATTGAACGGTTTTATAAAGTGGCAGGAATAGGAGAAATATGAACAACATCGTTCAAAAAGGTGTCACACTGAACGATGTTGCTGCTTCACAGATCCTTAATTGGACGACGAACAATAGATTTGAGGTCGTGCTATCAAATTTGAGACGTCCGATCCAACGATTTCTCGTTCAGATCAGACATCCTGCGTTTACACGCAACGATGCACAAACGAGATCGTAAGGATGATCACAAAAGTGTGATGTTTCAACGATATATCATTTCAGATATCTGAACGTGTGAAGTGGCCTTTAAGGCCACTTCACACACACAGATATCTGAGTCCAATATCTGAACAGATCTCTGGTTGCAGTGAAATCATGGATACATTGCTCCATGTTGTACACAGCCACAAAATGGAGCAATGTATCCATGATTTCACTGCAACCAGAGATCTGTTCAGATATTGGACTCAGATATCTGTGTGTGTGAAGTGGCCTTTAGTGTTTGAGTTGTAATAAGATGTGCTAGAGTAATTTCATGGAGAATACAGGTAGTTCCAAAAAAAGGATGTCAGGGGCATGACTGGACCCCTTTGTTGTGATTTTGGTTTACTCCCATGAAGGAAGCATATGGCTGGACACAAGTGACCCCAAAAAGCCACGAGAGCAACACAAACCAAAAAGCTCTGTTGTGTGACAGACATTTTTCTTTAGAGTAACCAATGGTCACGAAAACCTTTTCCCTTGTCCCTTCTCTTCTACTCTGAGCTATGGATTCCAAACCAGAACTTTCAGTCTGGCCTGCTCAGGAATGACATAACTAGCCATAGTAAGCAGATCGATAAGTACCAAGCCTTACTGTGCAGCCACCCGTGCTGCCCGTGCCAAGCTCTGAAGCCCTCTCCACCTGCGGCAGGTCATTTGCCGCACAATTGTAAACTAAAATCATATACAGTGGGTACGGTAAGTCTTCAGACCCCTTTGAATTGTTCACTCTGTTTCATTGCAGCCATTTGGTAAATTTAAAAAAATTCATTTTTTTCTCATTAATGTACACTCTGCACCCCATCTTGACTGAAAAAAACAGAAATGTAGATATTTGTGCAAATTTATTAAAAAAGAAAAAATGAAACTTTCGGTTCCCACTCTATCTGGCCATCACAGTGGGCAAAGTGTTGGTGACATGTGGCCAGCTGCTGTGTCTGCTCTCGCCCTGCCTGTCTTACTTTTCCCGGCATGTCTTGTCTTTTCTTTAGTTACATTTCATCAAACAATGAACTCTTCTGTGTATTCCTGGCCTTTGCTTTTGTGTGGTTGGCACCCTTCTTCTTTTTCCTGAGTATGACATGCTAATGTCAGATAATCTGGGAGCTTGTCCTAGAACGTCTAGTACTGATACTGTGAGTTTGGCGGCCGTCACACGGTGCAATATCTTGAACGATATTGTAAGCGATCACATGCACGCGCGATCGCTAACAATATCGCTTACATCGCTGGTGAGCTGTCACACAGACAGACTCACCAGCGATGTGGAGCAGCGAGATCGCTGGTAACTATGGTACATATCGGGTTACTAGGCGCCGCGCGGCGCTTAGTAACCCGACGTTTACCATAGATACCATCTCCCAGCATAGGCTCTGCCGCTGGGAGATCGTTCATCGTGGTGTCATACACCACGATGAGGCAGATTGGTCAAGCGTTTATCGCTTGATATGAGCTCCGGCTCTCATATCTGCGATGTCACGATCAAGCGATTTTACATAGTAAAATCGCTTGATTGCACGCAGCGATGCACAAACGATATCGCTTAAGCGATCAAAAAGCAGATCGCGTAAACGATATCGTTCACAATATTGAACCGTGTGACGCCCGCCTTTGAAGTATCAAAAAAAATAGGATGCGGAGATCAGACCAGAGACTTCTGTGCTGTTATTTCATACATGGATTTTCTTTTTTTTTCCTTTAGGGAAATGTTTTCTCCATCGCAGAAGTACCAGCTTTTAGTATACCATGCAGACTCGCTCTTTCATGACAAAGAGTACAGAAATGCCGTCAGCAAGTACACCATGGCCCTGCAGCAGAAAAAGGCATTAACCAAGACCTCTAAAGTCAGACCTTCAACTGGGAATACTGCTGCTGCACCACAGAATCAGGTACTAGAGCAATAGTGGTGCCTAATGGGGCTGAGGTTAAAACCTAAGGCACAGGTGGCAAACTGTTTAGGGCACCCTCCCACCTACTTGTTCTCCAGCTAGCTTGGACCAACTCTGGTTCAGTAAAGTCAAAGCTGTCAATCACTGAAGAGTAATGATGGGCGAACCACAGCTGTAAAGTTCGGGGTCCCCACTGAACACCTAGTGTTCGGGCACAGATCCTGCACACAGACGTTCCTGGGAAGTCTGTGTTACAGCTCGGGTTTGGGTTCAGGGGCAGGAGAGCTGTAAAAATAAAGAAAATAGTTATTAATCAGCATTATATTTACCGCGCCCCACCACCTCACCGTCCCGCTGCATCTTCTTCCGGTGCTACTCCTTACCTAGATATTCCCTGCAGTGGTGACCAACAGCCAATCAGACGCTGTCACAGAGAATGAGCAGATGTATGCAGCAGAGCTGAAGATGTGACTTGTGGATTATGTTGGAGGGAAGTGTTTTTTTGTTAATTGAAAATGGGGAACAGGGTTGTCTTGTATTTTATTTCTAAATGTTTTTTTTTGGTGTTGTCACTTGCAACTTACTGGTTGCAGTGAAATCATGGACACATTGCTCTATTTTGTTGCCGTGTGCAAATGGAACAATGTGTCCATGATTTCACTGCAACCAGTAAGTTGCAAGTGAAATTGCATGCAATGTTGCGACGTGTAAAGGTACCTTTATAGATCTACAGTATATGATCTGTCATGATCTCCCTGGGCAGAAAATACACTTGTGAGGCAGCCTTGAGCTTGTCTAAAGATATATGCCAGCTTTGTTTTATACAGGCCCCAAAATCTCCATCATAGAGGTGAATAAACACTCCACTATAACCCGATGTCATACAGTTTTGTGTTTTAACCAATTTCAGTAGGAAACTGCCAAAAAATTAAATTGCATAATCCTTCAATTGAATGTAAATCTGTTCAGAGAAGTCCTTCCTAGAAGCTTCTTCTCCAGGAAACCATATCTGTGTACATGTTGATGTAGGCTGTACGGCTCTGTGCTATAAGGCCTAATGGGCTGTGACCATTCACTGGGTGGCTTCAGATTGGGTCTGTTAGATGGATGATGATAAATGTCTTTTACCCTCTTTAATTGGTGACTGTATCTCCCACATTACATTTTCAGCCTTGTTTTGTGGTACATTACCTATACTATACAGTCTAGTTTGCTTCTTGTGCTTTGGTGTTTACAGAGTCTCCCCTCAGAAATTGAAGTAAAGTATAAAATGGCAGAATGTTACACAATGCTGAAACAGGATAAAGATGCCGTCGCCATATTAGATGGAATCCCTTCCCGGCAAAGAACCCCAAAGGTAAATTGATGCAAAAAAACCAAACAGCTTCCACACGGGTTTGTGATTAAATGGATGCAAAAGAAGTCCTATATATACTATTAAAAATGACATGTTTACAGCACGAAGGTGGCTAAGGGCCGCGTCACACTGCGGCATGATCTGGTCTGGTTCTGTCCGGGAGGACCCAGACAGCCGCTGTGGACCGGATCAGCACACAGGACTGGGGGGCTATTATGCCCTCCGGTCTGGTGTGCAGCACATGCAGTTCCCGCTGCTAAGTCAGGACCGCGGGCGCTGCAGTCCTGACCTGTCAGCAGCTGCGTGCGCTGCACACCGGACCGGAGGGCATAATAGCCCCCCAGTCCTGTGTGCTGATCCGGTCCACAGCGGTCTGGGGCATCCCGGACAGAACCAGACTGGATCATGCCGCAGTGTGAAGCGGCCCTTAAAGTTTGACTTAAAGGGATCCTGTCACCCCCAAAACACCTCCTAAGCTATTAAAAGCTGTCCCTAGAGCATAGTAACACTTACCCTACACTCCTTTTAGCTCCTAAATGCACCAAGTGAAAATGAAGATAAATGTTATTACAGTACCTCATTAGGGATGATAATGAGTGACTATGGTATTCATAGTCGCCCTGGCAGGCTCTCCCACTTCATGATATCACGCCTCCATAGGCGTAATCTTCTAATCAGATTAAAATGTGCGCCTCCCCGCTCTGTGCTGTCTCGGCCGGCCTGTAGTGGGGCTGGGTGACGCGAATCGCGTCATTTCCGGCGCCGGGTGACGTAGTACACCCGGGCCGCTCTGTTAGCTTCAAAACGCGCACTGCGCATGCGCAGTGCGGGTCTTGAAGCTAACAGCGGCGCGGGTGTACAAACGTCACCTGGCGCCGGAAATGACGCGATTCGCGTCACCCAGCCGCACACTGCAGCGGTCCGGTTGCCATAGGAGAGCGGGGAGGCGCACATTTTAATCTGATTAGAAGATCACGCCTATGGAGGTGTGGATAACATGAAGAGGGAGAGCCTGCCAGGGTGACTATGAATACCATAGTCACTCATTATCATCCATAATGAGGTACTGTAATAACATTTATCTTCATTTTCACTTGGTGCATTTAGGAGCTAAAAGGAGTGTAGGGTAAGTGTTACTATGCTCTAGGGACAGCTTTTAATAGCTTTAGAGGTGTTTTGGGGGTGACAGGATCCCTTTAACTAAGGCAATATGCACACAGTGCGTGTGTTGTGTTTTTTTTTTTTTGTGCGTTTTTGGTGCAGTTTTGTCACCAGTCTGCATGCCTATCCTTATGCCAGCAAAGGCTCAGGATTCTGATGTTTTCTGTATGTCACTTATTTTTTCCTTGCAGATTTGGTTGCAGAATAATCTGGAGCGTGCCAACTCTTGGTGCAGATTTGCCTGCGTTTTTCAGCCTTCAGCCATTGCCTTCATTAAGAATCATAACGGCAAAACTGCACCACATATTTGGTGCATTTTTCTGCCAGAAGATACAGATTTGGTGCAGAAAATCTGTGCCAAATCTGCAGTGTGCGTACACAGCCTTAGTGGGACTTGGCTACGGCACCTTTAGGTTTAGGGAACTTATCATAATGTCGATGCAGTCCTATTTGTGGACAGGTCAGTGTAGGGAAGGAGAAGCTGAACAGAATTATGAGGTTTAAGGAAAAATCTTCATTATAGATTGCATTTCAGTCATTGAAGTTAGTGTGAGTCCAGGGGGTGGGGCTACTTGGTGATTGACAGTTATCCCTGCATGCACAGTCATACAGGGAAGACTCGCTCACTGAATAGCCCCACCCACTTGACTCATGCATACAAATACAATGGAATTTAATGGGTAAAATGCAAATTTTAAATTTTTTTTGTAAGTGCCATTTTGACTACCAAATCTAACTATCTATCTTACTTTTATTAAAGATTAATATGATGCTTGCCAATTTGTACAAGAAGGCTGGTCAGGAACGGTCCGCAGTGACAAGTTACAAAGAGGTGTTGAGACAATGTCCTTTGGCGCTGGATGCCATTTTAGGTACAACTTATTTTATACAATTAGTTTTTTCCTTCATTTATTTATTTTGTATTTCCTCCTCAACATCATGACTGCTATAATAACAATCGCATTTGATACTGAAGTTTAGAGTAAGGCTACATTCATGTGTGCTGCAGTCCATGTACAGACCACGATGCATGGATGAAATGCAGTTTCCCTGATCTGAACTCGACAGCTGTTAGTCCAGGTCTGGAGACCCACGACTGGTCAGTGGTTTGCAGTGAGACACATGGATGTGAGTGTTCAGCCCTAAGCCGGAGACACACTATGCGAGATGCTTGAGTCACCCAGAACAGTGACCGACTCTCCAGACAGGAGCATAGAGCTGCATATAAAAATGCAAGCAGCTGACACGCTCCTGACCAGAGAGCAGGAGCAGTTCAGGAGATTCATGAGACTCCTACATCTCGCATAGTGTGTCTCCGGCCTAAGGTTTCATGTGGTGTCTTCATCTTTTGTAGAACCACAACTGAAGATCCAAGGGTGAATTGAGATGTGGATGATCCACATGAAATTACTGTACAATATACAGGTGCATCTCAATGAATTAGAATATCATCAAAAATGTAATTACAGTAACGTGAAATGTATATATTATATAGTCATTACAAACAGTGATCTATTTCAAGTATTTCTTTCTGTTGATGTTGATGATTATCACTTGCAGCCAGTGAAAACCCAAAGGTCATTCTCTCAGAAAATTAAAGTAGGGAGGATGAAGGGTCTGAGAGCTAAAATATTACCTAAATGGGTATTGGAGGCTTCACCTTGTGTGGTTGTGAGAGTCACAACCACTATAAAAGCATATCACGGCTGCTGCAGTCCCCAGCGTGGTGCACATAGAGTAGGGAGGATGAAGGGTTAAAAACGACGCTGCTGTATTTCACGAGACCTCAAAGGGTGAATATAATATTGATTAGTCAGCACATTTCAGGGCTCCCTGGCCCATTCCTCAGGACAAATCAATATCCTATTGCGATGTTTCAGGGAGACCTGAATGCATTGATTAATGAATCAATATTATATCCACCATGTGATGTCTTGTGGAATACGGCAGCGTGGTTTATAAGTCTCCATCCTCCATAGTTTAATTTTCTGAGATAATAATGACCTCTGGGTTTTCATTGGCTATAAGCCATAATCTTCAACATTGACAGAAATAAACACTTGAAATAAATCACTTGTTTATAATGACTATATAATGTTTCACTCTTTGTATTGAATTACTGAAATAAATTAACTTTTTGTTATTCTAATTCATTGGGATGCACCTGTATGGGGATGGAGATGCAAAAAATGCCATTCATGTGCAACAGAAAATGTGTATTCTGTTTTTTCATATGTACATCAGGTTGAAGTGCTCTTGTTTTCAGTATGGAATTTTACTCCTTCAATTTAAAGTGGACAAAGTTTGTTTAATACATTGTAATTGTCCGAGTGAGAAAGAAACAAATATATTTATTTACTACCAGATCTGCACAATTTCTGTGTACTCTACTGTATCCTCAGAACTAATCGGGAGGTCAGCAGAGGCTACAGTGAGGAGTATAAAGGGGCAATGTGGCACCTCACTGGTCAGGACGCCACTTAGGGTACTGCACCCACCTGAGTTTGTAGTATCCCTGTGACCAGGGTACTGGGATGTCAGTAGGGGACCCTCATTACACGCATCCACACACCTTAGTTCAGGGGACCATACGGTTAACCATTGCTAGGCAACCAGCCCTAGTGGAGGAACTTGGTGGGTAGTGGAGAGCGGGAAAGTTAGTGAGAGGAGGAGGAGTCTGGAAGTGAACCCTGCAGGAAGCGCAGTGAAGGGCACCTCAGTACAGGTGGCCCGGAAAAAGAAGGGGATTCTAGGGTGTTGAGGTGCACCCGAATCCGTGTCTGTATGACTGACGACCGTAGGATCCAGTCCAAAACCAGCGGAGTGGCTCCGAGGCGGTGCAGGCGTTTATCCCCGAGCCGCAGAACTCCTTCAGAAGTTGCGGCCAACGCCCAGCATAATTCCCCTAAGGCCATGTGTAGTATCCGGAGGCCCCAAGACCATAAGGATCCGTGGGGACTGCAGGAGGGCTCTGTGCGCTGGAGCGCTAAGGAAGGAACAGTGGGAGAGCGCAGCAAGGACAGATGAAAGGACCAGGGAGGCACATCACAGAGGGTCCCCAGTGAGACGTCCTAGTCCTGTGGTGACTACCCAGGCCTGCAAAACCTGTTGACCGTGTGTAAAGACTGTTTGCTGCCCGAGTCACCAGTAAAACCCAGTTCAGAGTCAAAGACTGTGTGTTGTGTCTCATTTGCCTGCGCCGGAGGAGCCATATTCTTGTTCCCTCATAACAGACTGCCTGACGAGCCACCTCCCTGTGTAAAATCCCTATTCGTCCATCACTGTCCCTTGGACCCCGCTCCACCTACGAGGAGCGTTGCCAACAAAGCTGCCTCATCACCCCGGAAGTCTGCAAGCCGCATCGGTATCATTACCGGATATCGTAGGTTGCGTCTCAAATGTTTTTTTTAATTACCCCCTTTTTCAGCGACCACCAGAGCCACGGGCCTGAGCACAGGCTGCCCGTGACATCCCCTGTGAAACTACAGGCCAGGACCGGGTACCCCACGGCTCTGGGGTGGGTCAACAACACTGGTCCTGTAGGTGAGAATAGGCTTCATTCTTCCACCACCATTCATCCATTTACAATGAGTGTCAAATTCTACTTGAATAAAAGCTTGCCCCGAATTGCTGTGACATCTACAATAATAAAATCCAAAGTTGTCCAAGCCAAGTACGATCCTAAGTGAGCGAGATCTGTTGACTGAACTGGTTAAGCTCCTTATTAGCACATTTTTTTGCATTTTGAGACTTGTTACATTTTCTATTGTTTTGGAAAGATTAAAATGTCCTCGCAGTAAGTCACGAATTTCAGCTCACACTGAACAAAAGCTGTAATTGGGAACTATTGACTACTTCTTCACATGGATAGATTTGGCTTCACGAAGAGAAAAAAAATAAAATGTGTTTTAATTCAGCCTTGCAATTAATTCAGTCTTGCAATTAAAGTGGTGGAGAAGCTGTGCTGTATTGATGGCTCTGAGAAGCCTGGTGCCAAGTGGGGGTAGGTACAAACTGCCCCTGTAGAGAAGATGCTGTGTATTGATTGACTTATGGGCAATATGGAGAGGTGTAATTTTAGAAAGCAAAGCCTCGCACTGATAGAAATAAGTCACTCACGTGCATTATGGATGTGCCAGCCCGCACAGCAGCTAGGAGGGGAAAGTAAATGCTCAAAAATACCTAGAGGTTTATGGGAACCTTTCCTCCCCCTCAGTTCTGGGGCGGTCCAGCAATCCGGTCCTCCATCATGCAGTGTTTCGGCAGACATTCTCTTATGCCTTTGTATATGTTGGTGCTATGTAAAGTTAAGTACTATTATTATATCACCTTGTACATAGTGTGTGGAAGCATGGCCAACCTGTGTGCTATGAAATGTTGCCTGTCTCTTTATTTGCAGGTCTGCTGTCTCTTTCTGTAAAGGGTGCAGAAGTAGCCTCTATGACACTAAATGTTATTCAGAGCATCCCCAACTTAGATTGGCTCTCAGCCTGGATCAAGGCCTATGCATTCGTGCACACGGGGGACAACACCAGAGCCATTAATACAATCTGGTAAGTCACAAATGGAAAACTGACCTCTCAAGCCAAGAAAATAGATTTGCGTCGTTCTCAATGGGGCTGTAGGGAAGGCGGAACGAAGCTCTCCAGCGAACCCATTGAGAATAAATGAAGTGGCGGTCATACCTGTCCCATAAAAGTGCCCCATTGTGGAGGCCCAGCAGTCTGACCACCTCCGTACCCCTGCTGATGTAGACGTGATCACCTTTACTGTGGATAGATGCTACTTACGGTTATGCTCCATTTAAATGTTGCTAAACGTGTTGGTGCAATACAATCCTATTCAAGGAATATTCGAACAATCATTATTTTTCACACAGCACCGACACTGCATACTTATCTAATATATAAAGCTGTGTGTGTGTGTGTGTGTGTGTGTGTGTGTGTGTGTATATCCGGGATTGGCATCTACACCGTCACAACTACAGCCACAAAATTTTGCACAGTCACACGTCTCGACCCCGGGAGCGTCATAGGCTATGTTGTGAGGCGAAATTTTAACTCTGCGCGTTCCAGTTCACCAAACAATTTTGGCCCTACCTACATAATGGGGGAAAAAGTGAATGGAAAAATATTGGAGGAAAATCGACAGCTGTCAGCTATAGAGACAAAATTTTGCACAGTCACACGTCTGGACCCTGAGAGCGTCATAGGCTATGTTGTGAGGCCAAATTTTAACCCTGCGCGTTCCAGTTCGCCAAACAATTTAGCCCCTATCTACATAATGGGGAAAAAGTGACAGTTACCAGTTGACAGTTGTGAATGAGAGGGGCTTAATGATAGCGCCAAAGACTAACGGCACATACCAGCATATAGTCACTAAGGTGGGGACCCAACATGAGATATTCACCACGCACGGGGACATGTATACACAACACACGCACACAAAGAGTAACAGCAAGTGTATAGTCGCTAAGGTGCATGACCAACAGTGGATACTCACCACGCACCCGAACAAGCACACACACACAACATAGAGACACACACACACCCCCAAGGGGACACACACACACTCTATAGCGACACATGCACTCACCCCACAGGGACACACATACACACACACCACAATGAGACACACATGACACAGACCCCTGCCCCCAGGGACACACACACATAGCCACCCTATAGGGACACATGCACTCACCCCACAGGGACACACACACACCACACAGAGACACACACCACACAGAGACACACACCACACAGAGACACACACCACACAGAGACACACACCACACAGAGACACACACCACACAGAGACACACACCACACAGAGACACACACCACACAGAGACACACACCACACAGAGACACACACCACACAGAGACACACACACCCCACACAGACACCCCCCACCCCCACAGGGACACACACACATGCACACCCTATAGGGACACATGCACTCACCCCACAGGGACACACCCCACAAAGAGACACACACAACACAGATACACACACACACACACACACACACACACACACACACACACACACACCACACAGACCCCCCCCCCCCACAGGGACACACACACATACACACCCTATAGGGACACATGCACTCACCCCACAGGGACGCACACACACACACACATCACAAAGAGACACACACCACACAACCCCCCCCCCCCCACAGGGACACAGACACCACACAGACAGACACAGATGTGCACAAATCACCTCACACAACTCGCCTCATAGTGTGCTATCTTTATTTTCCAAACATAAACATCTGATTAAAAACAGCCATTGTGCAACACATGTGCCATATAGGGAATTAAGGCAGATGTCAGTCACATGAGCTGTCTATTATGTGTATGTGTTAGGTAACATATACTACCCGGCCAGGGGGAGGGTTTACTGTTGGCTGGAGATTTATTAGGCTGCCTATAGCAATCAATCACAGCTCAGCTTCTATTTTCCTACAGGTCATTAATATGACATATTCAAATTCTATTTTGTTATAGCTAACAGCAGTTATTTATTAACCCGGGCGTAGCCGGGTACTACAGCTAGTTGTTGTTAAAATTGCTAGACCGTTAAGATCTTCTCAATACACATATGAGGCTATATTTATGTAGATGGTTGAAGAAGAAAAAAATTGCATGAGCAAGATCGGAGCATTGCTAGGAGACATAGCACTGTTAATGATTGATCATCAGCAGTAGATCTACAGCAGGACGGATTCAATGTCAACTGGTGAGCAAATTAAGTCCACGGGCCCTTGTAATGGGGCTGATATGTGCAAAATAATGTAAATTTATCCATGAGTTAAATTGTCACGGATGAATAAATTCAGCATATACAGTCATAGGCAAAAGTGTTGGGACCCTTTAAATTATTCCAGAAGGTATTTCTCCCAGATAATTATTGCAATCACACATGTTTTGTCATACACATGTATATTTCCTTTTGTGTGTATTGGATCAACACAAAAAAAAACTGAGGGGGGATGCAAATTGCATTATTTGATATTTAACTCACAAACTAAAAAATGGTCTGGACAAAAAATTTTGTACACTTACAAAATTCGGGAAAACAACTTTGTTTCAAGCTTGTAATACTTGCTACAGTGACTTTGAACGAGCAACAGGTGTGGGCAATATGAAAATTATACCCTAAATCAGTGGGAGAAGTTGTCTCAATTTTTGCATTGTGTCTGTGTGTGCCACACTAAGCACAAAGAACAGAAAGAGAAGACAATGGACTTGAGTACTTGTATTCTTGAGATTGTTGATATATTTCAAGAATTTTTTTTTTTTTTTTTTTTTTTTCCCCCCCCCGCTCTGAAGTCAATCTCAAAGTATCGTGATGTTCCTTTGTCCATAGTGCTCAATGTAATAAAGAAGTTTACAATTCATGGCACTGTAGCTAACCTCTGTAGACGTGGACAACATCCCCCAACATTGATCACAATAGTAAGGATATAAGCTGGAAACCATGGCTGACTCAGCATTCCCTATTAATCTGTCCCTTACTGCGAAGACAGAAATGAATTGCTGCAAAAAAGGAAACAAATACGAAAAGATATCAACCAAAAAAAGGTGAAGGAAAAACAAACAAAATAAGAATAAAAATAAAACAGTCAACAGGCCGGGGACTATCTCCACAGACCCGGGTCAAAAGCCCAGTTCCTCGGGCAACGAGCAGAACCAAAAAATCTGCTATCCAGGGGCACAGTACAAATGTACCGTTCGGGAATTAGCCTCAGAGGCGGCTGTCTGATGCTCCGTCCACAGGACCGTCCCGTTCTCCACTTCAGGTCGTGGACCACTCCGTGGTCACCTTCTTTTTCCCCGTTGGTTTAACAATTGACAGAGCAAAGGGAATCCTCCATGAAGACAATCTGTCCTCTGCCTGCTTTGGTGAGGAGCAAGTAACCATCCGGTCATCATGATCAATTATTAACTTCACTGGATTGCAACCCCACTTGTAGCGAGTATTGGCGTCCCTAAGGGCCGCACACACGTGTGCATACTCCCGACGCTTCGCCAAAGTGGCTGGCGACAGGTCAGGGAACACCTGCAGTCCCTGAAACTCCTCAGGCAGCAAAGGGGGTTTTCTCATCTGCTGTACGAAGGCATCTTTTGTGGGGAACCTGAGCATTCTGGCCAGTACATCTCTGGATACGGAAGGTCCTAGTTGTTTAGGCTTCGGGGTTCTATGAATCCTCTCTATCGCCAGGTCTCCCAGAGGCAAGTCAGGTAACACAGAGGCCAGAAATCTCAGCATGAAAGGAGCTAGTTCTTTATCAGCAATCTCCTCTGGAATGCCTCGGACTCTTATGTTTTGTCTTCTAGACCTGTCCTCCAGATCATACAGTTTGTCATGCACTGAGGAGAGCTCATTCCGTAGTGCAGCATTTTCATCTACTAAGGCGTTGATGGTAGTGGCATATTCTCCTAGTTTGCCTTCTACATGGGCTGTTCTATCCCCCAGGGAGTTCAGGTCTCTCCTTATCTCTCTCAGCATCTCGTGCATATCTTGTTTCAGGGAGGCCCTCATTGTAGTTAGAAAGTCTTTCATGTCCCCTCTTGTGAGCGGGGCAGAGCTGCTGCTGTTGTGTGGGGGAGTAGAATCTCTCTCACCTCTATTGGAGCCGCGGGAAGATCTGGCTGGGGAGGCAGGCGCCATCTTTCCAGCAGCATGCACAGTCTGCCCTCCGGGGAAGAAGTCCGGCAAACGAGGAGGGGAAGCCCGCCTGTTCGACCTGCCACGTGTCATCATGAGCCCGGGCCGATGGGGAAAGCCGTGGTAAGGTTTGTGGATGTCTGGGGAGCCGCGGTGAGCCATTATGTGCCGATAATGATCCTATGGAGCAGGAGAGCCCAGTCTATGCAGCCACCACGATCAGCATGCAGGCCACGCCCCCCGTTCTGTATTTTCATGACTATGAAAATTGTAGATTCACACTGAAGGCATCAAAACTATGAATTAACACATGTGGAATTATATACTTAACAAAAAAGTGTGAAAATTCTTTCCTTAGAAAACCTGCTGCACAAAGTCTTCTCTTAACAGTTGTTGTAGAGATGTGTCTGCTGCTAGAACTCTGTGTGGCATTGACCTGATCTCTAGCCTGAGCTGCTGTTGACCTGCGATTTCTGAGGCTGGTGACTCAGATGAACTTATCCTCCGCAGCAGAGGTGACTCTTGGTCTTCCTTTCCTGGGGCGGTCCTCATGTGAGCCAGTTTCTTTGTAGCACTTGATGGTTTTTGCAACTGCACTTGGGGACACTTTCAAAGTTTTCCCAATCGTTTGGACTGACTGACCTTCGTTTCTTAAAGTAATGATGGCCACTCATTTTTCTTTACTTAGCTGCTTTTTTCTTGCCATAATACAAATTCTAACAGTCTATTCAGTAGGACCTATCAGCTGTGTATCCACCAAACTTCAACTGATGGTCCCAACCCCATTTATAAAGCAAGAAATCCCACTTGTTACACCTGACAGGGCACACCTGTGAAGTGAAAACCATTTCCGGTGACTACCTCTTGAAGCTCATCAAGAGAATGCCAAGAGTGTGCAAAGCAGTAATCAAAGCAAAAGGTGGCTACTTTGAAGAACCTAGAATATAAGATATCTTTTCAGTTGTTTCACACTTCAAGTATATAATTCCACATGTGTTAATTCATAGTTTTGATGCCTTCAGTGTGAATCTACAATTTTCAGTGTCGTGAAAATAAAGAAAACAAAGCTGAAAATTAGACCCATCAGAGAAGATTACCTTACTCCAGTCCTCTCTATAGTCCAATCCTTATGGTCTTTGGTAAACTTCAGCCTGGCTCTCCTTTTTGCTTCTCATAGATGAAAGGCTTTTTTTTCCAGCTTTACATGACTTGAGACAGCCACAAGACCTCAAACAATGAAGAACTGCTTACATTTTTGTGCCAGGAATGGCATAAGCTCACCCAAATGCAGTATGAAAGACTGTTGGAAAGCATGCCAAGGCGCATGAAAGCTGTCATTTAAGAATCGTGGTTATTCCACCACATATTGATTTCTAAACTCTTTCTAAGTTAAAACATGAAAAACATGAGTATTGTTGTTTCTAAATAATAAGAACTTGATTTATTTGCATTATATACCTATAAAGAGCGAAAATCAGGGAAATTGAATGTCTTTATAGTGGTCTCTTATTTTTTTTTTCCGGAGCGTAGTATTATATAATAGTAATACTATACTACCGTAGCTGTAGTCCTTGGCATACCCAGGATAGTGTAAGCTAACTGTTCTTAGCTGTATAAAAAAAAATAGAATGGGTTAACACAGTCTTGCTTCTCTCTTCTGAGGTACACAGGCTGCAAATGTAATATGGCGGCTGTGTGTGGGCTCACTGGTGTAATAAAGGCTCCATGGGAGACAGGCTGTAATAGTATTATGCCTATGTGTGGACTCTTGCTGTATACTGGGGTGCTGTGTGCGGCAGGTTGTTAGAATAGCAAAGAGTGTCTTAGTCGCTTTGGGATTTGTATGGCTGCTGCTTCACTGACCATAATTTCAGTTTGCACCATTTTCGAGAAGTCCTTGTCTTTGTTAATCTTTCAGGGAAGCTCACCAGATATGCATAAGCAGTGTTATACTATAAATGTCCTTTAGTGCCTATAGCACCAAATCAGAAGCTGAGCTGTAATTGGTTACTACAGGTCTCCTGATAAATATTCAGGCTGTCAAAACAGCCAAGGATGTATCTTAGCTCGCATGTACAAATAATAAATAAGCCTTACTTTTGCAAATGACTGTAAAGCACGTGGTTAAAATTTCCCCTCAAAACCATGTATGATGTTCCCTGAGTCAAATCAGGTGTCTGTGCAAAATTTTGTGATTGTACAGGGTGGGCAATTTATATGAATACACCCAAATAAAATGGGAATGGTTGGTGATATCAACTCTTCCAGATGGGTGGTGACCATGGCAGCCATTTTGAAGTTGGCCATTTTGGATCCAGCTTTATTTTTTTTCAATTTGAAGAGTGTTATGTGACACATCAAACCTATTGAGAATTTCATAAGAAAAACAATGGTGTGCATTGGTTTTAATGTAACTTTATTCTTGAGTTATTTACAAGTTTATGACCACTTATAAGATGTGTTCAAAGTGCTGCCCATTGTGTTGGATTGTCAATGCAACCCTCTTCTCCCACTTGTGACACACTGATAGCAACACCGCAGAAGAAATGCTAGCACATGCTTCCAGTATCTGTTGTTTCAGATGCTGCACATCATAGACAATTGCCTTCCAATGACCCCCAAAGCTAAGTCTAAAGGACCCGTCACACGGGGCGACATCGCCGCCAATTACATGAGGGGCGATGTCTGCGCCGCTGGGAGGTCGCCTGGTTTCAGAGCAGTGCTCTGAAGCCAGGCGATCGATCTGGGGCAATGTGCACACATCGCCCCATGTAACCGGCCGCCGGCGACCTGTCAGGCGATTTGGAGCCATAGGCTCCCATTGTCCTGCATTGCCGCTGGGGTTTTCAGACACCCCGGCGCCTGACAGTTTGCTGGCGTGGCGCTGGAGATGTCGCCCCATGTAAATGGGGGACGGCGACGCTGGCGGAGCGCCAAAAATGTGGGCGCACCCGCCAATCGCCGTTGACATCTCCAGCCCCGTCGCCAGGTGTGACGGGGCCTTAAGGGGGTCAGATCAGGAGACCTTGGTGGCCATTCAACTGGCCCACGACGACCAATCCACTTTCCAGGAAACTGTTCATGTAGGAATGCTCTGACCTGACACCCATAATGTGGTGGTGCTCCTGTGGCACCCCAAGGGTTAATGTGCCACAGAAACATCAACACAGGTTTAATCCCCCACACAACACTACACTAGGAAGTGGGAGGAGCTTAGGTGGCACCTGCAGTTAGTTCAGTCTAGTCTGGAGCAGGAGCAGAGTCAAGTAGAAGTGGAGGTCCTGAGAGGTCTGAGGAGAGAAGACAGAGGAACATACCCGGGATAAAGTTATCCCAAAAACTTGACCCCGGGGAGGCGCTTAAGACGGATACCGGATCCAAGGCTGTGCCTGAGACACAGGACAGTAAACACCGGCATAGTGAAGGTCCACCATCTTCACAGTACCATAGCAAAGCAACACGGAGGGGTCAGTGACACAGAGGACTCAAGTTGCCCAGCATATTGGTACCCGTGAGCAGAGACAGGGCCAGCAGTACAGCTACAAGCAGCAGCAGGGCCACACACAGCGCTTAAGTAGGAAGCCAAGGACCCGGTCAGGGTGGGAGCAACCTGGTACAGACTCCGTGGACAATATTGTGTGATACCATCTGCAAGTAAAGACTTGGAAAACAACAGAAACTGTGAGTGTGTGTGATCCTTATACTGAAGCCCCACTTGCCCTCATATACTGCAATTACCTCTAATCTTATCATCTCTACTGCTACCCCATCTCTCCTGCAGCATCAATAACTATCCTTACAGACTTTAACTACTACTACCACTGCCCCGGGGAACCCAGTTCTGCCCACAAGAACTATTTTATCCAAGCTGCTATCCCATCATCCCCGGAGGTCCTGCAGCAGCGGCGGCCCCATTACTGGCTGCATATAGTGGGCGGCGTCACGAGTGACAAATGCCCTGTAAATAACCCCCCATTTTATTGTGCGGGCCCTGGACACGGTCCGGACCAGGACCGCCGTGACATCCCCCAGCAGTACCCCGGTCTGGCACAGAGTACCCCGTCCCAGTGGGCTCCACACTCCATCTTGTTGGAAAAACTGAGGGAACGGGCCATCTTCAGTGCATAAAGAGGGCAAAATATCATCATGTAGCAATTTAAGATATCCAGTGGCATTGAGGTTTCCATTGAAGAAAAATGGCCCTACTATCTTTATCTTTGTAGTCATCTGAAGGCAATTGTCTATGCTGTGAAGATACGAGATGTGCAGCATCTGAAACAATGGATACTGGAAGCCTGTGCTAGCATTTCTTCTGCGGTATTGTAATCAGTGTGTCAAGAGTGGGAGAAGAGGGTTGCATTGACAATCCAACACAATGAGCAGTGCATTAAACACATTTTATAAGTGGTTATAAACTTGTAAATAACTCAGGAAAGAATACATTTATGTTAAAACCAAGCACACCATTGCTTTTCTTATGAAATTCTCTAAGTTTGATTTGTCACATGACCCTTTGAACAAAATAAAGTTGGATCCAAAATGGCTGCCACCCATCTGGATAAGTTTTCCCCCTCCCATATACTAATGTGCCACAAAGTTGATATCCCCAACCATTCCCATTTTTATTTAGGTGCATCCATATAAATGACCCACCCTGTAGATGGGACAGCGTGGTTTCAGTTAGTGGAGACACACCCACCCCTACCTTTTTATATATTAGATTAAATACGGTATGTATTTGTTTTCATTTTATTCATCTAGTACAGCTAGAGAATAGTTCCTCTTGTTTTGTAAAGAAGAATTTTGTTATCTACCTAACTACACATTTTATAGTTATTGACATAAAAAATATATTCTTTCCCCTCAGTTCTTTAGAGAAGAAGTCTCTGCTGAGAGACAATGTTGACCTTCTGGGGAGTTTGGCTGACCTATATTTTCGGGTAGGCGATAATAAAAATGCCATCCTGAAGTTTGAGCAGGCCCAGATGTTGGACCCTTATTTGATTAAAGGTATTTATTTGTCCTTTCCATGTGTGTGGTTTTTATATATTCTCTATAATCTGTACTATAATGTTGTGCTTATGCTATTCTTGTGCTATTGGCACAAACAGTGTTTCATTTATTGCCGATTACTGCATAAAACAAAGATTCTAGAAATCCTCCATGGTAAGTAGACGCCTCCATTGGCATCTTTCAAGAACTTTGTCTCAAAGAAATGTCTCTTCTTTTTTTTTTTTTTTTTTTTTTTTTTTTTTTTTTTTTTTTTGGAGGGGGGTGGTGGGGGTTCTTGTGTTTGACCACCATATCGTACCGTGTGATTAAAATGGCCGAGATTCACACAAGTTTAGATCCTATTTATACAACTGCCAAAAAGTTCCCATTGCCAGTGTGTCACATCGGATATCCTCTTCTCACATGCTCTGTAACAAACTGAACACTAGGCTTTGGCTTCTATAGGCTGCACCTTTTACATCTTCGCTTTTCATTTCTACAAACTCCTTCCCTTATGCTGTCTAGAAATTATACAGAACAAACGTTAGTATTCTTTATAACAGCAAAAAAACGTCCAAAATGTAAATGGGGTAAGTATAGAACAACAGAAAGTATCTACTCCGGAGACTACATAGACAACAACCCATATAGAACACAAGATCAATAAACCAAAAAAATCTATATTCGAATAATTTAAGATTCATTCCATGTTTAAGAAGGGGAGGTGGGGTACAAAGAACAATATGTACAGAACATGCAAATTAGTATATGTAGTGCTGGGTACGGATAAATCAGTCATTAAAACTTCACACAAAATAGCACATGAATAACAAGCTGACACAGTACCAAAGAATCACAAAAGAACCTTATCCAGGATGTGAATAAAAAAGACCAAAACCAGGGATGGTGTATGTACAGTCCCGCTGCTTTGAAATAATCACTCCAAAGTCTTGAATGAAAGACACCCCCCCCCCCCCCCTTTTTTTTTTATTTTCCACCTACGCGTTTCGATGCTACTCCAAGCACCGTCATCAGGCATCAGGGTGCTTGGAGTAGCATCGAACCGCGTAGGTGGAAAATAAAGAAAAAAGGGGGGGGGTCTTTCATTCAAGACTTTGGAGTGATTATTTCAAAGCAGCACGGACTGTACATACACCATCCCTGGATTTGGATATTCTTACACGTGCTACGTGGAGGTGGAGGTCCTGCGGCAGCTTTTTACACCACATGCGATTTAAACTAGTTGTGGGTGCACACAACTAGAAAAGGTGAGTGCACCTATTTGCGATCTGTATGCAAGATCCGTGCCATATTGATAGGGCACTATTGCGCTTCCTGTTGTCTCCTTTATGAATAAAAAAGGGCATTGAATGTAAGATGTAAAGGGTGCCAGATGGACAGTGATCCTAAACCTTCTTATTATCAAGTGCCAAGTGCTATGGGATATGAAGCAAATGCTTGTATAAGGAGTGTACAAACAATTAACACAAGTATAACTCTGTAGTCAAGTAGCTGTGAAGCGAATACGCTCTGACGCTTGTTTCCATGCTCTCTTCACAGAGGGCAGATACGTACGAATTTGCAGTTAAAGTTGTCAATCACTATACACTGAACCCTCACTGCCCCTATGACTGGAAGCCGAACACTGCTGGGAGGAATGAAGTTAATTTCCTCCTGACAGTGGGGCTTTAAGTGCTGGGAGGAAACACTATTAACCTGCATATTGAACCCCATATAGTTAATGGCGTTTATCACATGACGGTTCCTTCTTAAATATGGTATTCAGCTATTTAAGCATTGAGCAAAAAGAAATACACATGTCTGAGGAAAGGTCATGATTCCAAAGTGTATGAAGATGACGTGTTGTGCTATAATATGATACTTTCTCTACCATTTGCCGATGCTCTGGATCTTCTCTAAAGGCTCGGTAATTAATTCCACTCTGGGTGAATATGACATGCCTTAATTGCTCAATTTTTGCATGATAGTGATGTTTGCATTAATATGATGGATATAACTTATTATTGAAAGAAAAAAGAAACTATTGCCCTTGGTCTTCCCTGTTGGGGACAAGTGAACCCAAACTGTAAAGATTGGGGTCCAACCAAACAAACCAGTGTTCTGCCATGGACCCCGAATGCGGACTTTCCTGAGAAGTCTGTGTTGCAGTTCGAGTACAGTGGGGGGGGGGCTGTAAAAATAAACAATATGGTGATTAAACCTCAGCTCATACTTGGCAAGTCACGCGCTTGTTCTTCCAGGGCCAAACATTATATTTATAAATCTATGGGCTTCACCCTATTTTTGATTGCCAGCCAAGGTAAAGGCCAGGCAGCTGGGGACTGGATTCTCAGCGTGGTGAGGCCTATAGTTATTGGGCCCCCCCTTGTGCTAAAGAATAGCATCTCGCAGCTGCCCCAGAATTTTGCTCATTATACATGCCAATTCCTGGCGCTTTACCCAGCTCTTCCCTATGCCGTCGTACAGTGGCATTGGGGTGATGGGAGATATGACAGCTGAGTATAGACAGCCTCCAATTTTCTCATACCCCTAGACCTGAGAACAGAACAGGTGGAGGTGTTTTTCTGCTGATGTCAACAAATTGTACTTTTCAGGTTATCCCATCTGTCCCCTCACTTGTCTTCCCTTCTTTTGATGTACACACTGTAAGACTCTACAGGCCCTTCTCCCTGCAAGGTGGCAGTGGTTTATCGACCTCCAGGCCCCCCACGTCAATTTCTTGATCACTTTGCCACCTGGCTTCCACACTTTCAAGCTGCGATCTTCCAACTCTCAACATGGGGGACTTTAACATTCCTATTGACAACCCCATCTCCACATCTGCCTCTCATCTTTTAACCCTAACCTCCTCTGTTGGTCTTTCACAACTTTGTAACACTGCCACTCATGAAGATGGGAATACATTGGACCTGATCTTCTCCCGCCTCTACTCAGTGCATGATTTTACAAATTCCTCTCTTCCACTTTCTGACCACAACCTTCTTTCATTCTCAGTCAAGTACTGTCAACCCTTCTAGGACACCCCCTATAGGAATATATGTGCCATTAACACTCAGACTTATAAAGAATTTACAGTCTTCACTGCTCGCCCCAATCTCCTCCCCTCTCTTGTCTGGACTCTGCTCTAAAACTCTATAATGAAACACTGCAAAGTGCCCTGGATGAAGCTGCACCTCCTACACTTAGAACAACTCGGCACCGACAGCGGCAACCCTGGCACACACTGCAAACACTGTTTCTCCAGCGGTGCTCCAGGTTCACAGCCTGTGGAGAAAATCCAAACTGCGAAGATTTCATCCATTATAATTCAAAACATTATTCCTGTTAAAAAGATACTTTTTATTGAGCACGTATGCTAAATACCCATCAAAACCCTATAAAAACTGGGTGCACAGGTGATAGTAAGGAAGGGGCTACCCCTACAGATTTATGCCTCCCTCCTTTCCCTACCTGCCACGGGGGTCGGCGCCCTTAAATCGATATGGCGCCCCCACTCCTCGTCGGCTTTACTACACTCGCCCTGAGCTCACCCTACAAGGAAGAAGATGGTGCTCCCGACCTTTGTCATACCCTAGGGTGGTATCCACAGGTTAAGTAGGTTACGCCCGTGTCCCAGTATTAAAAGGACCTGTACCTCGTGGCTGAGTACTCCTCTGGCAATAGTAGATAGTACAGTGTCTGACAACCAGATTATCCCATTCACTCTCAGTAGCTAGCTACGTGCCCGCCTCCATTGATAGTACAGATAGTGCGGTTACACATGCTTCGTGAGAGAGATGGGGTATAGTACTTAGCTTTATCACAGGTCACTCCCCGCGCGCCTCGACGCGTTTCTCTTCATCAGGAGGTCTGATACATCGGTTCCATTATTGTGGACTCAGCAGGTGGACACAATGTTGATCAGATAAGGGGAGGAGCCACTGTGTTAGTAGTCGCTCCTTTATATCTGGTCTGAGTTTGCTAGGCCATCTCCCCACATCAGGCACTTCCTGCACCATCCCTCCCTAATGAAAAGCACCAAGACAGGCACATTGCCACCCCTATAGGGGATCAAATTAACCCATATACTCCCCGGTTCCCCCCATAGGAAATTCTACCCAAAACTCAGCTGTTAACCGGCCGCTCCAGCCCCTGGAACGCACGCTGCCACCGCCATAATGGCCGCTGGAATGCACGCGTCATCATAAGACGACGCTGCGGACATGCGCGCATGCGCG
Organism: Allobates femoralis; assembly: GCA_033576535.1. Taxonomy (NCBI): domain Eukaryota; kingdom Metazoa; phylum Chordata; class Amphibia; order Anura; family Aromobatidae; genus Allobates; species Allobates femoralis. Next base: position 686,391,520 of record JARQOC010000003.1, on the reverse strand, counting down.
GTAACGATGTTGATATTGCACGTCACAGCTGATGACGCGGCGCTACCCGCGCATGGGCAAACGTGAATGGCACATGACGCCTGCCGTTACTAGGTGACAGAGCACAGAGCTGATCAAAAGACAGCCGGGAAGTATTACAGCAGATGGCAGGGCAAAAGTTAAGGGGGGATAACATACAGGAAGTGGTTATAGTCCTGGTAAAGATCAAGAAGGAGGATACTCGCATGGTGCATATGCCCTTAGGGACTGGGAGGACCACCAAGTCCTTGATAAGCTCCAATCCACAACAGGGAGCAGGGAAGAGTCTGGCCCTAGAGGAAAAGGACTAGCAACATTTGCGACAAGGATATAATACACAGATATTCTAATTCATACATAATGAGCAAAACCCCTAGTTTTTACAGGATCATAGTCCCCATAACTCCTACAGAAAACATGCAAAAGATGTGCTCATTCAGCCCATCTGGGCCAAGGATCCGAACCTAAAGATCCATTCTGCTTCTCTCTGAAGAATACTTCGGTCATGATTACTCCCCCCTTGGGCCGGTTTTTACCACCTCCATTATTCTGAAGGACAGTCTTTTCAGATCACCCCCATGCACCATGTTCATGTGTCACGCCAGAGGGGTATCCCTGCACTTCCATATGTCCCCTAGATGGTCACCAACACGGCGTCTGAACTCTCTGATAGTCTTCCCCACGTAATCTAGTCCACATGTGCACATAGCTACGTATATCACACCGGACGTTTTGCATTGACAAAATCACGCAGGAAGAAGGTTCTACCGTTGGCCGCACTCTTGATGAACTTGCACAGTGCCATTTATCCACAAAAGGAGCAGTCACCACATTTATAGAACCCTATAGGTCTATTTCCCAACCAGCCAGATCCATTGGTTGGTGCCTATAGTGGATATGCACAAGTCTATCTTTTAGCGACCTACCTCTTCTAAATGTGACGCTAGGTGACGGAGAAACACTTCCCCTCAAATTGGGGTCTGAAGTCAGGATGTCCCAGTATCTGTGCAACACTGTCATGACTCTCTTATTCTGACAATCAAAAGTCCCAATGAACCTGGTCACACCCGAGTCCTCTTTTGGGCGTTTACCACACTTTAGTAGCAGAGCCTCACGATTCTGTTGCTCGGCGTGCGTACGTGCTGCCTGTAGCACAGAATGCGGGTACCCTCGTTGCACAAAGCGTCTTGTCAGGTCATCTGCTTGAACTCGAAAGTCTGACATCCCCGAACAGTTCCGCCTCAGTCTTAAATATTGCCCCTTAGGAATGCCTCTCTTAAGGGGTGCTGGATGATGGCTCTCCCACCTTAACAGGCTATTAGTCTACGTTGGTTTTCGGTAGGTCTTGGTGGATATAGACCCATCCTCCTCTTTTCGTATATACACATCAAGAAAGGGGAGTCCTGAGGGTTGCTCTCAGATGTAAACTGGAGTCCGATGTCGTTATGGTTCAAACACTTGACAAATTCTGCAAAACTCCCATCAGGGCCAGACCACAACAAGAACACATCGTCAATGTATCTGGCCCAGAGGGTAATATGCGGTTCCCACCAATTTGTACCATCTTTAACACAATGGTTTCCTCCCACCAGTCCAGGAAGAGATTAGCGTACGACGGGCGCAGGAGCTCCCCATCGCCGTCCCCCTGAGCTGGTGGAAGTATTTCCTGTCAAAGAGAAATGTGTTATGGTAAAGCACAAATCTAAGTAGATCAATGACAAAAGTATTGTGACTCCGGCATATAGTCGTTCTTGTGTTGAGATAGTACTCAACAGCACATACTCCCAGATCGTGAGGAATACTACTATATAATGCCTCCACATCAATTGAGGCCAGTATAGTATCCTGCCCTAGGTGGACCCCCATCAAGTTTTTTTCAACAAATCAGCGGTGTCCCTCGTGTAGGACGAGAGGCTTGTCACGAACGGGCGTAGAATAGTGTCCACGTAGATACCTGCATTCTGAGTACAGGAGTCTACACCGGAGACAATTGGTCTCCCCTTCAAGACCACCAACCCCTTATGCACCTTGGGAAGGGCATAAAAGGTGGGGGTCACAGGATGGACTGGATTGATGAAATCATATTCACTTTTTGTAATGAGGCCTCCCTCCCTAGCATACTCCAGGATAACGAACAATTCTTCCACATATCCTGCAACAGGGTTCGAAGGCAGAACCTCATACGCAGAGCGATCGTTGAGAATCCGATAGCACATCTCACGATACTTCTCATGATCCATCAATACGATATTCCCGCCTTTGTCAGATGGTTTTATGACAAGACCCTGTTCTTTCTCCAAGAGTAGAAAGGGTCCTCTCTTCTGCCTCACTAAGATTGCTGTTATAATCTTGGTTGGTGCATGGGATCTTCTTTAAGTCCCTCTCCACCAAGTTCATGAAGATATCAACACTTATCATGTCAGAGTTGGGTGGCATCTTTTTACTGCCATTCTTATGTCCCGTAAAGGGACCAAGTCCTCTTTCATTACACCCGCTGATCTGGTTAGACAACCGTGCCATATCATGGAAACAATCAATGTCCTTATCATCCAAGCCCATCTTAAGACACTCTTCTCTATTGTGCTTGAGAAAAACTTCTTCCACTTTAACTTCCTACAGAACAGGTTCAGATCTTTTACCCAACCAAAGCAATTGAATCTGCCCGTTGGAACAAATGAAAGGCCTTTTTTGAGGACACTGTACTCATGAAGGCTCAGCTGGTAAGTGGACAGATTGATGATCTGCCCTCCGTCCAGTTGTGTCACTGTTGTGTCTGTGATGTGCCACCCCTGTTTTTCAGCGGGAAGTCTCTCGGGATCTGCCCCTCTAAAAAAGGAGTACCGGGGATACAGGGTAAAGATGATCCAGAGGGCAAAAAGATGCCAGTAGCTCCACCCGGACCTCCCCCACCTCCTCCCGCCTGGCCAGCTCTGTGCTCTGTCACCTAGTAACGGCAGGCGTCATGTGCCATTCACTTTTGCCCATGCACGGGTAGCGCCGCGTCATCAGCTGTGATGTGCAATATCAACATTGCTACCGCGCATGCGCGCAAGTCCGCAGCGTCGTCTTATGATGAGTAGAATTTCCTATGGGGGGAACCGGGGAGTTTATGGGTTAATTTGATCCCCTATAGGGGTGACAATGTGCCTGTTTTTGGTGCTTTTCATTAGGGAGGGATGGTGCAGGAAGTGCCTGATGTGGGGAGGTGGCCTAGCACACTCAGACCAGATATAAAGGAGCGACTACTAACACAGTGGCTCCTCCCCTTATCTGACCAGCATTGTGTGTACCTGCTGAGTCCACAATAATGGAACCGATGTATCAGGCCTCCTGATGAAGAGAAACGCGTCGAGGCGCGCGGGGAGTGACCTGTGACCCTGTGATAAAGCTAAGTACTATACCCCATCTCTCTCACGAAGCATGTGTAACCGCACTATCAATGGAGGCGGGCACGTAGCTAGCTACTGAGAGTGAATGGGATAATCTGGTTGTCAGACACTGTACTATCTACTATTGCCAGAGGAGTACTCAGCCACGAGGTACAGGTCCTTTTAATACTGGGACACGGGCGTAACCTACTTAACCCGTGGATACCACCCTAGGGTATGACATAAAGGTGGGGAGCACCATCTTCTTTCTTGTAGGGTGAGTTCAGGGTGAGTGTAGTAAGAGCCGACGAGGAGTGGGGGCGCCATATCGATTTAAGGGCGCCGACTCCTGCTGGCAGGTAGGGAAAGGAGGGAGGCATAAATCTGTAGGGGTAGCCCCTTCCTTCCTTACTATCACCTGTGCACCCAGTTTTTAACGGGTTTTGATGGGTATTTACCATACATGCTGTGAGGCACCGACCGGGTCGGTATGCTGCGATCGGTATGTGCCTCTCTGGGTGCGTCCTCCCGGTCTGCAGGACGTACTCCATCCCGGGTGTTACATGTGATTCCTCTTCCCTGAGCTGAATGTGTTAAGAGGAAGCAGGAATGCTGGGTGTGGTTGCTTGAGTCTGGAGTGAGATTCTCTCGAGTGCAGAGCCTGATTGAGGAGCTCTGAAGGAAAGTTGAAGTGGTCCCGGGAAGGGATTATCTCTGGTGGGGCTGATAGAGCCTGTCAGCAGTCGGGAGATACACCAAGCGGTGTGAAGTGTGCCGGCTGCGCCCGGATCTGTGTTTTGGTGACTGTAACCGGACGGAGATCAATAAACCGTGAGTTGAGAACTGCCCGTGCCTGGTTCCCTGCCTCCCCGACACCGCTACACCTCACAGTGCTCAATAAAAAGTATCTTTTTAACAGGAATAATGTTTGATTTACAGTTTATAATTCCTGAGAAATCAAAATTATATATGTCTCATTATAAGTTTATGCTGAAAACTTACAACGCCACCCTTCACCTCTCCAAACAAGCTTACTAAAAGACCCTTATCACATAATTAGCCTACAATCCTAAACGGCTTTTTGACACTTTCCATTCCCTCAGTCCAAGAGTACAGGCCCCAACCACCAGCCTCAGCGCTGACGATCTGGCCAACTATTGACAAAATTGACAACATACGACAGGAAATTTCCTTACAGCCTCAGGACATCATGCATTTTCTTCCCTCCTGTGCGCCATCCAACTCGCTTTCGGTCTTTGATCTGGTCACAAAGGCAGAAGTCACCCGTCTTCTTGCATCTTCTCACCCTGCTACCTGCACCAGCGACCCTATTCCCTCACATCTCCTTCAATTCCTTTTCCCAGCTGTCACATCTCGCCTAACTAAAATATTTTCCCTCTCATCTGGTGTTTTCCTATCGCCATGACTGCACCCACCGAGAGAGGGGATCCGCCCCCAAGGACAGGAAACCTACAAATAAAAATGGGCGGTCCCCCTCGCCTCCTCAGTTGGTTTCTTGTCCTTGGAGGGAACCTACAGATGAAGATCGGCTTACCCAGGGCCTAAGGCTTCCATGCGGGGCTGGAAGAGGTCAGTGGAATCCGGGTCCTGGCAGCGGCGTCAGAGGAGTCCTGGGCTGCAGTCTCCCTCGTCGGCCGGTCATTGAGCATGACCCAGTGTCGAGGTGATGCCGCTCTGGTTCGGGCAGGGTGCTGCCTGGGGCCGTCCCCGGTGCTTGTCTAGCGATGCAGCGCGGGTAAGCAGCGGAGAGATGCCTGCCTGTGTCGCACGCCGGCCGGCATCCGGGTTTCCCGATGCGCATGCACTGCACCCTTTGACCCAGAAGTTTCATCACTTCCGGCAGTACTGGGAATCAACATCTGACACACAGGGAGATTGATGGAGAGTGGCTGGCACACAGGGCTGCTGGATCTGGGAAAGGGAAGTCCTGATCTCATCCCGTATAAAGGTCTTAAGTTTGGCCGTACGTATAGGGCAGGGGTGGGAAACTCCAGTCCTCGAGGGCCGCAAACAGTTCAGGTTTTCACGATTTCCTTAGTATTGCACAGGGATTGGAATCATCACCAGTGCAAGTGATTGTTATCACTTGTGCAATACTAAGGAAATCCTGAAAACATGCACTGTTTGCGGCCCTCGAGGACTGGAGTTCCCCACCCCTGGTATAGGGGCTTCTTCGTCAAGTGTCTGAGCAATACAGGAGCGGCACAACCACTTGTCACTGTCCTCTGGCAGGGCAGTTCACACAAGGCACACAACTTATGCTTACGCTTCTCTAATTTTTTAGCCTGCCAAGAATGAGAGACAGAAGGAGAAAGCGAAAGAGAGTGGAGGACTAGTATAGTGGATGATCATGCACGAACTCACCCCTAATGCTGACAATCAGGTACCGGTTCAGGAGGTGGAGACCCAGCCTTGGACTTGGAGCCCTTATTGCTTTCAGTGGAGCGCGCCTTACAAGCACTGCCAGACTTGGATTCCTGTTTGCTGCCGCTGTTACTCCTGATGTCTGGCTTGCATCCTCCGGGTGCCCCTCCTCATCTTTGGGGGAAGACTTGTTGGGCACATCCACGAGGCCCGAACCGCTACATTTGCATGTCATCCTTCCTGGGCTGCTTGTCTGAGGATGAGGGAGGCTCTTGTTTTTCCATCCAGGAAATGGATAACCTGGTGAAGTCTGTCCGTACCACCATGGGGATTGTAGACACTAAAGAAGCGAGGTCTGCTCAAGACGTCATGTTTGCTGGTTGTTACAGAATAAGAGACGTGCTTTTCCTGTCATTGAGGCCATTAAGTCATTGGTCAAATCTGAATGGGAAAAGCAGGAATCCAGGGGGTTTTTGCCCTCCTCTTCAAAACTGAGGTACCCCTTTTGAAGATTCAGAGTTACTGAACTGGTCTAAGATACCCAAGGCTGATGCGGCAGTGGCTTCCTAATCCAAAAAGAATGTTGCCTTTAGAGGATGGGGGTTTGTTGAGGAACCCATCTGATAAGAAAGCCGATACCCTGTTGAAAAAATCCTGAGAGGCGGATATTGGGGGTGTTTAAACCGGTCATTGCTTCTACATGCGTTGACCGTTCCCAGTTGGTATGGTTGGATCAATTGGAACAGCAGATTCGGTCCGGGGTACCACGAGACAGGTTGTTGGCTGCTATTACTCAGATCTGGAGTGGCTCGGCATATCTAGCAGAGGCATCGGCTGATTCTCTCCACCTGGCAGCTAGATCGGCGGGGCGCACTAATGCAGTCCACAGGTCGTTATGGCTTTAAAGAATAGAAAGGGGACGCCCATGCTAAAAGCAAGTTGTGTGCGGGTGAGTACCTCTTCGGCTCCGTGCGTGACGATATCCTTTCTAAGGCAGGAGAAGTAAAAAAGGGGTTACCTAATCCTTTTGTCCCTAACTACAGGAGAACCTTCCGGAAACGCCAGTATACCAGACAAAAGTCGAACGCCAAGTGGGAAACGGCCGGGAAAAAACAGAAGGGTGCTTATTACGGTGGTTCCTCGTCCTCCAAGAACATGCCCAAATTTAGATAATTGTGATCCACCTGTCGGTGGAAGATTGGCTTGTTTTTTCCAACAATGGTCCCAAATTTCAAATTGCCAATGGACCCTCAGCCTCATTTCATCTGGGCTTAAATTGGATTTTGTGAGGGTCCCAGGGGACTCCTTCTTTTTTTTTTTTTTTTTTTTTTTTTTTTTTTCAAACTATTCTTTCTAGCCCTCTCCAGGCACTGGAGTTGGAGGTTAAAGACTTGTTGTGTAAGCATGTGTTGATAGCCGTTCCTGGTGACCAGGTAGGAAGGGGTTTTTATTCCCCTTTGTTGTTTGCTTCTAAACCGGATGGTTCGTTTAGAACAATTACACTGGTCAACAGCATTTTTGGTGCCAAAGATATTTCATTGAATTTAGGGTAACTTTGGGGTGCTGATTCTGAATGTCATCAGTTTTGCCAGATTGGCTCAAGTTTTTGAGATTTTTCGTAAAATGTGTAACAAAAAAGACGTTTTTTGCTACTTTTTTAACGAAGTCTGTTATGTTTCTTCTATGTTTTTGTCAGTGTATATTCACCACAAATGTAACAGAATGAGTCTGGATCGTTAAGACAACTTCTTCTTGATGAGTTCATGCTTTTCACTGGACAACAGACAACAACATAAAGTTAGTGCCAAAAACCAAGCTATGAACAAACTTTTAGAACACTAACACAAAACTATATTGAGAACTGCTCAGTTCAAGTACTAATCCAAAGAAATTAATGAGATGATGCGTCGCATTTACCAACAAGTGCTATAAATAAGATACCAAAAATCTCAAAACTTGAGCCAATCTGGCAAAACTGATAGCATATTCAGAATCAGCACCCCAAAAATACCCAAATTCATTCAAATATTTTGGGCACCAGAAAAAAAAATTTTTTTTGTTGACCTGTGTTATTAATCTTCGGAAATTGAACTCCTTCCTCCGATTCCAGTCCTTTTAAAATGGAGTCCATTCAATCTGCCATTCGCCTTCTGTTAGCACGGTAGTAGCTTACATAAATCACCAGGGGGGGACCCGGTCACCTTCTCTATCCACCATGACCATGATATTTCAGCTAGCAGAGGTACATTTTCTCTCACTGACGGCACTACATATCAGAGGGATAGACAACGACAGAGCCGACTTTGTCAGCCGCCACTCTCTCAGGCAGGAGGAGTGGGTTCTGAACAGGGCGGTGTTCGGCGGATTGTGCACCTCTGGGGAATGCCGGAAATAGACCTGTTTTGCGACCAGGGGAAACGGGCAGGTTTGACGCTTTGCTTCCCTGCACCCCTCAGACCTTCCAGAGGTGGTGGATGCTCTGCGGGTGCCGTGGGATTTCAATCTGGCTTATGCATTTCCTCTTTTGTCTCTGCCTCCTCTGGTTCTTTCGCAAGATCTGGGAGGAAGGAGCAAGAGTCATCTTGATGGCCCCTTTTGGCCCAGGAGACCATGGTTTTCCAGACTGCCGTAAATGTCGGTGTCCGACCCCTTGGGTTCTCCCAACGGATTGGAGGCTGCTCTCTCAGGGACCGTTTTATCGCCCCCAGGTGGTTGGCCTACATCTAATGGCGTGGAATTTGAGAGGCAGCTTCTGAAATGGCGGGGGTTCTCCGATACTTTAGTTTCTACCCTTCAGCAGTAACATGTAACATGTAATGCAGGGTTTGGCGTAAGTTTTTGGATTTTTACTCGCGGTTGGAAATCACTGACCGGGCCTCCATTCCGGCTATTCCGGAATCTTTGCAGAGGGGTTGGGAGTTGGGTCTTGCCGTCAGTACACTTCGGGTTCAGGTTTCTGCTCTAGGGGCCCTGTTTAGTCAGAATATAGCGGATGACCGGTGGCTTTCCCATTCTTTTTCAGGCTTGTAACCGCACGGAACAGGTGCACATCCCTAAACTTGCTCCCTGGGACTTGAATCTGGTTTTGGACGCCTTGACGGGCCCTCCCTTTGAGCCATTGCCCTCTGCCTCCATCAAATACTTGACTTTGAAGACTGCCTTACTGGTAGCCTTGACATCTGCTAGGCGGCAGGGTGACCTGCAAGCCTTGTCTATTGACCCTGTCGTGTGTGCCCCCCCCCCCCCCCAATCCTGTTAGTGTTCCCTGATAGGTTGAGACTGACCCCTCATATCTCCCTAAAGTTCCCTCGAAGTTCCATAGAGGCCCAGAAATAACACTGCTTTCCTTCTGGACAATGTAACTATCCCTGAGTAGTTGTCCTTTCAGACCTTAGATGTTAGGAGGACTGTGCTTGAGTATATTGCTAGGACTCGGCCCTGGAGAAAGTGTAGGGCCTTGTTTTGTTTCCTTCCAGGGTCTTCGGAAGGGAACTCAGCCTCCCGAATCCATCTTGAGATGGTGCTTTTCGTGTTACATCTGCTCAGCCTATTCCACAAAAGGTGAGCAACCTCCTGATTGTGTTCATGCCCATTCCATTCAAGCCGTATCGACCTCCTGGGATGAACGTGCTAATATTTCTATTGAGTCTATTTTAAGGGCAGCTACTTGGGCTTCACCCTCCTTTTTTCGGCACTATTGCCTTTGCCATGACCTGTCCTTTTCGTCTGACCTCGACTTTGGGAGGGCAGTTCTTAATACTGTGGTCCCTCCCAGGTGATGGTCTCTGCAAGTCTCTCGGTGGGTGCTGTCATGGCGATGGGAAAATCTGAGATTACTTACCAGTAATCGTATTTTACGGAGTCCATGACAGCACCCACTCACTTCCCACCCTTTTTATTAGTATTATTGATAATATTATTGTAGTGTGTCATCACTAGTCACGGGTTGCCACTTATTGCCTGAGGTTTTTTGTGCCCCTTTTTTCACCCCTGGAGGTGGTATGTTTCTGATGTTATTAATCATTATGTTTCTGTATTTATACGGTTATGGCGGTTCCTCCAATTTCTCTGTAACCCAACTGAGGAGGTGCGGGGGACCACCCCTTTTTATCTGTAGGTTTCCTGTCCTTGGGGGCAGATCCCCTCTCTCGGTGAGTGCTGTCATGGACTCCGTAAAATACGATAACCGGTAAGTAATCTCAGATTTTCCCCTCCTCCTTCAAACATGCCAGCATACATCCATTATTAAAAAAAAAAAAAAAAAACCTCGACCAGAAGTCTGCTGCTAACTACAGACCTATCTCTAATCTCCCTTCAGCTCTAAACTCCTTGAACGCTTGGTCCACTCCCGCCTGATCTGCTATCTCTCTGACAATTCTCTTCTTGACCCTCTACAATCCGGCTTCCGCTCCTTACATTCTACTGAAACTGCCCTCACAAAAGTGTCTAATGATCTACTAACAGCTAAATGTAAAGGCCCAGTTGCACACACAGATAATTGTGCAGAGATTGTTCGCAGATCTCTGGTTGCAGTGAAATCATGGACACATTGTTCCATTTTGTTGCCGTGTACAAATGGAACAATGTGTCCATGATTTCACTGCAACCAGAGATCTGCCAACAATCTCTGCACAATTATCTGTGTGTGTAACTGGGCCTTAATGGTCACTACTCCCTGTTGATCCTCCTGGATCTCTGCTGCATTAGATACGATGGATCACTTGCTCCTCCTCTCTTTGCTCCGCTCTATTGGGCTCAAAGACACCGCTCTCTCCTGGTTCTCCTCCTACCTCTCCGCCCATTCCTTCATTGTATTTTTTGCCGACTCCTCCTCTCCCTCTCCTCTTCCCCTCGTGGTTGGGGTTCCTCAGGGTTCAGTCCAAGGTCCCCTTCTCTCCTCTATCCAGTGCCCCCATTGGACAAACCATTAGTAGATGTGGTTTTCAGTACCATCTCTATGCTGATGACACCCAATTATACACATCCTCTCCTGACATCACCTCCAGATTACTACAAAATACCAGTGATTGTCTGTCTGCTCTCTCAAACATCATGTCTTCTCTACCTTTTTTTTTTTTTTTTTTTTTGATGAATCAGATACTTTTAGTAGATAAAACAATTCTTTACATCTTACATTTTACAACAGTACTCCAAAGTTTGCATTTTAATAAACCAAACAACCAAATCCCCCCCCCCCCCCCCACTCCCCACAGACTGCATACCCAATGCTTATTAACTAGAAAGTAACATACCTAAAATCAACCTGTAATTAAAAGAAAAAACAGATATTGCGCCACACTGCAACTGGAGGAACTTAATACACGGTTTTACTATGTTTGCACTAACCTTTACTGGTTGTGCAACACCCCGCACAACCAGACTGATGGCTTAATGTGGATCACTGTAGTGACAGGGGCCAATATTCCCTCCTCCTCAGATACTCCGGGCCTGGTGGTCGGCTCCTTAGTTCCTCTGGAGATGGAGGTGGGCTCCTTCACTCCTCCACCCGAAGAGGCAGACTCGCTGCACTGGCTTCCGTCCCAGCTCCACACTGTGTATCAGTTGATCATTCAAGGGTGGGTCTTTATGATGTACTGCCAGGTACTGTGGATCTTAGAGCAGCTCACACACCGCACTCCCAACAAGGGAGAAGGAGATTAGCAAATAGAAAAACAAGCGGTGTCAGAGGTTTGGAGCGCTAAAGAAACCACGGGTTGGTGATTAAATTACCGATAATTTATTGCACAAACAGCAGGGGTCCAGTATGCCACAACGCGTTTCGACGCACAGAAAGACGCATCTGTGCGTCGAAACGCGTTGTGGCATACTGGACCCCTGCTGTTTGTGCAATAAATTATCGGTAATTTAATCACCAACCCGTGGTTTCTTTAGCGCTCCAAACCTCTGACACCGCTTGTTTTTTCTATTTGCTAAAATCAACCTGTAACATCTCAATTAGATCTGATATCATCTTATTCTTCCACAGCCTGACCAATATAGGAGAGAGGTTTTCAACTTGGTCACATACAAGATCTATATTTCACTGTAATCATTCCGATCCCAGCCATGGTCACCATAGTTTCTCAAACATTTTAGTAGCATTCCTCCTTAGGTACACATGTTCTTCAGTGTGTATTATGTAAGTCACCTGTTGCAAATATTCCACCCTAGAGGGCGGCTTAGCCCTGATCCAACCCCTAGCTATTTACTATTTATTGCAATGAATAATAATCTTGCCACCGCTATCTTCTGTGTTAGTGATTTTTTAATTTCCTCCACATACCCCAACACACATACGATCTGCTTCCGTGGAACAACACATCCATATCTTCCATTAATTAAACACCACCAACCAAAACGCTTGCAATCTCTGATATTCCCACATCATATGTTAACACTCCAGCACTCTCATGCATACGTGTTGGACATTCGGAGGTTTCCCTCACACCGATCTTAAATAAGAATTCTGGGGATCTATACGCTCTATGTACCAAATAGAGCTGCGACAACCTACCCGGCTCAGTCAGAGACAATTTTGGGCAATACTCCAGAATAGTATCCCACACCTCGTCATCTATCAGCCCAACTTCTTTTTCCCAGTTGTGTCGTGCCCGTATAGGGTGTCGCAGCAAAAAGGTATGCAGAAGATCTCTATACACAGTTGAGATAACGTCTCTTGTACCACCTTCCGTGCTAATTTAGTCCAAGACGATGACTGTCTGCACCCCAAGATTACTTATTTTCATCTGTCTACCATAGGCATGCCGCAGTCTGAGGTAAAGGAACTCCTCCTTCTCCGGAACTTGGAATTCCTCCCTCAGTGATTCAAAGGATCTCCGTTTCCCATTTTCAACAAGTTGCCACAGATATTTTATTCCCATACGCAACGAGGACTTTTGTTCCCCTAATTTATACAATTCCACCAGATTTTTATTCATCCATACAGGGGTGTATTTGGTCACTCCATTGACTTCCCTTAACTTTTTTTAATTCTTGACCACAACTTCTGTACCAGACACCAGATGGGAAGTGTCTCCCACCCCCCCAATCGCCCCAAACTCTGTACCAACGGGGATCGTTTTGTCATTCCCTCTAGAATTGTCTGCAACGAACTAACCTTCCCCTTGAAGCCCATTATCTAATATGTTGTCTTTGGGATGCTAAAAAATAAACCCATGGGTTTGGTAAAGCAATTCCACGCTGTCTTTGGTCTCTGCAAAATTTCTAGTTTAATTCTAGGTAGGCCTCCACCCCAAACCAGATCTCTAAATAAGGCGTTGAGTCTCTAAAATAGTCCCCATGGGAGCCACACAGGTGAACTATGAAGCACATACAAGATCTTTGGCATGAGTATCATTTTAGCCAGATTTGCCCTCCCCACCAACGAGAGACTCAATTTACACCAGGCTTGGGCCTTATCCTTCAATTTAGCTAAGGCTGCCTTCACATTTGCGGACCCCTCCGCAGCGTTCTGCGGAGGGGATCCGCAATGTGACCACAGCACCACAAGCCCCTATCTTTATAATGGGAGCACACGGTGCTGCGCTTGACTTCGCATGACCGTGCGCACCCATTCACTGCCATATGTGATCTGTACGCAGGCGGATGCTTGCGCACAAATCACCCAGTCTCATCCGCACCATGAACTCGACATGTTGTATTTCTGGTGCGGACGAGACTGTGTGATTTGTGCGCAGGCATCGCCTGCGTACAGATCACATATGGCAGTGAATGAGTGCGCATGGTCATACGCAGTCAAGCGCAGCACCGTGCACTCCCATTATAAAGATTGCGGTGCTGCAGTCACATTGTGGATCCCCTCTCCAAGAACGCTGCGGAGGGGTATGCAAATGTGAAGGTAGCCTTACAGTGGGTCCACACTTAGTTTAACAAAATCTGAAACTGGCAGGGCAATCTTTATTCCCAAATACTTAAACTGGTTTACTACTTTGTCTAGTACAACCCAGTTCTTGCAATTAGATTTGTCCCAATTAATCCGTAGACCTGGCATGTCTCCAAACTTGTCAACCAAATCTACCGCCTGTCTCAAGAATGCAGAAGGGTCTTGCAAAAATAAAAGAATATCATCTGCATAAAGTGCAATTTTTTTTTTTTTTCCCCTCCACCAGGCCATATTTAAACCCTACTACTTTGGTCGTTTTCCTGACATGCACTTCAGTAGTTCTATCACAAGGGCGAATAACTTTTGGAGACAGGGGCTTTGTGTGCATCCAAAGAATCCACCACTCTACGCCCCACATTATCTGTCGGTAGTTGCATATTCAGATACAGCTGTCTTAAATTAATAGCTGTCGACCTATTCGGCATGAATCCAGACTGGCCTGGGTGAATCACTGCCGTAACCACTTCTGTCAACTGTCTTGCCAAAACTTTAGCCAGCAGCTTAGCATTTACAGACAGCAGTGAAATGAGCCTATATGACTATCTGTTTGTCCTTGTCCTCTTTCGGGATAACCACAATTGTGGCCTCTCGCATTGATTCTGGTAGTCTTCTTTCTCCAAGCGCATTCTGAAACACCCGCCATAATCTAGGTAGCAGAACATCCTTAAATGTTTTGCACACCTCCACAGGCATTCCATCCACCCCAGAAGCCCTATCATTTGCCATGGATAACAATGCCTACTCTAACTCTTCCACCATGACGGGTTTCTCCAGCATAAGTCTTTCCTCACTTCCAATTTGTTTGATATTTGCCCTCTTCATGTATTGCATAATGTCGTCCCTAGAAGATGAAATTCTGGAAGTGTACAAATTCTCATAAAACCCCTTAAATATTTTAAGAACACTCTTCGTGTCATCTACCAGTCTACCCCTTTCGTCATACATGGCATATACATATCACGACTCCCTCTGAGCCGCTGCCACTACTGATAAGTGACCCACTTTTTCGCCATCTTCAAAGAAAGAGACCCTCTGAAATTCCTGTCTCTCTCTTTTGTATTATTCATACATATTCTGTCCATTTCTTCCTGAGCCTTCTTCAGTTCCCATTGCATCTCCGGGGTGGGCAGTCTCACTGCTTCACATTCTGTCTTCCTTATTGCCTCCACGGCCCCCTGCTCTTCCTTCCTGGACTTAGATTTACATCTAGAGATGTCCCTTGTAAAAAGTCTTCTCAAGAAGGCCTCCATAGAATCCCAACAATTCCTACATCTGCGCTTCCTTCATTTTCTTGAAAAAAATAACTCTACCTCCCTCTTAATATTCTCTATATCAATCGATTTCAACAATGTTGGGTGCACCTTCCAGTCCCTCTCATAAGCTCCACCTCTCTCCCCAATCCGAATACTGACCTCCACTGGTTTGTGATCCGAGACCACTCTGGGTAGATACTCTATCTTGCTAATCATGGCGTCTAAATGTCTATTGCCCATTGCCATGTCTATCCTTGACATTGTATTTAGGGAAGCCGATAAGCATGAATAGCATTTCACAGTTAAATTTCTAACTCTCCATAAGTCTATCAAACCTAGTTCTGTAATATGTTTAGCAAATGGCATCTCAGCATCCCTTCCTTGATGTCTCTGACCTTGTCCTTCCCTGTCATGTTCCCAGTTTAATATATTATTCCTATCCCCCACAATTGGCAATGGTACTCGCACCCTGTCTGGCCAAATCCATGATCTTGTGTAGCTTTCCATCTGAGTATGGAGGTGGAAAATAGACCACTACCAAATATAACAATTGTCCATACACCCGACATACCACAAACACTTATTGCCCATCCTTATCCACTTCTTCATACGGCACTGAGTTATGGACCAGGACCGAGACCCCCCCTTGCATAATTAGAATATGTTGCGTGATAGGAATGCCTAACCCAGGCCCTAGCCAGGGCTCCACATCTCTCTGACCAAGTGTGTTTCCATTAAGCACAAGATTGACAGCTTAAATGACAACATGTCTCAGCACTATCGCTCTTTTTCGCCTATCTGCCAGACGCCTTACATTCCAACTTTTGATTTGTTTCTCCATAGTATATCGAACTCTATAGCAGAACAGTACACTTCCTGCATCATCTCCACTCCCCGCCGTCTGTATCTGTCTTCTCCCTACTTTAAATTGAATCTGTCAAAAACTGAACTTCTCGTGTTTTCTTTCTCTCCTAATCTTCCGAAACCTAATATTGACATTTCTGTATGTGGTTCTACCATTACTCCTCAGCAGCACGCCCGCTGTCTTGGGGTTATGTTTGACTCTGATCTCTTTTTCTCTCCCCACATCCGGTCACTTGCTCGCTCATGTCGCCTACACCTCAACAGCATCTCTAGAATTCGACCTTTTTTTACTGTTGATTCTGCAAAAACCCTAATCATCGCCCTTATTCATTCTTGCCTGGATTACTCCAATTATCTATTAATCGGTCTCCCTCTTGCTAAACTCTCTCCAATCCATCCTCAATGTAGCAGCCAGGATCATATTCCTCTCCAACTTCACCGATGCCTGTATTCTGTGCCAGTCATTGCACCGGTTGCCAATCCGCTATGGAGTACAATATAAAATTTTCACTCTCTCCTACAAAGCCCTCCACAGTTTTGCACCGCCCTATATCTCCTCCCTCATCTCTGTCTTTTCGCCCTACACGTGCCCTCCATTCCACAAGTAACCTAAGACTGACATCAGCTACAATCCGAACCTCCCACTACCGTCTCCAAGACTTCTCACGAGCTGCACCAATTCTCTGGAACGGGTTACCGAAAGCAATTCAATTATTTCCAATACCATTAGTTTTAAGCGAGCCTTAAAAACGCATCTCTTTAGACTGGCCTTTTGCCTCACCTCACTTGTCTAACTATCTTCCCTTTTCCAAATCTGGCCTCTTGTGTCATCTGTCTGTCTGCACCTGCAGACTGTCTGTCCTCCATGCATAATATAGCGCTTTATCTGTACTTGTACAGATCCCGACCGGTGTGCAGCGTTACATGAATTCCCTATTTATTATATTGATGGCTGGACCATATATTATGGCACTTTTTACCATTTACCTTTTGTGCCTCCCCTGTTTCCTCATAGATTGTAAGCTTGCAAGCAGGGACCTCACTCCTCATGGTTTTTGAATTTTTGTTACTCTGTATTGTCTCGTATTGTTTGTATATGTCCCCTCTGAATTGTAAAGTGCTGTGCAATATGTTGGCGCTATATAAATTAAAAATTAATAATATTAGTATTATTATGTCAAGATTCATAATGTAAGGCCTCTGAAACCCGTTCATAATCATCCCTGTGAGCAAATGGATAAACACAGAGAAAAATGATTACCGTACTTTGAAATAAAACAGAAAAGCCTCATTTACCAATTCATCATTACCTCACACATACCCCTCTGATGATAATCCACAACGATGGTCCCATGAAGCTCACTCACCTCTACTGAATCCAGATTTTGCAGAAGAGAGAGAACAAAAGCGTCGTCTCCCTGCAGACTCTGAGATCATGCTGACTGCACAGGGGCGCAGTGATGTCATTTGCTGAGGCCTTGTGACAGTGAACTCTGGTAACCTGGCAGCAGGCTCACCTGAGTTTACTGACAAGGGAAGTGGTTCTGTGAATGATGTCAGTGTGTTTGCAGTGTCTGCAGAGAGAGGACGCTTTTGTTCCCTCTCTGTAGACTGGATGAAGCAAAGGCGAGTGAGCTTTGTGGGACCATCATTGTGGAGGTGCTGGAACGAGGACGACGGTAACCGTTTCACGGCTAACCTGCCGCTTCTACGGGTCCTGACCGTGAAACGGTTACCGTCGTCCTCGTTCCAGCACCTCCCTCCCCTCCTCTACTGTACTCCGCACATGTAATGTGGAATTAAAAGAATTGAAGATCAATTTTGGTGAGTGCCACTGGCTTTTTTATCTACCTTATTGGATTGACAATGCTCACGTATAGTGAGCACCCCATTGTGCTGGATCCCTTCGGTCAGAAAGAATGGAGCTACACTGATCATTACACATAGATAGTGCCCAGTTTTCCTTCCTGCAAAAGACTGTGTATGTGTGTATATGTATATGTGTATAGTGTATATATAATACACACATTATGTATATATATATTACTAGAAAAAAACCTTGCAGCACTCAGCTACTACCAATGATGTACATATGCAGACAAGCTATATATATGAGAAAAAATTTAAAAACTTAGGTTTTTTTTAAAAAAAACTCAAAATTCTTATTTTTTTTAAATCTGAAGTTCTTAGTACACACATTGGCCAATGTCTGCTTGCTCGTCGACTGCGACAAAGTGACTTCAGGTCCGACGAGTCCTATCGCTGACACCCAAGTCCTCCTTGTCCACCCTACCCCACTACTCCCTCGTTGCCTACAGGTGATCTAGGGTCTAGATGGTGTCCGCCCACTTAGTAGCTGAGTGCTGCAAGGTTTTTTTTCTAATATATTGACCCAGCATCCCTGCTGGCACCAGTTCACATTGTCTGTGAGTGCTGTGCAGTTTTTTCTCTTTTTTTATTTATATATATATATATATATAAAATTTAATATTATATTATATAAAAATTATAAAATATATTTACTCACAGGATCGATAATAGGTGGGTGTCATAGAGGCCTGACACAATCATTCTGGACCTAATGACAAGCTGTCAATACTCAGCTATCATTAACCCCTTCTATCATCCCAATGCCACAGCATCAGGAAGAACTGGGTAAAGTGCCAGGAATTGGTGCTTCTAATGAATGCACCAATTTCTGGGGCGGCTGCGGGCAACTATTCTTGGGCCTGTAGGGCCCAATAACTATGATCCTCACCAAACTGAGAGTACTAGCCACCAGCTGCCTGGCAATCAAAAATAGAGCAAGCCCACACTTTTTTTTATTTTTTTAATTTAAATAATTCACTTCACTGTATTTTGATTGCCAGCTAAGGTAAAGCCAGGCAGCTGGGGGTGGCAGCCCTTAGCTGTCCGCTCTTATTTGTGCTGAGAATCAAAAATACAGTGAAGCTCTACGTGGTGGTGTGTTTTCTGGGTTTTAAAAAAAAAAAAAAAACTAGATGTATGCCTATACAAATTTAACTTACTCCTGTATTCTGAATTTTCATACTTGTCCTATCCATCTGCAGGAATGGATATATACGGATACTTACTAGCTCGAGAAGGGCGGCTTGAGGATGTGGAGACTATGGGATGTAGATTATTCAACATATCTGACCAACATGCAGAGCCTTGGGTGGTGTCGGGGTAAGAATATGTATAATGTCTTGAAGATCGACCATGTTTTTATAGTAAGGTTACTGATTCTAGTTTTAATATTGTAGTATGTAATAACTCTTACAGTTTTATAGGAGGGAATTTACCAGTGATCTAAATGTATTGGAGAACTGCCGTTCAGGTCGGTAGTGTAGGATTGTGATATAGAGCACAATACCACGTTGAAGGAAATCTAAGCAATGAAATCAATGATTGAAGTAAACGGCAGATAAACGTTCTGAATATTTAATGTTCAAAGGGAAGAAAATGAAGAAAATTCTGTAGACTTTCAAACTCGATAATCCTACAGAGAATAAAAAGGTTAATTTCCTGCTATTCATTTTGCTTTTTTGTCTGGGGAATGGCAGATCTGCAAAGCTTAATAATTATTTATTTATTTATTTTTTTAAGTAAATTTTTATTAATTGTTTTCAAAATCCAAAAGACGTAATCAAACGCAGGATGAAACACTCTAGAAACCCATAACGCTCCCCTCATTCCCCACCCAACAAGTCTCTCTCACTTGATGTATTTAGTCTCTTTATAGTTACAGTTCTCAATTGCAGGCGTTCATATTGCTAAGTGGTTCCCTAACACGTGTTCGTTCCGGATCCCGGGCTGTTAATGTATTCTCCAGAGCCACCACTTCAATAACATTCACCAAAATGTAATGATGAATGCTTATCATGTCTACACCCTATTTTTCTCACATTGGGTAGAAAAAAAAATCTGGCGACTCGTTCTCTTTTAGCCCTCCCCCCCCCCCCCCCCCCCCCCCCATAAAAATGAGACTAAAATCAACCAAGCCTGCCGATATTAAAGGGACCTTGTCAAATTATTTTTCAGTATGATACTAATACTGCCCTTGAATAGTGCCTGGGCAGACCTTTCAGAATATATGTAAAAATTGTTATTCTACCCTTTTGTAGTTCTCTTGCTATACGTACGCATCTTTACACCCAGCAGGCAGCTACCTTCAGCCGTAAAAGTAATTGACTGGACTAGTGAATAGTGACAGTATACAATTGTTATTTTTAAGTATCCACGCCTATCCAAGCTGGTATTCTGTCCCTTCCCCCTGTGCTAAAGTTACACTGAATCTCTCAGGCTTCTACAGGCTCCTTCTGTTGGGGAGAGATAGGAGGGAAGAGGTGTTTTGTGCTGCAATGCGTGTGCTGTCTGTAAGAGATTTCTATGTGTTTATATGAGCTTTGGTTTTCCTATATACATGTAATATGTATCTGCTGAGCTAATACACACATTTTCTTACAAAAAACACACAGAAAAATCTCCAGCACACACTACACATCTGATACACGCAATGAAGATGTCAGATGAGCAGCTTCAAAGAGCACACCACTCTGTGCCTGTGTATGGACAGCATACAAGAGGATAAAGATCCAGAGGAGAGCAGTGCAGTCATGTCACTCACTATATGAATATTCATCCCTGGGGAGTGTGCTACAGAGAATGAAGTGATCCCTCACTGTTATTGACAGATGGAATGAATACCTTTTTTGCAGTTTTATAGAGGATAGGGGGGAGTATACATAAATAAAAGAAATGCATGAATAGAGAGCTTCACCAGTGCAATTAGAAAATATCAGGCTGCTTTCACATCAGCTGTATTGCAATTTCACAGCAGATCTGACAGATGTCGCCGCACCTGCCAGATCTATTGCGTAATGACTGACTTGCGGTAGCGATCTGGCAAGCTCCATTCATTCTCTATGGGCTTGTGGTCAGGTGCGGCAAGTGCAGTATTGCCGAATCCGACACTTGCTGCACCGCAGAAAAACGTTAGCAGTGTCTTTTTTTTTTTTTTTTTTGTGGCTGCAAGTGCCGGATTCAGCAACGCCACACTTGCCGCACCCAACCGCAAGCCCCATAGAGAAAGAATGGAGCTTGCCAGATCGGTACCGCAAGTCAGTCGTTACGTGGTAGATCTGGCAGGTGTGGCGACATCTGCCAGATCTGCCGTGAAATTGCAATACCGCTGATGTGAAAGCCTTACATATGAATTTTTGATCTGACTGATTCCTTTTTAACTGATTTTGTCAACAGTCTGTGTATGAGGTTCCCTGACATATTGTCAGGGGAGATTAAAAATCTGGCATGTCTGATTTTTGGACTGCCAATCCTTTTGTCTAAGAAATAATCCATCATGATAAAGGTCTACCTGCGGCTTTCCCTTTGAGAACACCGTAGCTCTCAGCACAAGTGCTCCTATGTAGTAGACGAGATAGCTGGCACCCTAATTATCAATTATCAGTCTACAGCTATCAAAAGTATATGGTGGGAGCTTTACTCAGGGCACTTTTTGTACTTTTGCAGACAGCAGTGAGGGGAGCTCTGACTTAACGTCTTCTTGGGACAATAAGGAAGACCTGATTTATCTTCCGGCACACACAGAGTTCTTGATACAGTTCTCAGATTTTCTTCAGCATGTGTCATGTGTTTTCTTTGAAATCTGACAGTTTTCTTTCACTTCCAGGTGTCACAGCTTCTACACAAAGCGTCATTCCAGAGCTCTGTATTTGGGAGCCAAAGCGATTCAACTCAACAGCAACAGTGTTCAGGCTTTGTTATTGAAGGGGGCAGCATTGAGGAACATGGGCAGAGTACAAGAGGCAATCATTCACTTTCGGGAAGCAATCCGTCTAGCTCCATGTCGATTAGACTGCTGTGAAGGTAAATGATGGTAAAATAGATTTTTCAGGCAATTCTGCTATCCGTCAGTGAATACTGACTAGGTTTCGATCAGTAATCTATTAACCCCTTCCCGACACAGGACGTTGTACAACGTCCTGGCAGATTTGAGATGCTGCTGCTCTGTGACAGCCTGTAGTTGACTCCACAGGGGTTGGATTAAACCCCTTTCCCCCCATGCCCAGGACCCCTCCGATCGGCAGTTTAAAAGTGAAGCTGCCGATCGGAGGGTATCATAGGGATTCACCTCTCCAGATCTGATTGGAGCTCTCCAATCAGATCTGGAGGGGCGGATCAGCAAGTGCCCACCCCTTCTCACCCCCCTCCCGCTCCATGACCAACAGGGGCACGCCCCGTTCCCCCCCCCCCCCCCCCCAACCGCCCTCCCCCCTCTATTATTATGTATATGTCGGCGGGCTGCACCCCTGGGTGCACCCGCCGGTAACACTGCCTGGTCCCCTCCTACAGGTCTTCCCCCCCCCCCCCCCCCCCCTTCCCCCAGGCAGCCCCACCTCCGCCCTGTGTCCTGGCCCCCCCCTCACCTCCTGCGGCGGGCTGCACATGTCGGTGCACTTGCCGATGCGCCTTCCCTGCCTCCGCTGCTGCGCCTGCTCTGCCTGCTGGTCGGTGGCCCCGCCTCCACTCCCGGCCTCCTCCTGCTCATCGGTGGATCGAGAGGGTGTGTGTGTGTGTGTGTGTGTGTGTGTGTGTGTGTGTGTGTGTGTGTGTGTATGCATGGACGTGTGCGTACAGGAGCATGCGTGGACGTGTGTGTGCATAGATGGTCGTGTGCGTGGATGTCAGCGTGCGTGCGTGGATGTCGGCGTGTGTGGATGTGCGTGCGTGGTTGTGTGCGTGTGTGGATGATGGGTGCATAGGTTGATGGATGGGTGCATAGGTGGATGGATGGGTGCAACAAGGGATCAAGTGTCCTCTTGTTGTAGTCTCTGGGATCATAGTCATGGTGCACTGTATGACAGATCATTGTCATACAGTGCACCATAACTCTGACCCCAGAGGCTGTAGGAAGAGGACACTTGATCCCTTGCTGCAGTCTCTGGATTGAGCAGAGGCGATCGAGCGTCGTGGGACCTTCGTTGTGGACTACGTCGGATCTTTATAATAAAGATGGAGTCCGAATTTTGTTTGTGTTATTTTTTTCAAATAAAAAGATTTTTCTGTGTATTTTCTGACTATTTACCAGAGATTCCTAATGGCGGGTCTAACATTGGCCCTATATTATGAATCTCGGGCTTTAGTGCCAGCTGCCAATAAAAAGCTGGCATTAACCCCTTTATTACCCAGTTTGCCACCGGCACCAGGGCAACTGGAAGAAACAGGGTACAGCGCCAGAAAATGGCACTTCAATGAGTGCACCATTTTCTGGGGCGGCTGCGGGCTGCAATTCGCAGCATGGGGAGCCCAGAATGCTTTGGCCTCTCCATGCTGCGGATTCCAGCCCCCAGCTGCCTAGTTGTACCTGGCTGGACCAAAAATATGGCGGAGCCCACGTCATTTTTTTTCTAGAATTAGTCCTAGAAAAAAAAAAGGGCTTTGCTGTATTTAGATGCATAGTGAACACTTTGAACCCCCAGGTGCTTCACAAATTGATCCGTAAAAATGAAAAAAGAAAATTTGTGTGGAAAAAAAAAAAAAAAAAGTACTTTTTCCTTCTTACGGAAGCACCTGGGGGTTCAAAGTGCTCACTATACATCTAGATGCGTTCCTTGGGGGGTCTAGTTTCCAAAATGAGGTCACTTATGGGGGAGCTCCAATGTTTAGGCACACATGGCCTCTCCATACGTGACATGGTGTCCGCTAACAATTCCAATAGTTAGCGGACACCATGTCGTGTATGGAGAGCCCCTGTGTGCCTAAACATTGGAGCTCCCCCACAAGTGACCCCATTTTGGAAACAAGTTCCCTGGGAGGTCTAATCTAGATGGGTTGTGAGCATTTTGAATCCCCCCAGGTTCTTCACAAATTAATCTGTAAAATTGAATAAGTACTTTTATCTCCACACAAATTTTTCTTTTTTCATTTTTACAGATTAATTTGTGAAGCACTGGGGCGTTCAAAATACTATCACCACCCATCTAGATAAGTTCTCTGGGGGGTCTAGTTTCCAAAATAGGGTCACTTGTGGGGGAGCTCCAATATTTAGGCACACAGGGGCTCTCCAAATGCAACATGGTGTCCGCTAACAATTTGACTAAAAAATCAGCTCCAATTGTTAGCGGACACCATGTTGCATTTGGAGAGCCCCTGTGTGCCTAAATATTGGAGCTCCCCCACAAGTGACCCCATTTTGGAAACAAGTTCCCTAATCTAGATGGGTGGTGAGCATTTTGAACACCCAGGTGTTTCACAAATTCATCCGTAAAAATTAAAAAGTACTCAATTTTTGTGGGGAAAAATAAATTTTTTTAGCCTGAATTTTTTTTTCATTTTCACATGGGCAACAGGATAAAATGGATCCTAAAAATTGTTGGGCAATTTCTCCTGAGTACACAGATACCTCATATGTGGTCATAAACCACTGTTTGGGCGCACAGCAGGGCTCAGAAGGGAAGGAGCACCATTTCACTTTTTGAATGGAAAATTACCGTATTTTTCGCTTTATAAGACGCACCGGATTATAAGACGCACCCCCAAATTTGGTGAAGGAAATGAGAAAAAAAATAGTTTTTAATGTTAAATGGGGTCCGTCTTATAATGCCAGTGTCGTCTTACAATCTGTATATATGTCCCTAATCCTGGTACATAAACCCCCCAATTCTGGTATATATATCCCTCATCCTGGCATATATGTCTCTCATCCTCGTATACATGTCCCCATCCTGGTATGTATATTGCTCATCCTGGTATATATGCCCCCCATTCTGTATATATGCCCCTCATTCTGTATATATGCCCCCAACCTGGGTATATGTCTCCATCCTGTTTATGTTCCCCCCATCCTGTGTATGTGCCCCCCATCCTGTGTATGTGCCCCCCATCCTGTGTATGTGCCCCCCATCCTGTGTATGTGCCCCCCATCCTGTGTATGTGCCCCCCATCCTGTGTATGTGCCCCCCCCATCCTGTGTATGTGCCCCCCCCATCCTGTGTATGTGCCCCCCCATCCTGTGTATGTGCCCCCCCATCCTGTGTATGTGCCCCTCATCCTGTGTATGTGCCCCTCATCCTGTGTATGTGCCCCCCATCCTGTGTATGTGCCCCCCCATCCTGTGTATGTGCCCCCCCATCCTGTGTATGTGCCCCCCATCCTTTGTATGTGCCCCCCCATCCTGTGTATGTGCCCCCCCATCCTGTGTATGTGCCCCCCCATCCTGTGTATGTGCCCCCTATCCTGTATATATACCCCCCATCCCCAACCCTATATGGCCATCTTCCCCCCCAGACTACCATGGCTCACCGAGGGGGTACAGCTGCTCAGCGGGGGTGCCGGAGGGAGGTTCTCGTGGGGGACACAGCTGCAGGACCAGAGCAAGCAGAGATGTACCGGCAGCAGTAAGCGGTGGGCGCCGCCATGTTTTTGTGGCTGGCTGCATTCATTAACATTGCAGCCAGCGGTAGAGGCTTCAACAAAATGGCCCCGGCCATAATGGGGACCCACGGCCATTTTGAAGCCTCTACCTCTACCGGCCAGCTACCACAACAAACATGGCGGCGCCCACCGCTTGCTGCCGCCGGTACATCTCCGCTGCTCCGGTCCTGCAGCGGTGCCCCCCACCCACCGGAACCTGCCTCCGGCACCCCCACTGGGCAGCTGCACCCCACAAACCCCCTTATAATGGTAATATTTAATGTTTAATATTTTTTTTTTTTTTACATGCGCTTTTTAAGACGCACCCCCGTTCCCCCCCAAAGTTTGGGTGGAACAAAAGTGCGTCTTAAAAAGCGAAAAATACAGTAGCTCCAAAAGTCAAATTGCGCTCCCTCCCTTCTGAGCCTTGCCGTGCGCCCAAACAGTGGTTTATGACCACATATGAGATATTGATGTACTCAGGAGAAATTGCCCAACAATTTTTAGGATCCATTTTATCCTGTTGCCCATGTGAAAATGAAAGAATTGAGGCTAAAAGAAAATTTTTGTTGGAAAAATTAAAACGACCATTTTCTCCTTCCACTTTGCTTTAGTTCCCGTGAAGCACCTGAAGGGTTAATAATCTTCTTGAATATAGTTTTGAGTAGCTTGAGGGTGCAGTTTTTGGAATGGTGTCACTTTTGGGTGTTTTCTGTCATGTACACCCCTCAAAAAGTCTTCAAATGTGATGTGGTCACAAAAAAAAATGGCTTTGTAAATTTTGCTGGAAAAATGAGAAATTGCTGATTAACTTTGAACCCTTATAACTTTGGAACAAAAAAATTTTTTTTTTTCCAAAATTGTGCTGATGTAAAGTAGACATGAGGAAAATGTTATGTATTAACTATTTTGTGTCCCATAACTCTCTGGTTTAGCAGAATAAAAATTCATAATTTGAAAATTGCAAAATTTTCAAAGTTTTTGCCAAATTTTTTTTTAGTTTTTTCACAAATAATTGCAAAAATTATCAACCTAAATTTAATACTAACTTGAAGCCCAATATGTCACGAAAAAACAGTCTCAGAATCGCTCGATCCAATGAAGCTTTCCAGAGATATTACCTCATAAAGGGACACTGGTCAGAATTGACAAAAATGGTCTGGTCATTAGGATCAAAATAGGCCCGGGGGTGAAGGGGTTAAGGAAATTGATATCTAATTTGATTGCCAGCGTACATCACTGGAGGGGAAGGGGGGATATACATCACCGGGGGCACATAGAGCTGGTAGGCACAGATATCCGACGGTAGCACATGGCTGCGAGGTACAGAGATTTTATTTTCATATATTGTGCCATTGACAAATAAAAATCCCCAAAAAAAAAAGCTAGATTTAACATAAACTTTAGATAAATGTGTAATTACCGATTCCCTATAATAATTTTTATTTATATAGCGCCAACATATTCCGCAGCACTTTACAATTCAGAGGGTATACGATACAAATATATATAATGAAATACAGTACAATATGAGACCAATACAAATATAATACAATACAGACCATGTGAGACGAAAAGTAATTAAATACATCATTGAGCCCATTAGGAGTGAGGTCCCTGCTCGCAAGCTTACAATCTATGAGGAAATAGGGGAGACACAAAAGGTAATAGTAACAAATGATGTCATATATGGTCCAGCCATCAATATAATAATTAGGGATTCACATAAAGCTGCATGAATCGTTCACCAGCCAGGATCTGTACAAATACAGATAAAGTGCTATATAATGCATGGGGGTGTAGAAAGATGATACAAGAGGCCAGATTAACGCTCGCTCTGCTCTCTTATGAACATATAACTTGTTTGTGGCACAAATCAATGATTGGGGGTTGTGTACTTGATTTACTTGCCCAATCGATACATCTGAAATTTTTTAGGTGACAATCGCTTTAAAGGCAACCGACCACCAGGAGTTAGTGCTATGCAGCAGGTGATGCACATGTGCAGCATGACGTCGCTATGTTTTTTTGTTTTTTTATTACTCCCCTGTGGGCTTGTCTTTCGACTGTAAACCAGACCCCCACCTCTAATCACGGAGTGGGTGTTTGGCTTACAGCTGAAAGACAAGCCCACGGGAGGCAAAAAAAATGAGATTTCATGCTGCACATGTCAATCACCTGCTGCATAGCCCTAAATCCCGGTGGTTGGTTGCCTTTAAACATGTAAATATAATTTTCAAATTGTATTACACACAGTAAAGGCCACCTTACCCACACATATCTGTGACCAACTTCTGAACAGATCTCTGGTTGCAGTGAAATCATGGATACATTGCTCCATTTTGTGGCTGTGTACAACATGGAGCAATGTATCCATGATTTCACTGCAACCAGAGATCTGTTCAGACGTTGGACACAGAAGTTGGTGTGTGTAAAGCGGCCCTAACAGCTTTTTATCTGGTCTGTGTTTTGCTTTGCTTTTATATTCTAGCTCAGCTTGTCATTCATCTTGGTCTGTAGACTGTTCCGCTGGATGGTTAAGCCGAGGTATTCTGTAATGTTTCTCTCTACTGTATAATTTTTCTTTTTTATTTCAGCTTGGCATGTAACGTAGAGACCTGGCACTGCTGCTTTAACTTTTTCTTACATAGAGTTGCTACCAAGCAGTCAGTCATCTGACAGAGACCACTTGTTCTTCTCTCTCCAGGGCTCATTGAGTGTTATCTGGCATCGAATAGTGTCCGGGAAGCCATGGTCATGGCCAATAATGTTTACAAAACCCTTGGAGCCAATGCACAGACACTAACTCTTCTGGCAACGGTGTGCTTGGAAGATCCAGTAACTCAGGAAAAGGCAAAAACCCTTCTAGACAAAGCGCTATTCCAAAGGCCAGATTACATAAAGGCTGTCGTAAAGAAAGCTGAACTACTCAGTAAGTAACTAGGGCACACCACTGGAATACATGATCACATAATATGAGATGGAAAGTCTGTAGAAAGTCTACTGGTGTTCCCAACAAACTGCTGTGCATGTATCTTTTTAAAGTGTTATTCCCTCAATTTAATTCACATCTTGGTGGCTTAATATCTTCATATGAATTAAGTTGTTAAATGCAATCAGTATCCAAATGTGCTGGCTCTTCCTGATATTTCCCTGTAAACTCACCTATTAAAGGCAGTTACTTGTGTATTCGTCTTGTAGGGCACACGTGCTCAGTAGATTCCTGCTATTCTTCTATAGTGGGTATCCTCCTCTTACCATGCAGTAAGCCAGTACACGTGATTGCATTGTCTCCCGGCATAGGGTGGACATGTTCAGTGTGCGTTTATGATGAAGCAGGGTAAACACAGGAGTACCAGTGGGTAAACCATCATTGTTGTTTTTTCATATGGTCAGAAATGTTCATGTTCTCAATATTTGTTATAATGGACACTTCCTACCTACAGTCGGAAAATAAGTACTTGATACACTACAGATTTTGCAGGTTTTCCCACCCTCAAAAATGGAAAGGTCTGGAATTTCTATTGTAGGTACACTTCAGTTGTGAAAGACAGAATCTTCCGGAAAATGACATTGTATGATTTTTACATAATTAATTTGCATTTTACTGCATGAAATAAGTATTTGGTACAATAGAAAACCTGAATTTAATATTTGGTTCATAAACCTTGCATGGAGCCCCATACTGAGGAAGATTGACAGCCCTCTTGTGTTTCTTCCATTTTCCAATAATTGTGCCAACAGTTGTCCCCTGCTCACCAATCTGCTTACATATTGTCCTGTAGTCCATCTCAGCCTTGTGTAGGCCTACAATTTTGTCCCTGGTGTCCTTAGACAGCTCTTTGGTCTTGGCCATGGTAGACAAATTGGAGTATGATTGATTGTGTGGACAAGTGTCTGCTATACATGTAACGACTTCAAACAGGTGCAATTAATACAGGTAATGAGTGCAGAGTAGGAGGACTTCTTAGTTTTTCTTTAACAGATGTGTGAGAGCCAGAATTCTTGCTTGTTGGTAGATGATCAAATACTTGGAATAAAATGCTATTTAAATATATAAACACTAGCTGGGTGCCCGATGCAGATGCATCGGGATTCTAGCAGAGCGAGTCTCTGACTCGCAATGGCCGCTTCGCGGCCAATGCTTCGCGCTGCTAAGGCGACTCGCCATGCCCGCTGCGCGGGCATAGCGAGTCGCCTTAGAACTACTCGCAATGGCCGCTGCGCGGCCAATGCTTCGGGCGTATCCACATGACGACATTGACTCGCAGCGTGAGCGGACTCAGAAGGGGCAAAAAACCCATTCGTGATTATATAATAGATGTATGCAATGTGTTTGTTTTTTTTTTTTGTTTTTGTTTTTTTGTCTCACTATTGAATTATGAATATAATTAGATCTATCCCATTGTCCCCCAACTCCAGCATATTCATGTGTTTCATGTGCGTGAATGACCCAGGCAATCTTCATACCTGAATTCCATTGAGAACTTGTGGCAAGACTTGAAAATTGTTGTTCAGACTCCTCCACCCAATCTCGCTGATCTAGAGCTAATTTACAAAGCAGCCATTTCAGCCTCTAGATCTATTTGCAGCAGTGTCTTGGAGCATGCCGCAACCTTTTTTTTATATAGACACTTGTTCCATGTGAAAAGGCTCGTATCTTAACAGCCCTATAGATTTACATTGTCCAGTGTGTTGTCTAATTTATACTTGGACAGAACATGTCCGTATGATGCTGTTGTCTAAGGCTGCTTCCACACTGCAGTTTTTTCACTGATCAGTGTCCATCGGATTTGTGTGCCAAAACCAGGAGTGTCTCCAAAACTCAGAACAGGGGTCAATCTTTCAATTATAGTTTTTCTCTGCAAGTTCCTCTCCTGGTTTCTCTCCGGGTTTTGGCACACAAATCTGATGGACACTGATCAGTGAAAAAACTGCAGTGTGGAAGCAGCCTAAGGAGGCTCAAAAAGTTTGTTGTCTTTAGAAATGCATTACAAGATTTCTAAATGCACCTTTTACTTAATGAAAAACCATTTATTTGTAATGTGTCTGTGTAGGTCGTCTTCATACCATAATGAGCTACAACAGAATTTTAATTCCTGCAGGTCGAGAACAGAAATATGATGAAGGTATAGCACTCCTACGAAGCACGCTGGCAAATCAAAGTGATTGTGTCCTGCATCGTATGCTGGGGGATTTCCTTGTTGCTGTGAGTGAATTTCAGGAAGCCATGGACCAGTACAGCATTGCTCTCAGGTATTTGGACTGTGTGCATTTCTGTACATGTACAGCAAACCAGGTCTCCTCTCCATGAGGAGTCTTCAAGATGTTGGGTTCTGTTTACACTTGGCAGGATGCATATATTGCTGCGTATACGCAGCAGATCTGCAACAGTGTGTTTTCCCAGCATAGTCTATGGGTTTTGCTAATTCCCGTCCGCATGGTGCCAGTAAAAATACTCAGCAGATATACTGTGTATTTTAGTGTGGAAAAATTTGCATCATGTCAATTCTTGCTGTAGGTTTATCCGCACCAAATACATCAATATCCCGACCCTTGCCTCTGAAACAGGGCTTGTGGCCTATGCTAATGTGTGTGAATCTGTTAAAAATTTATTTGGAGTATGTATATAAATTGTGGGGACCTGGTGAGGGGTTGCATGATTGTTTAAAAACTACTACTTTGTTATAATCACTCTTTGATGTCTTCTCTGCTCTTCTACGCAATTTGCGTAGGAGCACAAGCTACGCCTATTCTGAAAGTTCTCTATGCACTGAACTGTCAAAATATCTACACCACTTTTGACAGTTCAGTGCATAGAGATCTTTCAGAATAGGTGTAGCTTGTGCTCCTACGCAAATTGCGTAGAACAGCAGCGAAGTCCCCGCTCTGGCTGCAAAAGCCGACAGGACATCAGAGTGTGTAAAAACTATTACTTTATTATAATCATTTAGCCCCTCACCAGGTCCCCACAATTTATATACATACTCCAAATACATTTTTAACACATGTACACACATTAACATAAAGCACAAGCTGTGTTCCTGAGGTGTCACGAACATGAAATCAGTATAATCACTGCAAAGGAAGCAAGCGCAATAGGGTCTTATTTTAAAAACAGAGTGGCTTTGAAGCCGTAATAATCACTGCTCCCCTTTTCAGGTTGTGTAGCACACAACCAGCATAAGAAAAGCGTAACAGTGTCTGCAGTAGGACCCGCACCTCCACGTGCAATGTGGTAGATAATCCAAGGATTCAAAGGGGCAATGTGTTGCCGGTCCGCGCTGCCACAGAAGACACATAGCCAAAAGCTTCAAGTTACTTCAGGTTTATTGGATCCATCCGATGCATTTCAGAGCCTGCTATGCTCCTTCATCAGGGAATACATCAATGTATCATCAGGGAAAACATGATGTATTCCCTGATGGAGCATAGCAGGCTCTGAAACGCGTCGGATCGATCCAATAAACGTGAAGTAACTTGAAGCTTTTGGCTATGTGTCTTCTGTGGCAGCACGGACCGGCAACACATTGGCCCTTTGAATCCTTGGACGAACATGAAATGACACACAAGCAGGACAAATCTGCACCTTCCCCCACCAACAAATGCATCGTTTGTATGACCTCGTTTTTTGGTGCAGATTTTTGGAGACAAAAAAAAAACCGCACCACTATTCTCCTGTGCAAACCCACCCTTATAGCCTTTCATCGGTGATATACAATGAGCCTTCCATCTAAAGATTTCTCCTTCGCCTCATTGGGGGACACAGAACCATGGATGTTCTGCTGCTGTCCACTAGGAGGCGACACTAGGCAGAATCTGCAAAAGAGTTAAGTGGCTCCTCCTCTGCAGTATACACCCCTGGAGCAGGCTCTGCCTCAACAGTTTTTACTTAGTGTCGTTAGGAGGCACACCTAATTTTTATTTTCTTAAAAAATCAAAAAGTGAATTTTTTTTTTTTCTTTCAAGAAAGAAGAAAAGCGGGTCTCTGTCGAGACTCCCGGCATGGTCCCTCCTCGGCCCCCCACTGTTGGGGGCGCCTGATTTGAGGTCGACATTTTCCCCCCACATGCCACTCCTTCCTTGGCCCCCCACTGTTGGGGGTGCCTGGTTGAGGTCGAGACGATGGTCCTCCTTCCCCAGTTCCACACTGTTGGGGGGAAGGGGGACCCTGGGTTGAAGTCGAGGCTATACAGGAGCCCCCCGACGGTGGACGGCAGCATCCCTCCCTAATCACTCCTCCGGGGTTCTTAGGTTGAGACACCACAGGTATGGGCTGGAAACTGCTGCACTTCGACATACTGCAGCACCTCCAGAAGACTCCGCTCTGCTGAGTGCTTCCATTGAGCACTGGCTGCAGCACACTCTACTGCTGCAGCAGCCCCAGCTTTGCTGTGTGTACTTCTGTTGAACACATGCTGCAGCACAAGCTATTGTCTGCAGCAGCCCCAGGAGACCCAGCTTGGCTGAGTGCTCCTGATTGGGCCAGGGCCATCACCATAGAGCAGTCAGTAACCTTTCCAGGAGCACAGACTGTTCTGTGCCCCTGCAGCAGCCGGCACCTGTACCTGCGGCCGGATTACAGGAGACCCAGCACTCAGTCTCCTGTGGCGACCGCCACCATAGCAGCGTTGCCCATTCCAGGGGGTCCGGCGGGGTACTGGTCAGTTCTGGTACTTCCCCGAACCTCTGCGCCGGCCTGGCATCATTTGTGGAATGGGCTCTCTAATTTAGGCCACGGCTTCGGCCTCGTGCGAAGCCGCCGCCTTCTGCCACGCCCCCATCCCGCCCCCCGCATGATGACGATTACGCGGACGGTGTCATAGAAGGGGGCGGACTGGAGCATATAGGGTGCTTCTCACAGATCGCGAGAGCGCCTTGCGCACCATTTTGCTGACTCCGCCCCCATTCTTCATTGCTCCACCGCCATTACTAGCAGCAGCATCAAGTACTGCCTGCCACAGTTCCCCCTCCTGGCCTGGTACAGCCTGCCTCAGCGCCCCCTCCTGGCCTGGTACACAAAACTGCAGGGAAACGTCTCCAGTGGACAGCAACCTTTCCCTGGACTCCCAGGCCATGTCTCAAATACAGAGAACAATGTGGAGCCATAATTGCTTTCCTAGGCTATGTCTGTAGGACCCAGCAAGGGGTACAACTAGTGCAGCTCAGCTTTGCCAACGCTGTATACCAGCGGCAGACAGCGCTTACACTATGTGGGGGTACAGTACCGGATGATTTGTCTGCGGTACCGCACAGAAGCCAGCAGAGACTTCTTGCCACTGCCTTTGCATTCTTTTCTCCCCTATCCTCCTCTGCATACATTCCAGCAGACGTTTACAGGGATATAAGGAGTCATTGCCTTAATCAGATGCATGTAAATATCACTCCGCAGCAAAGGAGGTATCACGGCTTCCGCCGTACGGGGCACACAGGGGTTTTGGAGGCTACAAGTAGCATAGCTTTCCTGTGCGGCGGTCTCCAATGGCAACCGCAGGACAACCAGCAGTTAGATAATCCTGCTGCGGCTTATTCTCCGCCCTCTCTACACCATCCTAGGTGCAATAGAATAATACAAAGGGCAGTGCAAACACGTCAGATCGTCCAGCACTGGGTTATCCCAGTGCCGTAGTAACGTCCCCGATTCCCGAAGCCGTACATGCAGAGTCTCTCTGTCCAGCGACCGAATCACCTAAACTGGATCCCCAGCATCCACCTGTCCTTAAACACAACTCCTCGTTAAAGACGCAACTGACCGTCAGGTCAAACAACTGACCAGATCAGTGTTGCAGCTTCAGGGCCCTTACTAGCCCCTACATTCACTTCAGTCTGGCCAGCAAGAGCCATCATGGCATTGGCAGGTCAACCAACCTCAGCTGACTACCTAATGCATGCAGCCCCGCACGCTAATTGCTCAGCAATAGCAGCTTCCAATGCCAATTCCATTAGACGTGCCCTCCGGTTATGTGAAGGGAAAAACTGACATGATCTCCAAGGAGCCTCTCAGACGGGTTATCGGTCGCTATGCAGGCACCTGTCCCTGGCTACCCAAAAAGGTAGCTCATTCCGGCAGAGCCAGTCGCACCAATCCAGATCAAAACGTCTCTACTGCCAAAAGGCCCAAGCATTTTTTCTACGCCGTAAAGTCTCTCCTCATCATTTCAGGGATCACTGTACTTGTATCACGCGAGTACAGCAAGATCCATACTGGACCTAACGCAACTAAACAATCATATCCGGATGGGAGATTCCCGCATGGATGCTTTCATTGCACAAGAAGTCTTCCTTGTGTCCATAAATATACAGGACGCCTACCTGCATATTCCAACTACTAACCAAAAGTTCCTTAGATTTGCAATCAAACAGGAACACAATCGAACGAGAACACTACCAATTGTGACACTCCTGTTTGATTTCACTACAGCTCCCTAAGTTCTCACAAAAGTCATGGAGGACGTCATGGTCCTCCTTCCATACCTGGACGTTCTACTTATCTAAGCACCGATCCTCGCGGACTGCGAACACAGCGTCTCCAGCACTGTAGACGCTATAATAAGATAGAGCTGGTCAGCCTCCACAATTCCACTCCTCTTTTAACAGTTCAATATATCACAGCACAAGTCAATCTTACACAGGACACTGCTCGGGGCCTGCAGCTGGCAGTCTGCACCCTCTTTCTTCGGTCTCTTCTGTCCTTCAGAATTGCCAGGCAAGTCCTAGGCAAGATGATGGCAGCAATAGAGGAAGTCCCCCTTGCATAGCTACTCAGACCACCTTCACTCTCCATGCTCAATTCATGAAACAAGAACCTCAACCTTGACAGTAGTTTTCACCTGCCGTCTTTAACCAGGCGGTCTCTCCACTGGTGGCTCCGGCCACACTCTCGCGGGGAAGGTCGTTCACTCCAACAGGCTGAAAAGTTCTGGCCACTACCATGAGCCTGACAGGATGGGGTGCGGTGTGCCCCATCACAGAACACAGGGCAAATGATCCTGCCCCGGAATCAAGAATGCCCATCACAATCTACGGATTCACCCTACCCCCGAATGCTAGGTTCCCTAATAGACGACAACAATGCCCGAAATGCGGACAACCAAAAACAGATATGGTGCATGGTATATGGCTGTGTGGGGAGGTGCAGAGACTATGGAAGCGGGTGGAAGCCTTAGCGAGGGAGGTGACCGGCAAAACTGTTACATTGGATATGCTTGCCTGGTTGTTTCATTTCCCGGTATCTGGAGTGTGGGAAGGCAAACCTGCTAGAATACTCCATATGCTAGCAATGGTTACCAAAAGGCTAATCCTGAGGGACTGGCTATCTGGGCACAACCCTGGCATGACTGGTATACTCAACGAATTGAAGGCAGTAATGCACGTAGAATGCCTGGAAGCGGCAAGAGATAAAGACGCGTTGATGGGGAAGTTTTTTGAGACTTGGAGAGGGTTCATAACCACTAAGCTATCGTCAGCAGAACTGCACTCAGTAGTCCTACCATTTGTGCAATCGTCCTGGTATCTGCTGGAGGAGTTACAAGGGTCCTTGGGAAGGCTACGGGTATCCCCTGCTCCAGGCGACTCGGGGCAGGCGTAACACTTTTTCCATTTCATTTCTTATGACTGTTAGGAGATGTGACTATGGTGTAGTTTTATGTATTGATATATTGTCTTTGGGAGATTGTTTGATGTATTTTCGCTGTAACTATTGATGGCTGGGGGGTATGGGGGTTGGATTGTTTTTCTTCTTTTCCTTGTTATTAAAAAATGAAAACTCAATAAAAATATTAAAAAAAAAAAAAAAAAAAAGAATGCCCATCAACCTACTGGAGATTCAGGAACTAGTCCTATCACTGAAGTCCTTCAGCCACCTTTTGCCAGGCTGTTGCATCACCATACAGTCAGATAATGCCACTGCTGTGGCATACATCAATCACTAGGGCGGAACCCGCAGTCTCCAGGCAAAGGACGAAGTTCATCACGTACTTGACTGGAAGAATCCACATACTCCGTACTATCAACCGGTCGCATACCGGGTGTAGACATTCAGGAAGCTGATTCCTTCAGCCACAAAGGGATGGTCTCACGGGAGTGGTTCCCACACCCTCACATTGTCCCACGAATCTACCAGCGCTAGAGAACCCCAGAGGTGGACCTCATAGTATCACCCCTCAATGCCAAGATTCCAACCTTCTTGACCAGGTCCCATGACCCATAGTCAATAAGAGCACATGCACTGGTCCAGGGCTGGACCCGTTTCCGTCTCCCACTCATAGCAGCTATACTATGGCGATTGCCAGACCGTCCAACCGGACAGTCCAGACCTGCTCCCTCAGGACCTGTTCTACCGTCAGAATTCCTCAACTGCGGCGTGGCCCTTGAGAACTAGGTCTTAACCCAAGCTGGGTTTTCTCAGGATAATGTAGCGACCATGACCAGAGCGAGAAAACCAGTCTCATCAAACAAATACCGTCGCACATGGAAAATCATATTTGTGTTCTTGGTGCACCTCTAGAGGCCATTCTCCTTGGCCCCATTCCCTACCCAGAATTCTCAGTTTCCTCAACTGAGGCCTGTCCTACCCGTAGGACCTAAACCTCGTCCTCATGGCTCTACAAGAACCACCCTTTGAGTTTCTTGGGGCATTCACCTTAACATTCTCATACACAGTGATGTTTTTTGGTGGCAATTACTTCTTCCCGCAGAGTATCAGAACTTCAGAAATTGTGGCACTCCTTTTTTTTTTTTTTTCCAGCGCTCTCATGTAAACCACCTCTTCTCGTCTCCTACCATCACAGGGTCGCCCTACAGCCGGTCCCATCCTTTCTTCCAACGGAGGTGTACTCCTTCCACCTAAATGAAGACATCTCTCTGCCATCGCTGCGCCTGTTTCCAGTCCATCGGGTCGTGAAGGCTCTACATATGCAGGACATCGATGTATCCAGGACAGTGCCCCTTTAGGAAGTTGATTTTTCTCTTCCTTCTTCCAAAGGGCAGAAATAGACATATCAGCCTCTAGGCTACTCTAGCTAGATGGATTCGACCAACCATATAAGACGCTTATACCTTCAAAAACACCGCCTCTCCCTGCTGGCTCATTCTCCTACGGCTGTGGGGGCCCCTTGGGCCATCCGGCTCCAGGCATCAGCACAGTATAGTGTGTTAGGCAGCCGAACTGGTCCAGCCACACGCATCTACAGCCACTACAATGCTCACACTCCGCACTCGGCAGATGCAGGTTTGGTTAGACGTGTCCTCCAGGCGGCAGCAGCCCTCCTGTTGGTACATAGTTCTTCGCTGGCCATGTTCAGCGTTACTAGTTCCATTGCTTTTCCCACCCAGGGACTGCTTTGGGACGTCCCATGGTTCTGTGTCCCCCAATGAGGCGAAGAAGAAAAGGAGATTTTTGTCACCGTAAAATCCTTTTTCTTGGCCTCTAATTGGGAGGCACAGCTCCCACCCTATTGCCATTTTGGGCCTTTACTATTATTAATCTGTTAATTCTTACCTGTTTACACATGGACCTGTTTGGTTACAGGCCTTGTTCCACTGTTGTTACTTTAACTTTTAACTGTTTACACAGGTTTACCTGTTTGGGTACAGACCTTGTTGTACTGTTATTACTCTGTTAACTCTCCTACTGCTTTAGCACAAAACTGGTGAGGCAGAGCCTGCTCCAGGGGTATATATTGCAGAAGAGGAGCCACTTAACTCTTTTGCAGATTCTGTCTAGTGTCGCCTCCTAGTGGACAGCAGCATAACACCCATGGTTCTGTGTCCCCCAATTAGAGGCTAAGAGAAAAGGATTTTACGGGGAGTACACAAAAATCTCCTTTTCCTGCTGTCTATTACTCTATTAGACGCACATACACACATGAATAATTACTGGACCATATAGTTGGGGTCATGTTCAGAATATCATCTGTCCCTACTGCATCCCAAGTATCACTTTTTTACATATGATCACAGCTCTCTCTGTATATTTTATAAGGCTTTCTTCATACAGACTTCTCTGTATTTTATTATTATATAATTCTTTCACAGTAAAACTGAGATTTCTGTTGATTGACTTTAGTATTTAAGCCTTGTGTGAGAAAAAATAATCATTTAGGTTTTTGATCTCAATGGTTTCTCATATGAAAGAAAGAAAATCTCACAGCCAAGGGCTTTTGTTGATGTTTTCTATCCTTTTTTTAAGGGTTAAAGTCGCTTTTATTTTTTGTAATTGTGTGGATTTCTATGCCATCAAGCTGTTAAGGAGATTAAGACAGGAGCACAGATATGGTAAAGGTGACCTGGTGTAATTCTTGTCTATGCAATGAATGGGTTTCACTATGTAAAATGTACATTTAATGTCTTGCAGTAATGCACCATTCTGCAGCAAAGTGTGGAGCATGTGCACTGCCCAGATCTCTGCAGCAGAGCAATTAGCACTTATAGTAGACATCCACCCTTCATCTTATCCTTTAACGCATACTGCTTAATATTACAATCAGTGCAGACCCAGACGCCAAATAAACAAATTTTTTTTTTTTTTGATATGCATTAATTCTATGGCTAGAACTCAATCTGTTTTGTGCTTGTATTAACATTATCATTTTATTTTTCTTTACCAGCGCTTCATATTCTATTATATATGCACATAATTTGTCATTGGCTGCCACAATTTGTCATAAACGTCTATCTTTGGGTACTTGGTGCTGGCGTTATAACCATAAGGGTACAGTCATACGAGGCCATACCGGCGGCTAATTTTTTTTTTTTTTTTGTAGGCAATGCAGGGGCGTGGCCTATGGCCTGTGTTGCCTAATGTGAATAGGCGATGGCGAAGCCTTTGAGTGGTCACCTGGTTTCTCAGCAGTGCTCTGAAACCAGGCGAGCGCTCTGGGGCGATGTGTACACATCGCCCCATGTAACAGGGGACGGCGATCTTACAGGCGATGGGAGCCATAGGCTCCCATGTTACAGAATCGCTGCTGGCATTTTTGTACACCCCAGCGGCGATGGCACCTGTAAGATCGCCGGCGCGTCACCGGAGGTACCGGCGCATGTAAACATGTGACGGCGACGCGCCAAAAACGTGCGCCCGCCGCCACCGATGTCTCCAGCGACGTCACCTCGTGTGACGGTACCCAAGGGGTGAAGGGGGATCTTTTCCAGGGAAAGGTAGTATATGGGTGTGTATGTATATGTAGACAAATGTGTCATTTTGGTGGGGAAGGGGGGGGGGACACTTTATTATTTTTTTTTTTAAATTGGGATTGTCGAGCGGTACACACACTTACATTTA
Organism: Allobates femoralis; assembly: GCA_033576535.1. NCBI lineage: Eukaryota > Metazoa > Chordata > Amphibia > Anura > Aromobatidae > Allobates > Allobates femoralis. The sequence continues at coordinate 686,352,013 of JARQOC010000003.1, read as the reverse complement.
TATATTTAAGAGGGTATGTGTATATATAATGTATATAAAAATCAGGAAAAAAAAAAAGGACAGCACAAACTTAAGCAATAATTGTGGGTGCTATAATCCTGCAAAATGCAATGTCATATGCAGGTATACAAGCATACAAGAAGAAAATCAGACAGCATTCCAACATAAGTGAAAACAAGGGATTTTATTCAGCCCTTTGGTGCAACATTTCAGTGTTGGCACACCTTCCTCAAGCAGCTTACTCAAGCTGACTGCTTTTCTTTTTGTATTATTTGTGTATATATATATATATATATGTATATTTTATAGTTTAAGGGGTTTTCCCTTTCCAGTACTGGGCACACATCCACTTTTCTATGCTACAATTACTAGAAACAGCTGATATTTGGCCTACCGGGTCCATGGCTGCTCCAGGGATTGTTGTCAGGCTCCAGCAGTGACATCACAACAGCAGCACTGCAGCCAATTACTGAGATCAGAAGCTCATGGCATCTACTTTGGCAAACCATTAGATAGCGGACCGGTTTAATTCATCATTATGTATTTGGAAACACTGGTTTATAGTATAGGCAACACTCCAGTCCCAAACTCCAGTCCACAGGGTCTTGTTTTCCGGATGTCCTTATTGCACGGGTGAGAGAATGTGGCAACTTCTGCTATCTTTATAATGATTCAATGTGGCAACTTCTGCTATCTTTATAATGATTCCATTACTTGTGCAATGCTAAGGAAATCCTGAAATCTTTGGGGCCCCTGAGCACTGGAGTTTGGAAAACACTGATCCAAACCAAACTCCTGAGAATGCTGTGCGGCTGCTCAAGACTCCATATAATGGAGCATTGCTGGTCAGTCATACTGAGGTTTGCATTGGGTTTAGTTGCTTGGCCCTGGAAGCCCAGGATTTCACTGTACAATAATTTGTTATGCTTTTTTCATAGCCTGGATCCAAATGATCAGAAGTCACTGGAGGGAATGCAGAAAATGGAAAAGGAAGAAAGCCCAACAGATGCCACTCAAGAAGAAGACGTGGATGACATGGAGGGTAGTGGAGAAGAAGGAGACTTGGAAGGAAGTGATAGTGAAGCAGCTCAGTGGGCAGATCAAGAGCAGTGGTTTGGGATGCAGTGACCTGTCTGGATTAAATTCTTAATTTCTGGAGGCCTGTAATCCATGTCCAAGCAAAGTCATTGTAGGAGCCATATGGAGTCAGACTGAGCACCTGTAGAACCTCTTGTGATGTAGAAGTGCCAAGCACTCACTTCATTTCTGCATCAATATGAAAATAAATTATAATATATATTTTATTTTTTTGGGGTCGGGTGGAAAATCTGTTCCAAAAGTCCCTTCACATCGTCTATTATCAGTCTTTGGCCTGATTCACACATCCGTGTGGGCAAGGTCCACACTCAGGCCGCACACGTGGGTCTCCTGCCCCGAACTCTGACGCATCATGATACTCATCAGGCTGTTGAGTGTGGGGCAACAGCCACATGGATTTGAGAATCCAGCCAAATACTAATGAGGGATTCACAGTCTATGGCTGGATTCACATGTCATGATGGTCCAATCACGGACTCTATGCGTGGTTCTCCTGCCCTGAACAAATCCTAATGAGCATGCTTGATGCATCGCAGATCGAGTCGGGAGACCGACTGCCAGACCATATATCCGGACCTTAACACCCAGATTAGTGAAATGAACTCAAAGCATATAAGTTTAACAAGAAACTCTCGTTTGTTCCCAATGTATATATCCTGAGAGTGCTCTCACTCGATGAGAGAATTGTATGCTTGGCATCATCTCACATCTTCTTGTGCCTAGTGGATGATTCTATTAGCTTTCATCTTTACATAGCATCTTGGTTGTATCGTAGCTTTTACATATTGGTGTCTTGTCTTTAGATTGTATCCAGCAAAGAACATTGGAAAAGTCTGTTGTTTCCTACTTTTTTTTTTTTTTTTTTGCATTTTTTTATGCATTTTTAAATTTGTATGTATGTAGAAAATTAATATTTTTGTTTGCTTGTCATGTCAAACCTAATATATTTCAATTTGAAATACATTTTCATCTGTATTGGCTCAAAGTGAATTGAAAAGAACAAGTATTGTGTGACTGTATACAATGTATACCAGATTTGAAGTAAACCAGAAAGTTGCTTTTCTATTAAATAAAAGACAACCTTTTTATGTGTGTCTTTGGATTATGACTGTGATAATAATCCTGCCTTTACATGTTTCTAAAGGATTTTGATGAACAGGTGTTGCCCAATGAAAAAAATAATAGCCCTATTGAGGAAACGCTGAGGAAACGATGGGGTCCACAGTTAAGGATTTTCTTGGAGAGGGAGGGAAACTACTACAAACTGTATTTGAGTGGATGTTGTTAAAGGCTTAGGCCAGCTTCACACCATGGTTTTTTTGGGTTAGGGGCTTCCCGGTTCCAAATTTGGACAGCCCCGGTTCCAAATTTGACCCTCATATATCACTATGGGGCCAGATGGCTGTTATTTGCCATCCGGTTTGGGGCTTTTCCGGGAGGATCCGGTTCTGTCTGATTTTTGCATTGTACACAAAACCGGAGTCTGTAGCATTTTTTGTATCCTATGCAAAAATCAGACAAAACTGGATCCTCGCGGATCCAGCACCCATAGCATCATGCCGGGTCTCAGTCGCCTGGTGCTGAAAGAGAGGCGGCTGTTTAAAAGCAGCCACCACTGAATTTCAGCACCTGGAGAGCTCCACAGCTGAAATTTCAGCACCGCGGCCAGCTCCCCTGCAGCCGTGATGCTGAAATTTCAGCACTGGACAGCGCCAGCAAAGAAGGAGGCAAAAAGCAGGATCAGAGGCTGGAATTGCTTGTCTGTGGCTGTCAGTGTTTTGCAGGTTGCACGGGACAGAACCTGACAGAACCTGACCGTCAAATACATGGTGTGAAGCCGTCCTTAGAGGTCTTGCCAGTACACAATGGTAAATCTGGTCAGTTTTTGTTAATTATATTACCCCTTCTCTTGGTGTATTCACTTAGGGTTTTTTTCATTTTGCATCCAAAATGTGGTTCTAGAGATAATTTGACTTTTTTTATTTAGTGCTAGTTTTTATCATCTTTCCAATGGGGGAGTGTGAGTAAAACGTACCTTGCAGCCCCACCCTGATGTCTCAAATACGTTGGGGTCACGTGGTACGGTACTGTCACTTCCGCCAACATGTGACGTTCTGCACCCCCAGGGGAGGGGGTACCTAAGGTCTGCTTTTACTTTAGTGCCTCCTGTCCAAATGGGCACATGAAGTGAGAAGGGGTGCTTTACGCAACCTCTGGCGTAACTTCACACTCTCGCAACCCTGAGAAGCTAAGAAACCCTTTTCATTAGCCCCAAAGAAACAGTCTTGAGAGCCCAGTAGACCTGCCACCAGTTACTGATTAGATAAAGTCCAGTCCGTTAACAGGATTATATCGGGCCAGGAACCAGTCCACGGTAGCATATAACATTCAAACCGAGAACACAGACGTGGGAATTTGTGGCTGCTGACAACATGACAACATCAGTGCACATTACATACTGTCTGGGGGCTCAGAACTTGGGGATTCAGTAGCCACATACTAGAACACTAGCTGCCCAGATCTGTCCCAAGCAAAACATTTGCAGGAGTATTAGAAGATTCCCCCACTTCCCTTCCGGTCACTTTTACACCACTATATGTATGTGTATATATAGCTATGCATGTGTATGTATCTACTATATAATCGTCTAATTCTGTCTGTAACAAAAATCCCGCGTTGCTGATTGGTTGCGCCAGCCGCCTGCCACCAATCAGCGACAGGTGCAGTCCTGCCGCGAATTGGGGAGGGATTTGAACCACCCTACGTTGATTAGTCGCACGCAGTCGGCCGCGACCAAATCAGCGATATTGCCACGGGATTTAAACCCAGCTTGGCATTGCTTTATTCTTAAATCTTCATACATAAACTACATACATATTCTAGAATACTCTGCGCTAGAATCGGGCCACCATCTATCTAGTAATATATATTTCTCCTTTGCATCATTGGGTGATACAGGACCACGGGTGTATGCTTTTCTGCCAATAGGAGGACACGAAGTAAACAGAATTTAAGTCCTCCTCTGCAGTATACACCCACTTGCAGGAAGTAGGATTTTCAGTTAGTTTTAGCTTAGTGTCGCAAGGAGGCACAGGTGCTCTGTGTGTCAGACCACATTCATAGACAATTTTAAGCCTTTATTTATTTTACTTTTGTTTTTAAGTTTTATTCTTAAATTTTTCAGGCGACTGCAACCTTTAGGGCACCGCTCTCCTTTTACAAAGGGATCGTGCAGGGATACCCCACGATACTCAGTGCCTGAATTTCATTTAAGGGAAAATGCAAAGATAAAGAGAAGTTAGGGCATACATGGGATCAACACCAAGGAAATCCTGATGAAGCCGCATGTGAGGGGCGTAACGCGTGTGGTCTGGGCACTCCCGCCATATGACAGCACTTTCACTGGGCCACCATGATGACTCCGGCCTGCTGACTGATGACATTTCACATTTGATCTGGCAGCACCATATCGCTTATTCTTCCTATGTGTTAATAGTTGAATCTTATTGTGGGGCTATGTTGATGTTTCTCATTATGGGAACCTCACCTTAACATATACCTTTGGGCATGATTATGTGTTCTATCGGTCACAATCACTATAGTCTGACCTGTGTTCTGAATAGGATGATATACAATTTTTGTCATTTTGATTATGGGGTTTGTCTAATTTGATTATACCATTATATAGTCTATACTGCTCCTCTAATTCCCATAACTTGATAATCTTGTCTAGATTACAATATTGTTTAATACACCCTGGTATTACCATCAAGTGTGGGAACTTCACCACCATTATTTAATTGGTCACCTTTGATCTTATATATCTCCCTATAACACATTGTGTCCAGGTCTTTATGCCTATTGACTAGCTCCAATTCTATATTTGTACATGCCTATTATTTGTTTCTACCTCTAAATACAGACTGCTGCTGTTCCATTGTCTGATTACCTACTGTATGTTCGTGTTTCCTATTGGCCAGCGGTTTACGCTGTTCTCGCTGTCTTATGTGCGAGGGCCTAAATGCCTTTTAACTTTATTCACTCCACACAGTTTAAAAACATTCATCTATATATAAATATTTATCTCCTTCATGATTTCCTTGGTGTTGCTCCCATGTATGCCCTAACTTCTCTTTATCTTTGCATTGCTCTATTGTGGCATGGTGAGCACCCACTATTTATTATAGTGACATTGTAGTGCGCCCACACTCTCCCCACTTTTCAATCGGATCCCTCAAGGGCTCCGATCTCCACAATCATCATCAGAGGGTATCACGGAGTGTTGACTCCACTTTTTTCCTTCTGTAGCCGGGTCCATTTTTTTCCTGTATTTACTAGCCGGACCTTGTCCCTGTCACATCCTCAAGGGGTTAACCCTCTGGATGCACAGTACAGACTAAAGTGTCTGTGCAGGTTCTGCCACATCCACCTGCATTAAGAGGCAATGGAAGGGAAGCAGATGAACCCTCTCCCCCTCTCCAGTCAAGGAGAGTGGATGGAGGAAGCATCTCACTGCACTGTTTCAGAGGCAGCATCACCTAAGGACTGGAGGCTCCACATCTGTGGCACCTCTATGCCAGGACGCACACCTCCGGTAAGATGAGGGTGCAAACGATCATCGGGAACAATCTGGAGTCCAGCATATCTACAGGACAGGTATGCTGCACAGGCGGGCAGCCAATAAGTCATACTCTCAATTTCCTCTCACCAAAGAGGGTCTGGATTGAGGTCCGTAGGCATCCATGCCTTGTGCCCTCACTCCAGCATACCTGCATGACTGGTATGCTGCACAGGCAGGCAGCTAAACCCTCATCCTCTCCATTCCCTCTCACCAAAGACGGTCTGGATTGAGGTCTGCAGACATCCATGGCCCCCCAGTCATTCCTGGGGTTGCAGCTCTCTAACGATGACCTGGCCTTTCCAGCTCACAGATGTCTATGCGACGGCTCCAGCCAGGACACGCATCTTACGTCTGTGCATCCACAGCAGGGGGCTCTCCCGGCTCTACCCGGCTCTACCCGGCTACATCGCGTCATCGGCCAGTAGTGCCCAGATCCTGGCCAAAAATTTAGACCCTAGCTTTGGCCTGCATGCAAGCTCCGCCATTCCCGGCCACCCCTGGATGACGCGCACTTCTCAAACACGCCACCTTATTTTGGTGCCTCTCGGGCGAGACTTGCAGCACGCCTTTCAATGCCTGCACACGCCCCCTTCTCCCTCAGTATGCAGATAATCCGTTTCTCAGTGCCTCTACACTGCACAGTTAGCAGGAAGCCGTGCTGGAAGTGGCATTTTCTTTGGGGGACACTGCTGCCTTAGCCCTCCCCGTGATCGAGCCAGTGAAGCAGTGAGCTAACACTCTAGTCTGTGATTGACATGACAGTCATAAATTTGAGTCCAGGATAACGGGCTCACTACAAAATACATATCACCTTATAGCCCAAAAGTCTTCAGTCAACTAGCCCACAGTGCAGACATGCCACCCTACTTAAACGTAGGCACCCAAGAGCCACTGAGGCTGGACCCAGTGTACCTAGCCCTCCTAGGTGGTTTTTGTGTCCCTAGCTCAGACCGTGATCTCACTAGGAGATGAAAAACATGCATCCTGACAGTGCATCCTCTCAAAAGCTCATTAACTGCCTGCAAAGAAGATTTATCCTAAAGTGGTATAATGTGAGGCCACTGCACAGGGGTGTTCTTTTTAGAGAACAGGCACACCATCTCATACGTGTCCATCACAGCAGGTTACAGGAGTCCCCACTAGTGAGCGGAAATTCACCAACACTGGAACCCATTCCCGTTTGATACAGCAGGTTACACTGCCCGCACTACTACAACCTTACACAAAACTGAACCATGATATCTGCCATCCTATCAGATCGCAGAAATAGCCAACAAGCCATAGCCATGTTGCAGCGGTGAACGGGATCTGTCTCACTATCAAGTTAGCCAGAATTATACACTTATCACTCAACATTCCGCAGTTGTAACCATAACCTGTTCACTACTCAGTTAGATGGGCCCATCACCAATCTAGTACCGTACAGCGGTCATATACAGTGCGTTGCAAACTCCATTCTGTATACAGTAAGCCGGAGCCTACACGTCCTGCTTATAGGCCCTCAAATGTGCTTTGAGATCTGTCCACTACCAGTGGTCAGAACTAACCTTCAACACTCTCTGCAGCAACACTAACCATTCCCTCTGTTCACTGCTCTGTAGGCCTAAGTCTTCAACTGCCGTATACCATATAGTAGCAGTTCTTGCTTCCTACACTGTGCCTCACGTACGCAGAGGCCCTTTACGTGCACTGGACAGCACATATGCTAAGGTCGAAAGAGCACAGCTCCCTCTTAAGGCCCAGTTACACACACACACACACACACACATATTGGTGCAGAGATTGTTCGCAGATCTCTGGTTGCAGTGAAATCATGGACACATTGTTCCATTTTGTGACCATGTACAAATGGTACAATGTGTCCATGATTTCACTGCACCCAGAGATCTGCGAACAATCTCTGCACAAGTATCTGTGTGTGTAACAGGGCCTTTAGTTACCAACGGATAGAGACAACAGTGCTCCATGTATCATCATGTCATCATGTTAACTATCAGCCAAGCATGAGCAATGAAACAAACAAAATGCCTTTTTTTAAATAAAAAAATTATCTACAACACATACCTGCTCCCAAGCATCTGACATCATATAATTGCGGCTAAGAATAATTTATGACATTAGCCACCCTAGTCAAGGGGCAAGAAAGCCAGGTTACGGTAGCTGCACGATTATCCAGTGCACATAACTGCATACACCACAGAACGGCCTGCAGGATTAATTTACAGAATCCGTCAATTTACCAATGAGCAAGGCATCCGGCTTCCATACCTCCCATACCTGTCTGTCTCACCACCTTACGAGATCCGCAAGTCTATCCAGTGCACATCTCTAACTTGCAGGATCGCAAAGAAAATGTGTTAGAGTGGCACTAGAGGGCGATCCACCAGTCACATGCTGTACACCAATAATGAAAAGGAGGAAAGAACCAGAAAGCATGTACAAATGACCGGGATCAGAGAAACAGACCAATAATTCAAAAAAATTTTTGTAAATCTTTATTAACAATAATACAGAGAAATATGAGCAAAAAACACAAACAGAATAAAAACACTTAAAATGTGTGATGGGAAACCACCAACACAGCAATGACTATGGCCCCAGATGTCATCAGAATAGCTGTATCATGAGACCCAAACATGGGTTTAAATATTTGATTAGGACCTGCTGGTGACTAGACTCACAGGAAGGCAAGCCTGCTGACCTGAAGGAATGAAAAAAACAAGAGATTCCAGGACAATATAGGTGGCATTGATCAAAAAACAAGAAAATCATGAATAGCAATCATCAAACCCAGTTGAAAGATGATGCAGCTCAGCTAATATTGAATCAGAATATATTGCACCAATGTACAAAACAGTGAGATGCGACTCATAGACTCCTGTGATAAAGTATAGTACAGGGACCTAATGTCCCTTATGGAGTAACAAGAATGAAAGTCACAAATGCTATAATGTCAGTCCTGCCTAGGAGCTAATTAAGGACATAGTTCTGAGCTCAAAAACACAGGTCTAGGAGAGCACACCATAGACTGGAATGGTCAGTTCAGTTAATGCTGAGGCATCAAAAATCAATCACCTGTGAGCAGGGTGAGAAAACATGAAGGATAAACAAAAGTCAGGACAATGCAATACCAGTGCCTGGAAAAGGAATCAAAAATAAGTTATAGTCACCATAGCAGGTCAGGAGACCGGGGCACATAGCAGCAGGGACCGACGCGTATCGCCGCTCTAAAACAACGGCTTCATCCTCGGAAGCTGTGGGAGGAAGTGTTAGTTCTGCCCATATATATAATGCTATCTGTAATCATGATAAGAGTCACCTGTGTCTGCATGTGTGCAGTCTCTGGCCGTCAGGCTGGATGTGACGTATCGTAACTTAGAAGGAGGTGGGCGGGTAAATAGTGCTGAAAGTAAACAGAGGCTTAGCTCAGGACACAGCGTCTAGTTGCCTAGATACATCAGGCAACTGCACAGTTGAGACTGCAATCAAGATCTATGTAAGAGGAGGGGGGAGCAGCTCCGAGGGGAGAGATTAGTGACGTGGTGGATTGCAAAGCAAACCACTATGTCACAAAGACCGGCCGGTCTTTTGGACATTGTGTATGAAAAACCCCCATACGCGTCGGTCCCTGCTGCTATGTGCCCCGGTCTCCTGACCTGCTATGGTGACTATAACTTATTTTTGATTCCTTTTCCAGGCACTGGTATTGCATTGTCCTGACTTTTGTTTATCCTTCATGTTTTCTCACCCTGCTCACAGGTGATTGATTTTTGATGCCTCAGCATTAACTGAACTGACCATTCCAGTCTATGGTGTGCTCTCCTAGACCTGTGTTTTTGAGCTCAGAACTATGTCCTTAATTAGCTCCTAGGCAGGACTGACATTATAGCATTTGTGACTTTCATTCTTGTTACTCCATAAGGGACATTAGGTCCCTGTACTATACTTTATCACAGGAGTCTATGAGTCGCATCTCACTGTTTTGTACATTGGTGCAATATATTCTGATTCAATATTAGCTGAGCTGCATCATCTTTCAACTGGGTTTGATGATTGCTATTCATGATTTTCTTGTTTTTTGATCAATGCCACCTATATTGTCCTGGAATCTCTTGTTTTTTTCATTCCTTCAGGTCAGCAGGCTTGCCTTCCTGTGAGTCTAGTCACCAGCAGGTCCTAATCAAATATTTAAACCCATGTTTGGGTCTCATGATACAGCTATTCTGATGACATCTGGGCCATAGTCATTGCTGTGTTGGTGGTTTCCCATCACACATTTTAAGTGTTTTTATTCTGTTTGTGTTTTTTGCTCATATTTCTCTGTATTATTGTTAATAAAGATTTACAAAAATTTTTTTGAATTATTGGTCTGTTTCTCTGATCCCAGTCATTTGTACATGCTTTCTGGTTCTTTCCTCCTTTTCATAACTTGCAGGATCGGTCTGTCTGCCTGCAGCATTGACCCATGGGTCTACCATCTCAGACGTGTGCAGAAAACACAGCTGCCATGTATTCTATAGCAGTCTAGCTCAACGGCCTTATTAGATCTGCCCCACTGCCAGTGAACCAGTAATTCACATACCACATCCAGTCTGCAGCTCTAATCCATGCCTGCTGCGTTGAGACATGTCTCATATTCCATAGCCAGGTCAATCTGCCCCTTGGCACCATTCAACTGACGAATAAAGTGATCAGGAGGCTCCGTCCTTTATCCCAAAGCTGGACCCTCGTCCTCTCCTCCGTATCAATTATCTAACTGTGGAACATGGCCTCTGCCAACTATCCTAGTGGTCAGAACGCAACCACTATAATTTATAAATTGGTGCGCGGCACTCACTTCTTAATCTAGGAATGCCGGTTTCCATGCTTGTACTCAGAAATAATATATACCTACTATACCTTATATTTGCTACACAACCACAAGGTGACTTACAGCTCTTTACTTGTTAAAACTATTCATATGTATCCAACTTCTGTATATATGTATATGGGTTAAGCGCACAATCTGGCTAGTGGCTGGAACCTTTCTCTTTTAGTCTATAGATTGTTCTTGGTCTCTGTGTCTATTAATAACACAGTGAATTGATATAACCCTTTCTTGGGAATTTTATTGAACTTCTTTAAAACAATTTTAAAATTTTAAAACAATCACATCTAAAATCATAGCATGTAAAAACAATTTTTATAAAGGTTTTTTTTTTAACTAGATTTTTTTTGGGTTATGAGGGATCTTGATACAGTAGTAGGAGTTCCTCCCTCTGGTGCTTCCTCACGTTGTCCCTCTCTGCATGCCTGTAATATAAATATAAGTGTATTACTGTTGTACCCCTTGATTTTTTTGGCTTCCTGTATATGTTAATTCATTTGTTATATTGCTGGGGTTCTTTCCTTTTGTAATGATCGTCTTGCTTTGTTGCTTAAGTGTCAACCTGCAATTATTTAGTTTGTAATTTACCCTGCTTTTTACCAGGATTTGGAAGTATTCCTCTTTGTTCTCACCTGTATGGTATAACTGTCTTTTTTGCCTTGGTGCGGTCAGTGTTGTCCTTATTTCTTTCTGCAATCACAATATTGCCTTATCATTCACGTTATTTCTCTACTGCAGTGGTCATAGTTTGACTTTTCTATACCTTTTTGTGTTGGATTACATTCAATGCGGTCTCTCCTCCTCTCCTCCTTCTAGTTTCTATCTCTCCTCCACTTACTTGTGCCTAAACAGGGGGAGAATTAAGCTGTCAGCAGCAGCAGTGACTGAAAGATATATTGTGCATTTCAGAGAGGAGAGTTATACCATACAAAGACAATTATACCATACAGGTGAGAACAAAGAGGAATATTTCCAAATCCTGGTAAAAAGCAGGGTAAATTACAAACTGAATAATCGCAGGTTGACACTTAAGCAACAAAGCAAGACGATCATTACAAAAGGAAAGAACCCCAGCAATATAACAAAGGTAAATTAATTAACATATACAGGAAGCAAAAAAAATCAAGGGGTACAACAGTAATACACTTATATTTATATTACAGGCATGCAGGAGAGACAACGGGAGGAAGCACCAGAAGGAGGGACTCGTACTACTGTATCAAAATCAAAAAAATCTAGTTAAAAAAAAAAAACCTTTATAAAAATTTTTACATGCTATGATTTTAGATGTGATTGTTTTAAAATTTGTTTTAAAGAAGTTTAATAAATTTCCCAAGAAAGGGTTATATCAATATACTGTGTTATTAATAGACACAAAGACCAAGACACAGAGACCAAGAACAATCTATAGACAAAAAGAGAGGTTCCAGCCACTAGCCAGATTGTGCGCTTAAACCATAAAGTTGGATATATATGATTACGGTTTTAACAAGTAAAGGGTATACAAACACACTGCATCACCTGGGTCGGACAGCTGCCAATCAGAACAAGAGAGCTCCAGTGTTTAAGGTGTAGATACACAAATATCAGGACTTACAGCTCTTGCCTCATCCCATTAAACCTAAGCTGCTAGCTACCGCACTGTGACAGTTTTAGACTCACAGCTACATCATTATCACAGGATAGTCTGCGAAGCCTCTGCTTCAGTGTCCATGCCTGTCTGTCACCTCTTAACTCTCTTCTACAGAGCATTAACAAGTAATCTGACCTCCTCAACCAGAGCTCAGATCAACTACAGCAGATGCAAACCCTCTTCATGCAAGGTATAGTCTCAGACCCATCAAGGTCTCTGATGTCCACACATGAGGTAACCGAGCTTAATCAGGTGTCCCCCTCCAGCCAAGCTGCATTCAGGCACTCTGTAGGGTATGTTTTACCTCCTTACTCATTCCTCTCACTAATTTTCACAGAAAACGGCACCCTGCTCAGCATCTAGCAGGAGAGCTCCATACCTATTGACTCCCCAGTTCCGTCCCCCCCCCCCCCCCCCAAAGGAAAAAAAAAAAAAAAGGTGCCTCATTTCCTCTACCTAACATAACCTAGGTGGTAACTTATAACACGACCCAAGTAATCGCTAATGTCGTTAACATCTCAACCTTTGGGTTGTTGGTCAATTACTACCTTCTCTCTTGTAAATCCTCTCTCACATCATTAACTACAATCAAGTTAGGTGCAAGTTCACATGCATCAGAAGCGGACATCCTTTCACCATCTGTGAATATAGTTCACCTCTTAGAATGTCCCCCCGAGAGGTAGGATCACCTGCCGCCATACGCAAAGTGCCTTCATGCAGCTTCTCTTGAAGGTTCTAACTAAAGTACAGCGGCAGCATCGCCAATGTTTCTAATGTCCACAAATACACAAAGTAACCTACTGTCTTCCTCTAGCTCAGCTAGATCCAGGTCTTTACCTTGGGTTAGTCCGACCTAGACCCTAGATCACCACCTACCGCATAGTAGGCGGTTACGCTTGTGTAACCATAATCGAGCCTCAGTCCTGTGCTGGGCAGTCAACCCCCCCAAATAGCTCTACACGCTAACACTCGTGCAGTCTACCCCGACCTAGGTTACGACCATAGGGAATACGTCAGCACGCAGTGCCCTTAATGAGGTTCCGCCTAACACTCATACACTCAGTTTGAACATTAGCTGTTTAAATCCAATGTCAGCATGCATCTATTACTGTACTTAAAAAATCTTCTCCCAGTGGTTCAAAGATCGTGACCGCTACCCGCTTAGTTTCTCCATTCCAGCTATCTTAGAATTTCTACAAACAGGCCTGGACTCTGGCCTGGCTCTCAGTTCTCTCAAAGGCTAGATCTCCACCCAATCCTTATTATTCCAATGCTGGATCGCAACAATTACTCAAGTTAAAACTTTCATTCAGGGAATCACACTCAACTTCCCTATAAGACTCCCATTGATGCCTGGAACCTAAACTTAGCCCTAGGGGTTTTACAGGAGCCTGTTTGAACCACTACAAGTCGTCTCCCAAAGCCACTTTACTTGGAAAATCACTTTCCTGGTCGCCATCACATCAATCAGACATATATCCAAGCTAGCCCCCTACCTTGCCACCCTCCTTATCTATCTTTCAACCAGAATAATGCAAAAGAAAAAAAAAAAGAGCGCACCCACTGTGAAATACCTAGTGGGGGATGTGATCATTGGGGGTCAAGTAGCTGCTCACCTTTGTAGGTTGTGCGACCCCGCACAACCCCAGAATGTTGCCTCACGTTGCCTTGTGTGGTAGAGCGCGCCGGGGGCTTTACTTGGACCTCTCGCTGCTCTCACTGTGTGACTTCCGGGTAGCCATGTCACGTGATCTGCGACCCGGATAGGTCACCGCAGGTCCTGTGTGTATACACTGGTTGCCTAGCGATGACAGGTCCTTCCAGCGTCTGTTAATCCTTGATCACCACCTAGAGCTGCTCCTGTCGGCCTCCCCAAAGGGGAGTTTAGATAAAGGAAAGATACAGAATATATCGGCCTTTTGGAGCACTGAGATGGGGACCACAATGATAGACAAAATTAAGGATAAACAGACCTTTATTGGCCCCTTGCAATGCCACTACGCATTTCAACAGTAATTAGGCTGTCTTCCTCAGGTACCACCTGTAACAAACGCCCACTTAATATTCGTGACACACTAGTGAGGGCAGATATTGGCTCTAATAAACCTAGAACGAGACAACTGTTTCTTAGAACACCTCGTTTTGGCACCTTTCCATGCCTGGGTTGTGCTCAATGCACAAATATAGCTAAAGGCAGTTCATTCACACATCCACGCTCAGGCAAGAGATATCAGATCAAGAACTTTTTTACATGTGACAGCACATTTGTCGTATATCTGATCAAATGCCCATGCGGTCTCGGATATGTTGGAGAAACCACCCAGCATATCCGGGACCGCATCGGCCAACACAAGTCCACCATTCGGTGTGGCAAAACATTATTGCCTATTCCTGCACATTACGCATTGATGGGGCATAACGTATCTCAACTTAGATATCAGGTCATAGACCATGTCCCCCCTTCCAGGAGAGGGGGTAACAGGGTGAAACAGCTCTTAATTTTGGAAGCTAAATGGATTCATGAGTTAGAAACCCAGTTTCCTTTGGGTTTAAATAGAGACTATGATAGTCACATAGACTAAATATTAAATGTTTTCCCAAAAATAAGTTTTTTTCACACAAAAAGCTTTTTTCAATAATGGGTATACTGTCCCTTTAAGACGGGCTATAGTCAACTTTTTTTAACTTAGCATTGACTATTTTCATGTTTATATTGTTATACTGATATTTCTATATTGTTTCTTAAAAAGTTCCCCTTTCTCTTTATAGATGAGATACTAATCCCAATCCTGTTGAAGACATACTGTGCCTAAGTGTCTTCAAGATCACGCTAGACCGGTTACCTAGGTAACACCACAACACTACACAGCTTCTCATTCTCACACCTGCGCACATCGCTAGTGCCGCGGGCGGAAATGACGTCACACGCCGACTTTTAATGGCGCGGCTCACAGAGAGCCGCACATGCATTCAGCGCGGCGGGACCCGCTTCACAACACTGCTCACAAGGTATAAGGTATACTGTACCGATTTTCTTTATTTCTTTACTGCAAACAGCCAGTGTGTAATCAGAGGAGTGTAGCCTTTCTGCTGAGGTGTTTGTTGACTCTAAAGTGATTAACACCTAATGCATTTAACATTGTTTACATATGCATAATATACTGCAAGTAGGAAGAGAGGAATCTTTGTGTATTTAAAGGGCAATTAACACCCGTTAGTCATGGGGGATTTAATGTGAGAGCCTGTTATCATGTCAGTTAATTGACTTCTTATGAGAGTTTTTTACATTGATTCAACAGAATTTGTTTTGTATTTTGATTACAGGGACCATGATAAGGCCCCTATCCAATATATGGGAGAATTAATCCCTATTATACCATATCTCCTGTATCAAACTTTAAAGGTAATGAGACCTAACATGTTTTTCCTCTTGATTGTAGGGGTGTTTAATATCAATAATTGTGCAGTTATGTGCTATCAATAATTGTTGTTCAATCCATAGGATTTGCCAGATCCTGTATATATATGGGACGTCACATTACCTAGTGATACACATTTTATTAATAAACAGGTAGTGATTACATTTATTTTCTGTTATATGCCTGATATATAGTAGCGAAAATATATTGATTCCTACTCTCATTTTGCAGCGGACAGACACAGTATAAATACAGTCACCATTGTTTTCTCTTGAAAAATTTGCTATAAGGTAAACACTTTTTCCTTCTTCTTTTTTTTGAGGACTCCAGTTGGGTCCCTTTATTCACATGCACTCCAATGGAAAAAGACTTACTCCATGATTACTGATTTAATTTTGATGTTAATTGGACAAGGAAATTGCCATGTATTGTGATTGCTTCTTTTTATTTGTTGTATCAGAACAAAGAAATTGTTATGTCATGTATTGCATTTCTGATATTATTGTTTCTGATTTCATGTAGATATTCTCTGTGAACAAGGTCCAAGTGACCGAAACGTCAGAAAATATTTTTTCTTCATTTATGGAATATCACGAATTTTTCAAAAAATAAAACTGTGTTTCATGCAATCTCTAAAACTGAGTGCCGGAGTTATTTTCATATTATTGAGTATTTGTTTCTCCTGAGCACCGGATGCTGAGTAGCGAACCATATTTATATAAGTACACTGAAAGAGCGGTCAGAAAGATAGGAAGCGAACCAGGAGAGGACTGAAGAGAGAGTGAAAAGTGTCAGTTTTTTTGGGATAGTGAAGAGATCAGGGTGGTGAAGTAGGTCTGTTTGAGGTGAAGGGCAGAATTATAGGTTCTTGAAAAATGTATAATGGATACATTTTCTGGTGTGCAAGTTTTCCTCCATAGGTTCAGCACACCCAGAGTATCACTGGAAAAATAGAGTTTGCAATATGAGCCATTGCTATTTTACTCTTGTTTGGAAGCTCTAGCGGTGAGGGGTGTTTCTTGGTCCAGGGTGCCTCTGAGAGTGTCATTGTAGTGCTTTACGTAGTTCAAAATTGCAGAGGGTGGACAGTGTATATGGACCTGCGCTGCATAGACCAGAAAGACCAGGCGGTGTTCATCATAGTATTTATTTCCAACGTGTTTCGGAGTTAGTCCCAACTCCTTTCTCAGGGAATGATAGTGTGACACTACCATTTCCTGAGGAAGGAGTTGGGACTAACTCTAAAACGCGTCGGAAATAAACACTATAATGATGAACACCACTTAATCTTTCTGGTCTATGCAGCGCAGGTCCGTATACACCGTCCACCCGCTGCAATTTTGAACTACGTTGACCGTTGTGGTGTGGATCCTTGCAGCAGCTATTACCTTTTGTCCTGACGCTGGTTGTGTGCTACACAACCCCTCCAGGTGAGTGACTAATTAAATTTAGTCCACCTTTTTATCAATGATAAGACCCTGTTGCGCTTCTCTCTCCTTTTCTAGTTTTGATTGTAGTGATTTACACTCAGATCAGTACAGGAAAAAGAGGAGACAGTATAAAGAGTCTAAGTGAATGAAGGTTAATGGCTTGTAGATTTCTTGATGTGTGATAGGTAAGCATGTTCTGGGGTGGGTGAGGATTTTTGAGCGTGAAGGAGAGAATGTTGTGGTCAGACAGGGGAAGAGGTGAGTTATCTAAGAAGTAGGTTGAACAGAGCCAGACAACAAACCAGGTCAAGGGTGTTAGTCTTTGTGTGTCTCAGAGGTTGAGAGCTGTGAGAGGCCAAGGCAACTGGTTATAGGTAGAAGCTGGGATGCAGATGGAGAGGTGCGGCTGTTTATGAGGATGTTGAAGTCTTCCATCATAAGGGTTGGTAATTCTGAGGACATGAACTGCAGCAGACACACAGAAAAATGGCAAAGGAACTGGGTGGGTGAACCTGATGGGGTGGGGACCACTGCTATTCTGAGGGGGAGGGGATGGAAGAGCCTTATGGCGTGGACTGCAAAAGAAGGGAATGAGAGTGATGGAGCTGGGGGATGACCTAGAAAGTGCATTGTGGGGACAGGAGTCCAACTCCACTACCATGTCTTTTCACATGTCTGGGGGAATAGGAAAAATGTAAGCCTCCATGAGAAATTGCGGCAGGGGAAACACTTAAAATCCTGGATCCTGGTTTTAGTTAGGGCTAGCAGATTGAGAGTAAGAGAGTAGTTGTGAATGTAGGGAAGTTTATTCAATGCAGATTGTGGACTCCAGAACACACAATTAAAAGAGGGAAATGAAGGTGTATAAGTAATGTTAATAAATTTAGAAGGGTTTCTATGTGAGATGGGGGAGGAGTTGAAGTTGGCAGAGGGTGAAGAAGGATTAGGAGAAATATATCACCTGACAGTAGCAGCAGTAAAAAGACCGCAAATCGTTTTTTGGATTTGTGACATGGCTTATGATGCAATACCTTGGGACATGATAGACTGAGATTATTCATCAAGGTGAAAAGAGCATGGAAGTTGTATATGGGAGAGGAAAGGAGAGAGGAGCTGATTTGAATGAGTGTGCACGGGGCTGTGAAAGTGGGTGACAAAAGCACATCGGAAAATAGACATCAAAATAAAGCACATATTTCAAAAAAGAGAGTGAAAAAGTATGAGTTACCTGACTGCCATTGGAGTAACTGCTTCACACCCTGCGCTTTTGCCGCTTTTTTTATGTTGCGCTTTTCCCCATTCAAATCGGCTCCACTCTTCTTCGCTCTCCCGTGCTCTTTTGACCTTGATGAATAAACGATCGGTTTTGGTGGGCGGTTTAAACCGCTCCGCTGATGCTGTCAGGTGACACATCAGCTGAGCAGTTTGCCGCCCGGTCAGCTGATTCAGCTCCTTGCAGCTATCGAATGCCTTCCAAGGACAGTCTGCATGGAGGTGAGTATTTTATTTTTTAAACCATTGCTTTCTTTTATTTAGTTTTAGCAGTGTATGTACATACACTGCTAAAGCGAAAGTACACAGATGTCACACGAGAACAGGATTATTCCTGCCCCCGTGTGACATCACTTCCTCCCACCAAGATGCCCGATTGTGGCATCCACAGAGTCTCTCCTTATTCTGCTTTCTATCCTACTGGAAAAGATATTTCCTTTGCTAAAACACACAGCTTCTTTCATCCTTGATACAGGTGACTTTGTATAAAACGTCACACAAGTCTAACATCTATCCGTTCCTCTTCCTTCTTGGTGACCTGGGATGTGAACAGCCTCTGTACCTCATAATAAGGTTATGGAGGCTGTCACAATGTTGTCACAATCATAATCTACTGAAAATGATGTAATTGAGATTTGCATAAATTTACCTGGTATTGTGTTACAGGATAACTTCTTTTACCGTAATTTAAATATCAGTTTTATTTGCAGATTCAGAGAACCGAGATGGGGCCAAACATGGCCCTGCATTATGCCAACTGCTACATGGCATTTTTGAAGACACACATCTTTTCGATGACATTCTGTTTGTGGAACACGCCAAGATTTGGCACTGATGCATCAACGATATTTTCTGTATTTGGTTTGTCACGTACCCGCATCTCAGCATGTGACTTGGTGTGCTCTTGCAAGGGTTAATTTATCTCGTCTCACTCAGTCCAATACTCAACCCCTGTACTAGGCTGAAAAGTGAACATAAATCACACCTTGATACAGTCCGCACACCCAGCTACACAATATGCTGCCACTACTCATCAAACACACAAGGGGATGAGTCCTTGAAATATACTACTGTCTGACAATCAGATCACACACTCTAAGGCTATGGATTCTTCAGGGCATACAAAGATAAAACATTAAAGTTTTAAGCTTTAATAAGTTACAGTGCTTACAATAAAAGGATGAAAAAGACATATGCAAAACTAAATTTCTCCCATCGCCTTCCACGACAGCATTGGAGGATGTCGTCCTCGACCCTATTGGGGGACAGGAACACAGAGAGGTTAAAAGCCCCTCCCCTTCCTCCGCACTCCAGTGTCTTCCTGTCCCCCTTGGGGCATGGAGAGGTTCCAGTGCTGTCAGGCCGGCAGAGGCAGCATTGGGGTGTACTTACAGCCGGGCCAGGGATGGACGTCGGGGGCGGCCTCCTCCTCCTTCTCAGGGCTCCCGTGGTGGGACCATCCGGCCTTCCTGCGTCCTACGGGGCAAAGCAGGCCGTGTATTGCAACGCCGGAGGCCTGTTCAGCTCTCCGGCGTCTCCCTCCTCCAGCTGCGGTCCCTGGGGCATGCATCAGAGGTGCCGCGGAGGCACTTCCGGTTTCGGGGATGGCACTTCCGGTTCCGGGATGGCACTTCCGGTTTCTGGCGGCGGCTCCTGTAAGGGCTGTGGCAGGCTGGGCGCGGCTCCAGGGAACCCAGCAGGACTTTCGCGCGCTACTGCCCGCGGCCGGTGACCAGGAGGAGGGAGGGAACAGGTGTTCCTCGTTGGGGGCACGGTACTTCTGGATAAGTACCCGCCGGAAGCTACACCCAGGTAAGGCTGATCCCTAAAACATGGAAGGTGATAGGCTTCCACCTCTGCTTCTGCAGAGCCCAGCGTTCCCCCAGCTCATGTAAGTGTTTCTGGGGGTGGTCACAAGGGGTAGAGTTATTTAAGCCCTGCACTCACACTGGGACCCCCTTCTCTTCCCTTTTTGTCTATAGGGAGACGAGGGCCGTCTGTGAAAGGGAGCAATAATGTGGCTGCGGCACAAAATGTCCCTCTTCCTACAACAAGGTGTCGGCCATGACTGACAGGGTTGTCAGGATGGACTCCCCATCCTTGCTTGAGGAACTCCAATCCATTAGGGAAGAGGTGCAGGCTTCTATCTCGGCACTGCGGGGTTTTGCTGCAGCTTCCGGGCCTTCCCCTCCGTAAGAGAGGAAGCTCCAGGATTGTGACTCTGTGGATCTCATGGAGGCTGGCCAGACCTCAGCGTTAGAGGACGGCGAGGATATTGCCGCTGTTGCCTCTGTCCAGACACGAGAATCTGGACACTACTATTTTTCCACAGAGTCCATGGGTGCATTGGTGGACACTGTCCATTGTACCATGGGAGTAGAGGTGGTGGAATCCCCTTCTTCTGTGCAGGACTAAATGTTCAGAGGCCTGAAGGCTAAGCGGCTCACCCCATCCGAGTGGATTGGAGGGTGATGACTTTGACTGGGAGGGTCCCGAAGGTGGACATCCAGGTGGCTAGGGTAGCAATCAGTTGCTATTGTAAACCCATTGTGCATGCCCTTGACACACTGTTGAGGCTAAGCAGCAGGAGCCTCAGTCACGGGCTGGATGGGAGACCTCATGAGAGACCCAATGGGAATCTCTATGGAAGTCTCTATAAAGTCAATGGGACTTCTAACATGAAGGTCTATGGCAGTATTCCATTTGGGAAGCTTAGCATATAAGACCACGTTGCCTTTTGAATATTCCTCCCGGTTGAAGGACCCCTTGTTCGTAAAATGGAGAGTTTCCTCAAAAGATCCTGGGAGGCGGCAGCTATGTCTTTAACGGTGTACATTTCCTCTACATGTGAGCAGGTCTCTCTTTAAGTGGCTCACCCAGCTGGGAGAATTCCTCCTGCAGGGTACTCCCAGGAAGGAGCTTTGGACTCCATTCCACTTCTGAGACGTGCTATGGGCTTCCTGGCCGATGCCTCTGCTGAGTCGTTCCGTGTTGGCGCCAGGTGCGCAGTGTTGGCTAACACAGCTCGCAGGGCAGTGTGGCTTACAAGGTGGAATGAGGAGTTCACGTCTAAGCTCCAGCTGTGTGGCCTCCCCTTGCAAAGGGCATTGGATGACATCCTGGAAAAGGTGTCTCCCGGAACAGGAGCCCTTTCGGAGGCAGTCCTTTTGGCCTGAGCGCAGCCAACCCTCCCAGTCTAAAGGAAGGGTAAGTCTGGTCGCTGGGCATTCCAGTATGGGAACAAGACCCGTAATATCTTGCTCCCCCAGCAGCGGCATCACCAGCCGCTCCTAAACAAGGTCGCCTTCCCCATTGCGGGGCGGCTCCTGCGGTTTATGCCACAGTGGCAAGCGATCTCCTTGTGCCCTTGGATCCTCTCGACTATTTGGGAGGGTCTACGCTTGGAATTCGAGAGCCAGCCCTCCGTGTCTTCGAGTCCTCTCCCTTCCTCAGGGGGACTCTCGCACGGGTTTTCTTGTCGGGTCTGCGACACATGTTGGATTCGGGTGTGGGGTCCCCAGTTCCTCCTGGAGAGGAGGGCCAGGGGCGCTACTCCCAGGTTGTTGTGGACCTCCAGAACGTATTCTCATGTCCCCATTCACCCGTCCCACAAGCGCTTTCTGCGATTCACGATCTCCGGGGCAGGCGGGACGGTCCATTCTCGGCTTAATGTGCTGCCCTTTGGGATTTCGTCGGCCCCAGAGGTTACCAAACTCATGAGGGAAGCGATCACATTCATCCAGACCCAGGGGATATGTATGCTTCCCTATTTAGACGACATGTTGGTGGTGGCTCCTTCGGCAGCGCTTCTGCGCACAAAGGTCTCCAACACATTGGAGATTCTTCAGTCCCTGTGATGGGTACCCAATCTTTGGGAATCGGAACGGGTGCCTGCAACCCGACGTCAATTTTTGGGAGTCTTGCTGGCCTCCTCCAGACAGACCTCGTTCCTTCCTGCGGAATATCAGCTTTTGCGCCGCGTGAATCTGACCCGCCTTCGGGCAGGGGGGTCGCCCTCCTTGCGGGAAGCAATGTCCCTGTTAGGGGCCATGATGGCCTGCATTCAGTCAGTAACATGGGCTCAGGCTCCTTCCCGACTGCTCCAGGAACACATACTGAGTTCCTGGGACAGACGTCAGGATTCCTTAAACTCGCGGGTCCGGACCCCGGGGCGGGTGGTAATCTCGCTTTCCTGGGGATGAATCCCAGACACCTTCCTGTGACCTCCATTCCCACTGATGCCAGCGGTTTCAGTTGGGGCACGATGGTAGTTCGCACACCGTTCCAGGGGATTTGGAGTCGCTCGGTCAGTCGCCAGTCTTCAAACTTCTGGCAGTGGAGGAAGCGCTTCTTGCTGCAGCTCACGTTCTCCGGGGTCATCATGTCAAGGTCCTGTCAGACAATGTGACTACGGTTTCTTTCTTGCGGTACCAAGGCGTGTACTCGTGGCTTACACTTGCAGTGGCTGGCAAGACTGTTCTTTTTGTGGGCAGTACGCCATCTTCTCTCCTCCTCGGCAGTACTTCTGAAGGGAATGGCCAATGTACAGGCAGATTTCTTGAGCCGCACGGAGGTCCACCCTGGCGAATGGAGCCTCCATCCGGACGTGTTTCGCTCTCTCACGGACAGGTGGGGAGTCCCTTCAATCGACCTGTTTGCATCAGGAGCCAATGCCAAGGTGCCGACGTATTTTTCCCTGAGTCGGTCGGACCATCCTCTGGGGCTGGACGCCTTCGCCCATCGCTGGGACTTCCGGTTGGTGTATGCGTTTCCTCCGATCCCGCTGCTCCCCAAGACGTTGCAGAAGATTCGGGCGGAGGGGGTGACGGCTATCCTGGTGGCTCCCCTGTGGCCCAAAAGGGCATGGTCTGGCGCTATCCACGACCTATGCCTGGAGGGTCCGATTCGGTTGCCCCACAACCTCGACCTGCTATCCCAGGGTCCTCTGTTTCACCCGGACCCGCAGTGGCTCAATCTGGCGGCCTGGCTGTTGAGGCCGAGATCCTGACGGCCAAGGGCCTCTCCCAAGCTGTAATCCGCACGCTTCAGCAGAGCAGGAAGCCCGTGACGAACGCCATTTACGGGAAGGTTTGGAAACGCTTTCTGTCCTGGTGTGCTCCTTCCATTCCGGATATCCATCATCCTAATGTGGCTCTCAATTTGGATTTTTTGCAGCGAGGCTTGGATTTGGGCCTTCAGCCGAGCACCCTTAAGGTCCAGGTTTCAGCTCTCGGTGCCGTGTTTGATCAGGATCTTGCTGGCCATCGATGGATCAAACGATTTTTACCTCTGCTTGTAGACTGCGTCCCAGGCTTCGGCCTTCCGTCCCTACTTGGGATTTGAACATTGTTCTTCAGGGGCTTTCTCGGGATCCCTTTGAGCCCTTGTCTGCTGCTTCCCTTCCATCTCTCTCTCACAAGACGGCGGTTTTGGTAGCCATTACTTCGGCGAGGCGAGTTGGGGAACTGCAGGCGCTCTCGATCCAGGCGCCTTACCTCGTGGTTTCCGATGATCGCATTACGCTTCGGTTGGATCCGTCCTTCCTTCCTAAAGTTGTGTCGGATTTTCATCGGTCCCAGGAAGTGGTGCTCCCGTCCTTTTGTCATTCTCCTGCTAATGCAGCTGAGGCCGTGTTTCACACCTTGGATGTCCGTCGGTCCGTCCTCCACTACCTCCGCGAGACTGCTTCCTGGAGATTAGATCAGAACCTGTTTGTTCAGCATTTTGGGAGGCTTCCAAGGCTACCATCGCTTCCTGGATCAAGAAGGCGATCTGTTCGACCTACGTCGCTCAAGACCTTGCTCCTCCGGCGGGGTTGAAGGCTCATTCCACTCGGCTGCTGCTACATCCTGGGCGGAGCGGGCTGGAGCTTCATCTGAGCAGATATGCAGAGCGGCTACGTGGTCGTCCCTCCACACCTTTTCTCGCCACTATAGGTTAGATCTGTCCTCTAGTCGGGATCTGTCCTTTGGTAGGAAAGTCCTACAGGCAGTTGTCCCACCCTGAGGAGTATCGGTGGTATTCCTCCAATGCTGTCGTGGAAGGCGATGGGAGAAAACTGAATTAGTCCTTACCGGTAATTCCTTTTCTTGGAGCCTTCCACGACAGCATCAGTTCCCCCCCTTATTGTCGATTTTTGGATTCAGGTGTATCAGGTAATCCGTGTCTTCAGGTGATCTTGATAATACACTGGAGTGCGGAGGAAGGGGAGGGGCTTTTAACCTCTCTGTGTTCCTGTCCCCCAATAGGGCGTGGACGACATCCTCCAATGCTGTCGTGGAAGGCTCCAAGAAAAGGAATTACCGGTAAGGACTAATTCAGTTTTTTCAGTCTAATGTTATTGTCTGCTTCCTTGGGGCGAAGAGAAAAGAAATATGGAACACAATCACCGTCGTCTAAGCCCCCAGATGTGAACAAACTTTCTTTGTTGCTTTTTATTGGCTTTACCTTGATGTTGAATTTAGAGAACAACCTTCATTTTAATATTCTAATCCCAGGTCTGTGACTGGACCATGGCTAATTTAGCAATGAATACATAACATTTCAAATGCCCTTTGTTTTACAGCACTTCCTTCCCATAGCAAATATGGAATGTAAGACCCCTGCCATCAGTAACTGTTGATTCCCTTGAAGCCATCAGAGGTGTGAGGAAGTTCAACCTCTGTGTGTTCTCAGGAAGACCCCATATGTTTTTTTCAGCTCCTGCTCAGGATAAGCACTGGTTATGACCTCTAACAAATGTCAATTACCTGCTGTGGTCATCCATATCTCTACAAATATGTATTTTTTCTCTACAGGTGGGGGACGCTAAACTCTCTTATGGCCTTCCACTCATACTTGAATGTGTGGCTAGAGCTCAAATGTACCCTACACTATGATGGTGACTAACCATTTCTTTGATACACGTGTCATCAAGAAACTCATAGGTGCCCTGGAAATTGATTTATACTCCAAGGAAACAGATAGGAACAGCTTATTACAATTTTCAAGTTGCCATTCTAAGGCATTTAAGAAATCATTCCCCCGTTCTCAATGTAATAGACATAGCCATATTGTCACCAACCCTACCACACGCTGTTTAAGGACTGAAGAAATTAAATCTGAATTCTTGACAAAATGTTATCCCTATAAGGTCTTATCTAAAAGTGTTACTCCATCATCCAGAAGGGACAAATCCACTACCCTGAGGATACCATTTGTCAACAATTTCTATACCTTTATGTATCAACACTATACAAGTATACGCAGACACTGGCTCCTTCTGAGTTGCAGTTACCCCCACATTAAGGAGTTTCAACAACCCTTTCTACCGGGTTTTAAAAGACCGACTAACCTTCGTGAAAAGCTGGTTCATGCTGACATTGATTCAACTCATAAGGTTCCTACACAGAGATTTCTAGATACTCCACAATGGAGAACATTTCCATGTCTATATTGCCCACAATGTAGTGGTTTAGCGTCACTGAGCATCACTCAGCTTGTCTTCTCAATGAGCTGTATATGTCAATTTTTGATAGAACATTTTGTTTGGACTATAATGTGAAAATTAGACCTTTTTGGAGATAGGCTGTTGAACAAATTATTTTAAACTTAAAAGTAATCTTTGGCATATGTCAAAAAAGAGGGAAATGGAAAACCTAGTTACAGTTACAGAAATTTTAAAGGAATGTTCCAGAAAAAAGCTTATCCATACATTCATATATCCCTGTTTCGCGGTCCATATATGGACCACACTTTGTAGACTAGCCAGTTTCCTGACTTGAGATGCCTGGTAACATGGATATGTAAAAGCAGCTTTCTGCCTAGTGCAGCTTCTTTTTTGGTGTTTTTAATCTCTAAGCCTTGCACCAAAGGTCTAACCCTACACTAGACATAGGAAAACCTTTTCAGAAAAACTCTTATCAGAAGAAGTGATGATGTATTGTAAGGATATGTTGTAGCTCCATTCCAAAAGTTTGCCAGGAACCCTAAGTAAAGCTAATGTAATGTTTCAATTCCTTTTTTGAAATTGTAGGATCCAAAAGGTTTGAGCCCCCACTGATACTGTTACAACTTATAGTGGTAATACTCCTTTAAAGGAAATGTCATCAAATAAATTGAAAAATGTAAAGTGTTACATTTTTAATTTATTTAAATAGTATAAAATGGGAAAAATAATTTGAAAAGTTTTGATATTTTCCATTTTTAAACACCAGGTGGTGCAGCTGCGGAAATTAACCCTGAAAAGTTAGTGTAATGCTAGGTTGCATTACGATAGCTCCTGACGAACCCTGACTAAGGAGCATGAACAGTTCCGAAACCGGTCGGTTCTCTGCCCCCTGTGATGTCACCGCTAAGCCCCGCTCCTCTGTGCCACACCTGTTGCTGTGAATGCCGAATGGCTGAAGCATCCAGCACTCGCCGCTCAAGAATCGGCACCTGCATCACCTGGTAGTGGAGGATTGACCTCCATCTACCAGCATGTAGTTGAAGCTTTTTAAGCAATGTTTGACCCTCAGTACACGGTTTCGGGTAAGGGTTTGTGTGTGGGGTTTAATTTGGCCATTTACAAAAATGTGGCCTTACTAAAGCTGCAAGAGCGGGAGAATCGTTTATTACACTTAATTCAGTGTTAATGCTTTTTGTAGTATATGTAGAACAAAAACATTGGAATTATTTTTCTGGGATTAAATTTTTCTTTTGCATTCTGAGGTAATACACATATGTATGCATATAGTCTAGAAGAAGCGGCTTTTGAATAAAGCACAAGTGAGAGGTAACAGTGTATTATCATTGCAATTCCTGACAACCTTAGTAGGCTGTAAAAGGTTTAATGAGCAGATTGCATTACCTGTGAGCACACATATGCAGTAGAAACCTTTAGAATAAGTGTCCAGCTGAGTAAGGGTGCCTTCACACTGCGGTGTGATCCGGTCCGGCGCCGTGGTCCTGACCTATCAGCGGCTGCAGCTGCGTGTGGCTGCACACCGGACCTGGGGGCATATTAGCCCTCTGGTTCTGTTTGCTGATCCAGTCCAGGCCTGTCAGGTTCCCTGACAGCCCCGGGACCGGATCACACTGCAGTGGGAAGGCACCCTTTAGGCAATTCATACTAAATAATCCTTTGGTTGTTATTTGTCTACAAGGGATATATATCCCCTTAGGTGTGTAAACTCAGTTTGTACCCTTCTCTCTGTACAAACACGATTTGCACAATAGCAACCCAAAAATTCTGTTTTGTGTATTATTTTTCGGGGATTACATTTTTCTTGTGCATTTAGAGCTAATACACATGTGTGTATTTAGTCTAAAAGAAGTGGCTTTTGAATAAAGCACAAGTGAAAGACAACGGTGTATAATCATTGCAATTCCTGACAACCTTGGTAGGGTGTAAAGAGTTTAATGAGCGGATTGCATTACCTGTGAGCATACATATGCAGTAGAAACCTTTAGAATAAGTGTCCATTTGAGTTAGGAAATTCATACTAAACAATCCTTTGGTTGTTATTTGTGTACGAGGGACATATATCCCCTTAGGTCAGGGTCTCAAACTCCAGCCTCGAGGCCGCACACAGTCCTGGTTTTCAGGATTTCAATAGAATTTGACAGTTGGCAGTCAAATTACCAACTGTCAAATTCTAAGGTAATCCTGAAAACCAGACTGTGTGGGGCCCTCGAGGCCTGGAGTTTAGACCCTGCTTAGGTGAATAAACTTCGTTTGTACACTTCTCTTTGTACTAACACAATTTGCGCAATAGCAACCAAAATTCTGTTTTATATTTAAGACTAAAAGCAGCATTAGAACAATTGAAAAAAAAAACAAAACCGCTGTAGTAGTGGTTTAAATATTATACATGCCTCAACAGACTATATTACACATGAGAGGGTGAGATACATGGCTGCTCAGTCAGTATAAGCCCTCATTCTGATGTCTGTGATGAAGAGACTTCTGAATGAGACTGTATTTCCGCTATTTGAAAAGCGCTTCAGAAGACATTACCTTCTCGCTGACTTTTTGTGGCAAAGAACAGTGGAGCAGCTTGACTATTTTATGGGCGGATTGCACATTAACCCATTCAACATTAAGTTGATGTACAATGACGTGAGAGTTGACTTTCTGGGCATATCTATTGAGGTGGGTGATGATCATGTGATCGCAACTGATGTGCTTCGCAAGCCCACCTCCGTTAATGCTCTTTTCACGCATCATCCACCCATAATACGTCTACAATTCGTGCTGTCCGGGTTGGTCAGTTCTTACAAATGAAACGCATTTGCTACTCCGATTCTAAATTCAAGAAACAGCCAAGAGATTTGGCATCACATTTCAGAGAGAGAGGTTACAGCAATCAGAGTATTAAGAAAGGCACACCCCACATGCCGATTTGCTTCGTAAGAAACATGTAGCCAGGGGAGATAAGATTGAGCAAAGTTCTATGGTTAGATTATTTTGAGGATCCATGTAACCTTTGCCCCCTCACTCCACTTTACTCGATAGGAGTCTCATCTGTCCACATATCTGTTAATCAGCAGTCAGGTGTGCTTCGGTGCATCCCCCTTCCCTGCTCTGGGAGATGTGACATCTACATCGCTGGTGAGCATGCCCAGGAGCCGTAATGACTTATCCCCGCACCCGTACATGAGCACTTCAGTTATCAATAATGCCATTGCACTTTCAGTCCGGATGGGAGGTTCCGGGAAGCTCTGGAGCACCGCAGCTGTGACAGGCATTTGGTGTTATCATGCGCCATTAGGTATTTAAACAGGCAGATTAGGGTTCTCACTCCCCACTCCCATTTACTTTTATACATGTGAATCGTACGTTGGGGACTGAATCCGGGGAATATGTTCCAGTGTGGGGGTTTGTACAGCATATGCCACTTTGCCGGATGGGTATGATTTTCCTATGTGCACTCTGAATACCATACCATGTCCTGTACATTTACAGGCCTAAACATTGCAGGCTTTAGTCCATTGCATTTATAAGATTGGAGATTCATGTCTATATACTGTATATGTAAACATTACCTGTGCTCATGTGTGTTTTACAAAGCACTTGCACTTTATGGATAATTAATTGCACTGTATATTGGTGCACAGGTACTTGTTTGTTAAAAAAGCAAATGCATACATGATTCTCTTATTCTGTCTGTATATCAACTTCTGTTACATAGACCTCTTTTTGTATATATCCTGTTATTCTGTAGTTTATTAAACTGCATTTGTCTGAACTGCTCCTGCACCCAGGGGTAACTACAATAGGTGCAGGGGTTGCGATCGCACCGGGCCCTGCAGCCTAGGGGGCCCAAAGGTCCTTTTGGCCTGTAGAAAAAGACTAATGCTATTAAGCAGGGGCGTATCCAGGGGGGTGCAGCGGACCTTTTGCCCGGCGCAACTCAGCGGAGGGCGCCGGTGGCACCCCTCCTCCCGCTACACCGGCGGCTGCACACACATTACAGGGGTTTACATTACACAGTTTAGCGCGCTTCCCTGAAAGGAGCGCCCGACGTCACTTCCCCGCGGGGGCCACTGGAGACTTGGCAGCAGCGGTCCTGTGCGTGGTGATTGCAGGAGACCCGGAAACTGGCGGCAGAGGAGAGACGGCCTGGACAGGATGGGTGAGTGACCGAGAGTCAGGGTGGAGGAGGGGGGGGGCGCAGACTGAGGAAAGCCGACAGCCATTAACCACCAAACCCCCACCTACCTGTGGGGGGGCGCCAAATAGAGTTCGCCCCGGGCGCCATCACACTAGGTACACCTCTGCTATTAAGGATTTGCAATAATTGTAGGCCATGTTGGAGCTTTCGCATCAGGGCCCATGAGCCTGAAGTTACGCCACTGCCTGCACCCATTCTTCTTTGGCCAATTAAGCTGTGTGTTTTTTGAGTTTCGCTCGTTTTTGACAGAATAAAATATTGCAAGATAAAGCTCCTATTGTTCTTGTTCTGAATTACTTTGTCACTCTTTACTGCACTGTCACTGTCTACAATGCTATGCACATTCAACGTCAATGTACAAATTAATCTTTTTTGGTGCAGCAATAAAGCCTCATTGAGACATCGATGAATGAGAGACATTTGAATGAGGCTTTACATTGACTGAGCAGAGTCAGTGATCAGAGCACATCAGCAAGATGTTTTCACTGCTGTGCTTTGAACATTACAGCAGTGAGCACAGGTCAGGTGGACTGACATTGTATCGCTAATATTTATTCTTGCTGCTGGAAAACGTTACTACCGCAGCTCAGCTTTCACCACTTAGAGCAGTACTGTAGATGTGACATCTTGTAGCGGTGAGAACTGGGCGTAGCCTTACATTGCACTAATAATATCAGGCTGCCCAATCTATGATCACCATTGCTTCTTAAACCTCCTGTCAAAACATGGCGCTGAACATTGCATGAGCAGTGACCGGGGAAATTGTAGCTATGAGCACAGCGCCTGGCTCCACCAACAGTTGTGAACTGGACAGCCAAAGGAGCGTTCTTAGTTCTCAACTACAGTATAATAGGATCAAACACGAACCACAGTCTCCTACGGCCTGGGGCTGCCGTATCTGCTGTGTTTAAGTGTTGTGGTAGGACGTTTGCACAGCGGCAAATACAAATATCAGCCCTAGTGGCTCAGTTAGGAAATTATAATATATCAATATAAGAATAATAGAAAAAGCACATAATGCTGTTTAGATTTCTACATTTATTGATGAACCTTTAAGTCTACCTTGCTTTACACATCCTGAAAAAAATGTTATTCTCTCTTTGCTGCAATTCTGCACATTTGTAGTTTATTGTAATACCAGGGTCTCCAGTCTGTGCTTCTCCAACAGTTGCTGAACTATAATTGGAATTTTTAATTTCTTAATAAGTTGTGATGTTGTGGCTTGAATAAACAGCATGTCAATCACATTCTGGAGGGGCGGGGGAGCAGGCTGAGCTCATAAATATGCCAGCTTCAAGGCCTTTGTGTGAGCCATGGTGGTCTTGGTTGCCAACATATTAGCATATTGGGCACAAACATTCTGCAGCTGTACTAGAGAGATATCCTTTATTATATTAGAAAACTAAGTGAACCTTAACTTCTGTTTATGTAACCGCTCGATGATGTTGAGATTCCTTTAATGCGTCTTACTCTTATTGCTCGCCAAACTGTTCTGTTTTTTTGGACTCTACTTTTTTAATCAACATTTTAATTTCACCAAGATTTATATTTTCACTTACATAAAGATCCAGTAGTATGTCGGTTTCTTTTGGACTCATTGGGTTATTGCAGTTAGTTATTTCGTACTATTACATATTTAAGGAAGAGAGCAATTACTCTGTAATATAAAAACCAAACTATTTCACGACTATAGACACTAAAGCAGTGATATAATATATACAAGAGATTTTTCTTGCATGCCTTAGAGGCTGCGTACCAGTACTGTATACTAGTGTAGGTGACTACATATAAATATAATATACACCTTAAGTTATTGCTCTATGACAAACTCATAATACTGCAGTTATTCCTTAGGCAGCTTTCACACTGGCAAATTTTCAAATCCGTGTCCATCTGTTTTGAAACGGATGGCCTCGGATCCAATATTGCCTCCCATGTTATCGTATGGGCACGGATTGGTCCTAAAGTGGATATCCGTGTGTCCCCGTTTTGTCATGGATCCGTTGGTGTCCACATTTTTTCCTTGTACCCAGAAACGGAAACTGGTTCGTTTCTGGGCTTCCTCTAAAATCGCGGACACCAACAGACAAACACGGATTCATTGGTATCTGTTTGAAATTAGAATGGAGGTAGAATGGATCCCATACGGATCCATGAAAACAATGGATCCATGAAACAGATCCATTTTGTTGTACTGAGCATGCTCAGAAGCAAGGTACAGCTCCTCGCACCCCTATCTCTGTTGACTGATGACAGATCCATTAAAAAACGTTCCGTAGAGATCCATTGGTATCCATTTGCATAGATCTGTGCCTGTCCATGACTACACATGAATTTCATGGAACCACACAGATTTGAAAAATTTGCCAGGGTGAAAGCAGCCTTAATCCAGAAAATGAAAGATCCATCCAAACTAGATAAGTCTTAAGGTGCAGTTACATGGTACGAGATCGTGAACGATATCGCTCAAACGTCACGGATTTGGAGTCGTTGAAACGACATCTTAGGACGTCGTTACATCTATCATCGAGATACGACTACGATAAATCGTTGGATCATTGATCACAGATTTGAGAACATGTTCTCAAATCAGACGATCTTCAATCAGCCAACCTGCTGTATCGTTGTGTGTGACACCGCGATAACGATGCCGTTAACGACTTCCCCTATTCACAACAGTGAACAAGTATCGTTCGTTGGGTTGTGCGGACGATAGCTGCTCGCTGGATAGTTGGGGCGTCATGCACCATATCTAGACGTGTGACATCTCACCAACGATGTCAAATAGATGTCCTAACGACCGAGATCGTTGGTGATATCTTAACGTCATTGAAGAGTGCAACGGTACCTTTAGACTTGACATTATTATTCTGTTTGTCTGTGCCCTGAGTCTAGTGAATAAGGGTTTGTTAATCAAAAAGCTAATATAGCAGAAGTCAGTAATGTACTGTACACTCATATAGCTGACATTTTAGTAATAGCTTTTCTTGCTAAACCTAAAAGTTTTCTCATCATATTGAAGGGGTAAATATGTAAAGGACTTTGCAATCCTCCTCCTTTCAGAAATCCCTATTGTTTTTAAGAGCACAGGTATCTTTAATTTCATTGTATACCAGCCACCTCCATGATATCTCAGCAGTGACCTGTTTCCTTGAGAGGCGCTTACATTTTTTTTCTACAGAACTTGTAAGTGCGCCCTTTAAACTGACTGTATCCAACCATCATCAGTCCCATTGCTCTTCTCCGATTTTGCAGAAGCAAAACTGATTTTGATTGACAGTGTAGCCTGTTCAATACTGCGAACAAGAGTGCAAGGTATCCCAGGAAGCAGGATATTGGATAGTTAGGAGCAGTACGCTTGTGTTCCAGATGATGTGATAGACCCCTTTTAAAAGATACGTTCTCCTCCTGAGTTTAATCATATTGGGAGTTTATGAATTAATATTATTATGTTCTTTCTAAATATCTTAGATATTGTATCGTAATAATGATTAAAAGCCTGATGTTCATATTGTACTACAATGAATTTATCACTTAAGAATGATCACGTATGAGGGAGTCGGAATCAGCATCGTGGAGTCAGAGTCGGAGTCAGGGCTCAAAGCTGGCCCGTGAGTAGTGCCTAGCGTCACAGGGACTCAATGGACCACACACCTCGTATCTGTCTAGTGGCTATGTGGCAGCCTACGTTTAAAACTATATACTGTATTATGGAAAATGCCCAGTCTATACCTTTGATTTAAGATTAAAAACAAGATATTATCAGAGCCTTTCTGATTGTTTGTGAAAGACCATATAAAGAATATTCATCTCTACATCTTTCATCTTGGTCAAGTTTACAAGGTTGTTGACAATAGGAGGAGTTAAGTATTTGGCTGTTTATAATGTTGTCATATATTACCTTTAGGTAAATGGTTTATTTTAGTGTCCATGAACGTTACGTTATGTAATTTCTCAATGTTCCTCAAATCTTTTGCAATAATTAATCAAGGTTCATTTTAAGCAAATATTCTAAGAAAATGAAATGCAATAGTACAAGGAGGGAAAATATCTCACTGTAGTTCTTAATGATTGTGAGAAGCAGAGCTGACAACCTCATATTCCTCTGTAAAACCCATTTCTTAGGCCTAATTTTAGAGAACGCTTACAAAACTGAAATGTCAGTTTGTGTATAGTCAAATACTACTAAGCTCCATCTCTTTTGCTGAAACTGATGATCACTCTAATCCTATTTAAATGCATCTTACAGAAGTTTACTTGTCTGAATAAAGAAAATAAATTGCCATCATGTAACTGCTGAACAAACAAAAATATCTCTCTTCTGCATGAAATTTTAGTGAATGTCAGATGAAGGAGAGCTCTGCCTCGCATAAACCAGATTATGACCCCCCACATTTTACTATTTATCCAAATGTTATGATTTGTAAATTACTGTTAATTAAAATAATGCACATTGGGTATTGTGAGTATTGTTGGAATTAATCAGTGTACCGTATCTTTTTTTTAATACAAATTGGTTAAGCTAAAAACCAGAAAACATCATATTTGGATTGAGGGTCAGCTGGAATTCCTGCGTAATTCTTAAAGGCAATTTTATCTCGGCAAATTAGATACAATTGCATTCCTGGTATTATTCAAATAACAGCACGTTCTAGTCGCACGTTGGTGTGTGATGCAAACTGAAGACATACAGCTCCCAAGACCTGTGTTTGAACCCTGAAGAGCTGTAGCACACATACCTCAGCTATTTGTATGGAAATATACCTCTTCCTTTCTGAGCACCACAGGGTTATCTCCAGATTAATTTTCCTCCTTTATTTTCCAGTTGGGCACAGTCAGTCTCGGTGCACTGCAATAAAGTTGTCAGACTGATGCAGGGAGGGGTGACGTGGAAATCCTGTCAAGCACCACATGTGTAAAAATATTTTTAGCACATCAAAGCCAGCAGCTGACTGAGGTATGTGTGATACAACTCTTGGGAATTGATACATAAGTAGAATTCAAAAATGTAGAGACAGCACTCACCCAAGTCTTAATCGGTGATTTATTCAAGGAGCAATTACATTCGGTGCAGGGAGGGGGGGATCGGAGCTGCTGACGACGGCACCGTTTCGCGCTTGTGCGCTTCCACGCGCACAAGCGCGAAACGGTGCCGTCGTCAGCAGCTCCGATCCCCCCCTCCCTGCACCGAATGTAATTGCTCCTTGAATAAATCACCGATTAAGACTTGGGTGAGTGCTGTCTCTACATTTTTGAATTCTGTGGATGTTTGTCGTGCTTTAGAGACAGGCACCCCCGGTCTCTCACCTGATTGCTCCACGAGTTGATCCACCCAGCAAGCCGCCGGCTTTGGTGCCCTTTTCCTCCTGTACTTGTTCAATTGATACATACAGTTAGGGCCAGAAATATTTGGACAGTGACACAAGTTTTGTTATTTTAGCTGTTTACAAAAACATGTTCAGAAATACAATTATATATATAATATGGGCTGAAAGTGCACACTCCCAGCTGCAATATGAGAGTTTCCACATCCAAATCGGAGAAAGGGTTTAGGAATCATAGCTCTGTAATGCATAGCCTCCTCTTTTTCAAGGGACCAAAAGTAATTGGACAATGGACTCTAAGGGCTGTAATTAACTCTGAAGGCGTCTCCCTCGTTAACCTGTAATCAATGAAGTAGTTAAAAGGTCAGGGGTGGATTCCAGGTGTGTGGTTTTGCATTTGGAAGCTGTTGCTGTGAGCAGACAACATGCGGTCAAAGGAACTCTCAATTGAGGTGAAGCAGAACATCCTGAGGCTGAAAAAAAATAAAAAATCCATCAGAGAGATAGCAGACATGCTTGGAGTAGCAAAATCAACAGTTGGGTACATTCTGAGAAAAAAGGAATTGACTGGTGAGCTTGGGAACTCAAAAAGGCCTGGGCGTCCACGGATGACAACAGTGGTCGATGATCGCCGCATACTTTATTTGGTGAAGAAGAACCCGTTCACAACATCAACTGAAGTCCAGAACACTCTCAGTGAAGTAGGTGTATCTGTCTCTAAGTCAACAGTAAAGAGAAAACTCCATGACAGTAAATACAAAGGGTTCACATCTAGATGCAAACCATTCATCAATTCCAAAAATAGACAGGCCAGAGTTAAATTTGCAGAAAAACACCTCAAGAAGCCAGCTCAGTTCTGGAAAAGTATTCTATGGACAGATGAGACAAAGATCAACCTGTACCAGAATGATGGGAAGAAAAAAGTTTGGAGAAGAAAGGGAACGGCACATGATCCAAGGCACACCACATCCTCTGTAAAACATTGTGGAGGCAACGTGATGGCATGGGCATGCATGGCTTTCAATGGCACTGGGTCACTTGTGTTTATTGATGACATAACAGCAGACAAGAGTAGCCGGATGAATTCTGAAGTGTACCGGGATATACCTTCAGCCCAGATTCAGCCAAATGCTGCAAAGTTGATTGGACGGCACTTCATAGTACAGATGGACAATGACCCCAAGCATACAGCCAAAGCTACCCAGGAGTTCATGAGTGCAAAAAAGTGGAACATTCTGCAATGGCCAAGTCAATCACCAGATCTAAACCCAATTGAGCATGCATTTCACTTGCTCAAATCCAGACTTAAGACGGAAAGACCCACAAACAAGCAAGACCTGAAGGCTGCGGCTGTAAAGGCCTGGCAAAGCATTAAGAAGGAGGAAACCCAGCGTTTGGTGATGTCCATGGGTTCCAGACTTAAGGCAGTGATTGCCTCCAAAGGATTCGCAACAAAATATTGAAAATAAAAATAATTTGTTTGGGTTATGTTTATTTGTCCAATTACTTTTGACCTCCTAAAATGTGGAGTGTTTGTAAAGAAATGTGTACAATTCCTACATTTTCTATCAGATATTTTTGTTCAACCCTTCAAATTAAACGTTACAATCTGCACTTGAATTCTGTTGTAGAGGTTTCATTTCAAATCCAATGTGGTGGCATGCAGAGCCCAACTCGCGAAAATTGTGTCACTGTCCAAATATTTCTGGCCCTAACTGTAAGTCTCAGGAGCCATATATCTTCAATCTGCAGTCCATACTGATACATGACTAAGACGGGCTGCAGTTTTAATTTTATAATGGATTCCATTTTATCTCATTCTCAGAGAACCTTGTTAAGTTCTTAAATTGGTTGTACACAATAAAACTCATCAACGCAAGCCACTGGCCCCATGATAAAAGAAAGGTTATACTGTCATCTGTGTGATGTCCATAGTTTACTTTTCTCTATCACCTCATTGGGGGACACAGGACCATGGGTGTTATGCTGCTTATCCATAGGAGGCTGACAGTGAGAAAATGTGAAAACAATTAGCTCCTCCTCTGCAGTATATACCCCCTGGCCGGGCCACGCCACACCAGTTTTAGTGTCTGTAGGAGGCACATCTATTCCTTTTTTTTCCCGGAATCTTTATTCATCACATGGGACAGGCGACGGCACCCCTTTGGGTACCGCTTTCCCACAACCATCAACAGACGGGAAGCTGGAGTGTCGCCTCCATGTACCCCCCCATGTACGCCCTTCCGCGCCTAGCGCAGACCCTGTACCCCCAGTGACTTGGACTGAACCCGGCTCTCCTCAGTTTCCGTACTAAGGACCTGAGTTGAGATACGCAAGCCTGCTCTACCCTGCTTGGACTCATGCAACAGCTCACAGCCGGTGCCTGCATATTCAGCTCCTTCCATCACTGGGCTCCACAGCATCCCCCTACACTGCCTGGGTTGAAGACCTGCACACAGCTTCTTTCTATTTGCAGGTGAGATCATCTACTGTCACTGCCCCTTGCAGGGGCTCATTCTCCAGGGCTCCGGCGGAGGGCTCACCTCTCAGTCTGTGGTCCCTCTCTTCCCGCTCAGAGTGTACACTAACCACTGTCACTATGCTGCCGCCGAGGGCCTCCATGACTTCCGTGGTCTCCACTGAGGCCTGTTCCAACTCTAGGTCCTGGTTTTGGCTTTCCTACGTTCCCTCTGCCCCAGTCCCGCCCCTTTTTTGTGATGCGGCGCTATTGGGAGGGTGACAGCCACACCCCCAATGATGTCACATATGTCATGTTCCCCGAAGCGTGCTCAGGCCCCGCGTTTTTCTGCTCCGCTCCTCTATTTCCCGCCCTCAGCACTGGAAAGTCTCTGAGGGAACCGAAGGAAAGGCTACCTCTCACACATGGGCCTACATCTGGGACACAGGACCATTTCGCTACATCCCTCCGGGTAAGGCTCACATTAGTTGCTCAGGGCTGCACATACACTTTTTCACAGCCCCTGCCACAGCTCCACAGCTCTTTTTTACTTTGCCTTCTACTCCCCTGCAGCCTTTTTTTTTGCACAATATGCAATCCTCAAAGGTGCCAAAGAGATCAAAAACCTATCCAGTTTATTACTCTTCCTGTGCCACCTGCCATTCTGAGCTCCCAAGTAAACATGCCACCCCTCACTGTCAGGCCTGTATCCCCAAAGAAGTACAGGAGCCCTCCGCCGCCGATGTCTCCACCATCAGCACAGGGCCCAGAGTCCGCCGGAATGGGCATTATTCTTGTCCAATTTATGGAGAAGCTGTCTCAGAACCTGGTCCAAGCCATGCAGTACCACCCTCCTAGCAGCACCAGCTGCCACGACAGGGTATACGCAGATGATCCTCACTGGAGGGTCCATCAGATGCCTGTAGAACGTGTACCACATCTGCGGTCGCAGTCAGAAAGAGGTCCCACAGGAACGTGTCACCCGTTTCTTCTCATGGTTCTCACGGATCCCCCTCCCAGGACCAAGGACCATACTCTACCATGTCTGAAGAGCCCGAGGATGGTGAATGTTACCGGACCTGCACAACTTTTGACAGAGACCTTTCTGACAAAACGGCATCCATTGACTCACTAATAGCAGTTGTAAACCACACATTAAATGTAGACACATACCGCCTACAAACCTGACCACGCAGTGTCTTTCAAACAGGCTAAAAGGCTGCAAAAAATCTTTGCTAACCACCCAGGTTCCAGTCAATTTTGGCTAAACAGAGGGAAAAGTCTGACAAGCGCTTCAGTAACCATAAACTCATCGAAGAGCAATACCCCTTTGCCTCGCGCTCCGCAAAGATTGGGGGACTCTCCATCTGTTGATCCCCCTGTCTCTCGTCTTGCAGCAAAAACTTTACTATCCTTACCAGATGGGTCCTCTATCAAAGACCCAACTGACAGACAAGTAGAGCAGCTCGCAAGCTCTGCTTTCCTTCGAAGTGCGGGATCCTCCCTTTCGCCCTCCTCATCCGTGTGGGTTGCCAAGGCAATTATGGTCTGGACTGAAACTCTACACAAATCTTTACAAGTGTCTCAGCTCCCTCAACACTTTGGTAACCTCACTACTCAAATTACTGCTGCAGTGGATTACCTAATTCAGGCTTCCCTAGACTCTGCCACCTGCGCAGCATTCTCTGCCTCTAATGCCATTGCCATCTGCAGCAACACACAAAAGTTAAAAGCGCTCTCATAGGGAGAACCTGGTGGTCTAATGGGGGCAAGTTATAAGGTGAATGAGGGGTTGCCTCTCACCTGTAAAATGAGCAATGGCTCAGGTGACCTCCGGCATCGGTCGAACAGCTCATACTGGCTTCCTGCCCCACTCCTGGATTGCTCCGATTGGATAGATCGCAGTCATGTGACTCACGAGTCACTGGTCACAGGGTCTGACATCACCACAGGTCCTTTCAGCTCAGAGCTGTTTTGATATGAATATCTGTGCCTCCATGCAGCTTCCAGTAACATCACACCCAGGATGGGTGGTTTGTACAATATTAAGGAAAGAAATGATTACTGGCTAGGAGCTACAAAATAAGGAGATTACTTATGGGTTAAACAATAATAGCTCAAACCAAGTGCATGTTTTCAGGATCTCCTTAGTATTGCACAGGGTTGGAATCATTACCTGTGCATTTGATCACATTAACACCTGTACAATACTAAGGAAATCCTGAAATCCTGCACTGTTGGCTGCCCTCGAGGCTGGAGTTGGGGACCTCTGGGTTAACACGTTTATTTACCACAAGGGTTTCCACAAAGGATTGTTGTCTTCCACAGGTGGATTTTCATTAAATGGTGAAAATGGACACATTGACTAGTATCACAAGCCAATCATAGAATAACAATTAAAGAGGACCTGTCACCAAACCAGGCATGGTGATATATTACAGCACTGGATGATCCATGTTATCAAGAAGCAGGGCGGGGATAAGCGGTGACATCAGGTAGGAGGCGGGGGGCTGGCCTCCTGCGGTGATGTCACAACCTTTCCCAGCCCTGCTTCGTGATAAAATGGAGCAGAGCGGGTAAAAGAGCTGACGTCACTGCAAGAGGCGTGCAGACGGACAGTATCAGCAAAAACACGCTCCCTCTCTCTGCACTTGTGTCATGCAGGCCAGGAGAGACATGACTGACAGGGAGGAGGCAGCAAAGGGAGGATACAATTATACAGGGGGCGTGAGATTCCCCTGTGAAAGAAGTGGCTCCAGCCTCTAGCCACCTCCTATTTGGCTGCAGGATGTAAGTTTTCTAAGTGTATTTACTCGGGGTCCAGGGGGGCTCAAGTGCTGGGGGACCCCTTGCCAGGATGCAGCAGACATGCTGCATCCAGTGATGTAATTAGATCACCATGCCTGGTTTGGTGACAGGTCCTCTTTAATGATGTCACTCTATTAACTCAGTCTATCCCATATACCCCAAGGTATGAAAGCGCTCAGTGGAAATCATTAATAAGGATAAAAACATATAGCGTATAAACATACAATATTCACAAATATCATGTAACATTAATCAATTAAAGCTAAAACAAATCATAAATATATCTAAAAAAATAGATGTGAACTATAAAAAAAAAATTTTTTTCTTCTTTCTTTTCTTCCTTCTTCTCATCCCTTCCATATGTGTGTCAAGACCATATATAATAATATACATGCATTTTCCAAGAAAGGAACCAAGAATTTGACTTGCATCGATGTTCAAAAAATGCACATACATTAACCATCAATAAAATGGTGCTGAACGCACCTCATATTACCCATATAAAAAAACTTAAACCCATTAAATATACCCTTATACCATCATTAAAAATATCAACATTGAATAAAATTGTTTTACCAGTCGTGCCAAGTGGATGGCTTCTAAGAAGTGAAACCGGAACGAACTCGGGGTGAACTCCCATACCTAGCCCTCCACATTGACCTCCCGCCCTAGCATCCGGCCCGACAAGGAAACCGCACATCCCGCATGCACACCCAGATCGGGACCGCGAAGCCCATGGCACGAACGAGGTCAGTAAGCACGGACCGCGGTCTCACCCGCAACATGAGGCAGCAGCAGCTGATGGCGCCCACGCTGCAGGCTGTGACAAGGAACGGCACGAGAGCCCCGATCGGGAGGAAACCGGACCACCCGGGCACACAACTAAGGAGATGAGGTACATAGAGGGGAAGCAGCCTGGAGACACAGCCCCCGGGAGTGATGTGGATCAGGAAGGGGAGCAGCAGATGGAGACAAGGGAGACTGGGAACCATGACCAGCCTGGGTAGCGCTGAGCAATGCAGCACATGAGTTGCAGGGACCACATACAAAAGGATGGCAACAAACACAAATTATAGATTATAAAGTACTGGCCAAGGAGTTGGCCACACATATGGCTGAAGAATTTAAGGCAGTAATAGCTGACATGGTAGCTGCCTCTACCAAAGTTCTTAAGAAAACAGTAGAAGCACAAGATCAGAGGCTAAAAGAGACAGAAGCAAGGATTGGGTCGGCTGAGGATAGAATACTTGAGCTTGAAGACCAGGTAGAGGCACTACAAAAACGTTCTGAATATGCCTTCTCAAAATTAGAAGATATGGAGAATAGGTCGCGACGGAGTAACCTCAAAATAGTGGGTCTACCTGAATCTATCCCATCAGACCAGCTTGTGGAAATCTTTGAGGTGGACCTTCCAAAGCCCTGGTCTGCAACATAGATGTAAAACAGAGCGAACGCACAGGCTTGGGCCGCCCAGAGACAATGTGCCCACTACAGCGATTGCTTCTAAGACTCCGGTCGCATCTAGAAACACTAACAACAAACCAAGACACTCCATAGCAAAATTTTTAAATCACAGAGATAAAGAAGAGATACTAAGGGCTTACAAGATACAGAAAACTCCCTCTGACATTACATGGCCAAAAAGTGCTGGTTTTTGCAGATTACTCGGTGGAGGTATCCCGCCGCAGAAGAGCTCTAAGTGAAGCGTGCTCCACACTATATAAAAGAAACATACGTTTCCAGCTGAATTTCCCCGCTACCTTGAGGTTTAGGTCTAGAGATGGGACACTATTAACTTTCACAGACCCGGAAGAAGCCATGGCTGCGATTTTAGATAATACTCGCTCACCCAAAGATGGGACATCCCCAAAGAATGTCGCGGATAAACCACAAACATTATTAAATCCAGAATCGGAGCCAGAGGAAGAACGAGAATCGGTGAGAGCATACAGGCTACGATCCAATGTGACGTGTGAGGGTTCAACACCCAGAGGCGGAACTCCTAGACAGCAACGCCAGACGGGGTCTCGGTGGCAAAGGAAGAAGTAAAGCCGGCGACCTTGTTTGACCGAGTGGACATATCGGAATCTGTTACTACTGATGGGGGGGGAATGCAAATGGACCTTACCATGGTATGGACGCCCATAGGGCTTAAGACTAAACTGTCCCCTACATGTACGGTACTGTCCGGGATGGGCTTTTGAATCAACGGAACTCATCCTTGACCTCTCCCCTATCGGGACCCGCCTCTTTCCCCCCTGCCTCACCGCTAATCGTGGCTTGTTTGCCTGCTGGGGTATGTGTGCATTTTTTTTTTTTTTTTTGTTCTCTCTCTCTCTTTCCCTCTTCTTCACTTCCTTCCCTGCAGGTTCATGGACGTCAGAAAGAGATGAAAGAAGGAAATGAACGACACGCCATTTACACGAACATGGATCAGTTCCCGCACTTCTACAGGTCACCTTTGAGACAGACTTTATCGATTTCGACGATACCCAGGGACTAGGTGTGGGAGGGGGAGGGAAAATTGAGTATTGTGATCATTACTGTCGATACAGTGATTATATATTGCAGCCGG
This sequence comes from Allobates femoralis, assembly GCA_033576535.1. Classification (NCBI taxonomy): domain Eukaryota; kingdom Metazoa; phylum Chordata; class Amphibia; order Anura; family Aromobatidae; genus Allobates; species Allobates femoralis. The sequence goes on along the minus strand of JARQOC010000003.1, from coordinate 686,308,872 downwards.
AAGGTTCATTACTGTCACATTGCGTGGAGACCCACTGCTCCATTTTTCCTCTTCGGTAATCATCAGTCTCTCCCAAAATGACAAATTCTCATGTCACAATTGCTGCAGTGATCATAGTGTTGGTTTGGCGGGTATAGGAGGAGGGAGGAGGAAGAAGAGGAGGGAGAGTGATCTAACAGGAGGGAGACGGGACGACGGTTGGCGGAGGGGAGGGGGAGTGGAGAGGAGGGGAAAAGAGAAAGGAAAAAGTGACAGAAGTGAAATAGGGAGGAGAAGGAAAAGGGAAAGATAGGGGTGCATTGGGAAAGTAAAAATGCGTTATTAATCATTTGCCGGTTGCCGCGGCGGGATGGGATGCTGATTTATGGGTTGTATTGGTGGGAAGAAGAGAAGTCAGCTACTACGACAGAAAAGGAGAGGAGAAGATATCAGATTCATGGGGGGACACTGGGAGGGGGGAGGGTATCTAGAGACGTATTTAGCAGCACGAAATCATATCAATGTATTTTATGTATCTTAACTGTTCTGTTGTGGCAAAGGCCATGGAGAAAGCTACACAGAGGACGTATAGGACACCACTTGTCAGAGACATTGCTAGGAGGTGGAAAGGATGGTTAGGTGGGTCTCCTGGAACGTAAAGGGAATGCGCTCTCCAGCAAAGCGCATGATGATTTTACGGCACCTCAAAAGATTACGAACGGAGGTGGCCTTGCTACAGGAGACCCACCTGACATCAGATGATTTCTTTCGACTCAAGAAGTTGTGGGTAGGGGAGGTCTACGGATCGGGAGCGATAGAGAGGAAAGCAGGAGTTTTAATCTTAATACACAGATCTTTACCACATAAAGTCCTCTCCACACAAACAGACGTGGCGGGTAGATTGATACATATGACCATTCAAATTCAAAATGACATCTTCTCTATCTATAATATCTATGCACCAAATACGAATCAAAAAACATTCTGCCAGGGATTGCAAGCTAAACTCCTGACAGACGTGGGCCACAACAGGATAGTGGGAGGCGATTTTAATTATGGTACTAAATGCAGAAGACGATAGGAGACACTCAACGACTTTGGGAGGGAGAAGTCAGACACCAAAGATGACACAAACTGACGACTTCCTTGACACCGTTTTCAGGATGTAAATATGACAGATGTATGGAGGACGATGCACCCTCTTGATCAAGAATACACCCATTTTTCCCACCCCTATGGGTCTTGGTCTAGAATAGACATGTTTTTCACATCTCCCAATATACTACAGAGAACGACTGATGTCAAAATTGAGGATATGGTGATTTCTGACCATAGCCCTTTGGTGTTAGAAACCAAAGACGCCTATGAAAAAGGCACGGACTATTTGTGGAGATTTCCAGACACTTACACCAGAGATGAAAATTTCGTTTCCCTCCATAGAGAATGGTGGTCAACCTACTCTAGAGACAACGAGAAGCACCGTTTTGACCCAACCTTATTTTGGGAAACAGCAAAAGCGGTGTTAAGAGGTCAGGTAATGGCTTACAGCATGGGGATGAAAAAAAGAATAAAAGAACAATTTGTAGCGGCTAGCTTGGAGGTAAGAAACACGTACTCCCGATACAAGAGCACGATGGCTGACCCCGATAAGGAAACCTGGCAGCAGGCTAAAGAAAACTTCGATATGTGGGCAAAAAGAAGGGAAGACATATATAAAAGTAGAATGGAACTTAACCTCCATAAATTTGGCGATAAAGCAGGCCGTTTATTAGCAAGATTGTCCCAGGGTAAACAAATCTATTCCCCCATACAAACTATAATAGATAAACGAGGCAACACCTGGACCACACCTAAAGACATTAGCCGGGCATTAGGGAAATTTTATACATCTCTATACTCAGACACCGACTCTGACACACCTATGCAACCTGACTTGCTACAATTGATAAGCTTACCAAAAGTAACAGAAGAGGACAAACAATATTTAAATAGTCCTATCACGGTGGAAGAGGTAGAGAATGCTATTAGAAATACGAACCCGGGCAAAGCTCCTGGCCCAGACGGTTACAATGGAGCATTCTTTAAAGCCCTTAAAGACCAGGTTTCCCCAATCTTGAGAGACTTATTTAATACAATACTTCAAGGATCTCCTATCCCTGATAGAATGAACTTGGCCCACATCAAACTTATCCCCAAACCAGGAAAGCTACTAACAGATCCTGCAAGCTTTAGACCGATCTCCCTGATAAATCAGGACCTAAAAATGCTCTCTAAGATAATGGCGGATAGACTAGCGACAATTATGCCTAAACTAATACCTCCACACCAAGCGGGGTTTATTAAAGGGAGATCGACAACTACTAATATTAGAAAAACGATGCTCCTGATTGATGTCATGGGAAAAAAGGTGGGAACAAAGAGGGGGGACCCAGCCCGTGATCACCTTGGATGCAGAAAAAGCGTTTGATAACGTAAGGTGGTCATGGCTGGGAAGAGTCTTAGACTCTGTTGGGATGGTGGGACCGTTTAGGCAATACCTCCAAGCACTATATAACAATCCAAAGGCATGTATTAGTACACCTGGTTACTTGTCAGATTCTTTTTCTTTACAGAAGGGAACAAGACAGGGATGCCATTGTCACCTCTGCTCTTCAATTTGGCCATAGAGCCTCTCGCTCTATATCTGGAACAGAGTTCCACATATGAAGGTTTTAGAGTGGGAACCAAAGAAGTCAAATTACTACTATTTGCAGATGATATTGTCTTATATGTACAAAACCCGGAAAGGGACCTCCCCCATGTACTTGAAACCATTGAAATCTTGGGCAAACAGTCAGGATTCTATCTAAACAAGGAGAAATGCGAGATGATGTTCATTAACTCCAAGAGCAAACTCTCACAACTCTCGCACTTCTGTGAAATCCCAATCACTAAAAACAGTATCAAATACCTTGGTATCCATTTAGCCAGATATCCGACCGAAACTTATAAACTGAATTTTATCCCAATTCTCTTAAAAATCGAGAAGGAGCTAGCGGGCTGGGTCAATTTGCCACTTACACTTATGGGAAGATGCCATCTACTCAAAATGGTCAGTTTTGCCAGACTACTGTATCCGCTTCAAAACGTCCCCATGCTGTTAAAACATACAGACGTAACTAAATTGAATAAGGCCTTCTCGAGATTTCTGTGGAGGGGAAAGAAACCCAGACTGACTTTTGGCGTGTTAATGAGATCGAAAAAAAGAGGGTGGGCTTCAACTTCCAGATATCCGTGGCTATAACTTGTCATGTATCTTACGTAATGTCCTGGACTGGATCAGAAACACCAACAGACACTCAGACATAGTCCTGGAGGGAGAAGTTGCTAGCCCCTGGGAACTATCGGCTCTGTTACACTCACACTCTCCCCATTTACCTAAGACTCTTAAGAACACGGTAATATTCAGAGACACGATAGCAACTTGGAAGGGGTAAGGAAAAAATTGAATTTGTCCTGGAAAATTTCTAGAGCACTCAACCCATGGAAATGTCCAGCCTTCCGCTAGGACGTGAAAACAGCCTGTTCTTAGCGTGGAGGGAGAGAGGTGTCAGAACCTTGAATGATCTTATGGTCATAGACGAGAAAAGGTGGATGACTGAAGACGAGGTCATACAGACTTATAATCTCCCTTGTTTTCAAGTCATGCAATACCGCCAGATACACCACTACCTCCTCTCACAGCTGAGAGATATCTCGGGAGAAGTCAGCGACAATATGTGGTCTAAGCTGACGGCCATGAAAGAGGAAGATATATCCATCACCTCTCTTTATGCTACCCTACAATCATATCTGCGACCTGCAAAACAGGTGACTCTTTTCACAAAATGGAAAAAACACATAAAAGACCCAGACCTAACACAGAAGATAATAGAGGGATGGGTGACTAGCAGACGATATATACATAACGAGCGCTGGAGAGACTCCCAATTCAGGATTATCCATGGAATAATACAAGCGTTTAATATACCATCGACACCAGGTAAACAGGAGAGATGGGTAAATTGCCCTAAATGTAAGGCATACATGACAGATTTAGAACATGGCCTATGGTCCTGCCCTGCATCTAAACCTACTGGAACTCGGTTGAACAGTGGGCGAGGGGTATGTGCGGGGGGCTAGAAAAAATTGAACCCATTGTTATGGCTTTTCCACTACCAGGGCAACGTGACGGGAAGAAAACCACCACATATATTGTTCCATTATATTGCTATAACTGCAAAGAGACTCTTGTTGCAGTTCTGGCTTAATGATAGACCTCCTGACCTAATACAGGTCAAAGCTTCGCTGCGAAAGGTCCTTGCAATCGAATCCTTAGACGCATTGAGTAACCCTAGCAAATTAACACCAAAATTCTTTCTAACATGGAGACGATTTATTGAATTAGAGTTCACTGATGCTGAAATAAGAACCCTTATGGAGACACATAGGTCCTCAGCATGGTATGCCAACGAAGAATTAGGTGATTCACTGGGTAGACTTAAATATGTAATTCAGACATAAAATCACATGTAAATAATACACAGCATAACCAAATGAATACTCTAACTGCAGTACTGGGCTCTAGGAAGGGTGGAGGGTGGGTTTAAGGGGAACTAGTTACTATTTCCAAAAAAAATATGTTATTGAATGGATGTTGCTGTTTAATGACTATGACAAGCAATGTTATGAATACTTAGTGTTATCATATGATATTTCATGTTATTGTACGGTCATAACTGTCAATGTACCACCCTTTTTTGTTAACAAAAAAAAAAAAAATAAAAAATGATTGTTCAAAAAAAAATACACTTATACCATCATTAAAATAGTGCAGGAACATTAAATAAAATAATGTACTAATACAAGAATCAATAAGTGACCATAAAGGGAGAGTGGACTTATCAATAAGAAATGATGAAATAACCATGAAGAACTAGGGGTGAACTCAACATTACTTAGACCCCTTCCACATCTGCGCCCCCGCCCGGACCCGGCCAACCCAGACAGAAATCCGCATCCGCCGCATGCACCGCCCCAACTCGTGGCCCACCAGCAGAAAGCCCCAGGCATCGCCAACGAGGTCCACGTCAAGCACGGTACAGCTGCGACCCAGCACCCACGGCAGCCGCAACAACCAACTGCAACTGACCGCAGCCTTCCCCTTGGCCGCAACCACCACAAGTGCCAGACTGCGGCAACACCGCACCAGCCGCAAGCCCCACAGACAACGCACGGGGCCCGCCACAAGTGCACCCCAAGCCCGGCAGCCCAGCAGCACACACGCAGCAGACACGATCACCCGGCCGGACCCGGACAGAAATGTAGACGCGAAAGGGGCTCCAAATAGGAGAAGGGGTACTCATCACGAAGCAGGGCTATTTACAAACATTATCAATCATGAGGTTCAAGCCTTCCGGGCTCAGTGTTCCAATTGCCATCTGCAACAAAGTAAAAAATAGGGGGGGGAACAAGAGGCGCAATAGTGCCCTATCACTAGTGACACTAATGTATGCGGTGGGTATGAATTCACTCACCTAGCACAGTTGTGAGACCCACAACTGGTGTAAAAGCATTTGGCATTAAATGCAGCTGCTGCAGGACTTCCACCTTCCACATGCACGTGGGAATCATCCAGAAGTTACCTCAGGGGAAATGGTGTATCAGTGTCCGCGCTGCTGAAATCCCAAGAAAACGATCCGGAAACCATATGTAGGTTGCATCAATCATCCATTTATTAATAAATGGATGATTGATGCAACCTACATATGGTTTCCGGATCGTTTTCTTGGGATTTCAGCAGCGCGGACACTGATACACCATTTCCCCTGAGGTAACTTCTGTAATTGCCATCTGCAGGTCCCTTTGGCTCAGGCAGTGGCGGGCCGATTCAGCCTCAAAGAAATCTCTTATAGGCCTCCCTTACCTTTCCGGTTGGCTATTTGGCGAACATCTCGACAAGCTCATTTCAGACACCACAGGGGAAAGAGTACTCTCTTTCCCAACACAAACCAAGATGTTGTATTGTCAGACGACAACAGACTATGTTTCATTCCTTTTGTAACTCTTTCAGCTGAGCAACCTCTCGAGCGCCTCCCTCCTCTACCTGACCTCCCCGCAGAGACATGCCGACCCAGTCATTGTTCAAAATGAATTGCTCCTGCAGCCCAGACAAAGACAGTCTAAGCCCAGGGAGTCCTAATCCCATTGGTTTTCCTCTTCCTGACTCCCATTACTCTCCGGAAGACACTCCCATCGTCAGCGGACACGTACGACTCTTCAGTCAGGCCTGGTTATCCGTCAGAAACAACAGATGGGTTCAAGATCTCGTGTCTTCCAGTTACTACATAAAATTTATCTCTCGCCCACCATGCCGTTTTTTTCTCCTCCAATCCTCCAAAGTCACCAAACGAGCCCTCTTCAAAGCAATACATTATCTCCAACAAGCTGAAGTAATCGTTCCCGTACCGGTATCCAAGCGTTTCAAAGGTTTCTACTCCAAGCTCTTTGTGGTTCCCAAGAAAGATGGGTCAGGACACCCCATCCTGGACCTCAAACATCTTAGCAAACATGTTCGAGTCAGTAGGATCAGAATGGAGTCTCTACGCTCCATTGTCGCGTCTATTGATTAAGGCGAATTCCTAGAAATAAAAGATGCACATCTTCATGTGCCTATTGCTCAGGCTCACCAACTTTTCCTCCGCTTTGCGGTGCATGATCTCCACTTCCAATTTGTGGCTCTGCCCTTTGGTCTTGCTACACCCCAAGGGCGTCCATGAGCGTCCTTCATTCCAGGGGAGTAGTTGTCCTACCTTACCTCGACGACTCCTAATCACAGCTCCTTCTTTTCAGGATTGCACGGAAAGCGTCCAGATAACCGTAGACACCTTGTCTTGTCTAGGTTGGCTAGTAAATCAAGCAAAGTCATCGCCAGTCCCTGTGCAGTCGATAACCTTCCTAGGCATGACTTTCAACACATACCGAGGTTTGTTCTCCCTCCCTGAGGAGAAAGCATCTACACTTCGTTAGGCAGTGCGCACTCTTCTCCGCCCTTCCTCACACTTCTTTTGTTTTGGAATGAGGGTCCTAGGAAAAATGGATGCAGCAATGGAGGCCATTCCTTTCACCCAATTTCACCTTCGACCACTGCAACTGGCCCTCCTGACCGTTTGGGACAAGAGCCCCTTTTCTTGGGACAAATGCTTCCGCCTGACACCCACTGTTAGGTGCGCACTTCTCTAGTGGATTCGTCCAGCCTCCCTCTCCAAGGGCCAGTCTTTTCTCCCGGTGGATTGGCTAGTCCTCACCACAGATGCCAGCCTTCTAGGCTGGGGGGGCAGTATGCCGGCATCACACTGCCCACGGCCATTGGATGACGCAGGAGTTGAGCTTGCCGATAAATCTCCTGGAGATTCAAGCAATCTCGCTTGCCCTCAAATTGTTTAACATCCTTTTAGCGGGCCTCCATATTCGCGTCCAGTTGGACAATGCCACGTTGGTAGCTTACATCCAGGGGCGTAACTAGAACTGGCAGGGCCCCATAGCAAACTTTTGAACGGGGCCCCCTCCAAGACACGCCCCAATGACATGCCCCCTCCAAGACACGCCCCCTATGACACGCCCCCTTCAAGACACACCCTCTTACAGGCCCCAGCAGTATATACAGCAGCCCCAGTGGTATACAGCAACCTCCCAAGTTATATACAGGCCCCAGCAGTATTACAGCAGCCTCCCCAGTGGTATATACAGGCCCCAGCAGTATATACAGCAGCCCCAGTGGTATATACAGGCCCCAGTGGTATATACAGCAGCCCCAGTGGTATACAGCAGCCTCCCCAGTGGTATATACAGCAGCCCCAGTGGTATACAGCAGCCTCCCCAGTGGTATATACAGGCCTCAGCAGTATTACAGCAGCCGCCCCAGTGGTGGTATACACAGGCCCCAGTGGTGGTATATATAGGCCCCCGTGGTGGTATATACAGGCCCCAGTGGTGGTATACAGGGCCCTCCCCTTGCTGCTGCTGCAGACCTGTAAAGGAATACATCATTATACTTACTTATCCCTGCCGCTGTCGTCGCTCTGACACCGTGCTCCTCCGGGTCTTCATGCTCCCTCCTCCGGCGCACAGGCTCCCAGCACAGGGTATACAGCTCCCAGACTCCCAGCATAGATTATACAGCTCCCGGCACAGGGTATACAGCTCCCGGCACAGGGTATACAGCTCCCGACACAGGGTATACAGCTCCCGGCACAGGGTTTATACAGCTCCCGGCGCAGGGTTTATACAGCTCCCGGCACAGGGTATACAGCTCCCGGCACACACAGGGTGTATACAGCTCCCAGCACAGGGTATACAGCTCCCGGCAGCACACACAGGGAGGTATACAGTTCCCAGCAGCACACACAGGGTGTATACATCTCCCAGCAGCACACACAGGGTGTATACAGCTCCCAGCAGCACACACAGGGAGGTATACAGCTCCCAGCAGCACACACAGGGAGGTATACAGCTCCCAGCAGCACACACAGGGTGTATACAGCTCCCAGCAGCACACACAGGGTGTATACAGCTCCCAGCAGCACACACGGGGTGTATACAGCTCCCAGCAGCACACACAGGGTGTATACAGCGCCTGGCAGCACACACAGGGTGTATACAGTTCCCAGCAGCACACACAGGGTGTATACAGCTCCCAGCAACACACACAGGGTGTATACAGCTCCCAGCAGCACACACAGGGTGTATACAGCTCCCAGCAGCACACACAGGGTGTATACAGCTTCCAGCAGCACACACAGGGTGTATACAGCTCCCAGCAGCACAAACAGGGTGTATACAGCTCCCAGCAGCACACACAGGGTGTATACAGCTCCCAGCAGCACACACAGGGAGGTATACAGCTCCCAGCTGCACACACAGGGTGTATACAGCTCCCAGCAGCACACACAGGGAGGTATACAGCTCCCAGCAGCACACACAGGGTGTATACAGCTCCCAGCAGCACACACAGGGTGTATACAGCTCCCAGCAGCACACACAGGGTATACAGGCCCCCCCTCACAGTAAGGCCTCCCCATGCTGCCGCTGCTCACTGTCAATAAATAGTGTTATTAATAGCGGCGCCTCTCTCCTCTCTCTCACCCTCACTCCGGGCAGTGCAGCAGGTCCTTCCTCTTCCTGCTTGTCTGCTGTGAGGGACTTAGTTAGTAAGGAGTCGGACTTAGGACTCACGGGGGTCACAGGCCGGCCATGGGGGAGGTGACCAACTCCGCAGACTGCGCAGTGCGCTGAGAACACACAGGGTCACAGTCAGGCAGCAGGCTACTACAGTCTGGCGGCGGCAGCCCGGCCTTTGATCTCTGAGTGTGGCGCCTGCGGCGCTTTGAATAGGAGCGGCATCCACCTCGCCGGGGGGCCCCGTCGGGCGCGGGTGCCCCCCGCCGGGCCCCCACCCCCACGGCCACACAACAACAAGTATCGCAGCTGCCGGTATAGCAGCGTAGCGGCGCTGGGTCTGGGCCCCCCACAAGCGCCGGGCCCCAAAGCGACCGCTACGTCTGCTATGCCGGTAGTTACACCACTGCTTACATCAATCGCCACGGCGGCACTCGCAGCAAAGCAGCGCTTCACGAAGTGCAGCGCATTCTCCATTGGGCCGAGTCGACGAAGTCGGTCATCTCAGCACTACACATCCCAGGGGTGGAGAATTGGGTGGCGGACTTTCTAAGTCGCCAAAGTCTCGCTGCCAGAGAATGGTCCCTCCATCTGGAGGTGTTTCACCAAATATGCTGCTGCTGGGGACGTGGATCTGATGGCATCTCGAATGAATGCTAAGGTTCCCGCGTTCATAGCCTGGTCACGCGACCCATTGTCCATTGGAGCAGACGCATTAGTCTGCTCTTGGCGTCAGTTCCACCTACCATACATTTTTCTTTGAGTCCCTTAGAGAGGTTTCTCTAATTCTCTTGTCCTGGAAAGTAACTGTCCTGGTGGCAATTACATCAATCAGCTGCATTTCTGAGTTGGTGGCACTCTCTTGCCGAGAACGTTTTCTTTCTTTCCATCAAGACAAGGTGGTCCTGCGCCCAGTTCCCACTTTCCTTCCTAAGGTGACTTCTTCTTTTCACCTCAACGAGGACATCATTCTGCCATCGTTCTGTCCGGCACCGGTGCACTGGGTAGAGAAGGCACTGCATACCCTTGACCTTGTTAGGGCTCTCAGGTATTTCATTTCCAGGACAGCTTCCTTCAGGAAGATAGACAGCCTATTTGTCCTACCAGAGGGTCCCCGTAAGGGGCAGGCTGCTTCAAAGGCTACCCTGGCCCGTTGGATTTGTTCAACTATTCAGGAAGCCTACCGGCTAAGAGATGTTTCCATTCCTAGTCGCCTACAGGCTCCCTCCACTCATGCGGTCGGGGCATCCTGGGCCATTCGGCACCAGACCTCAGCAGACCTAGTGTGCAAGGCCGCTACCTGTTCTAGTCTACACACATTCGCAAAACACTACAAGGTCCATACCCTGGCCTCGGCTGATGCCAGCCTGGGTAGACGGATCCTTCAGGCGGCGGTGGCGCACCTATCTATGTAGGTGCCTCAGGAAACCTGGGATTGGTCCTTGCTCTCTGGGTTGTGTTTTTTTTCCCACCCAGGGACTGCTTTATGACGTCCCATGGTCCTGTGTCCCCCCAATGAGGCGATAGAGAAAAACGGATTTTTGTGTACTCACCGTAAAATTGTTTTTCTGAGCTGTCATTGGGGGACACAGCACCCACCCTGTTGCCATTTAGGCATTTGTTCTCTTTGGACTTTTGAAGTTTTTACATTTTGTATGTTTCCACTTGGTTACACTATTTATTTTTACTTGCTTTTTTTGTTTTCTCCTACTGCTTGGTCACAAAACTAGAGTGGCCTGGCCCAGCCAGGGAGTGTATACTGCAGAGGAGTAGCTAATTGTTTTCAAATTTACTTAGTGTCAGCCTCCTTAGGATAAGCAGCATAACACCCATGGTCCTGTGTCCCCCAATGAAGGCTCAGAGAAAACAATTTTACAGTGAGTACTCAAAAATCATTTTTTTTAATGAGAAAAACAAGGATGTAATAAGGATTATAATAGCTGACCTATAAATAAAAAATGAATCTAGCACAATGGAAAAAACATGGATGATTTTTGACATATAAGAAAAAAACTGATGTCAGAATTCATCCTACTCAACACTGATAAGGGGCAAAACCCCGAAACAGCTGTCTGTGGATGGATACTTGGCTTTGGTAATTCCCTTGTCATATCTTTAAAGTCGTAAAGAGTTGGATATTGACTGAAAGGGCCACTTTATATGGTGGTTATGGTGGTTTCCGCAAGGAGCCACCCCAGGGCTAGGTCCTTCCCTGGAGGGATATCTGGCTAATTTCTGTGTTTGAGACTCCTAAACGAGGCTCTACGGACTCTATTTGAATTCAACCTAAGGTAGATGAGCAATTATCAGACATTGCGCCAAGGAAAAATCATTGTCTCATTGTAGGAAACAAAACAATAATAGGGCCCATTTGCACAATGCATATTTTATTGCGTATTTGGTGTGGATCCACTGCAGATCTGCACTAAATATGCAGCAGCATGGTTTCCCAGCCAAGTCTATGGGATTTATGATGTCCTGTCCACATGGTGCATTTTTTTCCACAGCGGATACGCTGTGTATTTGATTGTGGGGAAATATGCAGCATGTCAATTCTTACTGCAGATTTTACAGCGTTTTTCACCCATTGACCCTCATGTTAAATCAAAATATGTGGCAGTGTTCGCACTATGCATATGTGTTGCTTATTTTGTGGCAAAATTGCATTAGAATCCACAGAAAATGATAGTGCTAAAGGGGGGAGAGGGATTTACCATTATTTGTGGCCAAAGTATCCAAACTTTATTGAAATAGACACAAAGCACCTTCAAATACGCATCAAATCCACACCACAATCGCATCAAAAACACACAGTGCGGACAGGGATTGTTTTGGTGCATTTTTCTGATAGTAAGTCCAGATTTTGGAAATCCAATATCTGCAACACTAACTCACACCCTTATAATTAAAATTCAGCCTGTACAATACATGTGTCCCAGAATTAATGTGTCCCAGAAGGTGCAGGGGGGTTTGCAACTTTTTATGTAACACATTAATTTGACAATCCTGGTGTAAGTTACCTTGACATGTTGCAAAATATCTATCTGTGCATCCTTAGGAATTTCCTCCAGCAGCTTCATCAGGTGTAACATCTTTCCAATAGTCTTCAAAAAGTTCCCAGATGTGCTGAGCAAATGTTGGCTTCTTTTCCTTCACTCTGTGGTCAAACTCATTCCAGACCATCTCATTGGGTTGATTATAGGTGATTCAGAAGGCAAGTTGTCAAAACACTGTGGTAGCCATGATGGGTATGTGTGCCTTGAACTTGAAAAGTTCACCAGCAGTGTCCCCAGCAAAGCACCCCCACACATCATCACACTACCCCCTCTGTACCTCATGTTTGGCACCACATATGTAAAAACCATCCGCTCGTTTCTGCATCCTAAAAAATACATGGCAGTTGGTACCAAAAATCTCATCAGGCCACAGTAAAAATTTCCACTATTCTAATACTCAATCCTTATGTTGCTTGGCCTAAAACGTCTCCTCATGCTTGTTGCAATTCAACCATAAAAGTCTGCTTCTCGTTCTCCTTTAGACAGTTAATGGAAACTTGTTTTTCCCATATAAAGTGCGGTGACCACCAGTAAGCCCTTAGAATGCTAGGAAGCTTTAGAATGTTGTATATAAGTCCTCATGCAGATCCGTATCACATAAAAAAGAGCTTTTATTATACTCACCTATGGGGCAGTCCAATTCATTGGTGTTGCTGGTCTTGATCTCTCTCTGCTTGCGATCGGTGTCCTCTTTCCCTGCTTCGAGTGGATGATGCATCCTACGTCATCCACACAGTGTCCTCCATTGCCCTCCTGTGCATGCATACTCTTCTCTGCCCTGCTGAATGAAGTGTAAAGTATTGTAGTGCGCATGCTCTGGTGTCCTGTCCACCCTCCCCCGGAAATGCTCTGTTTTTGGCTGACTGTATGTGGGATGAGTGGAAAGACAAACTGCCTATCATTAACTGACTTCCATTCTACTTGTTACTTGAGTCAACCCGAAAGAGCGACCTTCTTTATTCAAGTTTTAAGCACCCAAGCCCTTTGGTGCTTGCTCATCATTATTAGCTGACACTTTCTGAAGGCTGATTTCCACTAATGAACTGTTAATGAGGCATATTTGTGTTCATTGGAAAACATTCCAGCTGACTGCCTGATAAAGCTGCTTAAGATAATGCCAAGGGTGTATAAAGCAGTCATAAGTGTAAAAGGGGTGTATTCTGAGGAATCTAAGGTCAAGGACGGAGTTAGGGTGCTTTCACATCAGCGGTTTGTATCAATTGAGGTAGATTCCAGCAGATCAGGCAAATTTGAACTTTTGAACTCAGTTTTGCCTGATGTGACGGTAGCCGGGACACTTGCAGCAGGATCGTGGCAAGACTGCGTTCTGCCTAATGCATTCCCTATGGGACTTGTGGACATGTGCAGCACTTGCGGTTTTGCCACTATCCGGCAAATGCGGCACTTGCGAGTTTAAAACCATGCCGGTTTGGCAGGATTGCGGCAAAGCCACAAGTGACGCACTTTTCTGCAAGTCCCATAAGGAATGCATTAGGCAGTCTTGCTGCGATCCTGTTGCAAGTGTCCCGGCTACCAGCAGATCAGGCAAAACTGAGTTCAAAAGTTCAACTTTGCCTGATCTGCTGGAATCTGCAACAAACGCAGATGTGAAAGTAGCCCTACACTAGTGTATGACTCATGCCAGAATTGCATTGCATTGCCCAGCCCAGCTGTGGCTCTCCTGACCTGGCGTGTCAGCTGAATAGAAATACATGAAGCTGTGATTCTCAGGTCAGGAGAGCCACTGGCCAGACCAGATATCTTGGCTGTAGATAGAATAGAGTGTTAACAGTGGCGTAACAACCGCGGTCGCAGGGGTCGCAAGTGCGACCGGGCCCTGAGGATGCACATCCATGTTCTGGGCCGGCGTTAGTTCCGGGACCCTGAAGTGCCTGGGAGTGGCCCACACCATCTGCCGCAGAACAACATCCCCTGCCCTGTATTCTCCGATGGCTGTGGGCCCCTGGTGCTGAGTATGTGCTTCTGACAGTGGGGCCCTGGGAGCCCCCTGTGTACTGTGGCCCTCCCCCGCTCTCCCTCTTAATCTGTGTGACAGACACAATATTACAATGCCTGTCTGCACTGAGTCGGGAGCTGATCTCTATGATCACCTGCATTTCCAGCACTTCCATAGAGTTCTGCTCCCTCCCGGCTCAGTGCAGACGGGCATTGTGATATTGCGTCTGCCACATATGGGGCCCCCATCTCAGGAATAAATACACAGTGCCCAGGGGCCCACAGCAGAGAGGGGTACCAGTGCTCTACAGAGTATGTCAAGTGCTCTGCAGTGTGTCTGGTGCTCTGCTGTGTCCAGTGCTCTGGTGTGTCCAGTGCTCTGCTTTGTCCAGTGCTCTGCAGTATATCCAGTGCTCTGCAGTATGTCCAGTGCTCTGAAGTGTGTCCAGTGCTCTGCACAGTATTTCCAGTGCTCTGCACAGTGTGTCCGGTGCTCTGCTGTGTGTCCGGTGCTCTGCGATTGTGTTTGGTGCTCTTCAGAGTATGTCTGGTGCTCTTCAGAGTATGTCTGGTGCTTTGCAGAGTATGTACAGTGCTCTACAGTGTGTCCAGTGCTCCGCTGATTATGTCCAGTGCACTGCAGAGTATGTCCAGTGTTCTGCAGACTGTGTCCAGTACTCTGCATTATGTCCAGTGCTCTGCAGATTATGTCCAGTGTTTTGCAGATCATATCCAGTACCCACTGCTCTGCAGATTGTGTGCCCGCTGCTTTGCAGATCATGTAATGTGTCCAGTGCTCACCTATTCTACTGCAGTTGTGTGCATGTGATGGACAGGGGCTGCAGAGCATTGCATCCCACCCCACCAGTCCTGGTCTGTGCACTGGCTGCTGCATTGTGCTGAGCACAGGTGTAGACTGGAGGACTCTGCTGCAGCCGGTGGGCTCTGCTGTCTGTGCTCGGCCATCCAGTGTTCTTTGCTGTCACTGTGTTCTGCTGTCTGTGGGCTCAGCTGTCTGTGCTCTGCCGTCTGGTGTTCTCTGCTGTCAGTGGGCTCTGCTGTCTGGTGTTCTTTGCTGTCATCATGTTCTGCTCTCAGTGAACTCTGCTGTCTGTGCTCTGCCGTCCGGTGTGCTTTGCTGTCACTGCAACAGAAAAATGGCTGTGCCAGAGGTGCGTTTTTTTTGCTGCGGATAAGGTGAGTTTTTGTTTTACTTTCTGTCCAATACTCTATCAAATTAATGTTTCTGGGAGAGAGGGAGATAGAGAGAAAAAGAGAGTAAGGCTGTGGTCACAGTTGCCATGCGTTTTTTTTAGTGATTTAACAAAACTCATGCTTTTTTTCATGTCAGCATGAGTTTTGTAAGGTGTGTGATGGCTCCCTGCGTTTTTGGCTGCGTTTTTGAATCTGCACCTAAAAATAGTGCTTGTAGTATTTTTTTGTGCGTTTTGAAAAACGCATGCGTTTTTGTAGAAAACGCATGCGTTTTTATAACATGGGTTCCTATGGGAAACGCATGCAAAAACGCATGTACACTTAGTACCTTTTAGTGCCATTCAAAAACGCATGCGTTTCCCATAGGAGCCCATGTTAAAAAAACGCATGCGTTTCCAGAAACGCATGCGTTTTTTTTAACATGGGCTCCTATGGGAAACGCATGCGTTTTTGAATGGCACTAATTGTACATGCGTTTTTGCATGCGTTTTCCATAAGGCCCCTTATTAAAAAACGCATGCGTTTTTGGATATGCTCCAAAAACGCATGGGACAGTCACACATGCTTTTTGGCTATTAGGGCATGCGTTTTTTAACATGGGGGCCTATGGGTGCGTTTTTTACATGCGTTTTTGAAAACGCAGGTCTCCAAAAATGCATGTGAAAAATGGTACTGTGACCACAGCCTAAGCGAGTGCACAGAAAGGAAGGAGATGGGGAGACAGACGCAGAGAGGGAAAACGGCACATGGGGGAGAGACATCATACAGGGAAGAGACAGATGCAAGGTAGAGACCGTGCACAGGGGGAGACAGTCACAGAGAGGGGGAGACACAGTACACAGGGGGGAGACAGGCACAGACAGGGGAGACACAGCGCACAGGGGAGACAGGCATAGAGAGGTGAGACAGCACACATGGGGGAGAGAAATCATACAGGGGAGAGGCTGATGCAGGGGAGAGACACAGCGCACAGGGGGAGACAGGCACAGGGTGGGGAGACACAGCGCACTTGGGAAGACAGGCTCAGAGAGGGATTATATTTGTGGGAATTGTATATATATGTATTACGGTTCACAGCATATATATATATTGTCTCGCTTGGAAGATGAGGGAATCAGGTAACTTGATGGTGTGATGGGCAAAGGGGGTCACGAAGCTTAACCTGACCCTGATGCTGGGGTCCCTGGCTCATCCTAATCTAGGAGGTACCTCTGATGGTAAGTAGTTCCAAACCGCCACCCTTTACCTAAGCTCCTGATTAGCCCTAGGCTGAGGGCCCCTACCTCCACCCACGGGTCGGGGATCACAACTTCTCCCATGGCAATAGAACTCCAGGAGAGGCTTCAGCACAGCAGCAAGATGTCTTCTCAGCTCAATGACCAAGAGCCAACTATCTCTATAAACGATGTCTGACAGAGGAGAGGGAAGGCTATTTAAAGTCAGGGGAGGGAACTCCCAGTGAATCACACTTCAACCACTCAACCAGCAGCTAAACATAGTAGTGAGTGTAGCTCCAGAGCATAACACAGGAGGCAAGACCTTCACAGCCCTTAAAGGAAAACAACACATATAGCAGCATCCGGCAGTGTCAGCGCAAACTAAGCACATGACATTATATATATATATATATATATATATATAAATCAAGCAAAACAGGCAGCACTCCAGTTCAAGTGAATAAAGGGTCTGTTTTTTATTCAGAGCCCATGTGGCACGACGTTTCGGTGCCCTAGGCACCTTTCTCAAGTATATATATATTGTGAGGCACCGCCGGCATGGTCCCCATGGCTGGGGTGCATCACATGCAGGATCGGGGTATGATCCTGTTCACACTGGCCGGTTTTCCTGTGATGATGCTGTGTGAACCTACCCGGAACACAAGGGTTAAATGTGATAGTGTGTGCTGTAGAGCTGAGACTTTCATGTGACTAGTGAGCGGCTGTGAGTGGCAGGAGATCGATGAGGCCCTGAAAAAAGGAATAGGTGCTGATTGTTGACAGCCCAGGTGGGTGTGTCCTGAGTAATAGCAGCCCAGCTGGATGAGTCAGAGTGGGAGTGGCAGGCACGATATGAGCCTGCCAGCTGAGTGATTGAGAGATTCATTCTGAGACCAGAGATCATGCTGAGAGATTCATTCAGAGACTGGAGATCGTGCTGAGGCCAGCCTGAGTGCAGAGCAGTGCAAGGCTCTGTGTGCTTGAAATAACGGGAGCATGCTAGCTCCATGCCGGTGCCTAGGTCCGGGGTCGTGGCAGCACCTGGATGGGGAAGCCATGGCTGAACCTGGTGGATACTGGTCCGGGCGTGGGGTGAAACACGCCCGGGAAAGGAGCCCGTGGGGATGCCTGGTGGAACCTGTGACACAGGTAGCGAGACCCGGATCCATGCCCGGTAAGAAAGCAGTTCTCAAATGCTTGTGTGAACTGTGCACCTGGTGTGTGAAATGTGCCAGGCGGGCATAGCCGCCCGAGGTCCGACTAGATAGTCAGTGAGGGACCTGTTTTAACTATATGTGTATGAGGGCTTAGGTAATTGCCCTGAATGAGAGACGATGGCCTATATGTAAGAGCCATGTATAATGATGTGGAGAGAGAGTGACCCAGCTAGTATGGATGATATTGGAGGCGTTCCGTCCCTGTGGGACGAGAGGGAGGCTTGCCCTGCTGCTTGCAGTGGGTACCTGTCCCACTGTACCACAGCCTCTAATGGTGTGGGTGTGCCTGTGGCCAGAGACAGGGGTCACGAAGGCTCCTAGAAGGGTAACCATGGCTGATCCGTTAGGGTGCTACTCAGACGCAGGGTACAGTCGTCGACCTGGAGACCTGCCATGAGATGGAGGTTTGGTGGCAACTGGTGGCCCGTACCGTGGTGAATAGGCCATGGTGACCCATGGTTAGCTCGGATTCTACGGTTGACCAGGTCCCTGTTATGGTCATGGAGGAGCCACAGTCCATGGATGTATTATGATGGGCTGTGAGCAGATGTGTGGATGCATGGGATCCATGGATATTGTATGATGGATCACATGTGATGTGTAAGGTCCCGGTCAGGCAGGAATCCTGACTACGGGATATATATGGGGTCATCAGGCTGGGTGACTAAAGCCAGGCGGCAGGTACCGCTATTGGGACCCACAGGGCCCAGTGTAGGGTATATAGCGAAGGTCAGAAGCAGGGGTTAGAAGGGCTCCTAGAGTGGGGAAACTGTGGTTGAACCAGGTGGGCACTGACCTGGACGTGGGGTGAAACCCCTTGGCGAGGCATGGCGTACCCGTGACTCAGGTTGCTCAATCCCTGTTCTGAACCCAGAGGAATCATCGTGGATAAATATACATATGGTGAACTGATAAATGTATGTGTAAAGTGTATATAGGCCGGAGGCCGTAGCCACCACGGGAGCTGTTAGTAGAGCTCCAATGGGGACAGAGAGATGGTTACAGGTCCCGGGTTACAATAAAACGTTATGTGCAATAAGTGTTATGTATTGTTATATGTAAATGTATGGTGTATTTATGTAACGTGTTTATAATCAATGTGCAATGTGTCAAACATGCTACCCGGGTTATGTTATTAATATGTGAAAATAAACGGGTAGACATTGGTTAAATTATAAACACGTGCTGTTGTCGTTATGCAAGAGGGTTCCCCGGGTGCTACCTCACAATATATATATATTATATATATATATATATATATATATATATAGTATACTGTGTGTATATATATATATATATATATATATATATATACATATATATGCAATCAGTGTGTATTAAGGGGCCCACTGAGACTTTTTCACCCAGTGCCCACAGAAACCTGGAGCCGGCCCTGTCCATGTCACTGCCTGGCGGTCTGATCGGCTGATCACAGCCAACGGAGGACTGGCAGGGACTGTATCTTTAAAATTCCCGCGCCCAATGCGTGCTGCGCTGTGATGAGGTCATGTGACCTCATCACAGTAGGGACGGAGCTGCCGGCGGGAGCGGTAAGTCTGAGCTCCATTCAGGAGCAGAAGAGCCTCCCACAGCTTCTGGAGAGGGAGACAGGGGAGGGGGGAGTGTGTGTGGGGGGGAGGGCTGTACAGGAGGCAGTGTGTTTGTGTGTGTCTCTGTGTGTGGGGGGGCTGTACAGGGGGCAGTGTAACTGGATGTGGGGGGCTGTACAGTGGGCAGTGTGTCTGTGTGTGGGAGGCTGTACAGGGGGCAGTGTGACTGGGTGTGTGGGGGGGCTGTACAGAGGGCAGTGTGACTGGGTGTGTGGGGGACTGTACAGTGGGCAGTATGACTTGGTGATTGGGGCAGAGGATGTACAGGGGGTAGTTTGTGTGGGGAGGATGTATGCTATATGGAGGGATATGAGGCTGCATTATTGCGTTATACTATTTGAAGGGCTGTGACTCTACATTATATGATATGAAGGGCTGTGATGCTGCATTGTACTATCTGGAGGGCTGTGACGCTGCATTATATTATATGAAGGGCTGTGACGCTGCATTATGTTATATCAAATTGTGGGGTATTGGCTTGTCTTTTGGTCCAAAACACGTAAGCTTGTGAGCCCCTACACGGCTCCCCACAGGTCACAAGTCCTATCCACTAAATTTTTATCTCAAGTGAGCAAAGGACACAAATAGAAAATAAATTCTCTTACCACAGCAGATTCAGGTCAGACGACCATTACACTCAGTGCTGTGTGCAGCTTTGCCCAGGTTATAACTGAAGGCATTATGAATGCAAGACACCAGCCCCAATCACTAAACAACCTCCATTCACACAGAGGGAGTGACCACTGGTTGTCCTGCAAACACAATGGGCTCCATATGGGGCACAGTTCACACAGGCCTGCACAGTGTATGCCCAGCCTCTTACGTTAGCCCCCATCTCAGTAGGCGGGCTGTTGCGGCATTCAACACCGCTACCTGCGTTGGAACAAACGCACCCATACGGCCCAGCTACACACAGCAACAAAAGAGTGCAAGAAAAAACCACAATGACAAGTGCTGAAATTGTGGAAAATTAGTTAGTTTTAAACTATATCAAATTGTGGGGTATTGGTTTGTCTTTTGGTCCAAAACATGTAAGCTTGTGAGCCCCTACACGGCTCCCCACAGGTCACAAGTCCTATCCACTAAATTTTTATCTCAAGTGAGCAAAGGACACAAATAGAAAATAAATTCTCTTACCACAGCAGATTCTGGTCAGACCACCATTACACTCAGTGCTGTGTGCAGCTTTGCCCAGGTTATAACTGAAGGCATTATGAATGCAAGACACCAGCCCCAATCACTAAACAACCTCCATTCACACAGAGGGAGTGACCACTGGTTGTCCTGCAAACACAATGGGCTCCATATAGTATACTGTGTATGTATATATATACAGTTAGGGCCAGAAATATTTGGACAGTGACACAATTTTCGCGAGTTGGGCTCTGCATGCCACCACATTGGATTTGAAATGAAACCTCTACAACAGAATTCAAGTGCAGATTGTAACGTTTAATTTGAAGGGTTGAACAAAAAATATCTGATAGAAAATGTAGGAATTGTACACATTTCTTTACAAACACTCCACATTTTAGGAGGTCAAAAGTAATTGGACAAATAAACATAAACCAAACAAAATATTTTTATTTTCAATATTTTGTTGCGAATCCTTTGGAGGCAATCACTGCCTTAAGTCTGGAACCAATGGACATCACCAAACGCTGGGTTTCCTCCTTCTTAATGCTTTGCCAGGCCTTTACAGCCACAGCCTTCAGGTCTTGCTTGTTTGTGGGTCTTTCCGTCTTAAGTCTGGATTTCAGCAAGTGAAATGCATGCTCAATTGGGTTAAGATCTGGTGATTGACTTGGCCATTGCAGAATGTTCCACTTTTTTGCACTCATGAACTCCTGGGTAGCTTTGGCTGTATGCTTGGGGTCATTGTCCATCTGTACTATGAAGCGCCGTCCAATCAACTTTGCAGCATTTGGCTGAATCTGGGCTGAAAGTATATCCCAGTACACTTCAGAATTCATCCGGCTACTCTTGTCTGCTGTTATGTCATCAATAAACACAAGTGACCCAGTGCCATTGAAAGCCATGCATGCCCATGCCATCACGTTGCCTACACCATGTTTTACAGAGGATGTGGTGTGCCTTGGATCATGTGCCGTTCCCTTTCTTCTCCAAACTTTTTTCTTCCCATCATTCTGGTACAGGTTGATCTTTGTCTCATCTGTCCATAGAATACTTTTCCAGAACTGAGCTGGCTTATTGAGGTGTTTTTCAGCAAATTTAACTCTGGCCTGTCTATTTTTGGAATTGATGAATGGTTTGCATCTAGATGTGAACCCTTTGTATTTACTGTCATGGAGTCTTCTCTTTACTGTTGACTTAGAGACAGATACACCTACTTCACTGAGAGTGTTCTGGACTTCAGTTGATGTTGTGAACGGGTTCTTCTTCACCAAATAAAGTATGCGGCGATCATCCACCACTGTTGTTATCTGTGGACGCCCAGGCCTTTTACAGTTCCCAAGCTCACCAGTCAATTCCTTTTTTCTCAGAATGTACCCAACTGTTGATTTTGCTACTCCAAGCATGTCTGCTATCTCTCTGATGGATTTTTTCTTTTTTTTCAGCCTCAGGATGTTCTGCTTCACCTCAATTGAGAGTTCCTTTGACCGCATGTTGTCTGGTCACAGCAACAGCTTCCAAATGCAAAACCACACACCTGGAATCCACCCCTGACCTTTTAACTACTTCATTGATTACAGGTTAACGAGGGAGACGCCTTCAGAGTTAATTGCAGCCCTTAGAGTCCATTGTCCAATTACTTTTGGTCCCTTGAAAAAGAGGAGGCTATGCATTATAGAGCTATAATTCCTAAACCCTTTCTCCGATTTGGATGTGGAAACTCTCATATTGCAGCTGGGAGTGTGCACTTTCAGCCCATATTATATATATAATTGTATTTCTGAACATGTTTTTGTAAACAGCTAAAATAACAAAACTTGTGTCACTGTCCAAATATTTCTGGCCCTAACTGTATATATATATATATATATATATGTATGCAATCAGTATGTATTAAGGGGCCCACTGAGACTTTTTCACCCAGTGCCCACAGAAACCTGGAGCCGGCCCTGTCCATGTCACTGCCTGGCGGTCTGATCAGCTGATTACAGCCAACGGAGGACTGGCAGGGACTGTATCTTTAAAATTCCCACGCCCAATGCGTGCTGCACTGTGATGAGGTCATGTGACCTCATCACAGTAGGGGCGGAGCTGCCGGCGGGAGCGGTAAGTCGGAGCTCCATTCAGGAGCAGAAGAGCCTCCCACAGCTTCTGGAGAGGGAGACAGGGGAGGGGGGATTGTGTGGGGGGGAGGGCTGTACAGGAGGCAGTGTGTTTGTGTGTGTCTCTGTGTGTGGGGGGGGGGCTGTACAGGGGGCAGTGTAACTGGATGTGGGGGGCTGTACAGTGGGCAGTGTGTCTGTGTGTGTGTGTGAGGCTGTACAGGGGGCAGTGTGACTGGGTGTGTGGGGGGGCTGTACAGAAGGCAGTGTGACTGGGTGTGTGGGGGACTGTACAGTGGGCAGTATGACTTGGTGATTGGAGCAGAGAATCTACAGGGGGTAGTTTTTGTGGGGAGGATGTATGCTATATGGAGGGATATGAGGCTGCATTATTGCGTTATACTATATGAAGGGCTGTGACTCTGCATTATATGATATGAAGGGCTGTGATGCTGCATTGTATTATCTGGAGGGCTGTGACGCTGCATTATATTATATGAAGGGCTGTGACGCTGTATTATATTATCTGGAGGGCTGTGATGCTGCATTATATTATATGAAGGGCTGTGATGCTGCATTATATTATTTGGAGGGCTGCGACACTGCATTATATTATATGAAGGGTTGTGACGCTGCATTATATTATCTGGAGGGCTGTGACGCTGCATTATACTATATGGAGGGCTGTGAGGCTGCATTTTACTATAATAGAGGACCATATATACCAGGATAAGGGCATATTCCAGGAGGAGGACCATATATAGCAGGATGAGGGACATTAATACATAATGAAGAGGAGAGGGGTCAATTTGTGAGTCTTTATAGGATTTCGAACAATACATGGGGCCTATACATCTGAACAATGTGGGTGTGCGGGGTAAGGGGTGGGGGGCCCAGGTCCAAATTTCACACTGGGGCCCATCGGACTCTAGTTACACCACTGGGTGAATTGCACTGCCCGCATTAGATATGACCCTATTGGTGCTCTCTCTTCCTTCTAGCTACTTTTACTGGCCAGCAGGCATTTTGATGCAATCTTCGCATGAGTCATCTGGCAGTGTGACACAAGCCTAAAAGAGACGCTGTCAGCACCTAATGGCTGGTCAAACCAAGTACAGGCACCAGTGCATAATGGTGTGGCTGATCATTTAAATAAACCCCACTTGCTTGTTTTCCGTCTATCATCACCCCTCTTCTTTGATTGACAACTCTGGCTTCATGGAGCCACAGAAGGGAGGAGCTAGGTGAAAAACAAGCAGGTGTGAATGTGTATTTAAATGATCAGCCTCGCCATGATGCACGAGAGCAATGGTTTGAACAGTCATTCTATGCTGACAGAGTCCCTTTAAGGCTGGAGTGACACTGCTGGATGACTCGTGCGAAGATTGCATCACAATGCCTGGACTGGCCTGAGAGTGACGGCTTTGTGTATTCTTTGCAGTTGTCACACTCAGGTCAGGAGAGCCGCTGTTTGGGTAGCGCAATGTGATTCTTACACTGATGTAACTCCAGCATAACACATATACTGGTTTGTGTCACACATTTGTTAATCTGTACTCTTTGTTTCTATATGTGTTCCCTTGTGATTTTGCTGCCTTTAGTCTGAATCTACATGTAGATATTTCAGAATAAGGAAAACCATTGCATAAAAATATGTGTCTACTTTTAACCGGTACTGTATGCTGTGTTCATTATGTGACTCTGTAGAGTGATCTTTCTTTTACCATCTCCCTCCTGATCTCAGTTTAGTGCAGACATTAACCTGTGTTTTATGCACCGCCTCATAAATGAAGATAAACTTGCACTTCAGAATTACATTGTGCTTTTCCAGAACAGCATTATTAAGATAACAAACAGTTCTTTGGCATGTTGTCACATCAAGTTTCTTGTTAGATAAATCTTGCCAGACAGCTCAGTGAAAAAGGGACATTGGAAGTTGCTGATAGCACAGACTATCTGTTTTCCTAGAAATAAAAAGGACAATGTATGAAAAGAAAAATCACTGACTGTAACAGAAGTCAGGGCTAACCCTTTAATAGAACACAGAGTTAAACTGGATAAATGAGTAGACAGGGAAAGATATGTTCAACTCCAGACACCGTCGTGCCATTAGCAGATCGACACACTATTCTATTGAATATTTTATTATAAAAATATAATACAACATGTCCTACATGCAAGTCTTATGAGTCAAGTCCCTCTGTTCACATGTCCAAAAATCTACAAAGAATAAATGAGGAGACTTTAAATCAATAAAATGTATTAAGCAAACCTTATAAAATCCAAAGTGCACACTAAAATCAATGTAGAACAAAAACTAGGATTGTATGATACAGGACTAAAACCCTCCTTGCTCTGTGGAGATGGCCGTGGTGAGGACACCAGGAGGAAGCCTCCCACCCATGGCTACCGCCCTTCGCCACCCTCACATAAAAAATATATATTTGTTTGAGTTAGTCTCCGGCTGCATTATAGATGGCTGGTATGTATCACAATGTGTGTTGCTGGGACTTGTAGTTCCCCAAATCCCATTTAATGTATTAAGGGCTGGATTTATTGCCTAATTAGAGTGTTGAGCGGATCTGGCTTACCACATACTTCCCATGGGTGTGTCAGCTATTATATTAGGTGATCTGGACCACATGGTCTTTGATGCAATCCAGATCCTGGAAGTACATAACCTGACTTGAAAGTACATGTGAGGAGCCAGGTCTGGAGCTTGCTGTAGCTCCTGGAGCAGTAGTCTGTCAGAAGACAGTGTGTGTGGAGTCTGCTATGACCCCTGGAAAGGTAACCTCATGGAAGGGGGCTGTGTGCTGACCGAGGTCAGTGAATGAACTGTGCAGATGAAACCCATGTGTGAACCAATGGACTGTATATATTAATTGTAACATAGTAACATAGTAACATATAGTTTTTAAGGTTGAATGAAGACTTTAAGTCCATCCAATTCAACCCATAGCCTAAGATATTGATCCAGAGGAAGGCAAAAAAAGCTTCACATTGGGGAAAAAAATTCCTTCTTGACTCCACATACGGCAATCAGACTAGTTCCCTGAATCAACACCCTATCAAAGAATCTAGTATATATAAATGGTAATATTATAGTTTTCAAGAAAGGCATCCAGGCCCTTCTTAAATGTTAGTAGTGAGTCACTCATTACAACATCATGTGGCAGAGAGTTCCATAGTCTCACTGCTCTTACAGTAAAGAATCCGCGTCTGTGATTATGATTAAACCTTCTTTCCTCCAGATGTAAAGGATGCCCCCTTGTCCCCGTCTCAGGCCTAAGAGTAAAGAGATCATTAAAAAGGTCTCTGTACTGTCCCCTCATATATTTATACATTATTATAAGATCACCCCTAAGCCTTCGTTTTTCCTAGCTAAATAACCCCAAGTTTAATAACCTGTCTTGGTATTGTATACCCTCAGTCCTCTAATAACCTTGGTCGCTCTTCTCTGGACCCACTCTAGTTCAGCTATGTCTTTCTTATACACCGGAGACCAGAATTGTACACAGTATTCTAAGTGTGGTCGCACTAGTGACTTGTATAGAGGTAAAATTATGTTCTCCTCATGAGCATCTATGCCTCTTTTAATGCATCCCATTATTTTATTTGCCTTTGCAGTAGCTGCCTGACACTGGCCACTAAATGTGACTTTGTCATCTACACATACACCCTGGTCTTTTTCAGTGACAGTTTTGCCCAGTGTTTTACAATTAAGGACATAATTATACATTTTATTTCCTCTGCCCAAGTGCATGACCGTACATTTATCCCCATTAAAGCTTATTTGCCATTTATCAGCCCAAGCTTCTAGTTTACATAAATCCTCCTGTAATATAAAATTGTCCTCCTCTGTATTGATTACCCTGCAGAGTTTAGTGTCATCTGCAAATATTGAGTTCTGCTCGGTATGCCCCCTACAAGGTCATTAATAAATGTTAAAAAAATATACTGACCCCTGTGGTACCCCACTGTTAACTGTGACCAATTCTGAGTGTGTTCCATTAATATTCACCCTTTGTTTCCTATCACTGAGCCAGTTCTTAATCCACTTACACATATTTTCCTCTATCCCCATTACTTTCATTTTATGTATCAACTTTTTGTGTGGTACTGTATGAAAAGCTTTTGAAAAGTCCATATACACCACGTCCACTGCATTTCTTTGGTCCAGTCCACAACTATCCTCTTCATAGAAGCTTATCAGATTAGTTTGACAGGAACAGTCCCTCGTAAACCCATGTCATAGTAACATAGTAACATAGTAACATAGTTTTTAAGGTTGAAGGAAGACTTTAAGTCCATCTAGTTCAACCCATAGCCTAACATGTTGATCCAGAGGAAGGCAAAAAAACCCCATGTGGCAACACTAAGCTCCACATTGGGGGAAAAAATTCCTTCCTGACTCCAGATACGGCAATCAGACTAATTCCCTGGATCAACGCCCTATCAAAGAATCTAGTATATATAACCGGTAATATTATAGTTTTCAAGAAAGGCATCCAGGCCCTTCTTAAATGTTAGTAGTGACTCACTCATTACAACATCATGTGGCAGAGAGTTCCATAGTCTCACTGCTCTTACAGTAAAGAATCCACGTCTGTGATTATGATTAAACCTTCTTCCCTCCAGACGTAGAGGATGCCCCCTTGTCCCAGTCTCAGGCCTAAGAGTAAAGAGATCATTAGAAAGGTCTCTGTACTGCCCCCTCATATATTTGTACATTATTATAAGATCACCCCTAAGCCTTCGTTTTTCCAAGCTAAATAACCCCAAGTTTAATAACCTGTCTTGGTATTGCAGACCCCTTAGTCCTCTAATAACTTTTGTCGCTCTTCTCTGGACCCGCTCTAGTTCAGCTATGTCTTTCTTATACACCGGAGACCAGAATTGTACACAGTATTCTAAGTGTGGTCGCACTAGTGACTTGTATAGAGGTAAAATTATGTTCTCCTCATGAGCATCTATGCCTCTTTTAATACATCCCATTATTTTATTTGCCTTTACAGCAGCTGCCTGACACTGGCCACTAAATGTGAGTTTGTCATCTACCCATACACCCAGGTCTTTTTCAGTGGTAGTTTTGCCCAGTGTTTTATAATTAAGCACATAATTATACCCTTTGTTTCCTCTGCCCAAGTGCATGACTTTACATTTATCCCCATTAAAGCGCATTTGCCATTTAGCAGCCCAAGCTTCTAGTTTACATAAATCCTCCTGTAATATAAAATTGTCCTCCTCTGTATTGATTACCCTGCAGAGTTTAGTGTCATCTGCAAATATTGAGATTCTACTCTGTATGCCCCCTACAAGGTCATTAATAAATATATTAAATAGGAGCGGGCCCAACACTGACCCCTGTGGTACCCCACTGTTAACTGTGACCCATTCTGAGTGTGTTCCATTAATAACCACCCTTTGTTTCCTATCACTAAGCCAGTTCTTAACCCACTTACACATATTTTCCCCTATCCCCATTGCCCTCATTTTATGTATCAACCTTTTGTGTGGCACCGTATCAAAAGCTTTTGAAAAGTCCATATACACCACATCCACTGCATTTCCTTGGTCCAGTCCAGAACTTACTTCTTCATAGAAGCTTATTAGATTAGTTTGACAGGAACGGTCCCTCGTAAAACCATGTTGATAATGGGTCATGAGGTTATTTTTGTTCAGATACTCCAGTATAGCATCTCTTAGAAAACCCTCTAGGATTTTACCCACAGTAGAGGTTAAGCTTACTGGCCTATAATTTCCAAGTTCAGTTTTTGTCCCCTTTTTGAATATTGGCACCACATTTGCTATACGCCAGTCCTGTGGTACAGACCCTGATATTATGGAATCTTTAAATATTAAAAATAATGGTCTATCTATGACAGTACTTAATTCCTGCAGCACTCTGGGGTGTATCCCATCTGGGCCCGGGGATTTGTCAATTTTAGTGATTTTTAGACGATACCGTACTTCCTCTTGGGTTAAGCAGGTGACGTTTAATTGAGAATTTTTGTTATCACTGATCATATTGTCTGTCATGGGATTTTCTTGTGTAAATACTGTTGAAAAAAAGTCATTTAGCATATTTGCTTTTTCCTCATCCTCATCCACCATTTCACCCAGACTATTTTTAAAGGGGCCAACACCATCATTTTTTAGTTTCTTACTATTTATGTAGTTAAAAAATATTTTGGGATTCTTTTTACTTTCTCTGGCAATGAGTCTCTCTGTCTCAATCTTTGCTGCCTTGATTTGCTTTTTACAAATGTTATTTAATTTTCTGTATTTATTTAATGCTTCATCACTACCTACTTGCTTTAATTCCCTAAATGCTTTCTTTTTGTCACATATTGCACTTCTTACCGCTTTATTTAGCCATAGTGGTTTCCTCCTATTTCTAGCATGCTTATTCCCATAGGGTATATATTGTGCACAGGTCCTATTCAGGATGCTAATAAACATCTCCCATTTGTGTTGTGTACTTTTATGTCTCAGGACATCGTCCCAGTTTATTGCACTAAGATCATCTCTCAACCGTTGGAAATTTGCCTTCCTGAAGTTTAGTGTCCTTGTGGCCCCTCTACTACACGTCTTAGTAAAGGATACTTGAAAGCTTATTAAGTTATGATCACTATTACCCAAGTGACCTCCAACCCGTATATTTGATATGCGGTCTGGCCTGTTGGTTAATATTAGGTCCAGCAGTGCCCCCCTTCTTGTTGGGTCCTGAACCAGTTGTGAAAGGTAATTGTCTCTTATAGTTTTCAAAAACTTATTACCTTTGCTAGAACTGCAGGTTTCTGATCCCCAATGTATTTCAGGGTAGTTGAAGTCCCCCATAATAATGACTTCTCCCTGAGTCGCTGCTTCATCTATTTGCTTTATGAGGATATTCTCCTCCACTTCCATTATTGTTGGGGACTTATAACAAACCCCTATCAGTAATTTATTATTTTTTCCCCCTCCCCTTATCTCCACCCACAGAGACTCTACATTTCCATTAGATTCACCTATATTATCACGCAGGATGGGTTTTAAGGATGATTTTACGTATAAACATACACCTCCTCCTCGCCTATTTGTACGGTCATTTCTGAACAGACAATAGCCCTGTAAATTAACAGCCCAGTCATGACTCTCATCCAGCCAAGTCTCTGAAATCCCCACCATGTCATAATTATTTTCCAACAAAATCAATTCTAATTCCTCCATTTTGTTGGTGAGGCTTCTGGCATTAGTGAACATGCACTTTATGCATCTCTCTTTACCTCCATTCCTTCCTACTAGATTGACTGTTCTAACCCCACCCCCCATGCCACCCCCAATTTTATTACTTGTGCCCAGGTTACTGTTTACACTATCTTCCCCTCCTATACAATGAATACCCTCCCCCCCAATCCCTAGTTTAAACACTCCTCCAACCTTCTAGCCATTTTCTCCCCCAGCACAGCTGCACCCTCCCCATTGAGGTGCAGCCCGTCCCTAGCATAGAACCTGTAGCCAACAGAGAAGTCGGCCCAGTTCTCCAGGAACCCAAACCCCTCCTTCCTACACCAATTCCTGAGCCACTTATTTATCTCCCTAATCTCCCGTTGCCTCTCTGGTGTGGCACGTGGTACAGGCAGTATTTCAGAGAATACTACCTTGGAGGTCCTTGCCTTAAGCTTGCAGCCTAATTCCCTGAAATCATCTTTAAGGACCTTCCACCTACCTCTAACTTTGTCATTTGTGCCAATGTGCACCATGACCGCTGGGTCCTCACCAGCCCCTCCCAGTAATCTGTCAACCCGATCAGCGATGTGCCGGACTCGAGCGCCAGGTAGGCAGCACACTGTTCGACGATCCCTGTCTTTGTGACAGATTGCCCTATCTATTCCCCTAATAATTGAGTCCCCCACTACCAGCACCTGTCTGGCCTGCCCTACTCTCCTGTTTTCCCCCTTACTGGAGCAGACACTCCTCTGGCTTTCAGAGGTCATGCCCTGCTGCAGCAGTGCTGTACCTGAACTCACACCCCCCTCATCTGCCAACATAGCAAATTTATTGGGGTGTGCCAGATCAGGGCTAGCCTCCCTGGCACCCTTCCCTCTACCCCGCCTTCTAACTGTCACCCAGCTAGCTACCTCATGGTCCTGAGGCTCCATAGTACCATCCTCCCCCACATCTATCCCATTGAGCAGCTGTTCAGTGAGCAGCAGACTCCTTTCCATATTGTCTATGGATCTCAGCGTTGTCAGTCGTTCATTTAGATCCAGTATCTGGGCTTCCAAATGCACAACGTACTCACATCTCACACAGCAGTATGCACCCTCGGCCGGGTGGTCAAGGAATGCATACATGTGGCAAGATGTACACTGGATGGCATTGCCAATCATGGAGCTCATTTCCTAATGGGGATTGCACCAGACAGAAATGATAAGTAAAAAGAAATGCAAAGTATTAATAAAATACAACCAGCAATTCAGTAAGTCCTCCCTTCCAAACTCCCTTAATCCAAAGTCACTGAATCACAAGTCACACACTTACTTCTGTCGCACTTGCGCTCTGTCACACAAAGCTCGTCACACTCGCTAGACACTCAGATATATAGAGGTTTTTTTTTCCCTTAGCAGAAAATCAGCCTGTATCTCAGTGCACTTCCAAGGGGAAGTGTCGATATTGTGTCGATATTGCGTCATGAGGTTATTTTTTTTCAGATACTCCAGTATAGCATCTCTTAGAAAACCCTCTAGGATTAAGCTTAAGGTTAAATTTACTGGCCTATAATTTCCAAGTTCAGTTTTTGTCCCCTTTTTAAATATTGGCACCACATTTGCTAAATGCCAGTCCTGTGGTACAGACCCTGTTATTATGGAATCTTTAAATATTAAAATTAATAGTCTATCTATAACAGTACTTAATTCCTGCAGTACTCTTGGGTGTATCCCATCCGGGTCTGGGGAATTTGTCAGTTTTAGTGATTTTTAGGCGGTGCTGTACTGCCTGCTGGGTTAAGCAGGTGACCTTTAATGGAGAATTTTTGTTATTACTGATCATGTTGTATGTCATGGGATTTTCTTGTGTAAATACTGTTGAAAAAAGTCATTTAGCATATTGGCTTTTTCCTCATCCACCATTTCATCCAGACTATTTTTAAGGGGGCCAACACAATAATTTTTTAGTTTCTTACTATTTATGTTGTTAAAAAATATTTTTGGATTTGTTTTACTTTCTCTGGCAATGCGTCTCTCTGTTTCAATCTATGCTATCTTGATTTGCTTTTTACAGATGTTATTTAATTTTCTGTATTTATTTAATGTCTCATCACTACCTACTTGCTTTAATTCCCTAAATGCTTACTTTTTGTCACTTATTGCACCCCTTACAGCTTTATTTAGCCATAGTGGTTTCCTCCTATTTCTAGCATGCTTATTCCCATAGGGTATATATTGTGCACAGGTTCTATTCAGGATGCTAATGAACGTCTCCCATTTGCTTTGTGTACTTTTATGTCTCAGAATACCGTCCCAGTTTATTGCACTAAGATCATCTCTCAGCTGTTGGAAATTTGCCTTCCTGAAGTTTAGTGTCCTTGTATCCCCTCTACTACACATCTTATTAACCCCTTCACCCCCGAGCCCATTTTTGCTTATTTTAGCCTTAATGCCCGAGCCATTTTTTGCAATTCTGACCAGTGTCCCTTTATGAGGTTATAACTCTGGAACGCTTCAACCGATCCTAGCGATTCTGAGATTGTTTTTTCGTGACATATTGGGCTTCATGTTAGTATTAAATTTAGGTCAATAATTTTTGCGTTTATTTGTGAAAAAATCAAAAATATGGCAAACATTTTGAAAATTTCGAAATTTTCAAATTTTGAATTTTTTTTCTGCTAAACCAGAGAGTTATGTGACACAAAATTGTTGATAAATAATATTTCCCACATGTCTACTTTATATCAGCACAATTTTGGAAAAAAAATTTTTTTGGGGTAGGAAGTTATAAGGGTTCAAAGTTCATCAGCAATTTTTCATTTTTCCACCAAAATTTACAAAACCATTTTTTTTAGTGACCACATCACATTTGAAGTCCGTTTGAGGGGTGTACATGACAGAAAACACCCACAAGTTATACCATTCTAAAAACTGCACCCCTCAAGCTACTCAAAACTACATTCAAGAAGATTATTAACCCTTCAGGTGCTTCACAGGAACTAAAGCAAAGTGGAAACAAAAAATGGATATTTAAATTTTTCCAACAAAAATGTTCTTTTAGCCTCAAATCTTTCATTTTCACATGGGCAACAGCATAAAATGGATCCTAAAGTTTGTTGGGCAATTTCTCCTGAGTATATCGATACCTCATATGTGGTCATAAACAACTGTTTGGGTGCACGGCAGGGCTCAGAAGGGAAGGAGCGCAATTTGACTTTTGGAGCTAATTTTCCATTCAAAAAGTGAAATTGCGCTCCTTCCCTTCTGAGCCCTGCCGTGCGCCCAAAGAGTGGTTTATGACCACATATGAGGTATCGATGTACTCAGGAGAAATTGCCCAACAAATTTTAGGATGAACTTTATGCTGTTGGCCATTTGAAAATTTAAAAAATTAGGCTAAAACAAAATTTTTGTGAAAAAAAAAAGTACTTTTTAATTTTTACAGATCAATTTGTGAAGCACCTGGGGGTTCAATATGCCCACTACCCATCTAGATAAGTTCCCTGGGGTGTCTAGTTTCCAAAATGGGGTCACTTGTGGGGGAACTCCAATGTGTAGGCACACAGGGGCTCTCCAAACGCAACATGGTGTCCGCTAACAATTTGAATGGAAAATCAGGTCAACTTGTTAGCGGACACATGTCACGTTTGGAGAGCCCCTGTGTGCCTACACATTGGAGCTCCCCCACAAGTGACCCCATTTTGGAAACTAGACACCCCAGGGAACTTATCCTGATGGGTTGTGAGCATATTGAACCCCCAGGTGCTTCACAAATTAATCCGTAAAAACGAAAAATACTTTTTTTCCACTTTTTTTTTTTTTTCCATTTATTTGTGAAGCACCTGGGGTTCAATATGCCCACTACCCATCTAGATAAGTTCCCTGGGGTGTCTAGTTTCCAAAATGGGGTCACTTGTGGGGGAACTCCAATGTGTAGGCACACAGGGGCTCTCCAAACGCAACATGGTGTCCGCTAACAATTTGAATGGAAAATCAGGTCAACTTGTTAGCGGACACATGTCACGTTTGGAGAGCCCCTGTGTGCCTACACATTGGAGCTCCCCCACAAGTGACCCCATTTTGGAAACTAGACACCCCAGGGAACTTATCCTGATGGGTTGTGAGCATATTGAACCCCCAGGTGCTTCACAAATTAATCCGTAAAAACGAAAAAGTACTTTTTTTTCCACTTTTTTTTTTTTTTTTCCATTTATTTGTGAAGCACCTGGGGGTTCAATATGCCCACTACCCATCTAGATAAGTTCCCTGGGGTGTCTAGTTTCCAAAATGGGGTCACTTGTGGGGGAACTCCAATGTGTAGGCACACAGGGGCTCTCCAAACGCAACATGGTATCCGCTAACAATTTGAATGGAAAATCAGGTCAACTTGTTAGCGGACACATGTCACGTTTGGAGAGCCCCTGTGTGCCTACACATTGGAGCTCCCCCACAAGTGACCCCATTTTGGAAACTAGACACCCCAGGGAACTTATCCTGATGGGTTGTGAGCATATTGAACCCCTAGGTGCTTCACAAATTAATCCGTAAAAACGAAAAAGTACTTTTTTTCCACTTTTTTTTTTTTTTCCCATTTATTTGTGAAGCACCTGGGGGTTCAATATGCCCACTACCCATCTAGATAAGTTCCCTGGGGTGTCTAGTTTCCAAAATGGGGTCACTTGTGGGGGAACTCCAATGTGTAGGCACACAGGGGCTCTCCAAACGCAACATGGTATCCGCTAACAATTTGAATGGAAAATCAGGTCAACTTGTTAGCGGACACATGTCACGTTTGGAGAGCCCCTGTGTGCCTACACATTGGAGCTCCCCCACAAGTGACCCCATTTTGGAAACTAGACACCCCAGGGAACTTATCCTGATGGGTTGTGAGCATATTGAACCCCCAGGTGCTTCACAAATTAATCCGTAAAAACGAAAAAGTACTTTTTTTCCACTTTTTTTTTTTTTTCCCATTTATTTGTGAAGCACCTGGGGTTCAATATGCCCACTACCCCTCTAGATAAGTTCCCTGGGGTGTCTAGTTTCCAAAATGGAGTCACTTGTGGGGGAGCTCCAATGTTAAGGCACACAGGGGCTCTCCAAACGCGACATGGTGTCCGCTAACAATTCCAATTGTTAGCAAACACCAGGTTGCGTATGGAGAGCCCCTGTTTGCCTACACATTGGAGTTCCCCCACAAGTGACCCCATACACATATAATCATATATAATCACACATATAATATAATTACACATATAATTACACAACTGTACCCAGCCTTTCAGAAGGACAGGTCACCGTGAGGCGAGGCCTAGCCTTTCTGCAGGAAGGGATTTGTTCTAGCACCGGAATAAGACCCCCAAAGCCATGGTAAAGACTAAGGGGGCACTTATCGTAGTGCATGTCAGGTTGGTGTGTTGTAGTGTACATCAGGGTGTGTGTCAGGTTGGTGTGTTGTAGTGTACATCAGGGTGTGTATGTCAGGTTGGTGTGTTGTAGTGTACATCAGGGTGTGTGTGTGTTTGTGTATGATGTTGTGGGTGCATGTCAGTCTGGGGTCGTGTGATAGATTTCGAAACATCCAAAGATACACAAACCTGGTTTGTCAGGGCACGTTTTACATTGGGTTTGGACGGTCGTTCTGTTCCCCCTTTGATGGCAGACCCGGCACCTTTTTCTTGGCCCCTTCTCTGCAAAATGTTGCCCTGGTACCACGCGGGAATATCGAGTTCCAGGAGTGCTGGGGCCCCCTTCATCTTCTACTCTTCGTCTTCCTCTTTCTTCTCTTGGTCTTCGTTCTCGTCCTCCTTCTTCTCTTGGTCTTCGTTCTCCTCCATTCAACAGGGCCTTGATCACCTTCACCTGGAACTCAAGAAAGGTGTTAGTGGTGTGACCTGCACATCGTGACAGCAAGTATGCATTATACATTGCCATTTGGACAATGTACACGGCCAGTTTTTTGTACCACTTCCTCGTTTTCCGCGTGGCCCTGTAGGGCTTGAGGACTTGATCAGAACGATCAACTCCTCCCATGTTCTTATTGTACCCCAGGACACATTCCGGTTTGTGGACCTGTCCTGGGGTACCTCTGGTGGTGGTGGCCCTGGTGCCGGGACCATGGATCGTGGTCAAGATAAAGACATCCCTTCGGTCTTTGAACTTGACCAGTACCATGTTGCCGCTACATTGAGCTCGGCTCTCACCTCTTGGGAGAGGCTGCTCAATTAGCGGCATAGGGAGATCCCTCTTGTTTCTGCGCACAGTACCGCAAGCGGCGGTAGTTCTGGCAGAGAGGGATCTGAAGAGCGGGACACTTGTATAAAAGTTATCAACGTATAGATGATAACCTTTATCAAGTAGTGGGTGGATCAAATCCCACACTATTTTCCCGCATACCCCCAGAGCAGGGGGACACTCTGGGGGCTCGATCCTCGAATCCTTCCCCTCATACACTCTAAAGTTGTGAGTGTACCCTGAGGTACTCTCACAAAGCTTGTAGAGCTTTATCCCATACCTGGCCCTCTTGCTGGGAATGTATTGGCGGAAACTAAGCCTACCTTTGTAAAGGACGAGGGATTCGTCCACACAAATTTCCCGTTTGGGAACGTACACTTCAGCAAACTTGCTGCTGAAGTGGTCGATGACCGGTCGAATTTTGAACAATCTGTCAAAATTCGGGTCATTACGGGGAAGGCTGTCAGTGTTGTCCCTAAAGTGGAGAAATTTATGGATGGCGTCGAATCTGTTTCGGGCCATCACTTCGCCGTACACTGGAGTTAGAAAAAACTTATCTGTACTCCAGCATTGGCGCATTTCTGGTCTGTTCACAATCCCCATATGAAGTATCAAACCCCAGTATTTCATAATTTCTCCAGAGTCCACAGGAGTCCAAGAAGAAAAGATGGAATCTGGGTTTTGGACCAGAAACTGTTGGGCGTACAGGTTCGTCTGCTCCACCATGAGCCTCACAAAGTCCTCAGAGAAAAAGACTTTGAAAAAGTCAATTTCTCTGAAGTTTGTGGCCTCAAACAGGATTCCTGATTGGGGAATAAAATCAGGAATCTGTGGAGTGTACCGATCAGGGACGGGGATCCACACAGGGGCCCTGGTGCTAGGTTGGGCATGCCTAGCACCAGGTGGAGGGTTACTCACTGACGGCTGTGGGTCTTCCTCCGACTCCTCTTCTCCAGGCTCAGACTCCTCTTCCTCGGACTCCTCTTCCTCTGGCTCCGGACGATCTCTTGTCCTCCGCCGTCTTCGTGGTGGTGGCGAGTCGGTGTCACTGCTGCAGATTTCACTGTCGGAGGAAGAATGTGAGGAATA
Organism: Allobates femoralis; assembly: GCA_033576535.1. Lineage (NCBI taxonomy): Eukaryota > Metazoa > Chordata > Amphibia > Anura > Aromobatidae > Allobates > Allobates femoralis. Next base: position 686,271,672 of record JARQOC010000003.1, on the reverse strand, counting down.
GTGGAACGTGGGGTCCACTTCCTCACTGTCAGCATCGGAGGCAAGTATAGCATATGCCTCCTCAGCCGAGTACACCCTTTGTGACGTTGATGAGCGGGACGGGCGGGACGGGCGTGACATGTTGTATGTGCTGTGTGCGTGTGTAAAAAAAAAAAAAAAAGTAAACTTTTTATTAGTGTGCGTGTATGTGAACGTTAACTGGTGTAACTTTCGGGACGACGGTCAGTCAGGGGCGGCGGACGACGACAGTCAGTCAGGGCGGCGGACGACGACGGTCTGTCAGGGGCGGCGGACGACGACAGTCAGGGGCGGCGGACGACGACGGTCAGTCAGGGGCGGCGGACGACGACGACAGTCAGGGGCGGCGGACGACGGTCAGTCAGGGGCGGCGGACGACGACGACAGTCAGGGGCGGCGGACGACGGTCAGTCAGGGGCGGCGGACGACGACGGTCTGTCAGGGCGGCGGACGACGACAGTCAGGGGCGGCGGACGACGACGGTCAGTCAGGGGCGGCGGACGACGACGGTCTGTCAGGGGCGGCGGACGACGACAGTCAGGGGCGGCGGACGACGACGGTCAGTCAGGGGCGGCGGACGACGACGACAGTCAGGGGCGGCGGACGACGGTCAGTCAGGGGCGGCGGACGACGACGGTCAGTCAGGGGCGGCGGACGACGACGGTCAGTCAGGGGCGGCGGACGACGACGGTCAGTCAGGGGCGGCGGACGACGACAGTCAGTCAGGGGCGGCGGACGACGACAGTCAGTCAGGGGCGGCGGACGACGACAGTCAGTCAGGGGCGGCGGACGACGACAGTCAGTCAGGGGCGGCGGACGACGACGGTCTGTCAGGGGCGGCGGACGACGACAGTCAGGGGCGGCGGACGACGACGGTCAGTCAGGGGCGGCGGACGACGACGACAGTCAGGGGCGGCGGACGACGGTCAGTCAGGGGCGGCGGACGACGACAGTCAGTCAGGGGCGGCGGACGACGACGGTCAGTCAGGGGCGGCGGACGACGACGGTCAGGGGGTCACTCGGGCCAGGCAGCGGTCGGTCAGGGGGTCACTCGGGCCAGGCAGCGGTCGCGTCAGGGGGTCACTCGGGCCAGGCAGCGGTCGGTCAGGGGGTCACTCGGGCCAGGCAGCGGTCGGTCAGGGGGTCACTCGGGCCAGGCAGCGGTCGGTCAGGGGGTCACTCGGGCCAGGCAGCGGTCGGTCAGGGGGTCACTCGGGCCAGGCAGCGGTCGGTCAGGGGGTCACTCGGGCCAGGCAGCGGTCGGTCAGGGGGTCACTCGGGCCAGGCAGCGGTCGGTCAGGGGGTCACTCGGGCCAGGCAGCGGTCGGTCAGGGGTCACTCGGGCCAGGCAGCGGTCGGTCAGGGGGTCACTCGGGCCAGGCAGCGGTCGGTCAGGGGGTCACTCGGGCCAGGCAGCGGTCGGTCAGGGGGTCACTCGGGCCAGGCAGCGGTCGGTCAGGGGTCACTCGGGCCAGGCAGCGGTCGGTCAGGGGGTCACTCGGGCCAGGCAGCGGTCGGTCAGGGGGTCACTCGGGCCAGGCAGCGGTCGGTCAGGGGGTCACTCGGGCCAGGCAGCGGTCGGTCAGGGGGTCAACACCGAGCAGACCGGACCGGTGAGAACGAGCTCTGGGGAGGGGGGAGAGAGCAAACTCAGGGGAGGGGGGAGAGAGCAAACTCAGGGGAGGGGGGGAGAGCAAACTCAGGGAAGGGGGGGGGGGGAGAAGACAAAAGGGGAGGGGGGGGGGAGAGAGGACAATGGGGAAGGGGGAGGGGGAGAGGACACCAGGGGAGGAGGAGAGGGGTACTTACAATCAACAGCAGCAGCGGCGGTGGCAGCAGCGGCGGCGGCGGCGGCGATCGGCGGTGGCAGCAGCGGCGGCGGCGGCGGCGATCGGCGGCGATCGGCGGCGGGGGGGCTCACACCACGTGGGCACGGTCGGTGGCAGCGGAGGGCTGCAGGGGTGCACGCTCATCAGCGTCCACCGACAGAGTGGAGCTGATGAGCTCGGTGGCCATATTGTGAACATCCCCCTGCACATCTGATTGGAGGGCTTGCATCACATGGATGCTAGCCCCCAATCAGATCGGGGGGGGGGCACACACACCTCACAGTGCCCCAGCCAATGCCTGATGCTTTGAGCATCAGGCTATGGCCATAATGAAAACATTACACCAATTTCTATTGGTGTAATGTTTCAATCATCACTATTGACTAGTTGTCACTTAACTAGCCAATCGGAGGGCTCCTAGCCACGGGGGGGGAAATCCCCTCCCGTGGGGTCATCTAGAGGTTGTCCCCTATCTGCGGCTCTATTAACCCTTTCGTGAACCCGGTTAATAGAGCCGCAGCAAGGGGGAAACCGCGATGACGCAGCGTATGCGCCATCGGGCGGGAACGGTGATGTTTCCATGGCGCATACGCTGCGCGCCCGGGCGGGAAGGGGTTAAAGGATACATGAAAAGTTATTATTTTGTGATCACTATTACCCAAGTGACCTCCAACCCGTATATTTGATATGCGATCTGGCCTGTTGGTTAATATTAGGTCTAACAGTGCCCCCTTTCTTGTTGGGTCCTGAACCAGTTGTGAAAGGTAATTGTCTCTCATAATTGTCAAAAACCTATTACCTTTGCTGGAACTGCAGGTTTCTGATCCCCAATGTATTTCAGGGTAGTTGAAGTCCCCCATAATAATGACTTCTCCCTGAGTTGCTGCTTCATCTATTTTCTTTATGAAGATATTCACCTCCACTTCCATTATTGTTGGAGATTTATAACAAACCCCTATCAGTAATTTATTATTTTTCCCCCTCCCCTTATCTCCACACACAGGGACTCTACATTTTCATTAGATTCACCTATATCATCATGCAGGATGGGTTTTAAGGATGATTTTACGTATAAACATACACCTCCTCCTCGCTTATTTGTATGGTCATTTCTGAACAGACTATAGCCCTGTAAATTAACAGCCCCGTAATGGCTCTCGTCCAGCCATGTCTCCGATATCCCCACCATGTCATAATTATTTTCTGACAAAATTAATTCTAATTCCTCCATTTTGTTGGTGAGGCTTCTGGCATTAGTGTACATGCGCTTTATGCATCTCTCTTTACCTCTATTCCTTCCTACTATATTGACTGTTCTAACCCCACCCCCCATGCCACCCCCAATTTTATTACTTGTGCCCAGGTTACTGTTTACACTATCTTCCCCTCCTATACAATGAATACCCTCCCTCCCAATCCCTAGTTTAAACACTCCTCCAACCTTCTAGTCATTTCTTCCCCAGCACAGGTGCACCCTCCCCATTGAGGTGCAGTCCGTCCCTAGCATAGAACCTGTAGCCAACAGAGAAGTCGGCCCAGTTCTCTAGGAACCCAAACTCCTCCTTCCTACACCAATTCCTGAGCCACTTATTTATCTCCCTCATATCTTGTTGCCTATCTGGTGTGGCACATGGTACAGGCAGTATTTCAGAGAATACCACCTTGGAGGTCCTTGCATTAAGCTTGCGGTCTAATACCCTGAAATCATCTTTAAGGACCTTCCACCTACCTCTAACTTTGTCAATTACTTTGTCATGCACCCTTGACCAGCTGTTAAAGGATTGCATACATGTGGCAAGATGTACACTGGATAGCATTGTCAATTATGAAGCTCATTTCCTAATGGGGATTGCACCAAACAGAAATGATAAGTAAAAAGAAATGTAAAGTATTAATAAAATACAACCAACAATTCAATAATTCCTACCTTCCAAACTCCCTGAATCCAAAGTCACACACTTCCGTTCACACTTACACTCTGGTCACACTCAGCTTGTGTCACACTCGCACGGTAAGGCCCCCTTCACACCGCGGCATGATCAGGTCTGCTGTAAACCTGACAGCCCCAGACCCGATTTGCAAAGAGAACCAGAGGGCAAATATGCTCTTCGGTCTGGTTTGCAGCCGGATGCAACCGATAGCAGCCACAGCTGCCGCGGTCCTGAAATCTCTGCAGGGGACAGCTGATGGTGCTGAAGTTTAGCAGCGCTCGCTGGTAAACTCCAGCACCCGGCATCTGGCTCCCAGATCCAATTTTATCTCGGATCCGACACGATCCGGCGCCATAGACTCTCATGTTAGGGAGCTCTGGATTGCGCCAGATCAAGGAGCATCTGATTTTGAGAGGTTTTTGGCCCCGGACACAAAAATGCTGCTTGTTCTGATTTTGTGTCTGAGGCAAAAAAACGAAAGCTGATGGATCCTCCCGTACAGCATAAAACCGGTTGGCAAAACCATTTTTTTTTCCCTTTAGCAGAAAACCAGCCTACAGCTCAATGCACTTCCAAAGGAATTGTAATGTATAACCGGAGGACAGCATATATTTGGTTTATATCAAGCAGGTTATGTGGCAAAATAAACAGACTGGACTTGAGTTAAAGAGAAATTGTTGCTGTGTGCTTTAATTCTGCTGTCAAGTGAGCACACAGGTTTAGTGAGCACACTGTTACAATTCCATAAAGTAAAATGTAAAACATTGCATTCCTTCCAAAGCTGTCGCTTATTATAGAAGTTTTCAGAATCTCCCTGTTTCTGCTGAAATATTCGGCAAGTATGAAATATTCACAAAACTAAATAAGTGTTAATATTCTATTTCACATCCTATATTTCTAAAACAAGTGATTATTAATTCTGTACTCAGTATGTGTACATGTAAAAATGCAAGTCAAACAGAATAAACCTCCATGGACATCTCACTTTGAAGTACAAAATTCTCCTACTTTTCTCTCCTGTGTTACAAGAGACTGTTAAGCGTTCTATCAGTAATGCACAAGATGAAACAGAAATCTAGGTAACCTTGAAATGATATTAATCGTTTTTACTCCCCATCTGTCCCTAAAGCATTTCTAATTATAGTGGAAAAAAGATAATTAGGCCTAATAACCTCTTTAGCTTTCAGAGCAGTAAAATGATACAATTCCTATACGTCTATGAATTTCAGTGTGACAGCAATAGAAAACATTAAAGGGTTTGTCCAGGCATATTGTCACATGTACCCTGCGATGCAGTCTTCTTGGTAATTTGATATGTTTAATTCCTGTAGCTAAAATCGGAGTTAATGTTACAACCTGCTCCTGTCTATGGTATTAGGGTTCTTCAGTTGAGGAGGTGTGTGAGGTTATGCAGCTGTCCATGTCCCTGGCCTTTAAATAATTCCCTCTTCCACCAGCAGATGTCGCTGATAAAAGTTTAGTATCTGCAAGGACCTTGAGCTGTGAAGAGGTTAGTGCAGTGTGTGCTGAAGCCTTCCTGCTGTATTTTGCTTGGAGTTGTCCTTCTTTTATGGGAGTTGCTGTGCTTCCTGGACTGTGGGTGGAGGTGAGGTGGTATTAGCTAGGGCTGATCAGGAGCTAGAGGAAGGGTGGTGGCTCAGACATCCTCACCTTTAGACATAATTCGAGGAACAGGGTGAGCCAGGGACCCCTAGTCTAAGGGTCAGACTAGTTCCCTTTATTGCCTTTTGCCCATCATTACTATCTGCCATCTAGGTCCCTCGACTGTTATACCACACTGTGACACATATGTTAATGATGACTAATCCTTAGGATAAGATAAATGATATAAAATCAGTGGGATTCAAGACCCAGAACCTTAACCTATCAATTGGTTTCAGTTCTAGGGATTGCAGGTTATAAACACTTAATGGAAACAGAGCAGAACAGCGCAGTGCACAGTGTAGTGGCTATTGCTTAAAACTGCAAATCTATTTACTTCAAAACAGCTGATCAGTGGGGGTACTTAATGTTAGTGACGTACCACCATCACGTGTCTGCTATGGAGCCCCTAAGTCAGGGGGTCTACTGCCAGCGTTTGTACCATCCCCCTTCCCTCCACTGTCTGTCATCACGTTCTCTTGGATCAGTATTGGACATACCTTAATGTCCGCGCAGCTGCTAGAAGGAAATCACAACGACATGGACGTCGAGTAGGGTAGTAGGTTATCCAACGCGTTCGGAGCAGTACGACTCCTTCTCAGGAACATCAGGGCTCGTACGTGCTCGAAACGCGTTGGAAATAACCCTCTATACCAGTACTCAACGTCCCATGTCGTTGGGTATTTCCTTGGAGCAGCGGCATTGGGTATTCGTCCAATCCTGACCAGCACCGCATCGTGAAGACAGTCCCTGCACAGTGCATGTTCGAGCGATACGCTGTTGTGTGCTACACACCTGACAGGTGGCAAATCTGATTTCATTTACCCCTATAAAGGATAAACCTATGTGCGCATTCTCACCTCTAGATCACGTTCTCTTGGCCTTTGAGCTGTGACCGCTCAGTGCAGTGAGCATGATAGTGTCACTACTGCGCTCCCACTGTACTGGTTGTGCAGAGCTGCAGGACACTTGCCTAGACGACTGGAGCAGCAGGAAAACTAGGAGCGGTGATTACTATCAGTAAATACATCATGGCCTAGGGACTATGGAGTGAATTAAATTATATCGAGAATATGGAGCTACATCATAATACATGGAGGACTATGGGGCTATCTTATAGTACATTTTGAATGCATTAGCATTGCAATGGATTATATGTCAATGCTGCACTCGCAGTACTTACAGTTCATCTCACACACCGTGCATCTGCATGGTGTGCAAGGCTTCCCATAACTGGGTGACCCGGGGGTTGTCATAATGACAATCCCATGTTGTCATGGCAATGATTGGGTCACATGATCATGTCACAGGGTCCCGATCGCTTGGGAGAGGAGCACACTCCTCTTCTACCCAGCCAACTAAAGGCTGCAATCATATTTGTTCCAGCATTTAGAGAATTAAACTACCTGTAGCGTCGCAGGCACTGCTCCTGGCAGTGGCAGCCATAACTCGGTTTTAACATGAGCCAGAGACCCGGTTGAGATTGCACTTCTGTGCCCGCGCGATCACCATGACGTGCCTTGTACGTCATAGGTCAGAAATTCCCTCGCAAATATGACGTATGTCAAGGGTTGGGAAGGGATTAAAGGATTTCTGTCACTTTGATAAACCCTCCTAAGACATCTATATGTGCATGCAGGTCATACAAAGGTAAAAAAAATGGTACCTTGATATCTAAGATCCGATGTAGTATTCCAGTTAAATCCACATTTTTGCCTCCAGAACTCATTTTAAATACCAGTGTGAGGGCCCTTTCACATCAGCGTTTTTTTTAAATCGCGGCAGATGCGGTGAAAAAACCGCATCTGCCGCGATTACCGCATACCGGCTGCACTTGCGGCGCGGTTGCGGTTTTTGCCATGCAAAGTATAGGCGTACTTGCGGCAAGTGCGGTTTTGCACTTGCGGCAGGTGCGGCCGCGAAAAAAACCGCGGCTGACCGCGTTTTTTTTTCGCGGCCGCACCTGCCGCAAGTGAATCCGCACTTGCACCCTGCCAAGTCCGCCTATACTGTGCATGGGCAAAAACCGAATCGCGCCTGAAGTCAGCCGTATGCGTAATCGCGGCAAGATGCGTTTTTTTCACCGCATCTGCCCGATTTAAAAAACGCTATGTAAAGGGCCCTTAGACAAGTAGATCAGAAGATCAGACTGTTAGTCTGCCCCATTTCATTTAAAATAAGTTTGGAAGCAGATTCTCATAGCCTGGGACAGCTCATTTACATAGTAAGAAAAAACGTGGTTTTCTCTGGAATAAGATATTGTATCAAAATATTTTATTCAGCTTCCTAAAACTACGTGCCCATATACTGTACTACAGGGGTCTCAAATCCATGTGGCCTGAGGGTGCTTTATGTAGCCACAGGCACAGCTGACTCATTGGTGATCGTGGCCTGGTCTAGAGTGGTGCTGATGTCTGCGACTTACTTCATATGAATGTAGTTCGCCGGCGTCGCCAGGATCAAGCCCTACTCCTCTATACCTATGGCAACCGCCGGCCAATCAGAGGCCAGCAGCTGATGTCAGCTTCCAGCTTCTGATTGGTCAGCGGCTGCCATTGGTGTAGCTGTGAAGAGTGTGATCCTGGCAGCGCCGGCAAACTTACATTCATTGGGGCCGTAATCATCAAGCGATCTGCTGTGTCTGCACGCCACATGTACAGGACACTGAGGGAACTGGAGGAAAGATAAAATATTGTGTGTGTGTTTGAGTCATGAAAAACGTCACATTAGGGAAGCAAGATGGGGCATTACTGCAAGAAGGGGCATTACTACAGAATGGGGCATTACTACAAGATGGGGCATTACTGCAAGAAGGGCATTACACAGAATAGGCATACTAAGATGGGGCTTATGCAAGATGGGATACTGCAAGGTGCATCTACTAAGAATGGGGCATTACTACAAAGGATACGAAGAAGGGCATTACTACAGAATGGGGCATTACTACAAGATGGGGCATTACTGCAAGATGGGGCATTACTTGCAAGATGGCATACTACAAGATGGGGATACTAAATGCATACTACAAGATGGGGCATTAAAGCAAGATGGGGCATTATTATTATTATTATTATTATTATTTATTATATAGCGCCATTAGGTTCCATGGCGCTTTACATGAGGATGAGGGAGACAAGAACAAGTACACTAAATCTAGGCGATCAGGACGTACAGGTACAGGAGGGGCAGGGACCCTGTCCACGAGGGCTCACAGTCTAACAATTTGGCATTACTACAAGATGGGGCACTAATGCAAGATGGGGCATTAATGCAACATTTGGCATTACTACAAGATGGGGCATTACTACAAAATGTTGACTAAAATTACTATATGGGGCTAATTGTAAGACGAGCGAAAGATGTAAAAAAAAGTGATCAACAGGTGTATTGAAAATAAAAAATAGTATCACTAAAATGAAACTTGCTCTGCATGAATGGCCTCAAATTCAATTTATTCTATGTGCGGCCCACATACCCAGCCAAGTTTGAGACCCATGCCCTAGATGGTTTAGGAGGGTTGTTCCTAATGTTATTCTTTATTAAGGTTGTAAACTGCTAGAAGTACATTGGCAATATGCAAACAGTATATGTAATAGAGCGTTATTACATTTCAGATGTGGACTATCAATGTTACACAATTCAAAATCTGTGCTTCTAATATGAAACATGTAACAGACAATAAATACTGTCAAAATAATGTAGATATCTTTTATTGAATAATGTATAACTGTTTTCAGCATTTTCTGATTAGAGATCAGACAAGCTGCTATCAAACTCCACGGTGTTAATAACCGGCCCCTCAATACTGTAATGAACTCTGCTCCATGTAATGTATATGAATTCCTGGCGGTTTATATGCGCTTCTCGTCAGTGTGATCCTCTGAAGCATGCATGCATGGACATCTATAAAGCTATAGAGCACCAAATAAGGAAGATTTGCTTAGGTTTTTGTTATATTCTAGCTGCTGCTGCCTTTCACAGATGTAAACGTGTTAGAAACTAAATATTTGCAGAGTCAAGTGAAACCGCCAGAAGAGGCCGGGGAAGAAGAATTTCATACTGGAGGGTCACAGAGGGATCTGACTAATTTTTATGAGCTTATAAGTTGTGTGACTGCATTGGCTGATTTACCATTACTCTCACAGGACATAACCTGAATGCTGCACAGAAATCTGGGTGTTTCCAATGTATTTAATGTTAGGGAATGTGAAGATATAAGTACAGCAAACAACAAGTTGTAGCATGATGGCTATAATGGAACTGATGTATATGTAATATAAGATTACAGCCTCCGCTCCTGCAATAATTAATTTACTGCCCAAGGGGTTCAGTCACGTGATTGTGAGATACGTACGGTAATCTACTACATTGTCTATTGAAAGAAAGGGATTAACATGTTGAATCATCACATCGTTTGGGCTGTGCTAGGAAGATTACTGTTAAAGATATTCCTCCTTATATTGCTAAACATTCCTCTTCTGTGTAGTAGGATAAAAACTAGGTTACATCGTCTACACAAGAGATTTTCAACTCCCTTCTTTTAAGAGGAATGAAATATGAAGGTAGCTGTCATGTGAAATGTGTATGATATATTCAATACAGAAGCATTAAATATATAAATATTGTATATATTATTTTCTTAATAAACAGTGATGCGTGAACCCGAACTGTAAAGTTTGGGGTCCATACTGAACATCTAGTGTTAGAGCACAGATCCTGACCACAGACTTCACTGGGAAGTCCGTGCTATAGCTCGGGGGCGCATAGGTTGGTGAGTTGTAAAAATAAAGAAAATAGTTATTAAACAGCAGGTGCATACCCCCACAGGAATTCTATACCGTATGTTATTGTATGTTGTCCATTAAATCCCACTGTTTATAAATAGTGATGGGCGAACCTGCTGATGTTCTGGTTCAGTAGACCTAGATTTTTTTAAAGTCCGGGTTCAGAGCCACACAAAACTCAAACTTGAGTCCAAACCCCGAACTCAGACTTTAAAGTTATGGAATGGGGGCAGGGACCTGTAAAAGAAAGAAGATAATTATTAAACAGCATTATGCTTACCGCATCCTGCCACGTCTACTTCCGTGGTTGCTCATTAACTTCCTGGATATTCACTGCAGAGGGGCCCAACAGTCAATCACTGGCACTGTCATAGAGAATGAGTGTCTGTGATTGGCTGTGTGAGTAATCTGCCTATACATTCTAGATGCTAGAATGTGTGAGCTGGTTTCAGGTTACTCCAGCAGCCAATCAGAAACGCTCATTCTCTGTGACAGCGTCTGTGATGGGCTGTTCTGCACCTCACCCATTGACTGACATCATTGTACTATAAAAATAAATAATGTAAAAAAAATTGCATAGCGCTTGGAGGTATTTTTGTTTCTCAGCACAGATAAAGCAGACAGCTACGGGCTGCCACCCTCAGCTGCCTGGTTTTACCTTGGTTGGCAATCAAAATACAGGGAAGTCCATTATTTATTTTTAATGATTGAAATAAGTAATTTAAAAAAGTAAGTGGGCTTCGCTCTATTTTTGATCACTAGTCAAGGTAAAACCCAAGCAGTTGGTACTCCCAGCATGGTAAGGTCCAAGCGTTATGGGCCCCCATGCTAAAAATTGCAGCCCTCAGCCGCGCCTGAAAATTGTGCATTCTTTCATGGCACCATTTTCAGATGCTTTACCCGGTTCTTCCAGCGGCCCTGGTGGAGGTGGCATGCTGTGTTATAAAGGGGCTAATGCCAGCTTTGTATTGGTAGCTGGCACTAAGCCTGAAATTCATGGTGTCAGGCCAATATTACACCTGGCCACTATGAATTTCTAGTAGACAGTAAGAAAAAAACAAAACCCAGAGAAAAAACATTTTAATAGAAATAAAACACAAGACAACCTTGTTTCCCATCTTTAATTAACACAAAACCCTCCCTCTGATGTAATCCACAGGGAACCTCTTCAGTTCTGCTTCATATCTCTCTAAGCAGACACCTGTCTGCTCACAGGGATGAGCAGGCTCACACTGACAACCCAGCCATGAGAAAGGTCATTAAATTCACACCTGAGCTGTATTAGGAAAGACCCCATAAACAGCATAACAGCAAACGGAGCCCAGCCGTAAATGAGCGCATTTTTAAAAAATATTTAAATAATTAAGAAAAAAATGGGCTTCCCTGTATTTTGATTGCTAGCCAAGGTAAAGCAAGGCAGCTGGGGATGGCAGTCCATAGATGTCCGCTTTATCTGCACAGAGAATCAAAAATACTGTCAAGTGCTACAAAAAATTTTATTTAATTATTTATTTATTTTTACAACTAGAAAGACCAGTACATCAAGTCTGGATTTTTAATCAATTGCTACAACTGCTGATATCAATCAAACAAGAGGACCATAGTTGATTTAGCAAAATAGGGATTCTATTTATTAAGAACAATCCACATAGTTAGAAAAGTTATGATGAGTAAGGTTTCAAGGTAAAAATAAAGTGCACAGTGATGAGACAAACGATAACATGCAAAGAGTTGCCTCCTCAGCAATATAGGACTCAGCTGACAATTTGGTTATGTGGTTCTTACAGAGATATATACAGTTCACAGGGGTTTTACAGTTTAGTAACATACATAAATGTATACATAATGCAGTGATGGCGAACTCCAGGCCTCGAGTGCCACCATCAGTGCAGGTTTTCAGGATTTCCTTACATTGCACAGGTAATAACATAATCACCTGCATTGGTGATAATTCCAACCTCTGTGCAATGCTGAGGAAATCCTGAAAACCTGCACTATTGGTGGCTCTCGAGGCCTGGAGTTCGCCATCACTGACATAATGCTTAGATAACAGAGTCATACTAGGTCAGACAAGTGTGCAAACAGTATCTCAGGTTGGCAAGCGAGAGGATCTTATGTATAGTAGTACCAACACAACCTAAGATGGAGCACACCATCACCTACAACACCAAGTATCTATACCTCACCATGCACCATGTTACCAGGTTAGTCGGTACCCCCCTACTGTGCTGTCTAGATACCATCGGTCTCAGATCGGCTGTCTAGAGCCACAAGCCATGTGTCAAGATCTAAGGTCATACCATATGCTGTTGGAGGGTCCCTCCGTGCATATGCCAGCCCCTACGCCGTTTCGCTGGTAAGCTTCGTCGGGGGGCGTGGCTACAGCATCATTCCTTCCCCCTTTATACCATGTGACTATGCACATGGTAACCTTCAACCAATCCCGGAGCCCTGTGTGGCGCATGCGCATCTCCTCGCTACGGCTCGCATCCTCTTCCCAGCCCCGTCATGGCCGCGCACATACTTGTTTAAACTGCAGCCATAGTGACGGGAGTGGGCGGGACGGGAGCCAGCGGGTAGATGGGCCGTGCGCGCTTAACCCCTGACTGGAAGAAGGTAGAACACTGCTAGCAATGGCAGCTACAGTTATATATTATACATCCTGGACCCACATCTATACCCCCTTCCATAGGTAACATTTTGATGTACCCAAAGAGGACATGGTTAGACTTAGCTATAATTTATAGGGCATAATACACATTTGCACATATACAGAGTTAAGATCTCACAATTACCAAAGCGGTAATAACATCATATATGCGCAAATCCTATACATCTCATGCCCCATTATGCTAAGAGCCAGTCTTATATTCATCACAGATAATGTTCCACTTTTTCAGATGAATAGGGGGTAGTTGTGGTCCAGTGTGTCGACATAGTTCTTTCAAGCTGTCACATATCTCAGCCAGGCAGTTATCACTTCAAAGAGGTTCCAGAAAAACGCCGCAGCCAGTTCTATCCGAAAAAGTGAAAATGTGAAATTAAAATTTGTGTAAGATTAAAATCAGCACCTGCAAGCCAAAACATCACCCATATCAAGGTTTAATTAAAAGATATACATATACGCACTGGATTAACCTAGATATGAGACAAAACTATTCACTTCATTGAGTCCTATAGGTGTCAACGTGCCCGGGACCGTAATCCAGTGGCATTCCCGCTGCTGCAATTTCTTCACTATATCACCTCCCCTTGACCCTAGACTAACATGTTCGATTCCTCTGACCATAAAGGTCTTTGGATTTGAACTTTGCATGTTATCGTTTGTCTCATCACTGTGCACTTTATTTTTACCTTGAAACCTTACTCATCATAACTTTTCTAACTATGTGGATTGTTCTTAATAAATAGAATCCCTATTTTGCTAAATCAACTATGGTACTCTTGTTTGATTTATTTATTTTTACAGTACAATGATGTCAGTCAGTGGGTTAGGGGCTGTACGGACAATGACATAAGCTGTCACAGAGAATGGGCATCTGTGATTGACTGCTGGAGTAACTCATGAAAGAATAAAGTTACGTTAAAACCAAGCACACCATTGCTTTTCTTATGAAATTCTCAATACGTTTGATGTGTCACATGACCCTCTTCCCATTGAAAAAAATAAAGTTGGATCCAAAATGGCCTTATGGTCACCACCCATCTGTAAAGGCTTCCCCCCCCCATATACTAATTTGCCACAAACAGGAAGTTGATATCACCAACCATTCCCATTTTAATTAGGTGCATCCATATAAGTGGCCCACCCTGTATAATGCTGTTTAATAACTATCTTCTTTGTTCAACAGCCCCCTGACCAACATACCATAACTTTAAAGTCCAAGTTCGGGGATCGTACTCAAGTTGGAGTCTCCTTCGGCTGTGAACCCTGACTTTAAAAAAGTCCGGGCGAATCAGCTAAACCCAAACATTGGCAGGTTCACCCATCACTATATATAAATATTGGGATTTAATGGACAGCATACAATTGTTTACTGTATAGTATTCCTTTGGGGTTATACACCTGCAATAAACTGCAGTGTGAACACGTACCACTCATTCTGTATGTTTGACAAGGTAAAATTGAGATCCTGGGCGAAATTCATTATGGGGTCCTTAATTCTGACATATTCTACCAACAACACTAACAGTCAAGGAATAGAAAATATTGACAAATTTGATGTCTTTTTGTACATCCTACCTCACAAACAGAATAAGAAGTAATTTTAAAAAAGTAATGTGTTCCCCAAAGTACCCTGCTAAATTCCTTTTGACTTCAATGCCAATATTCTTTGCAGCTACATCATATGGTACAGCCACAAGATCACTGCATCCAAATACCAAGGCTGCCATAGACTTCTGAAGCATCGGTGCTGAAGTTGTGAAGTTTTAAGATTTATCATTTCCTTGCTATTTTTATTTTTTTTTACATACCCTAAAGGGGTTTTCAGGGTGTGTTCAAATGGACTGTTTTTGCTGCGGACTGTTTTGCATCAAATACAAAATTAGTGGCCGAAAAAATACTGTGCATAGTATGCATGTTACTTATGTGATTATCACAAAAAAAGAGAACAGAGTTATAAGACCTAAAATGTAACTTCTATGAAATCATTCATCATAAAAAAAATATAAAAAAAAATCTACATATATACTACAAAGTGCTGGGGACAAACCCTGGCTACTGATATATATCACCAATTTAGAAAAGAGGTTTTACATATTCATGTTGAATTACAGATTATGTATAGTAATACAAGCATAGTAAAATTCCAAATCACACCAATATGAATACAAATACTGGGCAAGTGCCTTTTTATATTGTGTGTGATTGCAATAAGGGACTCAATAATCTACCCTACATGCATATAGGTGCCTAGAAAATAGAGTTAATTGCATAGCATGCCAGTTTGTCCCCTCCGTCTCAACATACGTTTCATCTTGTTCTTACTCAGGAGTCATCACAAAACACATTTATCAGCATGAGGCCTAGGATGGGAGACATATATATGAGGAAGGGGCCTAGGATGGGGACATACAGTGCGTTGTGAAAGTATGTGGCCTCATTGAACTTTTCAACCTTTTGCCACATTTCAGGCTTCAAACATAAAGATATAAATTCAAATTTTTTTGCAAATAATCAACAAGTGGGACACAATTGTGAAGTGGAACGAAATTTATTGGATATTTTTAACTTTTTTAACAAATAAAAAACTGAAAAGTGGGGCGTGCAATATCATTCGGACTCTTTACTTTCAGTGCAGCAAACTCACTCCAGAAGTTCAGTCAGGATCTTTGAATGATCCAATGTTGTCCTAAATGACTGTAAGGGCCCTTTCACATCAGCGTTTTTTTCAAATCGCGGCAGATGCGGTGAAAAAACGGCATCTGCCGCGATTACCGCATACCGGCTGCACTTGCGGCACAGTTGCGGTAAACGCCATACAAGGTATAGGCGGACTTGCGGCAGGTGCGGCAAGTGCGGTCGCGAAAAAAAACGCGGCTGACAGCATTTTTTTTCGCGGCCGCACCTGCCGCAAGTGCCAAAACCGCACTTGCCGCACCTGCCGCAAGTCCGCCTATACCTTGTATGGCGTTTACCGCAACCGCGCCGCAACCGTGCCGCAAGTGCAGCCGGTATGTGGTAATCGCGGCAGATGCGGTTTTTTTCAAGTCTCCGTATAAATGCACATGCTCTAAGATAGTCTCAGTGTCCTGATTCAAGTGCAGAGAGCATCATAAAGACCAAGGAACACACCAGGCAGGTCCGAGATTCTGTTGTGGTGAAGTTTAAAGCCGGATTTGGATACAAAAAGATTTCCCAAGTTTTAAACATCTCAAGGAGCACTGTGCAAGCAATCATATTGAAATGGAAGGAGTATCAGACCACTGCAAATCTACCAAGACCCGACCGTCCCTCTAAACTTTCATCTTGAACAAGGAGAAGACTGATCAGAGATGCAACCAAAAGGCCCATGATCAATCTGGATGAACTGCAGAGATCTACAGCTAAGGTGGGAGAGTCTGTCCATAGGACAACAATCAGTCGTACACTGCACAAATCCGGCCTTTATGGAAGGGTGGCAAGAAGAAAGCCATTTCTCAAAGATCAAATGTCCGAGCAGAATCTAGACCATCATCACCAGACATTAACCCCTGGGATTGGAGGTGATGATGATGACACTCAGATACCTGAGGAGCACCTGCACTATACTCTGCATTCAGGGCAGTGAGAGGAGGAGGGTGACTCTTAGGGAGCGGAATGGGCAACAGAGAGGATAATGATATGGTTCGGGATCCTATTTGGAATCAACCCAGGGTCACATAGCTGAGTAGCTCAGCAGACAAGGTGGAGGCGAAGGAAGACAAGGAGGTCAGGTTGCATATATTCCGCACAGATACTGCCATGACAAGCACTGCATCCT
This sequence comes from Allobates femoralis, assembly GCA_033576535.1. Classification (NCBI taxonomy): domain Eukaryota; kingdom Metazoa; phylum Chordata; class Amphibia; order Anura; family Aromobatidae; genus Allobates; species Allobates femoralis. The sequence goes on along the minus strand of JARQOC010000003.1, from coordinate 686,254,984 downwards.
CAGCCACAACTCTGTCTCAGCGGTCGCGGGTCTGAAGTTATAAGGGGTGGTAAGGGTTGCCTAGCCTGGTCCTATTTTGACACCACAAAGGATGACCTAACTCACATGATTTGCAATGCTTGTGTTCTGGCACCCTTGCTCTGTACTCCTGAAGAACGAGTTGACAGACAGCTAAACTCTTTCCCATCAATGCACTGACTTGGACGCTGGGGGTCCTTTTCAACTTTTATTAATAGGTTAAGTGTAAAACTGGAAAAAACAAATAGAAATTCTCAGTACAACATAAGCATATCTGTAGTACATAACATTACATTGTTGCAGGTCAAACAATGTGATTGCACGATACAGCGAATACACAATATGTATAATGGCAGAAGAATGATAAGATTATAATCAACAGTGCAGCTACATTGTACATTTAGGTGGGCAGTAGCATATTAAACTCACCGACTGTGCTATGTTGAGGGAAACATACAGATAAGCTGAAATCCAGGGAGAGAGGGATCAGCACACCAGGATGTCAGCTTGTACGAGGCTATAATGGCTTCTGGAGGAGAAGGGGCAGAGCCTAGAGCACAGCCTCATGGGATTACATAGGCTTGGAGGGACCAAAATTAGACTATGCAGTAAACTTAATATAATATAGGAACGTTGTCAACAGATGGCGCTATGGGATAAGTCATCGCTGAACAAGCAAACAATATATTGTCTCAATCAAACTAAATGCACACATTTCTAAGAAAGGCATGACACTCCCCGTCTGCTATATGGGGGATGCCACATAAACTTTAATTAAGTCTTTAGTAGTAGACTCTCCGGAGTCGGTGTGCTCACATTAAACTTCTGGGTGAGGAGAGTTGGAGGAGTAAGGAGAGATGGGTCATCAGGATCGTCTCGTCATGTGAAGGGTTTTTTCTCTAGGTTGACTTGAAACGTTAAACCATCAGATTCTGAGTCCCAATTAAGCCCTAGACCTCGTTGTACAGGAAGAGAGTCTGTGGATGAGTCTAGGACTTTTAATTTGGTGGCGTTGTCTTCTCTGTCGTTTAATTGTGCCGAGTTGGGGTGCTTCTCCTTCACAAGGAATTTGTTGGGGCAGGGTAGGAAAAAGGATGGACGACCACTCTCCAATGTGTTCGTGTAGAGAGAGTAAACGTTGTTTGACTTGTGAGCGTCTCTGAGGCAAACGTCCCCTATAACTACCCATCCCAGGTCTAGATTCTGAGCGTAGGGCGAGTTATGAGGACCGTTTATCTGTTTCCTCACCTTGTGGACTCTGATGATGTCTCTCCCCAGCAAAAGGACTAACTTGGCTTGAGGATTGAGTACGGGAATGAGATGTGCTATGCTTCTCAAATGAGGGTGATGTAGTGCTGCTTCTGGAGTGGGGATTTCTTCTCTATTGTTTGGGATAGAATTACACTCGATTAATGTAGGAAGGGCTAAGGATGTCTTCCCATCCTTGGATTCGATTTGATAACCTGTAGCTCTCCTCCCAGATTCTTCACTCACTCCTGTGCATGTTTTTAGTGAGTAGGACAAGCTGAGTCCCTCGATTTTGAAGATGTCAAAGAAAACTGAGCTGGCAAGTGATCTATTACTCTGGTCATCGAGTATAGCGTAGAGTTTAACTGCCTTTTCTCTGTGGCCTATAGGGTAAACTGTAACCAAACAGATCTTTGAGCAGGATTTGTTAATAAGACCTCCGCAGACTTGAGTGCACTGGGGTGACACTTCAGGAGGTGTACTGTCATTCTCCTCCCCGCCATGCTCTGTAATTCGGTCTATGGATAAGGGGGTCTGAAGGGCTGGCCTTGGGTGTAGAGCTGTGCTGTGCTCTTGGTTGTTACACTCCGAACAAACAATACTGGCTTTGCAGTCTTTAGCTAAATGGGATGTAGATGTGCAACATCTGTAGCATATGTTATTCTCTTTGAGAAAGAGTATACGGTCTTTAAGGGATTTTCCAGGTCCATCGTTAATGACCTTTTGGGTTCTACCGTGCTGTGGGTCTTGTGTGAGGAGTCTGCAGAAGACACATTAGTTTTGTGTACGGTGATAGGTGAGTCTCTGGGGTTGCGGACTGTAACAGGTTTACTTGTTCTTGGGTTGACCGGATCTACGGCAGAAAAGCTGAAGCTGGGATCATTCCTTATCTTGGCCTGCTGGCGGACAAAATCTACAAAGATGTGGAATGGAGGGAACACCACGTTGTGATGCTGCTTGTAATCTGAACCCCAGTTCAACCATTTCTCTTGCAAACTGTAAGGTAGTTTCTTCACTATGGGTTTGATGGCTCTGGCTGTGTCTAGGGATGCGAGGCCTGGCAGGTCTCCTTCAGTCTTGGCAACTTGGAGATCTACTAAGACGTCGCTCAATTCTCTTAGCAAGTGAAAGTTCTTATTAGAGATTATAGGAAAGCCTTCCAACCTTTTGAAGAGGGATTCTTCTATCATCTCTGAGGAGCCATAGCACTCTAGTCTCTCCCATAACGTGCACAAACCTTTCCTCGGGTTGTTGATGCTGACATCTCTGATGTGTTTTGCGTGTTCTACCGATTAATTTCCTAGCCACTTAACCAACAGGTCGATCTCTTTGTTGGCAGAGATGTCTAGGCCAGCAGTGGCGTTTCTGAACAAAGCTCTCCACGCTCTGAAACTTTCGGGATGGTCATTAAACTTTAAGAGACCTTTGGTGAGTAATTCACGACGTGCAAAGAACTTGAGGAAAGATGGTAGCTCTTGATCTCTGAGAGGGCGGTCAAGGTGCCTGTTGCTGTGATGAGGTCTCAGTGAGCTATCGTTGCCGTAAAATGCATCTTCGTCATAATAGTCACCATCTGGGTTCTCTATCTTGAAAGTGTTCTCTGTGTAGTAGGGATCTACAGGATCGGGTGCTGGTCGCACTGATGATGGAAGGGGGACAGAATTACTTTCATGCTTAAAGTGGGATGATTGGTGAATGAAGGTTGATGGCTGAATGACCGGATTTGGTCTCTCTCTTGGAGCTGAATGGAGATGGTCATCTAATGAGGCATGCTGTAGCACGTAGTCTGAAGTGCGTTGTGAGATATCACGATGAATAAGTTCAGGTCCTAGCCTTAAGCTAAAACTTTCACTATCACAGCATGCTGCTTCTTCTAAAACCTGTACCTCAGCTTCTGCTGCCGCTGCTTCTGTGTCTATGGCAAGTTTTGCGAGGTCGGCTTCCAGCCGTGCCTTTTCTTTTTTTAATTTCCACTCATGTTCAGCAAAAGCAGCTCTCACTTTGGCGGCTTCAGCCTTCGCCCTGGCAATGGCAATTGCAGCGCTGCTCACATACTTCCGTGAAGATAAGCTTACATGGGAGCTTGTCACATAAACTTCAGATCCTATATCTGACATTGTGTCTGTATGCGGCTTGACTGTTCTCTGCTAGAAGTCAGTGTCTGTGCTTCGACCCCGTTTATAGCAGTCTTTTACTGTTCTGGCACCCTCGCTCTGTACTCCTGAAGAACGAGTTGACAGACAGCTAAACTCTTTCCCATCAAAGCACTGACTTGGACGCTAGGGTCCTTATCAACTTTTATTAATAGGTTAAGTGTAAAACTGGAAAAAACAAATAGAAATTCTCAGTACAACATAAGCATATCTGAAGTACATAACATTACATTGTTACAGGTCACACAATGTGATTGTGTAATGAGGTGTGCAATTCTGATTGTATCATAGAAATGGATATAGAAATGGACTGTGCACAGTCCACTACTGCCCCCTTGTGGACAATTGCTGAAATGACTGCAGAGAGGAAAAAAAAAACAGCATTGATTGCTGCTCCCCTCCCCCAACAGCCATGTGCTGAGGAGGAGAGAGGGCGGGAGATTAGTACAGACACAGAGTTGAAAAGAGAACATCTGCCTGTGGATGTCTGTTTAAAGTGGACTACTTTGCAACACCTTGCCGGAAAAATCACCCCGCAGAAGCCCCTGTGACTGATCCTGGGCCACTGGACTTTGGTGCTGTGACTCTGGCCGCTCTGCAAAACCTTGCCCGCCGTGCACCCAGAGTGCTTGTGCAGGGGCCGTGACCGACATAAGGGAGCCATTTGTGCTGCTGTGATCTCCCTTCTCCTGAGCGGTGTGCCCTGAGACTGGGAGAGACAGACTGGTACCTGCAGAAGGAGACCAAAGAAGAAGAGTGAGGAGATCCCCAGGCCTGCTACGTGGGAGCGACACCTTCTTCTGTGATAGACTGGTACGTGATTTTAGGGAAAGTTAGGGAAAGATACCTTCATTGTTGTGTTTTTTTCTTGCTGCGTACCCGGAAGAAGTGAAGATCCAGAGACTCTAATATATACAAGTGCGCATATAGTTCAGTTGACTGTGATATAAATATGTTTTACAGTAAAGAAATGTTACTACCGGTTAAACCTGAGTATGGGGATTCTGTTGAGAAAGATCATACACACACACCCGCGGCCTTACCACCGGTCGCTACATCTGGCGTAGTCGGCAGGATGTGTGATCAACAGAATCTCCTCCCGGTAGTAATTTATAACCAGACTTATACTACGGCTTGCAGGTCCATATCCGGTGCCAGCACTCCGAACAGTGACACGGAGGAATTGAAGCAGATAGTAGCAGAGTTGCAGAAACAGATACTACAGCTACAGCTCATGCTAGACCAACAGGCGGACAGGCAAGCGAGACAGCAACCCAGTCGGCCTATGGGAAGGTGCTGGACATGCGGCGACCCCCGCCATAGGGCAAACCGTTGTCCGCATCCTCCACCCGTGGTCCGATATACCAGAACCAGCAAGTCATGTCCCACAACAGCAGCCACCTTTAAACTAGGCGCCCCAGCCAAAGCGGTTCACTCGGCAGGGGAGATCAGGGAAAAGGGTGTGAAGAGACAGAGCCAGACCGATAAGCAAGTACTGGCCACTCGGGTCCAGGGGACGGTGAAGTGGTTTAATGTCCGCGATGGGTATGGCTTCATCAACAGGAATGACACAAAGGATGACGTGTTTGTACATCAGACTGCCATAAAGCGTAACAATCCTCGTAAGTGCCTCCGCAGCGTTGGTGATGGGGAGGTCGTACAGTTTGATGTTGTGAAGGGAGAGAAGGGTACAGAGGCCGCCGACGTCACCGGTCCTGGGGGTGTTCCCGTTAAAGGAAGCAGATTTGCCCCCAACCGGCGCCGCTACCGCGGGCGATCCTACTCTCCCCGGGTAGAAACTGTGACTGAGTTTATTGGAGATATTGTGAGCCCTGAACAAGGGAGCGAAGGTGAACGGGGGGATGACGGTTTCCCCCAACAGAGGTCCCTACTCCGCCGGAGATCAATCCCTGTGATATCAACGGCCATCACTGCCTTGGAGCCGATGGTTGTTGACAGGGACTGTCAACCTTTAAGTGGGGGGGTATGTAATGAGGTGTGCAATTCTGATTGTATCATAGAAATGGATATAGAAATGGACTGTGCACAGTCCACTACTGCCCCCTTGTGGACAATTGCTGAAATGACTGCAGAGAGGAAAAAAAAAACAGCATTGATTGCTGCTCCCCTCCCCCAACAGCCATGTGCTGAGGAGGAGAGAGGGCGGGAGATTAGTACAGACACAGAGTTGAACAAGAGAACATCTGCCTGTGGATGTCTGTTTAAAGTGGACTACTTTGCAACACCTTGCCGGAAAAATCACCCCGCAGAAGCCCCTGTGACTGATCCTGGGCCACTGGACTTTGGTGCTGTGACTCTGGCCGCTCTGCAAAACCTTGCCCGCCGTGCACCCAGAGTGCTTGTGCAGGGGCCGTGACCGACATAAGGGAGCCATTTGTGCTGCTGTGATCTCCCTTCTCCTGAGCGGTGTGCCCTGAGACTGGGAGAGACAGACTGGTACCTGCAGAAGGAGACCAAAGAAGAAGAGTGAGGAGATCCCCAGGCCTGCTACGTGGGAGCGACACCTTCTTCTGTGATAGACTGGTACGTGATTTTAGGGAAAGTTAGGGAAAGATACCTTCATTGTTGTGTTTTTTTCTTGCTGCGTACCCGGAAGAAGTGAAGATCCAGAGACTCTAATATATACAAGTGCGCATATAGTTCAGTTGACTGTGATATAAATATGTTTTACAGTAAAGAAATGTTACTACCGGTTAAACCTGAGTATGGGGATTCTGTTGAGAAAGATCATACACACACACCCGCGGCCTTACCACCGGTCGCTACAATTGCATGAAACGGCGAATACACAATATGTATAATAGCAGAAAAACGATAAGATGATAAACAACAGTGTAGCTACATTGTACATTTAGGTGGGCATATTAAACTCACCGACTGTGCTATGTTGAGTGAAACATGTGGATGAGCTGAAATCCAGGGAGAGAGGGATCAGCACACCAGGATGTCAGCATGTATGAAGCTATAATGGCTTCTGGAGGAGAAGGGGCAGAGCCTAGAGCACAGCCTCATGGGATTACATAGGCTTGGAGGGACCAAAATTAGACTATGCAGTAAACTTAATGTAATATGGGAACATTGTCAACAGATGTCGCTATGGGATAAGTCATCGCTGAACAAGCAAACAATATATTGTCTCAAGCAAACTAAATGCACGCATTTCTAAGAAAGGCACGACGCTTGTAAAAAAAAATTCAGTGAAGACAAAAAAAACCCAACAATTTGACTACTACATGTATGAACCGGCTTAGCGGGCCTAACTGACACTGTCCACCACATCAACCGCATCTGCTGCTCCTTCCTTCTCCATCACCATGTCAAGTGCTGTCACACAGGTCTCTGGCTGCAGAATCTCCACTTGTTTACTCGCAATAGTCGGAGGGAGTGAGAGCCCGTCAGCTGTTACGGAATTGGACACGCCTACTGTTTTTTTTTTCCCGAAAATATGTTTATTGAGATTAATGTAAAACCAGGTAATATAGCAACTACAATCATGCAATCATATACACCAGCCTTAGAGTTATACATTTCAATTATCAAGCAAACAAAATGTTTAGCTGTAGTAAAGAAATTTGTAACACTGTAATTAAAGCAACTAAGTAAATATAATAAATATCTGCTTACTGGAAGGGAAAAAAACAAAGGGTAGGCTCAGGAAAGAGGGTTGAATAAAGGGTCAACAGAGCAGTGTCGAGTAGGTAGGGAATAATAATGATGAGCTAGGATGGGGGAAAAAGGTTATCATTATATTACATAAACTGTAATAGAGTTCAAGGGTGAACTGAAGTAATCAAACATAGAGTGACGATGGCAAATATGTTCCAATCCCTAAGTTGTAAACCAGGGGTCTCAAACTCGACTGGGTTGGTGGCCCATCCTGGTCCTCATCTTGTAGTAATGTCCCTATCCTGATGCCACTTTGTAGTGATGTCCCAACCAGGTCTCTCTTCTTTTTGCGTGCACACACAGTCTCTCATACACACTCACACTCATACACTCTCATACACACACATACACACTGTCATACACACGCACACACTCATACACACACACACACACTCATACACACACTCTCTCATACCCACATACACACTCTCATATACACACTCTCATACATACTCATACACACACTCTCATACACACACAGTCATACTCACACACGCTCATACACACACACTCTCATACACACACTCCCTCTCATACACACGCTAATACACACACACACACACACACTCTCATACACACTCTCATACTCACACTCCATTAAACACACTCACACTCTCATACACACTCACATACACATTCACACACACTCTGATACACACACACTCATATACACATACTCATACTTACTCATACACACAGTCACATGCACACTCATACACACACTTATATACACACACACACACACTCATATACACACTCTCATACATACTCATACACACACTCTCTCATACACACTCATATACACACACTCACATACACACACACACACTCATATACACACACTCTCATACACACTCTCATACACACACACTCTCATACACACAAACACTCTCATACACACAAACACTCTCATACACACACTCATACATACACACTCATATACACACACTCTCATACACACACTCATATACACACACACACACACTCATATACACACTCTCATACATATTCATACAGACACTCTCTCATACATATTCATATACACGCACTCACATACACACTCATACACACACACTCACTCATATAAACACACTCATACACACACACACTCTCATACGCACTCACATACACACACTCTCATACACACAAACACTCTCATACACACACTCATACATATACACTCATATACACACACTCTCATATACACACACTCTCATACACACACTCATATACACACACACTCATATACACACTCTCATAAATACTCATACACACACTCATACACACTCATATACACACACTCTAATACATACTCATACACACACTGTCTCATACACACTCACATACACACTCATACACACACACACACACACTCATACATACACGCTCATATACACACACTCTTTCATACACACACTCTCATATACACACACTCATACAAACACACACACTCATGTACACACACTCTCATACATATTCATACAGACACTCTCTCATACATATTCATATACACACACTCACATACACACACACTCATATAAACACACTCATACACACACACTCCACTCGGCCCACTGGTCTGCTTTTTCTGCAGGAAGTGGATCGTCCCAATCAGATGTCTCTTGGGTGAAATCCCTTAGCATCATTTTCCATTGGAGAGTTACTGGAGCTATGAACCTCAAGGGGTTGATCAGGCTATTCACGAAGGAAAGAACTCCTCTGCGTGTGAAGGGTTTCTTGTCTTTATTGATCTGAAAGGTGAAGGCATCTGCCTTCAAATCCCAAAGCAATCCAAGGCTCCGCTGCATGGGAAGGAAGTCGATGCTTAGGTCTAAGTCCTTGAGATCACTGGAATAGTCTTGAGAAGGTAAGGCTTCCATCAATTCTCTGCTGTTAGAGGTGATCTTATGTAACTTCAGGTTAGATGGAGCGAGCATTTCTTGAGCCCTCTTCAGGAGTCTGATTGCAACCTCAGTTGTTGGTGTGGACTTCAGACAGTCATCAACATAGAAGTCCTTTTCTACGAAGGATCTGACATCTGACCCGTACTCTTCTTCGCCCTGTTTGGCAGAATTTCGAAGGCCGTAGATAGCGACTGCTGGGGAGGGACTGTTCCCGAAGATATGGACCCTTATCCGGTACTCTGTGATGTCCTTATCGGGGTCATTGTTGGAGTACAAGAAGAACCTCAAGTGTTTTCTGTCTTCCTCCTTGACGAGAAAACAGTGGAACATCTGTTGTATGTCAGCCATAAATGCCACCGTATCTCTACGGAAACAGAGTAGCACTTCTAGAAGTCTGTTGTTGAGCTCTGGGCCTGACAGTAGGACATCGTTCAATGAGATGTCTTCGCATTTGGCGCTTGAGTCGAATACCACTCTTATGTGACCTGGCTTCTTAGGATGATACACTCCAAAGATCGGTAAGTACTAACACTCATCTGAGTGTCGAAGTGCAGGTGCAATCTCAGCGTGGTTGTTCTGGAATATCTTCCCCATGAAGGTAAAGAAATGTTCCTTCGTCTCAGGCGACTTCTGAAGCTTGTGTCTGATGGAGATGAATCGATTGAAGACCAGTTCCCTGTTGTTGGGTAGACTCTTCTCCGGGGTCGGAATGGTAGAGGTGCGACCCATCTGTTTGACTTGTCTTTGACTATCTTTGATCCATGATGTCCAAGAACATCCTGTCTTCTATGGACATCGCTGTCTTGTTGTCTTCCTTCATCCTGCGGTAAACTGTACATCCTATGTGGTCTTGTTCACCTTCACAGATGCGGTCTTCGCTGAGAAAGGGCAAAGCCGGGGAGAGTTGCTCAGCAACTCCCTTATTTTTGCAAAAGGTGGATCTACTAAATATTAATATCACTTTTCTGTTGAGGTGCCCATACTTTTGCACCTGTCCATTTTTGGAATAATGCATATTTCACATTTTCGGTTAGTACAATAAACCTCATTTCAATCCTGAAATATTACTGTGTCCATCAGTTATTACATATATGACACACAAAAAAAAAGAGTAAGATTAAGAGGGGTGCCCAAACTTTTTCATATGACTGTATACTGACCACCACACATATTGAAATTAACTATGTACTGACCCAATATATACAGTGTCTTAAAAAGGTATTCATATGCCTGCAAATTTTGGAGCTTTTACATTTTTTCATGTTACACCCATGAAATTAAATATATTTTATGTTACATACCAACATTAAGTAGCATGTATTCGTGAAGTGTAAAGGAAATGATACATAATCTTCTAATATTTTAGAAATATCAATCTGAAAATTGTGACATGCATTTGTATTCAGACCCCCAAGTCAATATTTGTATGACCAGCTTTTGCTGCATTCACTGCTCTAGATGTTAACATTTTTGCTCATTGTTCTCTGCAAAACAGCTGAAGCTCAGTGAGATTGAATGGAAAACATTTGTAAACAGCAATTTCAAGTGTTTCAGATTCTCAATAGAATTTAGGCCTGCACTGATCTAAACCATCCATTATAACTCTGGCAGTATGATTAGGGTCATTGTCCTGCTAGAAGGTGAACCTACACCCAGTATCAATTCTTTTGCAGCCTCTAACAGGTTTTCCTCCAGCATTCCCAGTATTTAGCTCCATTCATTTTTCCAATCAACTGTGACCAGCTTCCCTGTCCCTGTTAAAGAAAAACATCCCCAGAACTCGATGCTGCAGCCGCCATGTTTGGCTTTGTCGATGGTATTTTCAGTGTGATGTATAGTGTTAGTTTTCTGCAACACATAGCATCTTGAATTCAGACCAGAAAAGTTCTACCTTGGTCTTATCTGACCAGAGCACTTTTTTTGACATGCTAGCTGTGTTCCCTAATGGCTTTTTGAATATACAAACGGGACGTCTTGCGGCTTGTTTTCCAAAATGTCTGCACACGCAGTGGCCTTAGTCACATTACCTCTTTTTAGTGAAATACTTCACAACAGCCTGGCTCTCTAAAAGTGGAAAATATATTTAAAGCTATAGCAGACTCCCACAGAAATAACCCTAACCAGGCTGACAGACAGTCCACTGCCAAAAGCACTTATAATGAGCATCAGAACCAGACCATTGTCATACCTCAGGATTTGATCTGAGGATCCCTTGCTGTGATCAGTTGTGTTCCCCTCTGAGCCACAGCAGGTTCTGTCTCTGTCCAAGTGCTGATTTTCTTTTACCTTTGTTTCCGTTGTTTTGGTCACCAGATGTTTTAATTTAGTCTACCCCATTAAATTGCAGCTGTCTATAGTTATACTTCCACTTGCTGGTATTCAGTGCTTGTTATAGTCTTGTTGATCCTGTTTGGGATTCCAGCCATACTGCCAAGATTCTCTGCCTGCCAGATAGAGACCAGCTAGGATTAATCTGTTTGCTGTTCACTTCTATCTTTCATTCTCCTTCCTAATGCCAATATTTAGGTGATAGAAGCCTATTCGTGCTTGCCATAAGAACTGCACTTTTGTCACTGTGTATGCGTGTTTTATAACCTTGAAAAGAAATGAAAAAATGATGTCAGCTCACCCCTCTGTGTGAAGTCCTAAAGTCCTCTGTGGGTCTAAAGTGAGGCAGAGAATCATGCAATTCAGAAAATTGGCTAATGCATATGAAGAAGCTGGTATGGAGTCCCTCCACTAGAATCTCAGGGGTTTCCAGACTTTGCTTCAATTGCCGATCTGAGCCCGTTCAGCTGTAAACTCAGATAACTGACTGCACTATACTGTCATATACTCACTGTGTGGAATACCATAAACGAATGAAGTCACATTGGGATCACAGCCGCCACACAGATTGCCATGGTTGCAGCAGGGTAGGTCCATGAATGAAAAAGAGAAATCCAGCATCCGGGAGAAATTTTCTTAAAACAATTCCAGTCTTCATTAACAACTTTAAAACAAATCCATTTCAATAGCAATGGAACCACAGGGGCAGAGGTGCCCAATCCGACGTATTTCGGCAGATAAAGCCTTAGTCCTGGATCACCTTGGGTTGTGGTCTATCTCTGCATGCTTTCGCTATTCTAGGACTGCATCTTCCTCTGGTTCCTAAGAGGTAATGAGGAATGCTGGACAGCATCTTATTATCATGACGGTCTCTCGTACCTCGTAGACTTGTGACAGGTTTTGGACCTGAGTCTCATTTCCTTGGTAAGACTCTGCACATTAAACAGACTTTCCTTCCCTTTGGTGCTGCACTGATTTACTCCCTGTTTGTGTACCCTTCCTTGTGTTTTATTAGTGCAGCGTTGGGACTAGTGCTTTCACCTGCCAACTCATTAGGGGTGAGTCAGGTAGCAAGGATAGTATGCTTCTCAGGCGACGGAGTGAAAGAACCTGCATAGGGATGAAATGGAGGCACAGCCTCAGGTGAGTGCAGGAGCTGTCCCATCCCGCGCTCAATGCCGTCAGGACTCACTGTTATTATTGTGCCACTGTGTTCCCTTTTTGGGTAGCATCAGGGGTTCCTCGGTATCTGTAGGAGCCCAGGTAGTCACAGCGTGACACTTAAGCAGCCATGTCCAAATTGTGATCTTCTAGTTTTTTTGGACAGGGTTATTCCACCTCCCTAAGGTGCTCCAGGGTCTGTGCAGCTAGGAATATATCTGTACAGGAACCAGTTGGGCCAGGTACAGTAGTCAGAGGTAGCCCCTGTCTTCCCGTGTCAGAAACCACATGTGCATTACAACCATGAAGCAACTGAAAAAGATACAACAAAACCATTATTCAGCATTTGTTACTATGATAAATGTGGAGCATTTTTAGGCTGTCTTTTTGAAGTTTACACTGTCTATATGTATTAAAATGCTAAATCTATCTTAAATAGTTTACTACGTGCCTAATGAAAAGCAAATCTCTGGAAACTTTGTTGTGACAGTTCATGCATTCTGACTTTTTCAAAATCTATGAAGTATGGTAAAATAAAAAATATATACCCCTCTTCCCCCAGCACATTAAAATCAAATTGAATGTGTCAAGTAAGCATTACTATTTTTTCATTGCTATATCTTTCAAACCTGTGTATCCAAGCTTTGTTTTGTACACACGTCTTTTCTAACGAAACTATTTACTGTCAACCTGACGTCTACTGATTATAGGCTACTATCTTCCTGTTTATAGTATACACCTCGTTTTCTTGGACTAGATTTTGTACATCATACGGTAGTTCTGCACTGTTCTGACATCCAATGTTATTCCGGTTACAAACAATCATAGAGAGAGCGCTCACATGTTCAGTTTAAAATTAAAACATTTATAACTATCTATGTTCTATTTACAGGTGACACAAAGTAAAAATATTGGTCTATGGAGTGCTAGGGTTAGAAATAAAAGGGGGGACCAATGTTATAATAACAGCGTTTTTTATTAACCCCTTACATAGACCACAACGCGTCTCAGCAGCAGAGTGCTGCCTTCATCAGGTATTGTAAGGAGATATTGCTAGGAAGGGACATATTTATAAAAAGCACTGAGATGCCATTAGTTCATCAATTAATCAATCAATGGTTACAAGTTAACCCTATAGAGAACAATAGTAGATCTCAATACATGCTAGTGTTATATAAAATATAAAATCTAATAAAACAAAAAAAAGTTCTTGTAAATCCCAAAAATTACACATTTTACATCTTTGACTACACTTTAAAGTGTGACCAATACAATTATATGCAATTTATATCAAAATAAACAACAATTAAATTCATAGTCATAAAATATATATCTAATATATAAAGCTGAATGTGTGTGTATGTATGTGTGTATGTATGTGTGTATGTATGTGTGTATGTATGTTGTATGTATGTCCGGGATTGGCATCTACACCGTCGCAACTACAGCCACAAAATTGTGCACAGTCACTCGTCTGGACCCCGAGAGCGTCATAGGCTATGTTGTGAGGCGAAATTTTAACCCTGCCGTTCCAGTTCACCAAACAATTTTGCCCCTATCTACATAATGGGGAAAAAGTGACAGTTACCAGTTGACAGTTGTGAATGAGAGGGGCTTAATGATAGCGCCAAAGACTAACGCACATACCAGCATATAGTCACTAAGGTGGGGCCCCAACATGAGATATTCACCACGCTTGGGGACATGTATACACACACCACACGCACACAAAGTGTAACAGCAAGTGTATAGTTGCTAAGGTGCAGCCCCAATATTGGATACTCACCACACACCCGAACAAACACACACACCACAAAGAGACACACAACACAGAGACACACCCCCACAACCCCACGGGGACGCACACCCTATAGCGGCACATGCACTCACCCCACATGGACACACACACACACACAACACAGACACACACACCACACAGACCCCCCCCCACAGGGACACACACACACATAGCCACCCTATAGGGACACATGCACTCACCCCACAGGGACACACACACACAACACAGAGACACACATACCCCACACAGACACCCCCCCCACAGGGACACACACACATAACACCCAATAGGGACACATGCACTCACCCCACAGGGACACACACACACCACAAGAGACACACACAACACAGAGACACACATACCCACACAGACACCCCCCCACAGGGACACACACACATACACACCCTATAGGGACACATGCACTCACCCCACAGGGACACACACACACCACAAAGAGACACACACAACACAGATACACATACACACACACACCACACAGCCCCCCACAGACCCCCCCAGGGACACCCACACATACACACCCTATAGGGACACATGCACTCACCCCACAGGGACACACACACATCACAAAGAGACACACACAACAGAAGCACACACCACACAGACCCCCCCCCCCACAGGGACATACACACCCTATAAGGACACATGCACTCACCCCACAGGGACACACACACCCCCACAGACAGACACAGATGTGCATAAATCACCTCACACAACTCGCCTCATACGTGTGCTATCTTTAATTTCCAAACATAAACATCTGATTAAAAACAGCCAATGTGCAACACATGTGCCATACAGGATATTAAGGCAGATGTCAGTCACATGAGCTGTCTATTATGTGTATGTGTGAGGTAACATATACTGCCCGGCCAGGGGGAGGGTTTACTGTTGGCTGGAGATTTATTATGCTGCCTATAGCAACCAATCACAGCTCAGCTTCTATTTTCTTACATGTCATTAATATATAACATATTCAAATTCTATTTTCTTATAACTAACATCAGTTATTTATTAACCCGGGCGTAGCCGGGTACTACAGCTAGTACACTATAAAATACCATACATACAGTCTGAAACTGCATATATGAACCAATTATTATAATAAAATCCCTTACAATATTCATCTTTAATCAGCAGAGTTCTCATGATCCATAAAAGGGGACTTTCCAGCAGATCTCTTATCTGTCATATTAGTTCAGCGCTTAGCCACATTATCTGTACTGATATTCAAGCCTTCTGGGGTTAGAGTGCCTAATTTAAAGATCCAATAGATCTCTTTTCTAATAAGATTAGAGAGACGATCAGGGTCTTTGTTGTCAATATGATCAATGATAGTTAACTTCATTAAACTAGCATCCCTATGATGAACTACATTAAAGTGTCTAGACACACTATGCAATTGGTACCCCGTTTTATGTTGTACCTGTGATTATTTAGCCAGGCATGCATGGTCTGCACAGTGCGGCCCACATACTGTAGACCGCATGTGCATTTCAACATGTAAACAACATAGGTGGTTTGGCATGTTAATTTATACTTGATGGGAAAACGGCACCAGTAGTTCTTGAGGTAAAGGTTTTTACACCATTAGAAATAATAGGACAACACAGGCATTTGGGCGTACGACATGAGTAACATCCCAATGTTGAACTATCCGAGACTTGTTCAATTAGTTCCCTCTGTGTCGTGTTACTGGGTGCTACTAAGTTGCGCAAGCTCTTGTTTTTCTTATATATGATCACAGGTCTGTCAGGGATGTGATCCGACAAAATAGGGTTCCCCTTAAGGATAAACCAATATTTGTTTAATATGTTATGTATGATGGTGCGTGGCTGACAGAAGGTCCAGACTTACCAGACTCCATTTACTAAATTTTGATGGTGTTGTCTGTTCCATTCTCTTTTAGATTACTTATCCACACAGGATTCTTGCGTAAGACACCCAGTCTCATGTCCTTCAAAAGTTTCTTCGGATAGTGTTTTTCTTGGAATCTATTACACAATACGAGCGACTCTTTCTGAAAATTAGAATCTTTGGTTTCAGTTTTTCCTGACCTTCCAATATTGGCCATATGGCACGTTTCAAATCCAACTGGGGAGGTGTCCACTGTCGAACCTCACACAGGGGTTAACAGCTGATCAGTTAGCCCCTGATTGACCACACTGGGATAATGATCTGCAGTTAACCCCTGTGTGGTCACTCAGGGGTTAACTGCAGATCACCCCTGTGTTGTCACACAGGAGTTAACTGCTGATCAGTTAACCCCTGAATGACCATACAGGGATGATGATCTGCAGTTAACCCCTGTGTGGTCATTCAGGGGTTAACTGATCTGCAGTTAACTCCTGAGTGACACACAGGGGTTAACTGCAGATCATCATCCCTGTGT
Source organism: Allobates femoralis (assembly GCA_033576535.1). Taxonomy (NCBI): domain Eukaryota; kingdom Metazoa; phylum Chordata; class Amphibia; order Anura; family Aromobatidae; genus Allobates; species Allobates femoralis. The sequence goes on along the minus strand of JARQOC010000003.1, from coordinate 686,238,277 downwards.
GGTCACTTAGGGGTTAACTGCAGATGACCCCTGTGTTGTCACACAGGGGTTAACTGCAGATCAGTTAGCCCCTGAATGACCACACTGGGCTGATGATCTGCAGTTAACCCTGTGTGGTCACTCAGGGGTTAACTGCAGATCACCCCTGTGTTGTCACACAGGAGTTAACTGCTGATCAGTTAACCCCTGAATGACCATACAGGGATGATGATCTGCAGTTAACCCCTGTGTGGTCATTCAGGGGTTAACTGATCTGCAGTTAACTCCTGAGTGACCACACAGGGGTTAACTGCAGATCATCATCCCTGTGTGGTCACTTAGGGGTTAACTGCAGATGACCCTGTGTTGTCACACAGGGGTTAACTGCAGATCAGTTAGCCCCTGAATGACCACACTGGGCTGATGATCTGCAGTTAACCCTGTGTGGTCACTCAGGGGTTAACTGCAGATCACCCCTGTGTTGTCACACAGGAGTTAACTGCAGATCAGTTAACCCCTGAATGACCATACAGGGATGATGATCTGCAGTTAACCCCTGTGTGGTCACTCAGGGGTTAACTGCAAATCTTCATCCCTGTGGGGACATTCAGGGGTTAACTGATCTGCAGTTAACCCTTGTGTGACAACACAGGGGTGATCTGCAGTTAACCCCTGAGTGACCACTCAGGGGTTAACTGCAGATCATTATCCCTGTGTGGTCATTAAGGGGTTAACTCTGCCTCTGTCCCAGTGCACGCATACAGAGCAGAGGCGCCGGGACAGAGGCAGAGAGAAGACGCAGAAGAGACGGCGGCACCGGAGGCAGGTGAGTATGAGAGGCAGAGGGGCAAGGAGGTGGGGGAGGTTTGCCCAGAGGGGTGAGCACCGGGGGGTTTGGGAAAACTCCATCCGATCTGACGTTTGATCAGATCGGATGGAGTTATGGAGGAGGCACAGGAAGCGGGGAGCATGGAGCAGGGAGGAGGGGGAGCAGGGTCACAGCCAAGGGGGATCAGGGGGGAGTGACATTGGGGGGCCACTGAGGGGAACCCCAAGGATGGCATCTCAATGTGATCTGACCTGTCAGATCGCATGGAGATGCAGCGAGTTTTACCGCCGGCTGCCACCATTTTGAGATGGTCCTGTGGAGGGATGGGGGTGGGGAGATGATCCCGGGGGTCTTGGGGCAGTTAGGGGTTAATGCTTCACTTTGATCCGACATGTCTTTTCATGTCAGATCAAAGTGAAAGTACTTTTTACCGGCAATGTCACTTTTTGTAATGTGATGATCGGTAAATGGTGCTTAGCGGTCATCACATTACTGGTGCCGGTAAAACACCAGCCGATTCCTAATCTCTAGGGTCTCAGCTACCTCCGGTAGCTGAAACCCTGGAGATTTTGGCTCCAGGAGCAGCGCACCAGGGCTCATTCCTGGCTTACATCTACAGACGTCGGCTAGGCATAAGTACCCTTTTTTTCCGACGTATGTAGACGTACGGCTGTCGTTAACAGGTTAAAGATGAGAAAAGATGCAGAAATTAGCCAATATTCAATGGAAGTATGAACATCATGAACCCTGGAATAGAACGTATATTCTCTATCGGTAGGATGACAACATCTCCAGGCATCGACTATATCAAGTCTGTCTAGTAAAGTGGAAACCACCCCCATCTGTGAGTGAGATGCAGGTGGTGGAGTGGACCTATCCAGAAAGGCATAGTGAAGGGCATTTAGGTCACCTCCTAATAGAATGTTAGTAGGGTGCCATCTATGGATGACCTCCGATAGTGTACTGAAAAAGGAAGGGCTGGCCGTATTAGGTGTATAAACATTGATGAAACAATATTCTCTCTGCTCAACAAGAACTTTGATTAACAAGTAACATCCCGCTTTATCTCTTACCACATCTTGAATGACATGCTCGAGATCTTTATGGAACAGGACAGCTACCCCCCCATTTCTTCTTGAGAAGGAGGCCTCAATACATTCCACATAGTGTTTGTTACAGAGTAAAGGATGTCTTCCACGGATCCAATGGGTTTCCTATAAAAATACAATATGTGAACGGATACGAGTAACATGGTCCAGTACCTTTCTACATTTCACCGGTGTGTTAAGACCAGCCACATTCCAGGATATAACTTTAAGAGTATCAATATGAAGATGGGGAGATAAATTATCAGAAGTAGCCATATTAGCTTATACCACGCTGAGGTCACAGATGGATAATATCAATATTAAGATGGCTGGGCCGGGGTCTGTCCCAGCGAGCAGACCCCAAGCCCAAGAGAACCAAGCTACCAAGCCAAGGGAAGAGGAACCCACCCAACATTCCCAGTAGAAATAGGCAAACCCCAATGTGAAACATTACAAAATAGAATCTCGACGGAGAACATCTCCCAAAAATAAACAATAATGATTGCAAGCAAGCAAAATGTACTATATTTAAACTATGACAATAGCTATCAATAAACAAGTGACCTTGCTACCTCGTAACAGGTACAAGGGATAGAGAGAAGAGGAAAAAATAATCTCTCGACCAATATCAGAAACATAAAATCAGGTGGTCGGAGAGTAGACCTGGGAGGAACGTTTTACTGCCTTCATTGCTACATCATGGTTATCAAACAACATTGATTTTCCTCCGATCTCAACCCTGCCGGGTATAAAAGGGCGAACCGCATGCATCTATCGTGGAGAAGCTTGCAAAGCGGTGAGAAGCCCCGGCGCTTAGCTGTCTCCATTGCAGAAAAAATTTTGAAGTATAAGGAGGGAGTGACCCTAATATTTTACTTCTGGCATAGCTCTGAATGTTCTATACAGTAGCAATTTGTCATGATAATTAAGTAGTTTAAAAATCACAGCATGTGGGCGGGTGCTTGAATCCTGAGTTGGAGGTGGTAGACGATGAGCCCTCTCCACCACCATTGAGCCGGGACAGTGAGAAAGGTTGCGAGCTCGCAGGAGCCAGGTGGAGTTAAAGTGTTGTAAGTCTTTTACCGATTCAGGGACCCCCACTAGCTTGAGGTTAAGTCATCAAATTTGTCCTGACTCTGTTCTATTGCAAGATCTTTATCTTTAATTTGGGCAGGATAGGATTGTACCGTGTCCTCAAGGTCAGAAATCTGCTGTTCTGCTGTAGAAATCTTTTGGTTATGATCAAACAGCTGGGTGGTGGTCGAGTCCAGTGGAGATTGAAAGGACAATAATCTGGCATTGATTTTTGGCATCAGTTGCTGTGTGATAGTGTCTGCAATGACCTGTACGGATGCTGCAGACATAGTAGCATTAGAGTCTTGCTGATCCGGGGGAGATTTGACAGCTTGGGCTCTGGTTTTAGCCTTAGCGTTGCCGGAGTTGACAAATTTATCCATTTGGTGGTGGAGAGGAGGAAGTTTGGAAGAAAAAAAAAAAAGGTGTGGGGAAGCACTTGCAGACTGTTGTAAAGAAAACAAAGGGAGATGTCCTGGTCAAGATCCAAGTATCGAAGTTTATATGGTTAATAAAAAAGGGTACTTGAAAAGTCAGTTTAAAGGAGATCCAAGATGGAAAGCGTATATGGACTATTAGCTCCGTAGGCAGACTATTATATGTCCCGGAATGGGTCGGGATTAACTGTAGCACATGGGACAGGCCATGACGTGAGAGGGTCTGGGCCATGGTGTATCCCCAAGCCTCTCAGCCTAGCCCTTGTGATAAAAATGAGCTTTAATTGCTACTCGGCCACAGTGCCCAGAAGGAGTAAACAGAAAGTCTATACTATTGACATCCTACGAGATATGATAATTCATACTGAATCCTGTCCATTAGACTTCAGTTTGTTAATGGTACCATTAAGTCCTCTCTGAGTTGAAAAATTAGGAATATTTAAGTGGGGAAAGCATAGGTTAGCCAGTTTTTTCCCAGCAGCTCAGGTGTCATCTAGGAGTGAAGTCCTGCAGCAGGGTGTAGATGGAAATGCATCCAAATAGTAAAAGGGCTTTATATAGCTGTGAATGATGAACCCAGTTGGCTTATACAGTATATCAGTGGGAGGTTAGGGAGATAAAGCTGGGTTGGCCCTTAGTATTATGACCACTCCATGTCTTAGATCTATGAGGGGGGAGAGCGATATTAACAGCTCCTTGGTGTCCCTCTCTTCCCGGAGTTACAGCAGCACACCACGGGACTGCTATCAAGGGAGAGCGGACCCGGCGGCAGTCCACCCGTGGTGAGCGTAGCTACAGTCTCCTGGATCACCCGCTACTAGAGGCCCCAGCTCCTGCCTGCAGGCTAGGCCCGCGCAGTGTCAGAGCGAGGAATCCCAGGGTCTCTCTCCCACCCTCTCACCTCCAACCTTGCACCAGAACAGTGTATGGGTATGATGCAATAAGCGGTTCTGGTACAGGCTGCGCTCTGGTCAGGGAGAGTCAAAGTCCAGAGGGAACGGTCCCGAATGTGCTTCTAGGGCCCCCGACTGCGGATGAGGGCTGTAGTGTCTTCCTATCTCCTCCACTGATCTCCAAACCATGTTCAGACTGTAGGTTTAATGACAAACTGAGGCAGATTATTATTATTATTATGATTATTATTATATTGTTATTTATTTATGTAGCGCCATTATATTCTATGGCGCTTTACATGCTAAAAGGGCAGACTAGGACAAGTAACATAGTAACAATACAAGTAACAATAAATGTTGACATTCGGTTGTACAGATACAAGAGGGAGAAATCCTGCCGCGAGGGCTCACAGTCTACGAGGGGCGGGTGGGGATACAGTGGGAGGGGGAAATTCCAGTCGTGAGGCGGTGTGGTGGACCGGGTCTTATTGCAGGTGGTAGGCTTGGTGGAAGAGGTGGGTCTTCAGGCTTCTTTTGAAGGTTCCCAGGGTAGGAAAATGTCTGATGTGTTGGGGCAGTGAGTTCCAGAGTATGGGTGAAGCACGGGAGAAATCCTGTATGCGGTTGTGCGAAGAGGAGATGAGGGGGGAGTAGAGGAGACGCTCTTGGGAGGATCGCAGGTTGCGTGAAGGTAGGTATCGGGAGACCATGTCAGAGATGTATGGAGGGGACAGGTTGTGAATGGCTTTGTATGTCATGGTTAATGTTTTAAACCGGGATCTCTGGGAAGTAGGGAGCCAGTGAAGGGCTTGACAGAGGGGGGAGACAGGGGAGTAGCGGTGAAACAGATGGATTAGGCAGGCAGCGGAGTTCAGGATAGATTGGAGAGGTGCAAGGGAGGTATTGGCGAGGCCGGTGAGCAGGAGGTTGCAGTAGTCGAGGTGGGAGATGATGAGAGCGTGAATAAGGGTTTTAGCAGTGTCGTGGTCAAGGAAAGTGCGAATCCTATGATGACCCAGCAGGGATCAAGTCAAAGGATACAAGGCTGCAGATGGCACCAGATTCTGTGGAGGGCTGAGCACCACGTCCTTACTGTATGGTGGCCATCTTGGAATCCTGTCCAGTTACTTTTGATTAAACTTTTTTGTGTGTAAACTCAGAATAAACTAAAACTATAGATCTGTTATAGAAAATGAAAATTATTTTTAAAAGTGTACACATAAATCACTTTTTGATGTATTTTTTGTCTAATTAATTATGGGGCATAGAGGTATATTGAGGCATTGAGAATTCTATGAAGTTGTAAATTACAGAGGACAACGACGAACTCTATTGTCACCTATGGGAGGTAGCAATCGTAAAAACTCTTGCATAGACCAAACCTAATGTATCATATGCAAGAACTATTTTGTTTTTCAGTTGCTATGCAATCTTTCTAGACCACCAATACGATGAAATACTGTAGCTAAAATTTGTATCTATTTATTCATATTTAAATTACCTGTTAGAAGTACGTTTGTATATTATTTATATATATATATATATACAGTATATAATGTAAACAGTAGTATATGTGTACATGAAGACATAAGTATATGTTGGGCATAACATGACACATGTGTAGAGGCAACATAAGGTTTTGTTGATTTAGATAACACTGAATTCAGGAGGACCTTTTTTTTTTGTACATTCCTATTTACAATGACAAGGATGTATTGAAATTCTGCCATGTTTAGGCTCAGCTTCAGGGCATCTACAGTAATGGAATGCATTCTGTATCATGGGGAAGTAACAAAACAGTTTTTTTTTCTTTTCTGAATATGAGTTATTTTGGATTATCAAAGGTTTCAGATTATGAAACAATTACTATGGGAAAAAAAACAGGTTTTTTTATGAGAGCAATGAAGTGTGATAGCTATTAAAAGAAAGGAAAGCTTTATTTTTTTAACTGTGCTGTGAAAAAAAAAATGAGCAAGCATTGGTTATATGGTGACTTTGCCTGTGGCACAAGTCACACAGCCAAAAATTGCTTTGTGCTGCTGCTACATTGCAGCATCTTACAAAATACAGATCAATGGGGTAGCATTGTGACCCCTAAGTCAACGTGACCACCAAGTCACAAAAAGTCTGAATTATTTGTTTTTTTTTAAAATAAATTAGCTTTTTGTGGCAATGGTATACTAAAGGCCGAGTCCCACGCTTCAATGTGTCGGCAAACTGACCAACAATCCGACTTGACCTACATCGCTGGAATGATGTTTAATGATCGCTAGTGAGGCATCACACATATTGATATCCAGAACGACGCAGCAATGATTCTGCGACAAGCGACCGATACTTGCGGTCGTTTAGTCGCCTACGTCGTTCAGTTCTGAATAGGTAAAGTCATAAACGACATCGATATCAAGGTGTCACACACACCGACGCTGCAGGTTGGATGGACGATCAACGACTGATTTATGGTCCGGTTCATAAATCTGCGATCAACGATCAGCCGGCTTATCGGTGGTCGTATCGACGTGTCAGACGCAAAGACATCCTTAAGACATCGTTTGAAGGTCTCAAAACCCATGAAGTTTCAACGATATCGTTAACAATATTGTAGTGTGTGACAGGGACTTAAGGGTTGCAATGATATTCCATTCATCTGCCATGTAGTAGCAACTAGGTGCAGTCAATATCGTAATGCAGCTACTAGCTTAAAGTATTAGATGTCTAAGGCTATGTGCCCACTGTGCGTATTTTTTTGTGCTGCTTTTTTTTTTCAGCCACAAAAATGCAGCTGTTTCAAATACGCACCCACACGTTTCTGGGGCATTTTTCCTGTGTTTTTTTAGTGCTGCGTTTTCCAGCTGATTAGAATGATTGTCAATTGATAATGCGGGCATTTTCCACATGATGTGGTCCTGCCCAAGACTGTCCACATACTGGACGGCGGTTATTAACCGGATAGATAGAGTGTATGGGTGTGAAATACCTAGAGAACCGGTGGTCTGCCTGCTGGGCTATGTAGAGGAAGTGGATATTGAAAATGCATAAATGCATTAAAGATAGCGATTGCAAAATTGCTCTTTGTGGCAAGGAAACTAATTGCAAAATACTGGATTCGAGATATTCCCCCAAGCAGAGAGGAATTTGTCAAACTGGTAGATAACCTAATTTATATGGAAAAAGGTATTTATGGGAAAAGAGAGAAAATAGCAATGTTCGAGAAAATATGGTTACCCTGGATATATAGATGAGAAGAGGAAGTATGACTTTAAACTGTGATATGTATAAATTGATCTGAAATACGGTATAATTGATGTACCTTATTAACGATTACTTAACTAAATGACACCATGAGCTGTTGTGAAATGTGCTAGCTGTCGGGTGGGGGAAGGGGGGGTGGGGGGGAAAGGGAGGGTGGGGATTGGGACTGTATTCTAAATATTCATGAGAAAAAAGGGACATGTTGTCTCGATGCATTTGTGTAATCCTGTTTGGAAACTGTTTAATTTATAAAAATTTATCTGATTTAAAAAAAAAAAAAAGAATGGTTGTCAATTGGAAAATGCAGCCCAAAAAGGCGCAAGATAATTGACAGGGACATAAAAAACGCAGGTGATGTCTGCAACAAAAATGCACATGGTAGGCACAGCTTTTGGAAAATCACATTGACTTTCATTACAAAACTGTGGGTGCTGCGTTTTTGGTGCAGAAACGCAGCAAAAAAAAAGCAGCAAAAAACGCATAGTAGGCACATATCCTAAACATAGGAAATGTACGAAATATTGTTTTACTTGCTTAAATGACTCAAAGATTAAAGAAAACTTGAAAAGAATACTGATTGCTGATGTTCTGTAGGAATGTAACCCTGAAGAGATAGGAAGGACACAAAATGATCAAAAATTATAATAATAATAATAATATACAATGCAAAAAATTCTGAGACGCTATTGTGTGCAAAGTTGCATCGTGTGTGTTTGTTTCAGTCATTGTTATTCTTAATGGCTGGTATGTCAAAGAATGGTGTCAACCAACATGACCCTGGCAAGGAATCTGTGCCTCTCAGATTTAATAGCTGTAGGGGACACAGATAAGCACACACCTCTCAGAAATGTAAACTTGTCTTGGAATTCAGTCTGGAGTTACTATTTTTGAAAGCCTCTCATCTGGGAGCAGAGTTCATTTATTTTATGACCTGCTGTAGTGCTGGAAATCATATTAAGACTAAGATTAAAGACATGGAAAGGAGCTATACAGAATTCAAGCATGTATTAACGCCATACAATACCCCGATAGCTGTACTGAGTTCTGTGTTTCACACTGTTCTCCTAACCTCCGTAAGCTTTTTGTCTACCTAGACTCATCAGGGGAGCAGAAGTTGATCATTGCTGGTGTCTAGGTAGACAAAACACATATGGAGGTCAGGAGCAAAGTAGGACATAGAACTCAGTCCAACTATCATGGTATTGTGTGGTATTGATTCATACCCTTCTCCAAACATTAAGTAAGCATTCAGAAATTAGGCTGAGATTGTTCCTATTTCTTTTGTGATATGAGTGTGGGTTCATAGTTGAAACAGTTAGCATGCTGGCATTTCTACATAATATTGGTCTACTCCTTCATACTCATAAAAGTTGCTTATAGACGTGCTAAAGCTGTTGCTTAATTATCACTGGCACTTTAGTGACACACTGTCTGTCATGCCATTATAGAAAAGCAAAAATTTAGTTTGCTAAGTTGAATTTTAGGTATTGCGTTACTGTTCAGTGATAACTCATCCAATAGCGTCATCTGTTGACAATGTTCTCTTACTACATTGGTTACAGTGCAATCTAATTTTGCTCATCAAGGCTCCTGTAGTTTCCCATCAGCCCTTGCAGTAGCTTCGACCCTTCTTCCTCAGAAGCCATTATAGCCTTATGGACACTAACATCCTGGTATGCTGATCTATGGCTCTGGATTTCAGCTCATATGTTTCCCTCAACATAGCACAGTTGGTGAGTTATTACCGTATATACTCGTGTATAAGCCGACCCGTGTATAAGCCGACCCCCCTACTTTTGCCCCCAAAATCTGGGAAAAACTATTGACTCGTGTATAAGCCGAGGGTGGACCCCAGCACAGGTATACAGCCCCCAGCAGTGTGGTATACAGGCCCCCCCGATGGTATACAGGCCTCCCAGTGGTAGTATACAGCCCCCAGCAGTGTGGTATACAGCAGCCTCCCCAGTGGTATATACAGGCCCCAGCAGTGTTACAGCAGCCTTCCCAGGGTATATACAGCAGCAGCCCCAGGGTATATACAGCAGCAGCCCCAGGGTATATACAGCAGCAGCCCCATGGTATATACAGCAGCAGCCCCATGGTATATACAGCAGCAGCCCCATGGTATATACAGCAGCAGCCCCAGGGTATATACAGCAGCAGCCCCAGGGTATATACAGCAGCAGCCCCATGGTATATACAGCAGCAGCCCCATGGTATATACAGCAGCAGCCCCAGGGTATATACAGCAGAAGCCCCAGGGTATATACAGCAGCAGCCCCATGGTATATACAGCAGCAGCCCCAGGGTATATACAGCAGCAGCCCCAGGGTATATACAGCAGCAGCCCCAGGGTATATACAGCAGCAGCCCCAGGGTATATACAGCAGCAGACCCATGGTACATACAGCTGCAGCCCCAGGGTACATACAGCAGCAGCCCCAGGGTACATACAGCAGCAGCCCCAGGGTATATACAGCAGCCCGAGGTATACAGGCCCCCCATCAGTATACAGGCCCCCCCATGGTCCGTAAACCTGTAAAGGAAGATGATTATACTTATCACTGTCCCGCTGCCGTCCCTGCTCTGCATCGCGATCCTCCATCTGCATCGCGATCCTCCATCTTCATTCACCGGCTTCCGACTTCCTGTGTTCTGCGCCGAATGACGTCATTGTCGGCGCCGACAGGAAGCCGGAAGATGGAGGAGCGCGATGCAGATGGAGGATCGCGATGCAGAGCGGGGACGGCACCGGGACAGTGATAAGTATAATCATCTTCCTTTACAGGTTTACGGACCATGGGGGGGGCCTGTATACTGATGGGGGGCCTGTATACCTCTGGGGGGGGGGGCGCCCGTGTAGTGACTCGCGTATAAGCCGAGGGGGTAACTTTTCAGCCCAATTTTTGGGCTGAAAAACTCGGCTTATACGCGAGTATATACGGTATATGCTAGAATTATAATATGCTAGAATTCACCAAATTGTATAATGTAGCTACTCTTTTCTACATGTTTATCATCAAGTAATTTTCTGCCATTATAGCTATTGTGTGTTCGCCATGTTGTGTAATTCCACTGCGTGGCCTGTAACAAATGTAATGTTATGTATCTCAGATATGTTGAATGTTGTACTAAATACTTTCATTTGTTTTTTGTAGTTTTACACTGATCCTAGCAATAAAAGTTAAAAATGGGCCCCCCTGCATCCAAGTCAATGGATTGATGGGAAAGAGTTTAGCTGCCTGTCAACTTGTTCTTCTTGAGTACAGAGAGAGGGTGCCAGAACACTGTTGTTGTTTTCTTGTTTTCAAACCTGAGCCATATTGAGCCTAGTGTTTTTAATTTGCTAGTAAAATTAAAGTTTTAGCTCATACTATCACACTATATTTTATACTTATTCTTCATACCTATGGTCTACAGAACAGCTGGATGATGGCAGGGGCCTGGCACCGTGCTAGGACTCTGATATCTTATGCGTGCGATGACATCACAATCATCAGGATCTTGGGTTAGGTGAATATATGTTTTTTATTGCTTTTTAACCTCTTGACCCCCGAGCCAGTTTTCACCTTCATTACCAGGCCAGTTTTTTCAATTCTGACCAGTGTCATTCTATGACATTATAACTCTGTAACGCTTCACCGGATCCCAGTGATTCTCATACTGTTTTTTCATGACATATTGGACTTCTTGTTAGTGGTACATTTAGGACATTATTTTTTGCATTTATTTTTAAAAATAGCAGAAATTTGGCAAATTTTAAAATGTTCAAACTTTGAATTTTTAAGCCCTTAAACCACAGAGTTATGAGACACAAAATAGTAAAAAAATAACATTTCCCGCATGTCTACTTTACATCAGCATAATGAAACATCATTTTTTTGTTAGGAGGGTTCAAAGTTTATCAGCAATTTCACATTTTTTCAAAGTTTGTAAAGCCTATTTATTTTAGGGTACCTTTACACGCGGCAACTTTTCTAGGAATTCCACTGGCAACTTACTGGTTGCAATGAAATCATGAACACATTGTTCTATCTTGTTGCAGTGTACACATGATTTCACTGCAACCAGTAAGTTGCCAGTGATATTCCTAGAAAAGTTGCCGCGTGTAAAGGTACCTTTAAGGAGCACATCACATTTGAAGTGACCTTGCAAGGGTATGTGACAAAAACTATCCAAAAGTGACACCATTCTAAAAATTCCACCCTTCAAAATGCTCAAAACACATTCAAGAAGATTATTAACACTTCAAGTTCTTCACAGGAACAAAAGCAATGTGGAAAGAAAAAATGAAAACGTAAGTTTTTTCCCAAAAATTTCTTTTAGCCTCAAATTTAGCATTCTCACAATGGTAACAGGAGAAAATGGACACCAAAATTTGTTGTGTAATTTTTTCTAAGTACACCAATATCCCGAATATGGTGGAAAACTACAGTTTGGGCGCACGGCAGGGCTCAGAAGGGAAGGAGCGCCACTTGACTTTTGAAAAGCAAGATTGGTTAGAATGACCTCAATTTGGAAACTGGACCCCTGCAGGAACTTATCTAGATGTCTGGTGAGCACCTTGAACCTCCAGGTGCTTCACAGAATTTTAGAACATTGAGCCATGAATGAAAAAAAAATTATATTTTCCCATAAAAATGTTTTAGCCCCATATTTTGTATTTTCACAAGGGTAACAAGAGAAAATGCACCATACAAATAGTGCAATTTCTCTTAAGTACACCAATATCTCATATAGTATATGTGAATAAAAACTAGTTACAGAGCAAAGCTCAGAAGGGAAGGAGCGCCATATTGGATTTAAGAGTTAGCTAGAATGGTTTGCTGGTACCATGTCACATAGGCAGAGCACCAAAGGAGCCAGAATAGCAGAAATCCCCCACAAGTGACGACATTTTACAAATTGTACCCATTGATGAATTCATCTAGGGGTGCAATGAGCATATTGACACCACTGGTGCCACAAAATGTTATACTATTGGCCAGTGAAAAAAAAATTATTAAATATTTACGGCTAAAATGTTGCTTTAGCCCCAGATTTCCAATTTCGACAAGGGGAATAGGTAAAAAAGAGCAACAAAATGTGTTATACAATTTCTCCTGAACATGGCAATACATCCCATGTGACTGTACATTACTGTTTGGCCACAAGCCAGGTCTCGGGAAGGAGGGAGTGCCATTAGATTATTAGAGCACAGATATTCCTAAAATAGTTTCCATACTCAATTTGCACAGCCCCTCAGTGCCAGAACAACAGCAACTCCCTTCAAGTGACCATATTTTGAAAATTACACAAAGCTAGGAATTCATCTATGGGTGTAGTGACAATTTAACCTCTAGAAAACACGTGGAGTCAAACAAAATTAATGTTTCAGATTTAAATACTGCAAATAAGCAGTTGTAGTGCCCAGTATATTGTAGTGCTTATACATTGTGGCCAGCTCGTGTTTCTAGAGAAACACACCCCGTAAATTAAGCAGACGTCCTCACTACAACAGTGCCGAACATGTGGGCTTTACCTGTGGTTTAGACATTGTGGGTTTTATGACTAGCCCAGGGTATGGGGACTCGGGTATCTAGGCCCTCTGCTGCGGTAGGGATGTCACTGGTGGCCTAGATTCTGGTGATGAAGCACCAGAGCCGCTTCAGACCTCTGGAAGGTGATGGTACAGCAGCTGAGATGGTATAGCTCCCTGCAGGTAGAGCTGGCCCTCAGGGGCACGGATGCACCTGTAGTGATGGAAATGCTGATGATAGAGATAAGTAAGTTGCAGTGCAGAAGTGAATAGGCACACAGAGACTCTGTCACTATACCAGGGTACTTTACTGGAACGATGCTGATGGTAGCACATTTCACAGAAGACAACCGTTGTTAAGCAAATCCTTCAGTCTGGGCTGCCTGTTCTCTCTCTCCTGGCCCCCTCTCTTGGAGTTCCCTTCTCACGCAGGGCTCCATGCTCCATTTTCCCTCAGTGCAAACTAAAACTCACTGTTTTTCTACCTCCCTCCTCCCCTAACTCCCCGCCCTAGGGTATGGGACCTCACCATCTGCCTAAGTGGGTGTGTGGGAGTGCTAGGATGGGATCCTCCTACAAATCCTACATTCCACTGTGACAGGGATAACCGCACACTTATTTATGGGTGCAGTACCCCGACTGTGATGCCTGACCAATGGCGCGCCACACTTAGAAGGGAGGGGAGCATTTGGATTTGGAAGTGCAGGTTTTGCTGGTGTTCTTTTTGGGGGTGAGGAACCATAGCACTTTTCCATAGCCTTTGTTCTACCAGTAACATGGGTGCTACCATTAACATAGAAACTCATACATTTCTCTTAACAGATGACAGATCTGAGTGGGGACTTTTGTTTTTGTGGGTTGAGTTGAATGCCTTTGATAGCAATTTGGGTAGAGAACATTTTGAATCCGTTCACATTTATCTTGTGCTCTATGCTGAAAACCTACATTCGAGTTTCTATTTACATCTCTGAAATACGTGATTTAGGTGAAACCCCTGACAAATCTATTCACTAATGAAGCAGCAGAGTTGCTCTGGCCTCTGTTTTCTGTTCAGCAGTGTCCTTCTTTTCAAAGGTGCACAAAACTGAGGTTATCTGCACTTTTGTGCACGCTGAAAAAGACGCTCAAAAAGATTGACATTGGAGCACCGCAGATGGGAGTTCAAAGTGACTCCCTCTACCTCACTACAGTGAATTTCCTGTTGGGAATTTTGTCTGAATCATGTTTTTCAGAGATTTACATGTAATCATTGATGTGAGCGCTCAGCGTAGAGCGCAGGATAAATGTGAGCTGAGCTGTACTGCGATTTTTGTGATGCAGAATAAACAAAACAGCAGCAGTTGAAGAATTGGCTTAATTACTGCACTATTTTTACTCTGTTCACCTAGCGGTAAAACTGATTAGGCAACTTTATTTGTCAGATCAGTATGATCACAGCGATACCAGATTTATATAGGCTTTTTTGTAGGTTTCACTACTATCATACTAAAAATGCTATTATACAAAATAAAGGTTTTTTAATCACCACATTTTGAAGGCTATAGTTTTTTTTTTTATTTTTTCTGCCAAAAGAGTCATGTGAGAGCTTGTTTTTTTTGGTTTTCCCAAAACATTTTATTGAATTTTCAAAAAAAAAAAAAGACAGAATCTACATTTGAATATCAAGTAGAATCATACTAATGACTAACATGACTAACAAAAAAAAAAAACCTCCCCCTCCCTTTCCCTTAAACCTTAGCAGGATGCTTGTTCCATGTGATGTCAAATAGTATAGATCATAGCAATACCATCGCTCTAGCCTGTGCTACGTAGGCTTCTGGCTAGGTGGAGCAATGCCGTAGACCACATCACAAAGCATTCCTGATCTCAGGAGACCAGTCAAGGAAAATACTGCGGGCAGCTGGCTAAAGCGCTCAAACACAGTGAAATCCATGATGCATTGCCCCCTGGGAATTTGAATATGCAATGGAGTCGTGGAGCCTTGATTAAGAGTCTCAAACATGGACTAGCCAGATATCCTCCAGGGAAGGACTAGCCATGGGGTGGAATCTTGCGGAGACACCATAACCACCATATTAAGTGGCCTTTTAGTCAATATCCACTCGTTACGAGTTAAGGTATGGACTGAGATCAGTGAATGCTTGTGATGTTGGTCTCTTGGCATTGCTCCACCTAGCCAGAATCTACTCCACACTGATGAGGGGCATACCCGAAACAGCTGTCTATAGATGGATACTGGCTCTGTTAATTCCCTTGTCCATATCCTTAACTCGTAACTGAGTGGGATATGACTAAAGGGCACTTAATATGGTGGTTATGGTGGTCTCCGCAAGGATTCCACCCCAGGGCTAGGTCCTTCCCTGGAGGGATATCTGGCTAGTCCCAAGTTTGAGACTCTTAATCAAGGCTCCACGGACTCCATTTGCATATTCAAATTCCCAGGGGGCAATGCATCATGGATTTCACTGTGTTTGAGCGCTTTAGCCAGCTGCCCGCAGTGTTTTCCTTGACTGGTCTCCCTGAGATCAGTGAATGCTTTGTGATGTTAGTCTTATTATTTATGTCAGACTCTGCTTCCGTTTTTTCTAGTATCATTACCCTCTTCAATTCAGTCATCAGTAGTCCAAGACTAGAGATCCCCCCATCCAGCCAGTGTTGCAGGATGAGTCGTTTATACAGTATTGCAATGACATGTAAAAGTTGTGTGTGTGGTTTAGACAGTCCCAATTCAGCTATTCTATGGAAAACCCAAGTCATTCTATCCATAGGGAGTCGTATATGCATCAGGGTACTCGCCCAGGTCCTCACTCTCTCCCACCCTGCTTGTATTCGATCACATTCCCATAGTCCATGAAACATATCAGTCCTGGGCTTCATGCATTTTGGGCAAGTCTGTTTCCTATCTGGACGTTTGGAAGTGGCGGGCAATTGAAAACCTAGAATGGCTCTATGAATGATGCAAAATTGCGTATCACGCCATTTTTCATTATGAAAGTTTTTGCGGAGTTCATTCCGTCCCGATAATATCATGTCTCCCACCTCCTCATCCTGTAGTCTTGTCTCCCAAGTCCCAAACAGTTCCTGAGGCCCTAGGGGCATGAGGACGTTCCTCAGAGATTGGTACACAGTCAAAATATTAATTTCAGAGACAACCCTGTTTAGTAAAACGTCCAATATTGTAGTGCAGCATTCTTTGCGCATATTTTGTAACCTTTCAAACATGTGGTGTCGTATTTGTGCATATTGGAGGACATGCGAGGAGTCAATCCCCCATTTGGTGAAGATTTCATTTGCTGTCAACCATCGGTATTCTTGGGTCTGCATTAGGTCTCCCATCGTCCTAATCCCTTTCTCTCGCCAAACCCGAAATAGAGCGTTCTCCTTGCCCTGTTTAAAGTCTGGGTGCTCCCACAATGCCAAGTATTTAGAGACCCTCCAAGATAGACCCAACTTACGGTGTATAGCCTTCCAGGCCCCCCTTGTGTCTCGAAAAAGCACTGAGTCTTTCACCCTTAGCTGTGCTAGAGGAGTGAAGGATTGCCACCAGGTCCCAAGGTCTGCACCATTCAGCCTCCATGTCATAATCAGAAAATTTGTGGGTATGTCGTATACAGTCAATAATGTACCTAGCTATACATGCCAAATTGTACCCTGTAATGTTGGGCAATGCTATCCCCCCTTCCGCACGAGAAAACATCAATGTACGTTTTTTAATTCTGCACCGTCGTCTCTGCCATAAAAAGTCGGTGAAAGCCTTATTAAGTTTATTGACATCTACATGTCGCAGGAGTAACGGCAAGGTCTGTAGGGGGTACAACAGGCGTGGAAAACTAACCATTTTGATCAAATAGTCCCTCTACAAGAGCGACAGCGGTAAGTCTCTCCATCTATGTAGTTCCTGAGTTATTTTATGTATAATGGGGGCATAATTGAGTCTATAAATGTCTCCCGCATCTTGTCCCCAAAAAATTCCCAGGTATTTAATCGCATGTCCCGCAATCTGTATCCTGTGAAACTGGGTAGGTCCCCCCTCCGCTCGAGCATGCCTTATTGGGTGATGAGTAAGAATGAGAACCTCACATATAGATTTGTTCAACCTGAACCCCGATATGTCCCCAAATGTATCCAATGCAGTCATGAAATTTGGGAGGTCCTTGTCTGGTTCTGCCATGTAAAGAATAATGTCGTTCGTAAAAAATGTATATCGTATCTCAGCGTTACCTATTTTGATCCCTTTGAAACTATTTCCCACATTAATGAATATGGCCAGAGGTTCAATCGACAAATTGAACAGAAGCGGTGAAAGAGGTCACCCCTGTCTCATTCCCCTTCCCAAGTGTATCATGTCTGAAAGAAAACCCGGTGTATGCTGTCGCCTTGGGGTTAGCGCATATTGAAGTATTGAAGTAAAAAAGTTGCGAACTCCCCCCGATTTCTATACCTGTCTAGGACCTGTTCCAGCCATGGCCACCCGACACTATCAAATGCCTTCTCAGCGTCTAGCATGATCATGGCTGGAGCCCCCTCCTGCTGACCCCCTAGCCTCCCTGCCTCCAAAACCATCATGGAGCGTCTAATGTTTCCCGCAGCTGACTTTCCCCTCACAAATCCCGCCAGTTCTGGTCCCAGCAACTTGGGAAGAAGTCTTGCCAGCCTATCTGCTAGCTACTAGAATTTTAGCCACAATTTTCAAATCCTGGTTAATCAAGGATATAGGATGAAAACTGGCCGGGTCATCTGTTGGCATGTCACTCTTGGGGATAACCTTTATATAAGCCATATTCATATGTTCAGGAATGGCTCCCCCTTTCAAAAATTCATTGTACATATCAAATGTGGAGCTATTCGTTCTTTCAAGGATTTATATAGGCTAGCGTCAAGCCTGTCCGGCCAGGAGCTTTATGCAAGCTCAGCTCTCCAATCACCCCACATATGTCCTCCTCCGTTATCAGACTATTTAGATCCGTCAGATCTTCATCAGACAGTGTCGGGAGGTCAACGCTGTCTAGCCAGCTTTGTCCTTTGTCATGTCAGTATGTCGGGATTTATGGAGGGAGGCATAAAAACCTCCTAGTATGTTGCTAATTTCTTTCGGGTCAACCATTGTGGAACCATCTTTCCTTTTGAGAGCTGCTATGTGTGTCATTATACGACGTCCCTTGGCCAGGTTAGCGAGCATGCGACCAGCCTTATCCCCATGTTTATGAAGTTCAGCATCTCTGAATGTTTTACCCAACAACTCTTTCTGTCTGGCCCATGTATCAGATTCTAATTTAGCTGCCATCCATGTGGCCTTAGTGTCTTCCCGGGGAAGATCCTGAAACTTAGTAAAAGCTTGTCTAACTGAACTACTCTCCTGAAAATACCTCATGTTTACTCTTTTTTTTATTACTGAAGTATGGGCTATAATTTTACCTCTTAATACAGCCTTAGCCGTCTCCCAAAGTAGGGCGGGGTTCGTCGTAGATTGCTGATTGTGTTCCAGGAATTCACCACTGCCCCAGTAATTTGGCAAAGTCTTTATCAGCGGTCAGGAAATGGGGGAATCTCCAAATTATATCTGATCCTGTAGGATGCGTCTCCTGTAACGTGAGTGCTACCGGGGCACGATCCGATATCACTAGATCCTCTATGTCTACCTCTCGGACCTTGGAAGCCAGGTTTTCACTGACTAGAAAAAGATTAATGCGGGACCATGAGTTATGCGGGTGCGAGTAATGGGTATATAACCGGTCGGTTGGGTGATGTAGTCACATCCTGTATCATTAAATCATTTGCAAAGTCATACAACGGAGAAGTCCTAGTCTCTCTAGTGAGTTCAGTGTCTCCCGTCCGAGTGCGTGACCGGTCCTCGGAAGTCATCATGATCTCATTCATGTCTCCCCCCACTATCAAGTTATGTGTGCCAGTGGATAGTATGGAAGTAGTTAATGAGCGGAAAAATTGTTCTATCTGTGTTAGGGGCATAAACATTGTGTATGTCCAACAATCCACTAGGAGTTTCTATGACTATCCGAACAGGAAGTCCGTGGTCGTCATGTTGATGTGAAATCAGTCTGTGCGGTAGTGATTTGTTGATCAGAATGATCACCCCTGCCCTCCTTCCTTCAGCTCCCGAACCATAGACCCCTCCCACCCAAAGTCTATGTACACGGAACAGGTCTTGCTGAGATAAGTGGGTTTCTTGTAGCAAAACAATGTCACCTCTTAATCTTTTAAGGTGTCTAAGTAATAACAACCTTTTTTCCATAGTCTTAAGCCCCTTTACATTCCAAGAAATGATCTAACCATCTTGGGAATTGAAGTGTCTGACTGATAAACCGACAGTCTGTAACAAAATCAATGTTCGTGACAGCTTGGCAACATCTGCGAGTCTAGTATGAACTGACCTTTGCATGACAACCAAAGCATCCAGCATATAATGATGATAAGTATATAAACAGTAATTGAACCAAAAGTTATCTGACCTCCCACCGAAAACAGTTATAACATCTTTCCCCCAACCTTGACTCCCTCTCCCCCCCCTCCCCAACATTCGTGCTATTTGCACTTCCATTTTTTCTGGTATGGCCAACGACTATTCCCTGTGCCTGCCCGACCCTATGAACACTCACGAGTCGGCGTTCAGGAAATGAGAAATAAAAAAAAAAAAAAAGATATTATCAGTCACAGTGCTACTCAGCTCAGAAATGGATTCCTTAGAGTCCAGGTCAGCTTCCCCTAATAATGAGTCCGACATTGAGTTCTTCAGATTTGCATCTAGGCGGTGGAACCATTTGCTGTCACGTTGGTCTCCTGCAGTTCCCGTTGTTTCGCGGGGGTTCTTGGAGAGGACGTTGTGAATGCTCTCAATGCCTCACTGGGATCCTTCCAAATCTTGAAGGCGCATTTCTAAACTCCTCGTTTTTAGAGTGGCAGGATACAGTAGCTGGAATTGGACGCCTCTCTTATATAAAATACTGCATATCTCGCTATAGGCTTTACGTCTCCTGGTGACGTCAGGTGAAAAGTCTTCAAAGACCACTAATTTGTGTCCCTGTAGGAAGAGCGGTTGTCGTCTGGCTCTACATATGCATAGGAACTTGTCCTTGTCTTTGAAGTCTAGGTACTTCGCAATTGCCTGGCGTGGCCTCTGTGGCTGTTGTGTGTTTCGTCTGTCTGCTTGTGGGGTCACGTTCCTCCCAGGGACTGCTCCTGGAGGCCCTACATGATGAGCTCTTTCAACCCTGCATTTCTCCGTCAGCCCCAGTGCTTTTGGTAATTCTTGCTCAAAGATATCATTGAGCTGTTGGTATGAAATAGACTCCGGTAGTCCCACAAGTCTTAGGTTACTTCTGCGCGACCTGTTCTCTAGGTCTTCTAGTTTGTCTTTCACCTAGGCTTCATTTTTATGTGAAGTCTCCAATTCTCTCTCTAATATGCGCACTCTTTCCTCCACATCAGACAGCCTTTGTTCCAGCTGATCTAATCTGCTGGCATGTTGTGCAGTCACTTCATCCAGTGCTTCTCTAAGGCTGGCTTCAGACTTGCGGACCCTCCGCAGCGTCTTGTGGAGGAGATCCGCAAGCTGACGTAGCCCCTATCTTAATAATGGGAAGGCACGGTCATGCGCAGGTCTGCGCATGACCATGCGCTCTCATTCACTGCAATATGTGATTTGTACGCAGGCGGATGCCCGTGCACAAATCACACACAATCACACACTCTCGTCCGCACCAGGAACGCGACCATGTCGCGTTCCTGGTGCGGACGACAGTGTGTGATTTGTGCACGACCATCCGCCTTCGTACAAATCACATATTGCAGTGAATGAGAGCGCACAGTCATGCGCAGATCTCCGCATGACCGTGCGTTCCCATTATAAAGATAGGGGCTGGCGGTGGCTGCGGTTAGCTTGCGGATCCCCTCCGCAGGACGCTGCAGAGGGGTCTGCAAGTGTGAAGGCAGCCTAACTGCCTCCCTCACTGCAGCGTTAATATCTCCAGACAGAAAGCCTGCCACCTCCTTAGCCAGCAATTTGCGATCTGCTGGGGAGAGCAGATCCGCAGCCATTCCTCCTGCATCAGAGGTTGGCTGCTGCTGATCCTGCTTTGGACTGGAGCGGTGTCCCCGTGTCTCTCTTCTCCTGCCTGGCCGTGCGCTGCAGCTCCACTATCCCCTCGCATTTTAGCTTCCCGCTCTGTGGCTGATCGGCCGCCATCTTGGTTACTTCTGATGCCCGGCTGCGCTGGTGTGCGGTCCCGCTCCCTCCTCCTGCACTTCTTAGCCACCGATCCAGACTGGCACCGTGTTCACCGGGAGAAACAGGTAACGTTCCGAAGCTATGCAGTCGCCGACTGTCAGGGATAGTCGGTCTATGTCGGGCAGGTGTGCGGAGCTCCCTCACTCCGCTGCAGCCACACCAACGCCGGAACCGGAAGTAGAGCTTGTTTTTTGCAAGATGAGTTGGAATTTTTATTGGTACCATTTTGGGCCTCAATGCTTTTTTAATCATTTTCTATTCTACGTTTTGTGAGGCAGATTTAAGAAGGAACATGAATTCAGGAATTGTTTTTTTTTTTTTTTTTTTTTTTTTAATACACTCTTTACCATGTCATAACAGTGACAAGACAGCTTAATTCTTCGGGTCAGTGCGATTACAGGGATACCACTTTTTTTTAGAGTTTTTTTTATATTTTGCCACTCTTACACCATAAAATCAATTCTATATTCTTCTATATAAGTGTGCACCTTGGCAGTAGGGATGGGCGAATCTACTCGCTAGGACTCGTTACTCGGCGAGTAGTAAGGGACTCGCAGGACTCGGTACTCGGCGAGTTTCCCAGTGATGACTCGCACGAGTCCAATGCAAATCAATATCAATCCTAGTTTTGTCAGAAACGCTGACAAAACTAGGATTGCCATTGTTTGCATTAGACTCGTGCGAGTCATCACTGGCTACTGTGCCAGTGATAGCAGGGAGACTCGCAAAGTAACTGCTGTTTCTTTGCGAGCCGAGTCCAGTTGTCTTCTCTGTGCAGCTCCAGGGTCCTAGAGCCCGCCTGCTCACAGAGATGTAGCAGTGCTGAGATTATTCTCAGTCTGCTCATTCCCTGTGCATGTAGCAGAGAGGACATCGCGTTTTGGACTACGTCGGACGGAAGAGGATTTTTTTAATTAAAGATGGAGTCCCTAATGGCTTTTTTTTTTATTTCAAATAAAAAATTTTCTCTGTGTTTTTTTAACCCTTTATTGGAGATTCTTAGTGGCTGGGTCAAACGTGGCCTGACATTAAGAATCTCGGGCTTAATACCAGCTTGTATAACAAAGCTGGTATTAACCCCTTTATTACCCAGCGTGCTACCGCCACCAGGGCCGCTGGAAGAGCGGGGTTCAGCGCCAGAGGATGGCGCTTCAATGAACGCGCCATCTTCTGGGGCGGCTGCGGGCTGCAATTTGCAGCGGGGGTGCCCAGAAAGCTTGGGCATCCCTGCGCTGCGGATTCCAGCCCTCAGCTGCTTAGCTGTACCTGGCTAGACATAGAAATTGCGCGGAGCCCCACGCATTTTTTAAAAATTATTTAATGAATTTCAGAGTCAGAGTCAGAATCTCAGAATTTCATGAAATAATTTAAAAAAAATGCGTGGGGCTCCGCGCAATTTCTATGTCTAGCCAGGTACAGCTAAGCAGCTGGGGGCTGGAATCCGCAGCGCAGGGATGCCCAAGCTTTCTGGGCACCCCCCGCTGCAAATTGCAGCCCGCAGCCGCCCCAGAAGATGGCGCGTTCATTGAAGCGCCATCCTCTGGCGCTGAACCCCGCTCTTCCAGCGGCCCTGGTGGCGGTAGCACGCTGAGTAATAAAGGGGTTAATACCAGCTTTGTATTATCAGCTGGCCCTAAGCCCGAAATTTATGGCGGTCACGCCAATATTAGACATGACCGCCATGAATTTCTATTAAATTGTTTTAAAAAAAACACAACACAAAGAAAATTTTTTATTAGAAATAAAAAAAAAAGCCATTAGGGACTCCATCTTTAATTAAAAAAATCCTCTTCCGTCCGACGCAGTCCAAAACGCGATGTCCTCTCTGCTACATCCCCTGTGTATAGATATAGATCTCTATGCACAGGGAATGAGCAGACTGAGAACAATCTCAGCTCTGCTACATCATCTCTGTGCACAGACATTCATGTCTGTACACAGGGATTGAGCAGACTGAGAACAATCTCAGCACTGCTACATCAGGCAGCAGGCAGGCTCTAGGACCCTGGAGCTGGCAGCCAGCACAGAGGAGACAGGACTCTTATCTGTGCGAGTCAGCAATTACTTACAAAGTAAACGAGCAATGCAAATAAATGACAAAACTAGGATTGCTTCAGGCTGAAGCTTCCGAGACACATCTGCGAGTTGTAAATCTCACACTACTCGCTATTACTCGCTTCCCCATTCATTAACATTGGACTCGCTAGACTCGCAACGAGTAGCGAGTCCTGGGCTCGGACTCGCTAGAGTCAAGAGATTCCGAGTAATTTAGGATTCGCCCATCACTACTTGGCAGTAACCCCAATCCTATCTAAAAATTTTCACATTTAATCTTTACTGAAGCCCACGTCTACAATGCCTCAGAGGCGCCAGCAGCGGAGCGCTTACCTCATCATGATGCTGCACATAGCAGGGGCAAACTCTCTTCTGCTCTGCACCAATTGCTGTGCGTGTAGCTTTAGAATAGGAGATAAAAGAGAATGTCAGCTACTTTATGCCCCCTGACCTATGTCTGTCACTTTCTAGTACATCCCTAAGCACCCCTGTTGACCTAATACTGCACTGTAATACTTGAGAAAAATAATTTAGTAACTTACAATTCCATCTACTTATATAATCCGCAGTTGGGAATTCGGGCGTTGTCGCCGAATCCCAACATGCTTTGCGGGACTGCGAGTGATGACGCGCAGCGTCATCACGAGCCGCAGACCCGCACTACTGTAAAAAAAAAAAAAAAAAAGTTAATGCTCACCTCTCCCCGAGCCCCCGCCGTCTCCTGCCGTCTTCCTCCAAGGTTCCGGTGGCTGCCGCAGGCTCCCAGTGTGTGCAGAGCTGTTCAAGTGCAGTCAAGGACCTGTGGTGATGTCACAGTCACGTGACACCAGGTTACTCCATGGTAACCTGGTATCACGTGACTCTGACATCACCGCAGGTCCTGAACTGCACTTGAACAGCTCTGCACACACTGGGAGCCTGCGGCAGCCACCGGAACCTTGGAGGAAGACGGCAGGAGACGGCGGGGGCTCGGGGAGAGGTGAGCATTAACTTTTTTTTTTTTTTAACCCCTGCCTTCCTGTTTGGAGACCTTTTACTGTACTGAGCATGCTCAGTACAGTAAATGTCTCCTACAGCCTCACAGCCTCCCCATCCTCACTGCCTCCTCCAGCCTCCCAGTCTCCTCCAGCCTCACAGTCTCCTCCAGCCTCACAGTCTCCTCCAGCCTCACAGTCTCCTCCAGCCTCCCCGCCTCCCCATCCTCACAGCCTCCTACAGCCTCCTCCAGCCTCACAGCCTCCCCATCCTCACAGCCTCCTACATCCTCACACCCTCCTCCAGCCTCACAGCCTCCCCATCCTCACAGCCTCTTCCAGCCTCCCAGTCTCCTCCAGCCTCACAGTCTCCTCCAGCCTCACAGCCTCCCCATCCTCACAGCCTCCTACAGCCTCCTCCAGCCTCACAGCCTCCTACAGCCTCACACCCTCCTCCAGCCTCACAGCCTCCCCATCCTCACAGCCTCCTACAGCCTCACACCCTCCTCCAGCCTCACAGCCTCCCCATCCTCACAGCCTCCTCCAGCCTCACAGCCTCCTCCAGCCTCACAGTCTCCTCCAGCCTCACAGCCTCCCCATCCTCACAGCCGCCTCCAGCCTCACAGCCTCCTCCAGCCTCACAGCCTCCCCATCCTCACTGCCTCCTCCAGCCTCACAGCCTCCCCATCCTCACAGCCTCCTCCAGCCTCACATCCTCCTCCTGCCTCACAGCCTCCTCCAGCCTCACAGCCTCCCCATCCTCACAGCCTCCTCCAGCCTCACAGCCTCCCCATCCTCACTGCCTCCTCCAGCCTCAGTCTCCTCCAGCCTCACATCCTCCTCCAGCCTCACATCCTCCTCCAGCCTCACAGCCTCCCCATCCTCACAGCCTCCTCCAGCCTCACAGCCTCCCCATCCTCACATCCTCCTCCAGCCTCATAGCCTCCTTCAGCCTCACAGCCTCCTCCAGCCTCACAGCCTCCCCATCCTCACTGCCTCCTCCAGCCTCACAGTCTCCTCCAGCCTCACATCCTCCTCCAGCCTCATAGCCTCCTTCAGCCTCACAGCCTCCTCCAGCCTCACAGCCTCCCCATCCTCACAGCCTCCTCCAGCCTCACAGCCTCCTCCAGCCTCACAGCCTCCTACAGCCTCACAGCCTCCTCCAGCCTCACAGCCTCCCCATCATCACAGCCTCCTCCAGCCTCACATCCTCCTCCAGCCTCACATCCTCCTCCAGCCTCACAGCCTCCCCCAGCCTCACAGCCTCCTCCAGCCTCACAGCCTCCCCATCCTCACAGCCTCCTCCAGCCTCACATCCTCCTCCAGCCTCACATCCTCCTCCAGCCTCACAGCCTCCTCCAGCCTCACAGCCTCCTCCATCCTCACAGCCTCCCCATCCTCACAGACTCCTCCAGCCTCACAGCCTCCTCCAGCCTCTCAGCCTCCTCCATCCTCAGCCGCACTACCTGACACCGCTGCCATCCTGCCAACCGTCGGCCCCGCTCCATCGCCACCGCCCTCGCGCCCTCCGCGAGGTCCATGCTGCCCGAATGCCGCCGGAGCCTTCCGCCCCTCGCCACTCTCTCACCTCTGGCCTCTCAATGTCGCCATGCTGGTGGAGTAGCGGTCTACGGGCTGTGGCCGGGTGCCGGGAGCCAGGGACGTCGTCCTGTGGCCGGCAACAGCCAATGGGAGTGAGCGGACCGTGTCAGCCTGCAAAGCCTGACACGCCCCGCTCACTCCCATTGCCTGCCCCTGCAAACGGATTGGGCGCTGTGTTGTACACACAGGACGCCCATCCCATTGCCCAGGACTTGGCGTCCTAGACCAATCGGATGACCGTCCTGTCTTTACCACACACCGCCCAATCCGCTCCTTACGCTCAGGTCACATGTGTGACCTGAGGGCAAGAACTGATCCCTCTCTGCATCACCCAACCCGCCGCAGAGGACAATGCCGTGTGACTGGGGCTGCGATCAGCCCCAGGACGCAGCCACGTCCTGCCGCCGAGCGGTGATGTCACCCCTCCAGCCGCATCTCTCCTCACCCCTCCAGCCAGACCTCTCCTCACCCCTCCATCTGGACCTCTCCTCACCACTCCAGCCTCTGCTCTCCTCACCCCTCCAGCCTCTGCTCCCCTCACTCCTCCAGCCTCCCGCCACATCATACTAAGCTATCCACAGAGCCCCCTCTATACTCTGACACCCACAGAGCCGCCTGTATACTCTCCTACCCACACAGCCGCCTGTATACTCTGCTACCCACAGAGCTGCCTCTATACTCTGCTACCCACAGAGCCGCCTGTATACTCTCCTACCCACAGACCCGCCTGTATTCTCTGCTACCCACAGAGCCGTTTCTATATTCTGCTACCCACACAGCCACCTCTATACTCTGCTACCCACAGAGCCTTCTCTATACTCTGCTACCCACAGAGCCACCTGTATAATCTGCTAACCACAAACCCGCCTGTATACTCTGCTACCCACAGAGCCGCCTGGATACTTTTCTACCCAGAGAGCCGCCTGTATAATCTGCTACCCTCAGAGCAGTCTGTATACTCTGCTACCCACAGACCCGCCTGTATAGTCTGCTACCCACAGAGCCCCATGTATACTCTGCTAGCCACTCACCCGCCTGTATACACACAATTCATTTCACCGCGCTCCCGATGCAATTGCATCGGGCCTTTTTACTAGTATGAGAATAATGTGCTGTCTTGTCAGTGTAGTCACTCTAGGCGTTCTCTCCGGTCTATGTCCCCTCTTAGGTTAAATGGTTATCACGCCCTGGTGAGTGATAATCTAATTTGCAAGCATGGTCCTGGCGTCTGAAATCTATGGGCTGCATGCTCTGGAGCTGGACAAGTACACTTGCCATCAATGCACAGGATCGAAAATGACTTTTAAATAGTCTTTTTGTACGATTTGTGTTTGTATAATTTAATCTGGAACTTCGATTTGGGATGTATGGAACATTGGTGGGCTTTTTTTTTTTAAATCTGACTTTCACGCCACTGTTTCCTTTATATGTACTTGTTCATGCGTGTACGGTTTATGTGTATTATGATTTTGCCCTGAAGAAGAAGTAGAAGTAGCAAGGCGCTACATAATACGTTGTTTAATAAATCTATTCGGAAATACCTATCTGGGAATCATTAACAGTACTTTAATCCCTTTTTCTAAACCTACATTCACGGTTACCTAGTGGGGCATCTGCAGCAGCAATTTGATTTTTTTTATGGTGGCTGTGAGCATTCGCAACTGCATAAGGGGAGCATAAGGTCATACCTTTTTACCTAAAAATGTAATCAGATAAGACCCTATTTTGCACTTCCTCCCCTCTTTAGTTTATCTGTACCAATCTTGGCGCTCAGGTTTTCAACTCTATATGTAAGGTGAGTACAATGCAAGAATCTCTCACATTACACTTGGGTCTTATGTCAGACAGGCAGCTCAGACCCATGAGTTTCTCAGCCCTACAAAGGTTAAGGGGAAAAAAAGTTGCAGCATTCTGCGTTTGTCTGCAGGTCCCAGATAACTCGCACCCATACAAGTTTATAGGTGCAAGAAAAATATCGGCCTGCAGTCGGCAGACATCCAAGTGCAGTGCAATGTACTCAAAGGCCGACAATGGAGAAGATGGCGAGATTAATCTTTCCCTCACCTCCGCACCCGTGATCAGATTGCAGGATTGGATCTCGGATACATGACACTCGGCTCAGGCTCTGCTGCAAGCATAAGCAGAGCGTCATTAGCATATCACATCCGATGCCATACACAAGTGTGACCCGAGCCTGAGACACATACATTTGAATTTTGGAAGTAGGGAACGTCCTCCGCAAACCATTTGGCGAGCTGCATTTTGTGCAGTCTGCTCTACTGCATTTGCCATATACCGTATGTGAATTTTGATAGATTGGATTTACAGACATGGTGTCACCAAGTATGCCAATTATATTTTAAACAGGCATAAAAAAAAGGTGTTGATCCAAGCAGGAAAAATATGAATATATTCTTTAATAAAAAAGATTTTTTAGATCCCATGCCACTGCAACCAGATTTCATTTTTGCATCTATTCAGGAATCCATGAAGCCAGGTATCTTCTACACCAGTCTTGATGACTAAGTGACCTAAGTGTCCAGACTTGGTTCAGGTTCAAGGAATTATTTTCTTTGTGTATTTTTTTTTTTCTTTTTTATACTGTACATAATGGATAAGCTGATCATCGAATATATTAAAACATTCTGGGAAAAAAAAAAATCAGACGAGTCACTGTCTATAGTAGAACAAACGTATTTATTGGAAACCATGTCTGAATGATGCTTATGTCAGCAACAACTGAATTTATTTACAATTGTCTAGAGGCCAAACATGCGTTTGCAGCAACTGACGTTTTCTCGTAATAGAAGCATCACAGTAAATCGTATTGCACCAAAAGATTATCTGCTTTAGAATTTAATAAGTTACATTATTACAGTGCAAAAATGACATTTGCACACTTGAAACAAGTTAAAAAAAGAAAAAAAAAACGTATGAAATGGTGACCTAGAGATTTACAGTTTGAACATTCAACATCTGTAGCTTTTGAATGAGTTTATAAATAGAACAAGTGCATATTGTACATAGCTGTTTATAAAGGAAATTATACAGTACAGATATCTGGCTACTTACAACTGAAAGCATGCACTACAATGATATTGTACATGAATGGATGACATCTCACATGGCGATACACAGAAACTTGGCTTGGCTGCTTAGATTATCTTCTTATTCCATTTGTTGCTAGAGGGGCCTCTAATACCGAAGCTCCAGTTTTACCCTCTAGCAGCAAAAGAATCTTTACTGTGCACAGAATAATCAAACGCCTCCTCGAAATCTTCCAACACATTTCATTGTGAAGGGATTTTGCATTTTAGCACTATTTGAAGCACATGCCTTTTCTTGTCTCCATTTACTTTGAAAACTGCCTCTAAACACACACATGCACGCAACAAAGCATCCTTACATCTCTGCACAATTGTTTAAGAGGATTACTCCAGTTGTTCTGAAAAGGAAAGAAGAAATAGAATATCAGTGGTTTATAAGTCTGCAGCACATCAGAATACATTGCTCCACAATATACCCATTGATGAGCCCAACATTGCATTCTAGGTATATAGCATTTCCCCTATGTAATACACAAATGGTTCCTCAAATGGCCTTTGCTAGGGTTTTGACCCTATGTGAAATTAATCCCTAGGGCAGGGATACTATGCGAGATGCATGAAAAATACTTCCACGAATCTTGCATAACTAACCCAAAACAGCCCAGCCCCTGCCTCTCTGGACAGGAGCGTGGAGCTGCATAGAATCACAAGCAGCTGACATTCTCCGGTTCAGAGACGGGGAGGCCGTGCCAAGAGTCACAAGAGACTTGTGTGAGTATTTTGCGTGCAACTTGCATAGTGCGTCTCTGCCTTTACACTGAGAAACAATTATAATCTAGGATTTTAGGAAGTTTGAACTACTTGTTCACATGGTAATCTTACATTCACACGTGCAAAATACATTTTGGTATTCAATGTTAACATATGGGCACTGTCTACCACATGGGTCGTCTGGTCACCACATATTGATAGGGTAGGAGCGGTTCTTCAGTGCCTGGCATTGGCCATTACACATTGAATGGAGATTTGCTGTCTCTCTGTTCACATTGAACCAGCATGCATATAAGACAGATCGGTTTGGGTGGCAAGTCTGGTACCCCCACCAATCTGATGATTTATACTACTACAGATGGGTCATCAATAAGGGGTGACCAGTCCACCCCTTTAGAAATTCAAATTCTACTTTTATCTGCAAAATGGAAAAAGTAAACATAAGGATCAGCTAAAAGGAAATAATTCAAAAAGATTGGATTTTACAGGGCCAAGTGGCACTACTTAGGGGATGCTTATCTTTGTGCCTTAGATGTTCATGAGATGACACCTATAGACCTCTTTTCTCTTTTCAAAAAAGGTTCTTCAGCAGCAACAGCAAATGTTGCAGTCTCCATCACAATAGGAAATTTTCTCAGAACAAATAGTGCGGCATTGTGGTTTTTTTTTTTTTTTTTCTGAAAAATTAATGGACTCAGTGTGGATTATAGATCAGTTCTTGCTTGTAAGGCTGCGATACCACTTGCTAGACTCTGCAAGTCTCTTGCATCGGCATCACCTAGGTATGGCGGCCCAGTCTCCGGTTGGGAGCATGAAGCTGCATGTATTTCTATTGAGTTGCACGCTCCTGCCCGGGGAGCAGGTGGCAGTGCTGGGTGATGCCGATGCAAGACTCTCTGAAAGTCTCTCGCAAGTGTTACCGCGGTCTAAGAGGAGTGAACAGACATGCACAAGTCTATGAACCGTGCATCGAGAATACAGAATGCAGCACAGCCTGGAATATTTGGCACAAAGACTGAACCAGAATTTGCACGTGTAAATGATGATTGTCTAGTGAGAGCTACAGAATTTTGACCTAATTTAGGAATAATTTCACTGTAAATATGTAGTTCACTAGATGCTCTAACAGTAGTGAAAATACATTTCACAGTAATAGGTTTTGTTTTATTAAATCTCTAGAATACTGGGAATAGATTACCACAATCAGGAAAATAATAGAGAAATACGGTAGTAATATACTAATTTAGCTGTCAACCTGGTTGAAAATATCACAGCTTTTACTTGAATGCCAACTGTAAATGGCAAAACACTGGCAATGTGCTCAGCATCATTTTGGAATACTACATCATTGTGTCAGGACCCTACAGTCACAACTGGAGATCACAGTGGTTAACAGCATTCATGTGCACAGCGAGTGTCAAATGGCAAACATGGTCATTAGTGTGTGGATGAAGAAGTGTGTTAATTACCCCCAGGTAAAGTAGTAAAGGTGAAAGGTTAAAAGTAGTGACTATTCACACATGAGAATACAACCAGCCGTGTATACAAGTGACCTGTCTGTTCTTATACTGTCTCGTGATCAACAAGCATAGAAGAATTCAGATCAGTCCCAATAGTTTTATTCTATAGGATCTAACATTGATGTATCCAAAGTCACGGCAACTTGTGAGCTCAAGAATGGAAATGGTAATTTGATAAAAATAATAGGTTAGCTGTAAATGGACCACATAATACTGAGACTAGATTACAGAGTGATATGCATCTACATTGTGGACAAAAGACAACTTGTAAAGTATGATAACTGATATTCAATAAACCTTTGAGAATCAGATGTTGCTTTTAAGGCTGCTTTCACATAACGATTTTCGGTCATCCGATTGTATCCGTTTCAAAACGGATACAATCGGATCCGAAATCGGACCCATGTTCCCCTATGGGAATCGGATGGGATCGGATGTGCCACTATTGGCATCCGATTTTGGCACCATCCGATCCCATCCGATGTAATCACGGGCACAAAATCGTAGCCTGCTACGATTTTGTGTCCGTGACTCACATCGGACAGCCTCGGATCACTGCTGATCCGAGGCTGTCCGATGTGCCCACAGCATAGGAGCCTATGGACATCGGATCCGAGTTCACCTCAGATCCGATGTCGGCTCCATATCTCCCTGTCTTTTCCTACTCCTGCCTCCTCCATCTTCTTCCCTCTCCTACTCTATATGATGTGCCCCCGCTATTCTGTGTCCCCCGCTATTCTATCCTCCTCTATCCCTATCCTGTCCTCTCCCTGGGTGTAAAAAAATAAAAAAAACTCCTCCGGGAGTATACATTACCTGTCACCGCTCCCACGCTGCCGCACGATCAGGGCTAAAGGACCTGTGATGATGTAAGAGCCCGGTCACATGACCCGGTCAGCTGACCGGGTCATATGACTGACATCACAGGTCCTTCAGTCCTGATCGTGCGGCAGCGTGGGAGCGGTGACAGGTAATGTATACTCCCAGAGGAGTTTTTTTTATTTTTTTACACCCAGGGAGAGGACAGGGGACAGGATAGGGATAGAGGAGGATAGAATAGCGGGGGACACAGATAGAATAGCGGGGGCACATCATATAGAGTAGGAGAGGGAAGAAGATGGAGGAGGCAGGAGTAGGGAGAGGCAGGGGACCGCAGGATCCACACGGATCCTGCAGATCGGATGGCTATTTGCCATCCGATTGCAGGGATCCGTATGGATCCGTGCCTGTCCGTGGGATCCCCCTTCAAAGTCGGATCCCACGGACAGGCACAAAAACGTTATGTGAAACCAGCCTAAGAAGGTAAAATTGTAATTCAGGACTTAGGCCATGTGCACATGTTGAGGAGTTTCTTACCTCAGTATTTTTAAGACAAAACCAGGACTGGGGGAAAATAAAAAGGCAGTAATTATGCACGTGTTTCCATTATACTTTTTCTCTGATTAATTCACTTCTGGTTATGGGCTGGAACAAATCAGAGAAAAAAATCTAAATACACATGCATAATTTCTGAAATCATTTACCCCCTCCTGGTTTTGGTTTACAAATACTGGAGGTAAAACACTCAAAATACTCAGTGTGCATGTGGCATTAAAAGCACAAAAATAAAAACAATGATCCGCTATGTGTTTTCCTACCCCATTTTAAAAGCCATTGCACTTCATTTTTCCGTGGCCATTTATTGGGGGAAATAATTTCTTTTTTCATGGTAAATCAGTACCATTAGCTCGATACCACATTTATATTGGACTTATGGTTTGCATAATAAAATAGTCAAAATTAAATTTGGTTTCAATCACCATTTCAAGGACCCATAGATCTAATGGGAAAATTTTTGGGAGATTGTTTTTTTGTGCGTCTAGGTGTAGCGCTACAATTATACTTAAAACTTATACAATTTTAATTAAACTCCGATTGGTTTGTTCAATTGCTGGTGAGACAAGAAATATTAAAATCTGAGAGTCCTCAGTGGTTGATATCTTTTAATGGCCAACTGAAAAGATGGTAAGGGCCGCTTTACACACACCAACTTCTGTGACTAACTTCTGAACAGATCTCTGGTTGCAGTGAAATCATGGACACATTGCTCCATTTTGTGGCTGTGTACATAATGGAACAATGTGTCCATGATTTCACTGCAACCAGAGATCTGTTCAGAAGTTGGTCACAGAAGTTGGTGTGTGTAAAGCGGCCCTAACACATAGCAAACTTTTGAGACCCTAAGGCCTCTTCATCAGGCTATTAACACAAATTCTGAAGACCCACATTTACACACAAATGGATGATCGGATATTCGCAGTGCATAAAACCATTAAGATGAAGCAGAACACAGAATGGTCAATGTTGGCAGTAAATACCAGCGTTCAGAGATAAGTGCGATGGGTTTATCGTCCTTTGATTGGTGGTCAGGTCCTGGATTTGAAGATTCTTTAATAGATGTGACAAGACATATCTTTTTACATCAATTAAAGAATCTTCAAATCCAGGACCAGACCACCAGGGGACAAAAAAAAAAAACAAACAAAAACACTTTTTATTTCTAATATTTACTGCCCTAGCTGCTCTTCAGCCTCCCAACACTGACCATTCTGTGTTCTGCTTCATGTCACTGGCATTATGCACTGCGAATATCCAATCATCCATCTGTGTATATATGTGTGTCTTCAGAATTTGTGTTACGAGTCTGATGAAGAGGCCTTAGTCTTGAAAGCTTGCCATGTGTTACCCTTTAATGGCTAACTGAAAAGATGGCATCAACCACTGATGACTCTCAAGATTTTAATTTAGCTATCTACTGGTACAAGGTGCAAACATGTTACCTGGGGAGACTCCGTAACTTTTTTTTTTTTTCAGTTAACAGTATTTGGAAATATTGGCCTGGGAAAATGGCGACATTTTAACTTGGAGGTTTAAACTGTCCTTGCCCCATTTTTAGTCTTCTGAAAATTTGCGATTGTTTCTATAGGATGGTGCACTATATTACCATTGCAATATATTGTGAAATTAACAATTTTTATGACGCCGTAGGTATAACAATGTCAGTCTTTTATGAAATAATCAAAGCTCCGGTATAGGGGAAGCTTAACTGGGGAAGATCCAGATGCCTTAGCAATATGGTCCTGGCACGATCCTCTGAATTCACATAGAAGAAATTGTGTTGGGAAACCATTAGGGACATAAAGGGCAAGCATTTTAGGATCAGTTGTGGACCGCCTTGTAAAGGTGGAAGCTTCTGGGATCCTCAGGAGTACAATAGTCCCATAGGGTAGAGCAGGGCATATTCCTGGCTGGATGCTCACCTGGTTATGGCTAAAGAGAATACCCTGAACTACTCAAAAATCCTGAAAATGCAATCCACAAGAAAATTGGGTGAGAAGATTCAATTTTTATTAATAGATAAACTAGGGAGTGAAACTTTTCAAACATATCTATGTGATAAGTGACACACTAACCCCTTTTTTCCATTTACTTTATTCCCTCATCATATAAGGTAGGTAAATAGTAGTTTTGAATTTGTCTTTATATGTTGGTTTGTTAGCCAGATTGAGACATCATAGGAAATTGAATTTTTTTTTTATTTTTAAAGACGGCTATTAAAATATAAAAGTGTCACAATCTGGAATCTCACAAAACTGCTGAAATGTAACAGTGGCTTTCAGTAGCTTCAAGGCATAAAACCTGGAATGTACCAATTGGTTTTAAGAACCTCTCTATTACACCCACAGCAGACATGGGCTTTACATTTACACCACGTATCAGGAAAGGATTAAATTGAACTAGGTTAGCAAAGTTTTCATTTTTTACATGATGCAGGGGAGGGGGAAGTTAATAAGCCCTAAAAAGCCTCCACTTCAGTGTGCATAACATTTTAAAAAGGTCAAAAACAGACATGGATTCAAGAACATAAATTGTATTGTGTGCATTCATAATACAATTTTGGTTTTGCAACAAAATTACTAAAAACTCATTGATCAAATACTGAATGTGAAAAATGTAAATAAGGCCTAGGGGTATTTTCATGTGGTGCATTTGAGCTGGCAAAATTTAACATGGATTCATTCTGAAGATAGGTCATCAGTGACTTGTGGACCAGACTCCCTTCAAAATATGGACATTGTTGCAAGCAGGGAGCCGTTAAATAAATTCCCAAACTATAATAAATCCTGTCACACCCTAAAGAGAAAGCTGGCTATTAATATTGGCCTACTTTACCTACAAGTAATGCAACTACAGAAACAATGTGCCAGTATAAAATATAAACCTGAATGATAAAAAAAAATAAAACTTTAAAAACTGACAACAGCTAGGGTAACGACCAAAATAATTACATAACGCACTTAAAATGAACAACAGTACAGAAAACAGTAAGGCAAGGGCTGTCACACCGTAAAATGATCAGCTATATTCTCATTTGCACAAGACTATAAGCAATTGGATAAAACTGAATGGGGGGGGAAGAAGAGAGAGATTACATATAAGAAAAAAGCTTTTTGGCAGTGAGGGTAATCAAGTGGAACAGGCTGCCACAAGAGGTGGCGAATTCTCCTTCAATGGAAGTCTTTAAACAGAGGCTGGCCAGACATCTGTCTGGGATGAGTTAGTGAATCCTGCTGTGAGCAGGGGTTTGGACTAGATGGACCCAGGAGGTCCCTCTAAACTCTACCATTCTGTGAATTATGAGCAATGAAATAAATTGTCAGCCTAATATGTACATTAAAGGGTCAATTGCTATACCCCAAGCCTCTGATTAAGAAGTCTGTGAAACTCTTTGGGCGTGTTCTTAGTGAATGAACAGGTAGTTACTATGATTTTTTTTGTTAAGGCCACTTCACACACTACGATATCTGTGAACGATATCGTTAGCTATGTCACGTGACCGCGATCCTTCCGACATTGTGAGTTGTCACACGCAAGGATATCGTTAACTATCTTAAATTTGGCAACGTGCCAGCTATTTTGAGAAGATCGTTTGAACAATGTAAAACAGAGGCAGGAATAGGAGAATTGTGAACGACATCGTTCAAAAAGGTGTCACACTGAACTATGTTGCTTTTTCAGAGAACGATAATTGGACGACAAACGATACTTTGAGGTCAGGATCTCAAATTTTTGATGAACGACCCAACGATTTATCGTTTGGATATCGTCCGTTTACACGCAACAACGCACAAACGACATAGTTGGAACGATCCCAAATCCGTGACATCTCAACAATATCGTTCAACGACATCGTAGCGTGTGAAGTGGCCTTTAGTCTTGATCATCCTTTTATCTTGTTGAACCAAAGGGCACATGATTCCTTTTGTGCCCCCATGATATTCCTTTTCTGTGATCATTAATTTTTCTCATGCACTTGACACTTCAATGTTCTTTTAAGGCTAAAAATTATTCCATTGCTGATAATTTGCTATATTGTTTTACAAACCTGTGTTCATGGGAAATTCAAAATTTGATATATTTATTTGGCCCTTACCTGTTCACCCTACCCATGGTCTTAACGGCTATTTATTTTTTTTAAAGGTTCTAATAAACGTTTAGCCACAAAATGGCCCTTTTATAGCTTTCATGAAGCTTTGTCATTTTTCATCCAGATTATATGCCATATTGAATGGTTTGCAATGATGTATAATTGGTTATACTAAACCAATCCCAAGTGTCAATTAAAGGCATAAAAGATGTATTTTTATTGTTGACATTTATGCACATTAAAAAATGTATGCCTTAAAAGATACAGTCCTGGAATAGGGCCCAAGACTATGTTCACAGATATTCTATTCAGTCTGTTCACCACTCCATTAGAGCAGTCATGCGCCAGAAAGTTTACCCCCTACTTTAGAGGAGCGCACGCTGCAGGAAACCAGAGTAACTGATTGGAGATTCAAAACACAGACCAGAATAGATTTGAGGAACTTTAGGTCTAACATATAAAAGGGGAAAAAAAAAGTTTTAAAATTATACTTTTTAACAAAATAGGAGCGGATCCGAAGTCCTTGACAGCAGCCCACAGTAAGTTACGTAGCACAAACAGGTTATAAATATTATATGCCTAGAGAACTCTCTTTAAATACAAGGATTTGGCATTCTAGTAAAAAGGTGTTAGGCTTCACAAAGTTGTCCATTACCCTGTTTTCTAGTAGGGAAACCCTGAAGTTGCACATTGCTTACAGTAAAACGCGAGAGATCCTATAGATAAATAAACTCAAACTAATATTAAAACCCAAGAGACTGTAAGAGACATATTATTCTAACATTTCATGTTTTATAGGGTAATCTTTCAAAGTTTAAAAGTCAATCATGAAAACGTTAATATCCCCAAATCCCCTAAATTAGTCAAGGTATTGAGAAATGGAAACTGCATGCTTAAATTGGGAGACTAATTAGGTGATATACTGTGAAAGATTGATGAAATGTAATGGAAAAAGCAGTAATACAAGACATTCTGGCAGCTTTGAGGTTTCAGACTGTAGTTAAACACAGCTTGGTCACTAGGAATGCCGGCTTTTAATGTATCCATTTATGGACATAGCTGGCTTGAACCTCTTTCTAGCAAAAATGCTTAGAGTCAAACTGCTAAAGATGGAAGCTGTATCTGCAGCCAAGTCTAAGCAGATAATTAACAAAATGCAATAATGTTTCAGCTAAAAATAATGTCACTAATGAAATAAAACTGTTGTGTAGCTGCATAGAAGAGTCACGGCGATTATGCTGAATCTTAACATCATTTTTACATCAATTTCAGCAGTTTAACACATTTTTGCAACAAACCTCCTTTTTCCCTCTCTTGCCAGTTTCAATGAGGAATAGAATTAAAATAAACTAAACTTTATTTGCTTGTATGGAAAACGACACTCATGTTAAATTAATGAATGGCCTTACAAGAGCAATTTGTAAGCTTTAAAATATTTTTTTTTCTCTCAGCCTTTTCGACTTCTATTATTTCTAATGTGCAACATCTGCCTGCAGAGCGGTGGAGGTCCCTGAAACCAGAAAACCTCACAGATAGATCTAGTCAAGTGTTTTTGAGCTAAGGATCCATGCCGGCAGGACATTTCAGACTGATATACGAGGGTTAAAAAAAAAAAAAAAAAAAAAAAAAGTGGTGTTCTTTAAAAGGCGATTTACACCTTCTGCATCAGTCATTTACAAAATAAAAGTTTAAAGCAACTTGCAAAATAGAACTTGACCCATTACTTGCCAAATTAGCAATTTTCCTTTTCGAAAATTGGTGTATGAAAGCTCTCTGGGTGGAAGAATATTCAATTAAAAATGACAATGACATGATTTCCTGTTTTGAAAACATTCAATTTACAAACACAACACAAAAAATTGGACCTAATTATAAAATCTTAGTTGCTAGAAGCAAAAGATTAGGCGTCCCAAAAAAAGGACGTTGGTAGATAATGGGGGTTAATCACAATTCAACATTTTCCTGCTAAGACGTTTGCAACGTCTTCACATAACTGTATTCTATCCCAAGATTTGGGATTACAACAAAAAGGTTGAAATGCATCCCAGCAGGGGAGGACACACATTGGTGCAACTTCACCGGGACCAAAGAGGTAGCGGGGCCACTTCCACCTCCAAAGCAGGTGTCAGGAACGGAGATCACACTGTCTGTAGATGGGAAGGAAAGAACACACAAGACCATAGAAAGGATGAGAGATCATAAGCCATGTGCAATGTAGAATGAAAACACAGCATCCTTTCCAAACTGAGATAGTAGAACTGCACTAGGGTCTTTTAAAGAAGGGATCTCTCAGATTGTATAAGGGCAGATCCACAAATCTGTGGTAGGACATGAGAATTAGTGAAGGTGGTAACAGCAGAATACTGGACATACAGTCTCAACATCCAGTATGTATTAATGGAGACATGTCCACTTGAGAGTGATGTAACCTAAGACTTAGTTGCAAACTGCTTATCAGCAGACATTTGCATCAAAGGATATACTGGAATATAATCACACTAGCAGACTCAGAGGTGCTACTGTCAGCACATCAGGAAAGCCAAACAGTCATAAGGTAAAAAAGCTGAGGACCGTCTATACCACCTTCCAGAGTAATAAGCAATACGATTTTATATATGCGGTCTATCCGAGACCATAGAAAAGAAAAATACACAAGTGCATCTTCCCATATCCATTTGGACCTACAGAAGCCAGTATAGGGTCCTTGGTAGAATAGGTTGACCACTGCCTGCAGGCATTGGTGCAGGATACATTAAGGGTACTATGTGGTTTCAGTTTAAGGATTGTGTTTGGTCAGTTAATTATAAATGTTTTCCTATGATGTAGCAGCTCTTTATCCTTCCGTACCACATAATATAGCTTTGGAATGCCTATCTTACCATCTGGACATTTTCACAACATATAGCCCAAATATCAAAGACTTTCCACTGTATTCGACTATTAATTTTCTTCTAAAACATAACTAATATTAGTCATAACGATAGATATTTTTTTACAAAAACAAGAGGACAGCATGGGTGCCAAATTCTCAGTGTCTCTGGAAAACAGTTGAGTCTAGATGCAATGATGACAACGTGCCTCATTCTAAAATCATAAAGCTATGTTCATTTTAACACTACTTTCTCTTGGTTTGGAGGGATACGTGTACATGACTTATACTACATCAAGAATAACCAGTTTGAGATCACAAAATTTTTTTTTTTTTTTTCTTCATGAAACCACAATTAAATTCCTTAATGTTTAACAGCATAAAACCTACATTGAGTATTTCAATTCATAATGCCAAATCCTGCCTGTTCACCCCATATAAAAAGAAAAAATCTTGTAGGTGAACTAAACAGGAAAAAATGTAATCGGTCGGATTCTGAGACTTTCCAGTTGGACCCCCCAAAAAAAGAAAATAAAAAATTGTGTTACACTCCAAAAAGAGGGGTATCCTTCATGGTCCCTAACCCCTTCATCCATGTGAGATTTTCTGTTTTCCCCTCACACTCTTCCACTCTTTATTCACCATGCTCACTATGTGGCAAAACAGCGGTGAAAAAAAGATTCAGACATTTTTAAACAAGATTTGCATTTTTGCACCATTTTCTGTGACCCATAACATTCTCATTATTTGGGATCTGTCTGGCGGCTTATTTTTGCGGCTTGAGCTGAAATTTCTGATGATACCATTTTTGGGTAGAGGCGCTGTTTTGATTGCTCGTTATTGCACTTTATCGCAATGATGCAGTGACCAAAAAAAAACAACAACTTCATTTTGACGTTTGGACTTTTTAAAAAAAAATGTTTCTTTTATTTTCAATGGGGCACATGGGAGGGGAATAATTTGAACTTTTGTTTTTTTCATATTTTAAAAAACATCTTTTTCTTTATTTTACTTGGCCCCACTAGAGGGCCTCAGTGCTGCACTGTCCAATTGCTTCTCCTATGTAGACACCTGCTGCTCTACATAATAGAAATCTCTTTCTGTTAGTGACCGCACTGAGAGATCGCAGCAGAAAGTGATTATAGACAGCTCCCAGGGTTACCTGAGGACCCTGGGCTGTCAAGGTAACAGACGGAGGTCCCATGATCACTGAACGGGACCTCCGATCAAGTCGTGATCCCCGTTGCGGTGCTTTGTGCCGTCAGTGACCACGCAATGCAAAGGCTTAACAGCATCGATCAGATTGCGGATCTGATCAGTGCTGTTAGGTACACATCTCAGCTGATGAGATCAGCTGAGATGTGTGGGGGAGGATTGGAGCTCCGAGAGTGAGCTCGCATCAGGGGGTGGGACACTGCCAAGGACATGGATATATCCTTGGTTGTGAAGGGGTTAAATAAAGCGCAATCTATAGTTTATAAAATGGATCGGACATTATTACTATCCAATCACACATTGCACCACATTGTAATGAAATACATCAGGAGGTGATCAAATGAAAAAAAGGCCATTTTGTAAAGGGGGCTAAACCTTGAGGCAAAAGAGATCGCAGAAGAAAATGAGAGAATCCAAGTGGATCTTAACACTGAAAACCCGTTGAACTTTATGGGCCAAGTACTAAACTAAGATTTTGTAAGGGTCTCTCAGTTAAGATATATATTAATTCAATTCTGTGGCCAATATCTTTACATCTTCATTCTCATATCCATGTTGGCAATACTTCCGATTCACTCCTTCCTCCACCCTTTTGCAATTATGAGACACACCCTATGACAATTCTTAAAACCTGACTAAACGGAGGGAGTTGTAATTCAGACCTTGAGGCTTACAAACAGCTGAAATGCATAGATATGGACCGTTACCTGCGCCCATTAGTATCTTATTACCAGCATTTATCCCTAAGGCTTTATATATACCGTATATACTCGTGTATAAGCCGAGTTTTTCAGCCCAAAAATTGGGCTGAAAAGTCCCCCCTCGGCTTATACACGGGTCATACGGTATGCTGTGGGGGGGGGGGGCTGTGACCGGGAGCTGGAGGAGGCAGGAGGGGGCCGCGGTGACCGCAGGCGGTCACGTGGGGCCGCCTCATTAGTGCAATGAATATGCACGGCATCCCCCCGTCCATCAACGGCGGGGGGATGCCGTGCATATTGCAATACACAGCCCCCCCTCCTTAATATGGGTCCCCCAGTATTAATAAACAGCCCCCCCCCTCCTTATCATGTTCCCCCCAGGCTGCGGCAGCTCTCAAAATAACAAACAGTTTATACATCACCTTCCGTCGCAGCTTCTCCGGTCCTCCGCTCGCCGGCTTCTTCTTTCTTCTTGTGCCGGTGTCATGTGACTGGGCGCAGGAGATGACGTCATTTCCTGCGCGCGGTCACAGAAGTCGGCACAAGAAGAAGAAGCAGCCGGCGAGCGGAGGACCGGAGAAGCTGCGACGGAAGGTGATGTATAAACTGTTTGTTATTTTGAGAGCTGCCGCAGCCTGGGGGGAACATGATAAGGAGGGGGGGGCTGTTTATTAATACTGGGGGACCCATATTAAGGAGGGGGGGGCTGTTTACTACCACTGGGGCTGTATATACCTTTGGGGCTGCTGGATACTACCACTGGGGCTGTATACTACCACTGGGGCTGCATATACCTCTGGGGCTGATGTATACTACCACTGGGGCTGTATATACCTCTGGGGCTGATGTATACTACCACTGGGGCTGCTGGGGCTCCTGTATACTAC
Organism: Allobates femoralis; assembly: GCA_033576535.1. Classification (NCBI taxonomy): domain Eukaryota; kingdom Metazoa; phylum Chordata; class Amphibia; order Anura; family Aromobatidae; genus Allobates; species Allobates femoralis. Next base: position 686,195,857 of record JARQOC010000003.1, on the reverse strand, counting down.
CACTGGGGCTGCTGGGGCTCCTATATACTACCACTGGAGCTGCTATATACTACCACTGGGGCTGCTGTATACTACCACTGGGGCTGCTGGGGCTCCTATATACTACCACTGGGGCTGCTGTATACTACCACTGGGGCTGCTGGGGCTCCTATATACTACCACTGGGGCTGCTATATACTACCACTGGGGCTGCTGTATACTACCACTGGGGCTGCTATATACTACCACTGGGGATGCTATATAGTACCACTGGGGATGCTATATAGTACCACTGGGGATGCTATATAGTACCACTGGGGCTGCTGTATACTACCACTGGGGCTGCTTGGGCTCCTGTATACTACCACTGGGGCTGCTGGGGCTCCTATATACTAACACTGGGGCTGCTGGGGATGCTGTATACTACCACTGGGGCTGCTGGGGATGCTATATACTACCACTGGGGCTGCTGGGGATGCTATATACTACCACTGGGGCTGCTGTATACTACCACTGGGGCTGCTGGGGCTGCTATATACTACTGCTGGGGATGCTATATACTACCACTGGGGCTGCTGTATACTACCACTGGGGCTGCTATATACTACCACTGGGGCTGCTGTATACTACCACTGGGGCTGCTGTATACTACCACTGGGGCTGCTGTATACTACCACTGGGGCTGCTGTATACTACTGCTGGGGCTGCTGTATACTACTGCTGGGGCTGCTATATACTACCACTGGGGCTGCTGGGGATGCTATATACTACCACTGGGGATGCTATATAGTACCACTGGGGATGCTATATACTACCACTGGGGCTGCTGTATACTACCACTGGGGCTGCTGTATACTACCACTGGGGAGGCCTGTATACTACCACTGGGGAGGCCTGTATACCACACTGCTGGGGGCTGTATACCTGTGCTGGGGTCCACCCTCGGCTTATACACGAGTCAATAGGTTTTTCCAGATTTTTGGGGCAAAAGTAGGGGGGTCGGCTTATACACGGGTCGGCTTATACACGAGTATATACGGTACTCTTAAATGGTAAGTAAATTTTTTCTTCCTGGGTCTTGTTGTTTTACACTGGATCATTTTCTGTGGTCAAGATCTCATTCAATACAGTACACACTGATCAAATCCCCTCAGAATCTTTACATTTTTTCTCACCCTTTTTAATATGCAAAAGTAGTGTTATTTCATAAACCAAAACTTCCCTGTTTGCAACAATGCACATATACTCTATGCCGATGTGCAAATCACTTTGGAAAAGACAGACCTTTTGATTTCTAGTGTAATATGGACAGGGCTTTCCATAGATTTTTTTTTTTTTACTTTAGAAACTTAAATATGAAGGGACACACAGTTTATTTTATATTTAAATACAGTACACAGATGAAGAAAAATAAATAAAGCATGAAGTAAAAACTTTTGTTGCCCATTAAGACGTTTAAAAGGGAACTCCGGTAGAGAAAACTTTTTAGTACAGTCCCTGCCCTGCTACATGATGAAGCAGAGCTGTACACTGCATTCTAAGATCTATAGAATGCTTAGAATTCAATAAAATCATACCTACTCCTTTGATCTCCCCCTTCCCTCATGGTGGGACATAAAATTTCAGCCTGAAAGCTTCATGCAGCAGCCAAAAGGAGGTGTGTTAGGGGCATGGATGCTAGGAGCTGCATGATCATCCTACATTCCAGTCAGGAGTGATGATGATGATCCATTGAAAGTTGGAGGGGTAGGAAGCTACCATGTTCCTATGGGGAAGGGGAGACCATGCAGAGCTGAAACGATCAATGTAATGCTTTGCCTCTGCTCCTAGCCTCACATTAACAGTACACATTATGCATCATCATAGAACAGAGGATCACAGCATGTATTCGTATCTGCTTTGTGACAGGTTTGCCATTTCAAGCCTAGACCTCCGTTCACATGGGACGGTATATCGGACAGTTTTGTAGTGCAAACATGGGGCCAGCGGCCACGCTCCCTCCTTATACAGAAATGTGAGGGGGCTGGAATGTAGGATGATCCTGCAGTTCCCAGGGTCCACACCCCAGACATACTTCCTGCTTTTTGCTTCTTCATGAAGCTGCCATATTGAAAATTCTCTGTCCCGGGGGGGGGGGGAGATTGTGGGGGGGGGGGTTTACGGAGAGCTGAGGAGCAGGTATCATTTTATCAATTATAAAAGATCTCTAGATCCTAGAATTGCAGTATCACAGCTCTGCTTCATCATGTAAGAGGGCAAGATCTGTACTAAAAAGTTCTCTCACTGGAGTTTCTCTTTAGTTTATACTATCTATAGTTAGACTAAAAGTGTATGTAAATGAGCATCTATTGCATACAGACCATTTGCTTTATTTCCACTCAATTGGTTTAGTGGATATGTTACACAAAAGCCCAGAGTAAATTTAAAACAAAAAAGATTAGGCCAGAATTATCAAGACAGCATGAACGCCAGTCTAGATGACGGATGTGCTGGAGTCAAATCTGATTATTAAGAGTGGTGTGTGCCCGAGATTTTACTTCTCACTATAAGATGATTTCTGATGTAAAATGCGCCATCAGCTTTTTTGACACTTATTTACAAGGCAAATACCGAAATCTCAATTAACAGAGCTCTACGTGTCCAAGAAGTTCCACTTACCTGACCGGTACCTGTCCAGAGATCCTCTGCTGTCCTTTACTGTGCTGCAGCCTTTAGTGTGGCAGGTAAGTGAAACTAAAGGCAAGTAGGCCTAAAATTCTGGCCTGAAGCAGCCTTAGTTTTAACTAAAAATACTGAATTCTTAAAATACTCCCCATTTTCACACTGCTCTGACCAACATTAATTCTCAAAACTTTCTAGAAAAGGATTATCTGGAAAATGTCTATGTGTTAGAAAGAATTCAATGCTAGAATGAGACCACTTGACTGGTCGCTAAAGGACATGTAAAGCCCAATCTTGGTGGTGGTTGCAGCTCATGTTAGAATCCTTAAAACTGGTACCAAAGTCCATCTAAACCCCAATGGTGGAAACTATCCTGTATGTGAAATGTAAGTGTAGGACAGGGACAGACTCAGTGCAAAGTATTGGGAAACTTAACCACTTTTATTCTTCAGCAACAATACAGACTGGAATTTCTTGCATCGTTACATGAACCGGCTACGACGGAGTGTTTCAAAGGCAATGAATACTCACTTTAGTTGAGTGTTGGAAGGCATTTGGAGAAAAACACCACAATTAGGACGGTTAATGACCTAAACTTTGGTGGCTGAGGGAAGTCAACCTGAAAACATGCTCTAACAGTTAAATGATGGTCATTAGTGTCACTTTAAAATAAAAATAGATCTATACAATATGTTCATTTGGTCATGTGCTATTTACAGGTTTTACAAAATAAAACAAAGTTAAATACAAGGTTATTGCCCCAACGCTGGTTAATACAGGTTAGAAGAATAACTTGCAATGATAACAGATGGATGGTTGCTTGCCAACAACTGTGAAATATAATCCAGCTTTATCTTTGCAGTGCAATTTTTTGATCACACGCGTACATAACAAAATGTTCTATGTAGAAAAAAAAACACAATGTTAAAAAGAGAAAAAAAAAAAATAAGGAACTTATGGTGATAAAGCATTTGTAAGACAAGACATGTTTCTCTGTCCATTAAAAGGTTTTATTTTTAACTAGGCTGTGAAGCATAGCCCATAGGATGGGCAACAATGGGGAAAAATAAGCTGGCTACAATAAAAAATACATTAGACATTTAAATAAATAACCTTAAAAATATATGGAAGGAAAAACAATTTATCGGGGAAATCTGCACCAGCAAGAATAGGCATACCTCTTACAGAAAATCAGACGGGTGTAAACAAGAAAGGAAAAATAAATGAATACAGAAGGGGAAAACAAAATACTGACTGAGGTAGCAATTGTCTGCTTAGTGCAGAAAAAAACTGGCTTATGGCTAAATAAAAAGAAAAGCCCATTAAGACAGACAGTATAATGATATCAAACCAAATCCAAATGACCATGCAGAAACACAGATCATGCTTCATCATTTTAGCCAATTAATTTTATAAGTTCCCTAAATCTGCCAATAATTTTTTGCAGATAATGTCCATTGGATCAAATTAAATTCCTTTTCGCTTCCTTTAGTATATTTTTTTTTTCTTTTTTAATGAGAATGGAGATTATGAAACTGAACACTGTACATGCTTTTTCCATCTACAAAAAATATTTGCATAAAATAGTGTTAGTCCTCTGTACATGTCGATGAACACTACGTGAAAGTAAGAGAAAAAAGAAAAGAAAAAAAAAAAAAAAAAAAAGAAAGAGAGAAGCCTCTTGACTGCACTGCTGTCAGGAGGTTTGTGTGGGTCAAATGGGAGCCGAATGAGAATAAGACCTAGTATGAGAAACAAAACTTGCCTTCACCAGCACTATGTTCATGTGAAATTTCAGCAGAAATAGACAGTTGCTTTAAACAATAAAAAAAAAACAAAGTAAAAAAAAAAAAAACAAAAAAAAAAATAAAAAAAATAATGGGTTAAGTTAAACATTTCCATTCTGTAAAAATGTCAGTCAAGACCAAAACATTTCAGTAATGTTAGTGTCGGTGCTGTAAAGCCAGATAACCAAAGGTAAGGTAATGAACACAAACGGCCAAGAAATCCCCTCAGTGCATGCGGAAAAAGTGCACGGTTTGGCTGCAGGCTTTTCACACTCTTTACCAGGTTCCAAGTAGTTACGGGCAAAATATTTAAGTGTCTCATCCAGAAGTATAACGGGTAATGAGATTTTCAGCACCATCAACCACTGAATCAAGTTCAAAGGAGTAATCTGGAAAATAAGCTATAAACAAAAAAACAAAAACATAAATAAAAGTAAGCACAGTGCCTGCTCACATGTCTAAATTACCTAATTGTCAGAGTTGGTCCAAATTTATTCGCACATACACAAGTCATTGGAACAGTGGCCGTTGGAATGGGAGATGACGTACTGCTGACTCCACTAGTGAAAACAACAGTCATTGGACAGTGGCTGTTATTATGGACTAAAAATAGGCCGATGCTGTTGCATCGGGAGGGCAGTCTCTGTGCCTGTGTCCCCTTGTGCGCCCTCTCTCCTCTCTGTGCTGTCTCTTCCCCTGTGCGCTCTTTCTTAGGCTGGTTTCACATTACTGATTTTTTATTTCCGATGCTGTCTGATAAAAATCGGACCGCATCGGAACGATTTTGGCCCCCATGCAGCCCTATGGGCATCGGACCAAATCGGATGTGCACTAAATGGCATCCGATTTGGTCCGATCCTGTCCGATTTTTTAATCGGTGCAAAAATCGGAGCATGCTTCGATTTTTGCACCGAAAATAAAATCGGATCGGACCAAATCGGATGCCATTTAGTGCACATCCGATGTGGTCCGATGATTTTAACAAGGGGCCCTATGGAGCAGGGTCCGAGGAAACATCTGATGGTGTCCTCGGACCTGATTTTACTGTACTGAGCATGCTCAGTACAGTAAAACTACTCCTAACTGGGAGAGCAGGGTTAAAAATACAAAAAACAAACAATGTACGCTCACCTGTCCCCGAGGCCCCCGGTGTCTCCAGAGGTCGTCGTTTTCTCAACAGGACCTGCCGTGATGTCACAATCAACGTGACCGCCTTTTAACATGGTGTCACGTGACTGACATCACGGCAGGTCCTCTTCAGAAGACGACCTCTGGAGACACCGGGAGACGGCGGGGGCCTCGAGGACAGGTGAGCATATACATTTTTTTTTTTTTTAGCCCGGAAGGCAGTGATTTTATGCCAGGCATCAGAAGGGAGCCGATGCTGTCCCATTTTATCGGACAGCATCAGCTCCCTTCAAAATCATAATGTGAAGGTAGCCTTACTTGTGCCTTCTCCCTCGAGCACTGAGCCACCACACAGTGCTAACCACTGAGCCAGCTTTAAAGTCTCCCACCAATACCGCTGAGCAGCGTGGTATTGGCGGGAGATTTAAACTTGCCCTCAGCTGATCGGCTCTCGAGCCAATCAGCTGAGGGCAAGTTTAAATCTCCCGCCAATACCGCGCCTCCTCCCTGATTGGTCGCCGCTGACCAATTAGGGAGGTGCTTTGGCGGGAGATTTGAATCCCGCTCCGCTCATTGGCTGAGCGGAGTGGGATTCAAATCACACGCCAAGAGCGCTGATTGGTCGCAGCCGGTGGTGGTGACCAATCCGCGCTCTCTGTGCATGACCCCGGCTATGGCGGCGGATTTGAATCCCGGCCGCCATATAGGAATACCCGTAACTTGGGTGTTCCAATATGGCGGTCAGGGCACTTCCGCTCTGTGCAGCCAGGAGATTAGCGGCGGCTGCTTCGGCGGCGCGGTCCGAGGGAGGTGACCGTCGGGAGATAAGCGCTGCTCTCGACGGTAGCGGTGGCGCCAGTGTCACTTTCTCCCGGAGCCTGTATCGCTATCCTACAATGGCACCGCGATGAATTGCGTGATATTGACATGAGCCCCGGACGTCTGTGACAACCATTATTGGTGATTATATATTAGATGGTGGTGTACCACTTCTCACCTGACCAGGTCCGCAGCTCTTTTGATTAACTGGCTTAGCGCAATGCCTACTGTTATGGAGCGACACACCTGTAACATTACTCTATGCCAGGATGACTAATCAAGAAGACCAGTGGACGCCATTGAGTAAGAGTTAATTCTCCCTCTCCCATACCAGAAGTCACAGTCTACCGACATTGCCGATGGGGCAGGAGGTGCGAATTGATTTGCACAAACTCTGATGTCTGAAATCTGAACATACCGGCAGTGGTTCAACATAAAGAATTAGAAAATGAAGAGACATGGATAAGCAAATCGAGCCCAGAAGCCAAACGTTCTCCCATGGAGGCATCCTCAGAAGGGACTGGTTTTCAGATAAGCTACAAATAAAGAGGAAACAAAACAATTAGAGGCGAGTAATACTATCGAACTTTTCTACTTCTCCATATCAGAGAAATAAATATATACTAAATATATTCATCTAGCAACAGATTGAAGCACAGAATCATGAAATCCAGAAACCCAACACTGCATGCTGGTATCCATACAAATGAAGAGACGCTCCTGTACCATTTTTACAAGTTACATCTAGCAAGAATGACTTCCAAGTTTTAATTCATATTCAATAAAAAAGTATTTAATAAGCAAAAAGGTACATCTTGGAACTAGTAATTTGCAAAAGTGGTTACCTGTTCAAAGCGTTACACATTTCAATAGTAACTAGGACAGACAATGCCATGGTCATTGGGTATGGAGATTCGAAGACTTCGCATGAAACGTTTGCAAACTCTGGGTTGTCTTCCTTGCACTGAAGAAAGTGGCTCTAGAATGAGAAATCAGTTTATGTAAGGATTACCAATCACATGACTTGCAATACCCTCCTTCCACAATGGAGTCTAATGATTTTACTCTTTGAACAGTGTGCAGTAAATCCTTAAATTCAATTTCTCAATTTTCATATAAATAAAATGTTGAGATGAATACCAGTTGGTAGTAAGTAACTCTTGGTCCATCGTCAGCTGCAATAAACCACCAGGCTGCTGCTCCAACTGTAGCTGCACCAACATAACCTGTTTAATAGAGAAACATGACCCATGAGACCCATTCAATCAATGTATTCAAACCTTTGATTCCATTTCAGTTGTGGCCTATTTAGTCACAGTACAGAGGGAAAAATATAAAACACATCAAGAACTGTTAATGTGGAGCAAACAAGATTTGGATGAAAGCCATTCACTTCTTTATAATATTAGGGAGATGAAGCAAACTTACATCCAATCGTAAGGTAACGAAAGAATAGCCAGCCACTGATCAGAGGTTCCTTGGGATTACGTGGTGGCTTGTTCATGATGTCCAGATCCGGAGGATTGAAGCCCAGTGCAGTGGCTGGGAGGCCTCTGTTACCAGATTTACCCACAGTAGTTGAACAGGAATTAATGCCTCTGGGAATCCAAGAGCGGCAGTCAGAAAATGCTAAAAAACAAAAAACAACACAATGAATGAAAAATATATCGATGGCACAAATAGTAACATCTAAGGGATCTCAAAGAAATACTGAATTTTTTACACCATCTGCCTCCTGCTGACACTAAGCTGAAACTGGCTCCAGCTTGAGGGTGTATGCTGCAGAGGAGGGGCTAACTTTTCTTGTGTCTACTTAGTGTCAGCCTTCTAAAGACAGTAGCATAACACCATGGTCTGTGTCCCCCAACGAAGGCGAGAGAGAAACTGAATTTTTTACACTAGTGTGTAAACCTGGCAACCATACAGCAACCAAAATATTCTTTAATTAAAAGCTCAATACATACCAAACCACTTCTCCAACATTGGAAGAAATGAGGTATCGGATGAATTGCTTCATGTTGTTGTAAATTGCACGCCCTTCTTCAAAGCAGCTACAATAGTGGAGAAGTTGTCATCAGCAAGAACCATTTCGGAGGCAGTTTTAGCAACTGCAGTGCCAGATCCCATAGCTATTCCAATCTCGCTTTTTTAAGAGCAGGGGCATCATTTACACCATCACCAGTCTGAAAGGATAGAATGATTGCTTATTCACACTTGTAACCTAACAGCATCAAAATATATCTCACAAACTAGAAAAGCAACTCTAGATATACAGTGAACACGAGCAGATCAATCTACTGAATTACCCATGATGCAGTACACCTTTTCCAGTGGTCCATAAAGATATACTCCCAGGCACCACAGCAGCTTGGACCACAAAATGCTGTGTGTGAATTTAGCTTAAATTTGGAAACAGAAGCTTTTTTATGATGAAGGTGGTGAAAAATGAATTCCAGATCTCACCCCAATGCTTTGTACCATTTTATAAATGTATGGTTCCAGCAGAACAAGTCTACATTGAATACAAAAAAAAAAAAAAAAAAAAAAAAAAAAAACTAGTCCTCTGAACTTACCATCGCTGTAATTTCATCAAAAGACTGTAGAAATTCAACAATTTTTGATTTGTGTGACGGCTCTACCCGGGCAAAGCATCGTGCATTCATGCAGGCATCCCTCTGTGCAGCTGGAGAGAGCTCATCGAACTCACGACCAGTGAAAGCCCTTTCGGAAACATCTTCATCTTCACGGAAGATACCAATACGTCGGCAAATTGCTACTGCTGTTCCCTTGTTATCGCCAGTAATCATGATCACACGAATGCCAGCCTGCCTGCACATTTTTACTGAAGCTGCCACCTCTGTTCTTGGAGGGTCCAACATACCAACGCAGCCAACAAATGTCAGATTGACCTAAAAATGGAGATGCCAAAAGAAATATATATTTTCATTAATTTATTTTTTAAATAATACATTTTACTGGAGCCCAAGGATGAATCACCCCATTTCTACAGTTGTACTGAACAGCGCAAGTCAGCCAGTTACACAGATCTGGTTTAGGTAAAGCATATGCATTATATAGTCAGGGAAAGAAACATCTGCAGCAAACATAGTGTCTAGTCACCAGCTAGCAATTAGTCATGGTAATTAGGTGGAATCAAAGGTAATGCAATACTTAGAAACTTCTCACCTCATAATTAATAAAATTGGAAGATTCTTCCAGATTCATTTCCTCCTTCCGGGGAGGGCTGTCATGTGTTGCCAATGCCAAGCAGCGCAGGGTGTCTCTGCCAGTTCCCCACTCTCTGATCACACTCATTATCTTCTGTTTAATTCCTGCAGTCAAAAGTACTTTTCCGTTACCGACACGGATATGGGTACAGCGATCAATTAAGCCTTCAGGGGCACCCTAAAAAAAAAAAAAAAAAAGTGAGAATGTTTGGAGTTTCATTCATACTTTCCTACATAACATTAGTACGTCATCAATTATAAAACTTCATCTTCAATTACAAGCTCCTCTTTCATACCCTACATATCAGCAAACTGTCATTATCACACCTGCTCGCATTTGTATCATTTTTTGTTCTATACACTCATGATTTGACAAGGGGTTAAACATTACCTTTACAAACATTTTGTTCATGTTGGTACGACTTGGTTTATTTGGCGTGCAGTACACAGACATGGATTTTCTATCTCTTGAGAACTCCAACGTGAATTCCTTCTTCATGAGTTGCTTTATAACCTGAAAATATGGATTATGAATTACGACAAGTTTTCTTAATCAAGATTCATCCATCCTTAATTCTAGAAACAGTATAGACCGGGCAAAGGACAGCACACTGTATGTAGAGAAGAGGCATCAGCAGTTAAGACTTGTGGTCTCAAATGATCAAATACAGAATGCTTTATCTCACTCCTAGGGGTTCTTAAAAGAGAAGTGGAGAGTTTGCGCTGTGGCCTTGTTCTTATATACTCTTACAGGTGAGGAAACCATTCGTTACTTTCTAACAAGATACATTATTGCAGTATCTCTGCTTGGGTATAATTAAAAAGCAACCTACCGAGTTACAAGCATTGGCACGCTCAATTCTGGACAGTCCCTTCAGATCTGTGTCAAACACATTCATTTTTTCCACTAAGCAGGTAAGAGCAGTCTCTGTGGCTTCACCAACTTTCTCATAAACTCCTTTAACCTATATTACCAGGGAAAAAGAAAAAAAAAAAAAAAGGAGAAGCTGAAAACAGTTCTGCACACAGCAATTCTCATTTTCCCGGGCCATGATTCTTTCAGTATGTTTGATGTATCCATTGTATTGAGAAGGTTGCCCAGTTAGCATAAAGTGGGAACGTTGGATGCAACCATGCCATTAAATAGTTTTCATATATTCTACAGCATTAAACCAGTATAAAATATTTTGAATCATCATACAAACCTCATTAAAGTCCAAAGATGAATCATTGCAAAGTGCACAAATGGTGGCAAGCTCAACCAGTCCTTCATACTGGTGACATTTCACGAGTTTGTCATCTTTTAGCCTAACAGAGTACATGGAAAGAAAAATTTATGAGAAGACAAGGTTTTATATACAATTTTAGGTTTCAGATAGGTTTGCAGGGCAGGATCAGGCTAGCTGACTGTTTTAGGAGTTTTCTGGAAAGGTATAAAATTAGGCAGAAAAACATGTTGGCAAATGACAAAGTGTTTAAGATGTATATCGGCAGTCACATGATGGGATTGGAATTGTAAAACACTGGAATCCAAATATTGTATATATTACAAACTGTTGGGATTCCTCATATTAGACTCCCTGCATAATTGTACATCTGGCCCTGAAAACCCCTTAAGGGAACCTGACCTCGAAAAATGACCCCCAGCCTCTTTTAACCTGTCCCTGCAGCATGGGATACATTTCTAGCCATCACCATGTGTGTAAAGCGCTTTTGGAAAGTTTATAAAAGTTGTATTTATACCTTATGATCTCGGCTTCTCATTATTTGAAAAGCCGCAAAAGGTATCCTTCTGCTTCTGCCCGCTGCCTGCGTGTCAATTATTCACGCCCAGATGGGCGTGCTAGGGGCGCAGAGGGCATGTGCTTGTGGTGAAGGGGCGCTAAAGCCGATATGACAAAAATTGTGTCATGTACGGCTTTACCTCGTCAGTACACCCATTACTGTGCCACGACACCTCGCGCATGCGCAATCGGCATCACAAGGTCGTCAGTACACCCTAATGGGTTGTACTGACGTGGTAAAGCCGGATAGGACACGATTTTCGTCATATCAGCTTTTAACACGCAGGCGGCGGGGAGAAGAAGAGAGGAACGCCTTTTGCAACTTCTCAAATAATGAGAAGCCGCAGATCATAAGGTATAAATACAACTGTTATAAACTTTCCAAAAGCGGTTTACACACAAAGGGATGGCTAGAAATGTATTACCATGGTGCAGGGACAGGTTAAAAGAGGCCGGGGAAAGGGGGGGGGGGGGGGTAGAAAGTCATTTTTCGAGGTCAGGTTCCCTTTAAAAATATACATGGTGATTGATAGAACCAATTACTTATATGAAAAGGCTATGTACGCGCCTAGTATTTTTTACGATTTTCCTTGCAGATTTTTTAAAATTTGCAAGGGAAAATGTGTGCCAGTGAAGTCAATGGGAATTCTTAAGTGCTGTGCCACCTTCAGATTTTTTTTCCTTGCAGATTTTGGTGCAACATGATTATTCTTTGTGTTTTTCTCAAACTATATGATAGAAACAAGTGGAAAAAAAAAACCATACAAAAATGCAACAAAAATTGTAAAAACGCAAAGTTTTTCCTGCCAGGAGATACAGATGTGGTGCAGAAATAATCTGCTATGTGGGCACATAGGTTACTCTTTAGGCTAATTCACATGAAAAAAAAAAAAGCAACTTTGTGATACCGTATATACTCGTGTATAAGCCGACCCGTGTATAAGCCGACCCCCCTACTTTAGCCCCCAAAACCTGGGAAAACCTATTGACTCGCGTATAAGCCGAGGGTGGACCCCAGCACAGGTATACAGCCCCCAGAATTGTGGTATACAGCAGCCCCCAGCACAGGGGTACACAGCAGCCCCCAGCACAGGGGTACACAGCAGCCCCCAGCACAGGGGTACACAGCAGCCCCCAGCACAGGGGTACACAGCAGCCCCCAGCACAGGGGTACACAGCAGCCCCCAGCACAGGGGTACACAGCAGCCCCCAGCACAGGGGTACACAGCAGCCCCCAGCACAGGGGTACACAGCAGCCCCCAGCACAGGGGTACACAGCAGCCCCCAGCACAGGGGTACACAGCAGCCCCCAGCACAGGGGTACACAGCAGCCCCCAGCACAGGGTACACAGCAGCCCCCAGCACAGGGGTACACAGCAGCCCCCAGCACAGGGGTACACAGCAGCCCCCAGCACAGGGGTACACAGCAGCCCCCAGCACAGGGGTACACAGCAGCCCCCAGCACAGGGGTACACAGCAGCCCCCAGCACAGGGGTACACAGCAGCCCCCAGCACAGGGGTATACAGGGTTCCCGACGGCCCCCGGCAGTGGTATACAGCCCCCCCGCCTAGTACCGGGCCCCCATGCTGCGGCACAGCATACAGTAGCTCATACATTACCATCTCCTGCAGCGCGCGGCTCCTCCATCTCCCGCCCGGCTTGTTGCTGTAGTGTCATGTGACGAGCGGACGCGCCAGTCACATGACACTACAGGAAGATGCCGGCTGGGATATGGAGGAGCCGCGCGCTGCAGGAGATGGTAATGTATGAGCTACTGTATGCTGTGCCGCAGCATGGGGGCCCGGTACTAGGCGGGGGGGCTGTATACCACTGCCGGGGGCCGCCAGGGGCTGTGTGGGGCAATATGCACTGCATCCCCTTGCCGGGGATGGACAGGGGGATGCGTGCATATTAATGAGGCGGGCCCACGTGACCGCGCGGTGTCACTGCAGCCCCCTCCTGCCTCCTCCTGCCCCCAGTCAGAGCCCCAGTCCCCGTCACACTCAGCACACACTATATACTCGTGTATAAGCCGAGGGGGGACTTTTCAGCCCAATTTTTGGGCTGAAAAAGTCGGCTTATACACGAGTATATACGGTATATCCAAGGCTGGGTTCACATTGCATTAATGTTTCTGTTGTAACGGACAGCCTAACTATCCGTCGTAACAGAAACCAAAAGTGGCATTTTGAGGCATTTTTTGAGCACATACATTTTTGCCATCTAAAAAATGTAAACGCTATATGGAGACAGACAGATAATAGGATAACTAGCTTTACCAGTCTCTCTGTTCTCTCTGCAGCCTTCAGATTGCTGGGTGAATATTCATGAGCTTAATAAGCGGCACCAGAAGTGGGGCGTGGCCCAGCCAGCGATGTGAGCGGTTAAGGTTCAGGATATTCCGCAGCACGTCACCGCTACAGAAGTATAGGAGTAACGCCGCTAACAGGTCAGTGCCCAGTTTTCATTTCTATACATAGCTCAGAGTTCTCCCGTCTGCAAATCTGCTTGTTGGCTGCGACCGCCTCTTTGCTGGGTCTTGTTTATGCTAAAATCGGACATGACAGATCCCTGGTTCCCGTGGGTGCCACCGCAGCTATGTGGGACGCGAGCATGACCCGCAGAAGACAGCGGGATGTCGGCTCAGCGGCATTCAAGATGGCGCAGAAGCCCTGGAGGACGTGGCCAAAAAAAATGCGGCCTGCGCCAGGAGGATGGTGGCGTCGGCCCGCCTAGAAAGGTTTGCAAGGGTGGCAGATGATAAACAGGCCATAAAGGTCAGCGGGATCTGGAGGCAGGGGCAGAAGAGGAGGAAGAAGAACTAGAGGTGACCCGGCATGAAGACACAGGGAAGAAAATGCAATGCTGCAGGCCCTCAGGGAGAAGCGGCCAGGAAGAGGGGCTGTTACTGGTAGTTCTGAGCCCACTATTAAAGATGTGCATGCTATAGTGAGCTTCTGCAAGGAGACCCTAACTACCTTAACACAGCAAGAGCACGGTCTTCAGTCTGAGATGCTGAATATTAAAGTCTCCATGCATAAAGCAGATGTCCAGACTGCAGTGCTGACCCTCTTTTCAACCTGTCCAGAGGACCAAATAGATAAACTACAGAAAGCACAGAAACACTATGCCAAACAACTGTGTGAGGTTACTGCTTAGAATGAGGATCTTGAAAACCGCTCTCGGCGGAACAGTATCAGAATTGTAGGGGTCCCAGAAAAAGCAGAGGGCTCTAACCACATGGACTTTATTGAGAAATGGTTGTTGGGAGAAAATTGGAGCTGCCACACTAAGGTGTTTGTCATCGAGAGAGCACACAGAGTGCCCATGAGACCCCTGCCTCCTGGATTAGGTCTTTGCACCATCTTGGCAAAAATACTAAATTACCGTGACAGGGATGCTATATTGAGGAAAAACCAGGAATGTCGAGGATATGATGATCAATGAGCAACAGATCTCCAATTATTCTAACTATTCAGCAGCAGTGCAAAAATGAGGATGAGGTTTGTGGAAATGAAAAGGCGACAGTGGCCTGGGACTGGAATATTCCATGCTATATCCCGCAAAGCTGAGGGTTGTTGCCTTCGAGAAAGTGCACTTTTTTCAATCACCAGAGGAAGCTACAGAGTGGCTTGACCATAACAAAAAACTGATAGATACTGGAGCAGGCTGAGAGAGGACAGCATGTGACTTTCTTTTTCATGAGCTCCCTTTAGGTCATTTTTGAAAACTTGTCTTTTTTTCATTTTTGGACTGGCAATTACCGATAGCGCCAGTTATTGCATTGTGGCAGCTGTGGCAAGGGGATTTTTTCCTTTTTTTGCAGCTCACCGAGTTAGACTTTGTTCCAAGTTGAAATGTTTACTAAAGGTGGAAGGGGTAAGACGGGCGAAGTGTATTATTGTGTTATACTTTAATATCTAAGCATCATTGGCTGAGGGACAAGCAGCGTAGATGGTGAAGGAGGCTGGGTCAAGGGATTTTACCCACTCTCACAAAGAGGGAAGCTAACTGGTGGTGGTGGTGGGGGGGTGAGAGGGTAAGGAGGAAGATTCAGAGCATTAGTTAGAATACTGGGAATGTTTGGTTTCAGGGGGGGGGGGGGGGGGGAGGTTAGTTGGGGAAGGGATTGTAAATGGCAAAGTATGAAATCTCCTTGGAAGTTGTAGGAGAACTTTGTTCCATCATGGCCGGAATAGTTCGGATAATATATTAGAAGATCAGGGGTCTGGCTAATAGGACTGAGAGAGCAGCAGTACTACATCATGCTTTCTTGCATAAACCGTCCATATTGTGTCTGCTGGAGACTCATCTAGCTAAAGAATAAACCAGTGTTTTATCTAGACGCTGGATTAGGCATGCTTATCGTGCTACATACTCCAACTATGCGAGGGGGGTGGGGGTGGGTCTGTCCTGGTTCACACTTGTCATTTGCAGTGTATTTTCCACCACCATATTCAGATGCAAAGATGCAGTAAATTTTGGAGTTTACTAAAAACAGGGTGGGCGTACAAATACTAGTGATTGGAGATATGAACAATATTCTTCATCGAGTGGTAGATAAGAATAAATGAGTTATGGGAGGCAATGAGGGTGATGGGGATACACCCTTTGCATAACAGATTAAGGAGGTTGGTCTTGTGGATGGTGATGAATGTGAATGTGAGATGTTATTCGTGTTTCTCCTCCTCTCATGGATCTATGCCAAGAATAGATATCGCACTGGGGGATAGATTAATGAATTCCTGATTTAAGACAGTGGATTATTTACCTAGGGCGGTCTCAGATCATAAGCCGGTAGAAATGGTCATATGTCCTAGATTGGGAAGTGGAAGTCGCAGTGGGGAGTGGAAGGTTCTTCCTGCCTGGTTGAAATCGCTTGATATGGGCAAGATCGCGGTGGAGGTGGAGAACTTTTTCAGAGAGAATGATGGGAGTGCATATGTTGATGTAGTTTGGGATACTATGAAGGCCTTTCTCCGGGGTTTGTTTATTAGGGATATATCTAAATGTAGATGAACTTCGGGTGCTGGAGAACCTGAGGGTGGGAGAGTCGGCCCCCCCCAAGATGCAGAGAAACCTTAAACATGTGCAGGATATAGTAGATGAATTTCATTTGCAAGGCGCTAAGAAGAGACAGGAGTTTCAGAGGGTCTCATTCTATGTGAATGGTGAGAAGGTGGGACATCTTTTGTCGGTAATAACTGCAGCTCAGAGGGACTCTTCATATGCGGATAGTATGTATGATGCTAGTGATACGTTGGTATTCATTATGGAGGATATCCTAAAAATTTTTAGGAACTTCTCAACTGGCTGCCTGCAGGGCTGAGATTTACAGGTTTCTAGATGAAGTGAGGTTGTCAAAGCTCAGGGTGGTGGATAGAGTTTAGAACTCCCATTTACTGTGGATGAGTTGGAAAAGGTGCTGGCCTCCTTGGTGAATGATAAAGCCCCTGGGGCAGATCGATTGCCGACGGAAATCTATAAGCAACTTAAAGATGCAATATTGTCTAGATTGCGGGAGGTATTCCTTGGTGCCCTGGAGGAGGGGAGGCTGCCAGAATCCAATAAAGAAGACACAATTGTGGTTTTACCCAATGAAGATAAAAGATGTGAGAAGACCGGAGTCCTATAGGCCCATTTCACTGCTGTCAGTAGATACTAAGTTGCTACCAAAAGTTACCAAATAGGTTGGTGGGGGTGATCACCGCTGTGATTATCTGGATCAATCTGGCTTTATGCCTAATAAATTGATGGCCATCAATCTGAGGAGATTGTTTTTAAATATACAGCTGCCTGCGGATAATGCTGGGCGTAGAGCTGTGGCATCTTTAGACACCCATAAGGCGTTTGACAGTGTGGAATGGGACTGTGGCTGGTTCTTGAATGGATGGGCTTTGGACCAGTGTTTGTCTCGTGGGTGTGGTTGCTTTATTCCTCTCCTGTAGCACGCATACGGGTAAATGGAGAAAGGTCGGATAAATTTGAGCTTACTAGGGGAACTCGTCAGGGGAGCCCCCTCTCTCCATTGTTGTTTGCCATTGCAATTGATCCACTTGCTGCTCATATTTGGGAAAAAGTGGCGGTGGAGGAGAAGACTGCACTCTATGCAGATGATGTCCTTCTCTTCTTGCAGGATCTCGGGGAGTTCTTGAATCAGACGATGATGGTAGTGGAGAGGTTTGAGAGAATGTCGGGACTTAAGATTTACTGGGACAAGTCTCACCTTATGATGGTGGATAGCGACTCTCGGTGAACTGGAGGAGGGTGGTTCTACTAGACAAGTTGGTAGGTCAATTTAAATACTTAGGTATACAGGTTACTGGGTACATGAGACTGAATGTGCTCCCATTGATGGCTAAATTGAGGGACTAGCCAACGATGCTCTGGGGATAGGGCAGACATTCTACATATGATGTGGTCCTGCCCTAGCCTGCAGGCCTTTTGGGTGCAAACCCTTGATTTGACTCGAGATGTTTTGGGGGTGGATATCCTGAGGAAACCATTTGGTCTGTGTGCTGGGGTGTATGGAGGACGTCGCCATGGACCATATACCTAGAATATTGTATGCAGCCAGGAAGCTCATAACAGCCCATTGGCTGGATGACAAACCACCTATCAGACAGGAATTGGTCAATAAAATTAACTTTACTATCAGGATGGAACAAAATATTTATATTAAAAGAGGACAACATGAGCAGTTTGAGAATGTGTGGGGTGGATGGATGGACTGTCCAGGGCTAGCCTCGACTACACTGCTAAGAGAATGGACACACCAACCTAGAGGTCCCCAACCTTCTTATCTAGTGCTGTAGGAAAAATTGAGATCAGACGCCTTATGTATTTTACTGTGTGATGATGTATTTGATGCTTGCTATGGGATAGAAGGGGGGTTCTGAGGGGGAGGTGGGGGGTTGTACACTGAATGACTATAGATATATGGTCTGGTAAATATGGTCTGCTTTCACATTTGTTATATGCCACAAATATTTTGTAGTGTTACTTAAAGTAAGTAAATAATTCTAAATAATTCTAAAAAAAAAAAAAAAAAATTGAGGGACAAGGCTCAAACTTGATGTAAACTGTGTCTCTCTCAGTGGTGGGCAGGACAAATTCGTCTAAAATGGTACTTATGCATAAACTTTTGTATGTTTTGCATAATTCACCGATGTGGCTCCCTTGGGGGTTGTTTCAGAGGCTTAGCTCTATCATCAGAGACTTGGTCTGGGGAGGACATCAACCCAGAATAAAATTGGAAATTTTGCAGAGACCTAAGGAGGAAGGAGGGCTTGCTCTGCCTAATCCTTGAATCTATTTTCCGGCATCTTAAGGCCCAGTTACACACACAGATATCTGTGCAGATATTGTTCGCAGATCTCTGGTTGCAGTGAAATCATGGACACATTGTTCCATTTTGTGACCGTGTACAAATTGAACAATGTGTCCATGATTTCACCGCAACCAGAGATCTGCGAACAATCTCTGCACAATTATCTGTGTGTGTAACTGAGCCTTTAAGGGCCTGTCACACGTGTCAATGTCGCCCGCGATATCGCTCATGCGTCACAAATTATTAATCGCCTGAGCGATGTGGAATTATCGCAGGTAAGATGTCACTCGTATCAATATGACCCAGCGATGCGATGATATCGCCATCTTGCGAGCGATTTTATTTAGTCGCTTGTACGATGTCAAAATAGAAAATACGTCGCTGAGTTTAGTGTCACACGCAGCGATGCACAAGGTCTACTGAGCGATGAGCGACAGGTTTTACGTCTGGCAGTGAAACCTGCGATCGGCGATCAGCGACATATCGCTGGTTGCATCGCTTGGTCACACGCTTCAATGTCGCTCCTGCGTCACTTTTACGTCGCTCGAGCGACTGAAAATCCGTGACGTACGAGCGACATTGACAGCGATATCGACGCGTGTGACATACCCTTTAGTCTCAACATATTACAGGGTGGGTATCACAGGCTGGGCGGAACTCAGTGCAGGCTCTGTTAGAGCAAGTGGTACGGAGAGTTCCTTTGGTACAGGACTTAGAAGCTGGTGGTTTTGGTAGATTGGGTAGGAAATTTCCTACCCAATGTATCTGGTGCATAGGTTATGGACTAGAATTTAAAATAAAATTAGAGAGGTGAGCGGACTGACAATTTATACTCATCTGGAGGAATGACAATTTAGTTGAATTTAATAAACAGGGAGGACAGAAAGTATGGGTACAGAAGGGATTATGCTATATGTCACAGTTGATAATAAATCAAAATTTGAGATTTGAGGCTTTACAGGAAGAATTTTGGATATCAGAGTCCAGCACGTGCTTAGACAACAAAGACGTGTGGGTAGCCTTGGGGTGCAAAAGGATATTGTTCTGGATTATATTTGTGGAGAAGGAAACACAAGAGGGGTGATATCAACTTTATACAAAGACTTATTACACACATTTTTATTGAGACCCCCGATTCGTGCCAGAGACAAATGGGAAGATGAGATTGGGGTGTTAGATTATGAAATTTGGGAGACTGTCCTGGAGTACATTCTGAAATTGTCATTGAGTGAGCCGGGAAAGTTGTCTCAATTATATACTGTACATTGAGTAAATACATCTCCTGTATTTTTGCATAGGGTGGGTGTGAAGCACATCTGAGTGCCCGAGATGTCTGAATGCGGATGGAGGTATCTTGCACATGTTGTGGGTGTGCACAAGACTTCAGGCATTCTGGATGGTTATGCTTAGTTTGATTGAAGGAAGCTATGAGTGCGTAGTGCCCCAAACCCCTTTGTGTGTGTGCATTGTTACATTGAGGAAATTACTATAAATAATTCACAGAAATTGGCAGTGGCTAGGTTATTATATAGAGCTAGGAAAGTGATTGCTAGATGTTGGATCAGGGCCAAGCCCCCTTCCAGGAAAGCATACCTTCACCAAGTGGAGTACACAATACGTATGGAGGAAAGTATATATCAGAAGAGGAATGGGACAGTGGTATTTGACAAAATTTGGACTGCGGGGAAGGGGTGATAATACCAGGATTTGACAATGGGTAGATTTTTTAAATTATACAGACCCAAGAAAATCGGCTTCTATCTAGCTGTATGGTGGTCACATTGTGAATTACTTTCACTACATGAAGCTGTAAAATTGAGGTTGAATGGGGATAAATGGCATACTTGCTTTTAACAAAAAGGGGGGGGGGGAGGAATTTATCTTTCTAGATTTGGTTATGCCATATGTAATCTTGGGAAATTATCCAATTGCCTCTTTTGTTGATGTGAGTTGATGCAAGATTCTGTGTGGATAAATAAAATGTATCCGATTTAAGAAAAAGCAGCACCGGAAGCAGCAGAGAGTGGGGAGACTGACAATGCTAATCCAGCCTACCAGCCATCGCAAACGCAATGCTGCAGATTTGTACAAATCTGTAGCATTGAGTTATATTGTGTGTTTGTTTTCTAATGGACTGAAAAACGCTGAAGTCCACATGTGCATTTCAACAAACACATACTTGCAAATGCATGCCTATTGTGGCTTGCGTTAGTATGAGTCTGTTGAATGGAGGCCCTATGGAAGTCAGTTGCATAGCGTTTGTGCTGCTGTCAAACGGATCTGTTAAGTGGACCACACAAATGTAATGTGAACCTAGCCTCATCAGAATAATCAGTTTTTTTTTCCGCCTCTTGGAATGATCTTTCATTCTCAATTCGGAGGTAAAAATCTGCATTCAGTGAAGACATTTTTAGATAACATATCAGTTGGAGGCTTTGAAATTCTATGGAGAGAGGAGGGAGACCAAGATACAGACGTGAGTATCACAGAACGTATGAGCAGCCAGTATCATCTCCTAGTTTAAATATTTGAATTACAGTGTATACTTGAGTATAAGGTTACCTTCGCACTACGATTTTGTGCGGTCCGTGGGGATCCTTGTTTTTTTCAGGATCCCCCGGACAGTCAGGGATCCCTGCATTCGGATTGCAAAAAGCCATCCTTTTCCGAATCTATGCAGGATCAGTGTGGATCCTGTGGTCCCTCCGTCTCTTCCTGCTTGTCCTTCCTCACTGTCCTTACCCCTGTCCTTGTCAACTGATCGGCTCGGTGACGTCACAAGAGGTCCTGCTTCCAGATGGAGACGGTTGCATTCCCGGAAGCACTGGACAAGTGAAGAATCCTCCAGATGGAGATTTATTATTTTTTAAATGCCGGAGGGGGGAGGAGAGAACAGGGGGGAAAGGAGAGCAGGGGAGAGTGGAGATGGAGGAAGGATGAGCAGGGAGAAGCAGGGCTATGTACTGAGCACTGCTTGTGGGCATGCTCAGTAAATAACAACAGGGGAGGGGTGTTAGGGCAGGGGGAAGTGGAGATGGAGGAAGGATGAGCAGGGAGGAGCAGGGTTATGTACAGAGCACTGCTTCTGGGCATGCTCAGTACATAACGGAGCAGACATCGGATCTGATGTGAACACAGATCCGATGTCCATAGGCTCCCATGGTATCTGAATACTCACTGCCACGGATCCGTGGAGTCCAATTTTAGTCACAGACACCATAATCGCAGCAGGCTATGATTTTGGCTCCGTGACTAAATTGGACAGCAACGAATGGTGCTAAAGTAGGATGCCAATAGGGACAAATCTGAGCCCATCCGTTGCCCATAGAGATACATGGGAGGCAAAATCGGATCCGTGTGTATTAGTTTTGAAACAGATGCACACAGATGCACAAAAATCATGATGTGAAGCCAGCCTAAGCAGAGTTTTTCAGCACATTTTTTGTGGTGAAAAAGCCCCCCCATCGGCTTATATCTTGAGTCAGAGTCAGTGAACAGTATTTGCTATAGGGAGCTGTGACTGGGGGTTGGAGCAGTCAGGAGCAGTCTGCAGAAGCAGCGGGTGGTCACATGAGTCCGCTCATTAAGCTAATTTAATATTCACTGCATCCCCCCAGCACTGAAGCCGGCGCTGAGAGGCGGGCAAGGGGAGCGGCACATATTACATTAGACCAAGTATACTCACTCCCCCCCATTCTGGTTCATGGTCCCCCATCCCAGCGTGAACACACACACAAATGAGAAATAAACAATTTAACCCACCTCTCCATCGCTCCCAGCACTGCAGTGTTGTCCTGACTATGCTGGTATCTGATCATGTGACCGGTGCAGGACAGTGACGTCATTGCTGCGCACGCTGCTCACATGCCCGGACAAGATGACCGAAGGACACCACGGTGTTGCATGTGAGCGATGGAGAGGTGGGTTAAATAGTTTAGTTTTTTGTTTGTGCATGCGAGGATGGGGAAGGGGGGGCTATAAACTAAGATGAGGGGAGGCGCACATATAAAAGGTATATTAGATATACCATTCCTTATGCTTTCAACTAGCAACAATTACACCTATCTTAGAGAAGCCATCCCCCAACCCCACTTCTACATCCAGCTACCGGCCCACCATATTCCTGCTCCCATTTGCTTCCAAACTTCTCGAAAAGCATGTCCATACTGTACTCTCATCCCACCTCTCATCCAACTCTGATTTGACAACCCTCAATCCGGCTTCCGCCCCCACCAAAATTACTAACTACTTACTCACGGCCAAAGCCAACAGACAGTTCTCCATCCTGTTCTTCAAACTGCACATCCAAGCCCTTGCCACCTCCAACTCAAGAATATTTCCAGAATCTGTCCCTTCCTCAACTCTCAATCTACTAAACTACTAGTGCATGCAATCATCTCCCGACTCGACTACTGCAACCTCCTACTCTGTGGCCTTCCTGCTAACACTCTTGCACCTCTCTAATCGGTCCTTAACTCTGCTGCCCGACTAATCCACCTCTCTCCTCGCTATTCCTCTACTTCTCCTCTCTGCAGATCCCTCCACAATTCCCAATCGTATCCAATTCAAACTACTAACACGGACTTACAAAGCCGTCCATAATCTGTCCCCCTCATATATCTCTGAGCTAGTCTCCCGATATCATCCAACTCAATCTTTGATCCTCCCAAGACCACCTTCTTTCCTCCACACTTGTAAGCGCCTCATCTAACTGCCTGCAACACTTCGCTTGAGCATCCCCCATTCTCTGGAATTCTGCACCCCAAAATGTCCGACTACCCCCTACACTTGGAACCTTCAAGTGGAACCTGAAAACCCATTTCTTCAGAACAGCCTACAGCCTGCAATGACCACAATGCCACCTCACCACCACTGAACCCGGTGCTCCACCTCCATCAGAGCAGACCCAACCTACTGTCTCTCTCTCCATTGCCCTGTAGAATGTAAGCCCACAATGGCAGGGTCCTCTCCCCCCTCTTTCAATCTTAGTTTGTTCATTGCATTTTCAACTTGTGTGTATGTAACCCTCTCTCATGTACAACACCATGGAATCAATGGTGCTCTACAAATTAATAATGAGAGGGGGCCATGTACCAGGCTGGGGAATGATGGCCATATACAAAGATGGGGGGCTGCTGCATTTCCCACTTAAGGCTTATATTCGAGTCAATGTTTTCCCATTTGTTTGTGGTAAAATTAGGTGCCTCAGCTTATATTCAGGTTGGCTTATACGGTATATAAAAACAATACATAAACAAAAAATTAAAAAAAACGAGTTACTGTGTAATTTGAAGCTATGTTATGGATGGTAACTAAAGCCCTTAACATAAATTGTCTTCACTATCGTCTGCAGGTTATTGTACATTCAAAACTATTCCTCAGACATAAAATGCCAGTGTAAATATTGTTTTCATAGAAGAGAAATTTAAAAATGAATAGTCTAACTTTCATAGCATATCCATGAATTATCTGATCGATGGAAGGCCCACCCACTCATAAGAGCAAAAGTGAGGGAGATATTTATCCTGTATGACAGTCAATGTGGCAAATACAGCAAGGTTGGTGAAGGACATGCTTGAGCTATGCCAGTCTTTAGTATATGGTACTGAATTCATCAAGAAGCACACGCCACTTAATTCTGTGCCTCCGAGTGGCTTGAGCCAGCACTTTCAATTAATATGACATGTGGGCATTATCACACCCCAACAGACCATTTTGACAGAGCGAATCCAAACAGATTTTTTAGAGCTGTTACAACTTTTTGCATCAAAGCTTTGAGTAATAGGCCTCAAAGAGCACTTCTTGTTGGCCATTCCCTTCCACCCTCTTAATCTTTGGTTTCAATGGAGATTAAGTATTCTTCTCTTTTTACTTTTATAGTAGTTGTAGGGTACATAGGAATCATATTCTTGTGATCACAGTTATGGTGTATTCTATGGGTATTGTCAGAGCATTGCTTTCATTCTATGAGAATATCCTATTATAGACATTAGCCAGAGAAAAGCACTGGAAAAACAGCTGGAATGACACCAAAAGAAAGCTTGATAAAAAAAGACAAAGTTAACAAAAATAAAAATGACAAGTATACTGAAAACAGCAAAGGAGGAAAACAGCAAAACAAAATATAAGACTGAAGCCAAAGAGTGGAGCTGAAAAGACTTACACTTCTCCCATGGGGGCATAAGTGGAGCCGGTGACTGAAAACTCATTCAGAAAACAATTATCACCTTCAACTCTATCAACAACAAACATCTGGAAGAAGATGGGAAAAAAACAAAATGGATTAGTACGGGGTATTTTGTGTTGCTCCCTCTTCAATATTTCTGTATGAGAACCACTAGAACCAGAAAATGCTTAGATTTCAGTTTGTCCAACAATCATTGATGCATTTTGATACATTATTTGAGCCATGTCCCCACTGTAGTTTTGCTTCATACAATAAGGGGTGGACTGCACAGAACTCTATTACTGCAGTCTAGATCCAGAACATGAGACATAGTTCCAGATATTGAAGCACATGAGTAAAGCAGCGAGACCTTACATCCAGGCCTCAATACTAAACCATAGCAGCAGATAACAGCCCCAAGCCAAGCTCACACATTTACAGTCACAATATTTCAGTTTAAATGCAGCAAGAACTGACCAAAACCTGCAAGCTCAAAACTACAAAACCCAAACAACCAGTACATATATTTTATGTCACTTCTGAACAACGCCATTGAATATAATACTGTAATATTATATATACATACACACACATACACATAGGTGTGATAAACACATCAGACATATCCAGTCGTAAACCTCCGATTGACACTGCAGTGTGAAATGAGCCTTAAGGTACCGTTACACGCTAAGATATTGTGAACGATATCACTCAAATGTCACGGGTTTGGATTAGTTCAAACGACATCGTTAGTACGGCGCTGCGTGTAACACCGAAATATGACTACGATAAATCGTAGGATAGTAGATTTGAGAACATGTTCTCAAATCAGACGATCCACGATCAGCCAACCTGCTGCATCGTTGTGTGTGACACCGCGATAACGATATTCACCACTTCACCCATTCACATCAGTGAACAAGTATCGTTTGCTGGGTTGTATGAACGATACCTGCTTGCTGGAGTGTCGTGCATGATATCTAGGCTGGTGACATCTCACCAACGACGTTAAAACGATGTCCTAACGACCACGCGCCCCGAGATAGTTAGTGAGATCGTTTCAACATTGAAGCTTGCAACGGCACCTTTACAGACATCACATCTGAATATTCCAGGAGCAGGTAGTGTCTGCTCACATCTAGCCTTCAACTTTCTGCTGTATACACATTTTGGCGTGGTGTAAAGTGTACAAAAATTGTGCACCATTTTCCTAAATAAAGTAATAAGAGAACTACAAGCATCAGCTCCTTTCCTGTTGCAAGACAAAAAAAAAATCCCAAATATTATAAAAATCTGAATGTAAGCAGGGCTGTGGAGTCGGAGTTGTGGAGTCGCTGCCCATTTTGGTGGAGTCGGAGTCGGTAGAAAATGTTCCGACTCCTAAAATATATAATGAATTGGGTCTAGTAGTTCAATGCAGAATGTACTGAATATTATTATTATGAATTATTATTATGTTCTATCTAAATATCTTTATTATTATGTCATTATAATGATTAAAGCCTAATGTTACCATTGACCTACAATAATTTTATCACTTAAAAACGAGCCATGAATGAAGGAGTCGGAGTCAAAGGAGTCGGAGTGAGGGAAATTCAGGAGCCGGAGTCAGGGAAATTCAGGAGCCGGAGTCGGTGGTTTGATTTACCGACTCCACAGCCCTGAATGTTAGACATCTCCAACATGGAGTCAGCAGTGACATCTGTAGCCACAGCATGGACTACCCTTCAGCAGGGCTGTGAAGTCAGATTTAGGGAAATTAAGTAGTTTGATGTTTAGTTTACAGACTCCACAGCCATGACAACCACTAGACAACTCAACTAGCCACTGACCTGTGATGTACATGGTCAATGTTTAACGACCCAAGTACAAACCTGGTTCAAGAGTGGAGCCTGCTTCATGCCAGGCAGATGCCGGCTGTGTTACACAGATGACATCTGCCTATAACAGAGCAGTTTGCACTTTAGGGTGTGTGCCCACATAGTGGTTTAGTGACGTTCAAATCGTCAGTAAACCGCTGGAAAATTCAAGGAGCCTAGCTAGACTCCTGAGCTCAGAAGTCACCAGCGGTTTCTCAGCGGTTTTCTATGGAGGATTTTGTCCATGGAAACGCTCAAAAACCGCTGAGAAGAATGGACATGCTGTATGCTGCTAAACCGCTGGGAAACCGCTCAACCGCTGGCGGATCCGCTCACATAAACCCACTATGTGTGCACAGCGTTTTCTAAATTACATAGGGTTACTTGTAAGTCCTAAAGCTGCTAAGGATTTACATAAATTTAAATAAAACCTATGCTAAACCGACACTAAACCACTATGTGGGCACACACCCTTATTGCTGTAAATGAACGATTTAAATCCCACTGTCAATCTCTGACCGTGATATATAAATACACCAGTGCACACATGCTGTTTCCAATATTGTGAGTGTGGGAACCCAATGGGTTTCCATGACAGCCAATATATTTTCATATTACACAAGCATGTATCATTTCAGTTTCCTTCTCTTTTTTCTCCCCCTTTAATATGAAAAAATATTTATCATGGTCGTGACTGAGGGCCCTTTCACATCAGCGTTTTTTGAAATTTGCGGCAGATGCGGTGAAAAAAAAAACGCATCTGCCGCAATTACCGCATACCGGCTGCACTTGCGGCGCGGTTGCGATAAACGCCATGCAAAGTATAGGCGTACTTGCTGCAAGTGCGGTTTTGAAAAGAAACGCGGTCAGCCGCGTTTTTTTTCGCGGCCGCATCTGCCGCAAGTGCAAAACCGCACTTGCCGCAAGTACGCCTATATTTGCATGGCGTTTACCGCAACCGCGCCACAAGTGCAGCCGGTATGCGGTAATTGCGGCAGATGCGTTTTTTTCACCGCATCTGCCGCAAATTTCAAAAACGCTGATGTGAAAGGGCCCTTGAGTCAATTGTTTAAACAATACATTAAATGGTGAAAGAAAATTAAAATGAAAAATTGACAAATTGCCGCAGATCCCAGAAAATAAAAGGTAGTAAAAAGCAATCAAAATGTCAAACGGACCCCAAAATACAGACTGGGCCATTTATATGGACGCACCCAAATAAAATGGGAATGATTGGTGATATCAACTTCCTATTTGTGGCACATTAGCATATGGGAGGGGGGACAAATTATCCAGATGGGTGGTGACCATGGTGGCCATTTTGAATCCAACTTTATTTTTTTCAATGGGAAGAGGGTTGTGTGACCATTGTATAAGTGGTTATAAACTTGTAAATAATTCATGAAAGAATAAAGTTACATTAAAACCAAGCACACCATTGTTTTTCTTATGAAATTCTCAATAAGTTTGATGTGTCACATGACCCTCTTCCCATTGAAAAAAAAGTTGGATCCAAAATGGCCGACTTCAAAATGGCTGCCATGGTCACCAGCCATCTGGAAAAGTTTTCCCCCTTCCATATACTAATATGCCACAAACAGGAAGTTGGTATCACCAACCATTCTCATTTTATTTAGGTGCATCCATTTAAATGGCCCACTCTGTAGTATTGAAAATATCAACGCAGGGCACAAAAAAAAAATAATAAAAAAATTTCTGGGTCTGAAAGGAAAAAACAAAAAAACCCACAAAACACCAGACATATTTGGCAGTGCAGTGAATTGTACCAACCTAGAAAATTATGATGCTAGGCCATTTTTATCGCAGCATGAAAATTGTTTTGTTTTTACATTTGATTTTTGTTCCTCACAATTTAGCATTTTTTTTTAATTATAGTTTTCCCCTTGTATTGCTGTACATTGTTTTTAGTTTTGAAGAACCCCATTCATTTTATACCATACATAGTAAAAGAAAACAGAAAAAAAAAACTACCTGTATAATGCTACATAAAACTAAAAAATAATTGGTTATGGCTCTGAAAAGGAGAAAAGAAAAGAAATGGAAGTGCAAAAAAAACAAAAATAATTGCCTGGTCAGAGTTGCTTTGATGCCAGTAAGGACACCCTCAGCATTTGGGAGTCCATTTACCTCAGCATTTGGGGAGTCCATTTACCTCAGCATATGGGGAGTCCATTTACCTCAGCATATGGGGAGTCCATTTACCTCAGCATATGGGGAGTCCATTTACCTCAGCATATGGGGAGTCCATTTACCTCAGCATATGGGGAGTCCATTTACCTCAGCATATGGGGAGTCCATTTACCTCAGCATATGGGGAGTCCATTTACCTCAGCATTTGGGGAGTCCATTTACCTCAGCATTTGGGAGTCCATTTACCTCAGCATTTGGGGAGTCCATTTACCTCAGCATTTGGGGAGTCCATTTACCTCAGCATTTGGGGAGTCCATTTACCTCAGCATTTGGGGAGTCCATTTACCTCAGCATTTGGGGAGTCCATTTACCTCAGCATTTGGGGAGTCCATTTACCTCAGTATATGGGGAGTCTATTTACCTCAGTATATGGGGAGTCTATTTACCTCAGCATTTGGGGAGTCTATTTACCTCAGCATTTGGGGAGTCTATTTACCTTAGTATTTGGGGAATTTACTTACCTTAGAATTTGTAGCCAAAACCTGGAGAGGAACAATCAGTAAAAGAATAATAGAAACACATCACCACTTCTATATTTTTCATCTACTCCAGGTTTTGGCTACAAATACTGAGGTGAAAACTCACCACATACTGTGGTTGAAGGTGAGCCAGCCCTGCCATTCCTGTCCACAGGTCGTCTCTGTATGGCGGGGATAGAGATGGACAGGAGCAGTGTTTCTGGGTAACAGCAGAGTAATCATGACAAACCTAGTAATAAGCCGTCTCCATAGTAAGCCATCTACAGCAGTCCCATCATTGTGTCTTGTGTACACAGCAATATTCACATGCTTCTTCCTGACTTTGTAAATACTTCAAAGCGTTGGATGAGTAATTGTTCCACATGACAGACTATGTATACACAGGATCTTAAAAAAACAGGCGACAATGAAGGCTGCATGAGCGACTTTTTGACTTTCCTGTCCGGTGACTTTTTGGTAAGAGGCTACGCACTCTCTGCACATAGCAATTAATCTCAAAGCTTGGCTGCATTAGCCCTGGTACAAAGGAGATCCATGATGAATAGCTGGCATTGGTTAAATGTAAGAAAGCATACTGTGCAAGTAGGAATATACACGGAAACGCTGCTAGTAATACAGGCATGCTGCTTCCATTCATAGATCAGAATCCGACTGCCACAAGAATCAGGTTGTATTCGCTACCCTCCAACGTTAATATCTTGTAATATCTTGGGAAGAAAAAAAAAAAAAAAAAGCCTTGCCCTGACTACAGCAGTTATGCAATAGGACTGCAAGTGGTCTCCTCTTGAATACTGATCAGCGCCTGCTCCCTTGGCGAGGTTACAATGCTACACAGCAAGGATTAGGTCAAGACAGTTGGCCAGTCTGATCCGAAGAGGAATTCTATAAAAGCCTAATGAGTTCTTCATTGTAAGATTTACAATGCTGCACTGCCCATGAAAGCAATGCATTACACTGATGGATAATGGCACAAACAGCAAAAATATAAATCAGTCAGTTTACCCCTGCAGCACACAGAAAAATCAGATTTTAGGTTTCTTTTTTAATATTCTGACAAAGACTCCACTCATTTCTAGTTAGAATGCAGCAAGAGATGGAAGGAGAAATTGCCCATTCATCCATGACTCACTTAACAAGGCAATGCACCACAGGCACAAGTGACGAGCAGAATGATGAGGCTGAATTGTCTGCAAGAAGAGCACTGCACCTCGCTCACATTCAAGGTGACACTGACAGAGCCGGCCAACCGCTGCTGTCACTATGGCGAAGACACCTCTAGAAAAAGATCTTCATTAAACGCAATAGAAAAAGGTCCACCAACACACTCAAGACAACTGCAACATTGTACTTAAAGGGGTTAAGGTACAATACATTATCTCCTATACAAGGGTAGGTGACAAATGTCTGATTACTGGGGGGAACTGCACCAATTACTAGAAAAAGAACCCCCCAAACCATGTTTCTCCCCACCTCAGTGAGGAGTCAGAGTTTCAGTAGTTGTGCCATGCACTCTATATAATGACTATGGAGCAGAGTCACAGCTGACCACTGTACTGTTTCAGACCTCGAAACATTGAATGGTGAAGCAAGCGGGCTACATACTAATACTGCTCTAGACAAACTACAATGGTCTTACACGGTTCCATATACAATAAAGGGGTACTCCAACATTTGGACGTTAATCACCAAGACATGGGACAGAGCATAACCTTCCAATCACTGGGACCCCACTGATTCAAAGACTCGAGGCTATGTTGAGCCTCATGTGAATGTAGAGGTGGTTGATCATGTGCATTTCTGCTCCATTCATTCTTAATAAGCCAGTCAGAGACAGTGACGTCCACCGCTTGGTTGGTTTTTGGCATTCCCACAAGAATGAATGGAGCAGCAGAGTGCATCTATCCTGTCACATGGATAGGGCATAACTTCGAAACTTGAGAATAACCCTTTAATGTCTGCATTGTAAGCTAAGACCAGGATCCTCTATTGGAATAGAATCAGTAAGGGGTCCAGCCATACAGCCAATATGTCACTTAAAACATGCCTGAAACTTCAAGTAAAACAACTATTTTGGCAAAGCTCTTTAAAGCGCAATTGTGTAATATTAGTGGTATGCAAATAAAGCCACATTTGACATTTTTATTTCCAAACGAGTAAACATGATGCAATTTCTTACCCTACAGACGGACATCTGGTTAGTGGTTAGAGTGCCGGTCTTGTCAGAGCAGATAACTGATGTACACCCCAATGTTTCAACGGATGGCAAGCTCCTGACAATCGCATTTTTCTTTGCCATTCTTCTAGTACCCAAAGCCAAACAAGTTGTGATAACAGCAGGTAAACCCTCGGGAATAGCAGCAACAGCCAGGGCCACAGCAATTTTGAAATAGTAAATTGCTCCTCTTATCCATGATCCTCCGTGTACAGGATCATTAAAGTGTCCAATGTTAATGATCCACACAGCAATACAAATTAAGGAGATCACTTTAGAAAGCTGCTCCCCAAACTCATCCAGCTTCTGTTGCAGAGGAGTCCGTTCCTGTTCAGTGGCCACCATTTCATCACGAATCTTACCAATTTCAGTGTTGACGCCAGTGGCTACCACTACGCCAATGGCTTTACCAGCAGCAATATTTGTACCCTGATGGGAGTAAAAAAAAAAAAAAAAAAAAAAAAAATGTAAATAATTACAACACTAATCCATACAGTAAAAGAGCACACACAACTGCGCCAACTTACAGAAAACAGCATGTTCTTCTTATCTTGATTTACAGCTCGAGGATCAGGGACAGGATCCGTGTGCTTTATAACAGAGACAGACTCCCCTAAAGAAATAAAAAAAAAAACATTAAAAATGTAAAGGGAGAATTATAATTTATAACTTGTTATTATACATCTTAAGACAATGTAGTCTAAGGGTGTGACATCGCCAGCGACGGGTGGGAGCGCACACGTTTTTGGCGCCCCGCCAGCATCGCATGTTTACATGCGGCGACACCTCCGGCGATCTGACAGGCGCTGGGGTGTCTATAAACCCCAGCGGCGATGCTGTAACATGGGAGCCTGTGGCTCCCATCACCTGTCAGATCGCAGTCCCCCTGTTACATGGGGCGATGTCTACACATCGCCCCTGAGTGCTCGCCTGGTTTCAGAGCACTGATGTGAAACCAGGCGACCACTCAGAGGCGATATGTAGCGCCGACATCACCCCTTTACATTAGGCAACGCAGGGGCGATATCGGCGCCGAAAGGCCACGCCCCTACGTCGCCTAAGAAATCGCAGTGCCATCGCCAGGTGTGACGGTACTTTAAAGGAACCAACCACCCCAAATGACCCCCGACTGTTAATATGTGTCCCTACACCCAGCACACACGTTTGGGCAATCGTTTTTGCTAAAAAAACTGTTTAGTAGAAGCTAAGATACATGTTTATAAAGATTAATAAATGGAGACGGATGGTGTTACCTAGCTTTGTCCACGTGCAGTGTTCGTGCCTGTATCCTCCTCTCCCCCCCCCCTCTCAATTTCTAAGAGCCTGGCCGCGTCATGAAAGGGCGGGACTAATCGCGTCATAAAAGGGCGGGCTTGTCGCGATTTAGTCCCGCCCATTCATGACGCGGCAGGCTCTTAAAATTGAGAGGGAGGGGAGAGGAGGATCACAGCACGAACACTGCACGTGACAAAGCTAGGTAACACCCATCCGTCTCCATTTATTAATCTTTATAAACATGTATCTTAGCTTCTACTAAACAGTTTTTTTTAGCAAAACGATTGCCCCAAACGTGTGTGCTGGTGTAGGACACATATTAACAGTCGGGAGGTCATTTGGGTGGTTGGTTCCCTTTAAGACTTATCCTTTAATGGTTTTAAATTAAAGGGATGTCCAGTCTAAGCTGATAATTCTGCAGTCACTGTGTGCCTACATGATCATCAATCCCCTCAGCACTCGCACTGTGCACTGTGTGGATTCGCCGTTTTGTAAGCCATGCATGGACCACCATGCGGTATGCATGTTCCCGGCAACAACAAGACTAGTGGGTACGACCTCACTCTATACTAAAGTGTATGAAGTGAACGCATCCTTGCGCCATACAATTTGATTGTGCGAGGCCACACCCACTAAACGGTGAATTCGGCCGCAGTGGCTGGGAACATGCATGCTGCATAATGGGTCCGTTCCTGGTTTAGAAACAGCAAATACTTGCAGCACACTGTGCGGGCGCTCGGAGGATTGATACGTCTGCAGTCACACAGTGACTACAGAATCATTTTAGACTGGACAACCCCTTTAATTCACCTAATCAAGAGTTTCCAATACAAGTGTGCCTTTTGGCCTTCCCTTGCTGCGTGCACACAAACAAGTTCCTGACCTTATATTAGAAGGTAGTTCAGACGGGGAAACTTCAAGAAAAACTACAATAAAGGTAAATGCTTAAAACATAAATGTAATCACTTTCACCATGTCAAAAATGTGCATCTCTGTGCCATAAGAGTTTGCAGTCAGGCTGCTTTCACATTTGCGGTTTTGCCAGATCCAGCACTTACGGCAAGTCAAAAAATACTTTTTTCCTTTGCAGCTGGACCCGCCAAAACCACAAGTACTGCACATGTTCGGAAGTCCCATAGATAATCAATGGGGACATGCTGCCATACTGCAAGTGAGCCTTTACACGGTAGATGCAGCAAAACCGTCGGTCTGCCATGATATGGGGAAAGGGGAAAGACAAAAAAATAAAATAAAAAGACTGATGTGAAGCAGCCTTAGAATGCTCTAAAAAGTCCAAGTTATTTTATTTGATACCGTATATACTCGAGTATAAGCTGAGGCCCCTAATTTGACCCCCCAAAACTGGGGAAACGTATTGACTCGAGTATAAGCCATGGGTGGGAAATGCAGCAGACCCTCATCCTGGCATATAACCCCTCATCCTGGTATATAGCACCATCAATGGTATATAGAACCCCCACCCCCATCGCTGGCAGTCACAATAATATAACAACCGTTTTAACTCATCCTTCCGACAATTCTCTGCAGGCTCCATGCGTCCTCCCCTCCATACGTCCTCCCTCTGGTCTTTCGGCTTGTAATAATGTGACCGGCACCACATTGACGTCATCGCTGCACCGATCCTCTGGTCTTCCTGCTTGTAATCATGTGGTCGGTGCAGCGATGACATCAATGTGGCGCCGGTCACACGATTACAAGCAGAAAGACCAGAGGGAGGACGTATGGAGGGGAGGACACACGGAGCCTGCAGAGAATTGTCGGAAGGGTGAGTTAAAACGGTTGTTATTTTGTGACTGCCAGCATGAGGGCCGAGTATACATAGTGTAATGTAATATGTGCCGCTTCCCCCGCTGGTGATGGGCAGGGGATGCAGTGCATATTACATTACACCACTGAGTGGGACCAAGTGACCTCCTGTTCATTCTGCACCCTTGCCCGCCTCCACCAGCCCCCAGTCACTGATTCCCCCTTCCCCCACTAACACTAACTCGAGTACAAGCTGAGGGGTACTTTTCAACACAAAAATTGAGATGAAAAACTCTGATTATACTAGAGTATATACGGTAGTTAGTCTTAAAGTACTTCTTTTAAGGTCTTCATTGTCATTAATTATGGTGCATACATGCGTGTTATTTTATGCGTACCAGTAAGGATTGATTGGTCTACTCTCAGTGTGGTAGATTTGATAGAAGTTAGCCGTATGTCTGCTGGAACTTTATCTCCAACTGGAAAAAGAATATATAGAAACCTGTTAAACCATTTATTAATAACACGATCGATAATAGATATCTTTAAAAAAAAGAAAACAAAAAATGCTGTAGAGAGTTTGAAGCAAAATTCATGTGCTACAACAGTGGCTCCCATATTCATAACCCCCCAAAAAAATCTCAGGAGTAGAAAAAAAAATATTATATTGGAGTTCAAGACAGCTGTAAGGTAGGATTTTCCTTCTGTGCTAATGCGCACAGACAATCCTGTTAGAAGAAAAGCTGAGGCCAAGGTCTATCAGCATTAAACATAGAATTTACTACTGCAGATAATATGGATGAGGCATAAAGGAGACTTCCTATTAATGACTGATGTAGAAAGGCTCCATTTAATTTCTAGTACAAACATTGACTAATGTCTAACATGAGAACAACATGTCTTGTTAGGGACCTTTAACATCAGTGTTTTTGCTGAATCATGGCAGATCTGGCAGATTTACTACATCTGCCATGTAACGGTCAACTTATAGCAAGCCCCAATTCATTCTCTATGGGACTTGTGGCAGATCTGGCAAGTGCAGTGTTTGCTGTGATCCAGCATTTGCGGCAAGTCAAAAAACCATGGTTAGCTGCATTTTTTTTGACTTGCTGCAAGTGCTGGATTTGCCAGATTGTGGCAAAAAAACGCACTTGCCACACCTGCCACAAGTCCCATAGAGAATGAATGGGGGCTTGCCGCAAATTGGCAGTTACGTGGCAGATGCGGTAAATCTGCCGGATCTGCCACGATTCAGCAAAAACACTGATGTGAAAGCAGCCTAAGATCAGACAGAAGTTAGAATTAGCATCTCGATCTTAACCCCTGATAAAGTGATAAACAGAACTTTTAAATGTAGTGTTTAGGCCCTTAAATAATCATGTGCGAGGTAGATACAAAAAGGCTGGCATGGTGAATTGCACTCATCGGTACCATAGGGAGCGGCATGTGCGAGTAGTCTCTAGTGGGAGCCCTTATGCAATTATAAGTAATAGTTTGTTTTGCGTTCTTAAAACACCATGCAGGAAACCTTAGCAGGTTAAATAAAACACCTATGAGGCTGCTATAAAATAATGGATCCACCATATAAACAGTCAGAGAAAAAATGTCAGACGAGTATAGCCATTATAGGTTATGTATCATAACCATCACCAGCTTAGTGATGCCAAAAAATTTGAAAGGTTTACATAAGTTACAGACATTGGAAATTAAAACCTACACAGAAAAGATGCACTAAAAGCTTCATCACAAAAACCTCTACAACTGCTAACACAATGTATATGAACAGGACACTGGACAATCCGAAATCTATCAGCGTCAGTCATTTTCACTGCTGTCACAGAAGGAAACTGGTTTCGACATACAAATGTCATTGGCATACGGCCTAGAATTCCATTTCAAGATATGCATCCCTGTGTGAAGTGCTGCAATTCCCTACATGGACATCTCTCTACAAATTCTATGGCAAAGTCCATACAATACTAAACATAAAAGGTATTAGTAACGTGTTCCACATACATCAGCTACTTAGCATGAGTGCTGTAGACCGACAATAAATTGCCCCGATGTCTGGTCTTTAAAAGCAATCTGACATTTATAGATATATTAACGCTTGTAACATGCAGAGCTCAGCGGCACACAGAGAATCCATCAATGGAAAATGAGTTATCACAGCTAGACGTGAAAGCCAGAGTATTAAAGGGTTAAACAAGCACACAGGAAAAGCATAAGGGCGGATGTACTAACTTACACACAACTGGCTTCTATCATACCACTACTAATGGATCACAAATGCTCACCGGCAACTTCCACAATGTCCCCAGGGACAATATCCCTGGCCTTAATCCTCTGGACACTCTTTCGGTCTTGTCGGTAAACTTTGCCCATTTCAGGTTCATACTCTTTGAGTGCCTCAATGGCATTTTCAGCATTTCTTTCCTGTTAAAAGGGAAAAGAGAGATGTGATTGCAGCAAAAAATGGCAATGAACAGCTTAAAGTGAAACATGTAGGAAGAATTAGGAGACATGGGACACATTGCAAAGTTGTGGATAACCTGCAATTCTCTGAGTAACACGTGCACAGCACAAACTGCCCAGTACGGTGGGATAGAAATCTCTGGCATGTCAATCTATGCTGAAGATTTCTACAATGCCCACCGCTATGGAGAGTCTGCAACCAATAACCCATATGCATGTGTACTCGGAAGCCACCAAGCAAATATGAAACATTACACTGTATAAAAAAAAGGTATGAGGAATGGCGATCAAGAAAAAGGTGAATAAAAGTCAAAAGGTAATCACTTTGCAGCCTACATCTAAAAAAGTGACAACTCTTTGCATTAGGTGAAACTCTAAGCTATCTAAAGGTACTATTACACAGCTTGATGTTGCATGCAACATCGCTGTAATTTTGCTGATTCAGCAAAGTTGCAACAACATTGCTGGAGCATCGTGCTGTGTAACAGGACAATTTATCGCTGGTTGCAAGTTGCCAGGTTTTAGGACATTGTCCTAAAACCTGGCAACTTGCACCCAGTGAATTGGCGCTAATTGCTGTATAACACCGCAACAGCGATGTTGCCAGCAATTCCGCCTATGCGCTGCATTGCAGCATATTGCTCGCTGGGTTGTTCCCAGCCCAGGAAGCGATCGCTGCTTCAACATCGCAGCGGCGTCCCAGGCAACATCTGCCTGTGTGACAGGTACCGCAGCGATGTCGGAAGCGAGCGCGCACCCACGCATCGCTTCCGACATCGCTGAGATGTTGCAACATCTAGCGGTGCGTACCTTTAGGTGTATGGGCACCCAAGCCTACAAGGATTTGTCCACCTTTGTGGATATTTTTTCTCTTTAAACTTAAATGTGTTTCTCTGCAACTTTAAATGTGGTCTGTGATAAATAAGTGGTGGAACTGGAAGATAGATAAGATTGTACAAACGATCAGAACAAGCTCACAGAGAAACTCTTAACTCATTCTGTAGCTGGCAATAGACAGTTGTACAGAGGCTATAGAACGCAAATGATGCAAACTTTTTTTGAGAAACCAATTGTGAAAATGATTTTTAGTTGTAAACACACGCAATAAAGTGGTGTTAAGCAAACCGTCCTTCAAAACAACCCTTTTAATGTAATGTCCTGGTAATAATGAATTAGAAGATTATCATTCAAAATTACTTTTATAGTAAGGTGAAACTAAGGCCACATTCACACACTGAGTATATGGCGAGTTTTTACCAGGAGTGGAGAAATCCTGCAGGTTTCTAATTTACTGTTCCTATGATTGTTACACTCCTGGTTTTGTCTAAATTAAGACGTAAAAAAAAAAAAAAAAAAAAAATCACCAAATACTAATGTGTGAACGTGAAATAATTTAAATAAAATGGAGTTATTTGAGTAGAAGAGAAATAAAAAGGCCAAAAGAAAAAGTTAATTGTGCTTTTGGTATAAGAATGTTGAATAAAGCGTAGAGAGCAAACGTCAAGTAGGGTAAACCTACTATAGAGAGCACGCAGCATAAAGCATCAGCATTACATTAAGGCATGACTGAACGGAAGAAAATTGTCCAGGTTATGAATAATTAACTCAGCACGGCCATTCACAACTCATGTGGCTTTCTTTGGAAAAGGAAATACTTCAATTAAGAATCTATACAAATGACAATTCCTTGTTTGTAACCACACTCCAACCTTCATTAAAAGGAATTTGATGAAAGAAGAGTCCAGCGAAAAGGGCTTTGAATATGCTCCAAATTCAGGACAATCCACTGTACATAAAGGCCATTAAAAAGGAGCTCAGACATCTACTATTCCCCTCCCGTCAATGACTGAAGATGACCAGCTTAAAAAAGGGATATTCCCGTTTTTGTAAAGTACTGGCAAATCTCTCGGATGTGCAACAATTTTACTATCAAGGAGGGTCCAACCTCTGAGCCCCAACATAGGAAGTTCTAGAAACCTGGGCTCCATGGCCACAGTTCATGTAGATTTTTTAATGCCATGAATTGCAGCTCAGCCCTATTCACTTAAATGGAGATAAGATGTGATTCCAGACAAGCCCCTAGGCCAGATGATGGGTCACGGCTTCTGGGGAAAAACCGGAAAAATATGCTTTATGTAATTCCCATGACTATACAGGGAAAAAAAAAAAAAAAATTGTATATGACATCAGGGGACACCGATGTGTTGGCCGATTGCAAAACTAAGACTTGTGCAACAGGAAATTGCAGCACATGTCCAAAATCAACAGAAGATTGTTCCTGGATGATTACTTAAGACAATCTTTATTAAGGAGGTATAGATCACACTTCTCATGAATGGGGCAAAACCAACACTAGAGGAAGGATCATTTTATTATTTCACAGAACCTGCTGTCTGAGGTAGACCCGGGATACAGAGGGTAGCTGACATCAGTGCCAAGACCACAGATATTTACTTACCTGCCACACGCCCACAATGGCATTTGCTACTAATATTAGTAAAATTACAAAAGGCTCTACAAAGGCTGTGATTGTTTCTTCGCCCTCCT
This sequence comes from Allobates femoralis, assembly GCA_033576535.1. Taxonomy (NCBI): domain Eukaryota; kingdom Metazoa; phylum Chordata; class Amphibia; order Anura; family Aromobatidae; genus Allobates; species Allobates femoralis. Next base: position 686,156,150 of record JARQOC010000003.1, on the reverse strand, counting down.
CGAACCATGCCAATACCTGAAATAAAGACGGAAATAAATGATCAAAAACAATGCCAAGGCCTGTGTGTCCTCATGTGGAATTTGCTGGCAATTCACACATTATCATACACTCAATACACAAACTTGAGAGATGCCAGCTTTGGCTACTGCATGAGACCTTAGGCACAACTAAACTCCAAGACACACGTGGGGGAAAATAATTATAGTCAGGCCAGGGCTTTTCAAGAATATATTAATTAGCGTTTCCCTGTAAGCTGTCTGCCCTTCTGTTACAGACAGCTGGGGAGGGCTCCGAATTCCCAAAGTAAAACGTCCCAAATAGAAGTCCTAACAAACTAGGAATGTGAGTGCTATGTTGAGCCAAGATCATAACAAGTATCCACGCAAGTATATACTGACTGTGATGCTACAACACACTGCCCAGCCACAGGCAGTGTCATCTACCGCTATTGTAGGAGGCAGAAAGGTATGATTAAAGCAGTTCAACCACAATCTCCTGATTTATCCGATTTTATCCAGCAGCCATACTGATAAAGCCACATTCAGATTATATTTCTTCATTCTATTTGGTGTAAACACCAAGGAAAACTCCTGACATACACTGTGACTAGATGGTAGGCATAGAGATGTATAAGGCCGGCTTCACACTTGCGTATTGCGGCGGGTGAATGCAAGCCGACTGCAAGCACCGCCATCTTTATGTTTAACATGGGGACGCACAGTGTATGCGGTCGTGTGCGGATGGCCGTGCGTCCCCATTGCCCTCAATGTGTGATTTGATACGCATGCAGAGGCTTGCATACAAATCATACATTCCTGTCCGCACCGAATCTGCAACATGTTGCGTATTCAGTGCGGACGGGAATGTATGATTTGTACGCAAGCGTCCCCATGTTAAAATACAGGGATGGGCGGTGCTTACGGTCGCCCGCGGCAATACGCAGCGGCGGCGAACGCAAGTGTGGAGCCGGCCTTACAGACTGAATGAGGCCAAAATGACACTCTTGACCTTCATTGAATGAATAGGATACTGCATATTTCTGCAGACATGAGAACACACAGTGGGCTCACACTAAACCAAAGAACATTAACACTTTACAAATCATCCTAGGAAGGAATACAAAGATTAGTGTCCATACAGAAGTATAAGATATACTTATTTTACATACAATCCTTCCTCCGATTAGCTTTCCCATGTCCAAAAACCTTAAGTTCCCACCACTGGAGCTCAGTGAGCAAACTGAGGATTCCCAAGGGGAGGAAAGCAAACATTAGCGGAAACAGTGCTTTCCACTGGTAAAGCTCCAGGACAATGAGCCCTGGAAAGGAGCAGGATAGCTACACCTGAACCCACTGATCAGGAATAGGCCTCATACACACATCAGTATTTGTAGGTCAAAACCAGGTATCAATCTTTCAATGATAGTTTTTCTTAAAGTCTTATTCCTGGCTTTGGCATAGGCCCCCTTCACATCATGTTTTTTTGTCCGTGTGGATCTTTTTTGAAAGCCCACACAGACAGGCACGAGATTTGTGTAAACAGATGGCAATTATGTTCCGGATCCTGTTTTTGAAGGATCTATTTTGAGTATGGCAATCGGTGCAGCCATAGGACACAATGGGAGAGGGAGAGAGACACCATAGACTTCCATGGTATGTTCTCCGGATTTGTTTCTGTCCGATGCGCCCAAAATCAGAGCAGTCTCACATTCTGGGTACGGGAAAAAAACCAGAACAAACGGATCCCTGACTGAATTCAAACAAATGGATGGCCATACATGAACAAAAATCGGATCCCTGCCTAACCATTTCAAAACGGAGAGACCCGGATCCCCAAAAACGTGGTGTAAAGCCAGCCATACAAACAAGGAGAAAAAAATACTGACGTGTGAAAAAGGTCTTAAGGCCGGTTTACATGTAGCGACATCGCTAACGATGTCGCTGCAACTGGTGACATTGCAGCAACGTCGCTACGTGTGACATCCCACACGATCAGCAATCACCTCGTTGATCACTGTGGAATGGCCAGGGCCATTTTTCGGCCGGTCGTCTACCATTGTCACGCATGCAACAGCATGTGAGACAGGGGCAGTGACCAGCTAACCCTATGTGTTCCCTGGTAAACAGGATAAACATCGGCCTACTAAGCGCAATGCTCTGCTTAGTAACCTGATGTATATCCAGGTTACCAGCGCGCTGTGCTTAGTAACCCGATGTTTATCCTGGTTACCAGCGTGCTCCCGCTTACCCCAGCGTAGCGGGACCTCGATATCATGGAAAAGATTATTTTATATTCTTTTCCATGATGTTGAGGTCAATACACAGGTGGCTGATCGCTGGTGAGTCTGCCTGTGTGACAACTCACCAGTGATCAGATAGCGATGTTCCAGCGATCCGATCGTTGGTCGGATCGCTAGACATCGCAAGTGTAAACCGGCCTTTAAAAGACAAGGTTTGGTATTGTCCCACACAAACAACGGCCTATGCCCCCTTCACACTGCGTTTTTTGCACATCATTGTGGATCCTTAAATTTCAAGGACCACACGGAAAGGCACTGATCTGTTCAAATGGATGCCAAGTGACGTTTACGATCAGTGTTTTTCACTGATCAGTCATCAATATCAGAGATAGGGCTGGAAGGAGCTGTACCTTGCTTCAGACCATGCTCAGTACAGCAAAAATGGATCCATCTCCACAGACCCCCCCCCCCCCCATGTTATTTGACACGGACACCTACAGATCAGTGTCTGACCATTTGTATCTGCTTTTTTCAAGCTGTCCAAAATCGCAACACTCTCCAATCCTGACACAAATGGATCAGTGACAAAACTGACACACAGCGGATGGCAATATAGGACTCAATCCGTGCCCATAGGGACACATGGGAGGCCAAAACTGATCAGTGGCTATCAGCTTTAAAACAGAGACACGGATCACAAAAAAAAAAATGCAGTGTGAAGGCAGCCTTAAGGCCCAGTCGCACATAACGACACACCAGCGATCCCGAAGTGCAGAGATCGCTGGTGCATCGTTTTTCACATCGCTGGTAAGATGTCAAACAGGCATCTCACCAGCAATGTGAAAAACGACGCACTGGTGATCCAGAATTATACCGAGGTTGTTGGGAATTGTCACTTCATAGTGTAGCATTGAAATTGTTAGTCATTGTCCCTGTCAAACACAATGATGTAGCGTTCCCATGGGGAGCGCAACGACGAAGAAATGACCTAGAGCAGAATGTAACGATCAACAATCTCACAGCAGGGGCCAGATCGTTGGTGCTTGTCACACTGAACGAGATCACCAACGGGATCACTGTTGAGTCACAAAATTTGTGACGCAACATCGATCTAGTTCTGTGTGACAGGGCCTTAACTGTAATATAAAGAAGTGCCAGGTATTGCAGTACAGCACTACTGTTTACATGGGCAATGAGCTTCCATTACTCCTATTCAAGTGAACAACGAGAAATTGAAATACTAGACACATTAAAGGGATTTTCCACTAATTATTAAAGACTAGCTGTGAGCCCGATGCAAATGCATCGGGATTCTAGAACGTGCATTAATTTGATTATAGTAGTTATAGCTACTTTTTGAGGGAGTCCAATACTTTTTTTGGGGGGTCCAATACTTATTGGGGCGCGTTCAATGCTTTTTGGGGCGCGTTCAATGCTTTTTGGGGCGCGTTCAATGCTTTTTGGGGCGCGTTCAATGCTTTTTGGGGCGCGTTCAATACTTTTTGGGGCGCGTTCAATACTTTTTGGGGCGCGTTCAATACTTTTTGGGGCGCGTTCTATACTTTTTGGAGTGCTTTGCTGGGCTAAACCTGAATGGTGCACAGGGGGTTAATCACATGTCAGGTCTGTGTGTGAGTGAAGATGTGCTGATTGACTCACTGGGTTGCAGCTGGGAGTGAGTAGGCTGGATAGGAACCTGCCAGGTGTCTGAGTGAGGAGAGGACGATTCAGAAGTTCAGAGCACTGCCATGTGAAGAGGTGCTGGAAGTGATCCGTCCTCAGTGGGTAAGTGATGGGAGCCTACCAGCTGATGTGTGCATGGCAGCCAGTGTCCAAGGGCCAGGCGGTCACAGCTGACTTTGGGACATTGAGGGGGGGGGGGGTTCTGTATGAAGATGAAGATGATGATGAAGATGATGATGAAGATGATGATGAAGATGATGATGAAGATGATGATGAAGATGATGATGAAGATGATGATGAAGATGATGATGATATCCCCTTAGAAGGTATAGGGAGATATACTGTGGTAGCGACTCGAGAGGCTCGGCCACAAAGCTAGCGATTTCCCGCTGAGGCTAGCGAGTCGCTACCTGACCGGGAAATCGCTAGCTTTGTGGCCGAGCCTCTGGTTCTATTTTCGGCCAGCGACTCGCAATGGCCGCCTCGCGGCCATTGCTCGCGCATCTAACGACTCGCATTGGCCGCTACGCGGCCAATGCTTCGCCGTGGTGACGTCAGAGTGTGACATATCCACGACGTGCCGGGGTCCGACACAAAACGTGCTACGCCAATTATATAGTAGATTATTAATGAAAAGTCACCCTGATACAAATATAACTTTTATTCCCAAGCCCCAAACCATTCATGCACTGTCACAGATTGTCTCCCCCAGTGTGGAAGTAATGGCTCCCCGATTAGCAGCCAATAATCAGTAGTGGTTACTGTTAGACAAGCAGGGCTGGAGCAAAGAGCAGATTCCAGGTGTAAGCATTGCCTTTTTATCAGGATGGTATCCCACTAGTAACATATACCACCTCACATGAATGACGTTGCCAGACTGGTGACTATTTTTACATGTGATATTCCCTGTGACAGCAACAGTCAGGTTCCCAGTTTACCTGCAAATTTACTCATCAATACCAGTAGAACAATATCACAATTGGTGCCATGTTGATTCCTCTCAACTTCGTTTCTTTGGTTCACAACAAATATCTAGTACAATTTACAGCAGACCAAGATACAGGCTCACATAGTGGACCTGTAGCCCTGGGGATGGGAGGATCTAAAGCAGATCATGGCACCAGTAGCGTAACTTCAGGCTCAGGGGCCCCGATGCAAAAGCTCCAACAGGGCCCCCAATTATTGCAAATCTTTGATAGCATTGGTCTTTTTCTATAGGCCAAAGGGACTTTTGGGGCCCCCCTAGGCTGCAGGGCCAGGGTGCGATCGCAACCCCTGCACCTATTGTAGTTATGCCCCTGCATGGCACCATATTCATGGAGCATAAATACATCACGCTGCTTAGGATTTCCTAGCATTGAAATGAAATAAATATGCAGTCACCACGAAAAGTAAAAAACTGCTGGACAGTAACCAAACAATGTTAAGACCTGATTTTGTTGAGACAATGAGCCTGGATCACGTCATCCATGCAACTCAGATTTAGGCAGCAGAATTCCCAATTTTAAGAGCTGCCAACTTGTTACCATCAACTTCGGGTGAGATGATGCCATCAAGAATGTAGAATGCCACAAAAGCCTCAGAGCTTTCCATGCTCTTCAGTGCACAACCAAACAAGGTGAGCATTTACATACTACTACCACTCAACTGGAGATACATCTTTTTTTTTTTCAGTATTGGGATTATGAAGAAACATGTCCATATTAAGCAGACACTACTTTACCCTTTCCATGCCAATTCCTAGAGACGGAACAGAATGCAGCTTGTTGCCAAGAGCTCAGATCTAGTTGCCAAGGGAGGTAATGCTTTATTATGTGCAGTAAACTAGGCTATGCATTACGGTATACGTGACTTTTATTCAAGTCCATTCTTCATCAAATATAGTCTAGATACAATAATACTTTACCCTACACTCACTGAAACATACAGCTGGGCAGTCAGAAGAAAAAAAAAAAAAAAAAAAAAAAAAACAACTTTCTAGCCTTGGTATTTCATCCCCTTAGGGGCCGCACAGCATATTCTATCCCGATCACTATATATAGTGGAGACCGAGCCAGACAGTCAATGAGTATACAGCCGAGACAAACTGTATTCTACATTCCAACAATCCATGAAATATGGAACAAATGAACTGTTCAAACTGACTAAAGCAATTATTTAACTTGTTAAGCATAGAGCTTAAGTAAAAACATACCAATATTAAACAGTAACAAAACCCCACATAGTGGCTGTGTTTGCCCAGTGTGCCCAGGCTGCTTGGATTACCTTACTGCTTGACTTGTTGGTGCAGTCTGCAGATAACCAGTTATGTGGAGGTGAAAAAGTATTAATGATTGGAGCACAGCATCTGTGCCATGTCTGGTAACAGATAGAACATATTCAAGGACCCCGGATTCCAAATATTCCCTCAGAGAGGTTCTCCGAGGATTTAATAGATGACCTATTCTAAAGCTCGCAACACACAATGATAGTTGACTGCCAACAGCTCTCAGCTATTTGTTACACCTTTGTCTTGACCAAACAGACCATGTCGGAGGAGATTCTGGAAGCCCCATACACATTAGGCTATCAGTTGATCCCACAGATATTCGGCTCCAGTACTCATCACTCATACCAGGCATCACTCAGCCATTATTAGTTCCAGCAGAGACAGATGTAAGCCAGAACAACATAGCTCCGTTCAACCTGCAGCGAGTGCAAACTGACAATCAGCCATTAATCCCTTAAAAAGGAGCCGACCATCAGCTTATCAGATCAGTGGGATTCAAGGATGCTCTCTCAAGGGGAGATCATCAGCATTATATGCCTAGAAAACCCCTTTAAAAAAAGGGTACATCACTAAATTTGGTTGAAGAAAAAAAGAGAATTGTTCAATTGTTGCTTCACTTGGAACCATTAACATATCACTTAGGCTCCTTTCACATCAGTGGTTTTCGCTGATTGCGGTGAAAAAAACGCAACTGCCGCAAATACCGCATAACGGTCGCACTTACGGTTCACTTGCGGCAGGCCCCATACAGTGTCTATGGGGCTTGCGGTAAGTGTGCGGGAAGTGCAGTTTCGGCACTTGTGGCAGTGAAAAAAACGCGGTATGCCGCGGTTTTTTCGCGGCGCGCGCTGCAAGCCCCATAGATATTTTTTCACCACAACTGCCGCTATCAGTGAAAACCGCTGATGTGAAAGTAGCCTAAGAAGCTCATGATTCGCTGGAAAGGCAAAGTGAACAGCAACTTCCCTATGCTGAATATTTTGTTTTGGGGCAATATATTGATTCAGTGCTGGAGAAGGCCAACTGAAGTAACACTAAACAGGATTCCAGACAGGAAGAGCTAAAACACTCACCATGACTACTATCCTATCCCACATAGCTACACATAAGCAGGAACCAATTCTCCTAACAGAAGCGAAAACATGTGTACTATCCCCAAACACATTACATATACCTCTCACTCCATCTGCAAATACACAACTCTTAAAACAGGTTTAACTTCTTCATATACTTACAAAAGATATACAGGCAGCAAGTAACAAGATTCTAACTAGTAAGTCTTCAAACTGCTCAATCACCAATTCCCATAGTGTTTTCCCTAAGGAAAGAGAAAGAAATACTTGTCACACCGACTGGCACAATGCATGGAGCTCTTCTCACACAACATAGGTGGCACATACCTTCTTCTGCAGGTAATTCTGAGGAGGCCAATGATCCAGGAGAACATGTAGAGGAGTGGGAGTGAAGAAAAGGAAATCATTAGTATTTAATGTTTATCTAAAATAAGACAGTTTAGTAAATTATCTAGAAAACATGACACTAGGAAGACACTGACCATCCAAGACATTCTCATCACTGAGAATTTCTTAGTATCAGAAATATTAGACTGAATGGACTCAATTCGATACTTTGGCCATGTTTCCAACCATCTGGATGCCCCTTCCAATGTAAGAACTGATCCCTGTGAGGTCACACATCACCATGGGCATCACAGAAAACTGCAATGTGCTGCTAATGCGGGTTTACACGTTGCGATACGAGTCCAATTTCAATCAAAGTCGGGGTTCAATGTTGAGCGATATCTTTCCTGCGTTGTATGTGAACGTCCAATACGTCAGGAACGATGTAATGCGATATGGGGTTGATGAGTGCTTCAATCCCGATATTGAATGGAGATTGGAGCGATCGTGCGTGTGACGCCAATTCGATTGATTCTACGTACCCATTCACTCCATGTTAAAGTCTACTGGTGGGGGGGGGGGTAACATCGCAGGGATTTGGTTCGAAATGCAACGTCTAACCTCCGATACGATCGGAGAGCGATGAATGCCGCTCCTGCGCATTGAATTGCGATATCGCAACGTATTGAAAGTTAAGCGGCATAAAGTACCGTACATAAAACAGTGTGAAAAAGCCAGATAATGTAGATGAGATCCTGATGCAGTTGATAAATCTCAGTCTTATTCCCCACCTGCCCCTCTATACACAACCAGAGACATTAACCATATGGACAGTCTGGCACTGTGACACATCCTGGTAAAACTCAGTTGGCAGCCATCTTTATATTGGGATTCTACAGATGAACAACAGCTTCTTCTATCTGAACACATCAATACTAGACAACTCTCTTAAGTGCCTTCCTGTTACTTCCCCAATGACAGATGTATAGGGAAAGGAGGATCAGACATGCAGGATTTCAACATGCCTAATCCATCTGTTCTCAGGACAGAGACGTCTGGCGGCAGTTTGTTCCTATTCAGAACACATACAGTAGGCTGTCTGTATTATGGGGCACTGAATGTGTGCAACAAGGTATACCGGCCCCTCATATTTGTCTATACATTATGGGGGGGTTCATATTGTCTACTATGGATCTGTCACCTCATCGGCTTCCAAATGTAGAATTTTAGATGGGAAAAATAGTTGTAAACTCCAATAAGACCTTCTGGACAACCACCCGTGATGGATACAGGTGATCTTAAGATTGAAGTGTAGATGGGAAGGGGGTAATGCATCCACCACATATTGGCCATATGATTGCAGTATGTTAAAAGTTATTTAACACAAACTATCACAATCATATGGTCAATAATAAGCTATAAATGTAACCACCAAATAGAACATACCCCACTCACAGGCCAATTATAGTGTAACCACCACATAACCTACCACAATCATATGGTCAATAATAAAATCGCCATATATAACCTCCACAATCATTTGAACAATAAGTAATATTGTAACAGACACATATTACATCCCAAAATTACATGGCCAATAAGTATCCCAGCAGCTTGCTGTGCCCCAGCCTGTGAGGTATGGTCAACCCCCGTCTGGGCGCTCTCAACCGCAACCCCCCCCCCTCTCTGGGGCGCTCCTCACACCGGGCAACCCCCCCCCTCTCTGGGGCGCTCCTCACACCGGGCAACCCCCCCCTCTCTGGGGCGCTCCTCACACTGGGCACCCCCCCCTCTCTGGGGCGCTCCTCACACCGGGTACTCCCCCTCTCTGGGGCGCTCCTCACACCGGGTACTCTCCCCTCTCTGGGGCGCTCCTCACACCGGGTACTCCCCCCTCTCTGGGGCGCTCCTCACACCGGGTACTCCCCCCCTCTCTGGGGCGCTCCTCACACCGGGTACTCCCCCCCTCTCTGGGGCGCTCCTCACACCGGGTACTCCCTCCCCTCTCTGGGGCGCTCCTCACACCGGGTACTCTCCCCTCTCTGGGGCGCTCCTCACACCGGGTACTCCCCCCCTCGCTCTGGGACCTCCTCAGCCCTCACACGAGGTACTCACCCCTCTCTGGGGCGCTCCTCACACCGGGTACTCCCTCCCTCTCTGGGGCGCTCCTCACACCGGGTACTCTCCCCTTCTCTGGGGCGCTCCTCACACCGGGTACTCTCCCCCTCTCTGGGGCGCTCCTCACACCGGGTACTCCCCCCTGTCTCTGGGGCGCTCCTCACACCGGGTACTCCCCCCTGTCTCTGGGGCGCTCCTCACACCGGGTACTCTCCCCTCTCTGGGGCGCTCCTCACACCGGGTACTCCCCCCTCTCTGGGGCTCCACACACCGGGCACTCCCCCTCTCTGTGGCTCCTCACAAAGGGCCCCCCTCTCTGGGCAGGTTTCAGGCGTGGGGCCGGGTGAGCAGACACAGCTGCAGCCCATGTTGTGTTGATGCCGCAGGGCTAGGCCCGGACAGGAGCCTACATCGACGGCAGTGGCCGGTTCCTATGTCCCACAGTCTCGGGCACGTACCGTTGGGCCCCCAGCGCTCCTTCTGCTTCTTGACCTGCTCCAGGCCCAGCCCCGTGCTCTCGTTCACGTTGCAGTGCGCCAGCACCTCCTCCACCGTCTTGGTGTGTGCGTTCTCCATGGATGTCCCGTTGTCTTGTTCTCAGGGCCGGCGGCGATCACATACGAGCCCCCCGCCTCGGGCACGGAGTCTGGGCTCGGGCACTTCCGCTCGCTCTCAGCTGCCGCCCGATGTTACTAACGACCGATGACCGGGAATAAGTGCCGCGATGAGACCGACTCGTGTGTGATCACGGACCAGGACGAGGTGAGCAGAGTCCCCGGGCAGCGGCTGTTCCCTTAGTGTCCTGGAGCTGCGGCCTCCCTGCACGGTCCCTTCTGTCTGCCCGGCCGGAGCTCTCTCTACCGCCGCTGCTAGTGGCAGAACGAACAGCCGCTATAGCATTTTATTCTGAGGCTGCTCCGGGCTCACGATCGCTGCATGTGGACGACTCTGATTGGTGGAGGCCCGCGTCATCAAGCCACGCCTCCTGTCTCCAGCAGGATCCCGGATCATGATGACGTAGCACGAAGTGTCCCGGTGGGGGAAGCGCGACCTGCGCTCAGCTGAGGTGACGGGGGCGGAGCATGGGGCGTGGTCTATGGGGGCGGAGCCATGAGCCGCAACTCCGCTCTCCGGCATCGATGCTTCTTTTTATCAGCTTTCTGGTTTCTCCTCAGCTTTCATGCTTCCCCTGGCCTTTTTGTGTCCGTATGTCGCGGCTTACTGCGGTTTTTTTCTCTGCCGCACCTGCCGCAAGTGCAATACCGCACTTGCCGCATCTGCCGCAAGTCCCCCTATACTTCCTATGGAAAAAACCGCAACCGTGCCGCAAGTGGAACCGTTATGCGGCAGTTGTGGCAGATGCGGTTTTTTCACCGCATCTGCCGCAAATTTAAAAAAACGCTGATGTGAAAGGGCCCTAACTTACTGGTTGCAGTGAAATCATGGATACATGGTTCTATCTTGTTGCTGTGTACAAATGGAATCATGTATCCATGATTTCACTGCAACCAGTAAGTTACCTGGTGACAAGCTACAAATGTAGCCGTGTGTAAAGGTACCCTTTCTGTCCCCTACCTTCGTGTCTCGTTCTGTCCCCTACCTTCGTGTCTCGTTCTGTCCCCGACCTTCGTGTCTCGTTCTGTCCCCTACCTTTGTGTCTCATTCTGTCCCGAGCCTTCGTGTCTCGTTCTGTCCCCGGCCGTCGTGTCTCGTTCTGTCCCCGGCCGTCGCGTCTCGTTCTGTCCCCAGCCTTCGTGTCTCGTTCTGTCCCCGGCCGTCGCGTCTTGTTCTGTCCCCGGCCGTCGCGTCTCTTTCTGTCCCCGGCTGTCGCGTCTCGTTCTTCTCCCCGGCCGTCGCGTCTCGTTCCGTCCCCGGCCGTCATGTCTCGTTCTGTCCCCGGCCATCGCGTCTCGTTCTGTCCCTGGCCGTCGTGTCTCGTTCTTTCCTCGGTCTTTGCGTTTCGTTCTGTCCCCTACCTTCGCGTCTCGTTCTGTCCCCGGCCTTCACGTCTCGTTCTGTCCCCGACCTTTGTGTCTCGTTCTGTCCCCTACCTTCGTGTCTCGTTCTGTCCCCGACCTTTGTGTCTCGTTCTGTCCCCGGCCGTCGCGTCTCGTTCTGTCCCCGGCCGTCGCGTCTCGTTCTGTCCCTGGCCGTCGCGTCTCGTTCTGTCCCCGGCCGTCGCGTCTCGTTCTGTCCCCGGCTGTCTCGTCTCGTTCTTCTCCCCGGCCGTCTCGTTCCGTCCCCGGCCGTCATGTCTCGTTCTGTCCCCGGCCGTCGCGTCTCGTTCTGTCCCTGGCCGTCGTGTCTCGTTCTTTCCTCGGTCTTTGCGTTTCGTTCTGTCCCCTACCTTCGCGGCTCGTTCTGTCCCCGGCCTTCGCGTCTCGTTCTGTCCCGGCCTTTGTTTCTCGTTCTGTCATGGCCTTTGTTTCTCGTTCTGTCCCCGGCCTTTGTGTCTCGTTCTGTCACCGGCCTTCGCGTCTCGTTTTGTCCCCTACCTTCGCGTCTCGTTTTGTCCCCTACCTTCGCGTCTCGTTCTGTCCCCGTCCTTCGTGTCTCGTTCTTTCCTCGGTCTTTGAGTCTCGTTTTGTCCCCTACCTTCGCGTCTCGTTCTTTCCCCGGCCTTTGTTTCTCGTTCTGTCCCGGCCTTTGTTTCTCGTTCTGTCCCCGGCCTTTGTGTCTCGTTCTGTCCCCGGCCTTCGCGCCTCGTTTTGTCCCCGGCCGTCGCATCCCGTTCTGTCCCCGGTCGTCGCGTCTCATTCTGTTCCCGGCCTTCGGGTCTCGTTCTGTCCCCGGCCGTAGCGTCTCATTCTGTCCCCGGCCGTCGCGTCTCGTTCTGTCCCCGGCCGTCGCGTCTCGTTCTGTCCCCGGCCGTCGCGTCTCGTTCTGTCCCCGGCCGTCGCGTCTCGTTCTGTCCCCGGCCGTCGCGTCTCGTTCTGTCCCCGGCCGTCGCGTCTCGTTCTGTCCCCGGCCGTCGCGTCTCGTTCTGTCCCCGGCCGTCGCGTCTCGTTCTGTCCCCGGCCGTCGCGTCTCGTTCTGTCCCCGGCCTTTGTGTCTCGTTTTGTCCCCGGCCGTCGTGTCTCGTTCTGTCCCCGGCCTTCGCGTCTCGTTCTGTCCCCGGCCTTTGTGTCTCGTTCTGTCCCCGGCCTTCGTGTCTCGTTGTGTCCCAGATCTTTGTGTCTCGTTCTGTCCCCGTTTTTTCGCATATCGTTGTGTCCCCGACATTCGCATCTCTTTCTGTGCCCAGCCTTAATGTCTCTTGCTGTCCCCCGGCCTTCGCGTCTCGTTCTGTCCATGGCCTTGACGTCTCATGCTGTCCCCGGCCTTCGCGTCTCGTTCTGTCCCCGGCCTCCGCGTCTCGTTCTGTCCCCAGCCTTTGTGTGTCGTTCTGTCCCCGGCCTTTGTGTCTCGTTCTGTCCCCGGCCTTTGTGTCTCGTTCTGTCCCTGGTCTTTGTGTTTCATGTCCGTTTGTCTCCAGCCTCCTTGTTTCCACAGCTCATGGTACAGTCATCCTGCTATTCACTGGGACCTGTGCATGGTTCTGCACTCTCCAAAAGTGTGTGATCCAAATAATGTCCCATAACAAATATATGTAGAGTAGCTCACTAACTATAAATAAGCCCACCATGTCATGACCAATACTGTACTGTACTGATCAGGAAGGATAATAGTAAAAGGGAATCTGTCACCAGGTTTTTGCCTCCTAATCTGAGAGCAGCATAATGTAAGGACAGAGATCCAGAATTCAACAGTGTATCACTTTCTGGGCAGCCACTATAGTTTTGATAATCTCCTGCTAAAACAGTGTTTTTATCAATAGAGGAATAGTTAATCTGCCCCCATATATAGACTCCATATTCATGAGATTTGTGTAACCCCTGATGTGCCCTAGGGTACTTGGAATCGGGCTGCTTTGCTTCTGGGGAGTCACAGGGGCCAAGAACCGGCTTCATGACCCTGAGTTCAGTGTAAAGGGAGTTCTTGGATAGTATAGGGAAAGTTATTTGTGACGCCACCCATGGTTTGAGGCTATGAGTGGCCACAGGTACTGCAAAACCTCTGGGGATGATGTATGGGCAGCTGGGATGTAGTGGCTCCCCACGGGTGGATCGGATCCCCAGTAGATGATGAAAGGGTGTAGGGTGCAGGATGGAGGGCGCAAAGTAACTGACAGACTCACGGTTTGTTGGTTCCTCAAGTCCTTTACTGGTGATACTGGTACAAGGACACATGGTATGGCTGGAATCCGGCAACCTGGGAGTAACTCGGGGATCTCCTCACCCGGCAAGTTCTGAGGCCTCCCTGTTGCGCTTTCTTAGTGAGTCCCTGCGGCTGCTTAAAGGGATCCTGTCACCCCCAAAACACCTCTAAACCTATTAAAAGCTGTCCCTAGAGCATATTAACACTTTCCCTACACTCCTTTTAGCTCCTAAATGCACATAGTCAAAGTGAATAAAAACGTTATTATAGTACCTCATTACTGATGATAATGAGTGACTATGCTATTCATAGTCACTCATCCAGGCTGCCCCTCTTCTTCATATCACGCCTGAATAGGCGTGATCTACATCAGATTCAAATTCGCGCCTCCCTGCGCGCCTCCCCACTCTCCTATTCCGGCCGGGCTTCAGTGTGGGGCTGTATGACGCGATCCGCGTCATTCCCGGCGCCGGGTGACGTATTTACAGCCGCGCCGCGCTGTCAGCTTCAAAATGCGCACTGCGCATGCCCAGTGCGCATGCCCAGTGCGCATTTTGAAGCTGACAGCGCGGCGCGGCTGTAAATACGTCACCCAGCGCCGGGAATGACGCGGATCTCGTCATACAGCCCCACACTGAAGCCCGGACGCAATGGGAGAGCGGGGATGCGCGCAGGGAGGCGGCAATTTGAATCTGTGATGAAGATCACGCCTATTCAGGCGTGATATGAAGAAGAGGGGCAGCCTGGATGAGTGACTATGAATAGCATAGTCACTCATTATCATCAGTAATGAGGTACTATAATAACGTTTTTTCTGGTCATCATAATGGGAGACCCAGACAATGGGGTTTAGGGCACTGCCCTCCGGAGGTCACACTAGGTACTACAAGTTTGTAGACACCGCCCCCTCCGCTTATAAACCCCTACCGCAGGGAACATCCTCAGTTTTAAACTTAGTGTGCTCGGAGGATCACGCTTTGCTTGCACTTCACTGCATTCTCACAGCTTACGTGATGGCGTCTGAAGACAAGGTAAAATGGTTCCGGTCGGGACCTGCGACAGTCTCCCCGCTCACCCTTGTGGAACACGCAGGTGGAGGTACCGGAGGGCCTAGAGCCTGGACACTTCGTGTTCTCCCGGTACGCTGTCGCACTCCTTTCCATCCCTCTCTGGGGGGCTCTGGAGAGTGGGAGATAGGAGCCTTGCACAGCTCCGCTCCGTCCGAGGCCTCCCTAAATGGTGCTTACAGACCGGACTGGAGCCAGCCCAGTCCGAGGCCTCCCTAAATGGTGCTTACACTCCGGACTGGTGCTGAACCCCCGTCCGAGGCCTCCCTAAATGGTGCTTACAGACCGGACCGGCACTGAGGCACTCTGTGTCTCCTGTGTGCCTGGGGGTAGTGTCTGGCACTTTATGTGTCTCATGACACTCAGACCGCGCGTTACCCTCGGGTCCGCGGATCTGCTGGTGTACCCTGTGCTGGGGTCACCCTGGCTGACCGCCCTGTGTGTCACAGGGGCTGAGGCTGTGGGCTGCGGATGTCTTGTGCATGCAGTCTGTATGTTGTGTTTTTCACACTAATTCCCGCGCTGCGGGCTCTGGCGCCTTCATGTTGAGGCTGCTTGGAGGATGGGAAGCAGCCCGTGCGGTGACGTCATCGATGGGCGTGTGTGTGTGCTTCCCGCGTGTTTTCGGCGCCGCCCACAGTTTCACTGTCGGCGGCCATCTTTACCCCTCACTTCCCGGCTGGGATCTGTATGCAGCGTCTGCACTCCAGCGTCTGCACTCCAGGGGAGACCGGAAACCTTCGCGGAGGTCACACACACACACCGCTTCCTCCTACCGCTTTGCTGCGGTCGGTAAGCCACCGGGACTCCCGTTTT
This sequence comes from Allobates femoralis, assembly GCA_033576535.1. NCBI lineage: Eukaryota > Metazoa > Chordata > Amphibia > Anura > Aromobatidae > Allobates > Allobates femoralis. The sequence continues at coordinate 686,140,360 of JARQOC010000003.1, read as the reverse complement.
TTGTCTGCAATTTGGCTTATTTTCCCCTACTGTGGCGATGTCCTCAGCTAGGAAGCGTGCTGCTAAGGCGGCAGAGACCACCGTTACCTGTGCTACATGCAATGGGACACTGGTGGAGGGGTCCTGCAATAACTGCGGACGCCCAGAGGCCCGGACTGATACTGCTGAGTCAGCAGCTCCGGTGCTGTACCCTGAGGTGCAAGTGATCCCAGGGCCATGGGAGACTCAGAATAAGATCAATGAATCTCTGGTGTCCCAGCTGTCCTCCATGTCGCAATCCCTGGAGGCACTTAATAGGAGGCTGGATAGCCCAGTTACTCCGTCCAGTTACCCCCGGGCGTCTCCCTCTTCTGCTGTGAGACCCCTTAAGCGGGCTCGTCGTGAGGAGTCACCCGAGCTCCAGGCTCTCTCTGAGGAGGAGCGTTCCTCTGATGGTGAGGAGGATGATGGGGGTTCAACTTTCGGATCTGTGTCTATATCTGAACCACCAGACGGGGTGGAGGATCTGGTGTCCTCTATCAACGAGACATTACGTCTCGTGACACCCCCTGAGGAGGTGACGGTGCACCCGAAGGAGGTCTATCAATGGCTGCGGCCAGAGGCTAGACCAAGTGGTTCCTTCATGGACCACACGAACTTTGGAAGGGTGGTTAGAGCTCCCAGGTTACATCCTGGGCGGCGTTATGTCCGTAAACCCAAGGACAATCGCTTCCCCTTCCCCCAGGAGGTGCTTCAGGAGTGGTCGCAGTCCCCGAAGGTGGATGCTTCCATGACCAGGATTGCTGCACGCTCCCTTTTCTCTGCCTCTGATAGCTCCTCGCTGAAGGATGCGACGGATAGACAGGTCGAGCAACTCGCTAAGTCTTCCTATGAGGCTGTGGGGTCTTCATTTGCCCCTAACTTTGCCACGGTCTGGACCTTACAAGCGATTACTACCTGCTTGGATGGTATCTCTGACCTGGCAAGGTCCAGTCCAGAGGTCCTAGCACTTACCGAGAGGGCAAGGGCCTATGCGGACTACGCCAGGACGGCGACTCTGGAAACTGCCACTCGCTCAGCTGTGGCTTCGGCCAATGCTATAGCGATCCGCAGGTTGTTGTGGCTGCGTCTTTGGGACTCAGATACCACATCCAAGAAGATTTTGCAGAATCTTCCGTTTGCTGGTGACAGGCTTTTTGGCACCGAACTGGACAAGCTAATAAAGGATTCTGCTGAGTCTAAGATACCGCAGAATAAGCCTAAGCCACGGTATACCGTTAAAAGGAACCCAAAGCAGTGGTCCTTTCGTTCCAGCTCGCAGTCATCAGCACCGTCTGCTCGTGCGGACCGAGGGGGAAAACCCGCTTCTCAGTGGCGCTCTAAGAGTCGTCCGAAGAAGCCGTCGGGGGCGGCAGCTGCCACCCCCAAACCCGCCTATACATGACTCGCTCTCCCTTCCTGCCTCCCCACAGGTGGGGGGCCGCTTGTCTCGCTTTCAGGACAAGTGGCTACTTCACGTTCAAGATCAGTGGGTTCGAGACGTGATCTCGCGAGGTTACAGGATAGAGCTGACGTCAAAGCCGATATCCCGATTCCATCGGTCGGTCCCATCACCAGAAAAGGCTCAGGCTTTTTACCTGGTGCTGGAGGGTCTCCGCAGGGACGGAGTGGTGGTCCCGGTGCCTTCCGGAGAGAGGTTCAGGGGTTTTTACCCCAACCTCTTTATCGTCCCGAAGAAGGACGGATCCTTCCGCCCGGTACTGGACCTGAAGTTGTTCAACCGTCACGTGTTGGTTCGGAAGTTCCGTATGGAATCACTGCGCTCCGTGATCGCAGCTGTGTCACAGGGGGACTTCTTAGCGTCCATAGATATCAGAGACGCTTACCTTCACGTGCCCATTGCACCGGCTCATCAGCGCTGGTTGAGATTCGCAGTGGGGGAAGAACGCTTCCAATTTGTGGCGCTGCCGTTCGGGTTGGCGTCGGCACTGCGGGTGTTCACAAAAGTGATGGCCTCCATGATGGCTCTCCTGCACATGCAGGGACATGCCGTCATTCCCTATTTAGACGACCTGCTGGTCAGGGCGCCATCAGAACACCTCTGTCAAGAGAGCCTGGATGTGACCATGCGGTCCCTGGAACAGTTCGGTTGGCTCCTCAATATTCAGAAGTCAACGCTAGTTCCGACCCAGTCTTTGACATATTTGGGCATGGACTTCAACACAGCCTCAGCCCTGGTGTCTCTGCCACGAGTCAAACAGATGGCGATCCAATCAGGAGTGCAAGCAGTCCTCCTGGCACCACAATCATCCCTACGGGTGTTGATGAAGCTGGTGGGGCGCATGGTGGCAGCAATAGAGGCGGTGCCGTTCGCACAATTTCGCCTCCGTCCTCTCCAGCTGGAGATTCTCCGCAGGTGGGATAAGAGGACGATCTCTCTGAATCGGCTGGTGACACTTTCCCTACCGACCAGGGATTCCCTGCAGTGGTGGCTACAGCCACATCACTTGTCTCGGGGCCGGTCCTTCATCAAACCGTCATGGTTAGTGGTGACCACCGACGCCAGTCTGAAGGGCTGGGGGGCGGTGTTCTTACACCACAGGGCCCAAGGCCTCTGGACTCAGTCGGAGTCGGCGTTGCAGATCAACGTGCTGGAGATCAAGGCGATCTATCTGGCACTCCTGGCGTTTCAGAGATTCCTCTCAGGACAACCCATTCGGGTTCAGTCCGACAATGCGACGGCCGTCGCTTATATAAATCATCAAGGAGGAACCAGGAGTGCAGAGGCTCTGGCCGAAGTTCACCGCATCCTATCCTGGGCGGAGGACAACAACTGCCTGATCTCCGCAGTTCACATCCCAGGGGTCGAAAACTGGGAGGCCGACTATCTGAGCCGGCAGGGGATGGACGCCGGAGAGTGGTCTCTTCATCCGGAGGTCTTCAGAGAAGTCTGCAGCAGATGGGGCACTCCGGACGTGGATCTGATGGCCTCACGGCTGAATCATCAGGTGCCGCAATACATGGCGAGGTCATGGGACCCCCAGTCTCTGGGAGCGGACGCCCTGATCTTGACTTGGTCCAGATTCCATCTACCGTATGTGTTCCCGCCTCTGGCTCTGATTCCCAGGGTGCTGTGGAAAATCAGGTCGGAATGCAGGATAGCCATTCTAGTGGCTCCAGACTGGCCCAGGAGGTCCTGGTATCCGGACCTGTGGCAACTGTCAGGCGGACACAGGTGGGCTCTTCCAGACCGCGCAGATTTACTCGCGCAAGGCCCATTCTTCCACCTCAATTCCAGGGCCCTCAGATTGACTGCATGGCTCTTGAGGCCTGGCTGCTGACATCCAGGGGTTTCTCCCCTACGGTGGTTGCCACTATGAATCGGGCTAGGAAGCCAGTTTCCAGGAAGATGTACCACAGAACGTGGAAAATCTTTTTTACTTGGTGTGCCTCTGGCGGACGGTCTCCGTGGCCCTTGTCCATCCCGACGTTGTTGGCTTTCCTACAGTCGGGTTTGGAATTGGGATTATCCCTTGGCTCTTTGAAAGGTCAAGTATCAGCACTTTCAGTGCTGTTTGACAGGCGATTGGCGCTCCTCCCGAAGGTCCGTCAATTTCTGCAGGGGGTGTCACGGATGGTTCCGCCCTACAAGAGACCTCTGGACCCTTGGGACCTTAACATGGTCCTGGCGGCATTACAGAGACCTCCGTTTGAGCCGCTGAGAGATGTTTCTCTATCGCGTCTGTCCCAGAAAGTGACCTTTCTGGTGGCAATTACATCTCTGAGGAGGGTATCAGAATTGGCTGCACTATCGTGCAAGTCACCCTTTCTGGTGGTTCACCAAGACAAGGTGGTGTTGCGTCCACGGCCAGAATTCTTGCCGAAGGTGGTTTCAACTTTTCACCTGAACCAGGAGATTGTTCTCCCATCATTTTGCCCCGCTCCCGTTCATCAGGTGGAGCGCGACCTCCATACTCTGGATTTCGTGAGAGCTATACGCATTTATGTGTCCAGGACCGCCTCCTTCAGGAGTTCGGATTCCTTATTTGTTCTTACGACAGGTCGCTGTAAGGGGTCCGCGGCTTCGAAGTCAACCTTGGCCAGATGGATTAAGGCTTCCATTCAGGAGGCTTACCGGTCTTCTGGTTTGCCTCTCCCGGTGGGATTGAAGGCTCACTCTACCAGAGCTGTAGGTGCCTCCTGGGCCTTGCGACATCGAGCGTCTGCTCTACAGGTGTGTCAGGCGGCCACTTGGTCCAGCCTGCACACTTTCTCTAAGCACTATATGGTGCATGCCCATGCCTCTGCGGATGCAAGTTTGGGCAGGCGGGTTCTCCAGGCGGCGGTTGCCCACCTTTAAAAAGGGAACCATGTGTTATCCGTCTTGTTGAGGAACTCTTCCCGCCCTGGGGTATTGCTTTAGGACATCCCCATTGTCTGGGTCTCCCATTATGATGACCAGAAAAAAGAGAATTTTGTTTACGTACCGTAAATTCTTTTTTCTTTAATCATCAATGGGAGACCCAGCACCCACCCAGTTGTTCCGTTGCATGTTTTGCATTTGCTCTGTTCTCTGTTGAGACAGTGTTTGCCGGGTTGTTGAACCGTCTGTGCACGGCATTCTTCCCGATGTTTCGGGTGTGGTTTATTTCCTCCTCGCAGCTTGTGGACCAAACTGAGGATGTTCCCTGCGGTAGGGGTTTATAAGCGGAGGGGGCGGTGTCTACAAACTTGTAGTACCTAGTGTGACCTCCGGAGGGCAGTGCCCTAAACCCCATTGTCTGGGTCTCCCATTGATGATTAAAGAAAAAAGAATTTACGGTACGTAAACAAAATTCTCTTTTTATTCACTTTGACTATGTGCATTTAGGAGCTAAAAGGAGTGTAGGGAAAGTGTTAATATGCTCTAGGGACAGCTTTTAATAGGTCAGTGATGGGCAACCTTTTGAGCTTGGTGTGTCAAAATTCGCCAAAAAACCGAGCATAAATCGGGAGGTGTGTCACCTTGAGAAAAAAAACCTAATTTTACGATATTTATAGATTAAATAACAAATATGTATAATTATTTAACTTACCTGCTTAGTGACTTCTTTGTTAATCTGTCAGTTGGTTTCTTTTGTTGGTCTTGCTGTTATTTAACTTGTGCGGGGTGCCATGAACTACGATAAGTGAGGGGGAGGGGGAATTCTTCCAGTGATGGCGAACCTGTGGCAGTCCAGCAATAGCTGGACTGCCACAGGTTCGCCATCACTGTCACTGATTTAGTGACTTTTTTGTTGCTGAATTTCTGCTTACTACCGTTTCACTACATAGAACGCAAAATGATCTGCCATTTTTTTCTATAATGCCATACATCTCAGTCCATGTCTCTTGAAAGGGTCGGCTACTGCTACTACCACTTCCTTTACTTAACCTTGGTTTTTTTGGCTTCTCCATCAGAGGGGCAGTGACAGAAGATTTATAGATAGCCCTGCAGGCAATTAGGGGTTAACTGTCTTTTAGGAAAGGGCAGAAATAGGGATTAATAGGGTGCGCAACAATAATATAGTGGTGAAATGGAGTCTGTACTATGCTGCAAGATGGCGTTCCTTATGTAAATTAATGGCGGGAAACGGCACCCATAGCACAGGCCTCTTCCAGCCTCCCCCTCACTTATCTCAGTAATGGCCAATCACACATTCATGACACCCCAGATTCTGCCCAGAACCTTTCACTGGAGGATGGTTGCTGTAGTAATCACTGGACCTCCAGACAGACCTCCAGACAGCGATCACAGGGCCTCAGATATGCGTCCCCCACAGCGTTCCGCTGCTCCCTGCTGCGCCAGCCAACCAGCAAGTTCCGCCTACCGGAAGTCCCAGGACTAGACGCTCTGTGCCGGAGCTCTGCTGTTCTGGCCTACAGACCTCCAGCACATTTTTTTTTCCTCAGCTACTGCACCTGGCCCTGTAATCGCAGATGTCTCGGAAAGCGCTCGCATTGCCGTGTCGGAAGCCCCACTCGCAACAGTTTTTTGCTGCCGTGTCTGTGGTTTTTATCCAAATAGCGAGTCTAGCGAGTGAGAAAAAGTAAACTCTGACAAAACTAGGATCGCAGAGTACCGAATCCTACTTGTAGTTTCTCCGGCGGCCGCGTGTCACTGAAAATGGCTACGCGTGTCAGTGCTGACACGCGTGTCATAGGTTCGCCATCACTGTAATAGGTTTAGAGGTGTTTTGGGGCTGACAGGATCCCTTTAAGGTTAGCTGCAGCCCTCTCTCCTACAGTGTGTTGTATGACAGGCAGCTCGAGTCCTTCTCCTGTCCCACTTCATGGGCGACTGCTCCTGGGCTCTCAATGCTGCTGTGCCTCCGGGCACTGTGGTGTGGCTGGAGGACTTGGAATCCCCCACCCTACCGATACGTTAGGCCCTTCACAGCCTTGGACTCTGATATCTGTTTCTTGGCGCTTACTCCTCTGGGGTGAGCTTGACACCTCTCTGCTCCCCAGGCTCTCCTCCACTTCTTCAGACCCTTGCCTACGGGTCACTTAAGCTAAGTCTAGCTCTCCTGGGATGATCTTAGCACTGCTCCTGTCCACAGGATGTCTTCCTAAGTACTGCCCCATACTGAACTGACTAACTCCGCCCCAGACCAGAATTTATAGGGAAGCTACCCTGAACCCAGGCTTTAGGGCTCCCCCTTCAGGCCTGGCGGCAGAAAGGTGTTGTGTGCTTTGGTTTTGCCTGGTGCGGATTCCCTCTGTTGCTCTCAGGTATGACACTACCCCCCGGGGGAGATAATGACATGTGGTATCTGGACTCATACTGAAAGCTGTCAATCAGTGGTGTGAGCAGGATAAAGGCCCCGTCACACACGTCAATGTCGTCAGCGATCTGATCACTGGCGACTTTGACGGCTGATCGCTGGTGAGCTGTCAGACAGGCAGACTCACCAGCGATCAGTGGACTAGTTACCCGCTGTGTAGCTTGGATACCAGCCGGTGAGTGGAGAAGGCTGGTAACCAAGGTATACATCAGGTTTCTAGGCAGCGCGCGCTGCCTAGATACCCGCAGTTTACCATGGATATCAGCTCCGAGCGCTTGCTGAGAGGCGCTGGGAGCTGGCTGATCGCACGTCTCCCGGTGTCACACGCAGCTATGCTGCGTGTCTACCAGGCGACCATTGCCAGGTTTTTGGTCCTGTCCGAAAACCTGGCGACCATCAATCAGTGATTTATCGCTGGTTGATATACCACGTCACACGCGTCAATATCGCTGCAACGTCACGTGCAGCAGCGACATTGACAGCAATATTGACGCGTGTGACGGCCCCTTTATACAAAGCTCAGCAATCACAATGTGTAGATCGGCAGATGGAGGAAACAGGGATTTTTATCAAAACTGCAGGAATCCCTGTTATGTGACACTTTGCTAGAATCTGCCTCTCCATCATGCTTCTTTCAGATTACATTGCAAAAACCTGGTGATAGATTCCCTTTAAATCCAATGACAACTGAGACATATTCTCAGTGCTGTAACTTGGAGCCTTTGGGCTTGAAATATTAGGTCTATAATTTGAATGATCCTATTTGAGTCATTGGACCCGCCTATTCTCCAACACCCAGGTGCTGCATCCATATAGCACTGTATTATAGAGAATCTGAATACCACCTTGTTACGATGCCTGAATTTATAACTGGTGTTTTATTTTTAGTTATTCGTTTCGTTTTGCCACTTATATGTCTGCTATAGGTGACTTATTACAGCTCCATGTCTACAGAACTGTAGAACAACCATGTGCATGAAGCCTTAAAGGGGTTGTTTCATCACTTCTATAAAGGCCAGATTTGTGCAGTGTATGACTGATTGTTGTCCTATGGACAGACTCTCCCACCTCAGCTGTAGATCTCTGCAGTTCATCCAGAGTAATCATGCGCCTTTTGGTTGCATCTCTGATCAGTCTTCTCCTTGTTCAAGATGAAAGTTTAGAGGGACGGCCGGGTCTTGGTAAATTTGCAGTGGTCAGATACTCCTTCCATTTCAAGATGATTGCTTGCACAGTGCTCCTTGAGATGTTTAAAACTTGGGAAATCTTTTTGTATCCAAATCCGGCTTTAAACTTCGCCACAACAGTATCTCGGACCTGCCTGGTGTGTTCCTTGGTCTTCATGTTGCTCTCTGCACTTGAAACAGAACCCTGAGACTATCACAGAGCAGGTGCATTTATACGGAGACTTGATTACACACAGGTGGATTCTATTTATCATTGCCAGTCATTTAGGACAACATTGGATCATTCAGAGATCCTCACTGAACTTCTGGAGTGAGTTTGCTGCACTGAAAGTAAAGGGGCCGAATAATATTGCATGCCCTCCTTTTCAGTTTTTTATTTGTTAAAAAAGTTTAAAATGCCCAATAAATTTCGTTCCACTTCATGATTGTGTCCCACTTGTTGTTGATTCTTCACAAAAAATTAGAATTTACATCTTTATGTTTGAAGCCTGAAATGTGGCAGGTTGAAAAGTTCAAGGGGGCCAAATACTTTCACAAGGCACTGTATGTGGCCATGGCGAGCTGCACCCAATACACAGGAGGAGCTACATACACCTTACACTCCCCATGTATGGTATACTGCTGAAGATATCTCTGCCCAGAATATAAATGAAAGCCAGCTTTAAATGAGGCCTCATTTTTAAATGAGTGCGCACTTACTCATTTTTAGGAAAAAGGGCCCCGGTTTGATTGACTCTGCTGATGTGAGTGAGGTGCAGTTCTTCTGATTTGATTAAGCAAACTAGACTTATTGGGCCTGTTGATCAAGGCTTTTGCACAAGTATCCTGGTGTAAAAAGCTTTGAAAAATCTAAACATTTTGGACAGCTAGTAGCTACTGGTGTTCTCATGCCATTTTCGTCCAGCTCCAATAAAGCAGACGGACCTAGGGTAGGACACATGAATTTGATGAGCTGCGGTGTTTGTTAAACCACAAAACATACTCTGAGTTACGACAGAGACACACTATGTAAGATGCATGTGAAATACTCGCATGACTCTCACATGACTCACCTGGAACAGCCCCTGCCTCTCTAAATTGGAGTGCGTCAGCTGTATAGAAACACACGCGGCTAACCTGCTCCCGTCCAGAGCGTCAGGGGCCATTCCGGGTGAGGCGCATGCCACTTGTCTGATGATCCTGATTTATCAAGAGGTGCACGCCATCAAGGGGCGCCATCAGAGGCGTCTGACTCCAGCACATCTCATTTAAAACCAGTGTGAACAATGCCAGTCGATGTATCTGGTCCAATGTATAAATTGTGAGCGATCTATTACAGATTGATGTATCTGGTTCATTGTATAAGTTGTGAGCGATCTATTACAGATTACCCATCGTTTACTGTGGTCTGCCTGTGAACAGACTATTAACCCCATAACGACGGCCTAACGTCCAGAGACGTCGGAAAAAAAGGGTACTTATGCCTGGCTGACGTCTGCAGACGTCAGCCAGGAAAAGTGCTCTAGCGCCCCCCAGTGGTCAAAAATCTCCGGGGTTTCAGCTACCGGGGGTAGCTGAGACCCCCAAGATTATGAATCGGGGGCTTTTTTACCATCACCGGTAATGTGATGACCGGTAAGCACCGTTTACCGGTCATCACATTACAAAAAATGAGACTGCCGGTAAAAAATGCTTTCACTTTCATCCGACGTGAAAACACACGTCGGATGACAGTGAAGCATTAACCCCTAAGTGTCCTAAGACCCCCGGTACCGGGGATCTTCCTCCCACCCCCACCCCTCCCCCGATCTGTCACAAAATGGCGGCGGCGGGCGGTAAAACCCGCCGCCGCTGCTGCATCTCCATGCGATCTGACATGTCATACATGTCAGATCGCATGGAAATGTCAGTGCTGGTGCCCATCAGCCCCCTCCGGTGCCCATCAGCCCCCTCCGGTGCCCATCAGCCCCCTCCGGTGCCCTCCACGTTCCTCCTGTCCCAGCTCCTAGCGTCTCCCTCCTCCCTCCTCCTTCCTCCTTCCTTCTGCACACTGTTCCTGCTGCTGATCCATGCAATCTGACGTGGTCAAACGTCAGATTGCATAGATCGGTATCACCGACGGCCCCCCCGGCACAGTACCCCCCTCCATACAGTGGCCCCCTCCCCCCGGTACCGTTGCCGGTACCGGTGCCAGTGTCGGTACCGGCGCCAGTACCGAGGATCGGTCATCTCTCTCTTTGGGAGAGCATCCGGTGGCCCCCCCGGGTCCCCCCGGGGTCCCCCCCACATCCCCAGACCCTTGCACCTCAATAAAATGGAGGGATCCCCCGCGGCCCCCTTCTTCCTTCTTCTCCTTCTCCAAAATGGCCCCGCACATGCGCAGTGTGTCGGGGAAAGTCTGCCCTCACCACCTAGCAACCAAAATAAAAAAATCCCATTGGTTGCTGTGATTTGAACTGTGTGATACACCCTATCACACAGTTCAAATCCCAAATTATTTGTAAATATGGCTGCATTTGGGTCTGCCTCTCTCCTCTCTTCTGTGTAGTTGTTTTTTGGAGAGAGGAGAGAGACAGACTACTTGCTGCCTTCTGTGAAAGAAGAATCAATTTGCTACTTATATCTCTACTTATATCTCTATTTAGCTAGGGTTAGGGTTAGCGTTCAGGGTTAGCGTTCAGGGTTCGCGTTCAGGGTTAGCGTTCAGGGTTAGCGTTCAGGGTTCGCATTCAGGGTTAGCGTTCAGGGTTAGCGTTCAGGGTTCGCGTTCAGGGTTCGCGTTCAGGGTTCGCGTTCAGGGTTAGCGTTCAGGGTTAGCGTTCAGGGTTCGCGTTCAGGGTTAGCGTTCAGGGTTAGCGTTCAGGGTTCGCATTCAGGGTTAGCGTTCAGGGTTAGCGTTCAGGGTTCGCGTTCAGGGATAGCGTTCAGGGTTAGCGTTCAGGGTTAGCGTTCAGGGTTAGCGTTCAGGGTTAGGTAAAAAAAACATCCCCTCCATCATTCCTCCTTTATCACTCCCCTAATCAAATCTTTTATTTTATTCTAAATCCTTTACTTAGTTAGGGTTAGGGCTAGGGTTAGGGTTCAAAAGCAGGGTTAGGGTAAAAAAAAAAAAAAAAAAATTAAAAAAAGTATTAGATTTATTTTTTTCCCAAACTAAAAAAAAAATGGCCCGCAGAATGTTCTCTGCAGAGCAAGCCTATGCGCTGCTCGCCTCTGGTACCTCCGGGTCAGAGACTGAAACGGCCTCTGAAGCGGAGATGTCCTCAGAGGACAGCGACGACTCGGCTTCACCCAGGGGTTCCCCCACTCCGCCAGTCGTCCCTTCTGTTGCGGCAGAGGCAGGACCCAGCTCTGCAGCTCCCCATCCTCTGTAGCAGCCCGACCCATCCTATTCCCCACAAATTCCCCCTTTCACAGCAGACCCTGGTATAAAAGTTAACGTCACTGATTTTGCCCCCTTTGATTTCTTTTCAGTTTTTGTAAACCCCGATATCCTTGAGTTAATGACCAACCAGACCAACCTTTATGCCCGTCAATATATTGCCCAAAAACCTCGGTCTGTCCATTCCCGTTCCTGGGTCCCCACTAATGTCACAGAAATTAAAAAATTTTTAGGGATCACATTCAATATGGGCATTGTAAAAAAACCCAGCCTACGCTCTTACTGGGCAACAAATTCGGTCCACAGCACCCCTGTGTTTGCAGCAGTAATGCCCCGCTGCCGTTATGAAGCCATACTGAGATTTCTGCATTTCCACGACAATTCTCAAGTCCCCCCAAGAACTGATCCCAATTACGACCGTCTAAATAAACTAAGACCCCTAATTTCCCTGCTAAACCAATCCTTTCTCAATTCTTACACCCCAGAACAAAATGTGTCAGTGGACGAGTCCCTAATGAGCTACAAGGGCCGTCTCTCCTTTAGACAATTCATCCCCTCCAAACGAGCCAAGTACGGCGTAAAAATGTACAAAATGTGCGAAAGCAGCAGCGGGTACACCAGTACATTCATGATTTACGAGGGTAAGGACAGACAGATAAACCCACCTAACTGTCCCCAGACAATTGGCATCCCAGGGAAAATTGTCTGGGAGCTAATGACCCCATTTTTGGAAAAAGGGTACCATGTGTACACGGACAATTATTATACTAGCATCCCCCTATACCAAGCCCTACAAGCTGCAAACACAGGGGCCTGTGGGACGATACGGAAAAACCGTGTGGGCTTGCCGTCACAGTTGGTGTCCAGACGTCTAGAGAGGGGGGCGTCATTTTCACTGGCAAGTAATACAATGCTTGCCGTGAAGTGGAATGACCGCAAGGACGTCTATATGCTTACCACCCTGCATGCGGACACCACTGTGACGGTCAGAGACAGGGGCGCCACCAGGGACAGACAAAAACCCCTTTGTGTGACCGATTATAACAAACACATGGGTGGCGTGGACCTGTCCGACCAGGTGCTCCAACCATACCTGGTGAAGCGGAAGACGAGGGCCTGGTATAAAAAGGTGGTTATCTACCTTCTACAGATAGCTACCTACAATAGCTTTGTTCTTTATAAAAAATCCCAAGGGGCCCTCACCTTCTTCCAATATCAGGAGAAGGTTATTGAGTCTCTCCTGTTTGACTCCACAGCACCAGAGGCAGCCTTTGAAACGGAGAACGCCCGCAGACTAACAGAGCGTCATTTCATGCACGTCATCCCTCCCACTCCCACCCTAAACCGTCCCAAAAAAAGATGTAAAGTTTGTAGCAAGCGGGGTTTGAGGAGTGAATCCCGCTACTACTGCCCCACGTGCCCATCCCAACCTGGACTTTGTATCGCCCCCTGCTTTGAGATTTACCATACAATTCACAATTATTAGGTTTGCATCCTAATGTGGTAGGCTTTTTTTCCCACATATAATTTATATTTTCATACCGTTGGCCCCTTTACAGATTGGACTTGTCAAAAAAAATTTACAACTGTCATCAGTAAAACACCTATTACCCTATTTCCCTAATAATTCCAAGACTTGATCCCTCACATACCAAACTATTATTCAGACACATTCTCATCCACATGTCCACGTCTGCATACCCCAGAATGTGGACCCCACAAATGTTCTTGAGAAGTCTGATCCCATGTGACAAATAATTCCAGGACTTGATTACTCACATACCAAACTATTATTCAGACACATTCTCATCCACATGTCCACGTCTGCATACCCCAGAATGTGGACCCCACAAATGTTCTTGAGAAGTCTGATCTCATCTGACAAATAATTTCAGGACTTGATAGCTCACAAAAATTTTCCACCAGTTATCTTAGTTTGACTGGTCTTTCAACTATGTCTTGCTACACAAAACTATTCTTGGCATCTACTTTCCTTTATATATTTATATTGGTGATATGGCATGATCATTTCATTGGAAGATTTCCAACAATGAGGCTGCTCCATATTCACACATGATGGGCTTTACCGCATGGTTCTTGCCGAACCTCCTATACTGGACAATAAGTTTAGAATCCTGTAGGGGACTGGTTGTTTTGTGCATATAGCAGTTCCGACCTTGGCGGGTTGGAGCCTGTTATGGTGCACCACGTCGACTGGCACATTGGTCTCGCAAGGGACTGATGTTGCTAAACAGACGTTGTATGACCAGTCCTTACTGCATGGTTCTTGCCGAATGTTCTGTACCTGGACAATAAGTTTGTAATTCTGTAGGGGACTGGTTGTTTTGTGCATATAGCAGTTCCGACCTTGGCGGGTTGGAGCCTGTTATGGTGCACCACGTCGACTGGCACATTCGTCTCTCATAGGGATTGATGTCGCTAAACAGACGTTGTACGACCAGTCTCTGAAAGATGAACTTGTCCTCCTAGCCCTGCTGGTGTTTTACTTCATATCTACAACGAGCACAAGTTTGCCACATAGTTGGCTACATTTTCCTCCACATTTTGCCCTTCACGCCAGTAGAGTTTTGCGTTCCTGCTACAATATACTCAATTGCAGGACAACTATTTTGTGAGCAAGGCTATGTTTTATAATCAGCAATTGTGTTTTTCGGGGCATGCCACCCTTTGTGAGTAATAATTCCTGGAAGGATCTTCATGTTTGGTAGCGCAAAGTCTTGGAACGTTTTGAATGGGTCCTGGAATTCATTCAATTTTACCCTGAAGATAAAATGATACAGAATAAAAAGTGGGAACAAACTACTCAGTATGTCCCTTGACAAATACATTACAGGGTAAAGCTTACAAAAAATCAATTTCTGTGGGTTTTCAGTTGTTCTTGTACTACATAGGTTCTGCAAATATGACAATCTATTCCAAATACAGCCAAATTTGCTTTCCAAAATTCAAGTAACGCTCCGTCCGTTCTGAGTCCTGCCGTTTGTCCAAACAGAACTCTTTGACCACATGTGGGGTATCGACGCGCTCACAAGAATGTGGGCAACAAATTGTGGGGTCCATTTTATGGTGTTACCGCTTGTAAAAGTGAAAAATGTGGTGCTAAAGCATCACTTTTGTGAAAAAAAAGAAAATTTTCATTATGACGACCTATTGCTATCAAATTCTGTGAAGTACCTGAGGGTTCAAAATGCTCACTATACCCCTAGATATAATCCTTGAAGGGTCTAGTTTCCAAAATGGGGTGACTTGTGGGGGGTTTCTGCTGTTTAGGTACCCCAGGGGTCCAAGAAGTGAAAGATGGTATCTGTCATCTATTTCAGCAAAATTTGCTTTTCAAAATTCAAATAGCGCTCCGTCCGTTCTGAGTCCTGCCGTTTGTCCAAACAAAACTTTATGACTACATGTGGGGTATCGACGCGCTCACAAGAATGTGGGCAACAAATTGTGGGGTCCATTTTATGGTGTTACCGCTTGTAAAAGTGAAAAATGTGGTGCTAAAGCATCACTTTTGTGAAAAAAAAGAAAATTTTCATTATGACGACCTATTGCTATCAAATTCTGTGAAGTACCTGAGGGTTCAAAATGCTCACTATACCCCTAGATATAATCCTTGAAGGGTCTAGTTTCCAAAATGGGGTGACTTGTGGGGGGTTTCTGCTGTTTAGGTACCCCAGGGGTCCAAGAAGTGAAAGATGGTATCTGTCATCTATTTCAGCAAAATTTGCTTTTCAAAATTCAAATAGCGCTCCGTCCGTTCTGAGTCCTGCCGTTTGTCCAAACAAAACTTTATGACTACATGTGGGGTATCGACGCGCTCACAAGAATGTGGGCAACAAATTGTGGGGTCCATTTTATGGTGTTACCGCTTGTAAAAGTGAAAAATGTGGTGCTAAAGCATCACTTTTGTGAAAAAAAAGAAAATTTTCATTATGACGACCTATTGCTATCAAATTCTGTGAAGTACCTGAGGGTTCAAAATGCTCACTATACCCTAGATATAATCCTTGAAGGGTCTAGTTTCCAAAATGGGGTGACTTGTGGGGGGTTTCTGCTGTTTAGGTACCCCAGGGGTCCAAGAAGTGAAAGATGGTATCTGTCATCTATTTCAGCCAAATTTGCTTTTCAAAATTCAAATAGCGCTCCGTCCGTTCTGAGTCCTGCCGTTTGGGCAAATAGCAGTTTACGACCACATGTGGGGTATCGTTGCGTTCAGGAGAAACATGGTAACAAATTTTGGCATCCAATTTGTCCTGCTGTTCCTTGTAAAAGTGAATAAATTGAGGCTAAAGAAACATTTTTAGGTAAAATATAAAGGTATTTATTTTTTCATTCCACTTTGCATTCATTCCTGTGAAGCACCTGAAGGGTTAATAATCTTCTTGAATGTAGTTTTGAGTAGCTTGAGGGGTGCAGTTTTTGGAATGGTGTCACTTTTGGGTGTTTTCTGTCATGTACACCCCTCAAAAAGACTTCAAATGTGATGTGGTCACTAAAAAAATGGTTTTGTAAATTTTGCTTGAAAAATGAGAAATTGCTCATGAACTTTGAACCCTTATAACGTCCTAACAATTTTTTTTTTTCTCTCCAAAATTGTGCTGATGTAAAGCAGACATGTGGGAAATGTTATTTATTAACTATTTTGTGTCACATAACTCTCTGGTTTAACAGAATAAAAATTCAAAATTTGAAAATTGCAAAATTTTCAAAATTTTCGCCAAATTTTTGATTTTTTCACAAATAAACGCAAAAATGATCGACCTAAATTTACTCCTAACATGAAGCCCAATATGTCACGAAAAAACAATCTCAGAATCGCTCGGATCCAATGAAGCGTTCCAGAGATATTACCTCATAAAGGGAGAGTGGTCAGAATTACAAAAAACGGTCTGGTCATTAAGGTGGAAATTGGCTCAGTCACTAAGGGGTTAAACTGGCACTGATCCATAAGTGTTTACCAATTGGTGTTTGTATACTGCTGTTGGTTGGTCTTTCGTCCCCTCCACCTAGTAAAAATACTTGTGACTTCTTGCCCTAGCGGGGGCCGTGGGGTGCTCGGAACCAGGCCCTCTGGATGCTGTCGGGGCTGTGGGATGCTGTCACGGTGGCGTGACCCGGCCCGTGGTCCCCTATTGGGCGGTCAGTAAAAAGGGTTTGTAAAGGGGTAAAAAGCAGAGTAAAAATAAAATAAAAAAAATGAAAGAGAGTTTATAATGCTGCCACCCGTGGAAGGCTGCCGGTAGGGGCCGCTGCTGCTGTGGGGGACCTCTGGGGATGATGGAGATGCAGCTGTGATGGTTTAGCTCCCCACGTGAGGAGCTGGTCCCCAGGGCAACCGTTAAGAGTCTATGGAGGTGGTAGACCATTGGGGGTGCAGGGCGTAGCGTGCGGAATAACAGACACGGGTTGTAGTCTCCGTTACCTTCACTGAACAGAGTAGTAGGTTTGTCCAGGGTACTGTCCACAAGAGGTGTTAGAGGTCCAGAGCCTGGGAGCAAGTTGAGATCCTCCACGCCTGGCGAGTTCTGAGGCCTCCCTACTGCGCTGCTCTTGGTGGGTCCTGTCTGCCTGTAGCTGTGCTGCGACCCTCTCCTTTCCCGTGTGTTGTCTCTGGCCCATATGACAGGCAGCTTGAGCCCTTCTTGGGTTACTCTCTGCTGGCTACTTCTCCTTGAGCTCTCTCATGCTGCTGTGTCTCCTGGGCCTCATGGTGGGCGAGAGACTTGGAATCTCCTGCCCTCTGGTGTTGGCTGCTGGGCCTACAGTCCCTCAAGCCTAGGACTCCGGTGTCCGCTCCTGCGCTCAGTGCTGGGGCGAACCGGCACTGGCTCCACTCCCCAGACCTGCTTCTCCACTTCCTCAGACCCTCTCCTACGGGTCCCTCACGCTGGCTAGTCTATGTCCCGGGACGAGCCTTACTCTGCTCGAGTCCATGGGATTTCTTCACAGTCCTCCTCAGAACTGAACTGAGCTCCCTCTTCTGGGCTGGTGTTGGGAAGGTGTTGTATGTGTGTGGTTCACCTGGTTTGGGTACCGTCCCTTGCTTCCAAGCACAGCATGGTCCCTCGGGGGAGACAACACTATTGTGGCAACCGGACCCTGGGGTGCCACGCTCAGCAGAACGTGTGTGCAGGCCGGTTCCATTAGAAATAACTGGTGGTGTATGGCCACCCTAACACTGATATGACTCAGCCCATTACAGTCATATATGTAACATACTGGAGGTTGCTTTGGTAAGTCTGTCTTCTACCATGATAATGGGGCTTCATCAACTGCAATATCCATACAATGCAGTTAACCCCTTCCAGCACTTACAACAGAGAGTGAATCATATGTACTTGGGTTTTATCACTTTTTGTTTGACCTCTGGATACATAACCAGAATTTAATGAGAAAAGTAATGTATCCATGTACCTGATCTGAAAGATTGGTGGACAGGCTTTCAGGATCATTTATTCTGATGAACTCAAGGCACTCCAATCCAACACTGAGCCTCTCCTTATTATCTGTAAACTAAAGTCATTGTGATTTAGGAAAATAGAGAAATCGAATTCATGTACTATATGCAGAGTACTAAAAGTGCATTATAAAACACAGATGCCACTACTTGTCTTTCAATTTCCGTTTAATCCTCCCACAATAGTAGACGCACTAGCACTACAAGAGCACTAACTCGGTATTCATAGTTCTTATGCAACACTGACCAAAAGAGACCTTTGCACTCACTCAGCAGTGCTGTCCTGAAGCTATGCAGAGTGCTGCCTGGAGGTAAGAGGTCAACTCATGTGGAGTAATGGAGGACAAGAACTCCTCATACAATAGCAATGGTTACAAAGAGAAACAGATATTTGGTTATACAGGACTATGCTTCGGTTGTGAAGCATTTTCAGGCATATAATGAGGATTGATATAAATATACATAATGAAAGTAGAATTTGATAAAAGCAGGATTCTTAAAAAATTCAATTCCAGCTTAATGGTCAAAATTAGTTCCCACTTAACGGTGAAAACTCATTTGCTTTAAACAACTGTCTCACTCAAATATTTTTTTGTATTTTGGGAGACAAAAAAATACCTTTCTAGCTGTATTATCTGGATACAGATCACTTTCTTTGATAGGTAAAGTACTTCATGCCATTGTGCATTATTCTCATTATGTGAACTTTCATTTGATATTCTCTCTTTCTTTACCTTACCTTCACAGTTGTAAAGTGCAAAAGTTTGAGTGGCACTAGTGGGCGATCAGCACGTCACACACTATGAACAACTGTCAAACAATGAAGGAGAAAAGTAGTGTGTATAAATGACTGCGATCAGAAAAACCCAACAATAAATCATAAAGTGATTATCAAAAATATTTTTTATTCAACAAGTGTAAACAAACAAGTACCAAGCAAGTTAGACAGAAAGAATAAAAACAATTAAAATATGTGGTGGGAAAGAGAACCATCACACATCGGCTGTGTGCCCATACAAGATATGTTCAAATAACACAACTGACACTCCGAAGAACAGAGTAAAAATTCAACAAAATTATTTTTGTGCCTGGTGACAACTATATATAATCAGGTAAACCAGTGCCCCTATTGAGAACTGAGCACACCAATCATAATACACCCTAGAACAGGCTTTATCAGAGTCGCCTAATGTGTCATGAAACAGGCCATATTAGTATTACCTAATTAATGGGCCATAATAGGATAGCCTAAAGGTACCGTCACACGGGGAAATCGCCGGCGATGTTGCCGCAACCGAGGGCGTGGCCAGGTTGCGGCGACATCGCCGCGAATTGCCGCGTGTGACAGGGCGATAATCAGGCGATGAATCGCCTGAGTCACATCGCCAGGTTTCCCAACAATGTTGGGAAACCTGGCGATGTTGCTCAGGCGATTCTGCCTGATCGCCCTGTGTAACGCGGCAACCCGCAATGTTCGGGCGATTCCGCCTATCTACTACATTGCGGGTTATCGCTTGCTGGGTTGCTGGGCAAGCCAGCGAGCGATAGCCGCGGCAACTAGCCGGCGACATCGCCGTAAGTTGCTCAGTGTGACATCTCACCGGCGATGTTGTCAGGGATGCGCGCTCCGCGATCCCCGGCAATATCGCCGGCGATATGTCCTGTGTGACGGTACCTTAAGAGTGTACCAATCCTTTAGCCCTATATGTAAAAGGGCCAAATCAAGGTGGATATAAGTAAAAAATTAACTATGCAAAGGCATATACAGAGGGTCTTCCTGGAGAGACACACCTGAGAATATAGCAAAATATGAATATAAATCAAAAGTACGGGTGAAAAGCTGTGATCAACAGCCACCTGTAAATGAAGGATAAACAGCAAATAGTCACCAGGCAGGATCGTGGCATGACAGGGCACACAGCGACAGGACCCAACGCGTGTCACGGCTTAGTATAACGGCTTCATCCTGGGGGAAGCTGTGAGGAACATAAGAATCACCCTTATATATCTAAGTGCATGATTACAAAAATGAAACACCTGTTATTGTTAGTGCATGGTCCGTATCCGCCGGACCGGAAGCGCTGTGACGCAGGGAGGAAAAGGCGGGTTATTGCACAAGGTGTCAATCATAGCGTACGGCTGCGCAGTATAGAGCGTCGTCTCTCCCTGCGTGCCGACGCTGATCACTATGGAGATGTAAGACGCCCAGACTAAAGCTCAAGAGCTAAATGGGAGGAGAAACAAGAAAGGTGGGAATATTTTTGATAATCACTTTGTGATTTATTGTTGAGTTTTTCTGATCGCAGTCATTTATACACACTACTTTTCTCCTTCATTGTTTTACCTTCACAGTTGTGGCCAAAAGTATTGACACCCCTGCAATTCTGTCAGATAATACTCAGTTTCTTCCTGAAAATGATTGCAATCACAAATTCTTTGCTATTATTATCTTCATTTAATTTGTCTTCAATGAAAAAACACAAAAGAGAATGAAGCAAAAAGCAAAACATTGATCATTTCACACAAAACTCCAAAAATGGGCAGACAAAAGTATTGGCACCCTCACCCTAACACTTGGTTGCACAACTGTTAGCCAAAATAACTGCGATCAACCGCTTCCGGTAACCATCAATGAGTTTCTTACAATGTCTGCTGGAATTTTAGACCATTCTTCTTTGGAAACTGCTCCAGGTCCCTGATATTTGAAGGGTGCCTTCTCCAAACTGCCATTTTTAGATCTCTCCACAGGTGTTCTATAGGATTCATGTCTGGACTCATTGCTGGCCACCTTAGAAGTCTCCAGTGCTTTCTCTCAAACCATTTTCTAGTGCTTTTTGAAGTGTGTTTTGGGTCATTGTCCTGCTGGAAGACCCATGACCTCTAGGGAGACCCAGCTTTCTCACACTGGGCCCTACATTATGCTGCAAAATTTGTTGGTAGTCTTCAGACTTCATAATGCCATGCACACGGTCAAGCAGTCCAGTGCCAGAGGCAGCAAAGCAACCCCAAAACATCAGGGAACCTCCGCCATGTTTGACTGTAGGGACCATGTTCTTTTCTTTGAATGCCTCTTTTTTTCTCCTGCAAACTCTATGTTGATGCCTTTGCCAAAAAGCTCTACTTTTGTCTCATCTGACCGGGAGAACATTCTTGCAAAACGTTTTAGGCTTTCTCAGGTAAATTTTGGCAAACTCCAGCCTGGCTTTTTTATGTCTCAGGGTAAGACGTGGGGTCTTCCTGGGTATCCTACCATACAGTCCCTTTTCATTCAGACGCCGATAGTATGGGTTGACACTGTTGTACCCTCGGACTGCAGGGCAGCTTGAACTTGTTTGGATGTTAGTCAGGTTCTTTATCCACCATCCGCACCATCTTGCATTGAAATCTCTCGTCAATTTTTCTTTTCCGTCCACATCTAGGGAGGTTAGCCACAGTGCCATGGGCTTTAAACTTCTTGATGACACTGCGCACGGTAGACACAGGAACATTCAGGTATTTGGAGATGGACTTGTAGCCTTGAGATTGCTCATGCTTCCTCACAATTCCAGAGACAGTTCTTTGGTCTTCTTTCTTTTCTCCATGCTCAATGTGGTACACACAAGGACACAGGCAGAGGTTGAGTCAACTTTAATCCATGTCAACTGGCTGCAAGTGTGATTTAGTTATTGCCAACACCTGTTAGGTGCCACAGGTAAGTTACAGGTGCTGTTAGTTACACAAATTAGAGAAGCATCACATGATTTTTTAACAGTGCCAATACTTTTGTCCACCCCCTTTTTATGTTTGGTGTGGAATTATATCCAATTTGGCTTTAGGACAATTCTTTTTGTGTTTTTTCATTGAAGACAAATTACCGTATATACTCGTGTATAAGCCGAGTTTTTCAGCCCAAAATTTGGGCTGAAAAGTCTCCCCCTCGGCTTATACACGGGTCAATACGGTAGGGCCACTCATTATATATGCACTGCTTCCCCTGTCAATCAGCGGCAGGGGGAAGCAGTGCATATATGCCCCAAATGCTGGCACTCTCCCCCCTTGTAAGGGCCCCCCCCCGCTGCGTATCTTACCATTCCGGTCTTCTGCACAGCGCCGCTCCTCGGTGCTCCGTCCTGCTACATCCGGGATCTCCGGCCGTCGCAGGCATATGACGTCATCGCGCGAACGGCCGGGATCCCGGAATGCAGCGAGGACGGAGCATGGAGAACGGAGCACCGAGGAGCGGCGCTGAGCAGAAGACTGGGATGGTAAGATAAGCAGGGGACGGGGGGCGAGTGCCAGCATTTGGGGGCTGCTATATACCCCCTGGGGGCTGCTGTATACTACCACTGGGGCTGTATATACCACTGGGGCTGCTGTATACTACCACTGGGGCTGTATATACCACTGGGGCTGCTGTATACTACCACTAGGGCTGTATATACCTCTGGGGCTGCTGTATACTACCACTGGGGCTGTATATACCACTGGGGCTGCTGTATACTACCACTGGGGCTGTATATACCTCTGGGGCTGTATATAATTTATTATGTTGTGATTACACATTTCTACCCTAGGTTTTTCTCTAATAAAGGAGTAGTTATACATGGGTTGTATCACCTAGGTATTATATCTACTGCTGATACAACTGTGGGCCAACCATTTGGGCCTCTTATACACATGGAACTTAGTTTAATAAGTTAACATGATGTATACCCTGGGCCAGTGGACTACCCCTCGGGGTGCAGGGGGATGTAGATACCACTGGGGCGCATCTCCCTGGCTGTACATACACTGGGCAGTGCTCCCACTGCGTCATCTCCCGGGCTGCGACTCCACTGGGTCTCTACAAAACTCACTGGCTGGTTACTTACTGGGGCAGCGCTGCATAGTATCCACGGCTGCTCTGATTGAATGTTGGGCCAGTATACACCCTGTTTATATACCACTGCTCTCACCAATTGCTGAGGGCTGTGTACTTTAGGGACCACCTCCTATAACATCAAAAGGTAGTTTGGTTAGTAGGTCGCTTAACAGGCGCTTACGAGTTTTACTTGTATATTCATGAATTTTGATTGCAATCTTTTTCAGATGAAATAGATTCCTCTGCCAATAACAGACGTGCCCATAGCTTTTCGGCCACTACTGTATGTCAGAACTACTAAGTTCCTTGCTTGTTTTGATTCAGTACCTTTTCATGTATCTATCTGTCTCAATTGGAAAACGGTACAGTCGTATTGACCCCTTGGGTGTACACAGAATCCCTATATTAGAATTCCTACCTTAGTTGTTTCAATCCTGCTTTGTGATGTTCTTGGTTTTTTTTTATCCTTTAATGTTTAATAAAATCCTTTTTTATTGATTCTTGTTCGCTTTTTCTAGGTATTTGCTTACACGGGTACTTATCGATGGCTATCACTAGGTTCACTACACCAGAGAAATGTGCCAACCCATTTAGTAAAGACATACTGATAGGATATTTAGATTGTGAGCTCCCAAGAGAGACAGCATTACTCATGTATGTAAAGTGGTATGGAATCAATAGCGCTATATAAATGAATAAATATTATATTATATTATTTTTATTATTAGTGCCTCAAATTTAACATAGGAACTTACATTACATTACATTACAGGAGTTAACATGAATGTAACCCTGTGGCCAGTGGGACCCCCCCTCGGGGTGCAGGGGGATCGGGTCCCATCTGGCCGGCGGCATCCTCCTGTGCCCCGCAGGCATACTTACTAGGCCAGTGCTCCCACCACGTCCTCTCCCGGCAGCAGCAGTTTCCTCGGAGTCTCTCCACAAAAACCTCACTTCCTGGTTGTGAGGGGAGCGCGCATAGGGTATGCGCACGCTGCTCTCAGTGAATTTAAAGGGCCAGTACACCCTTTTCTGACACCACCTCTCAGCCAATTGCTGAGAGGCTGGTGGGTACTTAAGGAACCAACTTCCTATGGGAACATCATAGCGTAGTTGTCAGCTCAGGTCCCTAAGCAGCGCTTACGTTTTACTTGTATATTCTGACATTCTAACAGTGTCTAATCTTTGCTTCCAGTGCTAGAGACCCGCCGTGATCCCGGCAGCTTCTTGTATCCCTCCAGCAACACCAAGCCCCTTCCTTGCTCCCCTTCCCAGTTCCTTGGTTTCAGTGCCCGTTCCACCTGGTATCTCTGTCTCCTTGGATCGGACCCACAGGTTTGCTGGTTCATTGGACCCTCCTTGGCTGTACCGGGACAATCCCTACATTAGGGAATTCGCTCCTAGTTGCTCTCTCGGGGAATCCCGGTGCTCTGGCCCTGTGGAGCTTCCTTGTGTTTTTTTTTTCTTTCTTAATTGTTTAATAAACTCTGTTCTTTCATCTGACGTTCTTGTCCGGCTTGTTTCTGGTATCAGCTTCCACGGTACCTTTCGTGGTCTACTGGGTTCACTGTTCAGTTCTGCCTGTGGTGGAATGACAATGGAGCTTCCATGTAATTCATAGGGTATCTATAGATAAATGTAAACCTCTATCTTGTGTCCAGTGCAGGACTCAAATGTGTGGGTGGAGCATCATGTAGGAGGAGCCTAATGTAGGAGAAGCCTCAGGTGGTAATGCAGGAAGAAGGGAAAGAGGCAGTTAGTTGAGGGGCCATTTTTTTTTATTGAGGATGGTTTCAGCTTGATTACATAGAGAAACCTCTGTTGGAGATCTTGATCCCTAAATTATTCTGTAAGGCAGCAGTGGCCATTCTACTGCGCAGAGAGGAAGAGAGACACCGAATCATCAGGAGGAAGAAATGCATGTGGACAACAAGGGCAGCATCATGGAAAAGAAAGCAGATAAAGCAACACCCTTCCTGTTAACAATAAGGGTATAGGAAAACATTTAGTATTTTGTGCAGACATTCTGCACCATTCCTGCATCTCGTGGCTGGAAAAATGAGCAGCAAAACACGTATTCTGTTTTTTATGGAATTTAACTGTGCATTTTTGGTGCAGATTTTTCTTATTCTTTAGGGTATGTGTACACATCAGGATTAGAGAGTGTCCTGAATGCAGTGAGTTTTTGCTGCATCCGCTGAGTTCTCCCACGCTGTAGACTCAAGCTTCTTCACACAATAAATTGACATAATGCAGAATGGAAACCTACACCACATGTCAGTTTATACTGTTTTAATTTAAAAAGAAGCACAGTGAGCATGGGGTTTCTATTAATCCCATCCAGTGTGCTTGAACTGACTATACAGCATTTAATATGTATATGGTGACGTCAGTGCACCTGCGCCACTCTGTAGGCTTCCAGCACCGCATTGCGCATGCGGTGCTTGAAGCAGTACACAGCGGCGTGGGTGCCGTGGAGAGCAGGGAGGCGCTGAATACAACATGAATAGAAGATCACGCCTATTAGGGCGTGTTCTTATGACGAAGAGGGCCCGCCCTAGGGCTAAAGGATATAGCCCCTGTTAATTATCATTACTAATGAGTAAGTTATAAAACGTTTTTATTCACTTTCACAGGATGCTTTTCTGAGACAAAAGGAGTGTGAGATTAGTGATGGGATGCTGCAGGGACATGATTTTGAAGCTAAAGTGGTGTTTTGGAGGTGACAGGATCCCTTTAAAAAAGCACGATAAAAAACACAGTGTGTGCATGCATACTAAATAGTAGCCGAATCCATAATACATCACAGCAAGGAAATCGGTTAAAGGGAACTGTAATTTGTTATATCTTCTGTAAGTTGCTTGTGCTCCCTGTTTGCTTTCTGCTATAAAGTGATGTAAATAAGAGTCTGATATGTAGTCAGTAGAATTGGAGCCGGAAAGGAATACATCATTAGATCTATGGCACGCTCCGACGGGCATTCACACATCCTGTGAGTGTGTTTATAGATTCCTATCGCATCTGCGTGAAAACACTATCATATTGTGCCGACGAGAGCTCATTCCACTGCAAGGATATTCGATGGCCACAAGCTCTAAACAGTGCCACCATGGAATGTTCTACTCTGCATTCCAGCTTATGATGCATCAGTCCAGCAACCTAGCGAGCAGTGCATTGGCTTCTGAAGCGCTTTTGAGATATTTCTGCAGCCATGACATAACTGCGGATACAAAATGGAGCCCATGGTTATTACACTATGAGGGGAGCAGTCCAGGAATCCTTCAGTACTCTGACTATCGACAGGGGACGTGACAAGATATGAGCTCAGGCAAAACAGCATTGAGAACATCCGATCTCCCACACATGAAATGAAACATGAATCTCAAGTTTTAACATTCAAGTAGATGCCCACAGAAGTCATTGGATGACTTTCATGTCCGGTCACGCACTTGCAGCTCTCTGTTGATCGTGCACAGACTAGAAAGAATCTCAAATGCAGATTTACAAGGATGTGTTTTCTCTCAAAGTTAAGAATGAACAACCACTCCAGAGGACCCTACTATGACCCTTGCAACTATTAGACACTGCACGTATAATATACGCAGAGACACGCAAAACTTCTAGAGGCAGTTGAGCCAGAGCACCATCTTCTACAAAGCTTACACAAAACCACAAGTACAGGCGGCCACTGTTACACAACTGCTGTGGGTACGTACCCTCACCATGAATGTTGTCCCCAAGGGTACAACCTGCCATAATTGTGGAATACGGAAACCATTTTGCAAAAGTGTGCAGATCTACCAACTGCAGCATCCTTCGTCATCCCACAGTACGCCCAGGTTCAAGAAAAGGTCACGCATTGCAGCTTAATGACGAGCTCAAGCACTTATTTTTCTATGACTGAAAGGATTTTGGGCTGTAGGCACATGATTAACAACCTAAAACGAGTCACTGCATAAATGGCTAATCCAGTGGAAGCCCTGGTGGACACAGGGGCTTCAGTCAATGTCATCAGTCATACAATATATAATCAACTCCTGAACAGACCTGCTCTACAAAATACCAGCCTACAGATTTTCCCTTATGGTTCCACAGCTGCGTTGCCCCTGTGTGGCAAATTTCAGTCAGAACTCACAGCTGAGGGGAAATCCATCACGGACACTTTTTACGTAGTGGAGTGCTCTGCAGATACGCTTCTCAGCTGCAGCAGCGCAGTGTCTCTAGGCCTGGTGAACCTGGTCAACAGCATTACAGGTTCTTCAGTCCCACATATTATGCAGAGGTACCCCAGTCTCTTTAAAGGCCTTGGTAAGCTAAAAGATGTTCAGATAAAGTTACATATTGATCAGTCTATACAGCCCTCCATCCAACCTCACAGGCACATTCCCTTTCATGTCCGCAAACTTGTGGAGCAAGAATTGCAAGACCTGGAGGCATCTGATGTTATTGAACGGGTTGAAGGCCCAACTCCCTGGGTCTCGCCAATCGTTGTTGCACCTAAACCAAAACAGCCTGGTAAAATACGGCTTTGTGTGGATATGCGGCATGCCAATCTAGCTATTCAAAGAGAAAGGCACATCACGCCTACTATTGATGACATTCTCACAGATCTGAATGGTGCAAAGGTGTTTTCAAAAATTGATCTAAAATCTGGCTATCATCAACTTGAGTTGCATCCAGACTCCAGGTACATCACAACTTTTAGTACTCATATGGGCCTGCGTAGGTTCAAGAGGTTGAACTTTGGTATCTCATCAGCCGCAGAAATTTTTCAAAATGTTATCAGTCAGGTTCTGTCTGGAATAGCGGGAGTCCTCAACGTCAGTGATGACATTCTCATATACGGGACAACCCAAGAAGAACATGACAGTCACCTTGAGCAAGTGTTTCAGAGACTGCAAGCCTGCAATCTAACTGTCAATCCATCTAAATGTGAGTTCAACCAAACGTCATTAACTTTTTTTGGATACATCTTTTCAGAAACAGGTGTGTCAGCAGATCCTCAGAAAGTCACTGCCATCAAATCTGCTGGTCAACCTCAAAATGCCTCAGAGGTTCGCAGTTTTCTAGGACTAGTCACATACTGTGGACGATTCATACCCGACCTAGCCACTATTTCTGAACCCCTGAGACAACTCACAAAGAAAGATATCCCTTGGTCATGGGGTACTGAGCATCAAGCATCGTTTGACGCATTGAAGTCCAGCCTAACTGGTGACACTGTCATGGCTTACTTTGACCCATTAAAGTCCACAGAACTGATTGTAGACGCTAGCCCGGTAGGCCTGGGTGCAATTCTCACACAAGTGTCCAACAATGGCAACATTTCTACAATTTCCTACGCAAGCAAGAAATTAACAGATACAGAACAGCAACTACTCACAAACTGAAAGGGAAGCTCTTGCAGTAGTGTGGGGATGCCTCCACTTTCATCTGTACCTCTTCGGACACAAGTTCACAGTCATAAGTGACCACAAACCGCTTGTTCCCATTTTCAACAAACACTCTTCCAAACCCCCTCCACAAATTGAACGCTGGTTGCTCCGTTTACAGAACTACCATCTTCAACTGAGATATGAGGCAGGAGCTGGAAACCCGGCGGACTATTTCTCAAGACACCCAATACCACAACCTACTAAGGACAACATTCCAGCAACTATTCTAGCGGAGGAACATGTAAATTTCGTTGCTGCACATTCAGTGCCAAGAGCTATGACCATGGAGGAAATACAACAGGCGGTGGACTCTGATCCCCAACTTCAGTTGGTTATAGACTCTGTTCGGTCTAAGAAATGGAGCTGTTTTTCTTGCTGAGGCTCGCCTTCAACCACCAGATCGAGTAGGTTACTTGGAGGCTTTCTTTAATGCACGACATTCACTCTCAGTGTCGGACTCAAATCTGCTGTTGCGTGACAGTCGCCTGGTGATACCTCAGAAACTGGAGGACCGTGTACTTGATCTGGCCCACGAGGCTCATCAAGGGGTGGTAAAAACAAAGCAACTACTTCGAGAAAAAGTATGGTTTCCAGGACTGGACAAAAGAGTAGAGGCATTGATCCAAACATGCATTCCTTGTCAAGCAACTATAGTTGACCATAGGCGTGCACCTCTACAAATGACACCCCTGCCAAAGAGCCCATGGACTGCTGTCAGTGTTGATTTTTGTGTTTTACCGGACCGCACCTACCTGTTGGTGGTCATGGATGACTATTCTCGGTTTCCAGTCATTGAACATGTTTCGACAACATCAGCCAGGGCAGTTATACCACAATTAGACAAGATTTTCTCGGCTTATGGCATACCCGAGACAGTGAAGACGGACAATGGTCCTCCATTCAATAGCACAGACTTTCAGTCATTGGCAACTTATCTTGGCTTCTCCCACAGGAAAGTAACTCCGTACTGGCCTCAAGCCAATGGAGAAATGGAACGATTCATGCAATCAATCAACAAGACCCTGAGGATTGCTACCATGGAGCACAAGGATTCGCAACAAGAATTACATAGATTCCTAAGACAGTACAGAGCCACACCACACTCCACTACTGGGATACCACCAGCAACGGCATTGTTCGGCAGGCCCTTGCGCGTCAAAATCCCATGCATTCCGTCAGTTCCTGTCCAAACCCCAATTGCTATTAATGATTCCGTCTCTAAGAGTAAAATGAAGCAGTA
Organism: Allobates femoralis; assembly: GCA_033576535.1. Lineage (NCBI taxonomy): Eukaryota > Metazoa > Chordata > Amphibia > Anura > Aromobatidae > Allobates > Allobates femoralis. The sequence goes on along the minus strand of JARQOC010000003.1, from coordinate 686,111,037 downwards.
TGCAGAAAAAAGTAGCCGCCGTTACAAGCATCCAGAAATAAAGGTGGGTGATTGGGTTCTGGTAAAGAGACTGAGACCTAGCGACAAGTTTGCATCGCCATACTATCCCGAGCCCTTTCAGGCCACACAGATCAGAGGCACCATGATTACTGCTAAAAACCAAAATCATCAGGTCACTAGAAATGTGTCCCATTTTAAAAAACTTCGTGGCTACGTCCCAGAGACGACGCATGCAGAGGAAGTGGATAGCGACGACCTACTGCCAGAGACAATGACCTCAGCTGCTCCCATAGGAGATACCTCAGAAGACCCCCCGAGTTTATCTGGAAATGAGATGTCTCGACGGTATCCTGGGAGAACAAATCGAGGGCCGCCAATCCACCTTGCGGACTATGTTCTGCAGTAGAGAAAAAAAAAAAAAAACTTTTCTACAACGCGAACTTTTGAACGGTTAACTATTTACTTTGTTTTTTTGTAAGATGATAAGAGATGTAATGTTGTTATATCTTCTGTAGTTTGCTTGTGTCTCCCCTGTTTGTTTTCTGCCTAGTAACAGTGATGTAAGATAGAGGAGGAGCTGTGGCAGGAGAAGGGGGAGCTGGGAAAGGGAAGAGATTCATTAAAGTATGGCCGCTCGACTGAGCAGTTCAGCATATCTGTGTGTGCTTCTGGATCTATCGTCATCTGCACTACAACACTACAGGAACCTATCACCTCCTGTCTCCTCACCTTCCTGCTACATCCCTAAACATCCCTGTCTGACCTAAAACTATCCTATAATGGTTGTAAAAAATGAGTCTGATACTTTCATCTCCGTATGGTAATTAGCCTGGTAGACTACATATGTAGTCTGACTGGGAAGCCTCCAGGACTCCATCTCCCCCTCCTGCTGAGTGTGATAATAGATGTCCCTGTCACGCTCCTGGCTATGTTCAAATGTCCCCTCTTCGGTATATGATGCCAGAGCGGAGTCACTTCCACTGCGCACACATCCGAGGACCCGGAGCGGCTTCATAATGCTCAGTGCACCTGCTCAGAAGTCCTCACTGACGGTTCGCTGTTATGCGATGACATTAGTGAGGATGTCTGAGCAGGTGCACTGAGCATTCTGAAGCTGCCCTGTGCTCCTCAGATGTGTGCGCAATGCGAAGCTGCGGAAGTGGCGCCGCCACGGCATCATACACAGAGGGGACCCAGGGACATCTACTATCATGACCAGCAGGACGTGAAATATTGGAGCGGGATCCCTGGGGCAGTAGTTGATGATGGGAGTTGTGGAACAGGTCGGCGACTCAGGTGCATATGAATGAAGTACACCACACAGTTTTTAACTTGCAATGGGTTAGGATGCCGCACTCGAGTCCCTCGGTGGCATGCCTGCTGTCCCTTTCCGGTCCCTTCCTGTGCTCTCTCCTTTCTCCCTCAGCACCTCCGCGCGCAGAGCCTGAAGCCAGCTCCCTCGGATCCTCTCTAACTGAGTGACTCTTCTCCGAACCCTCGGGATCCTTTATGGTGCCTTTTCCTGGGTGCGCCAGGTGTCAGCCACGACTCCCTGAAGAAGCTCGGGTGTCTGGTTTGGCGGCTCGGGGGTAAACACCCATACTGCTCTCGGAGTCGTTCCTCCTTGTTGGGACTGAACCCCTTCGGCCAGTAGACGTACTGCATCCGGATTCAGGCACACCGCAACACCTGGTGCCCCTAGGGTCCCCTTTAGTCTGACGGCTCCTCCGCCGTCGCCTACTCCTCACTCCCCAATGGAGCTCTTCCTCCTCAAACTGTCTAACGCTCCTCCCACCCACACACTTTTTTACCCTGTCACTCCTCCCATGGGACTGGGTCCTCCCTATAGTGGGTCCACCCATGGTCCCCTAACTAGGGTGTGTGTGGATACGTGTAATGAGGGTCCTTTATGCAGCATCCCAATTCCTCAGCCACAGAAATACTACACACTCTTTTGTGGGTGCAGCATCCCTCCGTGGCGTCCCGACCAGTGGGACGCCACACAATTGTTTCAAAGAAAACAATGTGTAATGCACTCAACTTCCATGGCCTGTATGCACGCTCACCACGTAAGTCTGTTTGATAACAAAAGGCATGTTCAGGCGCATTTAAAGTTTGTTCAACAACATTTAGACAAGCCTGTAAAATACTGGCGAAATATGGTCTGGTCAGATGACAGCAAAATTGAACTGTCCCTCACCCCCTTCAAGGCTGCACTTGCTGCCGCCAAACAAACCTTCTTCTCATCCCTAATAACCTCTCTGTCCCACATGCCCAAACAGCTTTTCAAAGCCTTCAATTCCTTACTTCGCCCGCCTCCCCCTCCCTCTCCCCTTATCTCCGCTGAAGATTTTGCCTCCTTCTTCAAAGAAAAGATTGGCAGAATTAGAGACAGCTTTGACCCACTGTCCCCACAGCCTCCCCTCTCGCCTATACTGCCCTCTCCTTCCACCAGCTGCTTCCCCCCATAACTGAGGATCAGCTCTCCTCCCTCCTGTCAAAATCACACCTCACCACCAGCGCCCATGACTCGCTCCCATCCCACCTCAGTCCCAACCTCACCTCTGTTATCATCCCAGCTCTAATTCATCTTTTTAACCTATCACTTACCACTGGCACCTTCCCCTCAGCCTTCAAACACGCCCTGATCACACCCATCCTCAAAAAACCCTCCCTCGACCGCACATCTGTCTCCAACTATTGCCCCATATCTCTCCTCCCTTTCGCCTCTAAACTACTTGAACAGCATGTACACTCAGATCTGTCCTCTCACCTCTCCTCCTACTCCCTCTTCGACCGCCTGCAATCTGGCTTCTGACCCCTCCACTCCAATGAAATTGCCCTGACCAAAGTCATCAATGACCTACTGACTGCCAAAAGCAAACGTCACTACTCTGTCCTCCTCCTCCGCCGCCTTCGACACTATTGACCACTCCCTTCTACTTCAGATCCTGGAATCTCTTGGCATCACAGACCTTGCCCTCTCTTGGATCTCCTCATACATTAACAGACACGATCTATAGCAATTCTGAAGGTACCGTTACACTAGGACATATTGCCAGAGATATCTCCGGCGACGCTCGGGGGCGCGCACGTTTTTAGTGCCAGTCCAGCGTCGCCGTCGCGTGTGTACACGCGGCAATACCTCCGGCGACGCACCGGCGATGCTACAGGCACCATCGCCGCTGGGGTGTCTTCAAACCCCAGCGGCGATGCTGTAACTTGGGAGCCTATGGCTTCCATCGCCTGTAACATCGCCGATCGGCATGTTACATGGGGCGATGTATACACATTGCCCCACAGTGGACACCTGGTTTCAGAGCAGTGCACTGAAACGAGGCGACCACTTAGAGGCGATAATATTTTGTGCCGACATCACCTCTTTATCTTAGGCGACGCACTGGCGATGTCGGCGCTAGGCCACACCTCTGCGTCGCCTATAAAATCGCCGTCGATATGGCTAGGTGTGACGGTACCCTGAGAGTGTCAAATGCGGTGTAGCTCGCGCTCCTATGCCAAGTCTGACAGTTCTGTGCGTAGATCAGTCCCACTGAAATGCCCTGAAACATGGCAATATAATATTGATTTGTCCTGAGGAAGGGGCAGGGAGCCCTGAAACACGTTGACTAATAAATCAATATTTTAGTCACCCTTTGATGTCTTGTGGAATACGGCAGCACTTTTTGTAACCCATGAACCTCCCTAATATATATGCACAACGCTGGGGATTGCAGCAGTCGTGATATGCTTTTATAGTGGTTGTGACTCTCACAACCACACAAAATGAAGCCTCTGATACCTATATAGGTAATATTTTATCTCTCAGACCCTTTATCCTCGCTACTTTAATTTTCTGAGATAATGACTCTTGGGTTTTCATTGGCTTTAATCCATAATCATCATCATTAACAGAAATAAACACTTGAAATAGATTACTCTGCTTGTAATGACTATATAATATATGCAAAATATATAAGACTGGCATCAACCGTATGCGTAGGTGCTGGCAGAAAATAATTATACTTACAGCAATAGATATCTGCCGCGACACTACTATATATATGAAAAAATTCAAATTAATGAGTGGCACTGAAAAGAGAAGATCAAACTGCAATGTGCTAATGTGTAATGCAGTAAACTGCCCTGTGCTTAAGTTGAAAACAGAGGTCTCATGGTGGGGTTACACGTCCCGATATCGCGGCGATATCGGAGGCAACGACGCGGGAGCGCGCATTTAGTGCACGTTTCTCCCTGCATCGCATCGCCTGTTTACACGCCGCGATATCGGGATGCAATGTCCCTCCGATGTCTACGCCCACCAACCCAGTAACGAACAGTTAACATGGGAGTGAATGGGTGACGTGAGCGTAGACATCGGAGTTGGGCTGTCACACGCAGCGATGCTGCTACAACGGCCTTGCGATATCGGCGAGTTGAATAGCTTTGCTATTCAACTCCGATATCGTTTTGGCATTGTTCCAGCATCGCATTGGATGCTAAAACAATACAACGCGCACCCGATATCGGCTCCAACTCGCGACCCACGTGACTTTTTGTCGGAGTTGGGTCGGAGTTGGACGCCGATATCGCGGCGTGTAAACCCACCATCAGTCTCATCAGCGGCCACTGAGGATCAAGCCTGGCACCCTCATTAATTTGAATTTTTTCATATATATAGTAGTGTCGCGGCAGATATCTATTGCTGTAAGTATAATTATTTTCTGCCAGCACCTACGCATACGGTTGATGCCAGTCTTATATATTTTACATATTGTCTTTTTTGACTGAGCTCCCATTATATAATTTTCCCCTTTCCTCTTTTCATAGTCTGGTAACCACTCATGGACTCCAGTGTGAGGTCCTAGCACACACCTGTTTTTAATTACATCTTTAGACATATAAGCCCACACAGATTCCACCAGTTCACCATATCACTAGGGCATAGTGTCAGGACCTGGCAGTAGGAGGCCCCTTGAAGTGGGTGCCAGGCTTGATCCTCAGTGGCCGCTGATGAGACTAAGACCTCTGTTTTCAACTTAAGCACAGGGCAGTTTACTGCATTACACATTAGCACATTGCAGTTTGATCTTCTCTTTTCAGTGCCACTCATTAATTTGAATTTTTTCATATATATAGTAGTGTCGCGGCAGATATCTATTGCTGTATATATAATATATGCATTTCACTTAATTTATTTCAGTAATTCAATACATGAACTTTTTGATGATATTCTAAGGCCAGGGCCACACTTGCGTCTGCAATCCAGTTACTGGATCCATTTTTTTCATTTTGAGATGTTGAAAAACGCATGCGCTAACGCGCCCATAGACTACAGTGCTGAAAACGCATTGCTAAAGTGTGCTAAAGTGCAATCCAGGTAACGCACTGCGTTTTGAGAAATCCATTTTTAATAGGGTCTGCAATGTTTTTTGGTGCATTTTCAAAAACACATGCTTTTTTTAAGTTCAGGGTTTATGGGAAACGCATGCGTTAATGCATGGTACATATAGGCATCATGCGTTAACGGATCCGGTACTGGATCCGGTAAAAATGCCTCAAAAATGGCAAGTGGAAAACTGGATTCAGTAATGCATCCAGTAAACAGATTTAACCTCGCAAGTGTGTTCCTAGCCTTATTCATTGAGATGCATCTGTAGTTGTAAAAATAGACCAATAAAATGCCTAAAAAATTAAGGCTAGCTTCACACCATGGCGAAATCCGATCCAGGGCTGTCAGGGATGAACCTGACAGCCCCGGTCGAGATCAGCACACAGAACCGGAGGGGTAATATGCCCTCTGGTCCGGTGTGTAGTCGGACGCAGCTGCAGCTGCTGATGAATCAGGACCGCGGCTCGCAGGGAAGTTAGCTGCGGTCCTGAAGCATCTGTGGCGCCCCTGCGTCCAGGAGGCCACAAAGGGAACTGCAGCCAGGAAGGTAGGAAAGACTGTTGAACACCAACACCCTTACAGCCCACACAACCCACGTAGCAGTAGAAAGCAGCACCCAACCCGGAGCCTGGGAACTCTAGGCAGGCAAGGGGTGGTGGGTTTAGAGACAGTGGGTGGGCCAACACGTAAGTCAGGTGACAGAGGGTAGATATAGAGCAGGGGGAGGAGAAAGGAGTAAGTAGGCCGGTGTAGGCTGAGCAGTACAGAAAGAAGCACATGTCCTGGAAGAGTGGGGTGGAAGGAGCGCAGAATCTGGAGAGCCAGTGTGAGCCACAGAGAGAAAGCCCATCCGGAGCCAGCACCCCTGGAGTGTGAGGGACGAGAGGACCAGTGATACTGGGTCCTAGAACCACGGCTGAGACGGCAGACTGCAGGCGGAGTAGCCCTCCTATTGAACACGAAGACACGGTTAGAGAGAACCTGGTAGAGCCTCACCACCGAGGACTATTGGAGGCTAGGCTAAGAGTAGAGTGTCGGCTCTAGAGGGAACCGTTGCTTCACCCGGCATCCCCGGACAACTGACGGGGGACCTCAGCTACACGTTAGGGTCCCTACCCCAAAGGACAGGCAGCTCAGTGGCAACCCGGAGGGCTCACAGGAGTCCGAGCCACCACCATACTGTCCGGAGTCACACACACGAAGTGAACAAGAGAGAGAGAGAGAAGCAAAAGCCTGGAAAGGACAGAGAGGCAGAGTAAGGGGTCATAGAAGGAGCAACCTGGCTGCAGGGAGTAAAGGAACCCAGAGGGGAAAGTTGTGCCCGTGTAAGACTTGTGTTGTGAACTGTGACTGGAACTGTGAACTGTAACTAAGAGAGAACGTTGAGAAGTAAACATGGTGAACCCTGACTCCGACTCCCTCGCATGTTTCTGCCTGCACATGATTCCCTCCTCACAGGTCTGCAGAAGATCCCCGCCTGGAGAGCCACAGCTTGTCAGCTCCAACACTGAAGGAGGATTTCTGCAGCTTCAGGACAGTAAGTGAATTGCATCCAGCACGGGCCTGCACTATACCTTACACAATAGACTCTATAATCACTGCCCCGGGGAACACAGTTCTGCCCATGGAGGACTATTCCATCCTAGCTGCCATTACATCATCCCCGGAGGTTATGCGGCAGCGATGGCCCCACTACTGGCCACACACTGTGGGTGGCGTCATGACTGACATTATCCCTTGTAAATATCCCCTTTTCACTGTCAGGCCAGGGACACGGTCCGGACCAGGACCACCCGTGACATCCCCAGCAGCAGACCCGGTCTGGCACCGAGTACCCGGTCCCAAAGGGGCTCGACACATCAGCGGCGTGCAGCCGCAGTTGTCCAGTTCCCAGATCCTCCCGGACCGGGGCAATCCGGCCCCATAGGCTCACATGTTAGGGAGCGCCGGATTGCATCGGCTCCGGGAGCATCCAGGGCAATCAGGGAAGATCCGGGAGACGGCAATTTGGGGAGATTTTTCAAGCAACTTTTTTTTGTCCAGGAGAAAAATCTGAATTCTCCCAGATTCTTCCAGAGAGGTGGAAACCAGATGGCAGATAGCTGCCATCCAGCTCCATAGGATACTATGGGGCCAAAATCCGATCGGACGCTGCCGTGGTGTGAAGCCAGCCTAAAAGTTTCACAAATAAGGATCACATAAGAGGCAGTGCTCGCAATGACATAATATACTGTACATTTTAGTAGCTACTAGGATTGTAGTAATAATGTTACACTCCTCTAATCCCTCAAAGGAAATATAATATGTCTAGATGTCTATCCTTTTCAAAATCCTGCACATGCACTATGTGACTTTTACTGTAGCTGACACTCAAAGACACTATCCAGGGATGTAGATATATAAGATGTGGGCGGCATGAAGAACACTTGCATTCACTTTGTGGATTGTGGAAGGAGAGAACACAGTAGATTTAACCAAATAAGGATAAGGCAAACTTTCTCAATGCTATTTTATCATACATTGTGAGGCCGAACAGCTCAGCCATTCATAACATCCGTAATAAAAGGCGGATAAATGGAAGTGGTAATATTAAGAAAATACGATCAAGAGGAATTAGAGTGAAACGGCAACTAATTTTAGAAATGGTGTTCTTAGCTATTGAGGCAGCTATTCAGTATGCCATGGAGAAGATAATGTATTCACGTGAAATGAGAACTCATGTCTCCTGCTATTGGAGCAAACAATAAATGACTCAAATTGACTGTTTTCTTCATACTCATTTCCCAGCAGTCACACTTGAGGGAGCCAGTAAAGTGGTTAATTATGAAACAATGATGAAAACACATTTGGAAGCTTTGTGTCATGATAAATGATCAGTTTACCTATTTTATTTCTCTAAAAGACCCAATTTATTCATATTAGGATGTGATACATATTAGGGAATGTGCCCACACATAAGGTTTTGCTGCCTTTTTGGGGTCAGGTTTTGCCTTGGTTTTCTGCTAAACTAACCCTGTGTTTTTGGCAAAACCTATGGGTGTTTTCACGTCTAAGGTTTGTGTGCATTTAGATAAATTTGTGTTTCTTGGCGTTTTTACCGCTAAAAACGCATGCAAAACGCAAGCGTTTTTGTTTCCTTTGATTTCAATGGAAACGCATGTAAAAACGCATGCAAAATGCATGTGCGTTTTCAAAAACGCATGCGTTTTTGCAACACTGCCCAGAACGACGGGGAAGACGTTTTGTGCTGCTTGTTGCTAGCGTTTTGCATACGTTTTTAGCGGTAAAAACGCTAATTAAGCAAAACACACACCAACCTTAGATGTGGAACAGGCCTATGTGATTCAGGAAAAACTGTGCACACACATTGGTTTCATTTCTCTGCGTACAGTATCTCCTCTACTGTGAGGGGAGCCGGCTTCATTCATAAATTTGTACAAAGCCGACAAAAGTTGGCAATAATATAACTGGCTCATTAACCCTCACATGCCCACAGGGTTTTTACAGCATGTCTCTAGGGGGGTGGGCACCCCCTAGAGACATGTTGCCCACAGCTACTATTAATATTTAATGTTTTAATAACAGTTAACACTTTGTTCATCCCTGCGGAAGCAGGGATGAACAAGCTCTTAGACTGTGAGCCCTCGTGGACAGGGTCCCTGCCCCTCCTGTACCTGTACGTCCTGATCGCCTAGATTTAGTGTACTTGTTCTTGTCTCCCTCATCCTCATGTAAAGCGCCATGGAACCTAATGGCGCTATATAAATAAATAATAATAATAATGGTAACCGCATAGCTCAGGATTACACATCCGGAGCAATACGGTTCACGCATTGTGGTTGACAGAACCGCTCCGAAAACTGCAGCCTGCATGATTTTTAGCGCAGGCTGCAGATCTGGAGCCGGTAACCGGATTGAATGTAGAGCAATCCCGGTACCATAATGGGCTGCTATGGGGAGCGGTTCCTGATCCGGTTTTGACCTTTTTGACAGCTCAATACCGGATCAGGATTCTAATTCTTGCTGCATGTGTGACCCTAGCCTGATTCAGGGATTACCTGTCTCCACACACTGGTTTTATTTTTCTGCAGAAAGTGGATACACCACAGGTTTTGCTGCGTTTTTGAAAGAATGAGCATGTCAATTTTCTGCGTATAGTCTCTATGGCAAGCATGCAGCAAAACTTGGGGTGTTGACACTTTCTGGAGAGAAATAAAACCAATGTGTGTGCACAGTTTTTCATGAATCACACAGGTTTTCCTGAAAACCAAAAGTGCAGGATTATATTAGCAGAAAACCAAGACAAAACCTGACCCCAAAAATGCAGCTAAACCTCACCTGTGGAACACAGCTTTACTAGAAACCCGTGAGATTTGGCTGCATTTTTGGCGTCAAGTTTTTCCTTGGTTTTCTGCTAATATAATCCTGCATTTTTGGTTCTCAGCAAAACCTATGTGATCAGGGATTAGCTGTGCACACACACTGGTTTTATTTTTCTGCAGAAAGTGGACACCCCACAGGATTTGCTACGTTTTTGAAAGAATGAGCATGTCAATTCTTTTCTGTGCTTTTGCTAAAGTTTCAAACGTGCAGCAAAAGCGCAGCAAAACCTGGGGTGTTAACACTTTCTGCAGAGAAATAAAACCAATGTATGTGCACAGCTTTCCTGAATCACATACAGTTGTGGCCAAAAGTATTGACACCCCTGCAATTCTGTCAGATAATACTCAGTTTCTTCCTGAAAATGATTGCAATCACAAATTCTTTGGTATTATTATCTTCATTTAATTTGTCTTGAATGAAAAAACACAAAAAGAATTGTCCTAAAGCCAAACTGGAAAGACCAAAGAACTGTCTGAGGACTTGAGAAACCAAATTGTGAGGAAGCATAAGCAATCTCAAGGCTACAAGTCCATCTCCAAAGACCTGAATGTTCCTGTGTCTACCGTGCGCAATGTCATCAAGAAGTTTAAAGTCCATGGCACTATGGCTAACCTCCTTAGATGGGGACGGAAAAGAAAAATTGACGAGAGATTTCAATACAAGATTGTGCGGATGGTGGATAAAGAACCTCGACTAACATCCAAACAAGTTCAAGCTGCCCTGCAGTCCGAGGGTACAACAGTGTCTACCCGTACTATCCATCGGCGTCTAAATGAAAAAGGACTGTATGGTAGATACCAAGGAAGACCCCATTTCTTACCCCGAGACATAAAAAAGACAGGCTGGAGTTTGCCAAAACTTACCTGAGAAAGCCTACAACGTTTTGGAAGAATGTTCTCTGGTCAGATGAGACAAATGTAGAGCTTTTTGGGCAAAGGCATCAACATAGAGTTTACAGGAGAAAAAATGAGGCATTCAAAGAAAAGAACACGGTCCCTACAGTCAAACATGGTGGAGGTTCCCTGATGTTTTGGGGTTGCTTTGCTGCCTCTGGCACTGGACTGCTTGACCGTGTGCATGGCATTATGAAGTCTGAAGACTACCAACAAATTTTGCAGCATAATGTAGGGCCCAGTGTGATAAAGCATGGTCTCCCTCAGAGGTCATGGGTCTTTCAGCAGGACAATGACCCAAAACACACTTCAAAAAGCACTAGAAAATGGTTTGAGAAAAAGCACTGGAGACTTCTAAGGTGGCCAGCAATGAGTCCAGACCTGAATCCCATAGAACAACTGTGGAGAGATCTAAAAATGGCAGTTTGGAGAAGGCACCCTTCAAATTTCAGGGACCTGGAGCAGTTTGCCAAAGAAGAATGGTCTAAAATTCCAGCAGAGCATTGTAAGAAACTCATTGATGGATACCGGAAGCGTTTGATCGCAGTTATTTTGGCTAAAGGTTGTGCACCCAAGTATTAGGATGAGGGTGCCAATACTTTTGTCTGGCCCGTTTTTGGAGTTTTGTGTGAAATGATCAATGTTTTGCTTTTTGCTTCATTCTCTTTTGTGTTTTTTTTCAAAAATTAAATGAAGATAATAATATCAAAGAATTTGTGATTGCAATCATTTTCAGGAAGAAACAGTATTATCTGACAGAATTGCAGGGGTGTCAATACTTTTGGCCACAACTGTAGGTTTTGCTGGAAACCAAAAGTGCAGGATTATATTAATGCTGCAAAACCTTCCTGTGGAACATAGCCTTACTAGAAGCCCCTAAGGTTTTGCTATGGTTTTGCTGCACCAAAACCTTACGTGTGGGCACATACCCCAGTAGAAGGCCTTGTCAATGAAGAGTAAAGGTGATTTCATTGGAATGGCCGGACCATCTAACATACTGTATATGCAGGTCTCCTAACTCCCTTTACAGATAAGGTTCAGGGAGAGACAAATTAGGCTTTTGGTATTTAAATACCCAATCTTTTTGTTCTCCCTGAAGATAAACTGCCACCAGAAATGTCTGACAGCATCTTAGGCTAGCTTCACACCATGGTTTTTGGCATCAGGTTCTGTCCGGTTTGAACCGGACAGAACCTGGTCTGGTTTTGTCTCCATTGTATCCCTAGTGTGCTGGATTAGTCCTATTTGGCTATCAGGTTTTGTGCATTCTGTGCCTGATCCAGTTTTGTCAGGTTTTTCACCATCCCCAAAATCGGAGCCTGCAGCATTTTTTGTCTCTGGTGCAAAAATCGGACAAAACCGGACAGAGATGGATCCGGCGCAATCCGGTGACCGGATCCGGTAAAAAAATGGATCATTTCCTGGTTCCGGTTTTGAGCACAGAGCATTCTCAGAAATCCTGCCATCCAAACTTCAGCACCATGCACAGCAGTATTTCAAGCCAAGGCTGTGAATTCAGCACCAAGAACAGCGTCAGAGCAGACACAGGCAGACTTCAGCACCATGGACAGTGGAAGAAAATGAATCCTGTTAAAAAACTGATCAAGGACCATATTTGGCCACACTTTCTGCACATCCTGCCCTGTCAGGTTCTGTCTGGGTGATCCTGCAAAAAATAGGATCCACCCTGAGAGACAAAAAATGTAGTGTGAAACTAACCTAAAGGCCGGGTTACACATAACGATGTTCCAGCGACCCGATCAACGATCGGGATCGCTGGAACATCGCTATGTAATTGCTGGTGAGATGCCAGACAGGTAGATCTCACCAGCGATCACCCAGCGATGCGCCGACACCCGACAGTCGCTGGAATCAGTCAGGTTGTCGGCCATATGACTCACCATTGGCAGATGCTCACGTCTCAGGCAATGCAGCACTTGTCACGGTCCTGCACCTGAGGTTGTGGGGCCGGGTGGTCTGATCAAAGGGGATGAAAGGATTGGGATGATTCTTGTTTGTCGTGACGCCACCTGTGGGATTCCGGTGAATGCACCGGCGCTGCTTGGGCCTCCGGGGGATGTGCGGCAGCTAGATGGGATGCTCCCAACAGGATGAGCAGGGGTCCCCGGGGCCAGGAGCTGCACTGGATGGAATACGGTAGCTCAGTAGTTGCTGTGCAGGGTTAATAACAGTTCTGAAGAAAAACACGGACACCAGGTTCCTCTGTAACGGGTCTTTACTGTCCGGTGGGTTGGGCACAGGTACGCTTGGACCCGCTCTGTAGCTGCCCGTGTTTCGGTCTGGGTCACCGCTTAATGGTGCCCAGCCGGTAAGTTTGGTTTCAGGCTGCACGGAACTGTGCAGACCCTGCTCCTTCTTCTCCTACGTTACTCCAACTTCTGCACTAACTCCTGACTTCTCCTACACACTACACCTACACTCCTCCCACCAGGACCTGATTGGCCCTCTATCTCTAAGTGGTGCATGTGGTGTATGGAGCTCTGGGTTTAACCATGTCATCACCAAGACGGAAGATATTACATCTTCTGTCAGGGATGCAATACCTTCCTGTGACGCACTCGTTGCAGGGCGCCACACATACACTGGGTGTCGCTGGTCGTTGCCCCTTTCACGCATGCCGATGCATGCGTGACAGCGGCAGACCAACAATTGAAAAATGGTCCCAGCCATTCCGCAACGATCAGCGCTGGTCGTTGCGGCATGTCACAAGCAGCGATGTCGCTGGTGAGGTCGTTGCAACGTCACAAAACCTGTGACGTTGCAGCGACATCGGTATTGATGTCACTGAGTGTAACCTGGCCTTTACACTGCTCTCTGCACAGACAACACATCAGGGTTAAAAACTTTTTTTTTTTCTGGACACCTAATAAAAAATTCACGTATAGACAACCTGTATTAAAATCATATAGGAAAACTATATGAATAATTTAGAATTTAATTGATATATGTGTACAGTCCATAATTCTGAAGTGAAGTCTTTAGCAGCATTCACTGTGAATTGTAAAATTATGATAATCTGTACAAGAAATTCCAGCTTTAAAGGAAAAACGCATACATGAAATATTTTTATGGGTAAGAAAAAAAAGTGCCCTATTTTCAGAGACAGACTAGGAATTTTTTTGACGGTTGTCAGCCATGCAACACATGCAGTACACATTTGGCTGAGTCAAGCGTGCTTGAGAATGGGTAACAACGAAGAGATACTTGTCAGCTGAAGGATCACTTATTTGACAGCTGTCTGTTGGGTATAGCTTTACAGAACCTGTTTGGTACTTACAGTCTAACATTATAGAGACTCCATCCATGTGTGCTGCACTGTTATTACCTATATTATTACTTATATCAGATATCTACTGTACATTGTGAGGCACCGCCGGCATGATCCCCATGGCCGGGGCACATCACATGCAGAATCAGGGTATGATCCTGTTCACACTGGCCGGTTTTATAGTGGATGACTCCATGTGAACCCGTCCAGAACACAGGGAGTTAAATGTGATAGTGTGTGCTGTAAAACCAAAGATCATTCATGTGACTAGTGAGCGGCTGTGAGTGGCTCCTGAGATCGATGAGGCCCTGAGGAAAGGAATGGGTGCTGATTGCTGACAGCCCAGGTGGGTGTGTCAGGTGGGTGTGTCATGAGGAATAGCAGCCCAGCTGGATGAGTCAGTGTGGGAGTGGCAGGCACGATAAGAGCCTGCCAGCTGAGTGATTGAGAAGATCATTATCATCCAGAGATCAGCCTGAGAGGATGGTGATCCATGAGCAGCCAGAGTGCAGAGCAGTCCAGTCCAGGGCTCTGTGTGAAATGATGGGAGCATGCTAGCTCCATACCGGTGACCAGGTTCGGTGTTGTTATAGCTCCTGGAGTGGGGAAGCCGGGGCTGACCCAGGTGGAGACTGGTCCGGGCGTGTGGTTGAGACATGTCCGGGAAAGGAGCCCTTGGGGACGCTTGGTGGACCCGTGACCCAGGCAGTGAGACCCGGATCCGTGCCCGGTAAGAAAGCAGTTCTTGAATGCTTGTGTGAACTGTGCGTGAAATGTGCCAGGCGGGCATAGCCGCCCGAGGTCCGACTAGATAGTCAGTGAGGGACCTCTTTTTGACTATATGTGTATGTTATGGCTTAGGTAGAAAGACCATGTGCGGAGTCTGTGGGAAAGCCCCAGCTGGAGTGGATGATATTGGAGGCGTTCCATCCCTGTGGGACGAGAGGGAGGCTTGGCCTGCTGCTTGCAGCGGGTACCTGTCCCTCAACCACGACCTCTAATGGTGTGGGTGTGCCTGTGGCCAGAGACAGGGGTCACGAAGGCTCCTAGAAGGGTAACCATGGCTGATCCGATAGGGTGCTACTCAGACACAGGGTACAGTCGTCGACCTGGAGACCTGCCATGAGATGGAGGTTTGGTGGTGACTGGTGGCCTGTACCGTGGTGAGTAGGCCATGGTGACGCATTGTTAGCCCGGATTCTATGGTTGACCAGGTCCCTGTTATGGTCATGGAGGAGCCACAGTCCATGGATGTATTATGATGGACTGTGAGCGGATGTGTGGATGCATGGGATCCATAAATATTGTATGATGGATCACATGTGATATGTAAGGTCCCGGTCAGGCAGGAATCCTGACTACGGGATATATATGGAGTCATCAGGCTGGGTCACTAAAGCTAGGCGGCAGGTACCGCCATTGGGACCCACAGGGCCCGTTGAAGCGTATGTAGCGAGGGTCAGAAGCAGGAGTTAAAAAGGGCTCCTAGAGTGGGGACACCATGGTTGAACCAGGTGGACTCTGACCGGGACGTAGGTTGAGATGCGTCCAGGAAGGAGCCCCTTGGGGATACATGACATACCCGGTACTCAGGTTGCTCAATCTCTGTTCTGAACCCGGAGGTGTCATCATTGATATATATATAGGGTAAATTGATAAATGTATGTGTAAAGTGTATATAGGCCGGGGCCGTAGCCACCACGGGAGCTGTTAGTAGAGCTCCAATGGGGACAGAGAGATTGTTACAGGTCCCGGGTTACGATAAGACGTTATGTGCAAGAAGTGTGATGTAATGTTATATGTAAATGTATGGTGTATTTATGTAAAGTGTTTATAATCAATGTGCAGTGTGTCAAACATGCTACCCGAGTTAGGTTGTGATATGTGAAAAATAAACGGATAGACATTGGTTAAATTATAAACACGTGTTTTTGTCGTTATGCAAGCGGGTTCCCTGGGTGCTACCTCACATAATACATAGAAAAACAGTATTAATCATCCACTGAAATAAGAATAATTTAATGTAATTTTACATGAATAACGAAAATATTAGAATTCAATACAATCCAAATGTGAAAAATGCTGCCACTGTTTGTTTACTGCCTTATCCTTGCGGCAATAGTATACATCCAGATGATCAACTAATTATCTTCAGTGGTGCTCAATAATAATTTAAATTAAGTTGTGGCACTCACCAAAGAAGGTTTCTTTCAGATGTCTGTGTCGCACATATGTGTTGATACTTTTTTTCACAGATACAACACTTACCCATTAAAATCTGGGGTGCTATGTACATGTCAGTGTTTTTTCACAGTCTCAAACTCACTTGTGAGACAGAGTTGGTGTATGTTAGTTATTTGGATTATATGAAATATTTTTTTTTAAAAATTGTGTGGCACTCCCATGCCCCTGGGAAGAGACATACATGAAGGCCTCTTTAAATATTGTGCCCATTTTAAGGAAGTTTGTCTTTTGTAGTATTGCCCTTTGGCAGGGCAGTCAAAAATTGGGAGGCACCCCAATGCCCCTGGAAAGAAACATGGAGGAGAGCCTCTAAATATTGTTCCCATTACAAAGGAGCGGGTCTCCTGTACTTTTAATGCCCATTCTGTAAGCATGGACTAAAACATTTACCCCTGGGGGGTATACATGAAACTACTGCTAACTTTTGAACGGTTAGGGTCATCATCATCATAAATATGATGTAAATAAATTATGTTTTCGTGGCATCATGAACCACGGTCGCACTGATCATATGATGGTGGCAGATGAGGAGAAGGAGGAGCAGTACAGCAAGTAGCCAAAGTCATGAAGTGTGTACCCAGGGCCGGCTCCAGGTTTCTGTGGGCCCCGGGCGAAAAAGTCTCAGTGGGCCCCCTATAGTACATATCATGAACTATAATATATATATTGCCGCACACTTACCGCAAGCCCCATAGACAATGCATGGGGCTTGCCGCAAATGTGTAGCAAGTGCAGCCGCTAAGCGGAAAATGCGGCAGATGCGGAATTTTTTACCGCAACTGCCACATTTAAAAAAAACGCCTATGTGAAGACAGCCTTACAGGAACAGTGACTGCCGAAACCAGCAAGAGCTGTTTCTGACAGTGAGTATATTACACGTTGTTAGGAGCGGGCTAAAATGCGTTTGCATTTTCTTGCGCTTTTTAAAAATACCCTTCAAATGCAAAATGTTGCATTTTTGTGCGTTTGAGGATGCTTGGTATATAAACAAGCATCCTCAAGCACACAAATAATACAAGCAGCTCAATGGAGCCACACTGCATTATGGGTGGCACCGCAGCCAAGCGGAGTGTCTGGACGTTCGGATCTCTCTTCTCCTCACCTTTCTTCTCGCCGCTCCGGTCTCCTCTGTTCGCTCTGCACATATCAGCACAGTCATGACAACATCGTGCCCCTCCATGCTGAGCTGCAGAATGCAGACAGTGGCAGAAGAGACTATGGAGAAGAACGCTGCTGGCAAAGGTGGCTGAGACTATAGGAGCGGAATCCGCAGAGGGCTACCACTGGTACACATACCTCGTACGCATGCGGCTCTGCTCCATACACCTCCTACGCACGCGGCTCTGCTCCATACACCTCCTACGCACGCGGCTCTGCTGCATACACCTCCTACCCACGCAGCTCTGCTCCGTACACCTCCTACCCATGCGGCTCTGCTCCGTACACCTCCTACCCACGCGGCTCTGCTCCGTACACCTCTTACCCACGCCGCTCTGCTCCGTACATCTCCTACCCACGCGGCTCTGCTCCGTACACCTCCTATCCATGCGGCTCTGCTCCGTACACCTCGTACCCACGCGGCTCTGCTCCGTACACCTCGTACCCACGCGGCTCCGCTCCGTACCCCTCGTACACACACGGCTCCGCTCTGTACACTTAGTACCCACATGGCTCTGCTCCATACACCTAGTACACACTGGGCTCCGCTCCGTACACCTCGTACACACTGGGCTCCGCTCCGTACACCTCGTACACACACGGCTCCGCTCCGTACACCTAGTACCCACATGGCTCTGCTCCCGTACACCTCGTACACACACGGCTTCGCTCCGTACACCTAGTACCCACTCAGCTCCGCTCCGTACACCTAGTACACACTCGGCTCCGCTCCGTACACCTAGTACACACTCGCCTCTGCTACATTCACACTGTAAATCCCTCCTGACCCCACACATAAACTTCACCTAATTGCTATGCTGGCCATCATGATGCTCAGAGTCCTGCATACACTGAGGAGCTGGTCATGTGACCCCTGACTCCACCTTCCATTGACATCATCACAGGTCCTGTCAGCCCAGAGTGTGCAGCTCTGTCGGCTCCCACGGAGGGAGATCTCCGGAGCTGCAGGAGGCTGAGTGCGCCCTCCCTGCAAATGACCCCCCAGCTGCCCCCTGGATATGGCCCTGCCTGTGGGGGAAGTGTGCTCAGGGGCCCCTGAGGCTAGGGTCACACTTGCATTGTGACCCTAGCCTGATGCAAGTATTTTCGGCTGCAGCACATAGCTTTTAATGCTATGAGCTGGAGCCCATAGAAACGCGATGCTTACCTTCCCAACCATTGGTTGTCAATGTAAACATCGGGTTTCTATGGGCTCCGTTGCTGGCAGCGCATAGCATTAAACGCTCTGCGCTGCAGCAGACAATACTTGCGTCAGGCTAGGGTCACAATGCAAGTGTGACCCTAGCCCTCAGGGGCCCGGTGGGCCCCCTCCAAGCAGTCGGGCCCGGCACTTGCCCGGGTGCGCCGGGTGCTGACGCCGGGCCTGTGTGTACCCATGTATGGATGTGCGGAGGTGCATGGCAATTTACCGGCACAAAATTTAAAGGGATCCTGTCACCTCCAAAACGCCTCCTAAGCTAGCAAAACATGTCCCTGCAGCATCCCATCACTAATCTCACACTCCTTTTGTCTCCTAAAAGCATCCTGTGAAAGTGCATAAAAACGTTTTAATACTCACTCATTAGTGATTATAATTAGCAGAGTGACTATTCTTTAGTCACCAGGGCGGGCTGTTTTGCAGCCTCGAGGATCCACCCTGTCTCTGTGTGTTCTGCTGTGATGTGCAGGCATTGCCCTCCCCCCTCTCTATCACTCACAGAATGCAAATCATTAGTCCTGCCTTCAATTTCAGTTTCACAGCAGCACAGACAGAGAGAGGGCTGGATCCTGGAGCTGCAAAACAACACCCCCTGGTGACTAAAGAATATGGCCCCTGCTAATTATAATCACTAATGATTGAGTATTAAAACACTTTTCTCCACTTTCACAGGATGCTTTTAGGAGACAAAAGAAGTGTGAGATTAGTGATAGGATGGTGCAGGGACATGTTTTGATAGCTTAGGAGGCGTTTTGGAAGTGACAGGATCCCTTTAAATTACGCTATCATTTGGTGGTGGTGTGGTGAAGTCAGGCCCAATCCAACCCTTGTTCATCTTGATCAGAGTCAGCCTGTCAGCATTTTCAGTTGACAGGCGGGTGCGTTTATCAGTAATGATTCCACCTGCGGCACTAAAAACACGCTCTGACAAAACGCTAGCGGCAGGGCAGGCCAGGACTTCCAAGGCGTAGAGAGCCAATTCCTGCCATGTGTCCAGCTTGGATACCCAATAATTATAAGGCACAGAGTAATCTAGGAGCACTTTTGTACAATCGGCAAGGTACTCCCTCAGCATCTTCGCAAACTTTGCAGTCCTTGTGACACTACCCCGCACCTCAGGGCCTGTGCTACGGGAGGTGCTGAGAAAACAGTCCCACATCTTTGAGAGTGTTCCCCTACCTCTGCTGGATTGGACTTGTGCCTCTCTCGGCCGGACGCCTTGGTTGACCACCGAATCGTGACCTCGTCCGCTAGCGTTTTCAAAAGGGAATTTTTGATTCCGCGACTATGGCCTTCTGGTACTACAGCATTTTTGTAGACCTCTGTGCCTCGGGAATAAGAGAAATAAAGTTCTCCTTGTAGCGTGGGTCTAAAAGTGTCATCAACCAGTAATGAGTGTCCGCCAAGATGTTGATAACGCGAGGGTCACGAGACAGGCAGCATAACATAAAGTCAGCCATGTGCGCCAGACTGTTAACAGGCAAGACTTCAGGGTCCTCACCAACAGCATGACTGGCCATGCTGGCTTCATCCTCCTCCCTCTCTCCCCTGTCCTGTGGCCATCCACGCTGAACTGACGGTATTACGGTTGTGCATGTATTACCGTCAATTCCGCATGAAAGTAGCTCTATTTCTTCATCCTCCTCCTCCTTGTCATAGTCCTCCAATGCACGTTGGGATGAGATGAGGCTGAGCTGTGTATAATCACCCAGTACGGTTTCTTGCTCCAACTCATCGTGCTCCGCCTGCAATGCATCGTCTTTGATTTTGAGCAGAGAGTGTTTTAGAACAGAGGTTCCCAACTCCAGTCCTCAAGGCACACCAACAGTGCAGGTTGTCAGGGTTTCCTTACTATTGCACAGGTGATAATTGAATCACCTGCACTGGGGATGATTCCAATTTCTAAGGAAATCCTGAAAACCTGTACTGTTGGTGTGCCTTGAGGACTGGAGTTGGGAACCTCTGTTTTAGAAGACAGAGAAGCGGAATGGTGATGCTAATGATGGCGTCATCGCCGCTCACCATCTTGGTGGCGTCCTCAACGTTTTGGAGGACAGTAAATATGTCGGACATCCATGTCCACTCCTGAGGTCTTATGTGTGGAGTTTGAACCGTATACTGACGGCATAGTTGATGCTGGTACTCAACAACTGTCCTCTTCTGCTCACAAATCCTGACCAACATGTGCAGTGTGGAATTCCAATGCGAGGGGACATCACACACCAGTCTGTGAGCCGGAAGCTGCAAACGTTGCTGAAAGCCGGCAAGGGCGGCAGAAGCAGTAGGTGACTTTCTAAAATGGGCACACAGGCGGCATACTTTGACGAGAAGATCCGACAGCTCCGGGTAGGATTTAAGAAACCGCTGAACCATGAGGTTGAGCACATGGTCCACGCATGGAATATGTGTCAGCTCGCCTCACCTCAGAGCCGCCACCAGGTTCCAGCCATTGTCACACACGACCATGCCTGGCTGTAGGTTCAGTGGTGTGAGCCAGTGATCTGCCTGCTGTTTCAGAGCTGTCCACAACTCTTCAGCATTGTGGGGTTTGTCACCTACGCATATTAGCTTCAGCACAGCCTGTTGCCGCTTAGCCGAGGCAGTGCTGCAGTGCTTCCAGCTTGGGACTGGTGTGGAGGGTGATGTGGAGGAGGAGGATCCTGAGGAGCATGACGTTCTGGAGCTGTTCACTGTGGGTGAAACCCTGACTGAGTTAGGGCCTGCAATCCTTGGTGTCGGAAGGACGTGTTCCATCCCAAGCTCAGACTGGGTCCTGGCTTCCAGAATATTAACCCAGTGTGCCGTCAGCGAGATGTACCGGCCCTGCCCACAAGCACTTATCCACGTGTCCATGGTTAGGTGGACGTTGCCTGAAACTGCGTTGTTAAGGGCACGTCTGATGTTTTGTGACACGTGCTTATGTAATGCAGGGACGGCACATCGGGAGAAATAGTGGTGGCTGGGAACCGAGTAACGTGGGACAGCCGCCGCCATCAGGTCGCGGAATGCTTCTGTCTCCACTAGCATAAAAGGCAACATTTCCAGTGCAAGCAGTCGCAAAATGTGTGCATTTAGGACTGTGGCATGTGGGGTGTTGGCAGCGTATTTGCACCTGCGTTCCAAAGATTGGTGTATGGATAACTGAACGCTGCGCTTGGACAACGACATGGCTGATGATGGTGCAATTTCTGCTTGTACAACTACAGGTGAAGGACAGGAGGCATCTTCGCATGCAGTATGGACAGGGGATTGTCTTGCACGTACAGCAGTGGAAGATGCAGCGGTGTCACCCGCAGATACTGCTCCTGGACTCTGGTGTACATCCCACAAAGTCGGATGCTTTGCTGACATGTGCCTGATCATGCTGGTTGTGGTCAGGCTGCTAGTTTTGCTACCCCTGCTGATGCTGGCATGGCAGGTGTTGCAAATGGCCTTTTTGGAATTATCTGCAGACACCTTAAAAAACAGCCAGACTCGGGAAGACCTAACAGTTGTACTGGCAACTTCTGTCGTGTTGTTGTTGCGGGGATCGGTTGCCTGCCTTCTGACTGCAGCCACCACCCTGCTTCTTCCAGCCTGTTGTGATGCTACGCCTGACTCCCCCTGTGCACTGCTGTCCTCGCTCTGCATGTCCTCCTGCCAGGTTGGGTCAGTTACTGGATCATCCACCACGTCGTCTTTCACTTCCGCACCCTGGTCCTCCTCCTGACTTTCTGGCAATTGTGTCTCATCATCATCCACCTCTTGTTGAGACACGTTCCCACCGTTGCCTTCGTGAGACCGTGGCTGCTCAAATATTTCTGCATCGGTACATACGATCTCCTCATGACCCACTTCAACTGGAGCTTGCGAGAGACCAGGATCTAAGAATGGATAAGTGAACAGCTCTTCAGAGTGTCCAAGAGTGGGATCAGTTATGTCCGGGGCCGGGCACTCGGCATGGTGGGAGGAAGGAGGATCAGGGTGTGGAATGTGCGGTCCAGTCTCACGGCTACTGACACTTTACCGTGTGGAAGACAGGGTATTTATGGTGGTGCCAAACTGACTGGAAGCATTATCTGCTATCCAACTAACAACCTGTTGACACTGGTCTTGGTTTAATAGTGGTGTACTGCTGTGGTCCCCTAGAAATTGGGACAGGAAGGTCGAGCGAGATGATGTGGGCGTTTGTCGTGGCGCAATTCGAGCTTGCACACGGCTTCGGCCTCTCCCTGCACCATCATCACGTCCAGTACCTTGTCCCTTTCCACTGGCCTTGCGCATTTTCAATGTTGTGCTGCCTGTATACAGCTAAATGAAGACGTCCAAAAGATGGTTTTTAGCTGCACACTGAGATTACAGATTAGAGCGCTTTAATCCCGGCAGCTGGAATGGTCAGACACAAACGCTGACGAGTATACAGTGTTTTGGCGTATACTAATTGGAGCTAACCCCTTACTGCCTATAGAGAGCTAAATTAATCCTTAAAAAGACTGTTTTGGAGATTTCCAGTCTGTACACCAGCCCCAGATGTGATGCAGGCTGGTATACTAGCACAAGAAGTTTCCTATATACCTTGCCTCCCTGCCTGCCTGTATACAGCTGTATTAGTCCTCAGAAGGACTGTTGTGGTATTAGATTAGGAGCCCTGCACCTACACTAGCTGAAAGGCCACAAATCTGTCCCTGAATCAGCAGCACCTCTCCCTACACTGCCTGTCTGTGGAGCACAGTGATGAGCACAGCGCGGTCAGGTCTTATAAAGACTTGATCACGCTGTGCGGCCAGCCAATCACTGTAATGCCACAATCATTGTTGTGTATGTGGTATTACAGTGTCTATCAGCCAATCCCTGCATGTGGGCTGGCTCTGTAAAGAGCGCCAACATGCAGGGAGGTGGACCCCGAGCATAACAAGAGTATCGCGGGATTACTCGGTACTCGCTGAGTACCCCGAGTACCGAGATATTCATGCGAGTACCGAGTAGTCACACGCACACTCGCTCATCCCTAGTTAAAAGAACATTTTTATAGAAAAAAAAGTACTTTCTCATTTTCATGGCTCAACAATATGAAATTCTGTGAAGCACCTGGGGGTTTAAATTGCTCACCACACATCTAGATAAATGGGGGGGGGGGGTCTATTTTCCAAAATAGGGTCACTTGTGTTTTTTTTTTCTGTTTAGTCACATCAGGGGCTCTCCAAAGCATCATGGTGTCAGCTAATGACCCAGCCAATTGTCCGTTCAAAGAGTCAAATGTCACTCCTTCCCTTCCGGGCCCTGCTGTGCGCCCAACAGTGGTTTTCTGCCACATATGGGGTATCGGCATACTCAGGAGAAATTGCACAACAAGTTCTATGGTGCAATTTCACCTGTTACACTTGTGAAAATTTAATGTGTGGAGGCTAAAGGAATATTTTTGTTGGAAAAAGTAAAATGTTAATTTTTTCCTTCCACATTGCTTTAGTTTCTGTGAAGCACTTGAAGGGTTAATAATCTTCTTGAATGTGGATTTGAGCAGCTTGAGGGTTGCAGTTTTTTTTTTAGAATGGTATCACTTTTGTTTGTTTTTTCTGCTTTATAGGCCTCTTAAAGTCGCTTCAAATGTGACGTGGCTCCTATAAAACAGGTTTTGTAAATTGTGTTGGAAAAATGAGAAATTGATGATAAACCTTGTACCCTTCTACCTTCCGAACAGAAAACGTTGTAATAAAAATTGTAAAGTAGACATGTGGGAAATGTTATTTATTAGCTATTTTGTGTGATATATCTCTCTGGTTTAACCATATCAAAATTCAGTGTTTGAAAATTGTGAAATTGTCAACATTTTCATCAAATTTGCTATTTTGTTTTGTTTTTACAAAAAAAAAGCAAAAATTATAAAAATCCTAAATTTACCACTAACATGAAGTCAATATGTCACGACAAAACCAGTCTTGGAATCACTGGAATCCGTTAAAGCTTTCCAGAGTTATAACCTCCTAAAGCACTGGTGAGAACTGTAAAGAAATCACCTGGTCGTTAGGGTCAAAACAGGCTGGGTGATTAACCCCTTCACCCCCCGGCCTATTTTGACCCTAAAGACCGAGGCATTTTTGTCAATTCTGACCAGTGTCCCTTTATGAGGTAATAACTGTGGAATGCTTCAACGGATCCTAGCGATTCTGAGATTGTTTTTTCGTGACATATTGGGCTTCATGTTAGTGGTAAATTTAGGTCTATAATTTTTGCATTTATTTGTGAAAAAATCAAAAATTTGGCAAACATTTTGAAACTTTTGCAGTTTTCACATTTTGAATTTTTATTCTGCTAAACCAGAGAGTTATGTGACACAAAATAGTTAATAAATAACCTTTCCCACATGTCTACTTCATATCAGCACAATTTTGGAAAAAAAACATTTTTTTTGGTTAGGAAGTAATAAGGGTTCAAAGTTTATCAGCAATTTCTCATTTTTCCAGCAAAATTTACAAAACCATTTTTTTAGTGACCACATCACATTTGAAGTCCCTGTGAGGGGTGTACATGACAGAAAACACCTAAAAGTGACACCATTCCAAAAACTGCACCCCTCAAGCTACTCAAAACTACATTCAAGAAGATTATTAACCCTTCAGGTGCTTCACAGGAACTAAAGCAACATGGAAGGAAAAAATGGACATTTTAATTTTTCTAACAAAAATGTTCTTTTAGCCTCAATTCTTTCATTTTCACATGGGCAACAGGATAAAATGGATCCTAAAATTTGTTGGGCAATTTCTCCTGAGTACACCGATACCTCATATGTGGTCATAAACCATTGTTTGGGCGCACGGCAGGGCTCAGAAGGGAAGGAGCACAATTTGACTTTTGGAGCTAATTTTCCATTAAAAAAGTGAAATGGCGCTCCTTCACTTCTGCGCCCTGCCGAGCGCCCACACAATGGTTTATGACCACATATGAGGTATCAATGTACTTAGGAGAAATTGCCCAACAAATTTTAGGATCCATTTTACCCTGTTGCCCATGTGAAAATGAAAAAATTAGGCTAAAAGAAAGTGCTTGTGAAAAAAAAGTACTTTTTCATTATTAGGAATCAATTTGTGACACATCTGGGGGTTCAAAGTGCTCACCACCCATCTAGATAAGTTCCTTGGGGGTCTAGTTTCCAAAATGGCGTCACTTGTGGAGGAGCTCCAATGTTCAGGCACACAGGGAGGGGCTCTCCATATGCGACATAGTTTCCACTAACAATTGGAGCCAATTTTTCCACTGAAATTGTTAACGGACATCATGTCGCGTATGGAGAACCCGTGTGCCACCAGTTCAAGGGCAACTGGTAGAGTTGGGGTACAGCATCAGAAAATGGCTCCTCTAATGAATGCGCTATTTTCTGGGGTGGCTGTGGGTTGCAATATGCAGCGTGGGGGCCCACATTTGTGTCTCTCCACACTGAGGATTCCAGCCCCCCAGCTGCCAACTTGTACCTTGATGGCAACCAAAAATACAGCAAAGACCTTTTTTTTTTATATTTCTAGAACTGATTTTAGAAAAAAAAAATGACGTTGCGCTCTGCCATATTTTTGGTCCAGCCAGGTACAACTTGGCAGCTACGGACTGCCACCAACCCCCAGCTGCCTCTTTGTACCTTGATGGCAACCAAAAATACAGCGAAGCCTTTTTTTTATATTTCTAGAACTAATTCTAGAAAAAAAAAATGACGTGGGTCTCCGCCATATTTTTGGCCCAGCCAGGTAGAGCTAGGCAGCTGGGGGCTGGAATCCTCAGCATGGAGTGCCCCAAGCTTTCTGGGCCCCCCATGCTGCGAATTACAGCCCGCAGCCGCCCCAGGAAATGGCGCATTCATTGAAGCGCCATTTTCTGGAGCTGTACCCAAGCTCTTCCAGTTGCCCTGGTGCTGGTGACAAATTGGGTAATAAAGGCGTTAATGCCAGCTTTCTATTGGCAGCTGGCACTAAGCATGAGATTCATAATGTCAGGCCAATGTTAGACCTGGCCATTAGGAATCTCTAGTAAATAGTCAAAAAAAATACACCACACAGAGAAAAACCTTTTTATTTGAAAAAAAAAAAAACACAAACAAAATTCGGACTCCATCTTTATAATAAAGAGCGGATGTAGTCCAAAACGAAAATCCCACGACGCTCGATCGCCTCCGACGCAGTCCACAACGAAGGTCCCACGATGCTCGATCTCCTCTGCTCAATCCAGAGACTGCAGCAAGGGATCAAGTTTCCTCCTCCTACAGTCTCTGAAGTCAGAGTTATGGTGCACTGTATGGCAATGATCTGTCATACACTGCACCATGACTATGATCCCAGAGACTACAACAAGATTACACTTGAACCCTTGTTGCACCCATCCATCCACCCATGCATTCATCCATTCACCATGCACTCATCATCCACGCATGCACCCACCCATCCATGCATGCACCCTTCCATCCACGCATGCACACACATCTATCCATGCACACATCCATCCACACATGCATCCATGCATGCATACATCCATGCATGTACATATCCATCCATGCACACATCCATCCATGCACGCACACACCAATCCACATATCCATGCAGGCACACATCCACGCATGCACACACATCTATCCATGCACACATCCATCCATGCACGCACGTATCCACACATCCACGCATGCACGCATGCATCCACACATGCATCCACGCACACATCCATGCATGCACATATCCCTCCATGCATGCACATATCCACACACTCACACATCCATCCATGCACCCATCCATGCATGCCCACATCCACGCATGCACACATCTATCCATGCACACATCCATCTATGCGCACATCTATCCATGCACGCACACATCCACACATCCATGCATGCACGCATCCACACATCCATGCACGCAACCACGCACACATCCATGCATGCACACATGCATGCATGCACACATCCACACATGCACACATTAATCCATGCACACATCCATGCATACACACATCCATCCATGCACGCACACATCCATGCGCGCACACATCCATCCACCCATGCATGCACCCATCCATCCACCCATGCATGAACCCATGCATCCATCCACCCATGCATGCACACATCCATCCACCCATGCATGCATACACTCACCCATGCATGCACCCATGCACCCACTCACCCATCCATCCACCCATGCATGCATTCATGCATGCACCCACTCATCCATCCATCTATTCATTCATACTTACCTCATCCAGGAGGAGGAGCCTGGGAGAGAAGGAGGGGCCCACACCGGAGCTGGCCGGCAGGTGCACCGGCGGATGCAGCCTGCCGGGAGGTGAGGGGGACACGGGGCACAGGCACAGGGGTGTCAGCACCAGGAGGGGGCTGAGGAAGCTGACCGGCAGGTGCAGCCTGCTGGCGGTAACAGTCATTTACCGCCAGCGGGCATAATGCCGGCATATGACTGTTACTGCCGGGTGGGGGAAAGGGTAGCAAAGGGATTGGGGGGGGGTCTTTAGCCCTGGAGTGGGAGGGGGCTAGGAAGGGAAGGACACCTGACATCCCGCCCCTCCCGATATGATTGGAGGGCTCCAATCAGATCTGGAGGGGGTTACTCCCTCTGATTGGCAGTCTCAATTTCAACTGCTAAGTCACCCCCCTGGGCTAAAGTATGGGTCCTTGCGATCCTGCAGCTCCGGTGACTTGTCACTGACACTGTCACCGGAGCTTCAGGAGCTCAAACAACCCATGACGTTATAAAGACGTCATAGGTTGGGAACGCACTGACTTTCATGACGTCTCTATAACGTCATAGGTCGGGAAGGTGTTAAAGGGGTTAAAAACTCACCAAAAGCTCATTGTAGGAACATAGCCTTAGGCTGGCTTAACTGGACAGAACCTGACTGGCCGAACAAACAGAACTGGAGAGCAAATATGCCCTCCGGTCCTGTTTTCTGCTGGAATCGGCAGATCGCAGCTGCTGAAATTTCAAGCAGCACTTGCTGCTAAACTTCAGCAGCCAGCGTCGATTTTATGTCGGATCCGGCGCCATAGACTCCCATGTTAGGGGGCGCCGGATCGCGCCGGATTCGGGAGGATGCGGGAGTATCCGATTTGTGCAGATTTTTGCACCTGACACAAAAACGCTGCAAGCAGCGTGCAAATGCCACATATATCACATGACCACGAGCAACCAATCACCGATCTTGATAGGTCCTGGCAAGTCAGTACCTGCGGTTGTGTCTGCTCCCGGCTCTCGGAACACCCGGCGGAAGGTAAGTATTCAATTTTTATTATTTTTAACACATTTGGATTAGTTTAATTTGGGTTTATATTAATACACTACGAAACCCAAAAGGGCTGTCACAGATGTCACACAGGGGAGGATTCTTCCTCCCCTGTGTGATATCACTTCTTCCCTGCGCTTTTGGGGGAGAAGTGAGCCCTAAAAAACAATGCGGTGTGTGAATGCACCACTTTTTTTACGGCACCTTTTTGCGCGGGTGCAAAACGCAATGTGACAACGTAGACTTAAGGTACCTTTACACGCGGCAACATTTCTAGGGTGTCCACAGGTAACTTACTGGCTGCAGTGAAATCATGGAGACATGGTTCTATCTTGTTGCTGTGTACAAATGGAATCATGTCTCCATGATTTCACTGCAGCCAGTAAGTTACCTGTGGACACCCTAGAAATGTTGCCGCGTGTAAAGGTACCATTAGAGCCACATAGGAACCATCATTTTGAGTCATGCATGTATGTTCATTTACTTGATGCTATACCTTAAGTTGGTTCTGTATGCAAAGTGGATGTACTGTTTTTTTATCATTCCTTTGCTTTAACCTATGATTGGTCATAGAAGGTTTGTGTCATTGAGTGTATTAGTCATTCACCATCTTTTATCATTTAATTTTTTTTCATGTGTGTATCTATTCACTTTGTCCCTTGTGAGTCCCTTCTGCTGAGTTTGACCCCACAGTGAACATCAAATATTCCAGCGAACTTGTCTTTTGTTGCAAACAATTCTATGCGCAAATGAACTCTGTAACCTTTGCTTTGTCACCAACTGGATGTAGACCTGTTTGCCAGAAAGTTGTTTTCATTTGCTAATCACACACATTTTGCATAACTAGTTTAGAAGAATCATATAATGAGATCTGCATTTGTTGTGTGCAGATAAATTGTTGTAAAGACAGCTGATTGTGTGTAAATCAAATGATTTTAAAGTAGTAGTTTAGCAATTCCTGAAGCAAGTGATAATTGTGTCAAATAAGAGTGCTTTCACATCGCGTTATTTTTCCTGTCCGTGGGATCCTACTTTTTGCAGGACCCCATAGACAGAAAAGGATGGCATCGGAGGCGAGCCTCCTGGTGTTATTTTTGTGTCCGGGGCCGTGATTTTCACGGGTCCGGACACAGAAAGAGCTGTGCGGGACACTTTCACTTCCGCAATGTATATCAATACATTGCGGAAGTGAAATTAATTAAGTAAAAGCAAGGGGTTAAAAATGAAAAAACCTCTATTCTCACCTTCCAGCGATCCCCCGACGCCTCCAGCAAGCTCTGGGTGACTACAGGACCTGCTGTTACGTCACAGTGTCATCGGGTCACGTAACCGCAGTTACAGCGGTAATTGGTCATGTGACCCGATCAGCTGATCGGGTTGTGATGTAATGCCAGGTCCTGTAGTTATCCGTAGCTTGCTTGAGTCGTCGGGGATCGCTGGAAGGTGAGAATAGAGTATTCTTTATTTTTAACCCCTTGCTTTTACTTAATTTCACTTCCACAATGTATGTATATACATTGACGAGGTGAAATTTGACGGCACACAGCAGTTTTAATGTACTGAGCTGTTTCCTCGGACCCGCACTTATTGGCCCCCATGTTAACTGGCACGGACCCTGTCGGATTTGATTGTGTCTGATTTGGTCCGCTGTGCCCAAAATCGGAGCAGTCTCTGATTTTGGGCACAGCAAAAAATCAGACACGATCGGATCCGACAAAAATCAGATGGCAATTAGGTCAAATCCGATCCATGCCCATAGGATAACATGGAGGCCATATCGGATCCGTGGCTGTCCATTGTAAAATCCTCAAAAATCGCAGTGTGAAAGCAATCTAGGCTAGGGTCACAGTAGCATTTTTCACAAGCGTTTTTGGAGACCTGCGTTTTCAAAAACGCATGTAAAAAACGCACCCATAGGCCCCCATGTTAAAAAACGCATGCCCTGAGATGGGTCAGCATGCAACAGACTGCAGGAGGCTGAAGCCAGAACTGCAGAAGCAGAGGACAGAATATTGGAGCTTGAGCAGCAGGTGCAGGATCTACAAAAGCAATCCTCCTATGCTATATCCAAACTTGATGATATAGAGAATAGATCCAGAAGAAGCAATCTGAAAATTGTAGGTCTCCCTGAGTCTGTCTCTTCTGCCCAGCTGGACGAAATTTTTGAAGTTGAACTTCCTAAAGAATTGGGTCTCACCCACAAATGCAGGACCGAACGAACTCATAGAATAGGTCCCCCCAAGACCCCGGTCAAAAGTGATCCTAAAGGGGGCTCTGCACGTAATACTGACCCAGACAAACCTAGACATGCCATTGCCAAATATCTTAACCACAGGGACAAAGAGGAAATTTTGCGTGCCTATAAAGCGAGGAAACGGCCCCTTACGATCTTAAGATATAAAGCCCTCGTATTTGCAGACTATTCTATTGAGGTAACCAAACGCAGAAGGGCATTCAGCGAAGTATGTACTCTTCTGGTCAAAAGAAACATTCGTTTTCAATTAAACTATCCAGCCACCCTAAGATTCAGGGCACACACAGGTGAACTGGTAGCTTTCACTGACCCTACAGAAGCAATGAAACAAATTAATAACAAGAACGCTTCCTCTGAAAGCAACAGATCGAGCCCAAACAACCAGCAGGAAAGGGATAGAGCCACTGGAACGGACACGGTTATAATAGACCAGATGCCAACTTTGAGATCGTACAGACTGAGCTCGGAGTCCCTGATGGATCATCACCCCCAGGAGAAAAATCTTACGCCGAGACAACAACGTCCAACAACACCTAGATGGAACAAAAAGAAAAATACAGGACAACGCACTTGACTGGTCACCGCAACTGACAGAATTTTTACTCCAGTAGCAAGGCGAGAGCTCTAGTCTGGTTCGGTTACAGGGGTGCGCTACCCTATTTTAAACTGCATCCATATCTATACACCGAGCTGCAAAAGATCCCTCTTCCCCAGTCCCTTTTCCCCTTCCCCCCTTCCCTTTTCCCCCTCCCCCCCCCCCCGAATCTCCCTCCCCTCCCCTTTTCCCTCCCTCAAGTCCCCCCCCCTTCCTTTTTTTTTTTTTTTTTTTTTCTCTCTCTTTTTCTTCTTTTCCTGCTCTTCCAATGGTGAGGAGAAGGAAGAGTTGTTGATTGTATTATTGGTATTAATCTTGCAGTATTACTTACAAGAACACAAGTATATACTAATACATGTTTTTAGGTTTTAGGTTCAAGTTATGAGGGACTTAACTCTCATGTTAAATTTATGATGCAATTTGAAGTTGTATTGGGATATGATCTGGGAAGATGGCTATACTAGTACAGGAAGTTAATAGTTAAATATTTAAACATATTTTGGGGGTCTGGGAATATTATTGATAAATTAGAAATATCTATTTGGGGAGGAGGGGCTGAGTGGGGATGGGAGACCTACTCTTTTATGCCTCTGCCTAGGAGGAAAAAAGTGAAGTCAACAATTGGAAAGATGGAGGGAGGAGATGGAGGGAGATGGGGGGGAGGGAAGGGTGGGAAAGTGAAAATTGCCTTACCAATAGTATCTTTCAAGATGTATTGTTATGCTCTGACTCAACCAACCATTGCTTACAATTTTATGAATGCTTGTAGTGTTAGCTATACACCACTAAGTCTGCAACCAAATCTTTCTACCCGAAATACTAATGGTAAAATGGGTTTCATGGAATGTTTAAGGGTCTCCGCTCCCCGGCGAAACGAATGATGGTTCTCCGGCACCTCAAAAGACTTGGAGCGGACGTAGCCTTGCTTCAGGAGACACATCTTGAACATTCCGATTTTTTCAGACTTAAAAAATTGTGGGTGGGAGAAGTATATGGCTCAAGTGCAAAAAGCAGGAGTCGTGATACTCATCAGCAAATCACTAGCTCACAAGATTTGGTCGTCAAATTCAGATGGAGAGGGCCGATTGATTCAAATGAATATTGAAATACAAAATATGAACTATAGTTTATATAACATCTATGCCCCTAACTCATCACAAAAAAACTTTTTCCAGAAACTAACATGCCGCCTCCTGACGGACCAAGAAGGCAATAAAATAATGGGAGGAGACTTTAACTGGGTACTTAACGAATTAGAAGATAGAAAACGTGGGGACCTTGCGGGTTCTTTGACAAAAAACGTGTTACCCCCCCCTGGGTCAAACCCTTTGGAAAACCTATTAAATGACTGCGATTTAGTTGATACATGGCGCACGCTACACCCACTGGAAAGGGAATATACCCATTTCTCCCATGTACATAGATCATGGTCGAGACTAGATATGATGTTCACCTCACATTCACTGTTTCAAAGAGTACTTGACTCAAAGCTAGGGGACATGGTCATATCTGATCATAGTCCAATGATTTTGGAAACAAAAGATGTGTTTCCAAAGGGAACCGATTACTTGTGGAGGTTCCCTGATATGTTGACCAGAGAGGAAAATTTTGGCAAACTTCTAAAAGAATGGTGGGTGGATTATGCTACAAACAATGCAGAACACCTCTTGTCGCCGGGTTTGTTCTGGGAAGCGGCAAAGACGGTCTTGCGTGGCAATATCATGGCTTATAGCATAAAATTAAAAAAGAAAATCAAAGAAAAATATTTATTAGCCAGCGCTACAGTACGAGAGAAATACCTCTTATATAAACAAAATATGTCAGAATCAAATAGAGTGAACTGGTTGACAGCCAAAAAATGTTTCGATGACTGGGCAGCTAAAAGGAAGGATATGTATAGAAGCCATCTAGAGATAGAATTGAACAGATTCGGTGACAAGGCGGGACGTTTATTGGCAAGATTAGCGAAAGGTAGGAGACCTTTCACCCCTATCTTAACAATTAGTGATCAAAGCGGAAAGCTTTGGTCTGACCCCCAAAAAATTGCTCAGATATTGGGGAAACACTATTCCACTCTGTACAAAGAACAAGATCCAGACAGAATAGAAGGGGAAGAGTGGTTGAATCATATTAAACTGCCTGGCCTAACTGAAGAAGAGAAAAATTTTCTAAACAATCCCATCTCTATAGGTGAACTAGACGTGGCAATTAAATCCTTGAACACAGGTAAAGCACCAGGTCCAGATGGTTTTAGTGGCCGTTTTTTTAAAATATTGAGAGAACAGATATCCCCAGTTATGATGGAATTATATAATTCAATCTTGAGAGGTACACCGATCCCTGAGAGAATGAATATGGCCCATATCAAACTGATCCCCAAGCCTGGTAAACCATTGTCTGATCCGGCTAGCTACAGACCAATTTCTCTAATAAACCAAGACTTGAAACTTCTCTCGAAAATTCTTGCTGACAGATTGGCGACAATATTACCCAGATTGATCCAACCTCACCAGGCGGGCTTTATTAGAGGTAGATTGACGGTCACAAACATTAGAAAAGCAATGCTCCTTAGACATAGAACGGACACGAGGGGGGGAGATCCAGCCATGATCACACTAGATGCTGAGAAAGCATTTGATAATGTGAGGTGGTCATGGCTGGATTGGATCCTTAATTCTATTGGGTTGGAGGGCCCGTTTCGCCAGTTTCTGAGCTCCCTTTATAATAACCCGAAAGCCTGTATAAGTATTCCAGGGTTTTTGTCGGACACATTTAAACTAGAGAAAGGGACAAGACAGGGATGCCCGTTGTCGCCTCTCCTCTTCAATTTAGCGATCGAACCATTAGCATTATATCTAGCTGGTCGGAACAAATATGAAGGCCTCAGGGTGGGCGAGAAAGAGGTAAAAATATCCCTCTTTGCTGACGATATTATTCTATACTTGCAATACCCTCAGAGAGATCTTAGGCCAACACTGGATGACATAGGAAAACTAGGTAAACTCTCAGGATTTAAATTAAATAGAGACAAATGTGAAATTCTTTTTCTTAGGGGTGGTCCTCATATCAGACCAAGAGACCTGTTTTGTGGGATCCCTATAGCAAAAAATAGTTTAAAATACCTTGGAGTCCATATAGCTAGATCACCAGATCTGATTTATAAACTAAACTTTCTTCCAATAATAGAAAAAATAACTAAAGAATTGGAAAACTGGAAGAATCTACCGCTATCACTTCTGGGCCGTTGTCATCTCATTAAAATGATAAGCTTTGCAAGACTGCTCTACCCGCTCCAGACAATACCTATGCTACTAAAACACACCGATATTAAAAGAATTAACCAAGCATTTTCCAAATTCCTATGGGGAGGCAAGAGAGCTAGAATAAAACTAACGACTTTGATGCAGTCAAGAGAGGAAGGTGGATTGAAAGTCCCAGACATCAGAGGGTATAACCTAGCGTGTGTCATGAGAAACGTATTAGATTGGATCAACAAGACAACTAAGTTCTCGGATCTAGAATTAGAGAGTGAACACGCGTACCCCTGGGAATTATCTGCAATGTTACACGCCTCAATGTCTGAATTACCCCCTAAGATAAAGAATACATCTATTTATAGAGACACAGTAATAACTTGGAAGGCGGTTAGGAAAAAATGAACCTATCATGGAGAATCTCTAAAAACATGAATCCCTGGGCCAGCCCAACTTTTCCACAGGGGGTGGAAAATTCACTATTCCGTCTGTGGAAAGAGAGAGGGGTGGGGACTCTGGGAGATCTCATACACACCAGGGAAAGGAGATGGCTGACTGGAACGGAAATCCTAAATAAATTTAATCTCCCTGTCTCTCACTGGTTGCAATATTTGCAAATTAAACATCATCTTATGTCGCGATTACAGGATGTTTTGGGTGAAATAGACGGGAAGAAATGGGATGACCTGGTAAAATTACCTCTGACGGATATATCTATATCTTCCATATACAGTAAACTCCAAAATTCCCTTAGACCACTTATTATCATAAATTATTCTCCCTATGGAGAAAACACATAGATGACCCAGACCTAATCCCAAAGCTATTAGAAGGGTGGGGATCAGTCAGGAAATCAATCATAAACGAAAAATGGAGAGATTCCCAATATAGATTGTTACACGGCACTATTAAGGGATTTAACATCCCCCCATCACCGACCAATAGAGAACGTTGGACCCATTGTCCTAAATGTAAGACCTCCATGACTGATCTAGAACATGGGATCTGGTCCTGTACAAAAACGCAAGACTTCTGGAAGGAAGTGGGAGACTTAGCATCGGGACTTTATCCTGAGGAAAACAAAAAGGATCCATTGATGTGGTTGTTTCATTACCCAAATGGGGCGATTGGTGATAAACGGTTACATGTGTTGTTTCATACAATCTCCCTAATAGCAAAGACTATTACTATTACTACTATTACAGCATTGGATTAAAGACTTCGTACCTTCAATGGAAATGATGCATAACACCCTCAGAAAAACATTAGGCCTCGAATCCATTGAAACACTTAGGAACCCTTCAAAGATGACAAACAAATTCTTTAATAAATGGAGACCATATATTTTGAAAACTTTCTCGATTACTGAAATAGCAAGGTTCATGATACCCTACAAACAAACAGAATGGTATGCACTGGAGGATTTGGGAGGTACTCTAGGTAACTTAAAGTGTAATGATTAGGTGATAGGGCGGACATTTGCAGGTTTTCTTTATTCTTTTACTATGATTTTTCTTATAATATCTTAAATGGAAGTTGGTCAGAGTTGGAAAAACAGAATTGGAAAGTGTGGAAACTATAGGCAATGGGACACAGATGTTGAAAAGTTTATTGCTATAATTGGTCTGATGTACCTAAATAGCGGTTGAATCTCGTTGTAATTTGAACGTACACATACATTGCCAATATACAACTAGTGTTCTTTGTTAGCTTACTTTTGAAAGTGACCTATGTAACATTATATTGATGTTCTGTTTAAAGCTTGTTAAAAATTAATAAAAATGAAAGTAAAAAAAAAACAAAAAACGCATGCCCTAATAGCAAAAAAGCATGTGTGACAGTACCATGCGTTTTTGGTGCATTTCCAAAAACGCATGCGTTTTTTAATATGGGGCCTTATGGAAAACGCATGCAAAAACGCATGTACAATTAGTACCATTCAAAAACGCATGCGTTTTCCATAGGAGCCCATGTTAAAAAAATGCAAGCGTTTTAGAAAACGCATGCGTTTTATTAACATGGGCTCCTATGGAAAACGCATGCGTTTTTGAATGGCACTAAATGGTACTAATTGTACATGCGTTTTTGCATGCGTTTTCCATAGGCCCCCATGTTAAAAAACGCATGCCCTAATAGCAAAAACGCATGTGTGACTGTACCATGCGTTTTTGGTGCATTTCCAAAAACGCATGCGTTTTCCATAGGAGCCCACGTTAAGAAAACGCATGCGTTTTTTTAACATGGGCTCCTATGGAAAACGCATGCGTTTTTCAATGGCACTAAAAGGTACTAATGTACCATGCGTTTTTGCATGCGTTTTCCATAGAGGCCCATGTTATAAAAACGCATGCGTTCTCTACAAAAACACTTGCGCTTTTCAAAACGCACCAAAAAATAGTACATGCACTATTTTTGGGTGCAGATTTAAAAACGCACCCAAAAACGCAGGGAGCCATCACACACCTTAAGAAACTCATGCTGACATGACAAAACGCATGAGTTTTGTTAAATCACTAAAAAAAACTCATGTCAACTGTGACCCCAGCCTTAAAGTGGTTGCCCGGTCAATACCCACAAGTCTGTAGTCACTCTATATGACTGCAGACCTGTGAATCCTCACATCGCACGCACTGTGCACAGTGAGGATTCTCCAGTGTTAGAGCCGGTAAAGGTGATCAAATGGGCGCAAGTATGTGTTATTTATGCTC
Source organism: Allobates femoralis (assembly GCA_033576535.1). Lineage (NCBI taxonomy): Eukaryota > Metazoa > Chordata > Amphibia > Anura > Aromobatidae > Allobates > Allobates femoralis. The sequence continues at coordinate 686,073,409 of JARQOC010000003.1, read as the reverse complement.
CCGTCTATATTCCAACTAGACCGGGGTGGCCTCACTCAATACACTTGCATTGAGCAAGGCTGTGCCACTCTAGTGGGATAATGGACAGGAGTATACCTTTCACATACTTGCAGCCATGTGATCACCTTTCCCGACACTGACACTGGTGACAACTAACAGCACACAGTGTGTGCAATGTGAGGATCTACAGGCTTGCAGACACATAGAGTGACTGCAGATTTGTTGATTTAGACCAAACAACCCCTTTAAGTCACTGTAATGCTGAATAAATCCATGCCTTTGTGTTTGCAAAACATGTTTCCGTTTCTGAGAAATTTTTGTCCATAATTGTTATGCTAATGAGCTACAAGTGCAGGGGACTTCGCCATGCACTTACAGCTTTCTGATCGCTCTCTCTTTCACCACTCACTGCCGGCGTCCCATCACTATCTGACAGGTTATTCTCTCAGAGACTTGCTTCCCCTCCCATGATCTAATGGAAGCACCTTCATTCTCCAGGCATCCCAAGGACGTTGTGAGAGATGGACTATTGATCTGCACATACTCTCCCCCCCCTCAACCTACCCCAATTGATGTGTGATCTCAGGCAAGGGAGCAGGTCACTGAGAGGAGTGACATGTCACTTCTCGCACATTTTGTATAGTTTATTAGAGACTTTAAGTCCATCCAATTTAGAAGTTTGAGATAAATGGTTAAACCATTACAACTATGGGACACATTAACTTTGTATATGCTGTTGTATAACTAGATGCTCCCATACATGTTATAATAAAATCAGATACACCTTTCAACTTTGGTGAGCCCAGCCTACCTTCTGTTTATATGGTGCCAGGTCTGCGGAAACGTTTAGTCCCTTCATTATACATTAACATAGAAACTCCTTGCAAATGTTGTTCTTGCTGGGATGTGAACCAATGACCTCAGCACTGTAGAGCAACAGTGCTATCAGGGTTATGTAGCTTTTTAAAATATATGGTTATTCCTTAGCTTACACCAGTGTCCCCCTAGTTTCAGTCCTCATGAGCCATCAATAGCGCATGTTTTCAGCATTTTCTTAGCATTGCACCAGTGTTGGAATTATCACCTATGCAATACTAAGGAAATCCTGAAAACCTCCACTGATGGTGGCTCCTGAGAACTTGACTTGGGGAACACTGGTTTAAACCATTAAGGTACCTTTACACGCCGCTACAACAGGATGGATACAACCCGCTACTTCACGTGCACGAGCACGCCCAAACGGTTACAAACAGGAAACGCACCACCTTTACACGCCGCCACAAGGTGCGCTACGCTACGTTACATCTACAGCTAGATACATCGCCGGGTGTCTCAAGTAGCCATCTGTAGCTTACCTTACCTCATTTACACACCGCTACAACCAGCTAATATGGGAGGACCTGGTGCAGCAGGGACAGCACATAGGCGTGCCACAATTGTGGAGTACGAGACGTCCGTACGCTGATAGGACAAAGCAAGAACATCATGATTGGGCAGGCATCGCAGGAGGCTGATTAATACATGACGCTCGAGCAATTGTGTAGTGTGACTGGTCAGCTCCTTAAATATGCCGCCCTGTGCAGCGACAACCAATCGCAACGCAGGAGCTTCCTCCAATGATCGCTGAAGGGGGCGCGGTAACCCGGAGCCTGTGTCACGCCCCAGCTACATAGCATGGTGTAGAAACAACCCTTCTGTTCCTTCTTTACACGCCGATACAGCTCGCTGCAATCGGCTTTGTAGCCACCTGTTTCAGAGCAGTGCTCGGAAACAGATGTATCTGTTGCCGGCTGCCTCCTACCGTCTTCACACGCCGCTACTACGGGCTATATTGACGACGCAAGCTACAATCGTAGCCTGTAGCGGGTTGTATCCATCCTGTTGTAGCGGCGTGTAAAGGTACCTTTACCGTTAGATCACTGGGGGTCATACTATCAGCACCCTTCTGGTTAACATGGTCCTAGTATAAGTCTTGTGATAACTTCAATGAAAGAGCCCTACGTTATCTTGCATGGCCACTAAAAAAAAAAAAAGTAATTCTCTAGCAAGTACGCGAACTACGCATGAGTGCTACAACCTTTTTAATAGCTGATCAGATGAGGTTCACATTCAGGCCTCTACTGGTCTAATATTGATGGCTTAACCAAAAAATAAAGTATCAATCTTAAAAGTCTGGATAAACCCCCATGTAATGCTAAAAATCTTGGTGGTTTAAGATTGTGAAGGGAGTTTATATTCAAATTTCTGGTGATTTATGATGATGATGTTTATGTTAACATCCTTGGAAATCTAGCTTATTGAAGGAGTTCATTCTAACATCCCTGGTAGACTCTAGGGCAGGGGTCTCCAACACGCAGCCCGCCAGGCCTCCCACTGCGGCCCGGGGTACCATAAAGAAATAACATGCCCCGGGCCATTGTGCAGGGGGCCGCCGCGGTACCCGCTTTATTGTGACTTCCGGGTACCGCTCACACAAGCTCCTTCACTCCAGTACAGTAATGCAAGCAGGCGGTCAGCGAACCAATCAGAAGCCTCCTGATGATGTCATACGCTGACGTCAGCTGCAGGCTTCTGATTGGTCTGCCGGCCGCCTGCTTGCATTACTGTACAGGAGTGAAGGAGCTTGTCTGAGCGGTAACCGGAAGTCAAAATAAAGCGGGCATCGCTGCGGCTCCCTGTACAATGGCCACACACTGAGGGGGCGAGATGCCGAGGAGTGAGGAGGACAATCAAATTTCCCACACTGCCAGGGCGGCGCATCGCTGGCGGCTACCAGGGACCGCTGGGTGCTGGCGGTCGCCTGGTACCAGGTGCTGCCGGTCGCCGGGTGCTGCCAGGGGCCGCCTGGTGCCAGGTGCTGACGGTCACCTGGTGCTGCCATTGGCTGCCAGGTGCTGCTGGTTACCAGGTGATGGCGGCTGCCGGGGCCTCCGGGTGCTGGCGGTCAGCTAGTGCTGCCGGGGGCCGCCAGGTGCCATGTGCTGGTGGCTGCCGGGGGCCGCCTGGTGCCGGGTGCTGGCAGTCACCAGGTGCTGGCGGCTGGTGCCAGGTGCTGGTGGCTGCTGCCTGACGCCACCTCCCGGGTGCTGGCAGCTGCTGGGTGCTGGCGGCTGCCACCTAATGCCAGGTGCTGGTGCCGGGTGCTGGCAGCTGCTGGATGCTGGCAGGTGCCAGACGCTGGCTGGTGTCAGCAAGTGGGAGACCGGGAGCCGCAGGGGAATAAGCTGCCGGGATCAGGAGCGTGGAGTCAGGTAAGGCGCTATTACAGCCGAAGATCGCCGTGGCAACGGCTTAACACTGGAGACATAGGTCCTGTCTGACGTCAGCGCGCCCGGTCACATGGGACGTGAGGAGGCGGAGCCTGTGTAATACGAGGAAGTGAGCGGGGACACCCGTGGCTGGCGAGCCCGGAGGCTGCAGGGCGGGAGGCATTTATCTAACACCAATTGCCTGGCCTAAGGGGAAGACCCCTATAATCGTTCACACGTACACCAGTGTTGTGCATGGTTCTGCACAACACTAGAAGGTTAGTAGGCATATAGCTATAAGCAAACAGATATTAAGGCGATATTGCACCATTGCGCCCCCTTCTCTCCTTTTGTCTCTTACATTACAGCCGAAGATAGCATCCTGGAAGGTACAGAATAATCGGGGGAGGTGCAACCGCTGAAAGTGCCTATGGCGGCAGGAACTTCAAATATGGCCCTGTGTGTATGTGTTTGTGTGAGTGTATAAGTGAGTGTGTGTGTGAATGCCTGAGTGTGTGTGCATGTGTATATGTGTGACTGTGTATATGTGTGTGTGTGTGTATGTGTGTGTGCGTGCATAAGTGAGTGTGTGTGTGTATATGTGTGTCAGTGTGTGTGAGACTATGTCTGAGTTTGTATATGTGAGTATATGTGTGAATGCCTGAGTATGTGTGAGTGTGCATGTGTATATGTGTGCATGTGTATATGTGTGAGTGTGCATATGTGTATGTATGAGTGTGTGTGTGAATGCCTGAGTGTGTGTGCATGTGTATATGTGTGACTGTGTATATGTGTGTGTGTGAGTGTATAAGTGAGTGTGTGTGTTTATATGTGTGTGAGTGTGTGTGAGAATATGTGTGAGTGTGTATATGTGAGTGAATGCCTGAGTATGTGTGAATGTGTATATGTGTATATGTGTGTGTGTAGTGTGTATGTGTGAGTGTATAAGTGAGTGTGTGTTTATACGTATGTGAGTGTGAGAATATGTTTGAGTGTGTATATGTGAGTGAATGCCTGTGTATGTGTGCATGTGTGTATGTGTGCATGTGTATATGTGTGAGTGTGTGTATGTGTGTGTATGAGAATATGTCTGTATATGTGTGTGTGAATGCCTGAGTATGTGAGATTGTGTGTGTGTGCATGTGTATATGTGTGACTGTGTATATGTGTGAGTGTGCGAGTGTGTATATGTGCATGTGTGAGTGTATAAGTAAGTGTGTGTATATGTGTGTGAGTGTGTGAGAATATGTCTGAGTTTGTATATGTGAGTATGTGAGTGAATGCCTGAGTATGTGTGCATGTGTATATGTGTGCATGTGTTTATGTGTGCATGTGTTTATGTGTGAGTGTGTGTATCTGTAAGTGTGCATGTGTGTGAGTGAGAATATGTCTGCATATGTGTGTGTGTGTGAATGCCTAAGTTTGTGTGACTGTGTGCGAGTTTGTATGTGTGTATGTATAAGTGAGTGTGTGTGTATATGTATGTACGTGTGTGTGAGAATATGTCTGAGTTTTTATATGTGAGTATGTGTGTGAATGCCTGAGTATGTGTGAGTGTACATGTGTATATGTGTGAGTGTGCGAGTGTTTATATGTGTGTGTATGTGTGAGTGTGTGTGAGCGAGACAACAAAAAGAACCGAGACCTGGTTGTGGGGACATCACTACAAAATGGCGTCGGGATGGGGGACATTACTACAAGATGACAAGGGAGGGAACATTACTAAAAGATGGGGACATTACTACAATATGAGAACCAGGATGGGAGACATTAAGGGTATGTGCGCACTGGCCGGGTTATAGTCGTTTTTTGCAGCGGAAACTGCCGGTCGGTTTCCATGAGTTTTATGTAAATTTATGTTAATCCAAACCGGCGTTTGGATTAACATTAAAACCTATGGAAACCGACAGCCGCTGTGCACACACCGGTGGTTTCCACATGCTCATCCGTTGCTAAACCGCAGGTTTCCCAGCGGGTTAGCAAAGAATGAGCATGTTCTATAAACCGCCGGTTCTTCAGCGGCTGCAAGCAGAATCATGTGCTGCTTCCAGCCGCTGCAGAACCGCCGGCGAGAACACGCTGTGCACCCGCCCGGCTCCCGCCCGTCACCCCGCCCGGCTCCCGCCGCACATACCCGCCAGGAAGCCGGTGGACGGCCGCAGAGCTTCCTGGCGGGTCCGCCCAGCCGCCGCCGACCAACCCGCCGGTAAGTGTGCACTTAGCCTAATATAGGATGGGGACCAGTATATGGACATTACTTCAAGAAGGGGCATTACTACATGATGAGGACCAGGATGGGGGACATTAATATAGGATGGGGACCAGGATGGTGCATTACTACACATATGGACCAGGGCAGGGGCATTACTACAAGATGGGGACATTACTACATGAAGAGGATCAGGATGGGGACATTACAACATGATACGGACATTACTACATGATGGGGACCAGGATGGGGGTCAATTATATAGGATGGGGACCACAATGGGGCATTACTACACGTAGGGTCAAGGGAGGAACATTACTTCAAGAAGGGGACCAGGATGGGGACATTACTTCAAGATTGGGACCAGTATGGGGGACATTAATATACAATGGGGACCAGTATGGGGACATTACTACAAGAAGGGCATCAGGATGGGGACATTACTACAAGAAGGCGACCAGGATGGGGACATTACTACAAGAAGAGGTCCAGGATGGGGACATCACTACAAGAAGAGGACCAGGATGGGGACATCACTACAAGAAGAGGACCAGGATGGGGACATTACTACAAGAAGGCGATCAGGATGGGGACATTACTACATAAAGGAGATTAGGTTGGGGACATTCCTACAAGAAGAAGATCAGGATTTGTACTTTACTAGATTGAGCAAAAAATTCTGGTATTGCTAAAATGTCACTTAGTCCTACAAGGAATGCGGCCCCCTTATATCAATTTTTTTCTATGTGCGGCCCACCAACCCAGCCGAGTTTGAGACCCCTGCTCTAGAGTAATGGAGTGATTAGCTCCCAGCTCTCCCTTAATTAAAGGCTGAGATTTATCTGGCTTCTGTCTTTTTTTGGTTCTTTTTCCCAGGCCATGTCTATTAACTACTTTGACTAAAAGGGCCAGTTACACACAACGATATCGTTCACGATATCGTTGCAACATCACTGGTTTGGTGACGTTGCAGCGATGTCGAACCAGCGACCTCACAGGCTGGTATCCATGATAAACAGCGGGTAACTAAGCAGCGTGCGCTGCTTAGTTACCCGCTGTTTATCATGGATACCAGCGTCCTCCCTGCTTAGCACAGCCTGTAAGCAGGGAGGACGCTGGTAACTATGATAAACTGTGGGTATCTAGGCAGCTCTGCCTAGATACCCGCAGTTTATCATGGTTACCAGCGTCCTTCCAGCTTACAAGCTGCGTTAAGCAGGGAGGACGCTGGTATCCATTCTAAACACCGGGTAACTAAGCAGCGCGCGCTGCTTAGATACCACTGTTTATCATGGATACCAGCGATCTCACGGGTGCTGAGTCACTGGTGAGTCTGTCTGATTGACAGCTCACCAGCGACTCCAGAGAGACTTTCCAGCGATCCCAGCCAGGTCGGATCGCTGGTGGGATCGCTGGAAAGTCTTAGTGTGTGACGGTACCCTAAGATGGTAGAAGAACAAAACACAATTGCTCTTGTGCTACAGAAAATGTCACATTGCGATAACCAGTGGGCAGTCTGGACGGATCTAAAGTGAATTAAAAAAGTAAAAGTTTTGAAACTGAACTGAAAATAAAAATCTGTAACCTTTTGCTCTGGGGTAAGTCTAATGGAGGGGGAGCTCCATTTTACCCATATACTGGTGCTCCACTTTAGTGCAGACAGTTCATGTGCATACTCCAATCACAAGTAACAAATTGTGGGGTATTGGTTAGTCTTTTGGTCCAAAACACTTAAGCTTGTGAGCCCCTACACGGCTCCCCACATCTCACAAGTCCTATCCACTAAATTCATATCTAAAGTGAGCAAAGGACACAAATAGAAAATTACTTTTCTTACCACAGCAGATTCAGGTCTGGAGACCATTACACTGAGTGCTGTGTGCAGCTTTGCCCAGGTTATAAAAAAAAAACAAAAACACAATGACAAGTGCTGAAATAGTGGAAATTTAGTTTTTAACATACTTGTGGGGTAAATTTCCACAATTTCAGCATCTGTCATTGCGGGTTTTTTTGCACTCTTTTTGTTGCTGTGTGTGGCTGGGCCATATGGGTGCAGTTGTTCCAGCGGGTAATAGTGTTGAATGCCATAACAGCCCGCCTTCTGAGATAGGGGTTAATGTAAGAGGCTGGGCATGCACTATGCAAACCTGTGTGAACAGCGCCCCATATGAATCCCATTCTGTTTGCAGGACAACCAGTGGTCATTCCCTCTGAGAAAGGAGGTTGCTAGTGATTGGGGCTGGTGTCCTGCATTCATGATGCCTTCAGTTATAACCTGGGCAAAGCTGCACACTGCACTGAGTGTAATGGTCTCCAGACCTGAATCCAATCATAAGTAGCAGGAAAAAAGGGAAAGTGGCACTCACCCGCATATATATATAAAAAAACTTCTTCTTTATTCAAATTTCTTAAAACTCCATGCTGGTGACATAGACAGAGGAAGAGTGCAGGAAACATTGCACAACAGTCATTTCATGCATGTTTAGTGCTTCAATAGGTCCAGGAACTAGACCTGTTGAAGCGCTAAGCCAGGCTTGAAACAACAGTTCTCGGATGTTTCCTGCACTCCTCCTCTGTCTATGTCACCAGCATGGAGTTTTAAGAAATGTTAATAAAGAAGTTTTTTTATATATACACGGGTGAGTGCCACTTTCCCTCTTTTCATGCTACTTGTGATTAGAGGATGTTAGGGTACCTTTAGGGTAAGTGCACACTTACCCGGCGGTTTGGTCGGCGGCAGCTGGCGGAACCCGCCAGGAAGCTCCGGCGCCGTCCACCGGCTTCCTGGCGGGTATGTGCGGCGGGAGGCGGGCGGTAGCCGGCGGATGCACAGCGTGTTCTCGGCGGCGAATCTGCAGCGGCTGGAAGCAGCACATGATTCTGCTTGCAGCCACTGCAGAACCGCCGTTTTTTAGAACATGCTCATTCTTTGCTAACCCGCTGGGAAACCTGCGGGTTAGCAACGGATGACGCTGGGTAACCGCCGGTGTGTGCACTGCCTTGGGCGGTTTACATTAGTTTTAATGTTAATCCAAACGCCGGTTTGGATTAACATAAATTTAAATAAAACTAATGTAAACAAAACGGCGGTTTACACAGGTAAACCGCCGAAAACCCGCCCAGTGCGCACATAGCCTTACACGTCACAACATTGCATGCAATTTCACTTGCAACTTACTGGTTGCAGTGAAATCATAGACACATTGTTCCATTTGTACACCGCAACAAAATGGAACAATGTGTCCGTGATTTCACTGCAACCAGTAAGTTGCAAGTGAAATTGCATGCAATGTTGCGACGTGTAAAGGTACCATTAAGGTACCGTCACACGCGGCAATTTTGCTAGCAATTTCACTGGCAATTTGCTGATGCAGTGAAATCATGGACACATTGTTCCATTTTGTGGCTGTGTACAAATGGAACAATGTGTCTATGATTTCACTGCAACCAGCAAATTGCCAGTGAAATTGCAGAATGTGACGGTACCTTTATTCTAAAGAACAAGAAAAGAATAAATGTAAAGTGAATATTCTCCTACAACAGCAGAGTGACTACACTAAATGTTTCTGATTACACTGGGGAACAATTTGAAAAAAAATTTCTGTTGAGTTAGGTTTTTGAGCTGATTTACACTAAAATTGGCATGCTGATTCCAAAAATGTAGTCAGTTTTTTTCTAGCACGTCAAGTTTTTCCTCCACAACTTACCTGCCAGAGAAGCACAATTGCACTGATATCTGTAATAAGACTTGTTATCTGATTACTATTCGACTCATATAGAGCTATATGATATATGATAGTGTTAAAAAACATATTTGTCATGCCTATTTCTTATATATTTCATTTTTTGTTCATATTTGTACTATTTAAAAAAAAATAAACACTTTTTAGGTACAGTAGTTTACATATTTTTGAGAAGACAAAAATCCTATAGTTCAAAAACTTGAGGTGATAGAGAAAAACTGAGATCATTTCTGGATTCAGCATCCAAAAATTAATTAAGGACAGTTGTCAGACCTAAGGCTGCCTTCACACTTGCAGATGCATCTGCAGCGTTTTGCAGATGCATCTGCAAGTATCAGCATGCAGACCGCGGCCCCTATGTTTATAATAGGGCGCACCGCGGTCTGAAAGCTCTCATTCATTCCTGTATGTGAAGCGTCCGCAGGCGGATGCCTGCTGACAGATCACACTCTCCCGGCCGCACCATGGACGCAAGATGTCGCGTCCATGGTGCGGCCGGGAGAGTGTGATCTGTAAGCAGGCATCCGCCTGCGGACGCTTCACATACAGGAATGAATGAGAGCTTTCAGACCGCGGCCGCGGTCTGCATGCTGATACTTGCAGATGCATCTGCAAAACGCTGCAGATGCATCTGCAAGTGTGAAGCCAGCCTTAGGCTGGCTTCACATTTGCGTATGGGAAGGCAGCGTATTGCTGCGTTCCCATACGCAGTCAAACGCATGCGCACTGCGTTCCTATGTTTAACATAGGAACGCATGGTGCCTGCGTTTGCTGCGTTCGGGTGCGGATGCGGACGATATCTGCTGCTTCCGGTGTCCAGCATCCGCACCCGGGACGCAGCCAGTTGGGTTTTTTTGTGCGTTTGGGGACCTTGGACAATCAGCAAGCGTCCCCAAGCGTACAAAAAATGCATTGTCTTCAATGGGTCCGCAGTGTCCTCTGCATGACACCGCAGGAGAACGCTGCGGACCCATTGAAAAATCTCCCGGTGGCCGCCGGTGATGTCACAGGAGCTCACCGACGGCCACCGGGAGATCAGCTGAGGCTCTGCTGTCCTCCTTCTCCCCGCCGCCTGTAATCTCCTAGCGATGTCGGCGGGGAGAACAGCTGATCTGAGAGCTGTTTGAATCTTCCCGCGCCGACATCTCCTCTCAGTGTCGGCGCGGGAAGATTCAAACAGCTCTCACATCAGCTGTTCTCCCCCCGACATGTCCCGGAGCTTACCGGCGGCCGGGGGGGGGCGGAGATCTCCGGCGCTGATCTCCGCCCCCGGCCCGCCCCCGGACAGCGCCGATTGGCTGCCGGGCTCCCTAGTGATGTGTCCGCAGGCGGACATTATCCGCTGCGGACACATCAAAGTGTCCCTGCTTTTGACAGCGTTTGTGTCTGCATGCCATCAGCATGCAGACACAAACGCTAATGTGAAGCCAGCCTTACTCCTAAAAAATTGTGTTCCCCAGTGTTATCTGTCTCCGGATAGTAGATAAAGACAATGGGCACTGGCTGAGAAAACAGTGGCCTCTGAAAGGCCAAATGGTAGCAGAAGAAAATAATGTAATTGCAAAACCATTGGTTGACTGGAATAAGATCATTTTACCACCACTGCATGTCAAATTAAGTTTAATTAACCCCATAACGACGGCCTAACGCCCAGAGACGTCGGAAAAAATGGGTACTTATGCCTGGCTGACGTCTGTAGACGTCAGCCAAGGAAAGTGCTCTAGCGCCCCCCAGTGGTCAAAAATCTCCGGGGTTTCAGCTACCGGGGGTAGCTGAGACCCCCAAGATTATGAACCGGGGGCTTTTTTAACATCACCGGTAATGTGATGACCGGTAAGCACCGTTTACCGGTCATATTACAAAAAATGAGACTGCCGGTAAAAAATGCTTTCACTTTCATCCGACGTGAAAACACACGTCGGATGACAGTGAAGCATTAACCCCTAAGTGTCCTAAGACCCCCGGTACCGGGGATCTGCCTCCCACCCCCACCCCTCCCCCGATCTGTCTCAAAATGGCGGCGGCGGGCGCTAAAACCCGCCACCGCTGCTGCATCTCCATGCGATCTGACATGTCATACATGTCAGATCGCATGGAAATGTCAGTGCTGGTGCCCAACAGCCTCCTCCTGTGCCCATCAGCCCCCTCCGGTTCCCCCCACGTTCCTCCTGCCCAGCTCCCCAGCTCCTTCGTCCTCCCTCCTCCTCCTCCCCCTCTCTAAAACAGCGCCGCAGCGCTCAGGAACCGCCGGCTGCCCCCTCCTGCACAATCCTCCCCGATGTGACATGTCACACATGTCACATCGGGGAGAGATCTAATGCACCCTGGCCCCCTGCCCCTGTTTCTAACAGCCCCCTCCCCCCCCGGTCATCCCCCGATCTCACCTGTCTTCATCTCCCTGGAGCGGCTCCTTCTTCTCCTGGCTCCCTGTGCTGTCTGCCGGCTTCATGCACAGACAGAGCAGATAATGCTCTGTCTGCTAATAGACAGTTCATGACCTCAGTGAGGTCATGGCTGGTCAGGATCCTTTGTTCACAAAGGGTCAATTGTGATCCCATCATGGGATCACAATTGACCCTTTGTGAACAAAGGATCCTGACCTGACATGACCTCACTGTGATCATGAGCTGTCAGTCTAATGACAGACAGTGCAGTCTCTGCATAGACTGACAGCTCATGATCTCAATGAGGTCATGTTAGGTCAGGATCCTTTGTTCACAAAGGGTCAATTTTGATCCCATGATGGGATCACAATTGACCCTTTGTGAACAAAGGATCCTGACCTAACATGACCTCACTGTGATCATGAGCTGTCAGTCTAATGACAGACAGTGCAGTCTCTGCATAGACTGACAGCTCATGATCTCAATGAGGTCATGTTAGGTCAGGATCCTTTGTTCACAAAGGGTCAATTGTGATTTCATGATGGGATCACAATTGACCCTTTGTGAACAAAGGATCCTGACCTAACATGACCTCACTGTGATCATGAGCTGTCAGTCTAATGACAGACAGTGCAGTCTCTGCCTAGACTGACAGCTCATGATCTCAATGAGGTCATGTTAGGTCAGGATCCTTTGTTCACAAAGGGTCAATTGTGATTTCATGATGGGATCACAATTGACCCTTTGTGAACAAAGGATCCTGACCTGACATGACCTCACTGCGATCATGAGCTGTCAGTCTATGCAGAGACTGCACTGTCTGTGATTAGACTGACAGCTCATGATCGCAGTGAGGTCATGTCAGGTCAGAATCCTTATTTCACAAAGGGTCAATTGTGATCCCATGATGGGATCACAATTGACCCCTGTGTGAACCAAAGATCCTGACCTGCCATGACCTCACTGAGGTCATAAACTGTCAGTCTGTTAGCAGACAGAGCAGTCTCTGCATAGACTGACAGCTCATGATCTCAGTGAGGTCATGTCAGGTCAGGATCCTTGGTTCACAAAGGGTCAATTGTGATCCCATGATGGGATTACAATTGACGCTTTGTGAACCAAGGATCCTGACCTGATATCATCCTACTGAGGTCATGACCTGTCATTCTCCTGGAAGAATGCCAGATTTTATAGCATATGGGGGACGCCCCCATATGCTGTAAAAGACTGAAAATCATCGAGGGACCTCCCACTGGACTACGTCGGACCTTCCTGCTGGACTACGTCGGACCTTCCTACTGGACTACGTCGGATGCCAAAGAATAATAAAGATGGGGTCTAAATAGTGTCTGTGTGTTTTTTCTAATAAAAATATTTTTTTATGTCTTGTGTCTTCTTTACAATTTACTAGGGATTCTTAATGGCCCGGTCTAATATTGGCCAGACATTAAGAATCTCGGGCTTAGTACCAGCTGCAAAAAAAGCTGGCATTAACCCCTTATTACCCAGTCTGCCACCGCTACACGGCAGCTGGAAGAGCTGGATACAGCGCCAGAAAATGGCGCTTCTATGAATGCGCCATTTTCTGGGGCGGCTGCGGACTGCAATTCGCAGCAGGGGGGGCCCAGAAAGCTTGGGCCTCCCTACGCTGAGGATTCCAGCCCCCAGCTGCCTAGTTGTACCTGGCTGGCCCAAAAATGTGGCGAAGCCCACGCCATTTTTTTTAAAAATTATTTCAAGAAATAATTAAAAAAACAATAGGGCTTCCCTATATTTTTGGTTTCCAGCCAGGTAAAACTAGGCAGAAGGGGTTGGTGGCAGCCCGTAGATGCCTGCTGTACCTGGCTGGATAAAAAATATGGCGAAGCCCCACGTCGTTTTTTTAAAAAAATTTAATAAAGAAATACTAAAAAAAAAGCAGGAGAGGAGATGACCAGGACACGGTGTCTCCGTATCTTGTGCACATGCTCTAAAAGTGAGAAATTGTGTGAAAAAAAGAAAATGTTCAATATGACTTTATCAAATTTTGTGAAGTAGCTGTAGGTTCAAAATGCTCACTATACTCCTAGATATAATCCTTGAGGCGTCTAGTTTCCAAAATGGGGTGACTTGTGCGGGAGCTCCAATGTTTAGGCACATAGGAGCTCCCCATATGCGACATGGTGTCCGCTAACTATTGGAGCTAATTGTTAGCAGACACCATGCCGCATATGGAGAGCCCCTGTGTGCCTAAACATTGGAGCTCCCCCACAAGTGACCCCATTTTGGAAACTAGACCCACCAAGGAACATATCTAGATGCATAATGAGCACTTTCAACCCCCAGGTGCTTCACAAATTAGTCCGTAAAAAGGAAAAAAAGAAGAATTTTGTGGAAAAAAGTACTTTTTCATTTTTACGGATCAGTTTGTGAAGCACCTGGGGGTTCAAAATGCTCACTATGCATCTAGATAAGTTCCTTGGGGCGTCTAGTTTACAAAATGGGGTCACTTATGGGGGAGCCCCAATGTTTAGGCACATAGAGTCTCTTCATACGTGACATGGTGTCAACTAACAATTGGAATTGTAAGCGCATACCATGTCATGTATGGAGAGCCCCTGTGTGCCTAAACATTGGAGCTCCCGCACAAGTGACCCCATTTTGGAAACTAGACCCCCCAAGGAACTTATTTAGATGCATAGTGAGCGCTTTGAAACCCCAGGTGCTTCACAAATTGATCCGTAAAAATGAAAAAGTACTTTTTTTTTTCACAAAAATCTTTTTTTCCTTTTTACGGACTAATTTGTGAAGCACCAGGGGGTTGAAAGTGCTCACTGTGCATCTAGATATGTTCCTTGGGGGGTCTAGTTTCCAAAATGGGGTCACTTGTGGGGGAGCTCCAATGTTTAGGCACACAGGGGCTCTCCATACGTGACTTGGTGTCCGCTAACAATTGGAGCTAATTTTCCATTCAAATTGTTAGCGGACACCATGTCGCGTTTGTAGAGCCCCTGTGTGCCTAAACATTGGAGCTCCCCCACAAGTGACCCCATTTTGGAAACTAGACCCCCCAAGGAACGTATCTAGATGCATAGTGAGCACGTTGAACCCTCTGGTGCTTTACAAATTGATCCGTAAAATTTAAAAAGTACTTTCTATTCCACAAAAATGTTCTTTTTTCATTTTTATGGATTCATTTGTGAAGCACCTTGGGGTTCAAAGTGCTCACCACCCATCTAGATAAGTTCCTTGGGGGGTCTAGTTTCCAAAATGGGGTCACTTGTGGGGGAGCTCCAATGTTTAGGCACACAGGGGCTCTCCATACGTGACTTGGTGTCCGCTAACAATTGGAGCTAATTTTCCATTCAAATTGTTAGCGGACACCATGTCGCGTTTGGAGAGCCCCTGTGTGCCTAAACATTGGAGCTCCCCCACATGTGACCCCATTTTGGAAACTAGACCCCCCAAGGAACGTATCTAGATGCATAGTGAGCACGTTGAACCCTCTGGTGCTTTACAAATTGATCCGTAAAATTTAAAAAGTACTTTCTATTCCACAAAAATTTTCTTTTGTCCTCAATTTTTTCATTTTCACATGAGCAACAGGATAAAATGCATCCTAAAATTTGTTGGGCAATTTCTCCTGAGTACACCGATACCTCATATGCAGTCATAAACCACTGTTTGGGCGCACGGCAGGGCTCAAAAGGGAAGGAGCGCCATTTGACTTTTTGAATGGTAAATTAGCTCCAAAAGTTAAACTGCGCTCCCTCCCTTCTGAGCCCTGCCGTGCGCCCAAACAGTGGTTTATGACCACATATGAGGTATCGGTGTACTCAGGAGAAATTGCCCAACAAATTTTAGGATCCATTTTATCCTGTTGCCCATGTGAAAATGAAAAAATTTAGGCTAAAAGGACATTTTTGTTGGAAAAATTAAAATGTCCATTTTTTATTTCCACTTTGCTTTAGCTGCTGTGAAGCACCTGAAGGGTTAATAATCTTCTAGAATGTAGTTTTGAGTAGCTTGAGGGGTGCAGTTTTTGGAATGGTGTCACTTTTGGGTGTTTTCTGTCATGTACACCCCTCAAAGTGACTTCAAATGTGATGTGGTCACAAAAAAAATGGTTTTGTAAATTTTACTGGAAAAATGAAAAATTGCTGATGAACTTTGAACCCTTATAACTTCCTAACAATTTTTTTTTTTTTTTCCAAAATTGTGCTAATGTAAAGTAGACATGTGGGAAATGTTATTTATTAACTATTTTGTGTCATATAACTCTCTGGTTTACCAGAATAAAAATTCAAAATTTGAAAATTGCTAAATTTTCTAAATTTTCGCCAAATTTTTTATTTTTTCACAAATAAACGCAAAAATTAGTAACCTAAATTTACCACTAACATGAAGCCCAATATGTCACGAAAAAAAAATCTCAGAATCGCTAGGATCCATTGAAGAGTTCCAGAGATATAACCTCATAAAGAGACAATGGTCAGAATTACAAAAAACGGTCTGGTCATTAAGGTAGAAATTGGCTCAGTCACTAAGGGGTTAAGCTGTTTGTAAGGCTAAATTCAGATTTGCGTCCGAGAGGGCTGCACACTGTGTTGCAGTGGCGAGCGCAGACACTTTTATGTGTTCACATAAAAATGTCCATGGGAAATCATTAGAAGCAGCCCTGGGCATGCAAATTCCAGAGAGAGAGAAAGAATAGGATTTCTCTATGAATGACCTCGGAATGATGTCATCGTTCATCTTCCACTGCGTTTGTGCGTTTGCCAGCAGATGACACTGAGCACAGATTCACTTCTATTTATTATTTGTGCGCAGCTGTCTGCTTACGTATAAAACAAGCACACAGCCACGCACAAAAAAAAAACATTTTGCGTTCGGCATGCGCACAAATTATGCGCAGCCGAACGCAAACACAACCGAACGCAACCACACGAAGGCACTATGCGTTCCCATGTTAAACGTAGAAATACAGTGAGCATGCGTTTTGCTGTGTTCGGTTACGCTGTGTTCACAACACAAATGTGAACTCAGCCTAAAGGCGCTAAACATAAAGGGAAAATGCTACGACTACATCTGAAGAAAATATCCAGTGCTGATCACAGAGAAGCTAAAGGTGGGTGTTTTTGACTGTATTCAAATCAGAGGACTCATGAAAGATCCACTCCTCAATAATTCATTAAAAAATGTTGAGGCAGATGCATGGTCTTCTTTTACTATGGTTGTACAGAATTTTCTTGGGAACTATAAATAAGATAATTACACCAAACTAATAGAAATAATGTTATCTTCTTTCCATCACCTTGGCTGTACAATGAGTATCAAGGTGTATTATGTTTAGTAGACATCAGTTCTAATGTTTGATCGGTCGTATGAATGTACATAGGGTATATCACATCTCATTAACTAGAGCTGATAATGGCAGATTTAGAATTAGTGCCAAAAACTGACATATCTAAGGCACCGATTTTCTTGTTCCTCAGTGTGATCTGTTACAGATTTGAGATAAGCTTGAGAGGGGAAAAGCAGTGAAAGTTCACATATTCTAAAATTTCAGGGGTCAGAATGGGTTTCTTTTCTCCAAGCCCCTGCGGCATTGAGCAAGCTTTGCAGGAAATAGGTCAGCCCCTGGTCACTATATTGTAATTAAAAATGTATGTCAATGTAAGCCACCCATATTACTTTGGGATTATAAAAGAGAGAAAAACACAACCATATTTACAGTAAAACAACTCCATTTGTTTATCACCATAACTATTTCAACATATAAATATATACCCTTTATTTAGATCAATTAACAATGGGAAAAAAGGTCACAATATTGGGGGGTTTGTCCTTCCAAAAATGTAATGAATAACTTTGTGGTATGTGTATATATTACAACATTTTCTGCAAGGAGCATAACCATAACCTTAACATAACTAGCACTACTTTCGTTCAATATTAAAAATAAGTTATATGTTTCATAATGCAGAAATGCAAAAAAAATTGTGTGATTTTAATGGACAAAATGGTTTGGTCCGTAAGGGATTATATCTCACATCTGCACATTCTGTTACCTTCTGCCATCTGTTACATTCTGCTACCTTCTGTTTTTTTGCAACATCCCTTTTCTGCTTGTAGTCCAAGCATGAAACAGTCAAATTGCTCATCCATCCACTATCATGCCATAGCTAGATAGACTACTACAATAGTTTCTAGTGAAAAACCTGGCATCCATCCAGTCTTCTCCATAGTTTGCTTTGTTGCTTTGTATCAGGCTAACTTCACACAAGCGTATGAAAAATATTCAGTTTTTCATCCAGAATAAAATAGACTAATTTTCATCCATATTATCACCATCTATAGTCCATCCACATTTATATACAGTAATTGAAAAGTTATGCAAAATCAAATACAGTCTCTTGTATTATTAATTTCAATAGATTTGCTAAAAATTAATTTGGATGGTGTTCTCATGGCATCTGTTCTTGTTTTGTGCAGTCATAAGGGGAGCCTCATCCAAAAAAAGGATTATACTAGCGCATGGTGCTATTATTTTTTAACATTTGTTCGCATACACTGTTTGTCTGTGGGGAAAATTGTTCAGCATAATCATTGACTAACATTGGTCTGTTAACTGTCCATGTATGGTCCATTTTTGGCATGGACTGCACTCCATGTCAGTGGAAATTCCTCCATGTACACATACCCTAAAGCCAGTTTTGTAAAAAATATGAGGTTTGTAAGGAAACTGTCAGTTATAATTGTTGTGACCCACGAATGGGAACAATCTGTTGTGTATATTTCTCTGCGTTGAGTATTTCCTCCAATCAGTAATTTTCCTTGTTGTTACCAGGTAGATTAGACTGTTTATTAAGTTTGTCCCTACCTTCTTCCCTTAGTTTTTCTCTGTACAGAATGTCCCTCCCTTCTTCACCTGTTTAGTTTAGAGAAGCTATTACTGAAGATGCATGTGTGCAACCCTGTACAGATTATTTCTTTTCACCTATCGTTCCATTGTAACTAATACAAGATTTGGAAGAAAACTACAGCGTTTTTCCTGGTATTTCTACAGCTGCAGTGACGATCGAGTTGACACTGTCTGTTTGCCCCTGATGGTGTAAGTGACTCACCGTAGCCGGGGTGTTCACGTCGCAGGCGTTGACTCTCCTCTTGTCACGGAACCGCGCCTGCGGCTGTGAGGCCCGGTGGTCCAGATCAATAGGGGGAATGGCGGAACAGTAGGGGTTAAATGTCTTCGTGACGCCACCTGCGGGTGTCCGGTAACTGTACCGACGCTGCTAGGCCTCCGGGGGATGTTAGGCAGCAAGACGGAACGCTCCCCACAGGATGAGCGGGAGTCCCCGGAGCCAGGGGCTGCACAAGATGTTGTGAGGCAGCCGTGGTAGTAGAGCTGTTAGGCTCAGGAGTCAGACACAGACACGCCAAAGTCTTTGAAGTACCTTTACTGGTGGTTTTCAGGTACGCCAGACCAGGTTAGTGAAGTTAGCACTCCTGGAGGTTCACAGCAAGCAGTTGTAGTAGGCTTCCTTTCTCTATTTCTCTCATTAAGGTCTGGTGGATGTGGAATCCAGCCGGACCGGACAGTGTGTTCAATGGAACTTGCTTCACCTGGTTAGCAGCACTGAGGGCACTGTAAAAGGGTTTGAGCAGGATCAGTACTCTTCCCTGGGCTCTCGTAGGTAGGTGCTTCAGGTGGAACAGGTGGCTAAACCTCTTGTTAGGCGGGCTGGTTCTCTGTGGTGGCTGGGTAGCTCTCACAGCTTCGGTTCCAGTAACCGGTTTGTAAGGAAAGAGTTAGAATAACTCTGTGTTCCTTGAGAGGTGTTCTCCTTCTTCCTCTGACCCCAATTGGAAGGGTCTCCTCACTTGCTAGCTGGCTGGTGGGGCCTAGTGTGTCCCTCATAGGATGGAGGTTTCACACAGGCTGGCAGCTCTTGTAGCGACTGCACACACACTTCACAGTTCTGAAGTGACTGCACACTCTAAAGTTTCTCCCTCCAAGACTCTATTTATGGGGGGAACTGGCTCAAAGTGACCAGTGGCGCTCCCCTAGAGGCTCGGGGTGAAACCAGGTGTACTAAGGTGTTGTAGTGTTGTTAGGTGTTTTGTGAGTATTGCTTTGCTGTTAACTCCATTCATGCCCTAACGATTTCTGTGGTGCCCAACAAGGTGCCAGGGTGCCACATAAGTATGAGCATACAATTATCTAAAGGACTGGTAATTAGAGCGCTTGGGATTTGCAATCACCAGAAGGGGACAGAACAATAATGATATCCTGAGACCTGCAGCTTTTTTTAATCTTTAAATTAACAAACCTGTTTTTGGACCTGTTCTTTTGAGATGATATCTGTCATTTTTATTGGAACCAGTTTTGGGTTGATGGCTTTTTTGTCATGAGTCTGTGACAGGTTTGGGACCTGTGTCTCATTCCTGTATTGAGACTTCATATTAAATGTGTTTCTTTCCTTTGGCAGTGTTGGAGTTAATGTCAGTTTCTGTTGCTACCATAGCAAATCTCCTTAGTTGTCTTCCCAGGTGTGGCTACTTTGTGATCACTCCCAGCTCCATTCTGTGATCACATGGTCTATCATTCCTGGCTAGTGATTGAACTCCATTCCTGGCCTAGCTACCTGAGGTGAAGGTGCTACTCTGGAGAAGCTGACTGTTGCCAGGCCATCTGCTACGTAGGAGTGTGGCAGCAGACATGATGTACCATGTAATATTGTAGAAAACCTTGGATGGGTTTTTTCTGTTTTCGCAGATGAAGAATGGCTTGTTTCACCTGCATAGAGAGCGCCTTTTAGAGCATGTTTACTTTTCAGCAAAATTTTCAAAATGCAAGCACCACATCTCAAATCAACTCCAGACCTTTTACCTGCTTAATTGAGAATGAAAAAACAAAGGAATTTCCCACACCTGCCCATGAACCAGCTTTTGAGTCAATATCCAATTACTTTTGGACCCTTTAAAAACAGGGTGTCTTGACTACATCTTTGGAAACGTTGTGACATTGTGATTCATGCGTCGAGCTAGCATAGGGAATATTACTTGGTCAGACCATATCCCATTACAGGGCCGGCGTCAGCACCCGGCATACCTGGGCAAATGCCGGGGCACAGGCATGACTGAGGGGCCCACCGCCACCTGCCTGCCCGCCCTGCTCCGGTATTATTATTAATCTTTTACCGGCGCGGTACGGTGCATACAGTTCATTAATGGTCTGACACAATAGCCCCCGCTACCGTCCCCTCACTTTCTGTTCCTGCGGTCCACAGTGTGGAATGCACAGTGCACAGAAGACACTCGTCATCATCATTGAATCACCCACCCTCCTCTCCCCTGTGTTCTGAATCCACAGCCAGCTGAGTCCCAGCGGTACCACCGGTCCGGCACCATATATACTGACACCCAGCACAGCACCTTGTGGTACCTGGGCACATGTGAGACCAGGCTATGTGCCCCAATCAGGGCAGCTACTGCTTCAGGTCAGTTCAATTTGTTTCTCTGCTCAGATATCGGTTGGCAATGACTTGCTCAGCCACTACAATAGAGTGCAGAGTGCAAGGTATGACAGATCTGCAGAGTGTTAGCTGCAGGCCAGGGAGCTCCCAGCCCCCACTCAGTAGGAAGCGCGGGAAGGAATTCATTAGTGCTTGAATCAATCCAGGGCATGTAGTAAAAGTGCCGTGTGAGCACAGGTGTCTGGTGAGCCTGATCCTGCCCATAGTGAGACCTCTGCATTCCCTGCTGCTGCACCTCCTCCTCCTGCTGCTGCACCCCAAAGGGTGAGGAGGAAGTAGGAAGTGTGACTGCATCTCCTGATGTTCTATCCCCAGATGATGAAGACCAGGTTTTCCATGATGCCCTGAGTCCCTGACAACAATATTGGGGTGTGATGGGGGTATATGGAGGCTGTGCTGGGGTATATAGAGGCTGTGCTGGGGTATATAGAGGCTGTGCTGGGGTATATAGAGGCTGCACTGGGGTATATAGAGGCTGTGCTGGCTGTATATGGAGGCTGTGCTGGGGTATATGTAGACTGTGCTGAGGTATATAGAGGTATATAGAGGCTGTACTGGTGTATATAGAGGCTGTATTGGGGTATATGGAGGCTGTGTTGGGGTATATAGAAGCTGTACTGGAGTATATAGAGGCTGTGCTAGGGTATATGGAGGCTGTGCTGACTGTATATGGAGGCTGTACTGGGGTATATAGAGGCTGTGCTGAGGTATATGAAGGCTGTGCTGGATTGTATATATAATATGGAAGCTGTGCTGGGCTTTATATATTATTTGGAGGCTGCTGCTGAGCTGCCACAGTTTCCAAATAATATATACAGCCTGGTACAGCCTCCAAATAATATACAGAACCCAGCACAGCCTCCAAATAATATATACAGCCCAGCATACAAATAAAGTATATATAGCCTAGCATAACCTTCAACTAATATATACAGTCCAGTACAGCTTCCAAATATTATATACAACACGCGGCTTCTATATTATATACAGTTAGGGCCAGAAATATTTGGACAGTGACACAAGTTTTGTTATTTTAGCTGTTTACAAAAACATGTTCAGAAATACAATTATATATATAATATGGGCTGAAAGTGCACACTCCAGCTGCATATATGAGAGTTTCCACATCCAAATCGGAGAAAGGGTTTAGGAATCATAGCTCTGTAATGCATAGCCTCCTCTTTTTCAAGGGACCAAAAGTAATTGGACAATGGACTCTAAGGGCTGCAATTAACTCTGAAGGCGTCTCCCTCGTTAACCTGTAATCAATGAAGTAGTTAAAAGGTCAGGGGTGGATTCCAGGTGTGTGGTTTTGCATTTGGAAGCTGTTGCTGTGACCAGACAACATGCGGTCAAAGGAACTCTCAATTGATGTGAAGCAGAACATCCTGAGGCTGAAAAAAAAGAAAAAATCCATCAGAGAGATAGCAGACATGCTTGGAGTAGCAAAATCAACAGTTGGGTACCTTCTGAGAAAAAAGGAATTGACTGGTGAGCTTGGGAACTGTAAAAGGCCTGGGCGTCCACGGATGACAACAGTGGTGGATGATCGCCGCATACTTTATTTGGTGAAGAAGAACCGTTCACAACATCAACTGAAGTCCAGAACACTCTCAGTGAAGTAGGTGTATCTGTCTCTAAGTCAACAGTAAAGAGAAGACTCCATGACAGTAAATACAAAGGGTTCACATCTAGATGCAAACCATTCATCAATTCCAAAAATAGACAGGCCAGAGTTAAATTTGCTGAAAAACACCTCAAGAAGCCAGCTCAGTTCTGGAAAAGTATTCTATGGACAGATGAGACAAAGATCAACCTGTACCAGAATGATGGGAAGAAAAAAGTTTGGAGAAGAAAGGGAACGGCACATGATCCAAGGCACACCACATCCTCTGTAAAACATGGTGGAGGCAACGTGATGGCATGGGCATGCATGGCTTTCAATGGCACTGGGTCACTTGTGTTTATTGATGACATAACAGCAGACAAGAGTAGCCAGATGAATTCTGAAGTGTACCGGGATATACTTTCAGCCCAGATTCAGCCAAATGCTGCAAAGTTGATTGGACGGCGCTTCATAGTACAGATGGACAATGACCCCAAGCATACAGCCAAAGCTACCCAGGAGTTCATGAGTGCAAAAAAGTGGAACATTCTGCAATGGCCAAGTCAATCACCAGATCTTAACCCAATTGAGCATGCATTTCACTTGCTCAAATCCAGACTTAAGACGGAAAGACCCACAAACAAGCAAGACCTGAAGGCTGCGGCTGTAAAGGCCTGGCAAAGCATTAAGAAGGAGGAAACCCAGCGTTTGGTGATGTCCATGGGTTCCAGACTTAAGGCAGTGATTGCTTCCAAAGGATTCGCAACAAAATATTGAAAATAAAAATATTTTGTTTGGGTTATGTTTATTTGTCCAATTACTTTTGACCTCCTAAAATGTGGAGTGTTTGTAAAGAAATGTGTACAATTCCTACATTTTCTATCAGATATTTTTGTTCAACCCTTCAAATTAAACGTTACAATCTGCACTTGAATTCTGTTGTAGAGGTTTAATTTCAAATCCAATGTGGTGGCATGCAGAGCCCAACTCACGAAAATTGTGTCACTGTCCAAATATTTCTGGCCCTAACTGTATACAGCCCGGCAATCTCCATATTGTATACACAGTCCAGCAATCTCCATATTATATATAAAGCCCTAAATGGCTTCTATATTATATATACAGCCCATCCAGTAGCCACTATATTATACACAGCCCGCAGCTTCTATTTTATATTAATAAATCATTGTATGTGTTAAAGGGCCCACTGAGACTGTTTCGCCGGGGCCCACAAAAACCTGGAGCCGGCCCTGCCCCCTTACTAGTGGACCTTGAGATCCTGCTTATGCCGCCTAAGATGACACACTGGGGCTCAATGACTCTCTATTGACGAACGTGGTTACGAAGGAGACACTACGATCCTCCCTTATTTATTACTTTGTTAAGAACACTTCATCGGTTCCTTTGCTTCTGACTCTGGGAGGTGCACAAGGCAGTATTTAGAGGTGAGTGTATTGCACTCTCCTCACAATTACTACGAGAAGAAGCTGAAGCTCATGGAAGCCAAACTCCTTGTGCGCTCCACCAGGAGGGACTTGAGGGAGGTGATCAATCTTAGAGCTCAGTTGAAAAACATCTTACAGGGAAGGGTTAAGAAGCTTCCGCACTTTTCCCGCCAGAGATACCATGAATATGGCAATAGAGCCCATGTAATGCTGGCCAGACAACTGAAAGATAAAGCATCTATTAGTGCCCCATATGGCATTAGAGATTCAAATGGTGTTGTCATATACCATCCTGAAGGGATGGCACACGCTTTTCATGAGTATTACTCTACCCTCTACTCCCTCCCCTCTGGCGTACCAACAACCCCAACTGACAGAGATGCCTTATTAGATACATACCTGACCTCATGCCGACTCCCTATACTGCCCCCAGACACGATTGAAGACTTGAAACGGAAGTTTACAATGACGGAGATTGAGGAAATCATTAAAAACATGCCAGGTCATAAAATACCTGGTCCAGATGGTTTCCCGTACCTATACTTCAAGACATTTGGGCCCTTACTTTCGCAGCACATGGTTCCTCTGTTTAATTTTTTCATGGAAGGGGAAGAAATACCCACCTCAATGTTCCGCTCTTATATCACGGTAATTCATAAAGAGGGCAGGGATCCCGTGGACTGTGCAAGCTACCGGCCCATGAACTCAGACCTAAAGATCTTCACTAAAATACTAGCAGAGAGACTGAATAGCTGGCTTCCACAGTTGATTAATGAGGACCAGGTGGGATTTGTATGCTTATTCCAAGCAGGCAACAACACCAGGGGCATCCTAGACCTGGTTGAAGTTGTGAATAGATGGGGTGTTGAAGAGATTCTCCTGGGGCTGGATGCAGAGAAGGCCTTTGACAGGCTGGACTGGACATTTATGTTCTCCACGTTGCGCCACTTCGACCTGTTGGGGCCTTTTATTACGGCTCTATAGGGTCTCTAGTCATGCCCATCGATGGTGGTCCAGATGCCCTATGCACGGGGATCTAGATATATGAAATGGCACCCGACAAGCGATGTCCATTGTCCCCTTTACTATATGTCCTCAGCATGGAACCCCTAGCGGTCCAGTTCATTAATTGTCCAGATGTCACTAGGATCCAGAGCAGAAGAAAAAACTTTAAAGTAGCCCTATTCGCTGACGACATCATGCTTTCCCTAACAAAGTGGATACTAACAGCTGAGCCAGAGCACAATGTGAACAGGTCTGTACAACCGCTTTCACACCATCAAGGATCTATATCACAAAAAAGTCAGTATAAAAAAACGTCTAAAAATACTCTGCTATATAGGTAAAAGTAAAAAGCAAGTGCAAGACAGTTTCAATAACAGGGTACTTAGTTAATACGTTTTTTTGCAAAAAAGCCATTCTACCACGCCAAGGTGACCCTTATCAGAATGGTCCCTAAAACGAACGTATTTAAAACCTGATCTCACGTGAACATACTTCAAATATGCAGGATGCAGCAGGGCCAGAGTCCCTAAGAAACCCTATAGTCTCTCTTCCCAATTTGAAGTCCATACTCAACACTTACTCCAATCTATCAGGTTATAAAATAACAGAGGAAAACATACAGTAATATGGGGAAGGAAACGGTGTTCTCCAGTCCGCGCTGCCAAGATCCACTTATTCCAAGGAAACACACGAGTAGATGTAGTATATCCAAATCCTTTATTGCATCCTACGCGTTTCAGTGCCCTCCTGGCACCTTCCCCTGAGGAAGGTGCCAGGAGGGCACTGAAACGCGTAGGATGCAATAAAGGATTTGGATATACTACATCTACTCGTGTGTTTCCTTGGAATAAGTGGATCTTGGCAGCGCGGACTGGAGAACACCGTTTCCTTCCCCATATTACTGTGTGATTCCACGTGCAAGTGGTCAGTGGGAGTCCAGCAGCAGCCATCGGGATAAAACACTATATGTCTTCATACCAGTTGTGGGTCTCACAACTGAAATAGGTGAGTGGTTCCTTTATACCACCGTACTTTAAGTGTCTAAGTGATAAGGCACTATTGCGCCTCTTGTTCCCCTTCCCTTTTCTTTCATTAGAGGAAAACATAGGCATTGCCACTTAATATAAAAAAGCTCACTTATCTAAAACAATCCTAGAAGTTTGCCTGGTGCATGTCTTTCATAGAATATTTGGGAATCAATGTCACGCCAAGGTACAGTACAGGGAGATGCTCTAGGCAAATTTCCCTCCATTGATACAGGACACCGAAGCACGCTTTAAGAAATTATGTGGGGCCCTCCAAATTATATACCTTCCAATACTCTCTTAGGCGCTATGACCTTTACCAGAGAGATCTGACAATCTGCCAGAATGAAGTTCCACTTAGCCTCACATGCATCCTTTCTGACTCCCTTTCTGTATAATCCACATACAGTATGTCAAATTTTATGCGCGCGGGGGTGATTCACAACTGGGCAGAGGTGAGACTTTTCTGTTTCAGTGACTTGGTGGACCCCCTAACCAGATAATTTAGATCTTTTAGGGACTTAGCAGATAAATATAAGCTACTGCAGAATTTGTTTTACTCATATCAACAAATCATCCATTATTTTCGAGCTGAACTGGGCCCAACTGAGTCCCTCACCCCTTCTAGATTTGAGCAACTATGTGCCGTGGGCACCTCAACCAGACACCTTATTTCAGACATGTATTCCATCTTACACAACTCAGACCCCCTTAATCTCATACAACACACATACATGCAGAGATGGAAGAGATGGTTGGGTTGTAAGCTACTATGCCAACAGTGGCAATTGATATGGTCTCGTGCCTTTGAAACCTCAAGTAACACCCTCTATAGGGAAAATCAGCTCAAGATTTTAATGACATGGTATCACACCCCTGAATTGCTTAATACAAATAATCGGTCCATCCTTAATGTTTGCTGGAGATGTGACGCAGATGGGGCATCCTTGTACCATATCTTTTAGACTTGCCTGGGAGTAACTGGCTTTTGGAGGGAGGATGAGCGGATGGTGGGAGGAGCCATGGGTGTCGCTGTCCCTCTAGACCCCCTGACATACTTATTGAATCTATTACCACCTAGGTTGGATAAACTATGGGCTAAATTATTACTGCACCTCCTAACAGCTGCCAAATGCCTGATCTCAATGGTGTGGAAGAAAGCGGCGGTTCCTACTCTGTCTGATTTATCTATTATATAATTGCCGTAGCGACTTCCGTTGCACACGGCGCCACTTCCGTGGCTTTGTTCGTGGCCTAGTTCGTGGGCGCGCAGCGCCCACGCGACTCACTAGCAATGGCCGCGAAGCGCAGCAGCCATTGCGAGTCTCCCGCCCCGGCTACCACCGACGAGAGCCGAGCGCCGTGGCCGAAAATAGAACCAAGGGCCCGGCCATGCACAGCTCTAAACACCGCTATGTATCTCAATGGGAAGTGAGGCGCTATGCTCATTGGTCGGCACCAGCACACAGCGACCAATGAGCATAGCGCCTCACTTACAGCGGTAAATTTGAAACTCAAAGTCCTCCATTATATCGCAACGGGAAGTGAGGCGCTATGCTCATTGGTCGCTGTGTGCTGGCGCCGACCAATGAGAATAGCGCCTCACTTACAGCGGTAAATTTGAAACTCAAAGTCCTCCATGTATCTCAATGGGAAGTGAGGCGCTATTCTCATTGGTCGCTGTGTGCTGGCGCCGACCAATGAGAATAGCGCCTCACTTACAGTGCTAAATTTGAAACTCAAGGTCCTCCATGTATCTCAATGGGAAGTGAGGCGCTATTCTCATTGGTCGGCACCAGCACACAGCGACCAATGAGCTTCGCGCCTCACTACCTATGGAGATACATGGAGGACTTTGAGTTTCAAATTTACCGCTGTAAGTGAGGCGCTATTCTCATTGGTCAGCGCCAGCACACAGCAACCAATGAGAATAGCACCTCACTTCCCATTGAGATACATGGAAGACTTTGAGTTTCACATTTAGCGCTGTAAGTGAGGTGCTATGCTCATTGGTCGGCGCCAGCACACAGCGACCAATGAGAATAGCGCCTCACTTCCCATTGAGATACATAGAGGACTTTGAGTTTCACATTTAGCGCTTTAAGTGAGGCGCTATTCTCATTGGTCGGCGCCAGCACACAGCGACCAATGAGCTTCGCGCCTCACTTACAGCGCTAAATTTGAAACTCAAAGTCCTCCATCTATCTCTATGGGAAGTGAGGCGCTATTCTCATTGGTCGGCGCCAGCACACAGCGACCAATGAGCTTCGCACCTCACTTCCTATGGAGATACATGGAGGACTTTAAGTTTCAAATTTACCGCTGGAAGTGTGGCGCTATTCTCATTGGTCGGCGCCAGCACACAGCGACCAATGAGAATAGCGCCTCACTTCCCATTGAGATACATGGAGGACTTTGAGTTTCACATTTACCGCTGTAAGTGAGGCGCTATTCTCATTGGTCGGCGCCAGCACACAGCGACCAATGAGAATAGCGCCTCACTTCCCATTGAGATACATGGAGGACTTTGAGTTTCAAATTTACTCAAAGTCAAACTCAAAGTCCTCCATGTATCTCAATGGCCAGTGAGGCGCTTCTCTCATTGTACTCATGACAGTAGCAACATTAACCCCTTACATTCCGTTTTATCTGTAATTTTTATAACACAGTGTGTAGTTGTACTGCCACTGCGAAGTTAACCCCTTATATACCATTTCTGCCTTAACTCCATACTTTGTAGTCTCTATTACTACTGCCAGTAGGAACATTAACCCCTTATATTCCATTATTATTGTTATTTCTATTACACAGTGTATAGTTGTAATGACACTGCGAAATTAACCCATTATATACCAGTTCAGCATTAACTGCATATTTGGTAGTGTTTATAACTACTGCCACTGGTACATTAACCCCTTGAACACCATTTTGGATATAATTTACAGCGCTGAGTCTGTTGTGGGAGTGCCTGTGGGACATTAACTCCTTCAATAACATTTTTAATATCATTATAAGTTCCTACTCTATTATAGTCCTGTTAGTCGGACATTAACTCTTTCTACACCTCCACTATATTGCTACCCTCACAGTTCTGCCTACATCGCCTACTTAGTCATATATCTGGTGTTTAAGTCTATTATTTAAAACTCTTAAAAAAATTATATACAGATTCTAGACACCCGATTCTTTAGAATCGGGCTCACAGCTAGTATATAATAATAAATTATGTCTACCTCATGGAAAAGATGACAGCTAATTTACACAATACTATGGACAAATACGACAAAATCTGGAGCCATTGGATCATATTCTGAGAAGACTTTCATCTGTGATGGACGAAGATACCAACCTGACATACTTTATTATTCGTGGGACTACCTACTGAGACTCCTTAGGCTTTATGAATTTAGACCTTGCCTATTGTTAAACAGTCTGGCACCCTATCAGATACTTTGCCACTCTATATATGATGAAACCCTCTCACCCTCCCTTTCTCTTTCCTTTTTTTACCTCTTTTGTTTGGGTCTGTTCTCCTTTTTTAATTCTTGCCCAAAATGTGATATTATACAATTGAATATCCCTTACCATTTGTTTGTGAGTGCCATATGTTGATTTGCAATAGAAAAAGTTCAATAAAAACGAAGTTGAATAAAAAAAAAACAGGGTTGCACATATAAAGGAGCCAAAACTCCTAAACCCTTCATCCAATTTTAATGTGGATATCCTCAAATGAAAGCTACAAGTCTGAACTTTATGTCCAAGTCCATTATATAACTATAACTTGAATGTGTTTTGGTAAATAGGCAAAATAACCTAAATGTGTCAGTGTCCAAATATACAGTATATGAACCTAACTGTATGTTCACCATCATCATAACAGTCTCTATTAAAATAATGATATATCCCAGCAGTTCTCCCGCAATTATATTAATTTATTTAGTCCTGTTTCAATTTTCTAAGATACATTTATTATGTTTCAACCTTATTTATTCAACATATTATATGAAATATGAACATTTTATTATCTCATTACTACCGTATATTCACTTAAGAACTTTATTATCTTTGTGGCCTTACATGTTATATAGCTACTTAATTTCTTTTGAGTTTCCCTTGCTTTCTCCTCCTCGTTTTTTTTGCCGTAGTAATTAGGTTTCTCTTCTATCTACCTATATAAGTTTATAGAAGTCTATTCTTAATTGTTTCTAATCTTCTTGTTAATTAACCCTTCTCCCTCTTCCTTTTTATAATTTGATGTCATTAAAGCTCACGTGCACCAACTGCCGTTATGCGAATCTCTATATATCGAATTCTCTATAAGTAATAGATTTGCTTTTTTGTTACTAGCACTTACATATATGTAATTATTTAATCACTTCTGGTTTTTCCTTTCTTAGGCTGCCTTCACATTAGCATTTGTGTCTGCATGCTGATGGCATGCAGACACAAACGCTGTCAAAAGCAGTGTTGAAATGATGTGTCCGCAGCGGATAATGTCCGCCTGCGGACACATCACTAGGGAGCCCGGCAGCCAATCGGCGCTGTCTGGGGGCGGGCCGGAGGAGGAGTTCAGCGCCGGAGATCTCCTCCTCCCCGCCGCCGGTAAGCACCGGGACCTGTCGGCGGGAGTACAGCTGATGTGACAGCTGTTTGAATCTTCCCGCGCCGACACCGAGAGGAGATGTCGGCGCGGGAAGATTCAAACAGCTGTCAAATCAGCTGTACTCCCCGCCGACAGGTCCCGGTGCTTACCGGCGGCAGGGAGGAGGAGGACAGCAGTGGCTCAACTGATCTCCCGGTGGCCGTCGGTGAGCTCCTGTGACATCACCGGCAGCCACCGGGAGATTTTTCAATGGGTCCGCAGCGTTCTCCCGCGCTGTCAAGCGCTGAACACTGCGGACCCATTGAAGACAATGCATGTTTTGTGCGCTTGGGGACGCTTGCCGATTTTCCAAGCTCCCCGAGCGCACAAAAAATGCAACATGCTGCGTCCCGGTGCGGATGCTGGACACCGGAAGGAGCAGATATTGTCCGCATCCGCACCCGAACGCAGCAAACGCAGGCACTATGCGTTCCTATGTTGAACATAGGAACCGCAGTGCGCATGCGTTTGACTGCGTATGGGAACGCAGCATACGCTGCTTTCCCATACGCAAATGTGAAGGCACCCTTATAGTCTATTTCTTCACATGTTTATCACTTTTATGTCTTATTCCCTCGACAATGGTTTTATTCCTTATTCTATCTTTGCATAATTGTTTGTACACTGCATAATCCTTTTTAACTCCTTCCTTCCCTATTCCCTAGATAGCACCTCATATTATTCCTGTGTTTGATAAACCAGGTACACACCTATATATCTTTTCCCTCTATTCATGGTTTTGATACCCCTCTAACACATTAAATTAACACATTTTTTCTTTCATTTTCTAGTTTTTTTATTACAACTCTTTATTTCATACATCTAATAAGTATCTTACCAGTTCCTATATTGCAAATAAATTGATTACATGAAGTTTATTTAATATACCGCTTATAATTTTTGAAAAAAAAAAGATCACTTGACTGTGTCTGTTCATTGCGCTCCTTTTTGTTTGAAGTGCACATCCCATGTACCCCTCTGTTCTTGGTCCTGTTACATGTTATTTTTGTCTTGAA
Organism: Allobates femoralis; assembly: GCA_033576535.1. NCBI lineage: Eukaryota > Metazoa > Chordata > Amphibia > Anura > Aromobatidae > Allobates > Allobates femoralis. The sequence continues at coordinate 686,041,568 of JARQOC010000003.1, read as the reverse complement.
GGAGAAATTGCTCTCAGAAATGTGTCAGGCTAGGGTCACACTTGGTAAGGTAATTGCGGTTAGATCCGGATGCGGTAACCGCAATTGCCTTCAGAAACATTTTGTTCACAAAATATGTCCGGCAAACCGCAATACGGTAACCGGATTGCTCAGGATGTGTAATCCGGAGCAATCCGGTTACCATATACTTTGTTCATCCCTGCTGCCACAGGGATGAACAAAGGGTTAAAAGTCAATAATAGATATGTGCAACATGTCTCTAGGTGGTGCCCACCCTCCTTAGAGACATGCTGTTCACTCAGGTGGCCATGTGAGGGGTTAATCTTGGCATTTATAGCATTGCCGACATTTACTATTTTATGAATGAACCCGGCGGCTCCTCACTGTGTAGTACATACAGTACGTAATGTACGTACTGTATGAGCCGCTAGCCTTGGTCCTGAAAGCATTACCATTAGGTCTATGGGCAGCGCATCGCCCATCGTACATTACATACTGTATGTACTACACAGTGAGGAGTCGCGGGGTTTATTCATAAAATAGTAAATGCCGACAATAGCCGGCAATACTATAAATGCCAAGATGAACCCCCTCACATGCCCACCTGTGAGGACAGCATGTCTCTAGGGAGGGTGGCACCCCGTAGAGACATGTTGCCCACATCTATTATTAACATTTGACCCTTTGTTCATCCCTGCGTCAGCATGGACGAACAGAGCATACGGCTGCCGCAGGCACTCACATGTGCCTTGCGGCAGCCGCATGGGCTCCTGTAGGAGCCCATTATAGCAAGCCTCCTGCGGTTTGCAAACCGCTGCTAAAACTGCAGCCTGCATGATTTTTACCGAAGGCTGCAATTCCGCAAGCGGTAACCTGATTGCATGTAGTGCAATCCAGTTACTATAATGGGCTCCTATGCGCTGCGGTTTCTGATCCAGTTTTGAGCACTTTTACTGCTCAAAACCGGATCAGGATCCACAGTGCCCTGCTGCAAGTGTGACCCCAGCCTCAATGATAAAAAAACACATATTCTTTCTATATTGATTGATGTCTTGATTGTGGCAGCACTGTGTTGTCCCATCTCTGTTTCTTCATGGATTTCTGTCTTCTAGGATGCTGCAGCAGCCGTTTTTATGCTTAAAATAGTGGTTGTGGCATCTCACAACTAACCCAGGCGAGCCTGTTGTCCCCTCTCCTCTCTACCCAGATAAGACCCCATCTGTGCTTCTATTTTATTTTCAGTTGCAATGTAACTCTATGAGAGCAAGAACAAAGTTCTCATAGACTTGGATTCATTTGTGAACTCCATTGTGCTCTATCAAACACTAGAGTTGACGGGAGGTAACAGATTGCTGGAGACCAACTGAAGCGTCACATGGAACAGATGAAGAAAGCAGCAGGTGACTATAATACAGGGGACTTTTATTTAAATACCCACTCCAGCGCTGAAATAATAAAAAAGAAAAATGCTGGAGTGCTGCTTTAATAGGTTAAAAATATAAATGTATCACTCTGTCCTCAACATAGGTCTCATATACCAAAGATGGTTCTTGTTATGAAACACTGCACATTTTATGCCCAAATAACGTTAATCCTACGCATTCCTGTACAGCCTTGGTTTTTTATTAACAACAGACCATTTTGTCCTCGGGGCCATGTACACAAAATCTCATTAAATAATGGTAGTAATGAGTTATAGCATATTCATTATCATTTATATTGCTACTTGTAGTTTAGCCAACCTAAGTTGCCATAGCAGCAGTATTTTATATGATTACTGATGGGCATGTCTCCAAATTAAAGCTATTTGGAGGAACTTGGGGTCATACTCCCTTGAGTTACATTGATTACGTACTTTTCAAAAGTGTATTAAGAGTATGGTCATCTGCCAAGATAATGCACTGCTTTCCGCATTGTGGACACTGTGCCCATGGAAGCACACAGCCCTCCAGCCACTGTACAAACACTATTGTGTTTGGCAAACTTGCTGGAAACCAGTGAGTGCACCTGAAGCGGTTCCAGTGTACACAGCACTTAGGCCTTAAGCCCCCGTGACACATAACGAGATCATTAGCAAGATCGTTTTAACGTCACAGGTTTTGTGACATAACAGAGATCTCACTAACGATCGCTATGATTGACACTTAGCAGCGATCAGGCCCCTGCTGTGAGATTACTGATCATTACAAAGTGCTCTGGGTCATTTTTTGGTCATTGCGCTCCCGCTGGTCAGCACACATCGCTTCGTGTGACAGCGAGAGACCAACGATCAGCAACCTCACAGGCTGGTAACTGATAAACAGCAGGTATCTAGGCAGCACGCGCTGCCTAGATACCCACTGTTTATCATAGTTACCAGTGTCCTCCCGCTTCCAGCGATGTGGAGGTGGCTCCCTGGTCGCTGAGGAGATCTGCCTGCTTGACAGCACCCCAGCGACCAGGTAGCGACACTCCAGCGATCCTGGCCAGGTCGTTATCGCTGTCGGGATCGCTGGAGCGTCCTCAGTGTGACGGGGCCCTTAGAGTTTGTCCTCCTTAGAGCTCTTTTTAAAGTTGAATTTTTTAATCACATCTATTCAGCTGTGGTTTTTGTTTATTTTTGATAAGTAATTTAGAAAAAGATACATTGTTTTGTAGACCTGTTTTCTCAGTAAACTTGCTTTGGTAAAACTTTATTCCCACTAATTAGGCAGGCACTTCCAGGATAATGCTTACACCACTCTTCTTGCATTCCATTGTTATGACTGAGCCCTACCACTTGCAAAGGGATGTACAAATCAGGAGAGATATTAAATCTGAAATTCACAAGTCCCTATTCAGACTAGGAGATGCCATATATCTGACCCTGATTTGTCCTTGCCTGACTCTGTAGGTTGGCAACCTATGATTACTTCATGCCACTCCTAATCAACGTCGCTGTCCTTAGCTGCACCTTCAACTATACACAAAGTGTAAGACAAATAAAAAATAACTAAAATGAAAATAACCCAAAAGACTCGTGGTATACGTTGAAACCCCCCAAACCCTAAATGTAACAGAATTAAAAAAAGAAAAGCAAGACAAAGGAAAGGAAAGACAAGAGAACTATCAGCAATTTGACAAAGCAAAATAGTCTGTGGTCCAACAGAGAAGAGAACTGACCACGCAATTAGAGGTCACCGGATTTAACCCCAAAGGAAAGGCATGAGAGTACCCCCTTCAGAGTACGTCCTCTGACGACGCTTATTGGAATTCACTTATCAGGCGATCTGCATGAAGATCCTCTGAATTAATCTAAAAGTTATTTTCAGGACCATAACCCTTCCACTTGACCTGATACTGTAAGCGGCACCTGACCCACCTGGATCCCAGGACTCTTCTACTATGTACTCCTGATCCTCTTCCAGATCTACTTCAATAATGTAATGTTTCAAGGACAATGCGTCACATCATATCTCTTCAAGAGAATGGAACAAGTTGTTGATTTTCCCAAGCTGGAGCAAGTTGCAGCTTCACAGTTCACTGATCCCAAAACTTTAGTTAATCCAGTAAAAACAATGTTTTGGGAGTAAATTTATCTCAAAGCTACTTTAAGATGTAAATTCTTTGAGGACCACCACACAGAATTCCTCCCCCTAAAAACAAGAGCCATTCCTAGTCTGCTGTTGCTCTTATTTTGGCCCAATCACTAGTGACCAAAAGACCTCTTTTGACCGCCGTCCAGACTTTTATCAAATGGGAAGAACATTTCTCCTTCTCTGACATGGAAGACTGCAACCTGTCAAGGTTGTCTCCTGCTGTTGACGAGTCTGGGAAATAAAAGCTGTAATGCCTTATGGATCAGGTACATAACTTGTATTTAAATATATAATTTCTTTAGTGCTGAAGGGGTTAAGAAACCCTATCCTGTTTTATTGTTCTTTGCAGCTTAGTCTCATGTGCATACTTTTGGTGACTCTTCCCATGTCACATGTCTGGTCAGTTGACACTTATTGCAATATACGTATGCTTGGTTTCTTATAAGGACTTGTATGGCTCTTGCTGTGTATTAATATGCTATTTTTTCTTTTTGTAATCATTTTTGCTGTTCTCTGATCATACCTACCACCACTACGTCTTTGTTTCTACAAAATAAATGCTTGTGTGTCATCACTGAGTAAACTTTACTGCATCGTTGCACCCTGGAATCTGTTTACAGTCCTTATCTTTTTTTACTTGGAAAAACGTTCTCTAAGCTAATTTATGATCATATCAAAGTTCCACCTAACTTTGATGTTGACATAAATCATTCTGCAGCTAGCTATATACAGACATACAAACAAGCTGTAGAAGCCTTTTGGTCCAACATTTTAAGAAAATTAAATTGCAAGAATGATTTTTACCAAAAAAATGCATTTAAGTGCTTGTTAATATTTAAAAAAAATGGTTTCCATATTAAGTTTATTTACCAAAGACAAAGTAGTCTGATCTGCCATTCAGTAATCTGGGACATATGGTGTTACTGCATGTGATTTGGTAGGCATATTGTTAGCTAACCAGCAACTGCCATAGGCTAAGGTCACACTTGAGCCCTGGATCCGTTAAAACGATCAGTTTTTCCACTTAGAATTTGAGAAAAACGGATGGTTTTAACAGATATATAGGGTCCCATGCAAATAATGTGTCAAAATGCACTGCTAAAAAAGCTATGCATTTTTTACTGCACCCAAAAACGCTGCTAGCAGCGTTTTTTGGGTGCAGTAAAAAAACGCATAGCTTTTTTTTTTTAACATGGGGCCCTATGGGAAACACATCCGTTAATACCTATATGTACCATGCGTTAACGCATAGCGTTTTTGGGATGCAAACATAGCAATCTCCAAAAATGGAATCAGGTTTATAAGAGGCAGAAAAACTGACTGCCAAGTGTGACCCCAGCCGTACACAGTTATTTTCAGTGGTTGAATGTTACAAATCCTGTAAGTATGGAATCATGGTGTGCTGAGCTGTCAGTTTGGTGAGTGACAGCTCAGTTGTCCTATCTGGTACTGAGGCATCCTGAACTGTCGGTGTGTTGAATGACAGCTCAGTCGTCCAATCTGATTCTGCGAGATGCTTGGTTATTCAGCTGTTCCCTGTTCCCGGTGATTGCACAGCTACTTAGCTGATCCGTTTCTCCAAGAACTTTGCCAGTTGTAGCATTGTGTTCAGTGGTGCTTGTTAGCCGTTTTTCCTGTGCTCTATTTGATTGATCTATTGCTGCCTGACCTTGAATATCATTTTGACCATTCGTTTGTTTAGCTCTAATATGCTGCTTGCCAGGTATTCTGAGTCCGTACCATGACCTATGTTTATCCTCATAATCCTTGACTTGATCTCCATGTACTTGACCTTGGATCGCTTGCCTACCCTGCCTCATAACTTGTCATTAATAACTAGTGTCACATTATGACTGGTCTTATACTTTTTTCCCATCACCTATGAATCCAGTGTATACACTTTGTGATCAGGTGGAAACTCTGATCCAAATGGTTTAGGATCTAGCCATGGAACACTAGAAGCTAGAATCTCTTTCTATATATGCTAAGCCCATTCTGGCCATTGGGGATATTGTGGGAATATTCTTCCTCAATAAATGTTGTCATTTTTCTTACATCTAATTATATAATTGCAAAGTGGCTCATCCACTTCCATCTGGTTGTCCACCTATGTCACTTCCTGCCACCCTATAATTCCACACCCAAGTGATGGGTATGGAAATGTGGCAGCTGCTGCATACTCACTCTACCCGCTCCCAGCAGTCCGTCCTGTGAACCCCTGTCCGATCACCCCTGCCTGGTCCCCACAGTCCCCCCTAATAACCCGACACCGCATCCCCAAGCCAGGTATCCCTCCCACTGCTGTCAATAAGCTGGGATTTACAAGACCTGTGGTGTCATCACCATCATGGGTAGAGCCAGGTCACATGACCATGACATCACCACAGGTCTTTAAGCAGAATGGATGGGGGAGCAGAGAGCAGCTAGGTAATGCAGTTGCAGCCCACTGTCACCCCACACCACGGTCAGCCCGCACTCACACAGCCCCAGCATTCACTCACCCTGCACTCAGCCCACACCACAGTTACCCTGCACTCATTGAGCCCCAGCACTCACTCAACATTGCACTCACAGAGCCCCCACACTCAGCCCCAGCACTCACTCTGCCTGCACGCACCCTGCACTCACTCAGCCCCTGCACTCACTGAGCTCCTATACTCAGCCCCAGCACTCACCCTGCACTCAGCCAGCCCTGCACTCACTCAGCCCACATCACGGTTACCCCGCACTCACTCTGCCCACATGCACCCTGCACTCACTTGGCCCCAGCACTCACTCATCCTCCACCATGGTTACCTCTCACTCACTCTGCCTGCATGCATTTTCATTAACTCAGTCCTGCACTCACTGAGCCCCCACTCTCAGACCCTGCACTCACTGAGCCACCACACTCACTTGGCCCCACACTCACTGAGCCCTCACACTGAGCCCCAGCACTCACCCTGCAGTCATTCACCCTGCACTCACTCATCCCCGCACTCACTCAGCCACACTATGGTTACCCCACACTCACTCTGCCCGCACGCACCCTGCACTCACTCAGCCCTGCACTTACTCAGCCTACACCATGGTTACCCTGCACTCACTCAACCCCCACTCACTTATTCTGCATGCACTTAACCTGCCTTCACTCACCCTGCACTTCACTAGCCCGCATCCCGCTCAGCCTGCACTCACTCCACTCAGCCCGCAGCCGGCTCACCCCACTCACCTCACTCACCCCACTCCAGCCACAGTCCGCCGAACAAGGAACTGCACCAGTTCCTTATGCCACCATCCTCTTCCTCGTGCCACTACCACCACATTACACCGAGCACAGGGAAGGGAGTAGAGTGCAACCACAAGAGGGCAGAGATGAGACAGTACAGAGGGGACAGAGAGCGAGCACATGGGAGGGGGGCAGACAGCAACCACAGAGGGCAGAGACTAGGCAGCATGGGGGGCAGAGAGCGAGCACAGGGGAGCAGAGACCAAGCACAGGCGAGGCAGAGAGCGAGCACAGGGGAGGGGCAGAGAGCAACCACAGGGGGTCAGAGAAGAGGCAGCACATGGGGGGGCAGAGAGCGAGCACAGGGAGGGGGCAGAGACGAGGCAGTACAGGTGGGGCAGAGAGAGAGCATGGGGGGGCAGAGAGCAAGCACAGGGGAGGGGGCAGAGAGCAAGCACAGGGGGGCAGAGATAAGGCAGCATGGGGTAGCAGAGGGCAAGCACAGGTGGCAGAGACGAGTCTGCACAGTGGGCAGAGGGTGAGCACAGGGGTGGCAGAGATGAGGCAGCATGGGGGGCAGAGGGCGAGCACAGGGGTGGCAGAGACAAGGCAGTATGGGGGGGAAGAGAGTGAGGGGGTGTGGCGCCCCTGCGTCCTGGAGACCACAAAGGGAACTGCAGCCAGGCAGGTAGTACACTTGTTGCACACCAACACCCTCACAGCCCACATAACCCACGTGTAAGAGGAGGTAGCATCCAGCCCTGAGATTAGAGACTCTATGAGATTGAGGGGTGGTGGATTTGGAGGAGTGGGTTGGGCACACACGTAGTCAGGTGACTTGACAGTATATAGGAAGGGGGAGGAGGAAAGGTGTTCAGTAGGCCGAGGTAGGCTGAACAGCAAAGACTAACGGCAAGGCCGAGAGAACAGCGGAAGGTTGAGCTAAGCTGAGCAGGAGAGAGCCACATGTCCTGGAAGAGTGAGGGCATAAGGAGCGCAGAATCTGGCGCAGAATCTGTACCGAGCCAGTGCGAGCCGGAGGAGAGAGAAAGCCCATCCAGAGACGGATCCCCAGGAGTGTGAGAGAGCAGAGAGGGACGGTGATACCCGGGCCCTAGAACTACAGCTAAAGCAACTGACTGCAGGCGGAGTAGCCCTCCTATATACCGAGAGATGCAGAAGGAAGGGAGCCTGGTTGAGCCTCAGGCTTGAGGACTGCTGGAGGCTGGGCTGAAGTAGAGTGTCGGCTCTAGAGGGGACCGTAGTTTACCCGGCATCCCCAAACAACACGACGGGGGGTCTTAGTTCCAGATTGAGATCCCTACCCAAAGGACAGGCAGCTCAGTGACAAACTAAGGACTCACAGGGGCCCGAGTCACCTCCATACTGTCCAGTGTCACACAACACGAAGTAAAGAGAGAACGTAATAGCCCGGAAAGGACACAGAGACTGTGTGAGGGGTCACAGAGAGAGAGGCCTGGCTGCAGAGCAAAGGGAACCCGGAGAGGGAGAATGTGCCCGTGTGTTAAGAACTGTACTTGAATGTTGTAAGAACTGTAACTGTGCTGTAAAGAGACTTGAAGAACTGAGAGTAAATACGGAAAACCCTGGAACTGCTTCCCTTGTGTCTCTGCATGAAAGTGATTTTCTCCATACAGGATACAGCCTGTCAGCACCAGCAAAGAGGAGAGAGCCCTGCAGCGTCCGCAAAGTAAGTGTGCTACACACTCCACAATAGACTTAACCCTTACTGCCCCGGGGAACACGGTTCTACCCACTGGAACTATACCACCTAAGCTGCCATTACATCATCCGCGGAGGTTCTGCAGCAGCGGCGGCCCCTAACACTGGCCGCATAAAGTGGGTGGCGTCACGACTGACATCCCCTGTAAATATTCCCTTTTGTTGCCGAGCCCGGGACATGGTCCGGACCAGGACCACCCGTGACTTCCCCAGCAGCGGACCGGTCCGGTACCGAGTACCCCCGTCCCAGTGGGCCCGACAGGGGGAAAAACAGCAGACAGGGGAGAGACAGCACAGGGGAGTAATGGCTGCTACCACTAGTGCCATAGAGCCTGCCCCATCGTGATGTCACCACTCACCTGATGCGATTGCATCAGGCTCCCTTCTAGTAGGATTATAATTCCCTTCTTACTTGGAGTTCCTGTGCTTTTTTATGGACATATTTTTTCTTGTTTATTCAGAAGCTAGAATCCTCACATTCCCAGTTGCAGTGTAAATTTTCTATCAATATAAGTGTTTCCAAGCGTTCTCCTCTATCGACTGTAGTTATTACTTTGAAATCTTCAAATGTGCAATTAATCTCTCTCAAACCTGTGCTGGCACTTGCTGATACATTTTCAGAGGAAAAATACTAGTTTAGAGTTTTCAGGAAGAGCTGTAAACTATTTTTTACCTTGTGACCCCAGTCCTTAGGGAATGAGTCCCAGCAGGTGGGAATAATCAAGCCCCATTTGCAAGACTGTCCTCAAACTTGGGCATTTTCTTTCTCTCCACTAGCCCCATTAGAACAGTCTTCTGTTGATGCCTTTTTTGATGCATTAGTGTTGATCTGGTATGAAACTGAGAGGGGCCATGTGGAAGAGGTAAAGATCAGCAACCTGATGCAGGGAGGTCGGACTGCTAAGGCTGGTTTCACACTACGGATTTTCTAAATCCGATTCTGTCCGATAAAAATCAGACAGCATCGGACCGATTTTGGGCCCCATGCAGCCCTATGAGCATTGGACCGAATCGGATGTGCACTAAATGCCATCCGATTTGGTCCGATCCGATTCTGTCCGATTTTATTTTCGGTGCAAAAATCGGAGCATGCTCCGATTTTTGCACCGAAAATAAAATCGGATAAAATCGGATCGGACCAAATCGGATGGCATTTAGTGCACATCCGATTTGGTCCGATCAATTTAACATGGGGCCCTATGGAGCAGGGTCCGAGGAAACATCTGATGTCTCCTCGGACCCGATTTTACTGTACTCAGCATTCTCAGTACAGTAAAACTGCTCCACACTAGAAGGCAGGGGTTAAAAAAAAAAAAAAAGTTCATGTTCACCTATCCCCGAGCCCCCGCCGTCTCCCTCCGTCTCCTGCAGGCTCCCACCAGCTCCCGGTGTCCTCGCGCTGTCTGCAGAGGTCTTCTACTTCTGTACAGGACCTGCCGTGATGTCACAGTCATGTGACCGCAGGTTGCACCATTGTAACTTGCGGTCACATGACTGTGACATCACGGCAGGTCCTGTACAAATTTATCGGACAGCATCGGCTCCCTTCAAAATCGTTATGTGAAAGTAGCCTAAGGCCTATAGTTAATAGCTTCAGTAATTGTGCTCTGAAATTTTGTGGAATGTTGCAACTCTAAAGGCCACTTTACACACACAGATATCTGTGTCCAACTTCTGAACAGATCTCTGGTTGCAGTGAAATCATGGACACATTACTCCATTTTGTGGCTGTGTACAAATGTAACAATGTGTCCATGATTTCACTGCAACCAGAGATATGTTCAGAAGTTGGACACAGATATCTGTGTGTGTGTAAAGTGGTCTTAAGGTGCCAGTGCCACAGAGGCCTTTCAGTAACTTTTAAGGATGTTCTGGTGCTGCATGCACCACCTTGCTCCTTGGGAGAGTCCATTGCTCGGGCAATTCGTGTGGATCAAATTTAGGAGAGATGTGGTGAGCGACAGAAAGTGTCTGTTATTTCTTTCCAGATTGGTCCACTTACCTGAAGCAAAACCTATGGAGGTAAGAGCAGCCAGATCAAGATCTGTTGAGAAGAAACGTCATTGCGACTCTGTTTCTATTATGGTCACACTGGACATTTCCTTAAGTACTGCTTGCACTATGAGAAATATATGGACAAAAAAAAGCGCAAAATGTGTTTTGCGGGTTTACTCTGCAAAACACACTGGTATATTAAAGGACAAGGTGTTGCTAACCTGGTGTGATTGTGTTGGACACAACTACCATGGAACGTCTATGACAGAGGTCCCCAACTCCAGGCCTCAAGGGCCGCCAACAGTGCAGGTTTTCAGGATTTCCTTAGTATTGCACAGGTGCTAATGTGATCATCTGCAGAGTTAATGATTCCAAGCCCTGTGCAATACTAAGGAAATCCTGAAAACCTGCACTGTTGGCGGCCCTTGAGGCCTGGAGTTGGGGACCTCTGGTCTATGATCTAATTAGATAGTGAGATAGCTGCTTCAATCCAAGTATGAGAGGATACATAAATGCCAGAGATGAATATGAAAGAGCCGCATTGCTATCTATCGAAGGATGACATATTCCATTAGTCTTCAAATTGTGAGAGTAAAGGAATATATCATCCTTCGGCGGCCGTCACACGGTTCAATATCTTGAACGATATCGTTTAAGCGATCTGCTTTTTGATCGCTTAAGTGATATCGTTTGTGCATCGCTACGTGCGATCAAGCGATTTTACAATGTAAAATCGCTTGATCGTGACATCGCAGATATGAGAGCCGGAGCTCATATCAAGCGATCATCGCTTGTTCAATCTGCTTCATCGTGGTGTGTGACACCACAATGAACGATCTCCCAGCGGCAGAGCCTATGCTGGGAGATGGTATCTATGGTAAACGTCGAGTTACTAAGCGCCGCGCGGCGCCTAGTAACCCGATGTGTACCATAGTTACCAGCGATCTCGCTGGTCCACATCGCTGGTGAGTCTGTCTGTGTGACAGCTCACCAGCGATGTGAGCGATATCGTTAGCGATCGCGCGTGCACGTGATCGCTAACAATATCGCTCACGATGTCGATACGTGTGACGGCCGCCTTCAATAGATATCAGCGCGGCTCTTTCCTATTCATCTCTGTCACGCCCCAAAGCAAACAAGCCATTGGGAAACGCCTAAATCTGAGGGATTATCAAGGAGGTCACCCAGACTTGGAGGTAGCCTTTTACATGTCAGATAAAGTATTGCTGAATGTGGAACTATGTTTCCAAAATTGGTCAATATCAGCATTTGCTTTCATTGACTCTGCAGCTAATTTCATTGATTCAGGATTGGTTTTGAGACTAGGATTAGGGACAGTTTTGATGAAAGTATCAATTAAAATTGTTGCCATTGGCAGGACGTTACTCCAGAACCTTGTCCAGTGGGTAAGGGTGGAATTCACACTCAAGAGTGAGAACTCTTCAAGCTGAGTCCATCTCCTATTATCTATTCGATAATTTACCTGCGAGGTTGGTGCTGGGAATAAAATGGCTGTGTATTCATAATCTTGTCATTGATTCATGTCAGATGGACAGGGCCAGTGTCAGCACCCTGCACACCCAGGTAAGTGCCGGGGCCCTGTACATAAAGGGGGGGCCCATTCACTGTCGGGAACAATGTCCACATGCTTGCAAGATGGTGTCTACAGCCCCTCGTGGCTTCCTTGCGCTGTCACCACCCACTTCCCCGCCTGCACAATCTTCTTCCTGCATGAGCTATACTGCGATGAGTTCAGCATCTGACTGCTGGTGGCTAATGAAAACTAATAAGCCAGGTGCCAGCAGAGGTGTTCCTATACCCGGCAGTTCAGAAGATCAGGGCCAACCCATAGGTGATGTCTCTAGTCCCTTCTGGGGATACTGACACAGCAGTTAACAGTCGGACACTGCGTTCATCGTAGCACAACTCACATACGGAGAAGACAGCACATAGGAGGAGAAAACAGCACATGGGGGGAGGTGGCAGCAAGAGAGACAGCACACAGGGGGAGAGACACAGCACACAAGGGGAGAGAGGAGAGAGACAGCACACAGGGGGGAGACAGCACCAAGGAGGAAGAGTCAGCGCACAGGGGAGAGAGACAACACACAGAGGAAGAAGGCAGCATATAGGAGGAGAAGACAGCGTACAGGAGAAGAACACAGCACACAGGGGGAGAAGACAGTGCATGAGGGGGACAGAGGGATTATATTTATGGGGATTGTATTATATATATACAGCCCACAGCAGGGGTGTAACTACAATAGGTGCAGTAGTTCCAATCGAACCCAGGCACTGGAACCTAGGGGGCACCAAAAGTCCCTTTGGCTTATAGAAAACGACTAATGCTATTAAAGTCTTGTAGACATTGGAGCTTTTGCATTGGGTCCCATGAGCTTTAAGTTATGACACTGGCCCACAGACTCTATATTATATACACACGCGGTCAAAATTGTTGGTACCCCTCGTTTCATGAATGGAAAATGACTCACCGTAGCTGGGGTGTGCACGTCTCGGGCTGTCGCTGCTCCCTGTCACGGTTCCGCGCCCGAGACTGTGTAGGCACGGTGGTCCAGATCAATAAGGTTGGCTGAACATATAAAGTTAGGTTATTCTTGTCGTGTCGCCACCTGCGGGAGTTCCGGTGATTTCACCGGCGCTGCTTGGGCCTCCGGGGGATGGAATGCAGCAAGATGGGATGCTCCCCACAGTACGAGCGGGAGTCCCCAGAGCCAGGAGCTGCACAAGATGTTGTGAGGCAGCTTAGTTACTCTTAGTGTGCGGAGTTAAACAGTTCTGAAAGAAGCACGGACACCAGTAGTCTCTGTAACGGGTCTTTTACTGTAACCAGCAGGCAAAACATGGTATACAGTTAACGGGCAACGGACTGGGTGGACTTAGCAATGACCGGTGTTGTCTCAGAGCTCCGCGGTGTTCCTCCATTCTAAACTTATTCTAGGTGGTGTACCGATGTCGCCTTAGGGTACCTTTACACACGGCTACATTTGTAGCTTGTCACCAGGTAACTTACTGGTTGCAGTGAAATCATGGATACATGGTTCTATCTTGTTGCTGTGTACAAATGGAATCATGTATCCATGATTTCACTGCAACCAGTAAGTTACCTGGTGACAAGCTACAAATGTAGCCGTGTGTAAAGGTACCCTTAGTGTGCCAAGTTTGGGTACAAGGGGCTACTTAAATTTCCCTGCCGGTGTGTACGCTTCGGTGTGAGGGGAGCCTGGGTCCTTTTGGCGGGTACTCCGCTGGCAAGACAGCTCTGTTTGCGGCGGCGGTGGGGTACTCCTGTAGAGCGGTCCCTCCACTCCTGGTTTGCTAAGCAGTGCTGAACAACTCGCTTGCTTTGGAACCAGTGATCCGGTAGTAGATGGGCTCGGGTGTATTTTGACCCGTAGATGTTCGCCCAGAGTCCGGTTGTTAGGCAATGGCGCCAACCGGTAGGTGGTCTAGGGGGGGCTGTACGGGACTGTGCAGAGGCCCCCTCTCCTACGTTCCTCCCGACCACTTCCTTCTCCTTCCTCCTTCTCCTACATTCTTCTAACACTCTACTCCTACACCCCGCCCACCAGGACCTTATTGGCCCTCTATTCTGATGTGCATGTAGGGTATGGACCTCTGAGTTTTAAGCATGTCATTACTTCGTCAGAGAATATTACATCTGCAGTCTGGGATGCAATACCCTCCTGTGACGCACTCGTTGCGGGGCGCCACAAAAACCCACAATGGTCACAGAAATAAATTGAATCTGACAAAAGTAATAACAAATAAAAAAATTTATGAAACTGAACAAATGAAAGTCAGACATTACTTTTCAACCCTGCTTCCACAGAATTTATGAAAAAAAATTAAACTCATGAAATAGACCTGGACAGAAATGATGGTGCCCTTAACTTAATATTTTGTTGCAAAGCCTTTTGAGGCAATCACTGCAATCAAAATTCCTGTAACTGTTACAGAGACTTCTGCACCTCTCAACAGGTATTTTGGCCCACTCCTCAAGAGCAAACTGCTCCATTTGTTTCGTTTTTGAACGCTGCCTTTTCCAGATGGCATGTTTCAGGTCTTTCCAAAGATGCTCAATAGGATTTAGGTCAGGGCTCATAGAAGGCCACTTCAGAATAGTCCAATGTTTTCCTCTTAGCCATTCTTGGGTGTTTTTGGCTGTGTGTTTTGGGTTATTCTCCTGTTGCAAGACCGCATGACCTGTAACTGAGACCAAAATTTCTGACACTGGACAGCACATTTCTCTCTAGAATCCATTGATAGTTTGAGATTTCATTGGACCCTGCACATACTCAAGACACCCTGTGCCAGAGGCAGCAAAGCAACCCCAGAACATAACAGAGCCTCCTCATGTTTCACATGTTCTTTTCTTGATATGCCTAATTTTTCCGTCTGTGAACATAGAGCTGATGTGCCTTGCCAAAAAGATCCATTTTTGTCTCATATATCCATAGGACATTCTCCCAGAAGCTTTGTGGCTTGCCAACATGTAGTTTGGCAAATTTCAGTCTGGCTTTTTTATCATTTTTTATCAACAATGTTGTCCTCCTTCATCATCTCCCGTGAAGTCCACTTTGGCTCGAATAATGATGGATAGTACGATCTGACACTGATGTTCCTTGAGCTTGAAGTTCATTTTTAATCTCTTTAGAAGTTTTTCTGTGCTCTTTTGTTACCGTCTCTTTGATTTGTCATCAATTTTCCTCCTGCGGTCACGTCAAGAGAGGTTGTCTACAGTCCCATGGATCTTAAATTTCTGAATAATATGTGCAACTATAGTCACAGGAACATCAAGCTATTTGGAGATGGCCTTATAACCTTTACCTTTAACATGCTTGTCTATAAATTACTTTCTAATCTCATCAGACAACTCTTTCCTTCGCTCCTCTCGTCCATGTTAAGTGTGGTGCACACCATGTCACCAAACAGCACAATGAGTATCTGTAGCCCTATATATGACATGCCCCCCAGGGCCGTAGGATACTCAGAACCAGGCAACAGTTCTGCTGGGGAGTCACGGGGGTCAAGACCCGGCTCCATGACCCTGGTGGTGTTAATACAAGTTCGGGGAATAGGGTTTTTGGGGGATGGTTGTCATGCCACCTACGGTGCTTGGCCAGGGATAGCCGACGCTGCAGTTCAAACGTCTGAGGCAGATGTTGCCGCTCCCCGTAGGTGGAGCGGAACCCCGGGGCAGTAATTAAAGTCAATGTGTGGATGGTGGTGAAGTGATATTGCAGAGGCGGGGATGCCGGAATAATTTGAGGACACAGCTGGTACAGTTTCACTCATTTACTCACAGTTCTTTAGCAGCCACATCCAGCAAGGTGCTGTGTTCCACGAACAAGGGGTCCAGTCCCTCCCAGGTAGAGTAGAAAACACTTTACCGGCTCCCCATTCTGTGTACCTTTTCCGGGTCGTCTCATTTGTGCTGGCTCTCTCCCTCCGGCCCTGCACCTCACGCTCAGTGTCCTACGCCAGCAGCCACGGACCCTCCCAGGCGACGTTTTCTCTCGGTCCCCTTTGGCCCTATACGGCCACCTTTGCAGTGACTGACGTGACTTTGGCTGCTGCTTCTGGAGATACAGCAGCCTCCAGTTCGCTAGCTGAGTCCTTAGTCCATTTTACTAGTCTGGGCCTGGTGACCCTCTGCGGCCCTTGTCCCTCCACTGCCTGCGACTGCCAATGGATGCAAGCCCCATGAGTGTATTGCTCTCTCGCCATGCCTTTGGGACCCCATCCTTCTCTGGAGCTCCTGCCTGGCTCCCTCTGTCTTCCTTGTCCTGGGATGAGTCTCTCTGCTCCAATTCCCAAGATGCCTTTTCTCACATCTCTCCTGCAACTCCTCTACTCCTCACTTCTCTCTCCTCATGATTACTACTCCCACTACTTCCTGGTGTGCTTCTCTTACTCTTCCTACTGTCCTGCTCTTCCTGTCACTCTCTCTAAGTGGCTCCTCTTCCTACAGTTCCACCCATCACCCTCTTCTAGTCCTATCTCCAGCTAGGGGTGGGGGTTGATCAGTCCCCTCACCTCTCTGACCTGGAGTGCCTAGTGGTGCATGCGGTGTGTGGATATCGGGTAGTGTCCCCTCCTTACCTGGGGTTAGGGGTACCACACCTCTGGCTAAGGTGCAGTACCTCTGTGGCGACTGGACCCTCAGGGGCACCACATATACAGGCTCACTGACTGATTACAAGATTGTAGACACCTGTGATGCTAATTAGTGGATACACCTTGATTTAACAAGTCTCTTTTGTCACATTATTTTCAGCGGTACCATCATTTCTGTCCAGGCCTATTTCATGAGTTTAATAGAACAGTCTATGGAGGGAGTAGGATCAGGGGCCACAATAACAGTCACACATATAGGGTTGTTGTTTTCATACCTTTACTGATGTTGGTGTTCAAGGTTAAGTCCAGGGTACACTCCGGGTGGTCTAGGAGCAGTTCGGGATCTCCACATCCGATGAGTTATGAGGCTTCCCTTTTACGCTGTGTGTGTGCTTTAGTCATGGGCTGTCTGAAGCTATGCCCTGACCCTCTCCTGTGTCCTCACTTGTATGGCAGGCTGTTAGAACCCTGCTGCGGGCACTGCTAGATCCGCTGCGGTCACTGGCTCTGCTGGGTGCTGTGGCTCAAGTGCTGCGCCAGGAGACTTGAAGTCTCCCTGGCCTCCTGTCTTTACAGCTGGGCTGACTGGACCCATGCAGTCTCGGACTCCGGTGTCCGGGCTGTCGACATAGCTATTCTGGGGCGAACCAGCACAGCTCCACTCCCCCTTGCTAACTCGCCTCGCCTCCGACCCACACTCTTCGGTCCCTTACACTGGTCAGGCTTCCCCTCTGGTACGGGCCTAGCGCGGCACCGTTCACCAGGTGTCTTCCTCAGTACTGCTCCGTACTGAACTGCCTAATTCCGCCCCAAGGCCTGAATTTATAGGGGACCTTGCCTGAAGTCGGCAAGTAGAGCTTCCCCTTCAGGTCTGGGATGGAAGGTGTTGTGTGCGGGCATAATTGATGTGGAAATCCTTCCATTTTCCAGGTGTTCCTGTGGCAACGAAACCGTGGAGTGGGGTGCCACATATATATACTTAGATATAGCTCACAGCCTCTATATGATATGTATTCAGCCGATATCCTCTATATTATAATCATGAATCATAGTGTGTTAAAGGGGCCCATTGAGACTCTTTCCCCCAGGGCCCACAAAAACCTCGAGCCAGCCCTGCAAAGGGATATTGTCAAGTGGTGTCCCTATTATCATAAGAAATGTCTTAATTCTGTACAGGTTTTCTCTGCTGCTATAAAGGGTCTGCCAGGTTATCTGAAGCACTTTTGGAGATGTGTTCTCGGAGAAAGAGGCTGAGATATTACCTCATCATCATCCTTATGATACTGCTATCAATCTTATCCTAATGTCAAATTAAGAAAAGCCCACATGTATAATTGTTGGGTACTGAATAGCTGCCATGAAAGTACAGTAATGGCCAAAATTGTTGGTATCATTGAAAATGTTATAGCATTTCTCTCAGAAAATTATTGCAATTACACAAGTTATGTTATACGCACATTTAATTCTTTGTGTGTACTGTAACAACTAAAAAAACTGAGGAAAAAAGGTAAATGGGATAGAACTTCACATTAAACTCAAAAAATGGGCTAGACAAAATTGTTGGCACCCACAACTTAATATTTGGTTGCACACCCTTTAGAATAAATAACTGCAATAAGTCACTTCCTATAACCACTAAGAAGCTTCTCACACCTCTCAACAGGAATTTTGGACCACTCTTCTTTTGCAAACTGCTCCAGGTCTCTCATATTTAAAGGCTGCTTTCTCCCAACAGCAATTTTAAGAGCTATCCACAAGTGTTCAATGGGATTTAGATCTGTACTCATGGCTGACTACTTTAGAGCTCTACAGCGCTTTGTTTACATCCATTTCTGGGTGCGTCTTAAAGTATGTTTTGGTCCTGTTGGAAGAACCATGTGTCACGCTTGGACTAAGGGGAGTTCCAGCAACTGTGCATGACAGTGGCGCACGGACCAATGATGTCCGGAGCGCAACTGTCACGTCCTACTGATGGACCCCACACGTGGACCCACTGGACCGCGTAGTGCGGATGCTGATACTGGGATGATAGAGACGGACCAGTACAGTAGAGTCAACAGGTTTATTGAACAACACAAGAACCCACGCCGCAGGGGAGGGCCACACGGCCACAGCACCATAACACCACCGAAGGAGGCCCCGGAGCGCTTGATCCCTATACAGGGATACCGCCGGTACCAACCTCGGAGGGACCAATGAAGCGGACACGGGTGTTAAACCGACCCAAGGCAACGTGGAAACAACACAGCAACCGGGTATAAGATAGGACACGGAGAACCGGAAACACGGAGAATCCGGAGCAGGACCTGAATCAGCAATTTCAGCTTGGAAGAGATCCAGGTGGAAGGCCCAGAACACGGGAGTCAGCAAGGAGCCGGCAGGGCGGAGATCTGCAGGAAGTAACACACAGAAATCAGATAACAAGCAAAATAAGGAACAACCTGACCAGACCAGGAATAGCAACTCCACTAGGTAGAAGTTGCCCTGGCAAAGACTGACAGGAAACAGGAAGCTTATATTACAGCAGGGTACTCCTGATTGGCAGGACACAGAGGCATGGTGATTGGCTGAGGGGAGGAGCATGATCCCTGCAGTTCTCCAGCAGTTACTGATTTGGAGATGGAGTTTCATGCGCTCAAGCAGTAGCCCCGGAAGTGAGGAGCTGAGCGGCGCTATTCCAGCAGAGGGCGCTGGAACCCTGCGGCAGACCCCCGAGTGGTTACAGTACCCCTCCCTCTACGCCCCCCCCAGACGGAAACCGGCCAGGAACCTGCGCAGAAGGCTTGGGACATTGACCTCCACCTCCATGGTCCCGAGGGCACCAGCAAGGGCAGAAGGGGCCCGAGGGCAGTCGCTTGGGCGTCTGGTGTCGAGCACAGGAGGAACAGGCGGAGACATAGGCGGAGATGTCCCGACGCATCCGCGGCCACCAGTAGTACCGACCAATCAAGTGTAAGGTCTTTGTCACCCCCGCATGGCCTGCGAATCTGGAGGAATGGCCCCAGTGAAGGACGTGCCTCCGATCAGCCTCGGGTACCAGCGTTTTACCTGGTAGGGACCGACGGAGGGGTGCCGCCATGCAGGCGTTGGAAGGATCGATGATGGAGCGTGGCTCTTCCTCTTGACATTCGGACGTTGCTTGGGTTTCGGCGGGGTCCAAAGGATAGACACGGCACCAGATCAACGGGACAGACATAGGGTCCGTGTGGAGGTAACGTCTCGGCCTCCTTCTGGTCGAGGACGTCGGCATACGACCGATAGGCCGAGGGCAGCCCGGGCAGCGCTGCCAGTGAAGGTGGCAGCCAGACGGGAGAAGCGGGAAGGAGGCATCGGCTATGGCACGCCTGCCCCCACCGCAGGACTTCACCTGTTCGCCATTCCAGTACTGGTTCATGAATGCGGAGCCATGGAAGACCGAGCAGAAACGGAGGAGACAGGACCGGCAGGACATAGAAGGTGAGGCGCTCAGTGTGACGAGGACCGACTTGTATTTCCACCTCTCCGGTGACACCCGTCACAACGTCTTGTAAGGGCCTCCCATCGACCGAGGTGATGACGCGGGGATGCTGCAGGGGGTATATGGGAATACCGTAGCGTTGCGCCGTCTCCAGCTGCACAAAGTTACCTGCGGACCCGGAATCCAGGCAAGCCACCTCCGAATGGCGTTCGTCTCCAACCGTAACCTGGATGGCAATAGTGAGAGGTGGAGAGGACTTGCTCTCTGTTAAGTGGGCCTCTCTTACCTGCCCTAGATGGAGGTTCTCTGGCCGCTTGGGACACTGGCGGCGAAAATGGCCAGATCCTCCACAATAAAGGCACAGGCCCCGGGTGATCCTCTCCTCCCTCCTCTGGAGCCGGAGCTGGACACGATCCACCTCCATGGCCTCGAGACCTGCCGGAGGTGCCGCGGGTTCCGGAAGGAAGGGTCAACTCTTATGCGTCCTCTCCTGCGTTCTCTCCTGGAACCGCTCCTGAAGACGATGGTCAATTCGGACAACGAGGGTGATGTACTCCTCCAGGGAGCTGGGTAGGTCCTGAACCGTCAGTTCGTCCTTGATACGGCTTGACAACCCCCGGCGGAAGACACAAACCAAGGGCTCATCCGCCCAGCGGAGCTCGGCAGCCAGAGTACGGAATTGGATGGCATACTGCCCAACAGACTGATTACCTTGTTGCAGGTTGAAGAGCGCCTCGGTGGCGGAGGCTACCCGTCCTGGCTCATCAAAGGCCTTACGAAAGGTGTCCAGGAACGCCCGCAGGTCGGACACAATGGGATCCTCTCTCTCCAACAACGGGTTGAACCATGCCAGTGCTTCTCCCTCAATGTGCGAAGCCAGAAACGCCACTTTCGCCTCATCCGTCGGGTATTGGTGAGGTAATAACCGGAAGTGGAGCTGGCACTGGTTAATAAACCCCTCGACATGCTTTAGAATCCCCAGTGTACCTGGTGGGTTGGCACAGCCGTGGTGAAGACACAGCTCCAGCCGGAGCTCCAGTTGGCAGCACGGGGACGGAACCTGGGCTTCCTGTTGTGCTCTGTAGGCTGGTAAGCCGATCATCCATGGAGGACATATGGGATGACATCCGAATCTGTCTCTCTCTCAGATGGTCCAATTCCTGGTGGAGACTCAGCACCTGGGAAGAGAGAGTGGGATCAATGGTAGAGGGCGCCCCCAAGCGGGCCTCTAGAGACTGGATAAACGCCACAACCTGGTCGTGACTCTGGCGGAGTGCGGCCAGCTCTCTTTGGGCATCAAACCTGGTATCAGCGGGGTCCATGGCCAGGGCAAAATCTGTCACGTCCTACTGACGGACCCCACATGTGGACCCACTGGACCGCGTAGTGCAGATGCTGATACCGGGATGATAGAGAGACGGACCAGTACAGTAGAGTCAACAGGTTTATTGAACAACACAAGAATCCATGCCCCAGGGGAGGGCCACACGGCCACAGCACCGGAACACCACCGAAGGAGGCCCCGGAGCGCTTGATCCCTATACAGGGATACCACCGGTACCAACCTCGGAGGGACCAATGAAGCGGACACGGGTGTTAAACCGACCCAAGGCAACGTGGAAACAACACAGCAACCGGGTATAAGATAGGACACGGAGAACCGGAAACACAGAGAATCCGGAGCAGGACCTGAATCAGCAATTTCAGCTTGGAAGAGATCCAGGTGGAAGGCCCAGAACACGGGAGTCAGCAAGGAGCCGGCAGGGCGGAGATCTGCAGGAAGTAACACACAGAAATCAGATAACAAGCAAAATAAGGAACAACCTGACCAGACCAGGAATAGCAACTCCACTAGGTAGAAGTTGCCCTGGCAAAGACTGACAGGAAACAGGAAGCTTATATTACAGCAGGGTACTCCTGATTGGCAGGACACAGAGGCATGGTGATTGGCTGAGGGGAGGAGCATGATCCCTGCAGTTTTCCAGCAGTTACTGATTTGGAGATGGAGTTTCATGCGCTCAAGCAGTAGCCCCGGAAGTGAGGTGCTGAGCGGCGCTATTCCAGCAGAGGGCGCTGGAACCCTGCAGCAGACCCCCGAGTGGTTACAGCAACAACGAAAAAACAACAGACAGGGAAACACCAAAGGAAATAAATACAACGGAGGGTCCTGCGCATAGGGAAAGGGAGAGAGGTGACCTCCTGCACTCATCTGCGGCAGCCCTAATCTCCCTACCGTCCCTATATGAGTTCTTTTACCTCGTTGCTGAGCAGGAAACTTAAGCCCTCCGCTGGCCCTTGATGGTAACCCTCACTAGGGAAGGCCGGCCGGAGCGGAAGTACCATCCACTACAATAAAGATACATGAGGGAAGGGGAAGACAGACAAAGAACAACAGGACAGCTCCTTCACGTCTGCTGACTGTTCACCAGGATGTTCATCAGTGGTATCTCCTGATGAAGGGGCCAGAGTGCCTTGAAATGCATTGAGAAATAAAAATCACTATCCACTGCAAAGAATCTTTTGATTTTTTTATATGGAAGCACTGTCACAAATTTCAACTTTTCTTTTAATTTAATGTTATACCTTTTTATACCTTTTTTTGAAGACTGCTGCAACCATTTGGATTGGATATATATGATCATATAGTGGTAGTGACTCTCACAACCACATGATGTGAGCACCCTATGTTATTTTAATATCCAATTGTGAAAAGGGTAGCACCCTATGGTGGTGCCATATTTTTCCTTTTCCAGCTTTCTACCTGACACCTCACCAGACAGCAGATGGCTTGACAGCAAGAGGTTCTCCACAGAGCTCCTTTCACCTCAGGAGCTTGGCCAGGAATGAAGTTCAATCTCCAGCAAAGCATGCTGGAACTCTGTGATCCTGTGAAGGCAGAGGTAATCACAGAGTGGCTACACCTGGACAAGGCCCAGCTAGCTTGCTAGCAACAGAGACTAACATTAACTCCTGCAGTGCCAAAGGAAAAGGACATGTTTAATATGAACATACCATATTTGAAGGACAGCGACTCAGACAAAGGTGGTGATGAAAAAACGTTTCTCCTTTATTCCATGGTCCTACACGGCATTGACGTTTTGACCAGAAAAGTGGTCTTTATCAAGCTCAGAGCTTGATAAAGACCGCTTTGCTGTTCAAAACGTCACTGCCGTGTAGGACCATGGAATAAAGGAGAAACGTTTTTTCATCACCACCTTTGTCTGAGGCACTGTCCTTCAAATATGGTATGTGTCTAATATCCAGATGTGGACTCTCTGGAGTGGATGGGCGCCCTGAGATGGGCTTATATGCATAGCCCTGTGTGCCAGGAGGTGCTGTGACCGTTTCTATATATTGCATGTTTAATATGAAGTCCAAAAAAGAGAATAAAGAAAGGCGGCACTCACCGTATAGGCTGGTGGAAAGGTGTTTTAATCCAGGAAAATCAATCCATTAAAACATTGTTAGTGCGGTGGGGAGAGGGAGTGAGAGGCCGTCGGAACGACGGTACCATTTCGTATCGTGTAGTGATACTTCTGCGGGTTCCAGTATTTTGAATCTCTGATTATTCATTTAAGGCTGTGCAACACCAGGCACCGGGGATAGCCGACAGGCTTTCAGCAGAGCTCCACAGGTGTAGTGCCCGGTCATTGGACTCTTTTTCTGCATTATTTAATATGAAGTCTCAATCCAGACATGAGACTTAGGTCCAAAGCAGTCACAAGTCTCCTAGGAAAGGGAGATCATCGTGACACCTTGACCTAGGACACAAACCTAACTTTTTGAAACTGGGCACTACATTGCGACTCAAAATCTTTTGTAATCTTTAGATTTCATGGTGTCTTGCACACAGTCAAGGCACCCAGTTTCAGCGGCAGTAAAACCCCCCAAGATTTTTTGAACCTTCAAATTTGACTGTAGGTACTGTTCTTCTCTTTGTAGGCTTCATTCCATCTCATCTGTCCACAAGTCGCTTACCCAGAAGCATTTTGTCTTACTTATATTTTGGCAAACTTTGACAGATAGTTCAAATTGACACTCAGGCACCATGAGCCTGCAGGACAGCTTGAATTTCTTTGGAACTTAATAGGGGTTGCCTATTCACCATCCAGACTATCTTGCGTTACCTTCATCAATTTTTCTCTGCCATTCAAATCCAGGGAGATTAACTACAGTGCCATGGATTATAAACATCTTGATTATGTTGCACACCATGAACAAAAGAACATCAAAATATCTGGATATGGACTTGTAACCTTGAGGATTGTTGATATTTAGCAATTTTGGTTCTCCTCAGTCAGTTCTGTTTCCCTCTTTTTGTTCTCCATGCTTAGTGTGGCACACACAAGCACACAATGCTAAGATTCAGTTAACTTCTATTTTTATCTGATTTCAGGTGTGAATTTCATATTGCCCACATCTGTTACTTGCCACAGGTGAGTTTGAACAAGCATCACATAATTGAAGCAAAGTTATCTACCCAACATTTTGGAAAGGTGCCATCAATTTTCTCCAGCCCATCTTGGGGGTTTTGTGTGAAATTATCTCCAATTTGCCCTTTTTTCTCAATTTTTTGTGTTGTTCCAATACACACAAATAACATATAGATGTGTATGACAAAACATGTATAATTGCAATAATTTTCTGAGAGAAATACTTCATTTTCTGGAACAATTTCAAAACTGCCATCACTTTTAGCCATGTCATAAAAGAAAATAGAGAGCGCACAATGAGAGGTACCTGGTGGTCTAGTGGGGACCTTAAATGAGGTGTGTGGGGATTTACCGCTCACCTTGTATGGTTGCGCACCCCTGCACAACTTCAGTCTGATGCCTGTGGAAGACGCGGCTTCGGGACCGCCCGTAGATTTACTTCCTGGTCCAGGTCACATGGATGGTTTCCGATCACGTGATCACAGCATCACTCTGACATCACGGCAAGTCCTTCAGCGGAGTGTTTACTTGTCACGCAAGCCGGCAGCTCCAGCCACAAACCCCGGGTGGGGCTTGTAACATGAGGGAAATAATTGTGGTCAGGTTAGGAGCGCTCAAGCAAAACGTGACAAGGATTCAATGATTAGTATGACAAACCTCCTTTATTTCAAACACCAATACCCAACCAACTGAAATTGCTACATTCTTCATATATCCAGTGGCATTGAGGTTTCCATTGATGAAGAATGTCCCACATATCTTTGTACCCCATACACTACATCATACCACCAATTTTTGTCTTCCAACAGTCTTGGAGGGATCTATCCACTATGGGTTAGTGTCAGACCAATAGCCGTGGTTTTGTTTGTTAACTTCACCATTCACAAAAAAGTTTACCTCATTATTCATCTAAAGGCAATTGTCTATGCTGTGAAGATACTAGATGTGCAGTATCTGAAACAACGGATATTGGGATCCTGTGCTAGTATTTCTTCTGCGGTGTTGCTATCAGTGTGTCAAGAGTGGGAGAAGAGGGTTGCATTGACAATACAACACAATGGGCAGCACTTTGAACACATTTTATAAGTGGTCATAAACTTGTAAATAAATCATGAAAGAATAAAGTTATGTTAAAACCAAGCACACCATTGTTTTTCTTATGAAATTCTCAATACGTTTGATGTGTCCCATGACCCTCTTCCTATTGAAAAAATTTAAATTGGATCCAAAATGGCCAACTTCAAAATGGCCACCATGGTCTCTACCCATCTGGAAAAGTTTTCCCCCTCCCATATACTAATGTGCCACAAATAGGAATTTGATATCACCAACCATTCCCATTTTATTTAGATGCATCCATATTACTGGCCCACCCTTTACTATAAAGTGATCTGGTGCCTGAACGCACTATAGGTGACTTATTACTCAACTAAATTACAAATTATTAAATGACAACATACCGTATATACTCGCGTATAAGCCGAGTTTTTCAGCCCAAAAATTGGGCTGAAAAGTCCCCCCCTCGGCTTATACGCGAGTCACTGTATACTGTATACAATGTATACAGTATACAGTGCCCCCATCTATATACAAAGTCTTTAAATATATCCCCGGCACACAATAAAAGAAGAGAGATGATTATCCTTTTTGTGTTTTTATTTTTGAAGGTGAAAAACAGGTTGTATCACTATATGCTCTCTGACCCATCTATATACAGGCCCCCCGCCGCAATCCTGTAAAGGAATAGATTAGTATACTTATCCATCCGCTGCAGCTGTCCCGCCGCCATCGCGATCCAGCATCTTCCGTCTTCCAGCGTCTCGCGTCTTCTTCCGATGGTCGCAGGCAATGACGTCATTGCCTGTGCGACCGAGGAGGAAGCCGGAAGAAGACGCGAGACGCTGGAAGACGGAAGATGCTGGATCGCGATGGCGGCGGGACAGCTGCAGCGGATGGATAAGTATACTAATCTATTCCTTTACAGGATTGCGGCGGGGGGCCTGTATATAGATGGGGGGGCCTGTATATACCTCTGGGGCATATATATGTGGGGCTGCTGTATACTACCACTGGGGCTGTATTTACCTGTGGGGCTGCTGTATACTACCACTGGGGCTGTATATATCTGTGGGGCTGCTGTATACTACCACTGGGGCTGTATATACCTGTGGGGCTGCTGTATACTACCACTGGGGCTGTATATACTTCTGGGGCTGCTGTATACTACCACTGGGGCTGCTGTATATACCTCTGGGGCTGCTGTATACCACACTGTTGAGGGCTGTATACCTGTGCTGGGGTCCACCCTCGGCTTATACACGAGTCAATAGGTTTTTCCAGATTTTTGGGGCAAAAGTAGGGGGGTCGGCTTATACACGGGTCGGCTTATACACGAGTATATACGGTAACTATGTTGTAACATAAAAATGTAAAGATCTATGTGAGACGAGGACAAAAACAACAAAATCCTGTTGAATATGTAGTAAAGAAAGTTACCTCTGAATATAAGAAACACGAGGTCCTATATTAGGAATAGGTTGTCTAGTTCCTACCAGTAACCTAATGGCTGAAAGGAAATTACCGTACTAATCACAAAGACTTGCAAAATTCTATGTTTTTGTGTTTTTGCTGTCTGACTCTACAGTATTGTTACCTCTTTGCAAAATGAAGTGGTGAACAAGGATATCCACTCAGTGCCACCTGTTGGATATGGGTAGTGGGTCAAAACAATTATGAAATATGTGAAATAGAGATAATATAAAGTAAAAGGTATTACCTGATTGGTGGTTCTCCCTAAACTATCAGATTACACAAATAATGCAGATAAAATCTAGGGAATGAATGCAATGAAGTGGTAACTCACAATGGCATCATAGTGTAAAAAGGGGAAAATTCAGGCAACTTACTTTTTAGTACAGATACGCTAATAAGTGCACCCTGTAGGGACCACAGTATAATAAGCCATCGGTTACCAGGAACCTCAACCTAAACATGGGCATATAAAGATAAATGTAAAGCATGGTTGCAGCCTGCAAAGAAGTAAAGAAAAAGCTGTGGGCTGAAGATACACATTACCTGTGGGCTGTGATAGTGTGAACCGAGTTGCCAGTGAAGTGCGGCGTTTGGAGGTGGGCACCGCCATTAAATCATATAACCGGGTGACGCGTTTCCCGAAACTGAGGCTCGCACATGCGGAGTACATTGGTGGTGGGTCTCTGGACAGGACCGGAGATACCCCAACTCTGCCGAGTCAATGGGTGACGTCAGGTTCCCCGAACAGAGCTGAAAATGATGTGGGATCGATCTGTGCGGCCTCATAGTGGTTGTGGTGAATGTTCAGTCAAGGTTCTGCAAACTAAAAAAGGAAACAAGAAATAGAAAATTACCATTTGAAAATATAGCAGAATATACAGTGCCTTGTGAAAGTATTTGGCCTCCTTGAACTTTTCAACCTTTTGCCACATTTCAGGCTTCAAACATAAAGATATAAATTCTAATTTTTATGTTAAAAATCAACAACAAATGGGACCCAATCGTGAAGTGGAACAAAATGTATTGTATATTTTAAACTTTAACAAATGCAAAACTGAAAAGTGGGGCGTGCAATATTATTCGACCCCCTTGAGTTAATACTTTGTAGCACCACCTTTTGCTGCAATTACAGCTGCAAGTCACTTGGGGTATGTCTCTATCAGTTTTGCACATCGAGAGACTGAAATTCTCACCCATTCTTCCTTGTAAAACAGCTGGAGCTCAGTGAGGTTGGATGGAGAGCGTTTATGAACAGCAGTTTTCAGCTCTTTCCACAGATTCTCGATTGGATTCAGGTTTGGACTGTACATTTATTTTTGAACCATTCCATTGTAGATTTTGCTTTATGATGTTTGGGATCATTGTCTTGTTGGAAGATAAATCTCCGTCCCAGTCTCAGGTCTTTTGCAGGCTCCAGCAGGTTTTCTTCCAGAATGGTCCTGTATTTTGCTCCGTCCATCTTCCCAACAATTTTAACCATCTTCCTTGTTCCTGCTGAAGAAAAGCAGGCCCAAACCATGATGCTGCCACCACTATGTGTGACAGTGGGGATGGTGTTTTGAGGGTGATGAGCTGTGTTGCTTTTATGCCAAACATATCGGTTTGCATTGTGGCCAAAAAGTTTGATTTTGGTTTCATCTGACCACAGCACCTTATTCCACATGTTTGGTGTGTCTCCCAGGTGGAATATGGCAATCTTCAAACTAGACTTTTTATGGATATCTTTTAGAAATGGCTTTCTTCCTGCCACTCTTCCATAAAGGCCGGATTTGTACAGCGTACAACTGATTGTTGTCCTATGGACAGTCTCCCACCCCAGCTGTAGATCTCTGCAGTTCTTGTAGAGTGATCATGGGCCTTTTGGCTGCATCTCTGATCAGTCTTCTCCTTGTTCAAGATGAAAGTTTAGAGGGACGGCCGGGTCTTGGTAGATTTGCAGTGTTCTGATATTCCTTCCATTCCAATATCATTGCTTGTACAGTGCTCCTTGAGATGTTTAAAACTTGGGAAATCTTTTTGTATCCAAATCCAGCTTTAAACTTCGCCACAACAGTATCTCGGACCTGCCTGGTGTGATCCTTGGTCTTCATGTTGCTCTCTGCACTTGAAACAGAACCCTGAGTCTATCACAGAGCAGGTGAATTTATACAGAGACTTGATTACACACAGGTGGATTCTATTTATCATTACCAGTCATTTAGGACAACATTGGATCATTCAGAGATCCTCACTGAACTTCTGGAGTGAGTTTGCTGCACTGAAAGTAAAGGGGCCGAATAATATTGCACGCCCCACTTTTCAGTTTTTTGTTAAAAAAGTTTAAAATATCCCATAAATTTCGTTCCAATTCACGATTGTATTCCACTTGTTGCTGATTGTTCAGAAAAAATGTTTTCATTTATATCTTTATGTTTGAAGCCTGAAATGTGGCAAAAGGTTGAAAAGTTCAAGGGGGCCAAATACTTTCACAACGCACTGTACCTGCAAAACAGGTTAATAAGGAATAATACACAATATGATTAATCGTTAGTGTATCTTATAAGGCATCTCAACCAGATCCCTAGAGAACGGAAAACAGTTATCATTATACTCACAAGTGATTATAAACCAATCAGGACAGATAGATCTGGTTGCATTTAATTTTCTCTATCAGTAGTTATGACTGACCAGTGATACAGATGAAAGGGAATATTATTAATGAATTATTTTGTATTCTATATTCAGTCCTTTTGGTTCCAATGTATCAAGCACATGGTTCCAATAACTTTCTTGCTCTTTCAGTTTTTTCGCTCTGTACCCACCTCGCCTGGCAAGGGGTAAATGATCAATGACCTGAAATTTGAGTTGAGAAACAGTATGGCCACATGTGTTAAAGTGTGCTGAAATTGGAAGTAAATGCCTTTTGCCTCTGATGGTTGACTTGTGCTGGCTTATGCGGTCCCGGATATGCTGGCTGGTGTCAGTATACGCAGCATTTTGGACGCAGCGTCTTGCCGCTGCGTCCAAAGCGCT
This sequence comes from Allobates femoralis, assembly GCA_033576535.1. Lineage (NCBI taxonomy): Eukaryota > Metazoa > Chordata > Amphibia > Anura > Aromobatidae > Allobates > Allobates femoralis. Next base: position 686,011,493 of record JARQOC010000003.1, on the reverse strand, counting down.
GCGTAGTACAGTATAAGCATAGTGGATGGGATTTCAAGAAATCCCATCCTCACTATGCTTAACCTGCTCGCAGCGTGTTTGGAGCTGCGGTGCGGGTTGCCGGCAGTCCGCTCCTCCGCAACAGGTTCATTTCATGCTGCGGAGTCGTAAGTGGCTGTAATTGGGTGACTGCAGGGAGAAGCCGCTCCGCACCCACCGCAGATGGTGAGTACAGGGCGGCTGCGGTCTCCCTACAGCCACCCCTGGCTTCACTCAGGTCCAGAGTAGCTGCATCCAACACGCAGCTCCTCTGGACCGTGAGCACACACCCTAAGAAACAGCTAGCAAGAACAGAGTCTTTAAGGCTTCACACCAAGGTTTAATCTGATCCGGGGCTGTCAGGGATGAACCTGACAGTCCCGGACTGGGTCAGCACACAGAACCGGAGGGCAAATATGCCCTCTGGTCCGGTGTGCAGCCGGATCACTCTAATTGCAGCTGCAGCTGCTGAGTTTTCAAAATAACGGCTAGCAGTGAGCTAGCCGCGGTCCTGAAATTACAGCAGCGTGCTGCCGCCGGTGTCCCGTTCCCGGATACTCCCGGATCGGGGTGATCCGGCCCCATAGACTCCCACGTTAGGGAGCGCCGGATTGCCCCGGATCCGGGAGAATCCGGGAGTATCCAGGAGAAGCCAATTTGGGAGATTTTTCTCCCGGACACAAAAACGTTGCAAGAAATAGCTGCCATCTGGCTCCATCCGGCCCCATAGGGCTGCACAGGGTGATAATCAGGTCCGGGGCTGTCAGGGTCACCCTGGACAGCCACGGACCTGATCACAGTACCAAAAGAAAGCAAAACACATTTTCAAATACACTGGTTGAAGTTCTGTGGTCAATAAGCTGCTTAACCTTCTTGTTGTAGACTCGTCAGAGGCCTCCCCAGAGTGAGACACACTTGTGACAGATAATATCCAGCATATTGATTAACATTTTACATCATGAATCTATATGGAATCTATAAAATCTTTTGTTGCACCACATTATCACTTCTTCCTTTCCAGCTTTACATGGTGTTAACAATAAGCAAGATAAATTAGCACTTGGCAAACTTCATGTACTCATAAAAAGAAAGCGTCTTCCAAGTGCTCTCATTTTTAATTTCACTTTTTCCTAATGAGAAAGTGACAGACAATCTAAAAATATGAGATAATCCAGCAAGAACATTTCATCAGGGCATTCAATCCTCAAAAGGCGTCCATGGTATAATGAACTTGTTTTTTCTTTTAAAGTATTAACTTTCAGTTGATTCTATTAACATATCAAATGAATAGCTTGTGGTTGTATGCTTAATAGAGCAGATTTTTTTTATCTTGAGTTTTGTAAATTGTCAGATTGTTTTATATCTACCATAACTTTTAGCAGATAATCACAGAAGGAAAAATAAGATTCTCATGAGTGAGAAAAGATAGTGGGAGTAACATTTTAATTAAGTATGAGGTGCCAATTAAAAGAAATTGTAATATACATATATATACAGTTAGGGCCAGAAATATTTGGACAGTGACACAATTTTGGCGAGTTGGGCTCTGCATGCCACCACATTGGATTTGAAATGAAACCTCTACAACAGAATTCAAGTGCAGATTGTAACGTTTAATTTGAAGGGTTGAACAAAAATATCTGATAGAAAATGTAGGAATTGTACACATTTCTTTACAAACACTCCACATTTTAGGAGGTCAAAAGTAATTGGACAAATAAACAAAACCCAAACAAAATATTAATATTTTCAATATTTTGTTGCGAATCCTTTGGAGGCAATCACTGCCATAAGTCTGGAACCTTAAGTCTGGTTTCCTCCTTCTTAATGCTTTGCCAGGCCTTTACAGCCGCAGCCTTCAGGTCTTGCTTGTTTGTGGGTCTTTCCGTCTTAAGTCTGGATTTGAGCAAGTGAAATGCATGCTCAATTGGGTTAACATCTGGTGATTGACTTGGCCATTGCAGAATGTTCCACTTTTTTGCACTCATGAACTCCTGGGTAGCTTAGGCTGTATGCTTGGGGTCATTGTCCATCTGTACTATGAAGCCCCGTCCAATCAACTTTGCAGCATTTGGCTGAATCTGGGCTGAAAGTATATCCCGGTACACTTCAGAATTCATCCGGCTACTCTTGTCTGCTGTTATGTCATCAATAAATACAAGTGACCCAGTGCCATTGAAAGCCATGCATGCCCATGCCATCACGTTGCCTCCACCATGTTTTACAGAGGATGTGGTGTGCCTTGGGTCATGTGCCGTTCCCTTTCTTCTCCAAACTTTTTTCTTCCCATCATTCTGGTACAGGTTGATCTTTGTCTCATCTGTCCATAGAATACTTTTCCAGAACTGAGCTGTCTTCTTGAGGTGTTTTTCAGCAAATTTAACTCTGGCCTGTCTATTTTTGGAATTGATGAATGGTTTGCATCTAGATGTGAACCCTTTGTATTTACTGTCATGGAGTCTTCTCTTTACTGTTGACTTAGAGACAGATACACCTACTTCACTGAGAGTGTTGTGGACTTCAGTTGATGTTGTGAACGGGTTCTTCTTCACCAAATAAAGTATGCGGCGATCATCCACCACTGTTGTCATCCGTAGACGCCCAGGCCTTTTAGAGTTCCAAGCTCACCAGTCAATTCCTTTTTTCTCAGAATGTACCCAACTGTTGATTTTAAAGAAATGATGGGAGTGCTGGTGTCTCACGGTCAGCGCTGCTTCAGGGTTAAATAAACTCACCAAAGAGCCAAATCGATTTCCATCCTTTTATTCCTCCTCTCTCCTACGCGTTTCGGCGCCTATCCTGGCACCTTCATCAGGGATAGGGAAGATATCCTGATGAAGGTGCCAGGATAGGCGCCGAAACGCGTAGGAGAGAGGAGGAATAAAAGGATGGAAATCGATTTGGCTCTTTGGTGAGTTTATTTAACCCTGAAGCAGCGCGGACCGTGAGACACCAGCACTCCCATCATTTCTTTAATACATACCACTATCCAGTGGTTGGTGGAGGTCCTGCAGCAGCTGGAACATTGTTTCCAAAAACGCCTTCAAACCAGTTGTGGGGATCACAACTGGACCAGGTGAGCAGCTTCACAGCACCACCACTGTATATAATAGTGTAATATTATAATAGTATAATTAGTAATAGTATAATATAGTGTATGCACTATTGCGCCTCTTGTCCCCCTCCCTATTTTATCTTTACAACTGTTGATTTTGCTATTCCAAGCATGTCTGCTATCTCTCTGATGGATTTTTTCTTTTTTTTCAGCCTCAGGATGTTCTGCTTCACCTCAATTGAGAGTTCCTTTGACCGCATGTTGTCTGGTCACAGCAACAGCTTCCAAATGCAAAACCACACACCTGGAATCCACCCCTGACCTTTTAACTACTTCATTGATTACAGGTTAACGAGGGAGACGCCTTCAGAGTTAATTGCAGCCCTTAGAGTCCATTGTCCAATTACTTTTGGTCCTTGAAAAAGAGGAGGCTATGCATTACAGAGCTATAATTCCTAAACCCTTTCTCCGATTTGGATGTGGAAACTCTCATATTGCAGCTGGGAGTGTGCACTTTCAGCCCATATTATATATATAATTGTATTTCTGAACATGTTTTTGTAAACAGCTAAAATAACAAAACTTGTGTCACTGTCCAAATATTTCTGGCCCTAACTGTATATATATATATATATATATATATATAACTATTTACATATATACTAGATGGGTGCCTGATGCTGCTCATGTAGCGCCCAGGCATTGGGGTGCTCAGGTGTCAGGTGGCAAGGGTTAACTATCCGGTTGTCACAGGGGATGGCGGCCGCGCCTGACTCCATGTCCTGGGGTAACTTTTGAAAAAGGGGTTTTTATATGCAAGGGATTATTTACAGTTTGTTGTCGTGACGCCAACTGCAGTTTCTGGTGAGTTGCACCAGCGCCGCCACAGTCCACCGGAGGTCGGTGGTATTGCGGCTGAGATGGTGTAGCCCACCGCAGGCAGGACTGGACCTCCGGGGCAGCACTCCTGTGAAAGGAATAAGTTCAGCAAAGGAAGATGCAGCAGAGTCGAGTTCACTTCACTCCAGGTACTTTACTGGAAACTTTAGCAGCATTGGTTACAGTTCTCAGTTCAGCAAGATGTTATAATGACAAGTAGCTAACGGGTGGCTGCAAGCAGATCCCAGGTGGTAGGATGGAACCCTCGGTGTGTGCCTCTCTCTCCCGTCTTTTCCTTCCTGCTTCCCAGTAATTTGTGTGAAGTCTGATTCCATACAGCAAATCTGACCTCCTGCTGTCTCTCACGCTCCTCGCTCCCGTCGGGTTACCTTCTGCTGGCCACCGAACCTCAAGCGGTGCCTGGTATCCTCTTTTGATTGTTTAAGAGCCTGGGCAGTATATAGATATACCCCTCAGATCGTCAGATTTTCTGTGATCCTTGGAGGATCCCACAGGTGCGGGCTCCGGTGCCCGGTGAGCTGCTGGGGAATGACCTTTTCTACTCTTTAATAAAGATAAAGGAGACAAACACGAGACGCAATAGTGCCCTATCAATATGGCAAAAGTTTTCACACAGGTCACAATGATGGTGCACTCACCTTTTCTAGTTGTGTGCACCCACAACTAGTTTAAATCGCATGTATTACAAAAATCTGCTGCAGGACTTCCACCTCCACGTAACACGTGTAGAAATATCTGGATCCAGGGATGGTGTATCACAGTCCGCGCTGCTTGAAATGAATCACTCAAAGAGTCTAGGATAAAAGACCCCCCTTCTTACTTTATTTGCCTACGCGTTTCAATGCTATTCCCAGCATCGTCCAAAGTTAGTTTGTCGTGACGCCACCTGCAGTTTCTGGTGAGTAGCAACAGCGCCGCCACAGTCCTCCGGAGGTCGGTGGTATTGTGGCTGAGATGGTGTAGTCCTCCGCAGGTAGGACTGGGACCTCCGGGGCAGCGTAATGAGGAGGGACAGGTTGTAGTGGAGCTGAGATTGTATAGGAAGAGTTCGAACAGTCTATGGAGGTTACTGGATGTGAAAAGGAAGGATACACACACGCAGGAAAGTCTTTTACCTTTTACTATTGTTAAGCAGGTAAAACAATCCAGGTTGCACAGTGGGTCCCCACAGCAAGTGGGTATAAGGCCTCCTCTGCTCTGTAGTGTTTGTCTGAAGCACAGCCTGCTTGCAGCCTGACTTGCCTCCTCTCTCTTCCTGACTGTAGTGTCTTCCTCTCCTGTGCGGTCTCCGGGATACCTTCTCCTGATCACTGCGGCTCTGCCCTGCTGTGTCTGGCTCCCTCTCTAGACTCACAGGGGGGACAAACCGGGTAGCCGAGGCCTCCATGGTGCAACGGGGTTTTCTGTGGTCCTATAGTGTCCCACAGGTGTTTCTCCTGGGACGAACTCCCTCAAGTTCCTTGCTCCCTTTCAGTTCTCTTCTCCTAGCCCTCAGTTTCACTTAGGGTGGCAGGACGCTGAAGGGTCACTCCGGGTCACTGGCTCGGGCCTAATCGCAGCACCGACCACCAGTACGTCCTTGCAGCTCTCCTAGCATCTGCACACTCTGACTAACTCCTCCCCAGCAGCAGTATTTATAAGGGATCTTGCCTAAGGTCAGCAAGTGGTGCTCCCCCTACTGTGCTGGGGTGGAAGATGTTGCATGTAGCAGATACCTGCTGTAGAAACCGAGCTGTGCATTAGGGAGATCTGTGGCTACCTGCGTGAGCAGGGCGCCACATACCCCCATAGGTAACATCAGTACTCCTGGACTGAGCAATTTTGTTTTTGAACAAAAACATAACAATATAACAATAAAACAGGTATCATATTTACATAGTCTGAAAATAGAAAAATTTACAAAAAGACACTGAAAAATACAAAGACAGGTAAGTCCATACGGTGCTAGTCTATCCACCGCAGGCTTTTTAAAGTTTGTGGCTATGTTAGTCTATTAACCGTAGTCCATTTGAATTTGTAAAAGTTCAAAGTTCAAGAAGGGAAAAGAGTCTTTCAAGAGTTCACATTCCAACAATAAACATGGGTCCCTATGGGTGTCTCGGCTCAGGAGACCTGGTACCTCCCCGCCCCAGGCACTTTCTGTTCCTAACTTAATGTGCTTGGGACTAGGCCCAGTTCCTCCACCCTTCTGTACACTACTATTTACATCTTCTATTGTACATGTTACTCATTTACATATTTTTCTTAGTGTGCTCTACCTTGTTCCATACCCACTCTCCAAACCTAGACGGGGGTTGACCTTATGTGCATCTATGTGACTTCCGCACTACAGGTGTCACTGTCTCAGGTGAAGTGTCTAGTGTTGAGTTTGATGCAGGTGTTTCAGGTAAGCTTCTGCATTGCCTTAATCTCACTTTAAGGCTAGCAGGTGTACCGAATGCAGCATCCTCAGATTCTCTAGCAATGGGTATTTCTTCCTGATTCCGGGGTATCTCTTCAGTAGGCTGGTAGAAATTCAGTATTGGCACAATGATAGCTCCGTCTTATTGAGGCCAATCTTCTGGAAATTCTCCTAGGATTGTTTGAATAACTTTTTCCTTTTGTTTTGGGTTTGGGCTTAGTTTTAGGATTGGTTCAGACTCTTTAATGGGCTGATTGTAGCAGTCTTGATCTTCCCAATTTGGATGACACTTTTTAATGAGATGTCTGGACACGGTTTGTTTGGTTCTTCCTCCGTCTTTGCTAATGATGCAGACTGTGTCGATATCATTTCCTGAGTTTATTACTACGTAGGGTTCACGTTCCCACCAATCATCTAGTTTATGGCGAATTCTTCTTCTTTTTAGGACCATACTTCCAAGGGATATTAGTTCTGCAGGAGCATGTTTGTTATAGTCCCTTTCCTGTTTTGCACGGGATTTCTCCAGGTTATTTTCGACAGTTTCTTGAACCTTTACTGTTCTTGGCAATGGATTTTCTAATTTGCAATGACATGATCTGATTCAGGGTCTACTACTCCTAGTTCTAAGTCTACGGGTAATTTTCCTGTATGAGCTCTCATCAGGTATGCTGGTGTACAGTTCATAGAGCTGACTGGAATGTGGTTGTACATGTCAACCAAATCAGGTAGTTTCTCCGGCCATTGATTTCTCTCTTCTAACGGTAGGATTTTCAGCATATCAATGACGATATGGTTCATCTTTTCACAGAGTCCGTTGGTTTAGGGATGATACGGGATTGTTGTAATTTTCTTGCACCCATACATCTGGCAAAACTCTTGAAAGGTCTCTGCTTCGAAGGCTGATCCTTGATCTGTTAAGATACGCTCTGGATATCCCAACGGTCTGCAGAAGTCTTTTTGAAAGGTTTTTGCAGCTGTTGCAGCTGTCAGGTCTTTTACGGGGGCAACCATCAAGAATTTTGAGTAATGGTCAACCATGGTCAACGCGTAGGTATAGCCGGATCTACTGGAGTTAGTTTTATATGATCCAAAGCAACTATTTCCAAGGACTGTTTGGTTACAATGGGATGAAGCTGGGCCTTCTGGCTTTGGACGTCCTTTCTTCTCAGGCTGCAGGATTTGAAATTCTTGCACCATTTTTCAATGGATGACCGCATGCCGACCCAAAAGAACCTATCCTACAGTAGCATCTCAAGCTTCTTCCATTCGAAGTGACCAGTTTGATTGTTTTACGCGTTCAGGACCATTAATATGACAACCTCTTTCTGCCAGGACTCTTTTACAGAGATTATAATAAAGACACATCTGACGCCTCACATCTCCAGTCCCATCCCTATGTGTTCCCAACCTGCAAAGACTACTCATCCTGCCTGATTATTCGATGTGGAACAGTGACCCCTATACTGCAAAAAATTCTGTCATAACTATTACGTCAGTTAAAGGGAATCTGTCAGGTCAAAAATCCATATTTAATTTTCTAATTCTTCTGGTGAAGCTCTTTCTATTTATGCATTTTTTTTTATTTATACTTCCCCATCCTCTATAAGCTGCAAAAATGAGATTCATTCCATCTGTCAATGTCAGTGAGTGATCACTTAATTCTCTGCTTCACACTCCCCAAGGATGTATATCCATGTAGTGACATCACTGCAATGCACTGCCCTTCTCTGCAAGCATACATCCAACGCGAAAATGAAAGCGGGTGTGAGACAGAACATAACTACCTGAGAAGGAGTGAATAATAAATGAACATTTACATACTGTGGAAAATTCAGCAGTGAAAGCAATGAGCCGGACTAGTGCAGCAGTTGCCTACTGGGTGTGAAGATGCTTATAGCAAGAGAAGTACAAAGGGTACAGTAACAATTTTTACGTATTCTGAAAGGGTTGCCCAGGCACTATTCAAGGACACTATTAGTATCATTCTGAAAAATGAGCTAACAGTCTCATTAATCGTGGGGATATACACCCAGAAACCTCACTATCAGCAGCTTTGGCAAATGCCCGAAACCCATAATATAAAGAGCTGACACAACCACAGCTCAGTATACTGTTGCACTTCATAGGGCCATTTTACGGTACTGCACCTCAGTTCCTCTTGAAGTCAATGAATCCTGAAGCCAGAAGAGCTGGAAATCCTGGAATCCTGGAAATGATGATATGGCCCCTATAGAGCCTTGATCTCAACTTAGAGTCTGTCTGTGATTACTTGTAGAAGGATTTGCGGAATTCTACATCCACAGAACATCTGTGGTTTGTTTTCCAAGATGTTTGGATCAACCTTTCTGCCAGGTTTCTTTAAAAAATATGTGCAGGTTTACCTGGAAGAATTTTGCTTTGATGCCATTGTGAAGATCAAGCACAAAGCTATTAACACTTGCATTTTTTTTATGTATTCCTACTTTTCAGTAGTTTTTCCACACTTGCCTTTGGAAGATTTAAAAAGGGATTCAGGTGATGTAGATCTAATAAATATTGATACAAATGATTTTCGCATTTTTAATCCATCTTTCTATCCAAAAGATTCTAACTGCATTTCAGCATTTCAATCTTTAATTGAAAAAGATTTGATAGAAGTTTCTCAAAAAAATAAACAGAATGTATTAACTAAAAGAAATAATCTAACTATAGATGAGAAAAAAAAGCAATCACCAGTTTAGCCAAAAAGAGATGACTTAGGGCCACTTCACAATGCGGCGTGATCCGTTCCGGGGCTGTCCAGGATGACCCTGACAGCCGTGGACAGGATCAGCACACAGAACTGGAGGGCTGATATGCCCTCCAGTCCGGTGTGCAGCGCACGCAGCTGCAGCCGCTGACAGGTCAGGACTGCGGCGCCGCGGTCCTGACTTATCAGCAGCGGGAACTGCGTGCAGCTGCACACCGGACCGGAGGGCATATTAGCCCTCCAGTCCTGTGTGCTGATCCAGTCTGCGGCTGTCAGGGTCATCCCGGACAGCCCCGGACCGGATTTCACTGTGGTGTGAAGGCACCCTTAGTGATTAAGAAATCCAATAAAGCAGGCTTATGGATAAGAAACAATGAAAAGTAAAATCTAATACCACAGAATCATGCAAAAAAAAATCCTAAGTAAATTGATTGAAGACGGAGAGAAAATTAGGGTTTTTACTAAAAAAAATAAGTTGTAATATTATGCATGATAACCCTATAACACCAATTTTTCACTGGCTTCCAAAAACCCACAAACTAGAATTTCCTACACCCTTACATCCCATTTTATCATGTACCTCATCCCTGAATGAGAATTTAAAATGATGGGTTGATTTCCATCTACAGCCATTAATTCCCACAACACAGGGTTACTTAAAAGATAAGTCATTACTAATAGATTATATGAAAAATTAAACATGGTCTGAAAAATCGAAATTTTTGTCATGTGATGCAGTAAATTTGTTTTCATCTATTCCACATAATCTAGCATTAACTACTGTGTTCCATCATCTACAAAAATATAGCGGCTATACTGATGAAACAATTGAAATTATTATCCACGGTATTAAATATCTCCTTTAGCATAATTTTTTTTATGTTCAATGAGGAATATTATTTCCCAATCAAAGGTTGCCTGATGGGCTCATGCTTTTCTTTATCTTTAGCCATACTTTTTGTATCATTGTGGCGCCCCTGCAGGTCCAGTCGCCACAGAGGTACTGCCTCCCTGTTAGGGTGTAGTATCCCACTCACTGGTAAGGGGAATACAGACTGGTGGCGGGACACCAACACCACACTAGGAAAGATTGTAGTAGGGTTGGGTGGTGAAGGGAGTTAGAGGGAGCACTTTGGGAGGAGTGAGGTCAGAAAGAACACACATTGATGACCTGGGACACATAACAAAGGATATAAAAAGAGCAAGAAACATCTGGAACGCAGGAGACGACAGTGAGAAGAAGGACAGCTAACAGAGAGAGTGACAGCTGAGGAGAGATGGTAGAACAGCTGAGGAGAGACCGTTGAACACCAAGGTCAAGTTGGAGGACAGCTAGAGAATATACGCCTGAGAAGTGTCCAGAGGACTAGAGCAAGTGGGAGCTCGTCTAAGGCCAAATCCAAGAGTAGAACATCACCCAAGTGGCTTCAGGAGAAAGAGGGGGTCCCAGAGGCACGGGAAGTGAGCAATCCACCCGTGTGACTCACATCCATTGTCAAGCGTAGGCAAGTGGAGGGACTAGGCCGCGAGGGACACCGGGAACCCAAAAGGCTAGTGGAGAAGACCAGGCTCAGCTAGTGACCCGGAAACTGTGCCACTTTCAAGGTGACATGGTCAACAACCACACACATCTGCTGAAAAGGTGGCAACCATAGGGCTAAGGGGACACAGTGCAGGGGAACCCCTAGGAAAAGCACACAGTCACTGGCTCAAAGCTCTGTGTGGCGAGGCGCAAGGCAGGAAGGGCAAAGCAAGCACTGTGTGAGATTACCTGGAAAGGACAGAGAAGGGGTGCCGCTTAAATATTGTCCTGTTACCAGTGAGTAGCTGGATCCCTGCCTCCGAGAACCCAGTGCGCAACTTTTTTACGCATCAAAAGCACCAGAAACACAACTACCAACTCACTCAGGTACCTTCAGCTGCCCTAGGGGTCAGCCCTACCATAGAGGGCTTAAGAACATTGCTGCCTCCCAACCATCGGCCCCTTGGAAGACTGTCAAGCAGAGGAGGCCATCTATAGCCGTAACCTGCGGGTGGCGTCACATGTAAATTAACAAGTATCCCCAAGACCAGTCATCCCTGCCCTGAATGAACCCTCCACGCCAGGACCCTATCCCTAAGAGAGTGAGCCACCCACAACAAACTTTTAATGACACTGCTAGGGTCACTGAGCCGGGTCGCATTCCCTGTGATCCCTGTGATGACGCCTCAAGAAAGCCCGGTTCTGAGTATCGTAAGGCCCTGGAGGGGCGTGTCATCATGGTGGGGAGAAAACATTATTTTCACAGGCAAATAGCCTTTCAGAAATGACATTGAATTATATGTAAGATATTTGGATGACATTTTACCAATATAAGTAGGGGAAGCTCAGAGAATCCCACACTTTTATTCTATATCATTGCCAGTGGTGTAAATCTAAAATTTACTCACACTGAACCACAGGACAAAAATCAGCTTTTTCGTCTTGTTTCTCATGGGGGATGTACTCTACTTTAATTACTTACTGTACGGTATATATTTTATTGTTACCTATTACCGTTTGTATATCACTATATCCAAGGAGAAAAAGCCAAGCGGCACTTGCCAATTTTCTGTGATCCTTTTATTAGACTAGTAACATACAAGACTTATTCCAGCGGGGAGAGGGAGTAGGGAGCACGGACGATGGCTGCCGTTTCACGGGAGAATGCCGCTTCCACAGGTCCTCAGGAACTGGACCCGTGGAAATCGCATTGTCCCGCAAAACGGCAGCCGTTGTCCATACTGCCCACTCCCTCTCCCCGCTGGAATAAGTCTTGTATGTTACTAGACTAATAAAAGGATCATAGAAAATTGGTGAGTGCCGCCTGGCTTTTTTCTCCTCGGATATTTGGATTCCTGCAACACAGGCGAGCAACACCGTGCTCTGAGGGTACCTTTTTTGGAGATTGCAACCCACAGCCAAGGAAGACGCTCTAGCCCGAACCCAGTAGGTGCCCGGTATTTCTCCTTTACTTGCAGTTTGTATATCACTGTATTGTAAAGCACTGCAGAATATGCTGGCGCTATATAAATAAAGATTGATTTATTATTATTATTATTATTATTATTATTATTATTATTATTATTATTAAAAACCATCAGTGGGAACACTACAGTTAGACCAGACAGCTGACACCCCACAGATACTGTGCATTCAATCCCTATGGTGAACTAAATAGAATCTACAGAAATAGCTCTGATAATACACTATTTAAAGAACAGGCAGAGGTACTAGCAACATCTAGATTAATGGAAAGGAGGTATAAAAAATAATTGATTTAGCAATAAAATAAAGTTCTTATAAAAAACAATCATGTAAATGATGGAGAAGATGGTATTAATAACAAGAAACCAATAACAACTAAACCTATCAATATGGAAAATAAAACAATTTTTAGTACCCCATATAGTTGTCAATTTCAAGAAATTAAAAATATTGTAAACAGATATGTCCTTATATTATTCCAAAATCATGACTTACGGTAAATAAAATCCTGAAAAATGGATTAGTCTGTGTGCCGAGATCAATAGGCGCACTGCCCTTTCCCCAAGTCTATATACACTGTGTTGCAAATTATTATGCAAATGTTCTTTTTCACTGATTTTTCTAAATTGTTGGTGCAAATGACAGTCAGTGTAATAAAAGTCATCACCGGTTAGAGTATACATCAAATTTTATTGAAGAAATCTCCCTATGATAACAGTATATTTTTCAAAATTAAAAAAACTAAAAGCACTGTTCCAAATTATTACGCACAGTAGAGTTTGTAAACATTTGATATTTTTGAAAGAACTGAAAATGCTGATTTGTTAAATTAGCAGCATTAACAGGTCACATTCACTGAAATAAAAGCTATTTAACTCCAAAACATCCTAACTGGCCAGGTTACATGTTAACATAGGAACCCTACTTTGATATCACCTTCACAATTCTAGCATCCATTGATATTGTGAGTTTCTGGAGAGTTTCTGCTTGTATTTCTTTGGATGATGTCAGAATAGCCTCCCAGAGCTGCTGTTTTGATGTGAACTGCCTCCACCCTCATAGATCTTTTGCATGATTATACTCCTAAAGTTCTCTATAGGGTTGAGGTCAGGGGAAGATAGTGGCAGCACCATGAGTTTATCTCCTTTTATCCCCATAGCAGCCAATGGCACAGAGGTATTCTTTGTAGCATGAGATGGTGCATTGGCATGCATGAGGATGATTTTGTTCCTAAAGGCACATTTTTCCTTTTTTGCCATGGAAGAAAGTTCTCAGTTGGAAACTCTATATACGTTGCAGAGGTCATTTTCACACCTTCATGAACCTTAAAGGGGCCTACCAGCTGTTTCCTAATGCTTTTAAAGGGGCACCAAAAAAGTTGAGAAAAATGTCATTGTACTTCTCTTGTCTGCCCTTTCCTCATGTGAAGCGCCATGGAACCTAATGGCGCTATGTAAATAAATAAATAAATAATAATAATATGGTACAATAAAAACATTACCTTAGCTGTTCCGGGAGCCCCCTGGTCATGTTGTGGGGGGGGGAGTCGACAGAGGTGAGAACACTGCCCTTCATTACATATAACTTGCATTTATACTTGAAGAGGACACGATTAGCTTACAACCTATTCACCATTCCTGGCCCGCTCACGCCGATCTTTCAAAACTGTAACTTTCCAATTGATACAGGATTGCGGAAGTTTCTGCATAAACATAGAGACTCAAACCCCACCTTATTTCATTATGTCACGCAGTCAGGGACCCGCTCTCTAACGGACCTGTTCCCTTCTTCCCCCCCACCGCCACAGGCTCGGCTCCAATTACGCCAACTCCAGAGTTATGTTTTCTACCCTCCCCCGCAGATGCCTATTCAGAGCGCCTTTCCCTTTTGAACTGATGTGTCTAGACCCATGCCCACAACCCCATTCGATCTCTAGGCTGTATAAACTCTTTCAGGAATCGGTCCTCCGGCCCCTCGAACAACGTTCCGCCTTATTTGACGAAGTGGGAGGCAGATATAGGCAGGGGTTTCACGCCGGTAGAGGTTAACAAGATTCTGTGTAATACTTACAAGGCCTCGTCTTGCGCAGCGTCCCGAGAATGTAACTTTAAGGTGGTGGCGAGGTGGTATTAGATGCCCTGAGGATGTGCATAGATTCTTCCCAGAGACGCCTGCCACTTGTTGGCGCTGCTCAGCCGCTGTGGGGACGTATTTCCACACATGGTGGTTGTGCCCCCGGATCCAACGGTTTTGGGGGGAGGTCCTTGACCTTTACGGGACGGTGACGCGGGAGTGTCTACTGCCCACTCCTGAACTAGCTCTCCTAAATCTGGCTCCATGCTCGATCTCCGGCTTCAGGCGGGGTCTATTACGCCACTTCCTAACGGCGGCTCGGCGTTTGGTCCCCCGTTATTGGAAGGACTCCCGGTGCCCGTCCAGGGAAGACTTGATATCTGAACTGCACGACATCTGCAGAATGGAGGACTTTCTTCATCAATCAGACCCCTCGACTCTGGTACCAAGCGCTACTTTCAGGTATGGACACCGTGGTTACTATTCAGGGACTCCCCTTTGCTTGCCTCATGGTTGGCTTCTTAACTTCTACGTTGATGGCCGCGACCCTTCCCGGACTCTTTCTTTATTTCCCTCTTTCTATCTTCCCTCTCTTAACCCCGCCCCTCTTTCTTAGCAGTCTTTCTTGCTTCTTGCTTTTCCACTTTTCTCTCCTTTCTCCTTTCTCTATGATTACCTAAGGTCTGGAGCTAATACATGGAGGTTTAATGCTGTTCACTAAGTATTTGTTCTTCACCATGTATTATAGCAATACACGAATTGGTTGTAAAAAGATGTATCATTGTCCAGACCGCTACATATTTTTTTGTACTGTTACTTATTTGATATTGAATAAAACCTGATTTACCAAAAAAAAAAAACATTACCTTAGCTGTTATGTGACCTATCATTTACAACCAGTGCAGAAATGGGTTTTTCTTTCAATGAAATGACGTTTATGACGTTTGCCTTCAAAAAAGTATCAATTCTTCTAGCAACACTTGTATAAAGTGTTGTCATACCATGTATTGACTTAATCTAAACTCTTTTTTCTCATTTTTTTCCACACCTGCTTAAAACTTTTTCACAGTACTTCATGTGTAGTTCTGATTTCATAAGCATATTCTAGTTGAGGAAAAATGACAATTTACACTACCGTTCAAAGGTTTGGGTTCACCCAGACAATTTTGTGTTTTTCCATGAAAACTCATACTTTTATTTATCAAATGAGTTGCAAAATGAATAGAAAATATAGTCCAGACGTTGACAAGGTTAGAAATAATGATTTTTATTAGAAAGAATAATTTTCTCCTTCAAACTTTGCTTTCGTCAAATAATGCTCCTTTGCAGCAATTACAGCATTGCAGACCTTTGGTGGGTACTATTTAATGAAGCTGTCAGATGAGGAGCTGTGAGACGTCGATTTCTCAAACTAGAGACTCTAATGTACTTGTCTTCTTGCTCAGTTGTGCAGCGGGGCCTCACACTTCTCTTTCTACTCTGGTTAGAGCCTGTTTGTGCTCTCCTCTGAAGGGACTAGTACACAATATGAAATCTTCACATCTTCAGTTTCTTGGCAACTTCTTGCATGGAATAGCCTTCATTTCTAAGAACAAGAATAGACTGTCAAGTTTCACATGAAAGTTCTCTTTTTCTGGCCATTTTGAGAGTTTCATAGAACAAACAAATGTAATGCTCCAGATTCTCAACCTGTTTCTCAAAGGAAGGTCAATTTTATAGCTTCTCTAAACAGCCAAACCATTTTCAGCTGTGCTAACATACTTGTGCAAGGGTTTTCTAGGGTTTTCTAAACATCCATTAGCCTTCTTAGGGTATGGACACACATCAGAGTGTAAAAACTGTCTGATTCTCGGATCCGAGAATCGGACGAGTATGATTCTCGGATCCGAGAGTCGGACGGCTTGCGAGTGCTTTCCGAGTGCAATCAGTTTTTTTCCTCAGCAGCTAGTTACTGTATAATCATTTACAGGTGCATTTCCTACAGTTGTCTAAGCTACAGAATGGTAATGTAGCAATTAAAACTAGCATGAGACTCGGATGGTGCGAGTGCTTTCCGAGTGCAATCCGAGTTTTTTGTCGGACCCATAGACTTGCATTGGTGAGTCTCGTCTGTGACTCACATAGAATCGCAACATGTTGCGATTGACTCGCAATCCGAAAATCGGATGCGGAAAAAGCGTATGAGACTCGGAAATGTGCTCTCGGACATTAGTTAACATTGGTCCGAGAGCAATGCGATTTTTCCGCACAGTAAACTCGGACGAGTTTCACTGATGTGTGTCCGAGCCCTTAGGGTGATTTCACACTGCAATTTTTTTCCCTGATCAGGTTCCATTCGGTTATTGTGGTCAAAACCAGGAGTGGCTCCAAAACTCAGAACAGGTGTCACTCTTTCAATTTTAGGCTACGTTCACACATTGCGTATTTTGCTGCTTCTCTGCGTTTTTTGCTGTGTTTTCTGTTATTTACCTGCGTTTTTTGCTGCGTTTTTTTATGCGCGCTTTTAGCAGTGAAAACGCAATTCTGGATAAGCAGCCCAGCCAAACCTATGGGTTTTGACACAATTCATTCACACACTGCGTGTTTGTGCTTTTTTTTACGCGCGCAGTAGGTGGGGGCTGTGTCCAGGGCTGGGGAGGCTGGAGGAGGCGGTGGGAGGTTGCTGAATGAGCGGCCCCGTCACGTGGGGCCGCTCATTGCATATGCACTGCTTCCCCCTGTCAATCAGCGGCAGGGGGAAGCAGTGCATAACTAAATATATCCCCCCAAATGCTGGCACTTGCCCCCCTGCTTGTAAGGACCCCCCCCGGCTGCTATTATTACCATCCTCTGTCTTCTTCATTGCTCGCGTAGGTCCCTCCGTGCTCCCGTCCTCCGTAGCATCCGGGGTCATGTGACCGGCCGGTCGCATGACGTCATCGCTACGCGACGGCAGGGGACCCCGGATGACGCCGGGAGCATGGAGGACGGGAGCACCGAGGCACCTGCGCGCGCGATGAAGAAGACAGAGGATGGTAAGTTAAGCAGCCGGGGGGGCTTACAAGCAGGAGGGCTAACTGTGATGTATAAAGTGTGTAAAAGCAAAATGGTCTGAAATGTTAAAATAAATTCCTATTGCACTGAAGCTTTTAATCCAAGAAATTACATTATATTCAAAGGTGCCTAAATTAGTTTTTTTTTTATTTTTTTAAATAAACACTGCAAAAATGAAATTGCAACGGTAAGATAGATACTAAACCATTATTAGCCATTATTGCCTATGATACTAACTCCTGATATACTTATATTTTTAGTTTTGGGTGAATGTTCTCTTTGAATTCCAATGTATAAAATCTCTGTTACCTTCAACTAAGTGATGTTACTTAAAAAAGAAGTACGGTAATTTTAATGGCACTATTTTCTGCCCTTACAATACATTTTCCAAAAGAATTTTCCATGAAGCGTTCATGCAGAAATAGTTAGACTACTTTAGCCAAATGCAGAGGTATCTATTTTTAAGCCCCCTTTCTTCTACTGGCGTACAGGGAGTAGTTTCTGCGGAAATGACTAGCCCATCATTTGAAGTCAGCATTCTTTGATTTGGACAATGTCGAATATACGCCATTCCAGGGAGATGTGTCATGGTCAATCAAAATGTTTAATTATAGACATGCTGAAAGAACCGGCGTCCTTGTGACATGAAGTTATTGCAGATAAATAAATGCAGGAACCTTTCAAACAATCTATAGACAGGAACAATCAGCTCTTATCTTACTCTAGTAGTGGGAAGTGGGTGACTTTATGTACTGAACATCTCTTAACAATAGTGTGTATGAAAGCAAAAGCATCCTTTATACCAGGCGTAGGTGTCTGATGCCACAAGTGTAGAGTTTAGGTGACGGATAAATGAAGCATAGTCAAGTGCAATGAAATTACTAACAGACAACAATTAGATTCAGTTGTAAATGTACCATAGTTTGATATCTTCACAGAATATCTGTTCTTTCTTTAAAAGGACAAGATCTCTCTCTCATCACTGGTGGACATAGAAGAGGGCCCCCATGCAAGAATATATGTGACCTTTGCAATCCAATCGCTCGCTATAATGGACAATTCCGCCTGCTTTGGAGGTGGAAATAGGCCCACATATCTCTTGGGCCTCTGTGTGGCTGCACAGCTTGTATCAATTTTATATCTGTCCCTGCCCCTACCGTCTGATGTACATCAACCATTATTTGTGTTTTATTACTTTAAGGGTTTGCTCACATGGGCGTATATACTTTAACTGGCCCAATTAGATTAATGACACGTAGCTCAAATTCTGATCCACGTTTGAGCCAAGTGTCAGTTTACTGTGATTTGATTCACTTAAGAGAAATGGAGCTGAGAAGACAGAGAACTTAATTTCTCCTGTTGCGCCATTAACTATGTCAACATATATGGAACCACACTCGGACGATATCCGAGTGTAGTCCAATGATTTCAACACACCCAAAGACTTGTATGAGTGTGTCATTTCAATCCCATGCACTCGCTGCATGCAATTTTTTTACTCATGCCAAATCGACATGAGAAAAAAAGCACAAAATGGCACTGCCTCATACTATAACATTGGGCCGATTGCAATCCAACAGAACATTGCATAAATTAATGTACATTTTTTTTACTAAAATTGGATTAAATTTTACCAAAAGCATTAATTTAAAGGGATCCTGTCACCCCCAAAACGCATGTAAACCTATTAAAACCTGTCCCTAGAGCATATTAACACTATCCCTACACTCTTTTTACCTCCTAAAAGCATTAAGTGACATTGAATAAAAACGTTTTATAAGTACCTGATTAGTGCTGATAATGAGTGACTATGCTATTCATAGTCACTCATCAAGACTGCCCCTCTGCTTCATAGCACGCCTGAATAGGCGTGATCTACATCCAGGATTCAAATTCGTGCCTCCCCGCTGTGCCCTGTGTCGTAGGAGGCTGCAGTGTGGCTGGTGACGCGATCCGCGTCATTCCCGGCGCCTGGTGACGTATTTAGACCGGCGCCGCGCTGTTAGCTTCAAAATGCGCACTGCGCATGCGCATTGGGCATGCGCAGTGCGCATTTTGAAGCTAACAGCGCGGCGCCGGTCTAAATACGTCACCAGGCGCCGGGAATGACGCGGATCGCGTCACCAGCCACACTGCAGCCTCCTACGACACAGGGCACAGCGGGGAGGCACGAATTTGAATCCTGGATGTAGATCACGCCTATTCAGGCGTGCTATGAAGCAGAGGGGCAGTCTTGATGAGTGACTATGAATAGCATAGTCACTCATTATCAGCACTAATCAGGTACTTATAAAACGTTTTTATTCAATGTCACTTAATGCTTTTAGGAGGTAAAAAGAGTGTAGGGATAGTGTTAATATGCTCTAGGGACAGGTTTTAATAGGTTTACATGCGTTTTGGGGGTGACAGGATCCCTTTAAATCCAACTTTAGTAAAAGCATATTACTTTATACAAATCCAATTTTAGTAAATACATTATATTAATTTATACAATAAAAGTTATATTTTAATTACATATTCACATCCTTGCACGCTTACCCCCTTCCTATTTATCACAATTCAGTGGTGTACACTAATGTACATGTAACGTAATGGAATTAGGCTGCAAGCTTAAGGCAAGGACCTCCAAGGTAGTATTCTCTGAAATACTGCCTGTACCATGTGCCACACCAGATAGGCAACGGGAGATTAGGGAGATAAATATGTGGCTCAGGAATTGGTGTAGCAAGGAGGGATTTGGGTTCCTAGAGAACTGGGCCGACTTCTCTGTTGGCTACAGGTTCTATGCTAGGGAAAGACTGCACCTCAATGGGGAGGGTGCAGCTGTGCTGGGGGAGAAAATGACTAGAAGGTTGGAGGAGTGTTTAAACTAGGGATTGTGGGGGAGGGAATTCATTGTACAGGAGGGGAAGATAGTGCAAATAGTAACCTGGGCACAAGTAATAAAATTGGGGGTGGCATGAGGGTGAGGTTAGAACAGTCAATATAGTAGGAAGGAATAGAGGTAAAGAAAGATGCATAAAGTGCATGTACACTAATGCCAGAAGCCTCACCAAGAAAGTGGAGGAATTAGAATTGATTTTGTTGGAAAATAATTATGACATGGTGGGGATATTGAAGACATGGCTGGATGAGAGCCATGACTGGGCTGTTAATTTACAGGGCTATAGTCTGTTCAGAAATGACCATACAAATAAGCGAGGAGGAGGTGTATGTTTATATGTAAAATCATCCTTAAAACCCATCCTGCATGATAATATAGGTGAATCTAATGAAAATGTAGAGTCCCTGTGGTGGAGATAAAGGGAGGGGGAAAAAAATAATAAATTACTGATAGGGGTTTGTTATAAATCTCCAACAATAATGGAAGTGGAGGTGAATATCCTCAAAGAAAATAGATGAAGCAGCGACTCAGGGAGAAGTCATTATTGTGGGGGACTTCAACTACCCTGAAATACGTTGGAGAACAGAAACCTGCAGTTCCAGCAAAGGTAATAGGTTTTTGACAACTACGAGAGACAATTATCTTTCACAACTGGTTCAGGACCCAACAAGAAGGGGGGCACTGCTGGACCTAATATTAGCCAACAGGCCGGACCGCATATCCCATTTACGGGTTGAAGGTCACTTGGGTAATAGTGATCATAAAATAATAAGTTTTCAAGTATCCTTTAATAAGATGTGTAGTAGAGGGGCCACAAGTACACTAAACTTCAGGAAGGCAAATTTCCAACGGTTGAGAGATGAACTTAGTGCAATAAACTGGGACGGTATTCTAAGACATAAAAGTACACAAAGCAAATGGGAGACGTTTATTAGCATCCTGAATAAGGCCTGTGCACAATATATACCCTATGGGAATAAACATGCTAGAAATAGGAGGAAACCACTATGGCTAAATAAAGCTGTAAGAGGCGCAATATGTGTCAAAAAGAAAGCATTTAGGGAATTAAAGCAACTAGGTAGTGATGAAGCATTACATAAATACAGAAAATTAAATAACATTTGTAAAAAGCAAATCAAGGTATCAAAGATTGAGACAGAGAGACTCATTGCCAGAGAAAGTAAAAATAATCCCAAAACATTTTTTAACTACAAAATAGCAAGAAACTAAAAAATTATTGTGTTGGCCCCTTTAAAAATAATCTGGATGAAATGGTGGATGAGGATGAGGAAAAAGCCAATATACTAAATGACTTTTTTTCAACAGTATTTACACAAGAAAATCCCATGACAGACAATATGATCAGTGATAACAAAAATTCTCAATTAAATGTCACCTGCTTAACCCAGCAGGAAGTACGGCATCGTCTAAAAATCACTACAATTGACAAATTCCCGGGCTTGGATGGGATACACCCCAGAGTGCTGCAGGAGTTAAGTACTGTCATAGATAGACCATTATTTTTAATATTTAAAGATTCCATAATAACAGGGTCTGTACCACAGGACTGGCGTATAGTTTCAAAAAAAACCCTTTTAAAGGTGTAAGGCCCTCCAATCACATACCAATTCCTATAAAGACAACCCTAGAGCCAGGCCAAAATAATGTTGAAAAGTGCTCTTTATTAAAAATTAGTGCATAAATGCAGCAATAAAAGTAATGTCCAGGCAGCACACGAAACAGGAGACCACATGAAACACAAGTGCAAGTATGGCAGTAAACAGCAATAAATCATATACCAGGCACCAGCCAATAGTGCTTATATACCAGGCACCAGCCAATCACCCCCCTCAGAAGAAGCCTAAGCGAAACGCGTTAGGGGGAGGTGGCCACGGACAGGTAATAACTTCAGACCCATGAATTGACTTTTTGGTGAACTAAATGTGTGCTTGTTTGGCATGTACCTATAATTTGAAGCACTATTGGCTGGTGCCTGGTATATGATTTATTGCTGTTTACTGCCATACTTGCACTTGTGTTTCATGTGGTCTCCTGTCTCGTGTGCTGCCTGGACATTACTTTTATTGCTGCATTTATGCACTAATTTTTAATAAAGAGCACTTTTCAACATTATTTTGGCCTGGCTCCAGGGTTGTCTTTATAGGAATAGGACTGGCGTATAGCAAATGTGGTGCCAATATTCAAAAAGGGGACAAAAACTGAACTTGGAAATTATAGGCCAGTAAGCTTAACCTCTACTGGCGTAAAATCCTAGAGGGTTTTCTATGAGATGCTTTACTGGAGTATCTGAAGAAAAATAACCTCATGACCCAATAACAACATGGGTTTACGAGGGACCGTTCCTGTCAAACTAATCTGATAAGCTTCTATGGACTGGACCAAAGAAATGCAGTGGACGTGATGTATATGGACTTTTCAAAAGTTTTTGATACGGTGCCACACAAAAGGTTGATACATAAAATAACTGTATGGGTAGATGACAAAATCACATTTAGTGGCCAGTGTCAGGCAGCTGCTGCAAAGGCAAATAAAATGATGGGATGCATTAAAAGAGGCACAGATGCTCATGAGTAGAACATCATTTTACCTCTATACAAGTCACTAGTGCAACCACACTTAGAATACTGTGTACAATTTTGGTTTCCAATGTATAAGAAAGACATAGCTGAACTAGAGCGGGCCCAGAGAAGAGCGACCAAAGTCATTAGAGGACTGAGGGGTCTGCAATACCAAGACAGATTATTAAACTTGGGGTTTTTTAGCTTGGAAAAACGAAGGCTTAGGGCTGATCTTATAATAATGTCTAAATATATGAGGGGACAGTACAGAGACCTTTTTAATGATCTCTTTACTCTTAGGCTTAAGGTTTAATCATAATCACAGATGCGGATTCTTTACTGTAAGAGCAGTGAGACTATGGAACTCTCTGCCACATGATGTTGCAATGAGTGACTCACAACTAACATTTAAGAAGAGCCTAGATGCCTTTCTTGAAAACTATAATATTACCGGTTATATATACCGTATATACTCGTGTATAAGCCGACCCGTGTATAAGCCGACCCCCCTACTTTTGCCCCCAAAACCTGGGAAAACCTATTGACTCGTGTATAAGCCGAGGGTGGACCCCAGCACAGGTATACAGGCCTCCCCAGTTGTAGTATACAGCAGCCTCCCCAGTGGTATACAGGCCTCCCAGTGGTAGTATACAGCAGCCTCCCAAGTGGTGTATACAGGCCCCAGCAGTATTACAGCAGCCTCCCCAGTGGTGTATACAGCAGCCTCCCCAGTGGTGTATACAGCAGCCTCCCCAGAGGTGTATACAGCAGCCCCAGTGGTGGTATATACAGGCAGCCCCAAGGTGTATACAGGGAGCCCCAGTGGTGGTATATACAGGCAGCCCCAGAGGTGTATACAGGCAGCCCCAGTGGTGGTATATACAGGCAGCCCCAGAGGTGGTATATACAGGCAGCCCCAGTGGTTTTATATACAGGCAGCCCCAGAGATGTATACAGCAGCCCAGCCCCAGAGGTGGTATATACAGGCAGCCCCAGTGGTTTTATATACAGGCAGCCCAAAGGTGTATACAGGCAGCCCCAGTGGTGGTATATACAGGCAGCCCCAGAGGTGGTATATACAGGCAGCCCCAGAGCTGTATACAGCAGCCCCAGCCCCAAAGGTGTATACAGGCAGCCCCAGTGGTGGTATATACAGGCAGCCCCAGAGGTGGTATATACAGGCAGCCCCAGTGGGTTTATATACAGGCAGCCCCAGTGGTTTTATATACAGGCAGCCCCAGTGGTTTTATAAACTGGCAGCCCCAGAGGTGTATACAGCAGCCCCAGCCCCAAAGGTGTATACAGGCAGCCCCAAATGCTGGCACTTGCCCCCCTGCTTGTAAGCCCCCCGGCTGCTTAACTTACCATCCTCTGTCTTCTTCTGTCCCCGGATGCTACGGAGGACGGGAGCACGGAGGGACCTGCGCGCGCGATGAAGAAGACAGAGGATGGTAATAATAGCAGCCGGGGGGGGCCTTACAAGCAGGGGGGCAAGTGCCAGCATTTGGGGGGATATATTTAGTTATGCACTGCTTCCCCCTGCCGCTGATTGACAGGGGGAAGCAGTGCATATGTAATGAGCGGCCCCACGTGACGGGGCCGCTCATTCAGCAACCTCCCACCGCCTCCTCCAGCCTCCCCAGCCCTGGACACAGCCCCCACCTACCGTATTGACCCGTGTATAAGCCGAGGGGGAGACTTTTCAGCCCAATTTATGGGGTGAAAAACTCGGCTTATACACGAATATATACAGTACTAGATTCTTTGATAGGGCATTGATCCAGGGAACTAGTCTGATAGCCATATCTGGACTAAGGAAGGAATTTTTTCCCCAATGTGGAGCTTAGTGTTGCCACATGGGTTTTTTTGCCTTCCTCTGGATCAACATGTTAGGCTATGGGTTGAACTAGATGGACTTAAAGTCTTCCTTCAACCTTAAAAACTATGTTACTATGTATGTTACTATGTTAATGTGATTGTTCATTGTGAAAGTTTAGTGATCGTAGTAAAATATCAGATAGCACTCAGTCATGTTATAAGCGCATATGGATGAGCCCTAACTGACAAAAGCTTTATATTTTTAACCAAGGACAATATGCGTACGTAATTATAGAGGGGGCCGGGATCCACATGGATGTCACATCTTCTTAATATCTGATTCGGTTGCACCACACTTTTGTTGTAGGTGAGAACATGACAGCGCGATATCATTTTTGTGGTGCCATCCAGACAGAATTAATTTTTTGTTTTGGTAATTAACTACTTTTTTTTGAGCTTTGAGTGGGGTTGCTCACTGTACAAATTCCAGAGTTCCTGTCTCCTATTGCCAGTTATAAGTTCTACCTTACCTGGTTCACACCTTTTTTTCTGATCCTGCTGTTTTAATAATTATTCCTGATTTTCTGACTATTCTTATGCCAGAAGACTTTGTCCCTTATCTGTACCTTCTAGTTCTGGCCGGGCAATCTGACTATTTCTGCTAGTCATCGCTGATATTTTATTTAACTGTACGGGGATTAAACCTGTCAAACTTTACTGATTAGCATTTGCAGAAAGTAAATTAGCAGGCCTATGCCAAGGACAACATTCTATGGGTGAGTTCTGTACTGAGTTTTGGTGCTGGGCCACAGACTGAAAATAAAATGACCAGGATCTTTGCCTTTTCTTTTGAACTGCACTTTCTGACAAACTTTCTGGTAGTCTGTCTTGATAGGTGGTTGCACAAAGACATGGATGAACTGGTGTACCGACTACATTATTATATTATTAAAAGAGACCATTCAGATTGGACTCAGTATTGGGTTGAGTCCAGACTCGGTATCATGAACAGCAAAGGGTCAGTTGACTAAAGTGTAATCTGTATTGCTACTGTGGAGAGTCAGAAGGACATCAGATACATAACTGTTCAAGATAACAGCTGCCAAAAAAGCATCAATGCCTAGGTGGGTTTGGTGATGCCCACTTAAGCGCACAATTATTTCTGTATCATTCGACAAAATTATTGTTCCACTGCTAGACCTAATATTAACCAACAGGCCAGACCACATATCAAATATACAGGTTGGGGGGTCACTTGGGTAATAGTGATCTCAAAATAATACGTTTTCATGCATCCTTTAACCCCTTCATGACCTTGGAATTTTTCATTTTCATTTTTTGCTCCCCTGCTTCCAAAAGCCATAACTTTTTTTATTTTTCCGTCAATATAGACATATGATGGCTTGTTTTTTGCGCGACGAGTTGTACTTTCATATGCAATCATTTATTTTACCATATAGTGTACAGGGAAATTGCAAAAAAATTGTAAATGCAGTGAAATTGCAAAAAAAGTGCAATAACACGTTTGTGTTTGGGGTATTTTAGTTGCCATGTTCACTATATGGTAAAACCGATGTGACGGGGTGATGCCTCGGGTCGGTACGAGTTCGTAGACACCCAACTTGTATTGCTTTACTGGTATCTAGGGGGTGAAAACAAATTCAGAAGTTTGAAAAATAAAACTGACTTTCTGCGCCATGTTCTGCGACCCGTAGTGCCCTCATTTTTCGGGATCTGGGGCTGTGTGATGTCTTATTTTTTGTGTCTTGAGCTATCGTTTCTAATGATACCATCTTCATTTTGCATTTTATAGCAATGTTGCGGCGACCAAAAAAACTGAATTTTGGCGTTTGGACAATTTTTTCCATTATGGAGTTTAGTGCTCTCATTAACAGATTTAATACAATGATAGATCGGGCGATTCTGAACGCGGCGATACCAAACATGCTTTTTTTTTTTTTACAGGTTTTTAAAAACTTCATTTTTTTATTAATTCTTATTTTTACACTGTCCCATAGAGAGGCACCCTGCTGTACAGGCTGATCGCTTCTGGGAGATACCAATGAGCTGCAGCTCATCAGTATCTCCCAGAATTGCGGACGGGCTGTACTTGGCAGCGCCTGCCAACCACAACCCAGAAGTGCTCTCTGACAGCATCCGGGGTCTAGCCAGGACCCCGGGCTGTCACGTGAGCGCCGGACATCCCGCAATAATATTGCGGAATCTCCGGAGCAGGCGAAAACAGTGCGTTCCCCGCCGCGGCCGCCTTGGATTCCACTGTCAGTGATTGACAGCGGGATCCAAGGGGTTAACAGTGCCGATCGGATCCAATCGGTGCTGTTACCCTGACATCTCAGCTGATGAGATCAGCTGAGATGTCGGGTGATTGATGTGAGCGCTGCGCCGGAGCTCACATCAAACCCCTCTTACCGGCCCATGACTTTGTACAACGTCATAGGTCGGGAAGGGGTTAATAAGATGTAGTAGAGGGGCTACAAGGACACTAAACTTCAGGAAGGCAAATTTCCAATGGTTAAAAGATGATCTTAGTACAATAAACTGTGACGATGTCCTCAGACATAAAACTACTCAAAGGAAATGGGAGACGTTTATTAGCATCCTGAATAGGACCTGTGCACAATACAGTATATGACCTATGGGAATAAATAACCTACAAATAAGAGGAAACCACTATGGCTAAATAGAGCTATAAGGAGCACAATAAATGACAAAAGAAAGCATTCAGAGAAGTAAAGCAATTGTGTAGTTATGAGGCATTAACCAGTAAGGTTACAATAGCTGGGACCTGCAATACTTCACAGTCTGATAAAGTGAATGTGTATGCTGTCCAACTGAAGTTCT
Source organism: Allobates femoralis (assembly GCA_033576535.1). NCBI lineage: Eukaryota > Metazoa > Chordata > Amphibia > Anura > Aromobatidae > Allobates > Allobates femoralis. The sequence goes on along the minus strand of JARQOC010000003.1, from coordinate 685,984,135 downwards.
CAACCCCTACCCTGTTTCCCCTAAAATAAGACACTCTCTTATCTAACTTTGTGCTCCATAAAATGCACTTTCTTATTTTCAGTGGATGTCTTTTTTTTCCATCATCGACCTTTTTAAGCCCCAATATTCCCATGCAGCCCCCAATATCCCCACCATCCCCTTGCAGCCCCCAATATTCCCATTCATTATCCCCCCTGTCTTATTTTAGGGGAAACAGGGTAGCTTCAGCCTATTAGCAAGCACTACATCCTACTAATACCTTCAGCTTTCTGCTGGAAGCTGCCAGAAATAGTTTGTAGATTCCCTGGCTAGTCTTCTGCCGTCTGAGTTTTTCCTGTTTCACCTAGGTCTGCTTTTCGGACTCCTGCCTGACGATTTTGTATCTTGCTTCCTTCTCAGTTTTGACTCGGCTCCCTGACTACACTAACAAATCCTAATTTTGTGCTTTCCTGACGTCCCGGCTTTGACTCTGCTTGGCGATTTTCTTGAATCTGGACTACAGCCCATCCATAGGCAGCAATCTCCTGGACCCTGTTGTAAATCCAGATCCCTGTAACTTAGTTAAAGAGTGTCACGGGTTCTCAGAATTCTTCCTACTGGAGTGGCTTTTGCCTAGTCTGTACAAGATACCTTTTTTGTGCCTGTAGTCTTTGACAGATGTCTCAATATTTCTGGCCCAAATCCAAAAATATATATATATTATTTTTTTTTAAATGGATCCCCTCCTAACGGTGGTGGATCAAATGCAAACCTGTCCTATTTAGTCCAAAATTATGCAGAATCTTGAGTCCACTCGGGCCCAAGACCTCCCTTGTATTTTCAAGAGTACAAACTTAATTCCGTTCAACTTCAAGGGAGCAAGCAAAACAAGCTACGTTTCGATATCCACTGTAGAGAGTCTGGACGTCAGGGGTATTCTCGCCAAAGGCAACCACCACCAGAGAGATGTCAATGCCTGGGTGCCTAGGTGGACATCCTCGGACCAACCCAGGCACCCAGATATTTCCCACTGATCCTGCAAAATTATTGCTACCTGTTTGTTTATCTTACCTAAAAAAGTATTTTGTTGATGCCATGGTGGAAAAAGGATTTTGGTTTACCTTTGTTAAAATTAAGCTTTCTTATAAGAATCATTGCTGTTGATGATACACCTCTCACCCGGGGTGTGGTGAAGTACATCACTAAGGAGGTGTCCCTGCTTGTTGGAGCTTTACATTTTGAATGTCTCATTCCTTTGTCCAGTAATAAAGAACCCCGGCACACAAGAGACTCATGTGAAAAAAGAAATACAAGTCCAATTATTTCAGTTGAAGTTCCGAATTGAATTCTTTTATTGTTCGGCAGTATCAGATTATGAATAAACAGTCAGATGTTTGACGCCTCGGCAACGAATTGAATTCTTCAGAGGCTGTTTTATATATGTAACAGAGGATATACAAGGTATTGACAAAGATATAGAAAAAAAATGACAAATGATATAAACACTGCATAGATCAATGAGGAATCATCCACACCGTAGCAAACATGAAATTAAATAAGAGAAATAAGTGTTCGCCAACATCCATGGCATACATTATGAACCACATATGGGAAACTCATCAAAGCGGCCGTACCTAACGGGAGTGAGCCTGCCGTTCCAATTCTTCAATATGTACAATGGAATGTCCAAAATGTGCAACCTAAGGTGAAATAAAGATTTAGTATACACCGTAATGACAGCATGACGGTGTACCCGTAAGGTAATAATCGTGGCAAGAAAAATCAGGAAAGAAAAAGTCAAAGATCATGGAGAGAACTAAAAGGAAATAAGGAAGTAATGAAAGAACTTATCAATTACCCCTTGGTAAGTACAAGTTATATGGAAAAAAAATGTCATCTGGGACCTACCAGTATTGACTGGTCTGGTGAAATATGTTTTCCTCGTGGAATATAGAACAAGAATAAAAACTATAAACAGTCATGTAAATAATTAAAGTAAAAATACATGAGATAAGTACCTGGACCTGAACTTTATAGGTAGGGAAAATTGTGTGTGAAGTAGTTACCTTTATAATGTGGCCAAGGAGATAATGTAGGTCCACAACAGAAAAAAGGATAAAAATATCTACGCATATAACTACTTCATGAATGGAATTAGTTAAGTATACCTATTAATACTGAAAAGGGTTAATTGAGTCCAAAGATATATCCGGGCACTACCGGCTCCTGACCATATGTACAATCCAGACCACTGGAACCTGCGCACATAGGGCTCTACGGTGCCATTGTTGGCCTTCATCACCCCCTCCCTGGCTGTAATGTAACCTGAAAAAAGGTTCATCAAAAAACGCAGAGCATCGAATGGTGAGTGCCTCCTTTTTCTCATCTTTAAAGCAGAGTACTGTAAAAGGTTAATTGCCCCGCTGTCAAAGCTTCCTAATCAAGAAGGAAACCTAACATAAAGAACCCATGAATCTCATGAAAAGATAAGGGATACAATAGAAAATGTCCCAATGCAATTATGTCACTGCACCTTTAAGGCCCAATCACACATAACGATATCGTTAGCGAGATCATTGTAACTGTTACGTTACAACGATCTCTCCAGCGATCTCGTTATGTGTGACACTTGGCAGCGATCAGGCCCCTGCTTTGAGGTCGCTGATCGCTGCAAAGTGCTCTGGGTCATTTTTTGATCGTTTGTTTCCCACTGGTCAGCACGCATCGCTGCGTGTGACAGCGAGAAACCAGCGATCAGTGACCTCACTGGCTGGTAACCACCGGTATCTAGGCAGCGCGTGCTGCCTGGATACCTGCTGTTTATCATAGTTACCAGCGTCCTCCTGCTTACAGGCAGCGATAAGCAGGGAGGACGCTGGTAACATCGCCTTCAAGAGATGTGGGAGGTGGCTCCCAGGTCCCTGATCGCTGGGGAGATCTGCCTGTTTGACAGCTCCCCAGTGACCAGGTAACGATGCTGCAGCGATCCGGCAGGTCGTTATCACTGTCAGGATCGCTGGAGCGTCGTTGTGTGTGACAGGGCCTTTAATTAGAAAAGTGAAGGTCTTAGGGCCGCTTTACACACACCAACTTCTGTGACCAACTTCTGAACAGATCTCTGGTTGCAGTGAAATCATGGACACATTGCTCCATTTTGTGGCTGTGTACAAATGGAACAATGTGTCCATGATTTCACTGCAACCAGAGATCTGTTCAGAAGTTGGTCACAGAAGTTGGTGTGTGTAAAGCGGCCCCGGTATTGCCCCGTAAAAGAGGTGTAATTGCCCCAGCTGCAAGTGGACCATAGGTTGGTGGGTGGGACCCATTTCCAGCACTCCCACATTAGCTGAGCGGTGGGAGGTTACCCGGGAGGGGATATATTCACCTCTAGGGGGATAAAGGAGGTCCTCAGCAGAATGACCAGCTAGGAGAAAGAGTAGTCTATCTCTAGTCGGTGAGAGAGGGAGAGGGTCGGAACAGTCGAAGAAGGAGGAAAGTTGGAAAGACTGTGTAACGAGGCGGAAGGGTTACTCAGACGGTTTCAAGCTGATCCGGAGGAAAAGAGAAGGGGTCTTGAGGAGATCCTGAAAGAGGGAGCCCAATGAGCGGAGTCGAGGCCCTAGAGAGAAAAGTAGATCCCCAGTGTGGAGCAACCATACTCCAGGGAAATCTCCAGTCCACCATGGGAACGCCGGGCTCGAGGATCCGGCCAGTGTCCATCTTTGCAGTTGGCAACCGTCTGCTGTGGTCCATATATCGCCACAGCACCCTGCCAGACGGAGCGGTCTGCCTGCTTCCTCACCACGAGGGAGACTACCCCCAATACTACCTACACGGAGCCATTGTGTATAAGCCCATCCTAGGCAGGGAAGGAAGGACACGGGTTCATCAACTAAGATATACGACGGGTTCCACAACACCACCTGGGATCCACTTGCAGCCACCCGTAGAACTACCTGTTACTTTAACATCTGATGCTGGACTGTGAACTTTGTATGATGCTGCTACAAGTTGACAGTAAAGTACCCGGGAAAAAGTGACTTTGTCTGTGTGTGAGTTTCTACATCTACCTGTTCCCTTGCAGGAACGCTGCCCCAGAGGACCAGCTCCGCCTGTAGGGAGCTTTGCCATCTCAGCCGAACTACCATCTACCTCTGGCGGACTGTGGCTGCGCTGGAGACCCATCACCAGGTACATTTAGGTGGCGTCACATGACAAACTCTTATCCCCTGTAAATACACCCTTTTTGAAGTGTCACCCAGGCCACGGGCCCAGGCGCTGCCACCCGAGACATCCCAAGCATTCCACCGAGAAGGATACCCGAGTACCTCAAGGCCTGGGGCTCGACATATCTTTCTGGCGTTCACAAACAGGATCTCGTGCCCGGTGTTATCGGGTACTGTGCGCCTTGGACATTTGAATCGTGCTTAAAACAAACTTTTTCCGCTATTGCTTGGCGCCAAAAATGGGTTCCCGCCATCACTGCAGGAGGAACCAAGATGGCGCCGTAGCCATGTACTAAACACCATGTGCAGACCCGAGGATGTGCCTCAGCCCCTAGAAGAACAAGGGCCAAGACGGAGGTGCCAAAAAGTGTGGCCGCCCCGATTGCCATCAATTAATCAGGGGGGGCGGCCCACAGGAAGTTCTCCAGGAGTGGCTGCCAATAAAGAGACAAACTGTAAGAGAAGGACAGAACAACCAAGGATCCTTTATACCCGGCAGCATAGCGGCACCCTGTTGGAGAGACATCGTGCGCGAGGTCGAGGAGCAGGCCAGAATCGCGCAAGGAGACCCAGCAACGGTGTCCCTCTTGACACTAGAGGGGGATGCTGACTACTGGAGGGACGCGTTTCGACGGCTCCGCCAGGACATGGAAGAAGCCATGACGTGGGTGTGCAGAAGGTGGAGCGCGGAGAGGGCCTGTGAGCTGAGAACGATGAGGGAAGGCCAAGAAGCGCGAGAGGCAGCGGTAACGGGGCAGGCAATTGTGGAGTACCGTGCCTCGTTACCACCCGTATCACCACCCTTCCAGACCCAGGACACAGGGGTCCAGACTGACACCCCGGTAACACCACTGTCCCATACCAGCAGCTATCTCCGGCTGGAGACAGCATGGACGTCCCCTACAGAGCCATACATCATTATTGAAGACGAGACTGGCTTCAAGGAACCGGAGGACGTAGAAGGAGCCTCGGGAGGGAGCACCCCAGAAGCTGCGTGGTGGACCGCATGGCAGCGGCAGCAGCGAGGAACCCCTACTGTTGTGAGCTCAGCAGAGACAAGAGTGTCATCTGGAGTCCCTACCGGCAACTCACCAGCACCTCAGTAACAGTCATCCCAGTCATCTTTAAATGAAAGAGACCAAGTGGCAAGACAGCGACGTTGAGAGGAATGGTTCCAGAAAGAGCAGGCAACATGGCGACTTCAGGACGAGGTAAGAGCACAGCCCCCACTTCCATTGGAGTTCCACCGACAGGGAACCATAGTGTCTGATTACCAAGATGAAGGATGGGGATTCCTCAGAGAACCCGGACTTGAAGACGATATCTTTTTTGCACGACGCGACGTAAAGTCGTACCTGCGGCGAGGACACCCAGATCGAGACTCATACCGGGGTGACCAGGTTACCTTTGTATGCTATCCAGGGCCCTTAGGCTGGTTTGCCATAAGAGATTCTTGCCAGCAATAGACTCCTGCAGTAGAGACGTTGTATTGTATATAGCCCTTCTTTTTCAGCAACCATGCCCCTTTATTTTTGCCTTTCTTTTTGCAATCCCAAAATAATGAGCGTGCCCTGTTTTTTTTTTTTTTAATCTGAAGCTACAGAGACTTATTTTGAACTTTTATTGCCCTTGTAGATGATGTGTGCTGTGTGTGCAGTGGCCCGCGTAGTTAGTACTGGTCCCCGTTGGGCCAAGTTAGATAATGTTTTACCTGCAGATAGTAGGAGCCGGAGAGTAAGAACTTTGTCAACAGGTGACCCGAGGACCGTGGGGTCTTTATACTAGCTACAGCAATGTGTGTATATGTGTAACGTTAAAGAATAGTGCCTCCTAGCGATAGGAAAATATTGTTATAGAAAATATGAAAAATGCTTTTCACTTCCCGGTTAACAGGTACAGATACTCGCGGACGAGTATATTCCATCAGGGGGGTATGTGGCGCCCCACGTAGTCAGGCGTCACAGAGGGGTATTGCACCTGTAAAAGAAGTGTAATTGCCCCGGCTGCAAGTGGACCATAGGTTGGTGGGTGGGACCCATTCCCAGCACTCCCACATTAGCTGAGTGGTGGGGGGTTACCAGGAGGGGATATATTCACCTCTAGGGGGATAAAGGAGGTCTTCAGCAGAATGGCCAGCTAGGAGAAAGAGTAGTCTCTCTCTAGTCGGTGAGAGAGGGAGAGTGTCAGGACAGTCGGAGAAGGAAGAAAGTTGGAAAGAGTGTGGAACGAGGTGGAAAGGTTACCCGGACGGTTTTAAGCTGATCCGGAGGAAAGGAGAAGGGGTCTTGAGGAAATCCTGAACGAGGGAGCCCGACGAGCAGAGTCGAGGCCCTAGAGAGAAAGGGAGATCCCCAGAGTGGAGCAACCATACTCCAGGGGAATCTTTAGTCCACCACTGGAACTCCGGGCTCGATGATCCGGCCAAAGTCCATCTTTGCAATCGGCAACCAGCTGCTGTGGTCTGTATATCGCCACAGCACCCTGCCAGAAGGAGCGGTCTGCCTGCTTCCTCAGCATGAGTGAGAAGACCCCCAATACTACCTACATGGAGCCATTGGGTATAGGCCCATCCTAGGCGAGGAAGAAAGGACACAGGTTCATCAACTAAGGTACACCACGGGTTCCACCATACCACCTGGGATCCACTTGCAGCCACCCATAGAGCTACCTGTTATTTTAACATTTGATGCTGGACTGTGAACTTTGTATGATGCTGCTACAAGTTGACAGTAAAGTACCCGGGAAAAAGTGACTTTGCCTGTGTGTGAGTTTCTACATCTACCGGTTCCCTTGCAGGAATGCTGCCCCGGAGGACCAGCTTCGCCTGTAGGGAGCTTTGCCATTTCAACCGCACTACCATCTACCTCCGTTGGACTGTGGCACGCTGGTGACCCATTACCAGGTACTACAGGTGGCGTCACATGACAAACTCTTATTCCCTGTAAATACACCCTTTTTGAAGTTTCACCCAGGCCACGGGCTCAGGCGCTGCCACCTGTGACATCCCAAGCATCCCACCAAGCCTGATACCTGAGTACCCCAAGGCCTCGGGCTCGACAATACCGGCTCACATGCTCAGCATGCATCAGGTTGTAGGACTGTGGCGGCCTACAGGAGCACCGCTCTGCCACAATCACTGTGTGTCTGTATGGTTGAGCCAATCCTACCATTGCCATTAATGACCCTTGTTCTGGATTCGTCTGTGTGGTTTTGTATATGCGTGTGATGGCGCTGACATACATGTGTTTGAACATCTTTTTTTTGCCGTTTTGTAGTTCGCCTCAGGCAGCAGAGAGGCTAGGTTCACCCCTGTACGAGATGTGCAGCATATGAAACAACGGATACTGGAAGCCTGTGCTAGCATTTCTTCTGCGGTGTTGCTATCAGTGTATCAAGAGTGGGAGAAGAGGGTTGCATTGACAATCCATCAACACAAAAGCACTTTGAACATGTTTTATAAGTGGTCATAAACTTGTAAATAACTCGTGAAAGAATAAAGTTACGTTAAAACCGAGCACACCATAGTTTTTCTTATGAAAGTCTCAATAAGTCTGAGGTGTCACATGACCCTCTTCCCATTGACAAAAATAAAGTTGAATCCAAAATGGCCAACTTCAAAATGGCCGCCATGGTCACCACCCATCTGGTAAGTTTTTCCCACTCCCATAAACTAATGTGCCACAAACAGGAAGTTGATATCACCAACCATTCCCATTTTATTTAGGTGTATCCATATAAATGGCCCACCCTGTTCATTTTTTGGATGGCTTGTTGAGGGGCAATTAGGCCTTTGCCATGGGGCCCCTTGATTTCTATATACGCCCCTGACTCAAACAATAACTTTGTTGTTATGTCTCTTAAGTTAATAAGTGGCAGATAGATGGGCCAAATTTTGGTATTGCTGACAAGATGAGTTTTTTTTACTGGCTTTTGGCTAGATCTTGAGGCATGGAGACTAGGGATGGGCGAATCTACTCGCTAGGACTCGTTACTCGGCGAGTAGTAAGGGACTCGCAGGACTCGGTACTCTGCGAGTTTCCCAGTGATTACTCGCACGAGTCCAATGCAAATCAATATCAATCCTAGTTTTGTCAGAAACGCAGACAAAACTAGGATTGCCATTGTTTGCATTAGACTCGGCTACTGTGCCAGTGATAGCAGGGAAACTCGCAAAGTAACTGCTGTTTCTTTGCGAGCCGAGTCCAGCTGTCTTCTCTGTGCAGCTCCAGGGTCCTAGAGCCCTCCTGCTCACAGACATGATGTAGCAGTGCTGAGATTGTTCTGTCTGCTCATTCCCTGTGCATAGAGATCTATATCTATGCACAGGGGATGTAGCAGAGAGGACATCGCGTTTTGGACTACGTCAGACGGAAGAGGATTTTTTTAATTAAAGATGGAGTCCCTAATGGCTTTTTTTTTATTTCAAATAAAAATTTTTCTCTGTGTTTTTTTAACCCTTTATTGGAGATTCTTAGTGGCTGGGTCAAAAGTGGCCTGACATTAAGAATCTCGGGCTTAATACCAGCTTGTATAACAAAGCTGGTATTAACCCCTTTATTACCCAGCGTGCTACCGCCACCAGGGCCGCTGGAAGAGCGGGGTTCAGCGCCAGAGGATGGCGCTTCAATGAACGCGCCATCTTCTGGGGCGGCTGCGGGCTGCAATTTGCAGCGGGGGGTACCCAGAAAGCTTGGGCATCCCTGCGCTGCGGATTCCAGCCCCCAGCTGCTTAGCTGTACCTGGCTAGACATAGAAATTGCGCGGAGCCCCACGCATTTTTTTTTAATTATTTCATGAATTTCAGAGTCAGAGTCTCAGAGTCAGAGTCAGAGTCAGAATCTCAGAATTTCATGAAATAATTTAAAAAAAATGCGTGGGGCTCCGCGCAATTTCTATGTCTAGCCAGGTACAGCTAAGCAGCTGGGGGCTGGAATCCGCAGCGCAGGGATGCCCAAGCTTTCTGGGCACCCCCCGCTGCAAATTGCAGCTCGCAGCCGCCCCAGAAGATGGCGCGTTCATTGAAGCGCCATCCTCTGGCGCTGAACCACGCTCTTCCAGCGGCCCTGGTGGCGGTAGCACGCTGGGTAATAAAGAGGTTAGGGCCAGTTTTGTATTATCAGCTGGCCCTAAGCCCGAAATTTATGGCGGTCACGCCAATATTAGACATGACCGCCATGAATTTCTATTAAATTGTTTTAAAAAAAAACACAACACAAAGAAAATTTTTTATTAGAAATAAAAAAAAAAGCCATTAGGGACTCCATCTTTAATTAAAAAAATCCTCTTCCGTCCGACGCAGTCCAAAACGCGATGTCCTCTCTGCTACATCCCCTGTGCATAGATATAGATCTCTATGCACAGGGAATGAGCAGACTGAGAACAATCTCAGCTCTGCTACATCATCTCTGTGCACAGACATTCATGTCTGTACACAGGGAATGAGCAGACTGAGAACAATCTCTGCACTGCTACATCAGGCAGCAGGCGGGCTCTAGGACCCTGGAGCTGGCAGCCAGCACACAGAACAGACAGGACTCTTATCTGTGCGAGTTTCCCAGCGATTACTTACAAAGTAAACGAGCAATGCAAATAAATGACAAAACTAGGATTGCTTCAGGCTGAAGCTTCCGAGACACATATGCGATTTGTAAATCTCACACTACTCGCTATTACTCGCTTCCCCATTCATTAGCATTGGACTCGCTAGACTCGCAACGAGTAGCGAGTCCTGTGCTCGGACTCGCTAGAGTCAAGCGATTCCGAGTAATTTAGGATTCGCCCATCACTAAGGGAGACTTGATAGATAAATGATCTGTCTGTCTAATATTGTTGCCTTCTTGGTACTTTCATTGCATTAAATGTAAATATATTTCCTATTGCACAAACTAGTCCACATCAGCATTTTGTACCACTTTTATACCTTTGCATATTCAAAAATGTGAGACCATTGTTTTGTCTGTGAATGTTCATTTGTTCATTTGCATTTTTACATTTGAAATATTATACATGAACACAAGTCGCTTTCATGTCACCTCGTGACATATTCATGTGACTCCATCATTCATGGACTCTTGTGCTGTACGTATATCAGCATGCTATCCGTCTACAAGACGAGGCATGAACAGTTTTAGGCTGACTTCCCACATTGAGTATTTGATGTCTTTTTGATGTTATTGAATTTCATCCTAAATTGAATTACCGGTAAGTACTCATTAAAAAAAGTGCTCATGAAATCACACCGTCATCTATTACGGAATATTGGGGGGTAATTATCACTCTGTAAGGAGGTCATGCTACCATTTTTAGGAATTTCTTTAATAAAGATACATTGATAAAGTGATAGAAAATAAATGTATTCTGTATGTTGAAGGTTAAAGTATATGCATCTTCTCTGCATCAGTAAAACAGCATAAATGAAACAGATATACATGTATAAACCAATATGCCAGACTACACATTCGTTCCAATGGCTGCAATACTATTGCTGTAAATCGTGTCTGCAGAGCGTAATTAACCCTTTCGGTCTAGGCCTTCCTTAAAACAAAAACCCTTTGGGAATATTGTAATATCTCCTCTAACTGGTCCCTCGGTTCTCTCTTGAGAATACCATGAAATAAAGAAAAGGATTTAGTGACATCAGTGAATCTCTACTAAGCATTGGGATTAGGTTCAATAACGTGAACCAAAGGCCTGTTGCTAGGCATCAGTCAGAAATGTATAGAGAACTGATGGTCAAAATCCTACAGGACTCTCTAAGAAAAAACATGCACCAGGAGTTTTCCTTTTAAATATGATTATTTTTCTACTCTGTAAATAACAATGTTAAATTAAATTATTAAAACCCATCTCCAGGTTTTGTTTTTTTCAGCTCTGGAGTTGTGCTAATTTCCCTGCTGCGTTCTAAAGGTACCGTCACACGTCGCAATCTCGCCAGGCGATGTGTGGCGATATGACGTGCATGCTCACGTTTTTCGTGCCTGCCTCAGATCGCCGATGGTGGCGTCACACGACGCAATATCTACATGAAGCTAAGGTGATGTGTCGCTCCGGAAATCGCCTCACCTACAGCTGAAGTGTGGAGCCCACTGGGACGGGGTACTCGGTACCGGACCGGGGTACTGCTGGGGGATGTCACGGCGGTCCTGGTCCGGACTGTGTCCCGGGTTCGCACAAGTAAATGGGGTGTATTTACAAGGGATTAGGTTTGTCGTGATGCCACCCACGGGTTGTGGTCAGGGTGACCACCGCTGCTGCAGAACCTCCGGGGATGATGTTTGGCAGCTGTAGATGGAACGGCTCCCCGCAGGTAGAGCCTAGTTTCCCGGGGCAGTGGTAATTAAAGTCTGTGATGGTTGTTATAGATGTTACAGGAAAGTAGAGGTAGTAGTAGAGATGATGAGAGTGGAGGCAATGGCAGATTATGAGGGAAAGTAGGGTTTCAGCACAAGGATGACAAACACTCACGTTAGTTGTCGTTTTCCAAGTCTTTACTGTGCAGATAGTAAAGCAGAGTATTGTCCACGAAGTCTGTACTGGGGCCGGGTTGCTCCCACCCTGACCGGGTCCTTGGCTTCCTACTTCTGCGCTTTGTATGTGGCCCTGCTGCCGCTTTTAGCTGAACTGCTGGCCCTGTCTCCACTCACAGGTACCAATCTGCTAGGCAACTTGAGTCCTCTGTGTCACTGACCCCTCCGTGTTGCTTTGCTATGGTACAGTGAAGATGGTGGACCTTCACTATTTCAGTATTCACTGTCCTGTCTGTCTCAGGCACAGCATCGGATCCAGTATCCGTCCTAAGCACCTCTCCGGGGTGAGTTCAGGGTAACTCCTTGTCCCGGGTGTGTTCCTCTGTTTCTCTGTCTCCTTCCCTCAGATCTCTCAGGACCTCCACTCCAACTCGACTCTCCTCCAGACTAAACTCAAACTCAAACTAAACTAGCTAACTGTCACTCCTGCTCTGAGGTACACAACATTAGCCCCTCCCACTCTTGCAGGTGCCACCTAAGCTCCTCCACTTTCTAGTGTAGTGTTGTGTGGAGAGTAAACCCGTGTTGCTGTTTCTGTGGCACATTAACCCTTGGGGTGCCACATTAGCAATCTTGCCTCATTCTATCAGCGCGTCACACGCCGCAATTGCAAAGGCAATGTGGGCGTACATGTTCAGTGCGGCGAGGAGATAGGCGTGCCACAGTGGTTTACACCGCGCCCCATACACACTCATTGGACAGCACAACTGTGTTACGATTGGTCAGCCTGCTCTGGAAGGCTGGCTAATATATGGCGCAATTGTCTATCGGAGTTTGTCACAAATACATGCTTGTGTCGTCAATTGTGGCTCCTGCAACACACACACTGGCCCATGGCACGCATCTACGATGTGTAGCCCAACATCTGAGCTGTCATGTGTGGCACTATACTCCATACAGCGCAACTTAATACACGCGGATAACATAGATTGCGCTATAGTGAGTTTGCGGACGGTGGTGTAGCAGAAGATGTGTGTGGTGCAGAACGGACAGTTCTTCAAGTATGGCACGGTGTCAACTGAAAGCCAATGGGAATACAGTAGCCCACACCAATCATCTCAGACTGGGCGCAGGCTACAGCATGCTGAGGCACGCCTACGGGAAATCACAGAAATTGCTCTTTTCATCACTATCGCCCTGTCACACGCCAAAACACGATCAAATCACCTTGGCGAAATCGCATGATTGCTGAGCACTGTTCAGCAATCAGGCGACGGGCGCTGGGTGATTTATCGCCGCAAAATCGCCCAATCACACGCAGCAACTGTGAGGCAATTTCACGGTGATTTCGCCGGGGCGACACATCACCTTTCAGATCGCCAGGAGATGTTGAGGAGTCTGACGGTACCTTTATACTTACCTTCTGGCGGCTTCATCCTTTATCGGTACCGCTCCAGTCCCACAGCACCATCTTGTGCCTGTAATTTCTGATTGTCATAGGTTACACGGTGGCACGGTAGCTCAGTGGTTAGCACTGCAGCCTTGCAGCACTGAGGCCTTGGGATCAATTCCCACCAAGGACAACATCTGAAAGGAGTTTGTATGTTCTCCCTGCGTTTTTGTGGGTTTCCTCTGGGCACTCTGGTTTCCTCCCACATTGCAAAGACATACTGGTAGGATGTTTAGATTGTGAGCCTCAATGGGGGCAGCATTACTGATGTATGTGAAGTGCAATGGAATTAATATATATAAATGATGTATGGATGTCAAAAATTATGTCAAAAGTAATGATGAGTGAGTGTGCTCGTCACTGCTTGATACTCATTTGGGGTGCTCGGGTACGCTTGGTACTCGATCGAATATGACAGGCGCTCAGATGTCTCATTTGTGAATGATCCAACACAAAGAGTGAACAATGGGAGCCGACACCACAGTGAGAGTCACTTGCAGCCTATGAATGTCTCTCACTGGGTAAAAGCAATGTGTCCAGATGCTGTATGTAAAAAAAAAAAAAAAAATTCAAGCCAACCCTCCTCCGGAAATGCTCTGTTTTTTACTGGCTGTATGTGGGCGAAGAGTCAGGCAGTCCATTACTTATTAACATTCATCATCAGAGCGCCTGACCTACTCAATTCGAGTAACGTGCATCCAAACACTTTAGTGCTTGCTCATCAGTAGTCATAAGCTCTCAATGCACCTCAATGAGAGCCAGAACAAGGCTCTCAGGGTACCTTTACACGCCGCTACTGGAGGATGGATACAATCCGCTACAGGCTACAAATGTAGGCTTGTAGCGTCAATATAGCCCGTAGTAGCGGCGTGTGAAGACGGGACGAGACAGCCGGCAACAGATACATCTGTTTCCGAGCACTGCTCGAAAACAGATGGCTACAAAGCCGATTGTAGCGAGCTGTATCGGCGTGTAAAGAAGGAACAGAAGGGTTGTTTCTACACCATGCTATGTAGCTGGGGCGTGACACAGGCTCCGGGTTTCCGCGCCCCCTTCAGCGATCATTGGAGGAAGCTCCTGCGTTGCGATTGGTTGTCGCCGCACAGGGCGGCATATTTAAGGAGCTGACCAGTCACACTACACAATTGCTCGAGCGTCAAGTATTAATCAGCCTCCTGCGATGCCTGCCCAATCATGGTATTATTGCTTTGTCCTATCAGCGTACGGACGTCTCGTAATCCACAATTGTAGCACGCCTATGTGCTGTCCCTGCTGCACCAGGTACGCCCATATTAGCTGGTTGTAGCGGTGTGTAAATGAGCTAAGATGGGCTACAGATGGCTACTTGAGACACCCGGCGATGTATCTAGCTGTAGATGTAGCGTAGCGTAGCGCACCTTGTGGCGGCGTGTAAAGGTGGTGCGTTTCCCATTTGTAACCGTTTGTGCGTGCTCGTGCACGTGAAGTAGCGGGTTGTATCCATCCTCCAGTAGCGGCGTGTAAAGGTACCCTCAGAGATGCATTGATTTATGACTTCAAGCACATGCCATGATATACTGCAGCTGGTAAATCTTTGTTATTTTTCTACACCTTCTCATCCACAGCATCTATCACATTTTTTTCTTATTTTTGCCTTGCAATTGCAGTCAGCTGCTCTATCGGCTTTAATAAGTGAAGCAGCAGTATATAAAAGGTAGAAAACTTCACTACTTTCATCAGAGTTGTGCTTGACCTGCACAACTCTACGGGTACCTTTACACGCCGCTACTGGCGGGTGGATACAACCAGCTACATGCTACAAATGTAGCTTGTAGCGGCAAAATACCCTGTAGTAGCGGCGTGTGAAGACGGTAGGAGGCACCCGGCAACAGATGCATCTGTTTCCGAGCACTGCCCTGAAACAGGTGGCTACACAGGCGATTGTAGCGAGCTGTATCGGCGTGTAAAGAAGCAACAGAAGGGATGTGTCGACACCAGGCTATGTACCTGGTATGTAGCTGGGGCGTGACACAGGCTCCGGGATACCGCCCCCCTTCAGCGATCATTGGTGGAAGCTCCTGCGTTACGATTGGTAGTCGCTGCATAGGGCGGCATATTTAAGGAGCTGACCAGTCACACTACACAATTGATCGAGCGTCATGTATTAAACAGCCTCCTGCGATGTTTGGCCAATCATGGGTTTCTTGCTTTGTCCTATCAGCGTACGGACGTCTCGTAATCCACAATTGTGGCACGCCTATGTGCTGTCCCTGCTGCACCAGGTCCGCCCATATTAGCTGGTTGTAGCGGTGTGTAAATGAGGTAAGATGAGCTACAGAAGGTAACTTGAGACACCCGGCGGTGTATCCAGAGATAGATGTAACGTAGCGTAGCGCACCTTGTGGCGGCGTGTAAAGATGGTGCGTTCACCGTTTGTAACCGTTTGTGCGTGCTCGTGCACGTGAAGTAGCTGGTTGTATCCACACGCCAGTAGCGGCGTGTAAAGGTACCCTACCAGATGAGTAGATTCTATCTACTCTTCCCAGTTTATTATCACTAGGGTTTCACCATGGAACACTCCTGTTTTGTTTTCTAGCCACTTAGAGTAAAAACACCCTATGCGCACCTCTATTGCCATTCCAACGATGCCGGCACAGAGTTTCCTTGAATTCATTGTGACATTATGTCACTTGAGCCCAGCAGCCACTTTATTCTTACTTCCTTCGGTTGAAAACTGACATCCCATAGGAAGTGAGAACCGCTGCTGGTCTCTGACCTCCTTTGGATGTCATTTATGTTACAAGGAAAAGAGGGTAAAATGGACGGTTAACTTCTGCTGATTGGTTGCAAGGCTCAAATGATATAGTCACATGAGCCTTGGTGCTGACTTTGCTGGAACTTGGCCAGCACTGGAGGTGAGTAAAGGTGTTTTGACTCTATGTGGGAGAATACTGTCAATATCAAAAATACATATAAATCTGAAATCAATAATTTACATACCTTATCATACCAATTTAATTTCTATACTGTAACTGCAAAATGGTAACTTTTAGTTACCGTATATACTCGAGTATAGGCCGAGGTTTTTAGCACAATTTTTCTGCTGAAAAGTTCCCCCCTTGGCTTATACTTGACTCAGTCAGTATGTGCTGTGGGGGAAGTGACCGGTGACCGAGGCTGGAGGAGGCGGGGGAGGCGAAAGAGAGAGCGGGAGGTCACGTGGTCCCGCTCATTAGTGTAATGTAATATGCACTGTGTCCTGCTGTCCATCACCGGTGGGGGAGCGATGCACATTACATGACACTAAGTGATCTCGCCCCACCATCACTGTATAGGGCCCCCGTGGTGCTGCACATAAAATAACAAACTGATTTCACCCTCCGATGCTTGCCTGCAGGTACCGGGCATCCTCCCTCCGCTCTTCCACTCTGAATGCTGGCTTCTAATCATGTGACCGGCGCAGCAGTGATGTCATTTCTGCTGCGTCGGTCACATGATTAGAAGCCGGCATAAAGACAGGAAGAGCGGAGGGAGGATGCTCGGTGCCTGCAGGCAAGCATCGAAGGGTGAGTTAAAGGTTTATTGTTTTATTGTGAGCACCAGCAGGGGGGCCGTATACCAGTGATGGGGGTGTGCCAGCAGGGGAGCTGTATACCAGTGATGGGGGTGTGTGCCGGAAGGGGGGCTGTATATCAGTGATGGGGGGTGCCAGAAGGGGGGCTATATACCAGTGATGGGGGAGTGTGCCAGCAGGGGGCTGTATACCATGATAGGGGAGTGCCAGCAGGGGGGCTATATACTAGTAATGGGGGAGTGTGCCAGCTGGGGAGATGTATATTAGTGATGGGGGGGTGCGAGCAGGGGGGCTGTGTACAAGTGATAGGGGAGTGTGCCAGCAGGGGGGCTGTATACTAGTAATGGGGGCTGCCAGCAGGGGGGCCGTATACCAGTGATCGGGGTGCAAGTGATGGGGGTTATATACCAGTGATGGGGGGGGGTGCTAGTGATGGGGGCTATATACCAGTGATGGGGGGGTGTGCCAGTGATGGGGGGGGGGGTGTACCAATGATGAAGGGTGCTGTATGCCAGTGATGGAGGGTGCTGTATACCAGTGATGGAGGGTGCTGTATGACAGTGATGAGGGGCTATATACCAGGATGGGGGGCTGCGGCATTTCCCATCCTAGGCTTATACTCGAGTAAATATGTTTCCCCAGTTTTTGGGGGTAAAATTAGGGGCCTTGGCTTATACTCTAGTATATACGGTAAGTTCTGTTACTGTGGTGCCCCACTATGTAGGTGCCACAAAAGGGGTACTACACCCATAAAAGCGGTGTAGTCACCCCACTGCAAGTGGAACTATGACCAGAAGGTGGAACCCTATACTCACACCCCACACTAGTCATCTGGCGGGAGGGACCTCCGGGAGGAGATATAGCAGCCCCCAGGGGGAACCAGTCAGTCTAGAGGAGTCGAGGACTCGGGAGCCAGGCAGTCGGCCTGGGAGGGAGAAAGGAGGGTCTCCTCGGCTGAGGGACCCAGGACAACCAGAATAGATCCCAGAAGGAAAGAAAGGAGAATCACATTGAAGAAACAGGCACTCACCCGGTGATAGTTGTTCCTCAATGGACGACTTTAATCAGCATTAGGGTACAGGGTGCTGGGGAGGGGGAGTCGGAGGTGCAGACGACGGCACCGTTTCAGATCAACTGATCCTTCGGCTGGTCTTGGCTCCCTGCCTATTCTATCAAAGAAAGGAGAAGTAGCTCAAGGCGAGGGTTCACTCAAAGTGGGGAGCAAATTAACCAGAGAGTTTGCCCCAGGAGGGAAACCGGGTACCAGAGCCCGCACCTGTGACAACCTTCAAGGCTCACAGAAAATCAGTTGACCAGGGGTATCTCTAGATACGGCCCTGACTCCCAAAGAGCCCATTAGAGGGGAATCAGACCCGCAGTAATCACCTGCGATAATCACAAGAAGGTGCATCCGACAGGTGCAAGGGAGATAAAGACAAGCAACAGCAGGAGGTCAGATTAATCTTTATGAGATCAGACTTCACCGCCACTGGGAGGCAAGGAACAGAGAGAATAGGAACGGCACACAGTGAAGGATCCATCTATCAACCAAAAATTCCACTTGCAGCGCCCGTAGCCATTTGTCGTTAACATCTTTACTGCACTGAAAGACTGTAATGACTATAAAAGGTTTTTCAGTAAAGTACCCGGTGAAGTGACTTGTCGACTCTGCTGCATCTTTCCATGCACGAACTGTTTCCTTCCACAGAAATGCCGTCCCGCCTGCGGAGGACTACACCATCATTGCCGCAATACCACCGACCACCGGAGGACTGTAGCGGCGCTGGTGAGCATCACCTGGTACTGCAGGTGGCGTCACGAACCTATATACTTTATTCTCATATTTATCTATTGACTACCAGGGCCACAGCCTCAGGCAGCCACCCGTGACATCCCAGACTGAGACTCAGATCTGAGTACCCTGCTCTGGGCGAGTCATTACAGCATAAGACAGCAAATATTCTGTAAATGATCACAAACTGTTAGGCTATGTCTACACGTTATGTTTTTTATCGTGTTTTTTATGCGTTTTTGAGTGCAGATTTGTCACGAAACCTGAATAGAATACTTATGCCAGCAAGGTGAATGGGAATCGTTAAGTGTAATGCGCACATTGAGTATTTAGTGCAGATTTAAGTCTTCAACATATCAATTCTTGCAGCTAATTAATGGGAAAAATCTGTACCAAAAACACACTGCAAAAATACACTGAAAACACGGTCAAAAGGTGAGTTTTTTGCCACTGCATTTTTTGTGCCAAGAGATGCAGAAATGGTGCAAATATTTCTGCACTAAATCCTAAATGTGTGCATATACCCTTAGGTTGCCTGACACATTAAATCAGGACTGGTTAAAGTGCAGCCCAGACAGCAACAGCTGGAGAGACATATGTGGGCTGTGGGACTGAGACATCCAAGGGCTGAAAACATTCACCATTGGCCACTCAACATTGCCACCCGATGCCCTACATCACCACCCGTCATCATCGCTATACACATCCAAAGGATGCGGCTCATGGTGAAAGAGGGGGCTGCAATCAGCATGTGTGACTGAGAAAGCAGACGTGTTGACATCACATCAGCGTATATGCTGTGTGGAGGGTGCACTGGAGTATGGATCAGAGCACTATGGGAATGGGAGTGAGGCAAGCATGTTTTTTCTTTTTTAAATGTATGGGATGTGTGTATGTACATAGGGGGCTATTTGAGGACTCATACTGTACTTAAGTCACTATGTGGTGGATGGGAAAGAAAGGTCATACGTATATAGGGGTTCTGTGTGGATGCTCATAGTGTATCTAGTGATGTTATGTTAGGGCTGATACTGTTTAAAGGATGTTATGTGGGGGCTCATATTGTATATAGGGCAATCTGTGGAGGTCCATACGGTATATATAGAGAGTATGCGAGTGCTCAGGGTGTATATAGAGGAATTGTGGGGGCTCATACTGTATATAGGGGCTATGTGAGGGTTTATCCTTTATATAGGGGCTATGTGAGGGCTTATCCTGTATATAGGGTGCTATGTGACGGCTCATACTGTATATAGGGGACTGTGTGTGTTCAATATTAAGAATACAATTAATAATAATAAATATAATAATAAAAAATAATTATAACTAAGATGGTAATATTAATATTGAGTAGAATTAATTTCAACCTATTGGTTCGGCCCTGCACAACAGTCAAGGAAAATTAAATGTCCACCCCTGCATTAGATAGTTGTTGGGCAGATATTATTTTTATCAACTCCACATAAATATGCACTGTAATGTTGAAATCTCATAAAACATCAGATTTCACTTGATGAGTGAGGGCTGATTTCCAATTTTTTCCCCAGCTCTATTTGACCTGAGGAAAAAAATCACAGCATGGCATGTATGGTTGCGAAAAATGGCCAAGACTCAGCTATGCAAGTCAATGGGTGCAAGAAAAAAAATGCATGACGCACAGACCATCCGCATGCCGTCCGATGCACGGCGAGAAAAAAACTTCATACTTGCATCAAACAGATTTCACTCGTCCTACTTTTCTGGATGAGAATCACACCGATTTTTTATACGTAAGCAGGCTCGGTCTGGGCCGCCGGGTAACCGGTTAAAAGTCGTGGTGGGCCCCCAGGCATTGTGGCCCCGCCCCCTAGCCCCGCCCCCCAACGGGCCCGAACGGGTCCCCCTGGAGCAGGGTCGGCGTCAGCACCCGGCGTACCCGGGCAAGTGCCCAGGTGTGACTGAGGGGCCAACCGCCGCCTGCCCGCCCGCATCGCGCCGCCGGTATTATCTTAACTCCTACCGGCGGTGCGGTGCTTTTATTAATTTCAGAAACCGGCCGCCAGCCCCCGCATCCGGGCGTCACTTCCACTGTCTTTGCGTTCCACAATGTGGAACGCATAGAAGAGGCACCCCCACTCCGCCTCTTCATTTCCTCTTCCTTTGCAGACCACAGTGTGGAATGCATAGAAGAGGAGGAAGACGCCAGACTGCAGGTGAGCATGGCTGGTGTCTGGGGGGAAGTCAGGGCCAGTCAACAGCACCCGGGCCCCTAATTTGGCAGGTAGGCCCCCTGTGGACTTTTCACCTAGCAGGGGCCCCTCAGCGCTGCCCCTCTCCCCTCCCCCACACCCTCTCTCCCTCCTAACCTGAGCCGCAGCGGCAGATATCTACTTCCTGCACCTCGATGGTGCAGGAGAAAGTGATCTGCTGCTGCCTGCTGCTCACTACAATCAGCGTCTGCCAGCTGACTTTCAGGTTAAGAGGGGGGGAGAACCAGCACTCAGGAGCCCCCTGCCAGGGGCATGTTACAGAGGGCCCCCCCCCTGCCAGGGGCAGATTACTGAGGGCCCCCCCCCTGCCAGGGGCAGATTACAGAGGGCCCCCCCTGCCAGGGGCAGATTACAGAGGGCCCCCCTCCCTGCCAGGGGCAGATTACAGAGGGCCCCACCCTGCCAGGGGCAAATAACACCATGCCCAGGGGCTCCCTGTCAGAAGAAATGTACACGGTGGGTAGACAGGCACAGGGGGAGACAGCCAGGTGCAGGGCAAAGACACAGCGCAGAGGTGGGAGAAAGAGAGTGAACGGAGAGAGAGAGAGTGAACGGAGAGGGAGAGAGAGAGTGAACAGAGGGGAGAGAGAGAGAGTGAACGGAGGGGGAGAGAGAGAGTGAACGGAGGGGGAGAGAGAGTGAACGGAGGGGGAGAGAGAGAGTGAACGGCGGGGGAAAGAGAGTGAACGGAGCGGGAGAGAGAGAGAGAGTAAACAGAGGGGGAGGGGGAGAGAGAGTGAACGGAGGGGGAGGAGAGAGTGAACGGAGGGGGAGAGAGAGTGAACGGAGGGGGAGAGAGGAGTGAGTGAACGGAGGGGGAGAGGGAGTGAGTGAATGGAGGGGGAGAGAGAGAGAGTGAACGGAGGGGGGGAGAGGGAGAGAGAGTGAATGGAGGGGGATATATCTATTATATAATCACGAATGGGTTTTTTGCCCCTTCTGAGTCCGCTCGCGCTGCGAGTCAGCGTGGTCATGTGGATACGCCCGAAGCATTGGCCGCGCAGCGGCCATTGCGAGCAGTTCTAAGGCGACTCGCTATGCCCGCGCAGCGGGCATGGCGAGTCGCCTTAGCAGCGCGAAGCATTGGCCGCGAAGCGGCCATTGCGAGTCAGAGACTCGCTCTTCTAGAATCCCGATGCATGTGCATCGGGCACCCAGCTAGTAATATATATATATATATATATATATTACAGTGTACAACATTTACAATATGATATATTTACACATAGAGCAACATATGTTAAAGGGGGCCCACTAAGACTCTTTCCCCCGGGGCCCTCAATAACATGGAGCAGGCCCTGGAGCAGCGGTGGTGAACGTCTGGCTGCTGTGAGGAGCAGAGAGAGCACTGTCTGCAGCCGGGACTTCCTCACACAGCACTGACAGCAGGCAGTGCCAGAGCGAGGATGAGGTGTGTAGGCGGGGACAGCACGTGAAGTCCTGCATCCCACATGAAGAGGAGCAGACAGAGCTGCAGCAACAGTGTGGAAGTAGATGAGGTATGTGTGCCCCCCAGCAACAGCTGCAGCAATCAGTGTGCCTCCCCCAGCAGCAGCCATATGTCTCCCCCTTGGCACCAGCAATATGTGCCCGTCCCCCTTAGCAGCAACATCACTGTGCTCCTTCAGCTGCAGCAATAAACAATATATGTTCCCCCAAGAAGAAGCTGCAGCAATCAGTGTGCCTCCCCCAGCAGCAGCCATATGTCTCTCCCTTAGCACGCGCAATATGTGCCCCCCCCCGTAGCAGCAACAATCAGTGTGCTGTCCCCCCAGCAGCAACAATATATGTGTGTACCCGTGCAACATGGAGGGGGTCCGTCCTGTGCAGCATGGAGGGGGCCCATGCAGCACGGACGGGGTCCCGTGCAGCATGCAGGGGGCCCCGTGCAGCACGGAGGGGGTCCCGTGCAGCATGCAGGGGGCCCCGTGCAGCATGCAGGGGGCCCCGTGCAGCACGGAGGGGGCCCCGTGCAACACAGAGGGGGTCCCGTGCAGCACGGAGGGGGTCCCATTTACTTTTCCATGAGGGGAACCAAAGGGAGGCCTTGTTACTGTGCGAGGCGGCACGATGTCGCTTTTTTGGTCGTTTGATGTAGTGTAGAAATCTTGGGAAAAGCGTGGAATGTGCTATGGAAGTGCATGGCGAGTCGCCTTAGCAGCGCGAAGCATTGGCCGCGAAGCAGCCATTGCGAGTCAGAGACTCGCTCTTCTAGAATCCCGATGCATGTGCATCGGGCACCCAGCTAGTAATATATATATATATATATATATATATATATTACAGTGTACAACATTTACAATATGATATATTTACACATAGAGCAACATATGTTAAAGGGAGGGGGCCCCGTGCAGCATGGAGGGGGCCCATGCAGCACGGACGGGGTCCCGTGCAGCATGCAGGGGGCCCCGTGCAGCACGGAGGGGGTCCCGTGCAGCATGCAGGGGGCCCCGTGCAGCATGCAGGGGGCCCCGTGCAGCACGGAGGGGGCCCCGTGCAGCACGGAGGGGGCCCCGTGCAACACAGAGGGGGTCCCGTGCAGCACGGAGGGGGTCCCATTTACTTTTCCATGAGGGGAACCAAAGGGAGGCCTTGTTACTGTGCGAGGCGGCACGATGTCGCTTTTTTGGTCGTTTGATGTAGTGTAGAAATCTTGGGAAAAGCGTGGAATGTGCTATGGAAGTGATCAGTTTTATACAGTAGATAACTGTGTTATTTTCTGCCGAGATGAGTCCTGGCTAGAAGACGTGATATTTGTCTGCGACAGGGGAAGAAGAAACCTGAAGATGAATGACTTCACCAAGATACATCTCTGGTGAGTAGGTGTATTACCTATCCACGCACACTATACACTATATACAGAGCTCCTGTGTATAATGTCACTTGTGATCTCTGCATCACCTGTACACTGACACTATATAGAGAGCTCCTGTGCATAATGTCAAAGGTGATCTCTGCATCACCTGTACACTGACACTATATACTGAGCTCCTGTGTATAATGTCACTGGGGATTTCTGCATCACCTGTACACTGACACCATATACTGAGCTCCTGTGTATAATGTCACTGGGGATCTCTGCATCACCTGTACACTGACACTATATACTGAGCTCCTGTGTATAATGTCACCGGTGATCACTGCATTACCTGTACATTGACACTATATACTGAGCTCCTGTGTATAATGTCACGGGGGATCACAGTCTTACCTGTACACTGACACTATATACTGAACTCCTGTGTATAATGTCACTGGTGTTCTCTGCATCACCTGTACACTGACACTCTATACAGAGTTCCTGTGTATAATGTCACTGGTGTTCTCTGCATCACCTGTACACTGACACTATATACAGAGTTTCTGTGTATAATGTCACTGATAATCACTGTATTTACACTGACCAAATATACAGAGCTTTTTTTAATCTTCATTATTGTAGTATTATTGGTCACTATTCACACTGAAGAAGAAACAGCTGGGCACCACAGAGTACTGACATGTAGTAGTGGGTCTGGCACCAAACTTGTGGTTTATCAGGTAAGAGGAGAGGGGAAGGAGCAGACGATGGCAAACCATTTTGAGCTGGGTGGTGCTTCTATGGGTTGACCGGATTTTATTGGTCACTATGTAGTGGCATTATGTGCTCTGGTCATGGCGTTGTGTATTTGTCCCTTGAATGTGGAATTATTCAATTACAATATGTCGGTTATATGTGGTCTTATCATGGTGTGGCAGTATTTATACCTTGCACGTGGTAGTATTTGATTACAGTTTAGTAGTAATATGTGCTCTGATCACAGTGCGGTGGTATGTCTCCTTTATATGTGGTATTACTGGTCTTGGTATAGTGGATTGTGGTTGATTATTAGTTTTTTTCTGATATCAATAAGGGGAAAATTCTTTATTTCCAGTAGATATTAAAAACTTGGTTGCTTAACCCCTTCCTGTCCTGTGACACAGCAGCAGCAAAATGAACTTACAGAGGTTCTCCAGAGAAAGCAAGTAATTATCTCGTCTAAGGCAACGTTCACACAGTGAGTATTTGGTGAGATTTTCACTTCAGTATTCATAAGACAGAAGCAGGAGATGGTGATAAATGCAGAACATATTACCTCTGATTGCTCCACTTCTGGTTTTGTCTTATGGTACCTTTACACGCCGCTACAGAAGGTTGGAAACAACCAGGTATCTCACGTGCACGAGCACGTTCCAACGGTTGCTAACAGTACCCGATACCGTCTTTACACGCCGCTACAAAGTGCTCTACAGAAGGTTTTTTCTATACCTGGATTCACCAACGGGTGCCGCAGGTTACCTTCTGTAGAGCACCTTCCCTCATTTACACACCGCTACAGAAGGTAATATGGGAGGACCTGGGGCAGCAGGGACAACACATAGGCGTGCCAGAATTGTGGATTACGAGACGCTCGTACGGTGATTGGACAAAGCAATAGCATCATGATTGGCCAGCCAGCGCAGGAAGGCTGGCTAATACATGATGCTACTGCAATTGTGTAGTGTGACTGGTCAGCTCCTTAAATATGCCGCCCTATGCAGGAACAACCAATCGTAATGCAGGAGCTTCCACCAATGATCGCTGATGGGGCGCGGTATCTCGGAGGCTGTGTCACGTCCCAGGGAGTTCACTAGGTGTCGCAAGAACCTTCCTGTTCCTCAATTACACGCCGCTACCATCGGGTTGAAACCAACCTGTTTTTGAGCACTGCTGAAAAACAGGTGTCGACAGTGACGGGTGGCAACAACCTGATTTACACGCCGCTACCTCGCGGTATTTTGACGGTGCAAGATACATTTGTCTCCAACACCCGGTTGTTTCCAACCTTCTGTAGCGGCGTGTAAAGGTACCATTAGAAATACCGAGGTAAAAAACTCACCAAATACTCAGTGTGTGCACATGGCCTAAGGATGGGATAAGGTATTAGTTGGTGGGGGTGCGACTGCTGAATGTGCGGCTTTTATCCCCATTATGTGTCCAAAAAATAGAAAAATATCCAGCATAGAGTCTTGAGATCTAGATCCTTAAAAATTCATTATAGTAGAAAAGTATTAAAAAGCACATTTAAATCAATGTCCTTAAAGACAGTCCTTAGTCATAGGTTTGTTTTGTCCCCATTAGACTGTAGGTGATGCACAGCTCGCCCATGATCCCTTCACTCCCTCAGTGGCTGTGAGCGCTGTGTTTGCCTTTTTTTTCTGGGAGCTCCAATGATAATGAATGGAGCCGCGGTCACATCATTACCGGCCGCTGCAGTTAATAAAAGGGGAAAAAGTGCCACATTCTTCCGATGATGTGGTTTTGATTGGTCGGATTCCACCAATAACTAAGTGATCACCTGCCGAACCTGACGATTGTTGGTAACTTGTTTTCACCAAAGTATCCCTTTAATGTACACTACAGTAATGATACATCGCAGTAATGGTGGAGCGCAGAGTGATGTGCAGGAGTAACCGCTATAATGGGTATAACGGCTAACAGGTATTTGCATATAGCGGGTGAGTGGGCCCCTGGAGTCAATTTCCCTGGTGGACCCCAGAAACCCCAGTCCGACCCTGTACCTAAGTATAAGCGTACCCTATTATGAAACACTGTAGTTCTGCAGGTTGAGTTTATGACTGCATTGGAATCCACTGGCTTCATGCTTTAAATTCCTCATTGGCATTGATGTTCTGCAGTTACATATAATGCCAATGAAACTTCCCTACTGAGTGTAAATTTGTGCCTTGTGCTGTGTATTAATATCTCATGAGTGTAATATAAAAATTAAGGACTGTGTCAGTCCTGGGAAGATATCTAAAATAATAAAAATGATATTTATTTAATGCATTTCAAAGTTCTCTCTTTTTTTATACTCCATGGCCCTGATTCATCAAGCTGTTTACATAAAAAATTTGGCCTTAATCTGTTTAAAAAAAGAGGACTTTTTTAATCCCCAAGGATTTTGAAAAGTAGATAGTTAGGAGGGCCAACAAATTCATCATGATTTATGCCAAAAAATTACTTAAAATAATGGAGAATTGTACTCAAGTGTCTTATAGACATACACTTCTCTTGATGGCGTACGGCAGTTTTAATATTTCAGTTGTATCTTAAATATTAAACTGATAAAGCCAATTTTATTAAAAAATTTTCTCATAGACTGTACGTAGTGATGAGCGAGTATACTCGGCATAATTCATTACTCGCCCAGATATTAAGGCATTCGGGCTACTTGGTACTCTGCGAGTGCTTTGTATTTACTCGAGGTATTCGAGTGAGCTACCTAGCATGTTTGCTGACTGATTTTCAGCCAATAAATATGCTGGGATTGCTTGCCAGTCATAGTAATGCCATATTTATCCCTGCAGGCGCAGTGTAACCAAATAAAAAAAATGCTCTCACCAATAAGCAATGAGGTCTGGGGGGCTGTAAAAAGGCAGCGACGGATGATAATGTGCTCAAACTGCATGGGAACAGTATGCAGACATAGTGTAGACTATTTTACACCTTTAGTAATAATTAAAATGCATAACAAATGACACCTATACATACAAACATAAATGATGGGAAGATACCAAGGATAATACCACGTTCCACCATGGTCCAGGACACTGGGGTTGAGCCAGGATTGATATACAGCACAGGCAGCACTATGGGTGAGTAGGCGAGTCTGAATGTGGAGAGCTTGGTACCTCCAGCAGTTTTATATATGTTTACTACCTGATTGTGCTAGTTATGATATAATGACTCCTGAGTTTATGTCCAGTGTTACTATGTGAACATGGTATTATCCTTGGTATCTCCCCATCATTTATTTTTGTATGGTTTGGTGTCATGCATTTTAATTATTAATAAAGTTGTAAAATTTTCTGAACAAAAACTCTTGAGTGGTATCCACTAAACTGATGTATTGAAGAGTGTTCATTTATCAGTTCCAAAAAAATTTCCCCAAGACAGGCTAGGATTGTCATGCATTTATCATGAGGGTATTACTTGTGCTCTGGTGGTTCTTGTGTTTAAACAAGTTACTAATAATGTAGACTATGTCTGCATGCTTTTCTGCCATACAGCTGTCTGCTGTGAGTGACAGGACCTAGTGAAGAAAGATAGATGGATAGATAGTAGAATAGGTAGATTGGGCTTACCAGTCTCCCACTGCTGCTTTCGGGGCTGCCCATTAAGCTTTATACATATTCACTGCACTGACCGGCAAACAGCCAATCACAGAGGACAGTGATTGTGCTTGGTTGCCATACACATTAGAGTATGGCAACCAACCTGCCGTTATAGTATGTGAAATAAATAAATGCAAAAAAACAAAATGCATGTGGATTCACAATGTTTTTCAGTCTAGCCCACTGAAAGCGGACAGCTGCGAGCTGCCTCCCACAGCTGCGTAATTTTTACCCTAGCTGGCAAAAAAAGTGTCGGCTCTGACCTATATTTAATTGCCAGCCAAGGTAAAACTAGGCAGCTGAGGGCTGTAATTCTTACTAGTATGAGTGCCCATTGTTTTAGAGCCTCTATGCTAAAGAATAGCATCCCGCAGCTTCCCTTGAAAATGGCACATTCATCGTAGTGCCATTTCCAGGTGCTTTACTGCAATATTAACCACTAATAGCGGTGAGGTCACTGTTGCCATAGGTCACTGTTGTGGCGAGGTCACTATGGCAACATAAGTTTTTCATTGACCTCACAGACCTCAACGTCATATCATGTTATGACTAAAGCTTGCACCTGAAGCTGAAATGCGTCAACATGTATCCCACCTTTCTGATGTTATGATATCTGTTTGATATGCTCAATAAAGAAGAAAGCACTTATTGGATTGCATGTGGCCTGACGTCTACTTTTCTCTGCAAATTACATTTCAGGTTGGTTGGAGAGATCTACCTGGCAATCTGACTCTTTTGGTGGTCATACACATAAGATAAAGTTGAGTAAACATTGTAGATAGCTGAAAGCTGACTTGTCATTCAGAAGACAGCTATTTTTTCCAACTCCTCCATAAACATGCACACTGGGCACACGCAGACTTAGATGAGGGTTACATGAGTGTATAAATCGACAAGTGCTATCCAATCGGCTAGTACCTGGACCGATGTTTTTCAATAGAGCAGTGACGATCAACTATTTTTTCTGTCATACCGCTTCAGCATGAGGAAAAAATTGTGCATGCTGCGAATTGCTGCGTAAATGGCATGAGACTGAGACTTGCCCAATCAAATCTATGTCAACTCCAACTTCTGTCAAAGAATAGAATATTGTTCTCCACTTCTCACATTCTCTCATCAGAGAAATTGG
This sequence comes from Allobates femoralis, assembly GCA_033576535.1. Lineage (NCBI taxonomy): Eukaryota > Metazoa > Chordata > Amphibia > Anura > Aromobatidae > Allobates > Allobates femoralis. Next base: position 685,955,112 of record JARQOC010000003.1, on the reverse strand, counting down.
ATCACACTATGTTGACACTCAGATAAAAACAGGTACCGTAAATAAAAACTGCAGAAAAAGCTTAAAACTTGAAAAGACTATTTGCTTTATATGTATTCATATCCCCCAAACGTTTCTTATGTGCTTTTTATGGCCTTTCTCACACAGATTTCTTAAATCTATAACAAAGTTTTCTGCAACTATATTACATTTTTATAACATATTTTGTGCTTCAATTCCTTAATACCTAAATTTCTCAGTCTGCCATGAGTGAATGAAAATATTCATTTTTACATTCAGAGGCAGAAAGCTGTTTCAGACCTAAAGTATATGGGTCGGTTCACACGTTTCATTTGCACATGCTGCCTATTTTATCTTGCAGATGTGAAGAAGTTTCAAATCTGCAGAATGTCAATTCTTTTAGCTTTTTTATAGCGTCTTTCACTTATTCGAATTAAAGGTAAAAAACGTATAATTGAAAAAAAAGTAATACATAGCACTTTAATAAAAATATCCCCAAAAATCACAGCTTGGAAATCATGGGTTTGAAGTTGTAGATTTGTCTGTATGACTCTGTAAGGCCCTGTCACACGCTTCAATATCGTTCACGATATCGTTGCAACATGACCATTTTGGTGACGCTGCAGCGATGTCTTGAACGACATCGTTGCGTGTGACATCTGTCACGATCAATGATCAGTTGTTGATTGTTGATCGCAGATTTGTGAACATGTTCACAAATCTATTGATCGTTCGCCCACTGGACACACAGCATTGCTGCATGTCACAGCGGGAGACCAGCGATCAACGAGCTCCAGCGCCTCAGAGCAAGCGCTGGGAACTGGTATCCAAGGCAACTGCGGGTAACTAAGCGTTGTGCGACGCTTAGTTACCCGCTGTTTACCTTGGATACCAGCGTGCTCGCTGGTCCAGTTCGCTGGTGAGTCTGCCTGTGTGACAGCTCACCAGCGATCTGAACGATGTTGTTAGCGATCACGCGTGCATGTAATCGCTAACAGCATCGTTCATTAAACTGAAGCGTGTGACGCGGCCTTTAGACACCGGTTCGGACTAGTGCATGAAAAATTGGCTGATGTTTATCCAGAAACAGACATATTGTCATCCATTTGCTTTATATGTGTCTTCCATATACTGCCTTTCAAGATGTCATATTTAAACATCAACAAATGAAATGAGCATGATCAAATACAGTTTCCTATGTTAAATATTGCAATGTATCCATAAAAACTGGATGCAGTACAGACAATCTGGAATAAGCAAACCACATCTGAAATACATAAATTAAGCTTTTACCAAGGGAGATAAACATAGGTCTGTAACCAGAGGGATCATTTCTATCTCATTGATTAATCAGGATCTTTAGGTGCTTTCCAAAATCTTGGCTGAGCGACTGGCTCAGATCTTACCAAGACTTATGGTGGGTTTACACGTCTCGATATCGGCGTCCAACTCCGACCCAACTCTGACCAAAAGTCACGTGGTTCGTGAGTTGGACCCGATATCGTACCTGCGTTGTACTGTTTGAACGTACAACGCGATGCAGGAACGATGGCAAAACGATATCGGGGGTCGAATGAGCGTGCTATTCGACCGCCCGATATCGGATGCCGGTTGGAGCAGGATCGTCCTGTGTGACAGCCCAACTCCGATGTGTAGGGCAACGTCACACATTGACTCCAATGTTAACTGGTCGTTCCTGCGTCAGGGGGCGTAGACATCGTACGGACGTTGCATCCCGATATCAGGCTGTGTAAACCTCCGATGTGATGCAGGGAAAAGCGCGCACAAAAAGCGCACTCCCGCGTCGCTGGTTGCGATATCGGCCCGATATCGCAACGTGTAAACCCACCATTATATTAGGTCATAAAACGGGGTTCATTAACCTCTTCAGGACCCAGCCTATTTTGACCCTAAAGACCTTGGCATTTTTTGCAATTCTGACCAGTGTCCCTTTATGAGGTCATAACTCTGGAACGCTTCAACCGATCCTAGCGATTCTGAGAATGTTTTTTCGTGACATATTGGGCTTCATGTTAGTTATTAAATTTAGGTCGATAATTTTTGCGTTTATTTGTGAAAAAATCAAAAATATGGCTAAAATTTTGAAAATTTTGAAAATTTTGCAATTTTCAAATTTTGAATTTTTTTTCTGCTAAACCAGAGAGTTATGTGACACAAAATAGTTAATAAATAACATTTCCCACATGTTTACTTCACTTCAGCACAATTTTGGAAAAAAAAATTTTTGTTATGAAGCCATAAGGGTTCAAAGTTCATGAGCAATTTTTCATTTATCCACCTAAAAATTTTTTTTTAGTGACCACATCACATTTGAAGTCCCTTTGAGGGGGGTACATGACAGAAAACACCCAAAAGTGACACCATTCCAAAAACTGCACCCCTCAAGCTACTCAAAAATACATTCAAGAAGATTATTAACCCTTCCAAGTGAGGAAACAAAAAATGTTCTTTTAGCCTCAATTTTTTCATTTTCACATGGGCAACAGGATAAAATGGATCCTAAAATGTGTTGGGCAATTTCTCCTGAGTATACCGATACCTCATATGTGGTCATAAACCACTGTTTGGGCGCACGGCAGGGCTCAGAAGGGAAGGAGCGCAATTTGACTTTTGGAGCTAATTTTCCATTCAAAAAGTGAAATTGCCTCCCTCCCTTCTGAGCCCTGCCGTGCTACCCAAACAGTGGTTTATGACTACATATGAGGTATCGGTGTACTCAGGAGAAATTGCAAACAAATTTTAGGATGCATTTTATCCTGTTGCCCTTATGAAAATGAAAGAATTGAGGCTAAAAGAAATTTTTTGTGAAAAAAAAGTACTTTTTCCATATTCCATATTCACAGATCAATTTGTAAAACACATAGGGGTTCAAAATGCACATTGTGCATCTAGATACATTCCTTGGGTGGTCTAGTTTCCAAAATGGTGTCACTTGTGGGGGAGCTCCAAAGTTTAGGCACACAGGGGTCACCAAAGCGACATGGTGTCCGCTAACAATTTGAATGGAAAATCAGCTCAAACTGTTAGCGACACCATGTCGCATTTGGAGAGTCCCTGTGTGCCTAAACATTGGGGCTCCCCCACAAGTGACCCCATTTTGGAAACTAACCCCCCAGGGAACATATCTAGATGCATAGTGAGAACTTTGAACCCAAGGTGTTTTGCAAGAAAAAGTACTTTTTTTTTCCACAAAATTTTTTTTTTCATTTTCATGGATTAATTTGTGAAGAAACTGGGGGTTCAATATGCTCACCACCCATCTAGATAAGTTCCCTGGGGGGTCTAGTTTCCAAAATAAGGTCACTTGTGGGGGAGCTCCAAATTTTAGGACACAGGGGCTCACCAAACGCGACATGGTGTCCGCTAACAACATGCTGGTGTAGCGCAGGCACAGCTTTCTTTGAGAAGTAGTGGCGACTGGACATCTGGTACTCGGGGCACTGCGACGGACATAATGTGTCAAAAATCCTCTGTATCCACCAGGGGAAAGGCAGCATTTCTGTAGCCAACAGCTTGTAGATGGTGAAATTCAACATCTTAGCTTCGTCATGGCTAGGAGGAAATTGGTCTTTTACTTGTCCACATCTGAGGGACCGAGGGCTGGCTGCTGTGCTGAGACGGGGTTGAGTAGGGTGATCCTTGGCAAACTGCTGGTCTGTGAGGGTGGCGGAGATATTATGTTGCCTTCATCCAAAGGTGGTGCTCTCGATGTCGGAGACCGCTCAATGCTAGCAGGTGTTTCCACTTCCAAAAGAACTGATGACCTGCCAATCACACTGGCTGTTCCGGGTAAAGAGGAGGAAGGTCTGCGTCCAAAAGCATGTGTGATTGCTGTCCCCACATCACAGAGGATGAAGAGGCCGCGGATGCGCTTGATGGGCCAGACGGTGGTTGGCCCGGCCCACTGGGCCAACTGTAGCACAGTGAGTTTCCCATGCGACTTATGCTTCATATCCATGTGACGGTTCATGCATGAAGTACTCAAACTATTGATTTTTTGGCCTCTACTTAGATTTTGGTGACAAATCTTACAGATAATATGGGGAGACTATAGGCTTGTGGATTTTTTAATGTGCTGCATAAAGGTTACCTCACCAACCATTTTAAGCTTGCAACTCTGGGGCAATTGATGCCACTTAAGTGGTGTCTGTGCCCAAATTTTTGGAAAAAATGGAGACTCTTGTTGGAGTCCCCTTGCTGTGTTTTACATGGTTTTAGAAGGGCATGACCTGCCTATATCTGTGTCTCCTCCTCCTTTTACTCGTCCAGATCTTTTCTTTTCGCATTTTTATATGTACTTGTCACTTTTCTATGTGTTTGTTGTGTCTTTTGGGTAGTTTGTCATTTTTGGACACCTTAGAAGGTGTTTTCTATGTGTTTTCTATGTGTTTGAATGTGTTTGCTTTTGCCTGCCATTGTTTTCAAAGGTGTTCGACGAACATTCGACAACCACTCCCCCGTATTTGACGAATCAAGTCGAATTTGAACACTAGGGTGGTGGCTCATCTCTAGTAGTGACTTAACTTTATAGCCCTAAAACCTGCTGGTTGGTCCTCTTCAACTACAGAGATAAGAAAAATGTTGCACAAAATTAGTATGTAGGAGTGTGAACTGCGATGGCATTGGGGGGCATTAGGAGCAGGGCCGTATTTGGAGTTCCTGCTGCCCTAGGCACTGTCAGCGGTGGGCCCCCCCCTGTCATAGACCTCCCTATTGCGGCCCCGCCCCCACATCCCCCCTGTTCTCCCCAAGTTTTATGTAGCTTCTCCCCCATACTTGCAGCTTCTCCCTCCGCATTCGATGTAGCACATATACAAGGTTTGTAGGTTTGTCCAACCACACTACAGGACATATTGATGGAATGTTTACATTGTGAGCCCCAATGGGGACAGTGTTGATGATGTATGTAAAGTGCTGTGGAGTTCATAGTTTACTGTAAGTGCAAAAAATATTATTCTTAATGTTATGTCACAATCCCAGGATCTGAGGACCTTCTATTTCGAGGTCAGGGGCTCTCTGATGCCATATTGCTGCCTGTCTCGCTGTCTTCCCCTTTTGATCCTGTAGTGCGGTGGACAAGAGAGCATTAACTGGTTAATAACAAGAAGTATGGAGTGTACTAACTGAGCCATACACCCTCCCCATACCATGTCCAGCAGACATTGTAGGACTACATGCGTGATTTTATATTGCAGTCGGACCAATGTTAATGAATGTCTGAGAGCACAGACGAGTGTCAGACGATTTTTTCTCAGCCAGATTCAGGATGAGAAAAAAGTCGCAACATGCTGCGAGTCTGCGATTCACGCGCGAGACTCGCTAATGCAAGTCTACGGGTCCGACAAAATCACAGACCGTATGCTGACAGCACTCGGACCATCCGAGAGGAATCCGTTTTTTTCACTGATACAGTATCATTTTGGAGCTCAGACAACTGTAAAATATTCCTGTAAATGATTAGACAGCAAATAGCTTCTGAGAGAAAAACAGATTGCACACGGATGTGATCTGAGAATCTGAGAAAAATGTCAGACACTCGCACAGCACTTGCCTGCCAAACAGAGCAAAAAAACAGATGACTGTACCCAATTTGTTATAAATCTTAGGAGTCAAAGTCGGTCCATTTTCTACTGACTCCAACTCTAACTCCACCAAAACAGAACAGAGGGGTACACTGAGCCCCAGAGTAACCCCTCCACTGCCAGGTACCACACAGAGGGGTACACTGAGCCCAGAGTAACCCCTCCACTGCCAGGTACCACACAGAGGAGTACACCGAGCCCAGAGTAACCCTCCACTGCCAGGTACCACACAGAGGGGTACACCGAGCCCCAGAGTAACCCCTTCACTGCCAGATACCACACAGAGGGGTACACTGAGCCCCAGAGTAACCCCTCCACTGCCAGGTACCACACAGAGGGGTACACTGAACCCCAGAGTAACCCCTCCACTGCCAGGTACCACACAGAGGGGTACACTGAGCCCCAGAGTAACCCCTCCACTGCCAGGTACCACACAGAGGAGTACACTGAGCCGCAGAGTAACCCCTCCACTGCTAGGTAGCACACAGAGGGGTACACTGAGCCCCAGAGTAACCCCTCCACTGCCAGGTACCACACAGAGGGGTACACTGAGCCCCAGAGTAACCCCTCCACTGCCAGGTACCACACAGAGGGGTACACCAAGCCCCAGAGTAACCCCTCCACTGCCAGGTACCACACAGAGGGGTACAGCAAGACCCAGAGTAACCCCTCCACTGCCAGGTACCACACAGAGGGGTACACTGAGCCCCAGAGTAACCCCTCCACTTCCAGGTACCACACAGAGGAGTACACCGAGCCCCAGAGTAACCCTCCACTGCCAGGTACCACACAGAGGGGTACACTGAGCCCCAGAGTAACCCCTCCACTGCCAGGTACCACACAGAGGAGTACACTGAGCCGCAGAGTAACCCCTCCGCTGCCAGGTAGCACACAGAGAGGTACACTGAGCCCCAGAGTAACCCCTCCACTGCCAGGTACCACACAGAGGGGTACACTGAGCCCCAGAGTAACCCCTCCACTGCCAGGTACCACACAGAGGGGTACACCAAGCCCCAGAGTAACCCTCCACTGCCAGGTACCACACAGAGGGGTACACCAAGACCCAGAGTAACCCCTCCACTGCCAGGTACCACACAGAGGGGTACACTGAGCCCCAGAGTAACCCCTCCACTTCCAGGTACCACACAGAGGAGTACACCGAGCCCCAGAGTAACCCCTCCACTGCCAGGTACCACACAGAGGGGTACACCAAGCCCCAGAGTAACCCCTCCACTGCCAGGTACCACACAGAGGGGTACACTGAACCCCACAGTAACCCCTCCACTGCCAGGTACCACACAGAGGAGTACACTGAGCCCCAGAGTAACCCCTCCACTGCCAGGTACCACACAGAGGGGTACACTGAGCCCCAGAGTAACCCCTCCACTGCCAGGTACCACACAGAGGGGTACACCGATCCCCAGAGTAACCCCTTCACTGCCAGGTACCACACAGAGGGGTACACCAAGCCCCAGAGTAACCCCTCCACTACCAGGCACATGACACAGAGGGGTACACCAGCTTAGCACATCCCAGCCCCCCATCTCTCATGCACATCCCAGCACCCCTGTCTCCCATGCACATCCCAGCACCACACCCTGCCTGCCATCCACATCCCAGCACCACCTGCCATCTCCCATGCACATCCCAGCACTCGCCCTGCCATGCACACATCCCAGCACCCCCGTCTCCCATGCACATCCATCCCAACACCCCCTATCTCCCATGCACATCCATCCCAGTACCCCCTGTCTCCCATGCACATCCAATCATCCCAGTACCCTTCATCTCCCATGCACATCCCAGCACTCCCCCTGCCATGCACATCCCAGCAGTCTCCCTGCCATGCACATCCCAGCACCCCCCATGCCATGCATGTCCTAGCACTCCCCACGTCCACCATGCACATCCGATCCCAGCACCCCATCTCCATGCACATCCTTCCTTGCAACCCCTCCTCTGCCTGCCATGCACATCCCAGCACCACTCCTGCTATGCACATCCCAGCACCCTCCCTGCAATGAACATCCATCCCAGCACCATCATCCCCCCCTGCCTGCCATGCATATCCCATCACCCTCCTGCCTGCTATGCATATCCCATCACCCCCCCCCCCCCCCCCCGCCTGCCATGCATATCCCATCACCCCCCCTGCCTGCCATGCACATCCCAACACCCCCCCTTCCTGCCATGCACATCCCATCACCCCCCCTTCCTGCCATGCACAGCCCATCACCCCCCTTCCTGCCATGCACATCTTATCACCCCCTTCCTGCCATGCGCATCCCATCACCCCCCCTTCCTGCCATGCACATCCCATCACCCCCCCTTCCTGCCATGCACATCCCATCACCCCCTCTGCCTGCCATGTATATCCAATCACCCCCCCTGCCATGCATATCCCATCACCCCCCCTGCCTGTCATGCATATCCCAACACCCTCCCCTGCCATGCATATCCCATCACCCCCCTGCCTGCCATGCACATCCCATCACCCCCCCTGCCATGCATATCCCATCACCCCCCTGCCTGTCATGCATATCCCATCATCCCCCCTGCCTGCCATGCATATCCCATCATCCCCCCTGCCTGCCATGCATATCCCATCACCCCCCTGCCTGCCATGCATATCCCATCACCCCCCTGCCTGCCATGCATATCCCATCACCACCCCTGCCTGCCATGCATATCCCATCATCCCCCCCTGTCTGCTATGCATATCCCATCCCCCCCGCCTGCCATGCATATCCCATCACCCCCACCTGCCATGCATATCCCATCACCCCCCCGCCTGCCTGCCATGCATATCCCATCACCCCCCGCCTGCCATGCATATCCCATCATCCCCCCTCCCTGCCATGCATATCCCATCATCCCCCCCACCTGCCATGCATATCCCATCACCCCCCCTGCCTGCCATGCATATCCCATCACCCCCCCACCTGCCATGCATGTCCCATTACCCCTCCTGTCTGCCATGCACATTCCATCACCCCCCATGCACTGTGATGCACATCCCAGCACTCCCCCTGCCATGTGCATCTCACAGTGCACCTCACATTGCACACAAAACCCAGGGATTGCATCCCTGCAGGGCTGCACTGTGCACATCCCTCAACCCTGCCTCACTTGACTGTGCTGCACTGTGCACAGCACATTGCACACAGGGCCCAGGGATTGCATCCCTGCAGGACCGCACTGTGCACATCCCTCGATCCTGCCTCACTTGACTGTGCTGCACTGTGCACAGCACAGCAGCACAGACATCCACATATCCCGCTGATGTGATGAGCGATGAGCTGCTTGGTCCTCCGCGGTCCTCCTCTCAGCAGTGCCTCCCTTGCTCCAGCGCTGACAGTGCAGGATCCTTCCTGAGCTGAGAGTCCCAGACCGCAGGCCGCAGCAGCCGGAAGACTGAGGTGGGTGGGCGGCAGACGGAGGTGGGCTGAGCCTATTCCCTCCCATCCCTGGACCAAAGGAAAGCATTTTTTAAAAATTAAAAAAACCTTGCTCAGATGCCGCCCTCCTCGCATTCTGGCGCCCTAGGCACGTGCCTACGGGTGCCTAGTGGCAAATACGGCCCTGATTAGGAGCCCCCAGTCTTCCTGACTGGGCTGAAATCATACACAGCTCAAGAAGCCCCGTACGGAGAGGAGCTTGAGGAGACATAGGGTAAGGGAAAGGCAGGAGGAGGGGCTGCTGAGAGAGACTCATAGAGAGGTGAACAGACTGGACTCTGAGAAGGTTGCAATATCTCTGCAAGCGCCTCTGAAAAAGCTGTTGGTCTCTTGCCCTGATAAGAACTGTGTCACTTGCCTTGGTACAAGAGCAGTGTATGTGAGAGCTATGTGACTATAGAGCATTGAGGAGTTCTTGCAGTGCTGAGCCAGGTACACCACGTGGTTAGTAGCTGGAAAGTTACAGAGGACATTTTGCCTGTGAGAAATAAAGCTGCCTGCTATAGAGACTGTGAGTATCTGTTGGAGGAGAGACGGGTTTCTGGGTACCCATACCGAGGGGATCCTAACCAGCCATGGTGATGTGTGCTTCCTGGCATGTGAGCTGGACATCAGCCTACAAGACGCAGATCCTGGTTCATTCGAATGGTGTTTTCTTCTTATGGCACCAAAGATTTTGGGGACTGGCTACAGCCAATGTGAATCACAGGCCTGTGTAAGTTTCCTTCAGAGTTAATGGTACCGTAGTTTTAAGATATCCGGGTATCCTCAGGTTAAATGTATAAATTCACTGCTGTAGGTTTATACTTTTTTATTGTTAGTTGTAATACGTTTATACTCGGTGTGCCATCTCAGAGGTTCATATAGAAAGCCCTCACCTGATTTACGTATTTTTTTTCAGTTAGTTAAATGTATGCTTTGATTGGTCTAGTGAGTAGAACATTTGCTCCTGTTTTCAAGTGTAACGCACATAACCTGGGAACTCTGAGGTGGGCATATTGATGTCGGCTAATGGTGAGTGTGTAACTAATAGAGATTGTGTCTGAGACTGAGTGGAAAGTGTTTCATTTTAACCTTAATCTTTTGACAAATTATTTCTTAGTAAAGAAACTGTTGTTTACTCCTGCCTCTGTCTCGGTCTGTGACCCACTGAATCTTCTTTGGACCTCCGGTCATTACAAGAATTTGATATTTCTTAAGGCCACTTTACACGTCACAATATCGTTACGATATTGTATACAACCTCACGGGAGCGCGCACGTTTTTGGCACTTGTCCAAGATCGCAAAGATGTTACACAGGGAGATATCGGCCGGCAACGCAACTACGATGTTGTACGTCCCTTTTTCACACTGTGTACGAGCAACTCAGGGAACGACCAATTAACATTGGAGTGAATAGAGGAAGTTGCGTTCTCACACAGCACGATCCTCCCAGATCATCAAGCCAATATTGCAAGGTTGAAGAGCATGCACAATCCAAAAACGATATCGTAGTTGCATCGTTTTTGAGTCGCACTGTCCATTTACACGACACGACGCACAAATGATATCAATTGCAACGTCCGTAGCACGTGACTTTTTATCATAGTTGCGTTGCGATGTCGCAACATGTAAAGCGGCCTTTACACTGAATGTTGCCTTGCTATGTACATATTTTCAACCATTGATTTCTTTGCTTTAGTGTATGTGAAAAAATGAAGCAAACCTTGATTGGATCAGCTGGATAAAAACATTTGTGCAAGTCTGTGTTTTACAAGGAATATCCACTAAACTCTGAACCTTCACCTCCCCAGGAAGGAATGCAGAGATACAATCCAAAAATATAGTGAGATTTGAACAGGTTCCTCCACCAGGTTTTGTTGATCTAATACTATTATTTCTTTATTAATCAAAAACTATTCAGAGTAACAAATGAGTCCGAGTAGAGAAGATCTGGAAAGGGGGCATTTTTTTACCAGCCTGTTCCTTCGAATTCTGCAGGAAACAGGAAGTTTTATATCCATTTTATCCTTTTTAAAAGCTGGCTGATATTTATAGATTTACTCGTACTCTTATCCTTGATTCCTGATCCTTCTATGCACAATACTTTTACTTTTCCATGCAATTTAAAAAAAAAATGATTGAAGTGTGACTGTTGAAGAGGCAATGTCCTGCTGTTTTCTCATTAACAACCCACTGAATATGACGTACCTCATGCCTTTTTGGGCATTAGTCATATGTTATGAATATGTAAGTGGTCGTTAACAAAAGATCCTGTTGTATCATTTCAATCAGTCATTCTAGTAACAGTGCTTAGAGAGACATGTAATACAAGGTCAGGTGGAGATGCAACAACCAGCATCTAGTTACACAATAGCTGAAGTGAGACTACACAACCTTGGCAAAGCTCCAAGTAGAGATTGAGCGGACGTTTACATGACTCTAAGGGTACCGTCACACACAAGAGATATATTGCATGCAACTCACTGGTTGCAGTGAAATCATGGACACATTGTTCTATTTTGTGGCTGTGTACAAATGTAATAATGTGTCCATGATTTCACTGCATCCAGTGAGTTGCATGAAATATATCTCTGTGTGTGACAGTACCCTTTTCCATCAATAAATTTTTATTGAAAATTTTCTCAAAAACAGAACTTTACATCACAAACATCGATACACGGGTACACTGATATAGTCGACAAAACATTCCATTCGACATGAGTTAAGTCCCAGTGGACCTATCAAATATAAAATGTACAACAACGTAGGCATTATAAGGGGGTGTAAGGGAAGGGGGAGAGGGCGCATAAAAGGGGGGGTAAGGAAAGGCCACGAGGATGGAGAGTTGGAGTGAGAGAGAGGGTAGTAGAGGGGGCCCAGAGACGAAGAGAATGAAAGAACGTGGGGATGGAGATAGGGGGAAGGGAGGGGGAAGGAAGGGGAAGTACCCTTTTGAAGGCAACCAGTGCCTCCAGCGACCCAATGTGGTCCCACACTATGGGAGAGGGACCGCCAGTGGATGAGCAGCCCATAAGGCCCATGCTTCGTGCACGTACCGCCTCGGAGCAGAGTCTATTGCTAGGGCATGTTCATATGTGAAGATCACATTGAGATGGGAAGGGAGGTCACTCATCGCAGGAGGGGAAACAGCTTTCCACTTCGACGCAATACATTGTCGTGCTGCTATTAGGATATACGTAGCTAGGTGACGCTGCACCGGAGGGAGACCCTCCAATCCCAGATGTAGGACTGCCGCTTGAGGAGACAGGGGAATTTTCACCTCCATGATCGAGGACATCAGAGCCTCCACTATTGTCCAAAACTGAGCGACTTTTGGACAGGACCACCAAATATGAGCCAGCGTCCCTTTCTGACCACAAAGCCTCCAACACAAAGGCGAGAGAGTGTGGTTGTAATGTGCGATTACTGACGGTGGCGTATACCATCGTAGATGGATTTTTTTCAGTTGCTCCAGACCGCTCCCACCCATTCTTCCTCATCCGCCGTAAAGCCCAACTCCTCCTGCCACTTAGTCCTGTATGAAGGGGTCGAGCCAAGCCCTTCCTCAAGAAATGCGTTATAAAGTGCCGAGAGGCCCTTGCGGCATACTGGAGGAGACAGCAGGAAAGAGCGCAGGGGGGAGGGAGGGAGAGAGCCAATGACAAGCCAACGTCCCGCGCAGTGAGGAAGTGTGTCACCTGACATAATTGAAAGTAGATATGCGCTAAGTGTGGGTATTTCTCGACTAGAGCGTGCAGTGTCACAATCCCAGAGCCAGTGGTGATGTTCTCAAGTGACACCAAACCCCCATCAATCCAGTCAGTAATCCGCAATGACGGGATATGTAGCAAAAGGGCCCTCACGGAGATCTCACGGGGCGGAAGCCTGGTCCACGCCCGGGGGGTATGTTTCCATACATGCAACAGTGCTTTCATTGTTGCCAAGCTTTGAGGGCACCGCACCGGCGCCAAGGATTCCGCCTCGAGGAGCTCACGTAGAGTGCCATGTCCCATCATACTAGACTCCAAGTGGTACCACCCCAAGTCCGACGTGCCAGCCACCACACCTTACTAGTCTCCAAAATGGAGGCCTTGTAGAAGGAAGACAGGTCCGGGACTCCCATACCACCCCCCCCCCGCAAGCCCAGACACATCACCTTCCTTTGAACCCTTTGTCGCTTGGAGGCCCATATGAATCTATTGGTCTGAGACTGAAGTTGCCCCAATATTCTGTGAGTAAACAAGAGCGGGACACATCGGAACAGGTAGAGAAAACGCGGCAGCCACATCATTCGGAATGTCTGAGTCCTCGCCATCCATGATAGTGGGGAGTTCATTTGAGCATCTGATGCCTGTCTAAGGGCGGACAGAATGGGATCTACATTACATCGTATCATCTCTGAGGAAGGACACAGGGTAATTCCCAGGTACGGAATGCCACCCGGAACCCACTTGAATGGCAAGGAGTCAGACAATTCCTGTATCACCCCGTCATGGACATGAACCGGGAAGACCAGAGACTTTGCCGCGTTAAGCTTGTAGTAAGAGACCCTGGCAAACGAGAGGAGACGATCCAAAATCACTGAGAGAGACACAGCGGGTTGCACGCATGAGACGATAATATCATCCGAATACAATCCCACCATGTGATTTCTCCCCCCAACACAGATCCCCTTTATTTCTGAGTCCGCTCGAAGCTTCGCAGCGAGAGGCTCCACCGAAAGGGCGTAAATCAGGGGAGAGAGGGGGCAGCCCTGTCTCGTCCCGTTGGTTATTTTAAATGGGTCAGAGAGGAACCCCGAGGAGAAGACCCTGGCGGTAGGATGGGTGTATAGTCCCATGATTGAGGAAAGTATAGGACCAGAGAAGCCAAACCTCTCCAGAACCCCCTTGAGGTATCCCCAGTGCACCCTGTCAAAGGCCTTCTCGGCGTCCAGAGACAGGAATGCACTGGGGACCCCCCCGTCTCTCCGCCCATTCAATCAGGTTAATCATCCTCGCCTGTCTGTGAGCCACAAAACCCACCTGGTCCGGATGGACCAGCTGGGGGATCACCTCAACCAGCCGCATCGCCAGAAGCTTGGAGTAGATTTTTAGATCTGTGTTGAGAAGAGAAATTGGGCGATAACTCTCAGGGAGCTCCGGGTTCTTTCCCGGTTTGGGTATTGTCGTCACAGTGGCTTCTAGAGCCTCAGCCGAATAGTGCCCCCTTCCCTCCAAGTGTTGTATATTCTAAGGAGAAACGGTGCCAAGGTGTTTCCGAATGCCCTGTAGTACTCATTTACAAAGCCGTCGGGGCCTGGGGCCGTGCCCGACTTCAGCGAGGCAATAACCCGCAGAATCTCCGCAGAGGAGAACGGGCGGTTTAATTTTTCCAGGACATCCGGAGAGACCCTGGGAAGCTCCACCGAATCCAAGAAGTCCCGTATGCCAGAAACCGTCGGCTGAGGGGTTGCCGTGTCACCAGAAAGGTTATATAGGCGTCTATAATAGAGGCAAACACCTCCACCATCTGTCGAGGGTCTCTGATTTCCGCCCCCCGAGAATCCCGCATGAAGGTGATCATGGACTGAAGAGACCTGGTCTTCAGTCTCCTGGCCAGAAGTTTGCCTGCCCTATCACCCATGGCGTAATAGGGGTTTTGAGTTTCTGCAACCCTGTCTCATATTGGCGAAGCAAGAGCAACCGGAGCTGCGAGCGGGCCTTGTTGATCTCAGCCAGCAAGGCCGGGGTAGGAGAGGCTTTGTTTTGCAATTCTAGTGTCTGGATCTTCGCTATGTATTCCCTTCTCTGGGAGTCACTTATCCTCTTTCTGCGAGCAGCCGTCCTAAGAAGGAGACCGCGTAATTCTGCCTTGTGAGAGGCCCACAAGACATTTTCCGAGACATCCCCAGTGTCATTTTCCTGGAAGAATCGCCTAATGTCCACTTCTGTCTCAGCTAGGATCCGTTGATCTATCAGTAAGTCCGGGGAGAGTCGCCACCTCCTAGGTCTGCCACCCCCGTCACCAAGCGCCACCTCCAACGACACCGGCGCATGGTCAGACCATGTGATTGTCCCCACCTCGCCCCCCTACAATCTGAGAGGGACAGGTCGTCTACCAGGAAGAAATCAATCCTGGAGTACGACCCATGCAGGCCAGAGTGGAACGAGTAGTCCCTCTCCCCTGCATGGAGGTAACGCCAGATGTCGTGGAGGCGACGCTCCCTGCATAGAGGAAGCAGATCTCTCTGTTTACGCTTCACCGAGGCCGAGGAGTCCAATCTTGCCTCCATGACCGCGTTGAAATCACCGCAAATGATGAGTCTGCCGTCGCCCTCCTCCTTCAATTTTCCCAAAAGTGATCTTAAAAACCGGAGTTGTCCTCCATTAGGGGCATATACTGTCGCTAAAATGTATGGCACGCCTGCAATCTCACAATTGACAATGAGGAAGCGCCCCGCTGGGTCTGCAACAACTCGTCTCAGCTGGAACTGAAGGGAGGAACTCGTCATTATGCAGACCCCTGCCTTCTTCGCCGTACTGTTGGCAAAGAAAATGTTAGGGTATCTTGGATTGTGAAGTCTGTGATTGTCTCCCTCCAATAAATGCGTCTCCTGCAGACACGCCACCTCAGCCCGCGACTGAGCGACCTCCCTCCATAGAAAAGACCTCTTCGCTGGGGAGTTCAGTCCCCGTACATTGAGGGACAAGATCTTAAAGTCATGGCGTTACGATGTAAGGGTGCCCCCCCTCCTAAGGGAAAAAGTAGCAAGTCCTAAGGATGAGAAGGAAAGGCAAATAGGATAAGGGTGGAAAGAAGGGGGAAGAAAAAAGGTAAAGTAGGGAGAGGAAAGACTGCAAGGAGGAAAGGAAGGCGAATATGGGTTTAGAAGAATAAAAAAATAAAACACAATAATGTAAACAGTTTAAAGCTCAGATATTTTTGAGCTACTAGGGGCGAGCATGGGCAGCAAGACTACCCCTTAGGGAGAAAAAGTTCAGCTCTCCCAACACTAATTGGGAGAAAAAGGGAGCGTCACACCCACCTCTACATAATCCAGACCTTTAGACAGGCCCAGAGGTATCCAGGTGTAAGAAGGATACAATGAGCTCCTTAGCAGGCGACCTCCAACAGAGCCTGCGCCATCAGACTCCAGCGTCACCAGAGCCAGAGCAGTCTCCTGAACGTTGCCGATCACTGTCCTTATTGCGATCACTGTCTTTATTGCGAGGCGATTCGGAGTGGCGGGGCAGCCTCCAGTCCGCCAGAGCGTGCTTCAGTTTGGTGGGAGACAGGAACGTATGGCGAGATCCTTTGTATCGGAAAATTACACTAACAGGGGTGCCCCAAGTGTATTGTATGCCGCTGGAGCGTAGAATCCTGCAGTACGGTGCGAAGTCCCGACGCCTGGCTAATGTGCCAGGTGAAAGATCTGGGAAGATCGCCCATGAGGAGTAGGGAGCAGTCGATAAAGGTTTGTCCCGTAGAGAGCGCAGAAGCGAGTCTCTGGTTGAGGGCACCATCAGAGTCACAAGGACATCTCTCGGGAGGTCTTGATTTATCCGCTGGGATCTAGGTAGACGGAATGCCTTAGTGATTCGCAAGTCTGACGCTTCCGCGTCGGGGAGGACCAGTGAAAGGAACGGAGGGATCAGCGACATCAGATCTTCCCCCGAGTCAGCGTCCTCCATTCCCCTGATCTTAAAGTTGCATCTGCGTTGTTTGTCATCGAGCACCCACATTGACGTTTTCAGCGAATTCACCTCGGCTACAACATGTTGATAGTTGTCCGCCAGCTCGTTGTGTGCTAATGCAAATTCCCCCATTTTCAACTCCAGGTGCCCCATACGCGCTCCCATTGTTGCCATATCAGCTCGCAGGTCCCCAATGATACCTTTGAGATCCTCCTGGATGGACTGACGGAGAGAATCCAGCATGCCCCTTAGGCATCGTTGTGTAACCGGAGGGGAGTCATCCCCATGCATCTCCCGGTGGCTTTGTCCCTGCTCCCATGGTGAGCGGCAGGGAGGGGAGGCTTGAGAAGGTGCAGGCGCCATTTTGGAGCCATCTGAAGCCGCACGATCCGGCGGGAAAAAATCCGTCAGCCTTTGAGACATGCTGCGGGTCCGGGAGCCACCTCGGGGCATTTCCAGCCGTTAGCAGAGTGAGGACTAGCTCCGGGAAGCGGAATCTGGAACCGGTTAGTGCCGTTTAAGCTCTGCAAGAGGGCGCCGGGCCGGAGCTCACAAGTTATGTGTCCGACATGTACAGCGTCCGGACACGCCCCCTGTGTGACAGTACCCTAAGGGTACCTTTACAGGTCGCAACATTGCATGCAATTTCACTTGCAACTTACTGGTTGCAGTGAAATCATGGACAAATTGTTACATTTGTACACGGCAACAAAATGGAACAATGTGTCCATGATTTCACTGCAACCAGTAAGTTGCAAGTGAAATTGCATGCAATGTTGCAACGTGTAAAGGTACCCTAACTCTCTGAGGAGTGTAAACTCATCTTATAGCTTATTTGAAACTCCACCAATATTACACCCACACCTCTGTTAGTTAATGTGATAACTTCACAGCTTGACATTAAAGGGGTTGTTCAGGGTTAGAAAATCTTGACTGCTTTCTTTCACAAACATTGCTACCCCAGATCATGTGGTGTGCAAGATATTGCAGTTGAAATCTATACACGTCAATAAGGTTGAGTTGCAATGACAGACGCAACTCCTGTTCAGGGGTGGCATAGTTTCTGAAATAAAGCTGCCATATTCTTCTAATCCTGGACAACTCCATTAAGGGAATCTGTTGGCAGTGGATTATTCAGGATACTCTCCAAGTGTGTGACAACAGAGCATCTTTATTCACCAACAAACAGGAATAAATAAGATTAATAGATCAGGAATAAACATATCTTATGTGTCTCAGTCTCTGTGCAGCATCCACAGCAGCTCTTCTTACATACACAGACACAGGAAACTAGATACAGTCACATGCTCTTCCTGTGTGAGCCTCTGAGAGTTTTTTTATTCTAACTTTATCTACAACATGTAAACCTAGTAACTAAACACTTATATACAGAAATGGAGTTGTTGCACTAAACATATTCAAAGACCCCCACTCAACAGCAACTTATCTTGTCCGTCCCACTGCAGTTCTGAAGTCCACAAACTTGGCTCTTGATAATAGCTTTGTCATACATCAGCTATCATCTTGTCAGTCTTGAAATAAGCAAACTTGAGTACACCACGTTCCACTAAGTCATGTAAGTGGTGATGTTTTACATCAATGTGCTTAGTCCTTGCACTAATCTTCTCACTGCTGACAAGTTTAATACATCCTTGGTTATCCTCATAGATAATTGTTGGCTGAACTAGTGGCTTGCCGAAATCTTCCAAAAGTTGTTTCAACCAAATTACTTCTTGACTTGCATAAGCAGCATATATTCTGCTTCTGTAGATGACAGTG
This sequence comes from Allobates femoralis, assembly GCA_033576535.1. Classification (NCBI taxonomy): domain Eukaryota; kingdom Metazoa; phylum Chordata; class Amphibia; order Anura; family Aromobatidae; genus Allobates; species Allobates femoralis. The sequence continues at coordinate 685,936,613 of JARQOC010000003.1, read as the reverse complement.
TGACTGACACTTGTTTTCTGCTGGACCAAGAAATTGAATTTTCTCCTAACTTGAACAAGTAACCACTTGTTGATTTCTGATCACTTGAATCTCCAGTCCAATCTGCATCCACATAACCTGTGAGAGTGAGATCTCCTGATGCAGATATCTTAAGATTTAGCCTTTGAGTTTCTTCAAGATATTGTAGAATTCCCTTAATTGCATTCCAATCTCTTTGGCGTGGCTTGCTTACATGTCTGCAGAGCATTCTGACTGTGGCTGTGATATCTGGATGAGTTGTCGTTGCTATGCACAGAAGCGCCCCCACTGCTTGTTTGTAACTCTCATTGCTGGGTAGCAGATCTTCTTCTCCTTCCAACTTTAAAAGGAACCTGTCACCAGGTTTTTGCCATTCCATCTGAGAACCGCATAATGTAGAAATACAGACCCTGATTCCAGTGATGTGTCATTTACTGAGCTACTTGCTATAATTTTGATAAAATTAGTGTTTTTTCTGTTGCAGATTTAGCAGTCTGTGAATATGCCAGACTACCTGGCAGCAGGCCAATGAGACTGCTAATGATAATCTCCAGCCCGATCAAACAGTGATGTTATCAAAACTACACTGAGCAGCTGAGTAAGTGACACATCGCTGGAATCAGGATCTCGGGTCCTATATTATTTCATTCTCAGATTAGGTTGCAAAAACCTGGTGACAGGTTCCCTTTACGTAGAACTGATCCATTGGTGTTAATGCACCTTTGGCTTCTGACAGCTTTTTTCCTTGCTGTAGCTCCATAAGCTCCCATGTCTGGAGTTGGTGAAGGAACTCCATCTCTTCATTAGCGGCATTTATCCACTTCTACTTCTCGTGGACAGGCAGTTTTTGCATTTCTTGCCATTACTGTGGCTCTGGTTCAGGAAGTGTTCTGACCATGTAAGAAAGGCATCTAGCTGGCATACCTTTGTTTGGTCTTTCTGATCTCGTGACTGGAGGTTGACTTGCTTCGTGTGTTTCTTCTTTGGTGGCTTCAGAGCTTATGCAGACTTCAGTGTTTTCCTTTTCAGTGTCTGGGTTTGGTGACTGAGATCCTTGTACTTGTATCTTAGGTTGAATAACTGGTGTAACTTCATGGAATTTGAGCGATACAGAGTTTTCATCAATCACTACATTTCTGCTGTCACAGTAGTAAAATTTGGACCTTCATTCACTAAGAGAATCTAAACATATGAAGACACACACCTCTTAATGAATCAGCAGTATCCGACAAGTTACATGCACCTCTCCACAAATCTTCCTCCTTCTACACTATAGTAAGACTTGTGGCATAAGCCATGTTGCAACTCATCATGAATAAGACAGACTGTGGCCCTATTCCCAACGTACCACCCCAGCTTTACCTTTTTTGGCAGAGCTGGGCAAAACTTGTGTGAAAAATGCCAAAAGCAGCAACATTTTTGTACAATCTCATGTTGTGCTAAAATCTTGCAATTTATCAATGAGTTTTATGCCAGAAATCTGACAAAACCATTTTGATGAATCAAGGCCTTCGTTTCCCGACAAAACAAAATCTTGAAAACTATGGCTGAATTTACACATCAGTGTTTTGTAGTTTGTGTATGGACCACTATGTACAGAGTGGCTGTGGGTCTCTTGACCCAAACCTGACAGTCTTATAGGCCTATGCGAGAATGTTGTCAAGCTTGGGAGGTAAGGGAATTAGGTAACAGGTAGGTGAATTTGGAAAAAGGGGGTCAGGGGAGCCTAATCTGACCCTGATGCTGTGGTCCCTGGCTTGCCCTAATCTTGGAGGTTCCTCTGATGGTGAGGAGTTCCGAGCCGCCACCCTGTACCCTAAAACTCCACCTACCTCCACCCACGGGTCAGGAATCACAGCTTCTCCCCAGGAAAGACTTTAGCCCAGCAGCTAAGCATCAGCATAGCACCAAGACCTAGAGCAAATAGCTATCAGCAGCACCTGAGGAGGGGATTACAGGTGAGTCACACATTAACCCCTCAACCAGCAATTGAACATAATAGTGACTGCAGTTCTGGAGCACAACACAGGAGGCAAGGACCTTACAACTATCAACCATGCAGCTCTAAAGACAAACAACATACACAGCAGCATCCAGCAATGTCAGCCGCCTTCTAAGCACGTGACAGATGTTGAATTCAGGTCAGGAGACCCACAGCCATTCTGCTCATTGCGTTCCATATACAAACCACTAAACAGAGATGTTGGAATCCAACCAAATGATATAACTTACAACCCTTTTCAAAGTCAAATCAGCATTCAGCCAATTGCTTCATTTCCAACTTTTCACAACTGGGGACACGAAGCTGATGTCAAATGAATGGTTGCCCATATAATTCATGTATGAGTCCGCCAGAGGAGGAGGTACTCTTGGTCACTAAACTTTTTTTCTAGCTCATAGAGAAGCTTTCCATTTGCGGATTGTTTAACCATCATGTAGGAAGAGAATGTCTTTGTTTTGAATATTTGGGGGAACACTAATTAAATATGATGGGTAGGGGACTAAATTGAGAAATAATCAAAGTTGTCACTCATAAAAATGTTTTATCAGCTATACGACAAGAAAAAAATCAGTTGCACAATCTTAACAATATTAGTACATTATGGAAGATTGTGAAATTGCAAATCATTACCAGGGCTTGCAGAAAAATACCTTCAGGTAAACTGGATAATGTTCCATTTTTATTTTGCTATAATATAATAATTAACAGACCATAAAACTAATTTCCACATATATTACTCCTTTATGGGTTGAATTGTATATTTGAAACACTTTGACCAGGGGATGTTAAAGTTGAATGATATCATTGTATTTGGGCCACTCAAAGTCCAAAACAGGGGCACTGACTGCAGGATTGGACCAGATATCGGAAATATTTTCAACGTCTCTTAGACCTTCATGTGAAGTAATATTTTAATCAGATTTTAAGAGAGGTTTAATGCTAATAAATGAATTTATAGTGGAGAATCTAACTGTATCGCCATCTAATGCAATTTTCTTTTCTGCACTGTCACAGGCATCAAGAGGCTTCAGATTTTAGTATTCAGAGCAAAAGCTCGGTTACGTTTGTATTCAGGCCTCATACTGCAGCACGACACATAACAAAAGGTTTTCTTTGAAGGTTATAGCATTTGTAATCACAGGTCCAATGCTTTCACTGTTCACTGCAAACCCATTATACAGCTCTTCCAGGCTTTTCTGCAGACTTTTAATCTACGGTTATCATCAATCGCAGCCACAGGCATGAAGAACACAGAATATTTCAGCATAACAAATAACAAAATTTTGCTTAGAACAACACGAGGCTCCCAGTCATTTCTCAATCCCTTTGTAAATTCTCATTTGTTTTGGGGTAGACAGTAAAACGGCAAGGTTAAACATGCAGTCAAATAAAGGTTACATTGTAGGGAGGAATTATATTGTCTCCTATAGGATGAAGCTAATGGGATGCTGCCCATTTCATTTTTTTTCAGTGGCATCAGTAAGAGGTGATGAGTGTTGTCATTTTTACATACTGCTAAGTGGAAGCACTTGTGTGAAGCTTGTACGTGTACTTATCAGAGAGGAGAGCTGCTATCCAGGGTACACATTCGTACAGATTCACATAACCCTACGGGAGGATGACAGACTTTGTAAGGGGTTCATATCATATACTGCCTATATAAGGAGGTCTGAAGTGAGACGTGTGGTGCACATTGGCTGCAGACCTTTGCATTGCACACTGCAAGGTCAGAGAAGAATGATATAAGCCAGGCCTTAAAATGACATGTGTACAGAAGAGCCCACCAGGGAAACAGCTCAATAAGGCATGAATCCTTTATACAAAGGGTCATAACTTATAAAAGGCTTTACAATACATTTTATTCAATACTTAACATAAATATATATATGTGATTTGGTGGCATAAAAACATATCTACAAAAAAAGGTAGTAACAGTCTGTCATTGGAGGGTGTAATGCCAGCACCGATGGCTCTACAGCAGCGTTGCTGACACTCCACCTCTCCGGCTTCCCTGTGGCATCTGTCCTGATCCATGCTCTTGTTTTCGGGCCCTGTGCATGCTACACAGGTACCCGTAAGAAAACTAGGGAGTGCAATCGTGCACATTTCCTGTCTCTTAAGGGGCAGTGCTTGCACTCTATATGTGTCCCCAGCCCAATGGCTGGAGGGCACTGAGTATTTAAAGCACCCTCCCCCTAAGGGAGGTGCCTGAGCATCATGATCATTCTGATAGACTCACTTGCTAGTTTTCAGGTCCCACTCCCTGTGTCCATTACCTGTGCCTGCCAGTATCTGTTGTACCTTTCTGAACCTGCCATATCTACAATTACCTGCTGTACACTCAAATGCCAGCCTGCTTGACAGTATGTGTCCATCTACAAGCACCTGTCTACCTGTACCAGTCTCCCTGCCTGTTCAAGTCTCCCTGCCTGCACCTAAGCCGTCCCTGCACTCCTGACCCCTGAGGTCAGCTGCTATGGTGCCGAGAGTTCCTGTGGAATGGTAACTTGCGACAACCTATAGCAGCAAGCCTATCATCATCAAAGGCTCTAGTGAAGAACCAGGTAGTGGCTTAGCTATGCCCCTTCAGGGTGAGCCTGATCTTGAGGTGCAGTGGGTCCACATCCACCAGTGTGACAGAGGGCACAAAACATGTTGTTTAGTCTCTTAATATGCGAGCATGATACATGTAGTGGAACCTAGTAGCAATGTCACTGTAATAAGAAGCCTCTGGCTGGAATAAGAGGCACTATCTCTAGAGTACATTTCTCCACACCATATCTCCAGGTCTCAATTCTCAAGTCAGGGGATATATCCTACACAGACCAGTTACAACCATCCCTGCTGACAGGGAGTCCCCATACTTCCACCCAAATTTAACAGTGGTACGCATGCAGGAGAGAGTCTTCCTCCCACCTGAGTGTCCAGCGGGCTGTATCTTCTCTCTTGGCACCAAATGGGGCATGATATATTTTTTCACATGTTGTGTACATGGGCCAAAATTGTGTGCAAGGTGCACCCTGACTTAGTTAAACTGAGTGTTTGGAAATCTACGCAGAAGATGAGGTTCAATATCGATAAATGTAGAGTTATGCATATGGAAAATAATAACTTATGAGTACTGTATGTTTCTATATGAAATAAACAAGGAGAATCACTTTTATGTCTTGAGACATAAAAGTACACAAAGCAAATGGGAGACGTTTATTAGCATCCTGAATAGGACCTGTGCACAATATATACCCCATGGAATAAACATGCTAGAAATAGGAGGAAACCACTATGGCTAAATAAAGCTGTAAGGGGTGCAATAAGTGACAAAAAGAAAACATTTAGGAAATTAAAGCAAGTAGGAACTGATGAGGCATTAAATAAATACAGAAAATTAAATAACATCTGTAAAAAGCAAATCAAGGCAGCAAAGATTGAGACAGAGAGACTCTTTGCCAGAGAAAGTAAAAAAAATCCCCAAATATTCTTTAACTACCGTACATAAATAATAAGAAACTAAAAAATTATTGTGTTGGCCCCCTTAAAAATAATCTGGGTTAAATGGTGGATGACGATGAGGAAAAAGCCAATATGCTAAATGACTTTTTTTCAACAGTAATTACACAAGAAAATCCCATTAAGGTACTGTCACACGCGGCAATATTGCTAGCAATTTCACTGGCAATTTGCTGGTTGCAGTGAAATCATGGACACATTGTTCTATTTTGTTGCCATGTACAAATCGAACAATGTGTCCATGATTTCACGCAACCAGCAAATTGCCAGTGAAATTGCAAGCAATATTGCCGCGTGTGACGGTAACAGACAGATGATCAGTGATAACAAAAACTCTCCATTAAATGTCACCTGCTTAACCAACAGAGTACGGCACCATCTAAAAATCACTAATTGACAAATCAGCCGCAGGATACACTCAGAGTACACAGGAATTAAGATCGTCATATATACCTTTTTTTATATTTAAGATCCATAATAACAGTCGTACACAGACTGCGTAGCAAATGTGGTGCCAATCTTCAAAAAGGGGACATAAACTGAGCTTGGAAATTATAGGCCAGTAAGCTTAACCTCTACTATGGGAAAAATCCTTGAGGGTTTTCTAAGGGATGCTATACTGGAGTATCTGATGAAAAATAACCTCATAACCCGCATCAACATGGGTTTACGAGGGACCGTTCCTGTCAAACTAATCTGATAAGCTTCTATGAAGAGGTAAGTTGTGGACTGTACCAAAGAAATTCATGGATGTGGTGTATATGGACTTTTCAAAAGCTTTTGATATAGTGCCACACAAGAGGTTGATACATAAAATGAGAGCAATGGGGATAGGGGAAAATAAATGTAAGTGGGTTACGAACTGGTAGGAAACAAAGGGTGGTTATCAATGGAAGACACTCAGATTAGGACACAGTTAAAGGGAACCAACCACCCCAAATGACCCCCCCGGACTGTAAATATGTGTCCATACACCCAGCAGACACATTTGGGGCAATCATTTTTGCTAAAAAAACTGATTAGTAGAAGCTAAGATATAGCTTTATAAACTTTAAAAAATTTGCCGACTGGGCGTTACCTAGCTGCCGGGGGGGTGGAGCGCTGCGCAATATGTACTACCTGGTCCGGTGCCGTCCCTGCAGTCCTGTCCTGTGCTGTCCCCGCTGCTCTGTCCGGTGCTGTGCCCGCTGCTCTGTCCGTGCTGTGCCAGTGTACATGCTGTGCCCCAGGCCGGTAACATGATTATCGGTTTCGGGCGCCGGGCAATGGGGACGCTTCCTCTCTGCCAATCCCCGCCCAGGGCAGCCCTGCACCAATGAGAACGCAGGGCCAGTGATGTCATGTAACCGCCCCTGCGCTGTGATTGGCTCAGGCCCGTGAGTCACGGTCACAGCGGCGATCACATGACACAATGGCCTGCGTTCTCATTGGTGCAGGGCTGCCCTGGGCGGGGATTGGCAGGAGGAAGCAGGAAGCGTCCCCATTGCCCGGCGCCCCACCGATAATCATGTTACCGCCTGGGGCACAGCATGTACACTGGCACAGCATCGGACAGAGCAGCGGCAAGCACGGACAGAGCAGCGGGACAACCGGACAGGACTGCAGGGAGGCACCGGACCAGGTAGTACATATTGCGCAGCGCTCCACCCCCCCGGCAGCTAGGTAACGCCCAGTCGGCAAGATTTTTTAAAGTTTATAAAGCTATATATCTTAGCTTCTACTAATCAGTTTTTTTTAGCAAAAATGATTGCCCCAAATGTGTCTGCTGGGTGTATGGACACATATTAACAGTCCGGGGGGGTCATTTGGGGTGGTTGGTTCCCTTTAACCGTGGGGTACCACAGGGGTTAGTATTGGGCCTGCTTCTTTTTAACATTTTTATTAATGACCTTGCAGGGGGCATACAGAGTAGAATCTCAATATGAGTGACACTAACTCTGCAGGTAACAACGGGAAAATTAATACATGAGGATTTATGTAAATTAGAAGCTTGGGCTGATAAATGGCAAATGAGCTTTAATGGGGATAAATGTAAAGTCATGCACTTGGGTAGAGGAAATAAAGGTATAATTATGTGCTTAATTGTAAAACACTGGGCAAAACTGTCACTGAAAAAGACGTGACTGTATGGGTAGATGACAAAGTCACATTTAGTGGCCAGTGTCAGGCAGCTGCTGCAAAGGGAAATAAAATAATGGGATACATTAAAAGAGGCAAAGATGCTCATGAGGAGAACATAATTTTACCTCTTACAAAATATATTGCAATCTGAGAGTCCTCAGTGGTTGATACCTTTTAATGGCTAACTGAAAAGATGGTAAACATAGCAAGCTTTCGGGATGCTGAGTTCCCTTCTTCAGGCTAATAACCTGATTAATTAGCCTGAAGAAGGGAACTCAGCATCCCGAAAGCTTGCTATGTTTACCATCTTTTCAGTTAGCCATTAAAAGGTATCAACCACTGAGGACTCTCAGATTGCAATATATTTTTCTATCTACTGGCTAACACGGTATAAATATTCTTTACCTTACCTCTATACAAGTCACTAGTCCAACCACACTTAGAATACTGTGTACAATTCTGGTCTCCGGTGTAAAACAAAGACATAGCTGAACTAGAGCTGGTCCAGAGAAGAGCGACCAAGGTTATTAGAGGACTGAGGGGTCTGCAATACCAAGACAGGTTATTAAACTTGTGGTTATTTAGTTTGGAAAAATGAAGGCTTAGGGGTGATATTATAATAATGTTCTTTTAATGAATTATGATTATGATAATGATTTTAATGATCTTTTTACTCTTAGGCCTGTGACAGGGACAAAGGGCATCCTCTACGTCTGGAGGAAAGAAGGTTTAATCATAATCTCAGACGCAGATTCTTTACTGTAAGAGCAGTGAGACTATGGAACTCCTGCCACATGATGTTGTAACGAGTGAGTCACTACTAACATTTAAAGAGGACCTGTCACCCCCCCTGGTGCATGGCAATCTAAATACACCACTGAATGCAGCATGTCAGCTGCATTCAGGGAAGGGGTCCCCCATGGCTCCATCCCCCCTGTACCCTGAGAAATAGACTTTATAAAGTGTACATATAGTGAATCTGGAGGGACTTACTGAGTAATCAGTCATCGCTCTTACTGGTGTCCTTCCCGCTTCCAGCCTTCTGTGTGCCACTTCCAGCCCCCTCAGTGCCGCCTCTTGATTTGTCTCCCCTCTCAGCCGCTCAATGCTGCTTTTCTTTTGAACTCAAGCACTCGCAGAGAAAGCAATGGGTGGGACCGGTCCCAGCAGCTGACACGCCTCCTGCTGGTGACATCAGCGTACAAGCCCGCTCTGCTCCAGTTTATGTATGTACAGCACGGCGGGCTCCGCGCTGGCTGACACGCCTCCTGCCAACCTGACATCACTGGCAGGAGGCGTTTCCGCTGCCGAGACTCGGTCCCGCCCATTGCTTTCTCTGCAGAGCAACATGGGCAGGCGAGAAGGGGAGACAAATAACGGAGCCGGCACTGAGGGGGCTGGAGGTGGCACACAGAAGGTTGGACGTGGGGAGGACTCCAGCAGCAGAGATGACTCATCACACAGTAAGTCCCTTCGGACTCACTATATGTACACTTTATAAAGTCTATTTCTCAGGGTACAAGGGGGCTGGAGCTATGGGGTTCCCCTTCCCTGGATGCAGTTGACACGCTGCATTCAGTGCTGCATTTAGATTTCCATGCAACAGGGGGGTGACATGTCCTCTTTAAAAAGGGCCCAGATGCCTTTCTTGAAAACTATATTACCAGTTAGCATTTGTGCATCATTGGTAGTAAGTGCTGAGAGACTTTTTTCTAGTTATTTGACCCAGAATCCCTGCTGGCACCAGTTCACATTGTGTCTGTGAGTGCTATGCAGTTTTTTTTCTGTTCTGTGTATAACAAATGGAGAATCTGGCTCCATGACTGCAACTTTGCACCCTCATCACCCACAGGTAGTCTTAGGTTGAGATGGTGTCCGCCCACTTAGTAGTGGGATAGGGAGGACAAGGAGGACAGTGATGTCAGCATTAGGACTCATCAGACCTGAGGTCACCTTGTCACAGCTGATGAGCAAATGGATATTGGCCAATGTTTGTACCAAGAACCCCAAAAAATAAAAAAAAAAGATTTTTAAGTTTTTTGAAAAAAACGTAAGTTTTTAAATTTTTTCCTCAGATATATTGTAACATAGTTTTAACATAGTTTTTAAGGTTGAAGGAATACTTTACGTCCATCTAGTTCAACCCATAGCCTAACATGTTGATCCAGAGGAAGGCAAAAAAAAAACCATGTGGCAACACTAAGCTCCACATTGGGGAAAAAAATTCCTTCTGACTCCAGATATGGCAATCAGACTAGTTCCCTGGATCAACGCCCTATCAAAGAATCTAGTATATATAACTGGTAGTATTATAGTTTTCAAGAAAGTCATCCAGGCCCTTCTTAAATGTTAGTAGTGACTCACTCATTACAACATCATGTGGCGGAGAGTTCCATAGTCTCACTGCTCTTACAGTAAAGAATCTCCCGTCTGTGATTATGATTAAACCTTCTTTCCTCCAGACGTAGAGGATGCCCCCTTGTCCCGTCTCAGGCCTAAGAGTAAAGAGATCATTAGAAAGTTCTCTGTACTGTCCCCTCATATATTTATACATTATTATAAGATCACCCCTAAGCCTTCGTTTCTCCAAGCTAAATAACCCCAAGTTTAATAACCTGTCTTGATATTGCAGACCCTTAATCCTCTAATGACTTTTGTCGCTCTTCTCTGCACCCGCTCTAGTTCAGTAATGTCTTTCTTATACACCGGAGACCAGAATTGTACACAGTATTCTAAGTGTGGTCGCACTAGTGACTTGTATAGAGGTAAAATTATGTTCTCCTCATGAGCATCTATGCCTCTTTTAATGCATCCCATTATTTTATTTGCCTTTGCAGCAGCTGCCTGACACTGGCCACTAAATGTGAGTTTGTCATCTACCCATACACCCAGGTCTTTTTCAGTGACAGTTTTGCCCAGTGTTTTACAATTAAGCACATAATTATACCTTTTGTTTCCTCTGCCCAAGTGCATGACTTTACATTTATCCCCATTAAAGCTCATTTGCCATTTAGCAGCCCAAGCTTCTAATTTACATAAATCCTCCTGTAATATAAAATTGTCCTCCTCTGTATTGATTACCCTGCAGAGTTTAGTGTCATCTGCAAATATTGAGATTCTACTCTGTATGCCCCCTACAAGGTCATTAATAAATATATTAAATAGAAGCGGGCCCAACACTGACCCCTGTGGTACCCCACTGTTAACTGTCACCCATTCTGAGAGTGTTCCATTAATAACCACCCTTTGTTTCCTATCACTAAGCCAGTTCTTAAGCCACTTACACATATTTTCCCCTATCCCCATTGCCCTCATTTTATGTATCAACCTTTTGTGTGGCACCGTATCAAAAGCTTTTGAAAAGTCCATATACACCACATCCACTGCATTTCTTTGGTCCAGTCCAGAACTTACTTCTTCATAGAAGCTTATCAGATTAGTTTGACAGGAACGGTCCCTCATAAAACCATGTTAATAATGGGTCATGAGGTTATTTTTCTTCAGATACTCCAGTATAGCATCTCTTAGAAAACCCTCTAGGATTTTACCCACAGTAGAGGTTAAGCTTACTGGCCTATAATTTCCAAGTTCAGTTTTTGTCCCCTTTTTGAATATTGGCACCACATTTGTTATACGCCAGTCCTGTGGTACAGACCCTGTTATTATGGAATCTTTAAATATTAAAAATAATGGTCTATCTATGACAGTACTTAATTCCTGCAGCACTCTGGGTGTATCCCATCCGGGCCCGGGGATTTGTCAATTTTAGTGATTTTTAGACGATGCCGTACTTCCTCTTGGGTTAAGCAGGTGACATTTAATTGAGAATTTTTGTTATCACTGATATATTGTCTGTCATGGGATTTTCTTGTGTAAATACTGTTAATCTTGTTAGCATTTGTGCATCATGGTATACTGAGTGCTGCAGAGAATTTTTTCTAGTTATAGTACCAGTTATATATACTAGATTCTTTGATAGGACTTGATCCAGGGAACTAGTCTGATTGCCATATGTGGAGTCAGGAAGGATTTTTTTTCCCCAATGAGAAGCTTAGTGTTGCCACATGTTTGTTTTTTTATTTCCTCTGGATCAAAATGTTAGGCTATGGGTTGAAGTAGATGGACTTAAGGGGCTGTCACACATGTCAATATCGCTTGCAACATCGCTGAAAGGTCATGTGTTCAGCGATGTTGCTAGCGATATCGCAAGTGGGTCGTGCTGTGTGACAGCACAAGCGCAACTGCAATGAATTGCTGGTTGCAGGTTGCCAGGTTTATGAACATGTTCATAAACTTGGCAATCTGCAACCAGTGATTAGACTGTATCGTGCCGTCTGACACCGCAATAGCGATGTTGGTGCCGATCCAGCCTACTCCGGACCATTGCTGTGGATCGTTCGCTGGGCTGATTCCAGCCCAGTGAGCGATGGCTGCGCCCACATCACAGTGGCAGGTGTTCTGACAGGACGTCAGAGGGGCGTTCCCGGGGCGTTCCCAGCGCTGATTGGCTGCTCGCGGTCATGTGATATGTATCACATGACCGCAAGTGCCCGGGAACGCCCCTCTGACGTCACCACAGGTCCTGTCAGAACACCTCTCACTTGGAATCGGAGGCCGAACACCGGAAAAGGCGTCGGAGAGGTAAAGTATTCATTCTTTTTTATTTTTCATTCACTTGCTTTTGTTTAATTTAGATTTCACAGTGTATATTAATACACTGTGAAATCTAATGGGCGGCCACAGCTGTCACAGAGGGGAGGAGGAAGCAAGATTCTTCATCCCCTCTGTGACATCCCAGGGAGAATACGCAGGAGCAGCTGCGTAAACAATTGACATATCAATTCTTTACGCAGCTGCGCTTTCTCCCTGAAAACGCACTAAGTATTTTTGCGCAATGTCTGCACTGCAAAGTGAATTTCACATTCACTTTGCTGGCAGACAAAAGGCACATTGCGTATTTTGAAAAGCGCGCGTAAAAAAGCGCAGCAAAATACGCAATGTGTGAATGCAGCCTTAAGAACACACAAAAAGGTAGTACCGTATAATATTACTTTGTCCAACTACATTAATGGCCTATACAAAAAATATGCTCAAAAGCTGTTTCATGTAAAACCCATAAGAAGGGTGCACTTCTATGCAGAAAAAAATGTTCAGTCTCCATAAGAAGCAGGGCCTCTTTACCATGAGAACTATTAACCCATTTGTTGACATACCAAAAGAACAAAACAACTGTACACCAATGATTTTAACATGTCAAATTCCCACCCCATGCTCCTCCCTCCCATTCCCCCACGTGCTTTCCTAAATGAGATAACATGAAATCTGCCAGAGTCAGCAATCACATTATATTGACTTCAGCTCTCCCTACTATTTAACCTGGGTTATCGTGATAGGGTCAATGAATCATCTTAATTTCAGTTTGCCCAAGTGATACCAACTGGAGTGACGGAAAGGGTAAACAACTGACCTAATGTCACCACCTGAAAGCTGTGTGACTATAAATCGATTCTATTTAGTGAAGAACTTGACGGTCTCTCTATCCTTATCTGTTTCTGCCTCAAGCCTTTCACATGCCAAGGCACCCTTCACATCTGTTACCACCTCCTCGGGTTTACAGGTAGATGTCGCTAACCAGTGTCTTAGAATTGTCCATTTCGTCACTACTGCTAATATGTGAAATATATGAGAGTTGCCTTTCCCCAGTTGTATATGTCCCAGATCATGAAATATCCACGCTGAAAAATCTAAAGATATTTCCATGTGTAGGATTTCTGTCGCTAACTGTTGTATCCTCAACCAAAATTGTCCAATAGCTTTACAGTTCCATAGACCATGTAGCATATCTGTGTTCTCAGTCTTGCATTTTGGGCAATGTTGAATCCTAGCTTGGTTTGTGTCTCGGGTAGGTAGGTTGAATGCCAGGATAGCTCTGTGTATGATCTGAAAGTGTGAATCTCTTCATCTTTCAATAACAATATACTCCTGGAGGGCTTTCTATCCTGCCCGAATTTTGTCCTCCACGTTCATGTCCTGCAACTGCTGTTTCCACCACCCAAACATTTTGGATGGACACGTCGGAAGCAGGTGTTCCCGCAATCTACTTATATAATCGGGAGTTTGGAATTCGGGCGTTGTAGCCGAATCCCAAGCTCCCTTGCGGCACTGAGAGCGATGACGTGCAGCGTCATCGCGAGCCGCAGCCGCACTACAGTTAAAAAAAAAAAAAAAAAATATGCTCACCTCCCCCCGAGCCCCCGCCGTCTCCCGCCGTCTTCCTGCAGCCTCCCGGTGGCTCCCGCAGGCTCCCGGTGTCTGCAGAGGTCTTCTACTGCAGTACAGGACCTGTGGTGATGTCAAAGTCACGTGACACCAGGTTACTCCATGGTAACCTGCGGTCACGTGACTGTGACATCACCGCAGGTCCTATACTGCACTAGAAGACCTTTGCAGACACTGGGAGACTGCGGGAGCCACCGGGAGCCAGACGCTTATCTCCTCACCCCTCCACGAAACACAGAGCCGCTTATCTCCTCACTCCTCCACCACACAGCCGCTTATCTCCTCACCCCTCCACCACACAGAGCCGCTTATCTCCTCACCCCTCCACCACACTGAGCCGCTTATCTCCTCACCCCTCCACCACACAGAGCCGCTTATCTCCTCACCCCTCCACCACACAGACGCTTATCTCCTCACCCCTCCACCACACTGAGCCACTTATCTCCTCACCCCTCCACCACACAGAGCCGCTTATCTCCTCACCCCTCCACCACACAGAGCCGCTTATCTCCTCACCCCTCCACCACACAGAGCCGCTTATCTCCTCACCCCTCCACCACACAGAGCCACTTATCTCCTCACCCCTCCACCACACAGCCGCTTATCTCCTCACCCCTCCACCACACAGCCGCTTATCTCCTCACCCCTCCACCACACAGCCGCTTATCTCCTCAATCCTCCTCCACACAGAGCCGCTTATCTCCTCACCCCTCCACCACACAGAGCCGCTTATCTCCTCACCCCTCCACCACACAGAGCCGCTTATCTCCTCACCCCTCCACCACACAGAGCCACTTATCTCCTCACCCCTCCACCACACAGCCGCTTATCTCCTCACCCCTCCACCACACAGCCGCTTATCTCCTCACCCCTCCACCACACAGCCGCTTATCTCCTCACCCCTCCACCACACAGACGCTTATCTCCTCACCCCTCCACCACACAGAGCCGCTTATCTCCTCACCCCTCCACCACACAGAGCCACTTATCTCCTCACCCCTCCACCACACAGACGCTTATCTCCTCAACCCTCCACCACACAGAGCCGCTTATCTCCTCACCCCTCCACCACACAGACGCTTATCTCCTCACCCCTCCACCACACAGAGCCGCTTATCTCCTCACCCCTCCACCACACAGACGCTTATCTCCTCACCCCTCCACACAGAGCCGCTTATCTCCTCACCCCTCCACCGCACAGACACTTATCTCCTCACCCCTCCACCGCACAGAGCCGCTTATCTCCTCACACCCTCCACCGCACAGACGCTTATCTCCTCACCCCTCCACCACACAGAGCCGCTTCTCTCCTCACCCCTCCACCACAGAGCCGCTTCTCTCCTCACCCCTCCACCACACAGACGCTTCTCTCCTCACCCCTCCACCACTGAGCCGCTTCTCTCCCCTCACCCCTCCACCACTGAGCCACTTCTCCCCTCACCCCTCCACCACTAAGCCCTTATCTCCTCACCCCTCCACCACACAGAGCCGCTTAGCTCCTCACCCCTCCACCACACAGACGCTTATCTCCTCACCCCTCCACCACACAGAGCCCCTTCTCTCCTCACCCCTCCAGCCCTGACCCGCATCTCTCCTCACCCCTCCACCACACAGCCGCTTCTCTCCTCACCCCTCCACCACTGACCCGCTTCTCTCCTCACCCCTCCACCGCAGAGCCCCATCTCTCCTCACCCCTCCTCCGCAGAGCCGCCTCAATACTCTGCTACCCACAGAGCCGCCTGTATACTCTGCTACCCACAGAGCCGCCTGTATACTCTGCTACCCACAGAGCCACCTCTATACTCGGCTACCCACGGAGCCGCCTCAATACTCTGCTACCCACAGAGCCGCCTGTATACTCTGCTACCCACAGAGCCGCCTGTATACTCTGCTACCCACAGAGCTACCTCTATACTCGGCTACCCACGGAGCCGCCTCTATACTCGGCTACCCACAGAACCGCCTCTATACTCTGCTACCCACAGAGCCGCCTCTATTCTCTGCTACCCACAGAGCCGCCTCAATTCTCTGCTACCCACAGAGCCGCCTCTATACTTGGCTACCCACAGAGCAGCCTGTATACTCTGCTACCCACAGAGCCGCCTGTATACTCTGCTACCCACAGAGCCACCTCTATACTCGGCTACCCACGGAGCCGCCTCAATACTCTGCTACCCACAGAGCCGCCTGTATACTCTGCTACCCACAGAGCCGCCTGTATACTCTGCTACCCACAGAGCTACCTCTATACTCGGCTACCCACGGAGCCGCCTCTATACTCGGCTACCCACAGAGCCGCCTCTATACTCTGCTACCCACAGAGCCGCCTCTATTCTCTGCTACCCACAGAGCCGCCTCAATTCTCTGCTACCCACAGAGCCGCCTCTATACTTGGCTACCCACAGAGCAGCCTGTATACTCTGCTACCCACAGAGCCGCCTGTATACTCTGCTACCCACAGAGCTGCCTGTGTACTCTGCTACCCACAGAGCCGCCTGTATACTCTGCTACCCACAGAGCCGCCTGTATACTCTGCTACCCACAGAGCTGCCTGTATACTCTGCTACCCACAGAGCCGCCTCTATGCTCTGCTACCCACAGCCGCCTCTATACTCTGATACCCACTGACCCACCTGTATACACACAATTCATTTCACAGCGCTCCCGATGCAATTGCATCGGGCCGTTTTACTAGTATTGCATAAATGGAAGAAAACTGAATTAGTCCTTACCGGTAATTCCTTTTCTTGGAGCCTTCCACGACAGCATTGGAGGATGTCGTCCACGCCCTATTGGGGGACAGGAACACAGAGAGGTTAAAAACCCCTCCCTTCCTCAGTACTCCAGTGTTTACCAAGATCACCCTTAGCCATGGATTATCTGATACAAACCGGAACCAAACACCAACAAGGGGGGGAACTGATGCTGTCGTGGAAGGCTCCAAGAAAAGGAATTACCGGTAAGGACTAATTCAGTTTTCTCCATTCGCCTTCCACGACAGCATTGGAGGAATACCACCGATACTCCTCAGGGTGGGACTATTGCCTGTAGGACTCTCCTACCAAAGGACAGATCCCGACTGAAGGACAGATCTAACCTATAGAGGCGAGAAAAAGTGAGGAGAGACTACCACGTAGCCGCACTGCAAATCAGCTCCGATGAAGCTCCAGCCTGCTCCGTCCAGGGAGTAGCAGCAGCCCGAGTTGAAGGAGCCTTCAACCCCACCGGAGGAGCAAGGACCGGAGCGACGTAGACCTCACAGATCGCCTCCTTGATCCAGGAAATGATGGTAGCCTGGGAGGTCTTCTTCCCTGTATAATTCCCAAAAGCCGAACAAACAGGTTCTGATCTAACCTCCAGGAAGCAGACTCTCGGAGATAGAGGAGGACAGTCCGACGAACATCCAAGGAGTGAAACACGGCCTCAGCCGCATTAGCCGGAGATTGACAAATTGAAGGCAGAACCACATCCTGGGACCGATGGAAAGCCGACAACTTTCAGAAAAAAAGATGAATGCAACCGAAGCGTAATGCGAACAACGGACACCACGAGGCACGAAGCCCGGACAGAGAGTGCCTGCAGTTCTCCAACTCTGGGAGCAGAAGTGATGGCCACCAAAAACGCCACCTTGTGAGAGAGAGACGTAAGGGATGCAGCAGACAAGGGTGCAAAGGGACTTCGAGCAAGCCCTTGGAGAACAAGCATCAAATCCCAGGGAGGGACAGAAGGCCGAATCCGGGGACGCCACCCCCAAGCAGAAGTAAAAAACTGCTTGAGCCATGGATGGGAAGCAAGATCCTGGGCAAAAACCGCCCCAAGTGCCGACCTCTGGACATAAAGAGTGCTCGGCCGAAGCCCCAAATCCAAGCTACGCTGCAAAAATCCAAGAGTTGGGCCACATTAGGATGATGCATGGTCGGGATGGAAGGAGCACACCAGGACAGGAACCGATTCCAGCCCTCCCGTAAATAGCGTTTGTCACAGGCTTCCTGCTCTGCTGAAGCGTGCGGATCACTGCCTGGGAGAGACCCTTGGTCCTCAGGATCCCGGCCGCAACAGCCAGGCCGCCCGAATGAGCCACTGAGGGCCCGGGTGAAACAGAGGACCCTGGGACAGTAGGTTGAGACTGGGCTAACATAATCGGTCCCTCCAGGACCAGGTCTCGGATGGCGTCGTACCACGCCAGTTTGGGCCCCAGGGGAGCCACCAGGATAGTGTCACCCCCTCCGCCCGAATCCGTTGCAACGTCTTGGGAAGTGGCGGGATTGGAGGAAATGCATACACCAACCGGAAGTCCCAGGGATGGGCAAAAGCGTCCAGCCCCCGAGGATGGTCCAACCGCGTCAGGGAGAAAAAGGTTGGCACCTTTGTATTCGAGCCCGAAGCGAACAGGTCGATCGAAAGGACACCCCACCTGTCCGTAAGAGAGCGAAATACTTCCGGATGGAAGCACCATTCTCCTGGGTGGACCTCCGTGCGGCTCAAGAATCTGCCTGTACATTGGCCATTCTCTTCAGATGTACTGCCGAGGAGGAGAGAAGATGGCGTACTGCCCACAAAAAGAACAGTCTTGCCAGCCCCTGCAAGTGTAAGCCACGAGTACCGCCTTGGTACCGCAAGAAAGCAACCGTAGTCACATTGTCTGACAGTACCTTGACATGATGACCCCGGAGAACGTGAGCTGCAGCAAGAAGCGCTTCCTCCACTGCCAGAAGTTTGAAGACTGGCGACTGACCGAGCGACTCCAAATCCCCTGGAACGGTGTGCGAACTACCATCGTGCCCCAACCGAAACCGCTGGCATCAGTGGGAACGGAGGTCACAGGAAGGTGTCTGGGATTCATCCCCAGGAAAGCGAGGTTACCACCCGCCCCGGGGTCCGTACCCGCGAGTTTAAGGAATCCTGACGTCTGTCCCAGGAACTCAGTATGTGTTCCTGGAGCAGTCGGGAAGGAGCCTGAGCCCATGTTACTGACTGAATGCAGGCCATCATGGCCCCTAACAGGGACATTGCTTCCCGCAAGGAGGGCGACCTCCCTGCCCGGAAGCAGGTCAGATTCACGCGGCGCAAAAGCTGATATGCCGCAGGAAGGAACGAGGTCTGTCTGGAGGAGGCCAGCAAGACTCCCAAAAATTGACGTCGGGTTGCAAGCACCCGTTCCGATTCCCGAAGATTGGGTACCCATCCCAGGAACTGAAGAATCTCCAATGTGTTGGGAGTCCTTTGTGCGCAGAAGCACTGCCGAAGGAGCCACCACCAACATGTCGTCTAAATAGGGAAGCATACATATCCCCTGGGTCTGGATGAATGTGATCGCTTCCCCCATGAGTTTGGTAACCTCTGGGGCCGACGAAATCCCAAAGGGCAGCACATTAAGCCGTGAATGGACCGTCCCGCCTGCCCCGGAGATCGTGAATCGCAGAAAGCGCTTGTGGGACGGGTGAATGGGGACATGAGAATACGCGTTCTGGAAGTCCACAACAACCTGGAGTAGCGCCCCTGGCCCTCCTCTCCAGGAGGAACCGGGGACCCCACACCTGAATCCAACAGGTGTCGCAGACCCAACAAGAAAAACCGTGCGAGAGTCCCCCTGAGGAAGGGAGAGGACTCGAAGACACGGAGGGGCTGGCTCTCGAATGCCAAGCGGAGACCCTCCCAATTGGTCGAGAGGATCCAAGGGCACAAGGAGATTGCTTGCCACTGTGGCAGAACCCGCAGGAGCCGCCCCGCAATGGGGAAGGCGACCTTGTTTAGGGGCGGCTGGTGATGCCGCTGCTGGGGGAGCAAGATATTACGGGTCTTGTTCCCGTACTGGAATGCCCAGCGACCAGACTTACCCTTCCCTTTAGACTGGGAGGGTTGGCTGCGCTCAGGCCAAAAGGACTGCCTCCTAAAGGGCTCCTGTTCCGGGAGACACCTTTTCCGGTCTGACACCTTTTCCAGGATGTCATCCAATGTCCTTTGCAAGGGGAGGCCACACAGCTGGAGCTTAGACGTGACCTCCCCATTCCACCTTGTAAGCCACACTGCCCTGTGAGCTGTGTTAGCCAACACTGCGCACCTGGCGCCAACGCGGAACGACTCAGCAGAGGCATCGGCCAGGAAGCCCGTAGCACGTCTCAGAAGTGGAATGGAGTCCAAAGCTCCTCCCTGGGAGTACCCTGCAGGATGAATTCTCCCAGCTGGGTGAGCCACTTAATGAGAGACCTGCTCACATGTAGAGGAAATGTACACCGTTAAAGACATAGCTGCCGCCTCCCAGGATTTTTTGAGGACACTCTCCATTTTACGAACGAGGGGGTCCTTCAACCGGGAGGAATCTTCAAAAGGCAACGCGGTCTTATAGGCTAAGCTTCCCAAATGGAATACTGCCATAGACCTTCATGTTAGAAGTCCCATTGACTTTATAGAGACTTCCATAGAGATTCCCATTGGGTCTCTCATGAGGTCTCCCATCCAGCCTGTGACTGAGGCTCCTGCTGCTTAGTTCCACCACCTCTACTCCAATGGACAGTGTCCACCAATGCACCCATGGACTCCGTGGAAAAATAGTAGTGTCCAGATTCTCGTGTCTGGACAGAGGCAACAGCGGCAATATCCTCGCCGTCCTCTAACGCTGAGCTCTGGCCAGCCTCCATGAGATCCACAGAGTCACAATCCTGGAGCTTCCTCTCTTACGGAGGGGAAGGCCCGGACGCTGGAGCAAACCCCCGCAGTGCCGAGATAGAAGCCTGCACCTCTTCCCTAACGGATTGGAGCTCCTCAAGCAAGGATGGTGAGTCCATCCTGACAACCCTGTCAGTCATGGCCGACACCTTGTTGTAGGAAGAGGGAAATTTTGTGCCGCAGCCACATTATTGCTCCCTTTCACAGATGGCACTCGTCTCCCTATAGACAAAAAGGGAAGAGAAGGGGTCCCAGTGTGAGCGCAGGGCCTAAATAACTCGACCCCTTGTGACCACCCCCAGAAACACTTACATGAGCTGGGGAACGCTGGGCTCTGCAGAAGCAGAGATGGAAGCCTATCACCCTCCATGTTTCAGGGATCAGCCTTACCTGGGTGTAGCTTCCGGCGGGTACTTATCCAGAAGTACCGTGCCCCCAACGAGGAACACCTGTTCCCTCCCTCCTCCTGGTCACCGGCCGCGGGCAGTAGCGCGCGAAAGTCCTGCTGGGTTCCCTGGAGCCGCGCCCAGCCTGCCACAGCCCTTACAGGAGCCGCCGCCCGAAACCGGAAGTGCCATCCCGGAACCGGAAGTGCCACCCCCGGAACCGGAAGTGCCTCCGCGGCACCTCTGATGCATGCCCCAGGGACCGCAGCTGGAGGAGGGAGACGCCGGAGAGCTGAACAGGCCTCCGGCGTTGCAATACACGGCCTGCTTTGCCCCGTAGGACGCAGGAAGGCCGGATGGTCCCACCACGGGAGCCCCGAGAAGGAGGAGGAGGCCGCCCCCGACGTCCATCCCTGGCCCGGCTGTAAGTACACCCCAATGCTGCCTCTGCCGGCCTGACAGCACTGGAACCTCTCCATGCCCCAAGGGGGACAGGAAGACACTGGAGTACTGAGGAAGGGGAGGGGCTTTTAACCTCTCTGTGTTCCTGTCCCCCAATAGGGCGTGGACGACATCCTCCAATGCTGTCGTGGAAGGCGAATGGAGAAATGCTGACTGTATTGGCTTCTATTGCCATCAAAGCGTCCCACGTGTTTAATGGTGCCGTTACACACTAGGATATCGTTAACGATATCCTTAGAACGATCACGTGACAGTGATCGTTCCGGCATCGTCAGTGCGTTGTCACACACAAGGATATCGTTAACGATATCCCATTCGGCAACGCACCAGTTAAATAGGAGATCAAGGACTGAACGATCTTTTAAAGCGGCAGGAATAGATTTTTGAATGACATCGTTCAAAAAGGTGTCACACTGAACGATGTAGCTTCTTCAAGCAGCGTTAATTGGATGACGAACAATAGATTCGAGATCAGGATCTCATTTTTTGGATGAACGTTCCAACGATTTTTCCATCCTACATTGTTCGTTTACATGCAAGGACGCACAAACAATATCATTAGAATGTTCACAAATCCGTGACGTTTCAACGATATCGTTAACGATATCCTAGCATGTGAAGCGGCCTTAAGACATATTCTGCCTCCACATTAACAAGGGCATTCAGGATGTGATGTTTTAATTGTTGATATTCGAGCATCTGTGAATCTGGCAATGCAAGGTCGGCTAACAATTCCCTTCCCGTAAGCCATCTCATTTAATTAGCGTGAAAGAAATCCCATATTTACTTTACTTCCTTCTCCCTCCAGACTGTAAAGAGTTTGTTATCTCTGCCCAATGGGAATTCCGGGTGGGTCCACGGGTCCAGATATTTTGAGGTTTTCCAAGACAGGTGCAACTTTTTCCGAACCGTCTTCCAGGAGGCTATTGTGTCTCAAAAGACTGCAGCTGTCTTTAAAAAGGGGGGTAACCTTGATCTGGACGCATGGATCACAGAAACCAAGCTTCAAGAGTTGCACAGGTCTGATTCTAGACCAAAGTCTGAGAAGTTACTTGTACCCCTAATCCAATCTAGGACGTGCCTGGTCAGGCATGCGAGAATATAGCCCCGCACATTAGGGAAACCTAGGCCATCCCACTCCCTTGGAGACATCAGTGTATGTAATTTAATCCTAGGCTGTTTGCCTCTCCATATGAACCTCATGAACAACTTGTTCAACTAGTCAACATCCCTATATCTTAGCAGCAGAGGAAGAGTCTGCAACGGATATAATAATTTTGAGGAACTCATAATTTTGACTAGGTGGCACCGACCCAACAAGGATAATAGTAGTCCCTCCCATCTTTTCGATTCATTTTCTATTTTGCCCAGAATAGGGTCGTAATTAAGATGATAGACTTTACCCACTGATCTCGCTATGTAAATTCCCAAATATTTTAGGGAATCTTTTGCAATGGGGATACCATGGAGGACTGTCAGGGGTGGCCTGTCTGGATGAGCAGTCGTCTTCTCTCTTAGAAACAACAGTTCACAATTCGCCTTATTCAATTTAAAGTCCAAAAACTTTCCAAAGTTATCCAGGTGATACAGCACAGTGGGTAAATCTTTCCAGGGATCTTTTAGGTATAAGACAATGTCATCTGCAGATAAGCTCACTCTTATTTCTTGTTTCCTTACCTGAATCCCCGCAAACCCTTCTCCCTTATTCAGAAACCTGGATATTGGCTCAATTGCCAGATTAAAGAGCAGTTGGGAAAGGGGACAACCTTGAAGAGTTCCTCTCCCCAGAGGAAAGACGTCCGACAGGAACCCTTGCCCTGGGGTTCGAATATAGTTGTCTTAGGAAAGCTCTCATTGGCACCTGAAGACCCACTGTATCTAAAACCATATCCAGCCATGGCCACTTTACACTATCAAATGCTTTTTCTGCATCAAGTGTGACCATGGCTGGATCTACCAAGCTGTCATTCGTTACCATTTTAAGCCCGTCAACTACCAGGAGTGCTACTGGCGAACATCCTTTTACAAATCCTGTCTGCTGTCTCCCAATTAATTTAGACAGGAATCGTGCTAGGCAATTGGCCATTATATTCTAGGCAATCTTTAAGTCTAGATTGATTAGAGAAATAGGTCAATAATTTGCAGGGTTTTCCAGATGTTTGTCCCCCTTTGGTATTAACTTAATATGGGCCATGTTCATTTGGTCTGACAGTGTGTCCTCTTCCATGATACCATTGAATCATTTAGCCAAGTGTGGTGCTACCTGGTCTCTCAGGGCCTTATAAAAGCCTCCACTGAACCAATCAGGTCCTGGTGCTTTATGGGGATTCAAATCTTTAATCACGTCCATCACCTCCTCCATAGTTTTCTTTGCATATAAGGTCAACAAGTCTTCCTCTGTAAGGGAGGTAAGTTTAATTTTTGTAGCGATTCCCTACCATCCCCACTACTTCCTCAGGGGTTCCATAGAGATTAGCATAAAAACGGCCCAGGATGTCCACCACTTTTTTTGGATCTATTGTCAATGAGCCATCCTTGCACCGTAATGAGGTTTTCAAAGTGGGTGGCCATTTCTCACTTGCCAGATTCGCTAAGATTTTAACGGCTTTGTCCCCATATCTGTATAAGTTTGCCTCCCATTACAATCGAAACATATCCTCCCTCAATTTTGCTCATTCATCAAAGTTCTTTTTCTGTGATAACCAGCGCTCCCTGTTCTGCTGAGTGGGATGAGTCTTAAACTCCGAGTAGGCTAACTGTGCCTCTGCACTATAATGAAGGAACAAGGTTGCAACCTTTTTGTTCTTTGTAGCCATATAGGCCATAATCTTACTCTGTATAACTGCTTTTGCAGCTTCCCAAAACAATCTGGGGTTATCAGTATGTGCCTTGTTAGTATGCATGTATTCTGACCATCATTCCCCCAGCAGTTTCTTAAAATTTGAATAATTTTGTAAAAAGATCGGAAACCACCACAAACAGTCTGTCCCCTTGGAATATTTATCCACCAAATCCTATGACACCTGGCTATGGTCTGAGTTTACTATATCTAGAATTTCCGTATCTCTTCCTAATCTCTTTGGATTACCAAATCTCCCACCAGGAACAAATCTATCCTCGGCCATGCCCTGTGCGCACGGGAGAAGTGGGTAAAGTCTCTCCCCAAAGGGTTCCGTAATCTCCAAACCTCTTTCAAACCCAGATTATTGGCAAAGGTTAAAATGTCAGAGTCAGTGGGGTTCTGTTCTCCCTTGGTATCCACTGTCATCAACTAAGTTACCCTCTTTCCTCCTATGGTCCCTCCTAGACATTGTAGAATTAAAGTCGCCCCCTAGGATGAGATACTGTTTATTAACAAGAAGCAGTTGGTTCTGTAGTCTAGAGAAGAACTGTCTCTGATCAGAATTAGGGGCGTAGACATTATGAAAATGTACCTGAACAATCTAGAGCCACGCTGATATGTCTTCTATCGTCATCATGCTCACTAGAAATTAATTTGTGTGGGAAAGATTTAGTTATCAATATTAACACCCCTGCTTTCTTTCCTAGAGCTCCTAAACCATACACTGCCCCCCCCCCCACATCCTATGCATGCGTAAAAGCACTTCCTGTTTAAGATGAGTTTCTTATGATAAAACCATGCTCCCATTCAATTTGTTTAGATGGCGTAAGATCATAGATCTTTTGCCTGGGGACCTCAGCCCCTTAACGTTCCAGGTTAAGATTTTGACCATCGTTTGAATATTGAGAATATATTGTATTGCTGTGGACCCCATGGAATTTTGTAGTGTTCCCTTGCAATAGTACGTGTCCCACACCTCCCCCATTAACAAGTAAGAACATATGCAACTTTACCCAACATACTCGACAAACTATCCTAGCTGAATTTGCGAATAACTTGTAAAGAAATCTAAATCCCTCCCCCTCTAACTGAACATCTAGGTAATGTCCTTCCATAGTTCTGATGTAATTCAAGAATTAGTCCGCCAGTAGCTCCCATCACACAGCATGTTGTCATTAGGTCTTGACGGTGACCCGGCCCCTTCATTTCTGCTGGGATGACCCCTCTCTGCACTTCACACTCACAAAATTCTCCCACAATCATCTCCCTCTTCCCCCACCCACATTTAAGGTAAGAGACGAAGAAGAAAGAAGGAGAAAAATGTTTTAAAAAATGTGGAAAATATAAAATATGGCATATGTTGTACAGACGTGCGGATGTGGAAGGAGGGGGGGCCACAGCCCCAGATTTATCACACTTGGGACCGGGCGTCGCTGAATAAGTGGTAAACACCCCAAACAAACAACCCTGGCCTCCGGTAACTAGGGTCCTCCTTCCTCCCCCCTCAGAATCCTGTGTAATGATGTCTCTGAAGTCTAGCCTCACATATTAAGTCTTCCATTAGACTCCATTTCATCCGCCGACGGTCATCAATTATTGCTTCCAACTTGTCCTGAGGATGGATGTTTCTTTTCCCTGGGGGGTTGTGGTTAAATTGCGTCTCTGGGAAACTCTTCTGTAAGTAGTAGATATCCCGTACGATCTGCCGCCTTCTTTTTAGATGATACAGATGGCGTTGAGCTGCGGGAAGAGGAGGTGCCTTTAGAGCTGGTGGTGAAAAGTCTCAAAGCCTCCTTAGAATCTTTATAGTAGAGTGGTGATCCATTACTATCCGACACCTTGAGGGTCGCTGGGTAGAGAAGCTGGAAAGGGACATTGCACTTGTATAGCAGATTGCATACTTCAATGAATTAATTCTGTTTTTTTTTGGAGACTGCTGCAGAGTAGTCATTAAATAGAATCACTTTGAATCCTCTTAGATGAGGTTGTCTCCTCCTGACTCTTTTTGCCTGGTGCTGCTGTATATACTCTGCGAGCGACAATGATCATGGAGGCAAAATTATTAATATCATCGAGCAGTGCATACACTCTCCAGCTAGGAATACTACTTTGATTTGTAGTGCCATCCAGCAACAGATACAATCAGCTCCCTGCTTTGGCCAATGAGGCAGTACCACACCCTATTTAAACTCACCACAGTCTGCTAGGAGTTACCAGTTAATGTACATGGTTTCCAAAGTTGTTCACCCACAATTTTGGAATGGTGCCAACAATTTTGTCTTGCCCATTTTTGGAGTGTTATGTGAAATTATGTCAAATTATGTCTGTCTGTCAATTATATCTGTTTTATTGTGTTATTTCAATATACACACAGGAAATAAACATGTGTATGACAAAACATTTAATTGCAATAATTTTCAGAGACAAATTCTTCATTTTCTGGAACACTTTCAAGGGTGCCAATATTTTTTTTCTCCATGACTGTATATATTTTATTCACTGTAATATGCCCGGTATAGGGACATAATATATCTTTATCTGTGTCTTCTTCCTGATCTGTGTAATGATAAAATGGTATCGCCCAGAGGTGTAACTAGGTTTTCTGGCACCCGGGGCAAGGAATTATTTTGGCGCCCCCCCCCCCCCCCCCCCGAAACCGCACTTGCTGCACCTGCCGCACCCTTACCACAAGCCCCATAGACATTGCATGGGGCTTGCCGCAACTGTGCTGCAAGTGCAGCGGTTATGCGTTAATCGCGGCAGATGCGGTTTTTTCACCGCATCTGCCGCGATCGGCAAAAAACGCTGATGTGAAAGTACCCTAACATACAGTTAGGGCCAGAAATATTTGGACAGTGACACAAGTTTTGTTATTTTAGCTGTTTACAAAAACATGTTCAGAAAGACAATTATATATATAATATGGGCTGAAAGTGCACACTCCCAGCTGCAATATGAGAGTTTCCCCATCCAAATCGGAGAAAGGGTTTAGGAATCATAGCTCTGTAATGCATAGCCTCCTCTTTTTCAAGGGACCAAAAGTAATTGGACACTGGACTCTAAGGGCTGCAATTAACTCTGAAGGCATCTCCCTCGTTAACCTGTAACCAATGAAGTAGTTAAAAGGTCAGGGGTGGATTCCAGGTGTGTGGTTTTGCATTTGGAAGCTGTTGCTGTGACCAGACAACATGCGGTCAAAGGAACTCTCAATTGAGGTGAAGCAGAACATCCTGAGGCTGAAAAAAAAGAAAAAATCCATCAGAGAGATAGCAGACATGCTTGGAGTAGCAAAATCAACAGTTGGGTACATCCTGAGAAAAAAGGAATTGACTGGTGAGCTTGGGAACTCAAAAAGGCCTGGGCGTCCACGGATGACAACAGTGGTGGATGATCAGCGCATACTTTATTTGGTGAAGAAGAACCCGTTCACAACATCAACTGAAGTCCAGAACACTCTCAGTGAAGTAGGTGTATCTGTCTCTAAGTCAACAGTAAATAGAAGACTCCATGACAGTAAATACAAAGAGTTCACATCTAGATGCAAACCATTCATCAATTCCAAAAATAGACAGGCCAGAGTTAAATTTGCTGAAAAACACCTCAAGAAGCCAGCTCAGTTCTGGAAAAGTATTCTATGGACAGATGAGACAAAGATCAACCTGTACCAGATTGATGGGAAGAAAAAAGTTTGGAGAAGAAAGGGAACGGCACATGATCCAAGGCACACCACATCCTCTGTAAAACATGGTGGAGGCAACGTGATGGCATGGGCATGCATGGCTTTCAATGGCACTGGGTCACTTGTGTTTATTGATGACATAACAGCAGACAAGAGTAGCCGGATGAATTCTGAAGTGTACCGGGATATACTTTCAGCCCAGATTCAGCCAAATGCTGCAAAGTTGATTGGACGGCGCTTCATAGTACAGATGGACAATGACCCCAAGCATACAGCCAAAGCTACCCAGGAGTTCATGAGTGCAAAAAAGTGGAACATTCTGCAATGGCCAAGTCAATCACCAGATCTTAACCCAATTGAGCATGCATTTCACTTGCTGAAATCCAGACTTAAGACGGAAAGACCCACAAACAAGCAAGACCTGAAGGCTGCGGCTGTAAAGGCCTGGCAAAGCATTAAAAAGGAGGAAACCCAGCGTTTGGTGATGTCCATGGGTTCCAGACTTAAGGCAGTGATTGCCTCCAAAGGATTCGCAACAAAATATTGACAATAAAAATATTTTGTTTGGGTTATGTTTATTTGTCCAATTACTTTTGACCTCCTAGAATGTGGAGTGTTTGTAAAGAAATGTGTACAATTCCTACATTTTCTATCAGATATTTTTGTTCAACCCTTCAAATTAAACGTTACAATCTGCACTTGAATTCTGTTGTAGAGGTTTCATTTCAAATCCAATGTGGTGGCATGCAGAGCCCAACTCGCGAAAATTGTGTCACTGTCCAAATATTTCTGGCCCTAACTGTATACACAGTATACACCTCATAGTGTGGGCCTGCCTGGTGTATACATATACACCTCATAGTGTGTGCCTGCCTGATGAAGTATACATAACTATACCTCATAGTGTGCCTGACTGATGTATACATATATATATACCTCAGGTATATATATGCATACATCAGGCAGGCACACTGAGGTGTATATATGTATACATCACTAGGCAGGCACACACTCTATGAGGTGTATTTATGTATACATCAGGCAGGCACACACACACACTATGAGGTGTATATATCATATATACACCTCATAGTGTGTGTGCCTGCCTGGTGTATACATATATACACCTCATAGTGTGCCTGCCTGATGTATACATATATATACCTCAGGTATATATATGTATACATCAGGCACACACACTATGAGGTGTATATATGTATACACCAGGCAGGCACACACACTATGAGGTGTATATACAGTATGATATATACACCTCATATTGTGGGTGCCTGCCTGATGTATACATATATACACCTCAGCCGGGCCAGCCCAGGACAGCCACCCCCCCTGCTTAGCTTACTTTATTACCTCATTACTTTATTAGGAGTAGATTGCCTTGCCTTGTAGGCGTAGCCAGGACGGGCCGGACCCGGACGACTCAGTCTGAGTCAGGAGTCAGGAGGAGGCAGCCGGCCACACAGCAGCTCCTCGGCTCTGTTGTTCTTCTCCTCTCCAGCCCAGACATGTGCGGCGCTCCGGGTGACGTCAGCCGCAGCGCGACGTGCCTGGGGGTGGGGGGGACTGCCAGGGGGCGGACCAGCAGCAAGAGGGTTGTGCACGCACAGCCCCGCGGCCGCCCTGCACAATATGCGGCGAGGTCGGAGGAGATTAGTTCCGGCGGTGGCGCTGCAGTGCCACCGCCGGACGCCTGGGCACATGATGATGGCACCGGCGCCCCCCACTGAGTGGCGCCCGGTGCAAAGGGTCCGGCTGCCCCCCCCTAGATACGCCCCTGGTATCGCCTACATCTGGTATCCCTTGTTTCCTTGTACTCTTCCCTATGACTGTACAGAATTAGCTTTGTGATTGAACACTACTGCCTTTACTACCTCATTTTCTAAAGTTAAATATTAATATTTTCTCAAAATCCTGCATGATGTAGATAGTAAAGAGCAAGGGACAAAGTGCACAGTAATCCAGATCTCCTGTTATTTCAGTGTGGGTGTCTAAGTGCCTGTTAGCGTGAAGTAACCTTTGTTCATACTCAAAATGTTAGCTACTCTACATTCTGTTGAACATTGATTTTTTTCCCTTATTTATAACAGTGAAAAGCACCTTATAGAATTTAGATCTGCCAGCTAACCTATAGAGTCATGGTGACCAAAATTTAGCAGGACAAAAATGAACTCCTTAAGGTACCTTTACACGCCGCAACTATCACTGGCGATCGGTAGCAACCGTACTTGCGTGTGCACGTTTTTAACGGTTGCTAATTATCGCCGATGCCGCATTTACACGCCGCAATTGCGCCTTCAACCTAAGGGAACATGTTTCCCCAGAAGTTCCAACAGATCCAGCGGGAAACATCCAGTTGAATCCTGACGCCACTTCACACGCCGCAATCAGTAGGGGAATGTAGGCGTACATGTTCTGCGGCGCTAATACATAGGCGTGACAGACTCGTGTATTCCGTGACGCTAACACGCTGATTGGACAACGCAATAGCGTCATGATTGGCCAGCCTGCGCAGGAAGGCTGGCTAATACATGACGCCATTGCAATTGTGTAGTGTGAATGGTCAGCTCTTTACATATGGCGCCCTGTGAAGGGACAGCCAATGGTTACACAGTAGCCCCCACCAATCATCGCGATGGGGCGCAGTACAAACACGCTGTGGCACGCCCCGGGGAAATCACTAGGCGACGCAGATATCCCCCTTTTACACGCCAATACCAGGGCAATTCACCTTCAGGGTTGCCTCTGATTTTAGAACACGGATCAGAAACCGCAACCCGGAGCAACTGCGAGAAACCAGATCACTTTCCCAAATTACACGCCGCTCCTTCGTAGCAATTTCAAGGCAACCGTGACATAAATCCCGAATGCCAGGCAGTTGCTACACCTCAGTGGCAGCGTGTAAAGGTACCGTTATAGGGAATCTGTCACCAAGTTTCTGCTACCCCATATGAGAGCATTATAACGTTGGGGAAAAAATCCTGATTCCAGTGATGTATCAATTACTTGTCTGGATGCTACCCTTTTGATAAAAAACTGTTGTATTTGCTGCAGATCTACCAGTTCTCTGAGCTGTGTATAACCTGCACACACCACTGTATGGCAACTTTCTGTTTACACTTTGCATAGACACAAAGCAGTGGTGGGCGTGTGGTTAAACTACATTACAGCAATTTTACTACACCTCTAGTGATAATCACCTGCTGATAAAGCATTGATTTTGTATAAACTACACTATGCAGTCCAGTAAGTGACACATCACGGGAATCAGGACCTCTGCTCTACATAATTCTGCTCTTAGACTAGATAGAAAAAAACTGGTGAAAGATTCCTTAAAACTGTTACTCCATCTCATTTTCTCAGAAGGAACCCTCCTTACCATCTTGTCAAATTAGAAATGGCTGTTGAATACAAAAGTTCTCTGGGGCAACAAAGTTTGGGTATACCTTTTACAGTGCAATATTTTCTTTGAGACACCCTTAAATTAACATAGACCTATGGATTGTAAGGATGGGACATGAGATGTGGATTTTAAAATGATTTTGACATGAATGAGCAGATGAACAACCTGAATAGTATGTGATTGTGAATGTATGTCTAAATCACCAAGCAAGCACTTATCAAGCAAATGTGGAAAGCAGCAGCTGTCATTCTACATTATATTGCCTAAACTAAACTATGTTACACAATATGTGTATAGACTGTATGTATATATAGTGTTTGTTAAATCTTTTCATTTACAATGTTTACATTCACTGCGTATAAGCTATTATTTCATTCATTAACGTTAGGACTCATCAGACCTGGGGTCACATTGTCGCGGTTGATGAGCAAACAGACATTGGCCAATGTATGTACTAAGAACCCCTAAAAAATTAAAAAAATAAGAATTTGAGGTTTTTGAAAAAAACATAAGTTTTACATTTTTTTCCTCATATATATATATAGCTTGTTAGCATATGTGCATCATTGGTAGTAGCTGAGCGCTGCAGAGAATTTTTTCTAGTTGTTTGACGCAGTGTCCCTGCTGGCACCAGTTCACATTGTGTCTGTGAGTGCTGTGCAGTTTTTTCTGTTTTGTGTATAACATATGGAGTTACTGGCTCCATGTCTGCAATTTGCATCCTCATCACCCACAGGTGGTCTGAGGTTGAGATAGTGTCTACCCACTTCAGAGTGGGACAGGGAGGAAAAAGAGGACAGGGATGTCAACATTAGGACTCATCAGGCCTTGGGTCACCTTGTCACGGTTGATGAGCAAACAGACATTGGCCAATGTATGTACTAAGAACCCCAAAAAAATAAAAAAATAAGAATTTTAGTTTTTTTAAAAATTAAATTTTTTTCCTCATACATATACAGCTTGTTAGCATCATTGGTAGTAGCTGAGTGCTGCAGAGAATTTTTTTCTAGTTCTTTGACCCAGTGTCCCTGCTGGCACCAGTTCACATTGTGTCTGTGAGTGCTGTGCAGTTTTTTTATGTTTTTTGTATATATATATATATATATATATATATATAGTGAATCCAGTCATTTGGTGACCACCGTTAATTTTTTATCCAAAGCTGCATTTATTGAATCTTATTACTACAAGGCAGCAGTGAGTGTAAGAAGTACAAAGATAGAGGCGAGGAAAAAAGTTATGAAAAAGTGTTTTCCCGCTATAATTATTCTAGAGGAGCTGTAAAAATAATTGTTGACCCATGCATTTTGCTAAGTAAATAGACTGATACTTAGTATCACCAGACAAAGACAGCGGGTGACAATGCCGGAGGGAGGCAGATCTGGCATCACTCACAGAGGGAGGGCTGGAGGCTCATGACCACCTCATCTCCAGGAACTCAATTCATTTTTGTTGGGGATAGGAACATTGAAGCCTATACCCAGCCCTGAACCTTAGATTATTTTGAATTTATTTTATTATTTTTAATTTATGATAATAATATTATAATATATATCATTCTTACTATGATGCTATAGCTGATAATTCTGTATATCCTAACATGAATGCAAATCTGTAAAACCTGTCTGAGGCCATTGTTTCAAATTGGTAACTGTAGACAGTCTTGGCTCTAGACATGTCATATAGCAGGTCATTGAAGTCTCTCACCTTTACCCTTTAACCCATATACAGTTATCATGATTTACGATGGAGCTCATGGATTGTGTCCATGTAATTGCTGCTGGCCGGAGGAGCACACTTTAGGCAAGAGTAGTTGAACTAGTTGTGTCAGTGACTGGAGTGACACTAACCAGGGACAAAGTCTGAAACCAAACGCTCGTTAAGGAACTAGCTGGGACAGGTACCAAGAAGTCGAATAAAATAGGATAAAGCCAAACTAACCAAGGTTTGAGCCATGGGGAGTAGCAGATGAAAACAAAGTTGGTGTCACTAGCTGGGTCAGAAGTACATGGAAACCATGTACATTAACTGGTAACTCCTAGCAGACTGCGGTGAGTTTAAATAGGGTGAGGTACTGCCTCATTGGTCAAAGCAGGGAGCTGATTATATCTGTTGCTGGATGGCACTACAAAGCAAAGTCACAGTAGTATTCCTAGCTGGAGAGTGTATGCACTGCTCAGTGATATTAATAATTTTGCCTCCATGATCATTGTCGCTCGCAGAGTATATACAGCAGCACCAGGCAAAAAGAGTCAGATGTTGCTGGAACAGGTTAAGATGTGGATATAATAAAATCCTAATGCAATATGTTCCTTGTAAGTATAGAACCACAATCTTTTAATCCGAGCCTCACTGTGTCCTAAAGATGGGCACCAACAGAGAAAGTTCACCTTTGTGTGTGTCTCTATTTTGTGCGTTTCTATTTAAGGGCCTATTGGACTCACACCTAGCCCTAGTATTTATGGAGACTTCTCCTGTCTGAGTGTGCTCTGAGGGACTGAACTGGGTTGGTTTGTTGTACTGCATTGTGACTTCTGGTAAACTCCAGAGTCAAGTTGACAACTTGCCCCTAGTCAGGCCTATGGACTTACACCTGGCCTTCAATGGAGATTTCCCCTGAGTGTGATCTGAGGGACAGAGCTGGGTTGCTTTGTTGTACTGCATGGTGGCTTCTGGTAAACTGTGGAATCTGTTGGCAACATGCCCCTGGTTAGGCTTATTGTACTCACACCTGGCCTCTTGTATTGATGGAGATTTCTCCTGTTTGAGTGCTCTGTAAGGGTATCTTACACGCCGCAACTGGGGTGTGAAAACTGAGAGGCAATCCGGAGCCCCGTCACCGTGAAATTGCTACGTGTATTTGGGGAACCCGGTGGTGTTTTTGAAAGTTGCGCCCGGTTGTGATTTCAGAGCACTGCTCGAAAACCAGATGCAACCATGACGGTGATTTCCCCTGCTTTTGGAGTGTGAAGGGGCGATAGTGATTGAATCAGCGTCGCCTACTGAATTCCCGGAGGCGTGCCACAGCATGCTGGAGACCGCCCCCCCCCCAGCGATGATTTGTGGTGGCTGTGTTTTCATTGGCTGTCCCTTCACAGGGCGACATATTTGAAGAGCTGTCCATTCACACTACACAATTGCAATGGCGTCATGTATTAGCCAGCCTTCCTGCGTAGGCTGGCCAATCATGACACTATTGCGTTGTCTAATTAGCGTGTTTGGGGCGTGGAATACACAAGTCTGTCACGCCTATGTTCTTGCGGCGCAGAACATGTACGCCCACATTCCTTTGGGGATTGCGGTGTGTGAAGCGGCGTTGGGAGTCAACCTCATGTTTCCCACTGTTGGTGTAGGAACTTCCGGGACGACACATCGCCTTAGGTTGAGGGCGAAATTGTGGAGTGTAAATGCGCCTTCAGCGTTCGGAGGCAACCATGAAAAATGTGCAAGCGCACGTTAGGTTGCCTCCTATTACCGCCAAAAGTTGCGGCGTGTAAAGGTACCCTAAGGGACTGAGCTGGGTTGGTTTGTTGTACTGCATCGCGGCTTCTGGTAAACTCCGGAGTCCAGTCTGCAACCTGCCCGTGGTCTTGAACCTTCTATCTCTTGCCACCTTCACTGCTGTGCAGCATTCTTAGAGCCATTTGCTTCTGCCTGCAGACTGCAACTCTGCTACCTGTCCCTCAGCAGCAACCAGCAAGCCTGTTTACAGTCGATTCGTCTGTAATTTTGTCATTCGTCTAAGGTCTTCTGCTGTTGAGGTTATATTTTTCCATTATGTCCTGGAAATCTGTCCATGTCGGATAACTTTCTGTTACTCCCTGGACACTATTAAACTCTTAATTTTGCATTTTACATGACTGTGTTCCACAAGCTCCACCTAACCGCGGCACCAGTGTGTCCACCTCATGTCACAGATAGTTATAGGAAATGATTTATTGTAGTTATTTATTCTAAAGATTGTGTAATCAATTATTAAGTCTGGTCCATGTTTTGAGTTTGTATGAAATTATGTCCAATTTGCCTTTTTTTTTATTTTTTGAGCTGTTCCGATGCACAAAGGAATTAAGCATGTATAACAAAACGTGTAACAGCAATAATTTTCTGGGAGAAACATTTCATTTTCTTCAACAATTTCAAGGGTATCAACATTTTTGGCTATGACTGTATATAAAAGGTAAACAGAAATGTGCATTGTAATTGTAATAGCACAATTGGCTCAGCTCACCTTTTCATTTGTCCTGACGTCAGTTCCAGATTCCTGCCCTGCTGTCTGAACAAGGCATAAACAGCACAGCAGGAGGCGGTACAGAGAGGCAGAGGGGGAGGGAATGACCCACGTGAATCAAGCTGACTCCTGCACCAGGTAATGCCCTCCTGACTTTTAACAGTAAGTTTGGCATGGCTATATCTCGGGGTACACAGCACACAGACACATGGTGGACCCCTTCCCTGAATGCAGCAAACATGCTGCATTCAGTGTTGCATTTAGATTGCCATGCAGCAGGGGGGGTGACAGGTCCTCTTTAACTTATTTTAGAAAATGAACAGTCAAAGAAAACTTCAGGTAGTGTAGAGATAGCGGTTGCGCACAGCCCTAAAAGCCCCTCTGTACCATGGCAGAACCCCAGTATTACAGGATAAGTGCATATTGTAGGTGGGGAGGGCCTTGTAAAAGATTTTTCTTTGCAGCCTACAAGTTTTAAGTTACTCTTATTAGTCACAGACATAATTTGACAAGAGGTGCCCACCCAGATTTTGCAGACTATACATTGAATGAAACTGGAAAAAGCACACATTGCTGACAGAGCAAGAAACTTCATAATTGAAAGATTTTATTTACACACCAGATTCAGCATTACTTACTGCTTGGTAAGATGAATGAGTCAGAAGAACAATTTGCTAAATGCGTTTAGAGACTTTCTGATGAAAATGGACTGTAATTTCTTGGGATCTTTGAAAATATTTCAGCAGTATACATTACTACAATGAAGGCACATTTCTACTCATAACAAACAACAATGAACAGTGTAAAAAGAGGATCGGTGCTTGCATAAAGGGGTTGTCCACTACTTTTCAATTTGTCTATTCCTCCACATAAGATTAAAACAGACAGTACTCAACCCAAGTGCCAGTGTTGTTTCAACAACTTCGGGGATTGAATGTTATGCGAGTCCTGGAGCGTGTCAGTGACCGCTAAAGGGCCGCTTCACTCTCCAACATCAATGGAATGGTGCTATCACTGGAGTTGAGTACAGGCTGATTTTTTATTTTATGTGGGGAATCTAGCAATTGAAATTGGATTGTCGGAGTAGTGGAAAACCCCTTTTAGGCCCATTTACACAAGTCATTGCAACATGTTTATTTTACTAATTTATATAGCGCCATCATACTATGTAGTGATTTACAGACATGATCATTGCTGTTCCCATTGGGTACACAATCTAAATTTCCTATCAGTATTTGTTGTTGGTGGTATTTGAACCCAAGATAGTAAAATCTAAAGAGAAGGGGGGTGGATCTGAGGATCAGAGTAAAGGTACCGCTACACGCTTCAATGTTGTAACAATATCACCAATGATCTCACGGGAGCGTGGTCGTTAGGACATCTTTTTGAAATCGTTGGTGAGATGTCACACAGCTAGATATCATGAATGATACACCAACGTTCCAGAGATCACTGGAATGACACAACCAACGATCTTGGTAGTTGTTATCATGCTGTCACACGGCAGCTATGTGAACGACTCCAACCTCAATGTGGGCGTAGTTTGTGACACAGGCTAGGAGCTAGGCGTACCAGATTGTGTTTTCCCACACCCCTACAACTCCGATCGGTGGCCACAACTGCGTTACGATTGGTAAGCCTTGTCTGACAAGATGGCCACTTTATTAGCGCTCTTGGCCTTTCAACCATCTTGCCATTCAAGGCTGTGTTCATTTGGTGACGCCTGTGCAAGCCACTGATGCGTCCCCAAATTGTCACACATGAACGCTTGTGTGTGCACTATTGCCAATACAATGTATGGCTATGTGTACGTGTTTTTTTCAAGATGCCAAGCTACACACAAC
This sequence comes from Allobates femoralis, assembly GCA_033576535.1. NCBI lineage: Eukaryota > Metazoa > Chordata > Amphibia > Anura > Aromobatidae > Allobates > Allobates femoralis. Next base: position 685,899,161 of record JARQOC010000003.1, on the reverse strand, counting down.
ACTATGTACATACGTGTCTGCAAATTAGGATGCATGTAGTAATTATTTGTCTGTGCATAGATGTATGTATGTGTATAAGTATGTGTACATATATTATTACTGTCATTAATTGTAGTGTATATGTATCTGTACAGATACCCATGTGTAAATATATATATATGGAGATGAAGACACAGAGAGACCATAAAGTGGTGCCCAGGGTTTGACCTGTGTACTGGACATTTGCAGTCTATGCTGCTGGGACCATTCAATAGAATTTGTGTGTGATACCTTTGTGTACATCATACTGCTCTGTGCTTCTGCCCTTAAGTAGAAAGAAAATACTCACACAGGTTTTTCAGATCTGAAATTTTGTTTAGTTTTGTAAAGCAAAGGAAAACCACAAAATACACAATTTATAAGAAGTGTTCACATCACACAAATCATAATGTACAAATAACAGAGAAAAATAAAAAAAACAAAACTAACAAAAAAATACCAAAAAAGACAATAAATAACATTGTAAAAAAAGAAAACAACCCCTACACTATTTCATGCTGCCAGGCAACAGCACCAGGGCCATTTAAGTAGGAGCAGTAGCTGTCTCTGCTGGACCTGACATCCTGCTGCCTACGGCCGTGGCTCAACGGCTGGAGTGGCGCTATGCCAGGCTCGTTTACACGCCACTCCCCCGGCATGAGTTCCCCATTTGTGGGGTCCACAGAGACCACATAACTTGCTGGCATGTATGATGTAGCATCCCTACGACGCAGAAAGTTATGTAGCACACAACACGCCAAAACTACTACATCAATAGATTCCAGTTTCATATTTAAGGCAGTATGAAACAAGCGGAATCTACTGGCAGGGCCGCAACATCCATGAGCCGACCTGAGCTGGTCGCCTCAGGCGGCACAACCTGGTGCAGTGCATCAGAGACCAGAGCAGCAAGGGGCCCCTGAGCTAGTGAAAGTGAATGTGGCAGACATAGTCAGTGCAGATGAGTATGCTGGCAGGGGCCCTCTTTTCTCAGCTGATAATGCTGCTGCTGCTGGTTGTATGTATAGTCACTGTGCTGAGGGGAGGAGGGAGAGGCACTCAGTGTGGCCCCCACTGCTCTTTGTGCTGCTGCTGATTCACGGAGAGAGAGGTAGCAGTACATTAACCCTGTCATCAGGGCCGCACCATCCATGAGCCAACCTGAGCTGGTCACCTCAGGCGGCATATAGTTCAAGTAAACAGAGGGGTGGCATCCGCAGGGGTGCCTGGTGGTAGCGTGCATCCGCGTGGATGGCCGCTCCCGCTCCTGGAATCTAGGCCGCCGCAGCCGTCCATTTTCTCTCAAGTCCGGCCGCTCTGCAGCACAGCTAGGTGAGAAGTGATGGCGTCATCCCTGAGCCCTGCAGAGCGGCCGGCAGCCAGAAAGACGCTGAGGAGAGGAGACTGGAGAAGCTCATTGAGGACCAAGGAGAAAGAGGTGAGGATTTACTGTTATTTGTTTTGTTTTTACATTGATGAGAGACTATGGGGGTGCAGTGCAGGGACAATCACATGGCCGGTGCAATACACTGGGGGCCAGAGCGGGATGGGGCCCCCGAACTAGTGAAAGTGAAGAGCGGCAGCAGAATCAGCGCTGGCAGGAGGACATGCAGGGACAATGTGCTGCAGAGGATTATGCTGACACGGTCCCCCTTCCCTCAGAAGTTAATGCTGCTGCCGCTGGTTGTGTGTACGGTATGTAAACTCTTTGCTGAGGGGAGGAGAGAGAGACTAGTGTGGCCCCCTCTGCTCTGTGTGCTGCTGCTGATCCACAGAGGGAGCAGGACATTAACCCTGTCATTACCACTAGGAGAGGAGAGGGCTGTGCAGTGTGTGTCCCCTGCTCCAGCCATATCACTGTACACATGGACATCTGTGCCTCATCTCCTGTCAGCCAAATACAGACTCCACTTTATAAGCACAACTGTGATTGGCTGACAGGAAAGGATAGTGTCCTCTGTGCTCTGAAGCCGCAGACTGGAGGCAGGAGACACCTGTGGCCCCTCCAACACCATAGAAAGCTGGAGAAAGCTGTATAAGGCCCCTATCACATCAGCATTTTTTGCTGATTGCGGTAGATTTACTGCTAGGGATGAGCGAGTATGCTCTGCGCTACTCGTTACTCGCACGAGTATCCCGGTACTCGGGATGCTCGGCGAGCACCGAGCACCCGCGCATTTTAGTGCTCGCTCATCACTATTTACTGCATCTGCCGCCAAATGACCGCACTTGTGTCACACTTGCAGCAAGCCCCGTGCCTTGTCTGTGGGGCTTGCAGTCGGTTGCAGCAAGTGCGGTTCTGCTGGATGCAGCAGATCCGGCAGTTGTGGCCGCACAAGAAATGCTTCTAGTAGTGGGGTTTTTTTGCCGCCGCAAGTGCCGGATCTGCCGCATCCGGCAGAACCGAACTTGCTGCAACCGACTACAAGCCCCACAGACAATGCATGGGGCTTGCTGCAATTGTGATACAATTGCGGTCGTTAGGTGGCAGATGCGGTAAATCTGCTGCAATCAGCAAAAAACGCTGATGGGAAGAGCGCCTAAGGCTGGGGTCACACACACAGATATCTGGGCAGATATTGTTCACAGATCTCTGGTTGCAGTGAAATCATGGACATATGGTTCCATTTTGTGGCTGTGTACAAATGGAGCAATCTGTCCATGATTTCACTGCAACCAGAGATCTGTGAACAATATCTGCCCAAATATCTGTGTGTGTGACCCCAGCCTAAGAATCATTTTTTTAAATTTCTCTAAAAATTAATTTCTATGTGAGCATGTTTGCAGAAGTAGTTACCTGAAGAAAGTATCATATGTCCACAGTGCGCAGAGCGGCCTACTGGTGACATGCACTAGCCCGCTCTATACATAGACCCGTAGATAAGGAAAAATTGACAGCCAGTGGAGTGCTGGCATTAGGAAAAAGTAACCAAGTAATTTATTAACCCCTTACATAGGCCACAATGCGTTTCAACAGCAACAGTGCTGTCTTCATCACCTTTATCACACTGCTTACAGAACCTGCGGTGACGCATTTCCAGTTATTCGCCCGATCACGTGACCCTACCAGGAAGCTCTTCGGGAGCAGCGGCATTCAGCAGCCGGCTGCTTCTCACTACCTCCACAGAGGAGGCATCCATACAGGCCCGTGTCCGAAGTTGTGTAGGTGTGCACAAACATCGCGGTGAGTGGCCACTTGGCCCCCTGCACTTAGTATATATTTTAGAGATCTTCACATTACGCTCCTACTTTCTTTTTTTCACATATACATAGACCCAGGGCTAGACTGGCCCAGTGGGACACTGGTTAAGGTAACACCCTAGTGAACCCCAGGTCCTCCGTGGATCCCTGTGCTTGATTTTGTGGGGCCCTGCCATTAACTGCGGTCATTACATCGACCAGGAGCCTGTCAGAGGCCGGCACATATAAGTGCATTAAAAATGGCCGCCGGTCTTTGGGCCATTGAACGTCACAGCTATGCATGTTACACTGCCGTCAGCATGCAGCACCTAGCAGTGACGGTTGATGGCTGCATACGTCAGCCTTCATCCTCCTATCAGGCATGCACTCAGAAAGTTTGGAGTGCTGCCAAGGTGGAATTGATGAATCTGCATGCGGGGGGCGACGCCAATTTTTTTCCAGCAGCACTGGCTCCATCGCTTTCTTGGAACTGCAGCAATGATGTGGAGCACCTGTAGGAAACTTTACTGCAGAGAGATGAGGTTGCGGTGCTCGCCAGCATCTAGTGCTGTAAGCAGGGCGCATTTGTGGACCAAAAGCTCCAGGCTCTTTCCTGCTGGCACACACTGCCCCTGGCAGCAGCTCTGTACCCTGACTTACAGGGAGTTGTTTTCTGCTCTCTGTTATCAGCAATTAGCAGGTTGAATAATGTTTTTTAGTGGGATCACTACATATATGACTGGTGGCTACACTTCCTTGCATAAATAATTATAATGAGCGCAGTCTGTGCTACCACTCGAGGCTCCTGAGGGCCCATGGCCACATCGCCCTCATTATAATCTGGGAGCATCACCAGGCAGGGAGCTTTCCTGGAATTACAATATAGAATAGCAGTGGAGCTCTTGGAGAGCTCCCATCGCCTCTTCTGCGACATGACATCATCAGCCAGCGCACACCAGCATGTACGCACCAGCTTACAAGAAGTGGATCCTGAGGGACCAGAGCAGACGGGAGGGAGGTGAGTATGTGTTGTTTTTTTTTTAATATGGGTGAGGGCTCAAACTGAATATAGGGAGCCATGTGGGAGTTAATACTATATATAGGTGGTTGTATGAGGGCATTTACTGTATATGAGGGCTATGTGGGGGTTTATGCTGTGTATAGAAAGCTATTTGAGGGCTCATACCATGTGTGTGTATGTGTGTATATAACATATAAATGATAGAAAATCAGGCAGTGGGGTGAAGTTCATTATAATATAGAACTGTGGGGGTGCTGTACATTATAAATAGGACTGTGGGGTGCAATGCATTATAACATAGGACTGTGGGGTGCAGTGCATTATAATATAGGACTGTGGGGTGCAGTGCATTATAAATATAGGACTGTGGGGTGTAGTGCATTATAATATAGGACTGTGGGGTGCAGTGCATTATAATATAGGACTGTGGGGGTGCAGTGCATTATAATATAGGACTGTGGGGTGCTGTGCAATATACTATATGGAGGACTATATGGAGGCAATTCTACTGTATGGAAGCCATTACAATATTTGGAGGGCTCTGTGGGGGGCATGATAATACTTGGAAGGTTTATGAGGAAACCTTTCATTCTTGCTGGAGTACTATTTGAGGGCTGTGTTCTGGGCCATTATACAGTTTGATGAGGTCTAAGGGCCAATATACTGCATTTAGGTCCATTATACTGTATGGATGGCTATGTGTGGGTGAAAGTTGGGGATCATACTGTGCCGGGTAGTTGAGAGAGGAACAGTAGGGTCATCATACTGTGCGTGTGGAGGAATTCACTGGGGGAGGGGGGAGGAATCATACAGTGTTTGTGGGGCACTTTTGTTGGCATCATACTTCATGGGGGCAATGTAAGGTGAATATAGGGGTTTAAGTGGGAGAATTACTTTGTAAGGGCTGAAAAGTTGTGAGATGTGTACCTATGTGACCCAGCCAAATATTATTTTTCTTAGTGGGGGCTCAATGATTTCTATGTTCACTCCTAGTGTGCAGGTTGCATTGTCCCTTTCACTAGCTCAGGGGTGGGCAACTCCAGGCCTCGAGGGCCACACACAGTCCAGGTTTTCAGGATTTCCTTAGCATTTGATAGTTGGTAATTTAATCTACTGCACAGGTAACAATTCCAACTGTCAAATTCTAAGGAAATCCTGAAAAAAAACCTGGACTGTGTGCGGTCCTCAAGGCCTGGAGTTGCCCACCCCTGATCTAGCTTCTTACTTCATAGAGAAAATAGAAAAGGAAATCAGCTCCCAACCTTCAAGCACTGTTACTCCCATCTGTCCCCACATCCCCTCTAGCTCACTCTCCACTTTTGACCCAGTCACAGAAAAAGAAATCTCCAGGCTCGTCTCTTCCTCACATCCCACTATATGCACCACTGACCCCATTCCCTCACACCTACTCCAGTCCCTCTCTCCGGTAGTCACTACTCACTTAACCACAATCTTCAATATTTCCCTCTCTTCTGGCATCTTCCCCGCCTCCTTCAAACACTCTATTATTACTCCAATACTAAAGAAAACCCATTACCTCTCACTCACTCTCTTTTAGATCCATTGCAGTCTGGTTTCCGCCCCTTACACTCTACAGAAACTGCCCTTATTAAAGTGACCAATTACCTTCTGACAGCAAAACGTAATGGTGACCACTCTCTGCTTATCCTTCTTGACCTTTCTGCAGCTTTTAACACAGTGGACAACCATCTCTTACTCTCTATGCTGCACTTTCATCGGCAGCAAGAACACGGCTCTCTCCTCGTTCTCTTTCTATCTCTCTGATCGCTCTTTCAGTGTATCATTTGCTGGCTCTACTTCCTCCCCTCTTCCTCCACTATTGGAGTCCCTCAGGGTTCAGTCCTTGGCCCTCTTCTCTTCTCTCTCTACACGGCCCCAATAGGACACAACATCAGCAGATTTGGCTTCCAGTACAATCTTTATGCTAAAGATACACAACTATACACCTCCCCCCCTTACCTTATCCCCGCATTATTACAGAACACCAATGACTGTCTAACCGCAGTTTCCACTATCATGTCCAATCTCTATCTGAAACTAACCTTTCTAAAACTGAACTTCTTCTGCTCCCACCCTCTACCAATCTCCCTAAACCTGACATTTCCCTCTCGGTATGTGGCACCACGATAACACCCAGGCAGCAGGCTCGCTGTCTGGGTGTTATGTTTGGCGCTGATCTCTCCTTCACCCCATATATACAATCTCTCACCCGCTCCTGTCGCTTGCAACTGAAAAATATCTCCAGAATTCACCCTTTCCTCACCATGGAAACAACAAAAACCCTCACCGTGGCCATGATTCATTCCTGTCTTGACTACTGTAATTCTTTATTAGCTGGCCTCCCCTGCAGTAAGCTTTCCCATCTCCAGTGTATCCCCAATGCAGCAGCCAGGATCACCTATCTAGCTAACCGTTACTCAGATGTTTCCGCTCTGTGCGAGTCACTGCACTGGCTGCCTATACACTATAGGATCCCATTCAAATTGCTTGTTGTCACCCACAAAGCTATTCATGGTGCGGCACCTCCTTACCTCTCTACCCTCATCTCTGTCTACCACCCCACTCGTCCCCTTCGCTCTGGAAGTGACCTTAGACTAATATCGGCATTAATCCGAACCTCCCATTCCCGACTCCAAGACTGCACCAATTCTCTGGAATGCTCTACCCCATGAAATTAGGACCATCCACAACTTGCATAGCTTCAGACGCTCCCTAAAAACACATCTTTTCAGGGCGGCCTATCTCCCTAATAGTAATCATTTAGACATAAGATATTCATTATTATAAGCCCCTGTACTTTGTGTCACCCCCATCCCGTCGTAGATTGTAAGCTCCTTCGAGCAGGGTCACCTTTATTTTTTGCCTTATTTATTGTATTTCCTACATTGATTCTAATGTTTATTGTATGTAACTACTGTTCTGTATTACTTAGCATTCCGTATTGTATATTTTTCTTATACGAACCATTGTACTGTAAAGCGCTGCGGAATATGTTGGCGCTATACAAATAAAGTTTAATTAGTATTATTATAAGACTACAATTTGAGTGGATTGAGGAACAGCCAGAATGGCAAAGACTCAGTCAATGGACATGTACAAAAGAAATGTACTGAAGTGGATACAATTTGCCAAAGAACACATCAAATGGTTTAAAAAGAATTGTACAGTAGAAACATTTTGAGGACTGATGAAAGTAAAATTGTTGTTTTTGGGTCCAAGGGCCACAGATGGTTCATCAGATGACCCCCAAACTCTGCTTTCAACCTACAGTACATTCTAAAGACAGTGCAAGCATCATGATTTGGGTATGTGTCTCTTACTATTGTGCCGGGCCTATTTACCGCATACCAGGGATCGTGGACCAGTTTGCATATATCAAACTAATTGAAGAGGTTATGTTGCCTTACACTGAAGAGGAATTGCCCTTGAAATGGTGTGTTTCAACATGATAAGAACCTTAAACACACCAGTAAATGAGCAAACTCTTGGTTCCAGTCCAACAAAATTGAGGCTATGGAGCACCAGCCCAATCTCTTGACCTTAATCCAATAGAACACTTGTGGGGTGACATCAAAAATGCTGTTTCTGAGACAAAACCAACATATGCAAATAAATTCTGTGATATAGTTAAAGCATCCTAAGATGAAATAACAGTTGACAGGTGTTGGTTGACTCCATGAAACATAGACGTGAAGCAGTTCTAAAAAACTGTGGTTATACAACTAAATATTAGGTTAGTGATTTACAGGAATGCTAAATCCTAAAAAAGTACATATTTTGAGTTTGTAAAGACATATAAAGACACTGCTATTTTTTTTTTAAAACCCAATGTTCATTTTTTATTATTTCTGTAAGATAAAACAAGTGCTTCTCAATAAATTAGAATATCATCAAAAAGATCATTTATTTCAGTAATTCATACATAAAGTGAAACACATATATTATATAGAGTCATTACAAACAGAGTGATCTATTTCACCTGTTTATTTCTATAAATGTTGATCATTATGGCTTACAGCCAACGAAAACCCAGAAGTCATTATCTCAAAAATTTAGAATATTATACAAGACCAACTTAACAAATTATTTTAACTCATAAATATTGGCCTAATGAAAAGTATGTGTACAGAAAATGCACTCAATACTTGGTTGGGGCATGAATTATTGCATCAAGGGTGTGGCTTTGGAGGTGATCAGCCTGTGGCACTGCTGAGGTGTTGTGGAAGCCCAGGTCGCTTTGATAGCAGCCTTCAGCTCATCTGCATTGTTGGGTCTGGTGTCTTTCATCTTCCTCTTGACAAAATCCATAGATTCTCTACGAGGTTTAGATCAGGCGAGTTTACTGGTCAATCAAGTAAAGTGATACTGTGGTTATTAGACCAGGTATTGGTAATTTTGGCAGTGTGGATAGGTGCCAAGACCTGCTGGAAAATTATATTTCCATCTCCAAAAAGCTTGTAGAGTGAAGCATGAAGTGCTCTAAAATTTCCTGGTAGACGGCAGTGCTGAGTTTGGTCTTGACAAAACACATTGGACCTACACCAGTAGATGACATGGCTCCCCAACATCACTGATTGTGAAACTTCAAAAGGCATCCACCTAACGACGCACATCGATACCGATAACGATATCAGATCACAACGACTTCAGCAAATCGAATTATACCGAGGTCTTAGGAATTGTCACTCCATAGCGTAGCATTGAGATCGTTAATCATTGTCCCTTTCAAACACAACGATGTAGCGCTCCCAGCGGAGCGAACGACGTAGAAATAACCAGAGCAGTAGTGTAACGATCAACGATCTCACAGCAGGGGCCAGATCGTTGTGCGTGTCACACATAACGACATCGTTAGCAGGATCGTTGTTGCATCACAAAATCTGTGACGTTACAACAATCTCGTTAGCGATCTCGTTATGTGTGACAGACCCTATTAGACCCCAAGCAGCTTGGATTGTGGCCTCTCCACTCTTCCTCCAGGCTCTAAGACCTTGATTTCCTAGTGAAATGCAAAATTTACTTTTTGGCCTTTTCTTAACAATCCTCTCAAGGCTGCAGTTATCCCGGTTGCTTGTGCACCTTTTTCTACCACACATTTTCCTTCCACTCAACTTTCCACTATTATGCTTGGATACAGCTCTCTGAACAGTCAGCTTCTTTAGCAATCACCTTTTGTGGCTTACCCTCCTTGTGGAATGTGTCATTGACTGCCTTCTGGACATGTGTCAAGTCAGCACGATTTTTGTAGCCTACTAAGGGGCCATTTTAAACACTTAGTAAGTCTTTTCAAGTATTGTGTGTTAATTATTCAAATTTTCTGAGATAATGACTTTTGGGTTTTCATTGGCTGAAGTCCATAATCATAATCATTAACAGAAAACAACAATTGAAATAGATCACTCTGTTTGCAATGACTCTATTATATGTGTTTCACTTTTTGTATTACATTACTGAAAAAAAATTATCTTTTTGATGATATGCTAATTTTCTGAAAAGCACTTGTACATTTCTCATCATGTTTTGATTTATAAAACATTGTGCAATGTTCCCTATGTATGGAAATAAAAACAATTAGAAAGATTTTGGCCTTAACTCATAATTTGAACACTCTACTATTTTGAACACAACTGTATATACAGTTGTGCTCAAACGTTTACATACCCCGGCAGATTTTTTGCTTTCTTGGCCTTTTTTCAGAGAATATGGATAATAACACAAAACCTTTTTTCCACTCATGGTTAGTGGTTGGGTGAAGCCATTTATTGTCAAACTACTGTGTTTTCTCTTTTTAAATCATAATGACAACAAAAAACATCCAAATGACCCTCATCAAAAGTTCACATACCCAAGTTCTTAATACCATGTATTGTTCCCTCTAACATCATAACATCAATGACATCTTCAAGTCTTTTGAGGTAGTTGTGGATAAGGCTATTTATTTTATCAAATGTTAAAGCTGCCCATTCTTCTTGGCAAAAAGCCTACAGTTCCTGTAAATTCCTGGGCTTTCTTGCATGAACTGCGCACTTGAGTTCTTCCCAGAGTGGCTCAATGATATTGAGATCAGGAGACTGAGATGGCCACTCCAGAACCTCCACTTTCTTCTGCTGTAGCCAATGACAGGTCAACTTGGCCTTGTGTTTTGGATGGTTGTCATGTTAGAAGTTCCAAGTACGTCCTATGCACAGCTTCCAGGCTGATAAATGTAAACTTTCCTCCAGTATTTGCTGATAATGTGCTTCATTAATCTTTCCTTCAACTTTGACCAAGTTTCCTGTGCCTTTGTAACTCACACATCCTCATATCATCAGTGATCCACCTCCATGCTTTACAGTAGGAATGGTGTTCCTTTCATCATAGGCCTCTCCAAATGTTAAGGTTATGGTTCTGGCCAAAAAGTTTGATTTTGGTCTCATCACTCCAAATTACCTTGTTCTACAAGTTTGTTGGCTTGTCTCTGTGCTGTTTGGTGTATTGTAGATTGGATTATTTGTAGCATTTGTGCAGTAATGGCTTTCTTCTGGTCACTTGGCCATGCAGCCCATTTTTCTTCAAGTGCTTCTTATTGTGCTTCTTTTTTTTTTTTTATAATTCTTTATTTTTCATTTATAAGATTTAACATCAAGCGTTAACAATAGCGTGAACCCATATATCAATCAGTTGTTTACATCAACTGAACATATCACTTAAGAAGATGTAATCAGCCAGGCATAGGGTAAAACATATAACATCGTTACAATACTCCTCGTCATAAGTGTACCATACCAGAGTGTATCGGTGATCTACCCAAAGTGCAGATCTTCCCTATCTTTGTTCGATTAAGAAGCAACATTCTCTGACGCTTTGCTTATTGCTTCATAACGGGAGTTAAAAGTGCCTAGCAATAACTGTGATAAAAAAACAGATAAGGTCCACTTAACCTAAACACAAAAAGACAGGTAAAAACATATTCAGAGAGAGAAAAGAGAGAAAGATGTAAGAAAAGGAAGAGACAGGGTTAAATGGGGGAGGGTAAGGGGGGGAAACACGGGAGTATGTAATGTCTAATAAAACCCCATTAAAATAAGCTCAATATATTACACGGACATGGCGGATCAGCTACTGATCTCTGTAGGTCTTATACAGATCGGACTGTTGAAATGACATCCAGCTAAACCAGGTATTTCTAAATTGTACATAAGTATCATGGATAGAGGAGGTCAAGTCTTCCAAGTGCATGAGGTCATTCACCTTATTCAGCCATTGAGCAACAGAAGGGCCAGACTCATTCTTCCAAAGAATTGGGATGCAAGATCTCGCAGCCATTACCAGAAATCTCAAAAGGGACTGTTTATATCTGCGGAGAGGGATCTCACTGTGGTGTAACATGAAGAGACTCGGGCCAAGTTCACCAGGGTAGTCTGTGACCACTCGAATAATCTCCACTACTTTAGACCAAAACGTCTCAAGTCTTGCACATTCCCAGAATATATGTAACAGTGTACCCTCCGCCTCACCACATCTCCAACAACATGCCTCAGTGGAGGGGAAAATTTTGTGTAGTTGCGAGGGGACCCTGTACCACCTAGTTAACAGCTTATAATTAGCTTCTTGTAATCGCGAGCATATTGAGGTAGAGTGTGCCAGTGTGTAAATGTCAGATCTCTGATCTAATGACAATTTCCAAGCTTAGGTCTGCTTCCCAATCCAGCATGAACTGTGGTGTTGGCAGATCCGGAGGCGAGATCAAAAATGCATATGATCTCGATAGAGCATGTCTACAGTCCCCTACAGTCTGGCATATGTTTTCAAATTGCGTCTTGGGTCTGAGATAGGTCGATTTAGCGGGAAGCGAGCGTAAGTGATGTGCAAGTTAAAGACATCTCCAGAATCCTAAAGGTATCGGATGTGTGATCAAATTAAGTTGCTCAAGAGAGGGCCAGACATCTCCGTCACCCCAACTCCCCACCCTGTCCATTCCCTCGGCAATTCATCTTTGAAATATAGGGTCATCTATACTAGGCTTAAAGTCTGGGTGTGTTAGAATCGGGAACATAGTCGAGGCACGTGGAATTATAGAAGCCTGTACTAGTTTATGATCACATATCTTAAGGGTAGGTCCGATCGTCGGATGGCCAGCAATAGCCTCATCCCTTCGCAAAACAACCCATGGCAAAGTTTGTAGTCTGAATGGAGTGAAGCCCTGTTCTATCTGAACCCACAATTTGTTCTCGCTGTGTCTACACCAGTCTATTATACGTGCAAGGTGACTAGCAATATGGTATAATTTAATGTCCGGTAGGTTCACTCCACCATCACCCCTACGCCTGTGAAGGATAGATCTTGCTAGTCTTGGTTTCTTTTTATTCCAAATAAATCTTGTCTGGATTTGTGAAACCGATTTAAAGAACGATGCCGGGATGGTAATGGGAAGCGTCTGCAGGTAATATAAAATCCTTGGAAGTATCGTCATTTTAAAAAGATGACATCTTCCCATCCATGTAAAGGCAGACAACATCCATCTCTCGCAATCCATTCTAATTGTAGACAACAAGGCGGGGAAATTTGCTCTGTATACATCACGGACATCTGGTGTAAGCTGCAATCCCAGATAACGAAGGGCTTTGGGCGACCAGTGAAAGGCAAAGGCACTTTTCAACTGATCAACGAGGTCCGCAGAAAGCGAAACATTCAAAGCCTCCGACTTGGCTCTATTAATTTTGAAATTCGAGAGAGCGTGGTATCTCTCCAGCTCTTTCATTAAGTTTGGGATGGAGATTCTAGGGTTTGTTACAAAGAACAGGAGATCGTCAGCATAAGCAGCAATTTTGTGCGTGTGCGATTTTACTGTTAAACCAGAAATATCGCCATTCCCCCTGATATGTCGTAATAATGGTTCCAATGTTAAAATAAAAATCAGCGGGGATAGCGGGCATCCCTGACGAGTACCATTAGTAATGTCAAAAGATTCAGATAGGATACCATTCACCCGAACCCTTGCAGACGGGACTGAGTACAGGGACAACACCCAACCAAGCATCATCGCTCCCAGTCCAATGTGCTTTAATGTCTCCTCAATGAGGGACCACTCAACTCGATCGAACGCTTTCTCTGCGTCCGTAGATAGCAACATCAGAGGAGCTTTAGTAACTTTCGCATGATGTATTAAGTTAATTGCCTTGGTAGTGTTGTCCCTGGCCTCCCGCCCGCTCACAAACCCCGCTTGGTCTGGATGTACTATATCAGGAATGAATGGCGAGAGTCTGGCCGCCAGGATTCTAGCAAAAAGTTTGACGTCTACATTAAGTAATGATATCGGGCGGTAACTAGATGTCACGCTGGGAGTGGGGAAGACACCCAGCGTAGGATAACGACGGGGGGGGGAATCAGGAGTCCCTAATGCTAAGGGCACAAGAAGGAGACGGTGACCCCTAGACTTCCTAGAGCTGACCCTGTCTGCCCTAACGTCCCTATACAGTCTCCTCAACTGTCGCCGACCACGAACCTCGTCCCTCTCTGATCCTAGATCTATCTTATCTAAGGATCAGATGGAGAGGTTCACTAGACCCCTCCACTATCAACTAAAGACAAACACCAGGGAAGACAGACATTTGGGAAAAGGAAACACTTATCTGACAGCAGAACACAGCAACCTCCACAATCTCAGCTTCTGCTGGAGCAAGGATAAAGTGTGCACAAGGAACTATCACCTGCACCGAGGAAGGGTAATGAACCTCCTTATAAAGGTGGAAGGAGTCTGCTGGGTCCTAGTGACCTACAACATTGGTGGATAAAACCAGACCGAGCGCAAGACCTCCACAGCCGTCTCCCCATAATAGAGAGATCTCATCACACCTTCTCTCCATCAACACAGAAGGTAAATGCCCCTGAAAGAGACGGACCATCCTCCACCATTATGGCTGGTGGGCCAAACGCTGGGATCGTCTGCGCGTGGCCTCCACCCTGTCATCCGTGCCACCCGTGACAGTACCCTCCCTCCTACGAGTGGCCCCCGGACACTCAGGACCAGGCTTATCCGGATGGGAACGGTGAAAAGCGCGGACCAGCCTTGCGGCGGACACCTCCGACGCCGGCACCCACATCCGCTCCTCAGGACCGTACCCCCTCCAGTGCACCAAATACTGAAGAGAACGGCGCAACATGCGAGAATCAACCACCCTCGAGATCTCGAATTCCAGATTCCCCGCCACACAGATGGGCTCAGGAGGCAAAGGAGATGGGTTAGACGACGGCACATACGGCTTGAGGAGCGACCTGTGAAACACATCGTGAATCTTAAGAGCAGGAGGCAACGCAAGACGAAACGCCACGGGATTGATAACGGCGGTTATCCTATAGGGGCCAATAAACCTGGGCCCCAACTTCCAAGAGGGCACCTTCAACTTCACATTCTTGGTAGACAACCACACGTAGTCATTCACACATAGGTCCGGACCTGGCGCACGCTTCCTGTCAGCCATACGTTTGTACCTGTCACCTGAGAGCTTCAAGCTACGCTGTACACCCCGCCAAACCGAGGAGAGGGACGAGGTAAAACGGTCCTCCTCCGGAACTCCGGAAGGACTCGTACCGCTAAAAGTACCAAACTGAGGATGAAACCCATATGCACCGAAGAACGGTGACTTGCCAGTGGACTCCTGAAGACGATTATTAAGGGCGAATTCGGCCAAGGGCAAATAATTTGCCCAAGTCTCCTGATGGTCAGAGACAAAACACCTCAGGTAAGTCTCCAAATTCTGATTCACACGTTCGGTTTGACCATTAGACTGAGGATGAAAAGCAGAAGAAAAGGACAACGTTATCCCCAAACGTGTACAAAAAGCCTTCCAAAATTTGGAGACGAACTGAGTACCGCGATCAGAAACCACATCGGAGGGAACCCCATGAAGCTTCACAATCTCACTTACGAACACCTGTGCCAGAGTCCGAGCATTAGGAAGTGCGGGCAGTGCCACAAAGCGAACCATCTTACTGAATCTATCTACTACTACCAGTACCACCGTCTTGCCCGCAGACGCCGGAAGATCGGTGATAAAATCCATTGACAAATGTGTCCATGGCCTCTCAGGAATAGACAATGGCACGAGAGACCCAGACGGACGGGTATGCGGAACCTTAGCACGTGCACACACACCACAGGCGGATACGAATTCCGCTACGTCCTTCCTCAACCCCGGCCACCAAAAGCGACGAGACAAGAGATCGAAAGTGGCCCTACCGCCCGGATGCCCCGCCAGTACAGAGTCGTGATGCTCTGACAGCACCCTGAGGCGCAAAGAGAACGGCACAAAAAGCCTCCCAGAAGGGCAGGAGGCAGGGGCGCCCCCCTGAACCTTCAACACCTCCCCCTCCAGATCAGGGCAAAGAGCAGAAACAACCACCCCCTCCTGCAAGATGGGGACGGGACTCTCATGAGTACTACCACCCGGAAAACTACGCGATAATGCATCCGCCTTCACATTCTGAACCCCCGGACGGTAGGTGACGGTAAAATTAAATCTCGTGAAAAACAAAGACCACCTGGCCTGCCGGGGATTGAGACGCCTGGCGGACTCAAGGTAAGACAGGTTCTTATGGTCGGTAATAACCGTGATGGGATGGACAGCCCCCTCTAGCCAGTGCCGCCATTCCTCAAAAGCCAACTTAATAGCCAACAGCTCCCTATTACCCACATCATAATTCCTCTCGGCCGAAGACAACTTCTTGGAGAAGAACGCACAGGGCACCCATCTCCCAGGCGAAGGGCCCTGCGACAACACAGCCCCCACCCCCACCTCAGACGCATCCACTTCCACAATGAAGGGCTGAGAAAGATCGGGCTGACAAAGAACAGGCGCGGAAGCAAAACAACGCTTCAGGGAGGAAAAAGCCTGGCGAGCAGAATCAGACCACTCAGAAAAATCCGTCCCCTTCCTAGTCATGTCCGTAAGAGGCGTCACCAGTACCGAATAGTTCTTAATAAATTTACGGTAAAAATTGGTAAACCCCAAAAAGCGTTGCAATGCCCGTAGATTGTCCGGCTGTTCCCAATCTAGCACCGCCCGGACCTTTTCCGGATCCATCCGGAAACCCAACGGCGACAAGAGGTACCCCAAAAAACGAACCTCCTGAACGGCGAAAACACATTTCTCGAGTTTAGCATACAGTTTGTTGTCCCGTAAGACCTGCAACACCTGTTTGACATGGGACTGATGCGTCTCCATATCGGGAGAATAGATCAAGATATCGTCCAAGTAAACAACTACAAATCTACCCACCAAATGATGGAAAATATCATTGACAAAATGTTGGAAAACCGCCGGGGCGTTAGTGAGCCCGAACGGCATTACGAGACTTTCAAAATGGCCGTCCGGGGTATTAAACGCAGTTTTCCATTCATCCCCCTCTCTGACCCTAATCAGGTTGTAGGCCCCCCTCAAATCCAACTTGGAGAACCATTTGGCACCCACCACCTGACTAAATAAATCAGGGATCAGAGGGAGGGGGTATGGATCACGGACAGTAATCCGATTCAATTCCCGAAAATCCAAACAAGGACGGAGGCCCCCATCTTTTTTTTTCACAAAAAAGAAACCAGCCGCAACCGGCGACGTGGAGGGCCTAATGTGTCCCGTCTCCAGACTTTCAGAAATGAAATCCTTCATTGCTTGTCTTTCGGGACCAGATATAGTAAACATCCTAGCTTTGGGCAGTTTAGCTCCGGGAACGAGGTTGATAGGGCAATCATATGCCCGATGAGGGGGCAAGTCTCGGCACCCCTTCTCTGAGAACACATCCTCATACTCCGATAGGAATGGGGGCAGAGATTCAGCAGATACCACCGAAAGGGATGTAGCCAAACAATTCTCCGAACAAAAATCACTCCATTCCACAATGTCCCTGGACTGCCAATCCACTACGGGATTATGTTTAATCAACCATGGCAAGCCCAGGACAATGGGAGCGGGGAGACCGTCTAAGACATAGCAAGATAACGTCTCCTGATGTTGGGATCCAACCGTTAACTTAATGTTATGTACGATATGTGTGAGACTACCCTAAGCAAGAGGGGCTGAGTCGATGGCATAGATACGGATGGGGCGAGACAATAAACAGCGGTTAAGCCCATGAGCGTGTACAAAACGAGCATCCACCATGCAGATCCCCGCATCACTATCCACAAACACAGAAATGCCTTCCGTTTTGCTCTCTAGCGCCACCTCTGCACTCAGGAGAAAATGGGAAGTACAAACGGAGGATACACACACCTCCCGCTCGACCACCTCCACACCCCCCATAGTCACATGAGGTCCCGGCACCCTAGCCCGTTTAGGAGCGTAGGGACAGGCCCCGATAAAATGGTCTCCTTTCCCACAGAAAAAACAGACCCCCTTCCCCCTGCCCCGGGAGGCACCGGAGGAGAGCCTCGAGGCCGCCGCTCCTCCAAGCTGCATAGGTTCCTCCCCCCTCGGGAGAAATGACTCGCCCTCCGAGTGACCACCCGGCAACAAGGAACCACCATGAGAAGGGCTCCCAGTTGCAGGAGGTCTACCCTCCGCTCCTGGAGGCGTCTATCCATGCGAATAGCCAACGACATAGCCGCCTCCAGGGACGGGGGGGTCTCATACACTGCCAGGGCATCCTTCAGTCTTTCTGAAAGACCCTGGCAAAAATGACTCCTGAGAGCCGGATCGTTCCACTTTGTGTCCATAGCCCACCTGCGGAACTCAGAACAATATGATTCCGCCGACCGAGTCCCCTGGTGGAGATGGCGCAATTTGGATTCAGCCAAAGAGACACGGTCAGGGTCATCATATATGAGGCCTAAGGTGTCAAAAAATCCATCCACAGACAGGAGACAAGTAGAGTCCTGTGGCAGAGAGAAAGCCCAGGATTGGGGATCCCCCTGCAGCAATGATATAATAATTCCTACCCGCTGCTGCTCATCACCAGTGGAAAACGGCTTAAGCCTAAAGTATAATTTACAGGCCTCTTTGAACACAGTAAATTTGTCTCTGCCTCCTGAAAACCTGTCAGGGAGGGCAACCTTAGGTTCCGGTCTGGCCGGACCCACTGCTTGATTCCCCAAGACACCATTTTGCGGTTGTGGTCCCTGCAGAGCCGACCGAAGGTCCGCAACCTCCAAAGACAAGGTCTGCAGCTGCTGGGCCAAAGCAGACACAGGATCCATAAGGAAAGGAAGGAAAATCAAATCCTCCCCTTCCTTCACTTACAGTTATGGCAGGTGATAATGTCACGCTGGGAGTGGGGAAGACACCCAGCGTAGGATAACGACGGGGGGGGGAATCAGGAGTCCCTAATGCTAAGGGCACAAGAAGGAGACGGTGACCCCTAGACTTCCTAGAGCTGACCCTGTCTGCCCTAACGTCCCTATACAGTCTCCTCAACTGTCGCCGACCACGAACCTCGTCCCTCTCTGATCCTAGATCTATCTTATCTAAGGATCAGATGGAGAGGTTCACTAGACCCCTCCACTATCAACTAAAGACAAACACCAGGGAAGACAGACATTTGGGAAAAGGAAACACTTATCTGACAGCAGGACACAGCAACCTCCACAATCTCAGCTTCTGCTGGAGCAAGGATAAAGTGTGCACAAGGAACTATCACCTGCACCGAGGAAGGGTAATGAACCTCCTTATAAAGGTGGAAGGAGTCTGCTGGGTCCTAGTGACCTACAACATTGGTGGATAAAACCAGACCGAGCGCAAGACCTCCACAGCCGTCTCCCCATAATAGAGAGATCTCATCACACCTTCTCTCCATCAACACAGAAGGTAAATGCCCCTGAAAGAGACGGACCATCCTCCACCATTATGGCTGGTGGGCCAAACGCTGGGATCGTCTGCGCGTGGCCTCCACCCTGTCATCCGTGCCACCCGTGACACTAGAACAGACCAAGGGGTCCTTTCCTGGCTTCTGAATTACTGCAATAGTGGCGCGCAGCGCATCTTTAGGAGGTGGGGTATTTGCTGACATAACGTTAAAGCACGCTGTTAAATGCGGAAGTAAGGACGTCTTAAGTTTTTTGTAATAACCCACGGTAAAGCCGTCAGGGCCTGGTGCTTTGCCAGATTTAGCTGATGAGACAGCACCCTCCACCTCTATTTCCGTGATTGGAGCCTCCAGAGATGCACTTACTGATTCTGAAATTTTTGGTAGACCTGAGGCTTTAATGTAGTCCCTAATACGCGCCCTAAAAGTGGAAGTCGCAGATATTGACTCCGTTTCCCTTAAGTTATATAAAGCAGTATAATACTGTTTAAACGCTTCTGCTATGTCCAGAGGAAATTTTGAGCGTTGCGAGGAACTTGGAATGAGTATCTCGGGTACGTATGTGGCGGCCTTCTGTAGCCGAGAAGCTCTAGCCAAAGATTTACCCGCCTTGTTCTCATGTTCATAAAAGTGGCGACGGCAACGTGATAGTACGCCTTTCGCCTTTTGTAGTAAAATGGAGCATAACGCCTCTCTGACGTCTAAAAGGTCTTTCTTTACAGAAGGGAGTTCCTGGCGTTTATGTCTAGTCTCTAAATCTTTCAGTTTGGTCATGAGTTCCCGAATCTCAGCTTCTCTTTTTTTCTTTAACCTAGCACCATGCTGTATTAATATACCTCTCATAACACATTTATGAGCATGCCATGTTGTCACTGATGAAACGGATGTAGAGACGTTCAGGTCAAAGTACTCTTTCACCTTCTGGACCACATCTGCCAGAATAATCGGGTCATCTAGCAAGGACATATTCAATTTCCATTGCCACTGCCTCTGAATTGGGGAGGCAAGCGCAAGGGAAATTGTAACCAGCGCGTGGTCTGAGAAGGCGATCGGCTCAATTGTAGCGTCTTGGAGATGCGTCAGGTCTAACTGTCTCAGAAGGAAGTAGTCAAGTCTAGAGTACGTGTCATGGGTGGGGGAGTAATGCGTGTAGTCCCTACAATCTGGGTACAGTATGCGCCAAACATCCAATAGCTGATGGTCATGTAACGCAAGTCGCATCCGTCTCCGGGCCATTTTAGAAATGCTAGTTTTACCCCTAGAAGTATCCAAGTCTGGATCAAACGCAATATTGAGGTCACCACCTAGTATCAGGGTCCCCTCTGCAAACATGTCAATCTTCTCTAGGAAACGTAAGAGGACAGATATTTGACCTGTGTTGGGAAGGTAAAGCGAGGCGAAGGTATACATCTGAGAGGCAATCTTACCCTTGACCATGAGTAGTCTCCCATCCTCCCCACCACAGGAATCCAAGAGCTCCCATTGCAGCGATCTCGACATCACAATGCTGGTACCAGATGAGTGCGGATCTGGTGAATGACTATGATATGCAAAAGGAAACCAATGATTAGATAGTTTATATGGCTTAGTTGCACACATGTGAGTTTCTTGGAGGAAAGCAATATGTACTTTGTTAGCTTTCAGATAGTTAAACAGTATTGAACGTTTCCCTGTATCATGTAAACCCTGTACATTTAACGTGCCTATCTTCAGGGATGTCAGGTCATTACCAGACATATCCGTGGGTCTGTAATATACGGGGGCCTTTAGGTAAAGTAAAGTAGGTTAAAATAAAATAAAATAAAGTAAGAAGATAAAACTAAATTAAATAGGGAGTAAATAGGGGAGGGAAGGTAAGACAAACAGGAGGGTAGTTTGATAGAGTGAGTAAAGGGTGAAGTTGAAAGAGAGAGATTGGTAGCAAGAGAAGAGAGAAAAACCTCACCTACCACCAAGACCTCTAAAGTCTAGGAGTGAAGAAAAGAAAAGGGACTATATAAGTCAAAATCGGTATGAACCGATAAGCACGATCCCCACAGAATAGTAAGAACGATGGGGATCGTTGAGGGGGTAACTGACCTAAAGGCGGCGACCCGCAGACCCGGAACCTGTAAAAATAACATGTCACACAGCCTATAGCCTTATCAATATCAACAGTACTAATAGTATTAACAACAATAACCCGGTAGGATTATAAATCATAGGTTTAGTCCAAAACATTTCAGGGTGCCCCAGATATCCTGGGGGAAAACAAAATCCGAGAAACTGAGTCACAAAAACTTAAATTCCGCCTGGAAAAACAGTGTCTCACCCTGACTCCCGTTTAGGGAAAAAAAACAAAACCTGTCACCGAAAAATAAGACAGAAGTAAAACATCAAACAAGACCGTATGGGTTCAGGTTGGGGGATCCGTCAACAGGTCTCCACCGCTTCCTTGACTGCTGGACGGTGACGATGATGTACGTGGAGCGCCACCACTTCGTCTCCTTCTTTTACGTGGGTCATCCTTTGAAAAATTACGCTGTCGACCGGATGCGGCGAATCTTTTGAAGCCATCTAGGGACAGCCAGTCCGGGACCGGAAAAGGTGGGATTTCCAAAAAAGAAAATAGGTCGTCAAGTTCATCCTTATGCCAGAGATAGAACAGTTTAGTGCCCTTCTTAACAATCAGATGAAAAGGGTGACCCCAGCGATAGGTGGCACCCTGCTCTTTTATCTTCAAAAGCAATGGACGTAGCTGTCTCCGCATAAACAGGGTACGGCTCGAGACATCAGGGAAGAGGCGTATGTTTGCTTCCTCATATACAATGTCGCCAAACGCCCAGGCAGCCTGTATCAGGTTGTCTTTGTCTGTAAAATTGTGCAGCCTGCATAGGACATCTCTAGGGTTGTCTGGGTCTATAGGGCCAGGGCGGGAGACTCTATGTATTCTGTCCACTTTAAAGGTCGATCCGGACGGTCTCCGTGACACCATATTAAATATGTCCATAGTCTTATCCAGTAGTAGATTAGATGTAATAGATTCAGGAATTCCCTTTAATCGTATATTATTTCTCCTCTCTCTATTCTCCTGATCATCTGACTGTAATATTAAGGCTACTGTGAAGGCATTGGAACGGGCAGCATCTTTTTCCAGGGTAGTGATTCTTTCTTCCATGGCGTTCATGGCCTCAGAAGTTATGGTGGTCTGAGATCTAAGGGTTTCCACCTCTTCTCTGATAGCACTAAGGGCTTTTGCCTGTGAGGCTTCCATACGGGCCACAATATTGTCAATGTCACGTTTAGAGGGGAGAGCAGCTATCATATCTCTGATGGCCTTCAGTTCAGCACCAGTGCCATCAGACTGTATCACAGGGGACGCCATTGCTGCACATACTGTAGATGGGGCTGTACTACTTGGCCCACCATCCCCCAAAGCGCTGTTTACCTGCCTTTCCAGGGAATCCTCATGTATTTGCCCCTGCAGGGTTGCTGGACTCCCCTCAGGTGTCTCCTGGCCCTTAGGGGTCTGCTCCGCACCGTCCCTGCAGCGTGGTGCTCTTTGTTGTAGTGGCAGGGGAGACCGCAGCCGCTGCTGCTTCTTCTTCTCCTGTGCTCCGGCCGGCGCCATTACAGGCGTGTGCGCGGTCTTTCCTCCCGCCGCGCCAAACAGCCTGGCCATGTGCGCCTCTCTCCCTGTCTTCTCCGGTGGCGGTACAATGCCACCGGGTTCGTCCTGCTTCTTCCTCCTCGACATTTTAGAAGGCAGTACGGCTGTAAATCTGGGTCCGTGAGTCCCGGGTCTGCAGAGCTCTTCACAAGTGCGGCCTCACACCACCATGGTCAGGCCACGCCCCCCTTATTGTGCTTCTTGAAACAGCCACACGACTAGTTTTCAGTAAGCCTTGTACTTTAACTGAGATTATTTGTGGGTTTTTCTTTGCATCTCAAGCAATTTTCCTAGCAGCTGTGGCCGAAATTTTTGTTGATCTACCTAATTGCTGTTTTCCATTTGTTAATCACAGTTTGAACACTGCTGATCTTCATTATCAGTTCCTTGGATATCTTTCTGTATCCATTTCCTGTTTTATACAGTTCAACTATCTTTTCCCATAGATTTGTTGACAATTCTTTGCTTCCCCCATGACTCACAATCGAGAAACATCACTGGCTGGATGAAAGATGCAAAAGTCTGTCTGGATCCCAGAAACTCACTCAGCTTTTATGCACACACACTGATTACAAACAAACAGGTCACAAGTGAGGCTTTTACCTTTTATTAGCCATTCAAACCCATTTGTGTCAACTTCTGTGCATGTTATCTTGCCAAAATCATCAGTGTATGTGAACTTTTGATCATCGTCATTTGGATGTCTTGGGTTGTCGTTATGATTTAAAAAGAGAAAACTCAGTAGTTTGACAATAAATGGCTTCACCCAACCACTAACCATGAGTGGAAAAAAAGTTTTTGTGTTATCATTCATATTCTCTGAAAAAAGCCCAAGAAAGCAAAAAAAAATTGCCAGGGTATGTAAACTTTTGAGCACAACTGTATATAAAAAGATTCTTCTCATCTTCTCCTGCTCCCATGACGTCCTCTTCTATAGCCAGAAAATTACTTTAGTGTGCAAGTGACAAGCAGTGCATGATGTTACAACCACGTGCTACCTGTGACTAGCACCCCAACATAAGCTGGCAGTCTCTGATTGGTCGGAGGTGTGTAGTGCAGTGTAGGGACCAGAAGGGTCTCTGCACCCCAATACAGTTCAGCTGAATGTGCATCTACTGAAATAGCTGCAGGTATCGGCGGGCCCTTCTTCACCACAGCTTCGTTCACATATTTTGGGACTGTGATCGTTACGCCCCTGCTTCTCGTACAATACAACATATCTCCTATAGTTGATCTATCAGTTTAGACACTTATTGTTCATGTGTTAAATTTCTCCTGGTATTTAGTGATAAATGCTTTGCTGTGTTAACTATCAACCAAGAAAACTACATGTGGATTAATGCAAAATATTTCCCACAAAATGAATGATTTACCATTCGGACTTCCAAAGCCAGTTATAACTGATATGCATTAGTGATCATAAACAAGCTATAAACAGCTATGCGATCCGTTAGCATCTTTCTCATCAGATAAGCTCGGGTCATAGGTTCCACCTCACCCACTATTAAACAACATTGTATTTAAGACTTAAGTACTTTTTTTTGCAAAAAAAGGCATTTACCAAGTACCCTGTGTTATTAACAACACTAGTTTTTATTTATTTAATTCAAGGTTTTTGGGCATAATACACACAGTTTTTTTGCTTACTAGTTGTTTCATACAATTTGGCGGTTTAAGTGAACATGCTATACAGGCTTGTTCACACTAGTTTGCTCTGACTCAGTTGTTGTCTGTATTAGAATTGTAATCAGTAGCAAACATAGGAGGAACAGATTTCAAATTTGTTCTCTACATTATGGTGCTGTGTTTTGTCAACTAGGATCAAACCTGCTGACCACTAGGTGTCTCCCTTCTCTGTAACGTCCTGCCCTTTGCCTGTCTCTAGTGGCAGAGTGCAGGTGAGTCTTTGATTCTCTGCACCTGCTCTTCTGTCTGTCAGGTTGCATAAAAAAGGGGTTGGATTTCAGCTTAGGACAGGCAATGTAAAAAACAATGCCTGATGGAAAGTGGGGAAAGGAGGTTCTAGCACTTAATGTGCTGGCAAGATGCTGATGAAGATGGAATGCCTAAAACTGAGGATGGCAAGTTGCAGACCATGCAAATTTGGACAATTCCAAGATATATAATTGTGTAACAGGACAAGTACACTTTTCATGACCTGTAAAGTGGTTGTCAATAGCCCCAGGGTGCTCAATAAAGTATAAAAAAAAAAAGTACTTAACCCCACACCGGTCTACATTAATCCCCATGTTACTTGGTGGTTTTATAATCTAATGTAGCACACCCACTGCATACAATCAGCTGCCACTAATCAGCTGCAGAATTTACATTTTTGTTAATGTACAAGAAACACTAATATCCCACTTGGACAGCACTAAAGGCCACTGCTGATCAGCCTCCACTGTCTGCAGCGGTTATGTGACATTGTTTACTTTGAGAAACCAGTGGAGTTGGATGGTTAGTATTGTTTTATTTATTTCATACAGCACCTGGAGCAATTGATAAGGTCACATGGCCATATAAAGTGGACGACGAGCACATCAAAATGCCTGGACTGACCGGCAGCAACCTTGACCGGAGTGTGACAGCTGCATACAAATATATGAAGTTGTCATGCTCAGATCAGGATAGCTGCCGGCCGGCCCAGGCATTTTGATATGATAGTCACCCGTACTATACAGCTGTCTTACACTGGGGTTAGACAACTGTGTAACACGGGACACAACACTCGTATTGTAAAGTATGGAGTGGACGGAAACTCCACTGACCTGAGCATGACAGCTTATTGAATTACTGTGCAGCAGTTATGGTAAGGTCAGTGGAGTCACGTCCACTCCGTGCTTTACAATGAGAGCGTCATGCGTGTTATATAGCCATCTGACCCCGGACTCTAAGGAAATACCTCACCTGATTGTTTCTAACACTGCAAATCTTCTGAAGAATACAGTCCTGGGCAGGATCTCACAAAGGCCAAGCAGACTCAGCTTGGTCCTCCCAAGGAGACTATTGCAAACACATAGCAAGTCCCAAATAGTCTTATGGACGCTTTACACGGCACAATATCGTTGTCCAACAACGATAAAAAGTCACGTGATTCGTGCATTGCCTCCGATATCGTTCGTGCATTGTGTGGTGTAAATGAGCAATGTGATGCAAGAACGATGCCAAAACGATATCGTTGGGGAATTGTGCAGGCTCTCCAACTGGCCAATATTGGCTTGACGATCTGAAATGATCGTGCTGTGTGACAGCGCAACTACGATTTGGAGAGCAACTTCCCCTATTCACTCCCATGTTAAATGGTCGTTACCTGGGTCGCTCGTACACAGCGCAAAGGAGGGGGCGTAGACATCGCAGTTGAGTAGCCTGCCAATATCTCCCTGTGTAACATCTCCTATGCGATCTTGGACTAGTGCCAAAAACATGCACGCTCCCGAGCCGTTGTATCCAATGTCGGAACGATATTATGACGTGTAAAGCGGCCATTACAGTCAGCTCTAATGGTACCTTTACACGCCGCGACGGCAGGCTGGATACATCGCGCTACAAGCTACAATTGTAGCTTGTAGCGTCCATATCGCCTGTAGTAGCGGCGTCTGAAGAGGCGACGCTACAGCCGGCGACAGATACATCTGTTTATGGGCTCTGCTCATAAACTTAAGGCAACATCGCCGATTGTAGCGAGCTGTATCGGCGTGTAAAGAAGCAACGGAAGGCAACTCTGGACACCCGGCGATGTGGCTGCCATGTATCTAAGGCGTGACACAGTCGCCATGTTACCGCGCCCCATCTGCGATCATTGGAGATCGCTCCTGCTTTATGATTGGTAGTCGCAGCATAGGGCGGGATATTTAAGGAGCTGACCAGTCACACTACACAATCGCTCGAGCGTGCTCTATTAACCAGCCTCCTGCGATGCCTGGTCAATCCTGATGATATTGCGCTGTCCTATCATCATACGGACGGCTCGTAATCCAAGATTGTTGCACGCCTATGTGCTATCCCTGCTGCACCGGGTCCGCCCATAGTAGCTTGTTGGAGCGGTGTGTAAACATGGTACGCTACGCTACAGCTGGCTACTTGAGACACCCGGCGATGTAGCTAGCTATAGATGTAGCGTGGCGTAGCGCACCTTGTCGCGGCGTGTAAAGAGGGTGCGTTGACCGTTTGTAGCCGTTTGAGCGTGCTCGTGCACGTGATGTAGCGCGATGTATCCAGCCTGCCGTCGCGGCGTGTAAAGGTACCATAAATGATTAAAAGGAACTTTAACTTGGCATCAAATTGTTAAACTTGTCAAGAGATTGCTTTTTGTTCCTTAAACAAAGTTTTAACTTTAAAGATATCTGCCCGGGACAGGTGGCAGTAGCAGGAATCCTGCCAGTTTTCTCTGTCCTCATTTAGACTGTACACGGCTCAATGTGCCTTGGCTTGTAATCAGACTTTTCAGTCTGCAACAAATGTTAAATGCATCAGTGCTTTTTTTGTTTTTTACTTATTGACATTTCATACTGAAAAGGGAGATTTACAGTTTGCCAAAAACTAGGGATCAGAGTAAGCAAGCAACAAATATTTTATGGTTAATATAACAGTGCCTTGAAAAAGTATTCATAACCCGTGAACCTTTACACTTTACACCCATAAACATTAATGTGTTTTATTGGGATTTTAAGTGATATACCAACACAAAGTACCAAGTACCTCCTATGTAAATACTTTGTAGGACCCTCTTTCACTGCAATTACTGCTAGAAGTCTTTTGAGATATGTCTTACCAAATTTGCCCATTTAGAAGCTAATATTTTTGAACATTCTCCTTTGCAAAATATCTCTGGCTCCATAAGATTGGATGGAGGAGTCTGTGAACAGCAATCTTGCCATAGATTTTAAATGAGATTTAGGTCTGTACTGTGACTGGGCCATTCACACACATGAATGTGCTTTGATCCAAACCATCCATTGTAGCTCTGACAGTATGTTTGGGGTCGCTTTTCTGCTAGACGGGGATCCTACGCCTCAGTCTCAAGTAATTTGCAGCCTATCACTAGTGTTCCTCCAGGATTGCCTTGTATTTAGCTCCATTCATCCACTCATCAACTCTGACCAGCTTTTCTATCCCCGCCGTAGAAAAGCATCACCACATCATCATGCTGCCAGCACCATGTTGTACAGTGGGATGGTTTTCAGAGTGATGTGCAGTGTTAATTTTCTGCCACACATAGTATTCGGCATTTAGCCCTAAAATGTTCTACTTTGATCTCATCTGACCCGAGTTCCTTCTTCTACATGCTCACTGTGTTCCCTACATGGCTTTTCGCAAACTGCAAACAGGACTTCATATGACTTTCTTTCAAAAGGGCTTTCTTCTTGCCCCTCTGCTATGATTTGTGGAATACACGACTAATAGTTGTCCTGTGGTAGGATCCTCCCAAATTAGCTGTGAATCTCTGCAGTTACTCCTGAGTTACCATAGGCCTCTTGAGTAATTCTGATTAGAGCGCTACTTGTTTGGGACGTCAGGTTAGGTGGACGGCCATGTCTTGGTAGGTTACAGTTTTGCCATACTGCTTACCTTTTTGGGCAATGGATTGATCAGTGCTCTGTGACATGTTCCGAGCTTGAGCTATTTCTTTTTTAAAACCTAACCATGCTTTATTCATTTCCCCAACTTCATCCCTGACCTGTATAGTGTGTTCCTTGATTTTCATGATGCTGTTTGATCCCTAATGTTCTCAAACAAACCTCAATGGACTTCACAGAGCAGCTGTAGTTATATGGAGAATAAATTACACACATTTGAACTCAATTTTTGTTTTAGGTGACTTCTGGAGGCGATGGGTCACTCAGGACTTTATTCAGAGGTATAAGGCTACAGGGGACTGAATACAAATGCAAGTCACAATTTTCAGATTTATATTTTTAAAACATTTAGAAAATTATGTATTATTTATGGGCTGCACGGTGGCTGAAGTGGTTAGCACTGCAGCCTTTGCAGCCAGTGGAGGTCCTGAGGTCCAGGGTTCATCTCCCACCAAGGACAACATCTGCAAGGAGTTTGTATGTTCTCCCCGTGTTTGCGTGGGTTTCCTCCGGGCACAACAGTTTCCTCCCACACTTGAAAGACATACTGATAGGATATTTAGATTGTGAGCTCCAAGAGAGTCAGCATTACTGATGTATGTAAAGTCCTATGGAATTAATAGCGCTATATAAATGAATAAAATATTTATATTAATTTACACTTCACAAATGTATATTAATTTACACTTCACAAATGCTTGGTACTTTGTAATGGTATATATCATAAAATCCCACTTACATTAATTTACGTTTGTGGGTATAACATGAAAGAAATGTGGACAAGTTTATGGGGTATTAATACTTTTTCTTTTCAATGTATTAATTAATTTCCATCAAGGTATACAGATATTTACATACATAGTCATACTCAGCACAATAGTTGAGATACACGCACTATTTTCGAGGGCATTACATTCTGGTTAGTATCATCAACATTCCTTCATCTATGAGTGACAAGTGTCAATCATTTAAGTGTATTGTTGTTTACAGTACAGGCAGAGTTTTGAGAACAATTGCTATAAGAGATAATATGAGGAAATTAGTAAGAATAAAGTAGAGTATCAGAATGTGAGGTGAGGGTAGAGGTAGGCAAACAATGTAGGGGAAGTTCGGAGGAAGTGGGGAGGGCTCGGAGGGTCAAAGTTATATTCACCATGTTGACTTGTTCTAGTTATTGGTAGGCATTCAGTTTCGGTGGTCTTTGTTTCCCTAGCTCAAGTCTACAGCTGGCACTTAGTAATTCTTACTTTGTACTGTGGGGTATAGTTCCAGGTGTCTCCCTAAATGTTTGTCAAAGTTTCCATATTTCTTGAAGGGAAGCCACATGGGTAAGGGCTGCAAGCTCTTCAATATGATACAATCTATTTTTATGAGGAATTGGTCAGTAGTCGGATATGAATACTTTTTTAAGGCACTGTATGTTATATTTTATACAGTTGTGGCCAAAAGTATTGACACCCCTGCAATTCTGTCAGATAATACTCAGTTTCTTCCTGAAAATGATTGCAATCACAAATTCTTATTATTATCTTTATTTAATTTGTCTTCAATGAAAAAACACAAAAGAGAATGAAGCAAAAAGCAAAACATTGATTATTTCACACAAAACTCCAAACATGGGCCAGACAAAAGTATTGGCACCCTCAGCCTAATACTTGGTTACACAACCTTTAGCCACAATAACTGTGATCAACCGCTTCCGGTAACCATCAATGAGTTTCTTACAATGCTCTGCTGGAATTTTAGACCATTCTTCTTTGGCAAACTGCTCCAGGTCCCTGATATTTGAAGGTGCCTTCTCCAAACTGCCATTTTTAGATCTCTCCACAGGTGTTCTATGGGATTCAGGTCTGGTTGCTGGCCACCTTAGAAGTCTCCAGTGCTTTCTCTCAAACCATTTTCTAGTGCTTTTTGAAGTGTGTTTTGGGTCATTGTCCTGCTGGAAGACCCGTGACCTCTGAGGGAGACCCAGCTTTCTCACACTGGACCCTACATTATGCTGCAAAATTTGTTGGTAGTCTTCAGTCTTCATAATGCCATGCATACGATCAAGAAATCCAGTGCCGGAGGCAGCAAAGCAACCCCAAAACATCAGGGAACCTCCGCCATGTTTAACTGTAGGGACCGTGTTCTTTTCTTTGAATGCCTCTTTTTTTCTCCTGTAAACTCTATGTTGATGCCTTTGCCCAAAAAGCTCTACTTTTGTCTCATCTGACCAGAGAACATTCTTCCAAAACATTTTAAGCTTTCTCAGGTAAGTTTTGGCAAACTCCAGCCTGGCTTTTTTATGTCTCGGGGTAAGAAGTGGGGTCTTCCTGGGTATCCTACCATACAGTCCCTTTTCATTCAGACGCCGACAGATAGTACGGGTTGACACTGTTGTACCCTCGGACTGCAGGATAGCTTGAAATTGTTTGGATGTTAGACGAGGTTCTTTATCCACCATCCGCACAATCTTGCGTTGAAATCTCTCGTCAATTTTTCTTTTCTGACCACATCTAGGGAGGTTAGCCACAGTGCCATGGGCTTTAAACTTCTTGATGACACTGCGCACGGTAGACACAGGAACATTCAGGTCTTTGGAGATGGACTTGTAGCCTTGCGATTGCTCATGCTTCCTCGCAATTTGGTTTCTCAAGTCCTCAGACAGTTCTTTGGTCTTTCTTTTCTCCATGCTCAATGTGGTACACACAAGGACACAGGACAGAGGTTGAGTCAACTTTAATCCATGTCAACTGGCTGCAAGTGTGATTTAGTTATTGCCAACACCTGTTAGGTGCCACAGATAAGTTACAGGTGCTGTTAATTACACAAATTAGAGAAGCATCACATGATTTTTCTAACAGTGCCAATACTTTTGTTCACCCCTTTTTTATGCTTGGTATGGATTTATATCCAATTTCGCTTTAGGACAATTCTTTTTGTGTTTTGCTTTTTTTAGGCTGAGGGTGCCAATACTTTTGTCTGGCCCATTTTTGGAGTTTTGTGTGAAATAATCAATGTTTTGCTTTTTGCTTCATTCTCTTTTGTATTTTTTCATTGAAGACAAATGAAATGAAGATAATAATACCAAAGAATTTGTGATTGCAATCATTTCAGGAAGAAACTGAGTATTATCTGACAGAATTGCAGGGGTGTCAATACTTTTGGCCACAACTGTATACAGAAGCTTTTTTTCCCTCTTTTTTTACTTCATAGAAAATATCTAAAACAGACCGCAAAATCCCAGTGTCCTGTTCTGATGATGGATAATGTCCTATGCAACCTTACATACTGTACATGCACATATATATATTACAATAGAACCGCAAAACTCCTAAATTGGAAAGGCAGCTGAGACCAAGGTCGCTCCTGTTTCCAAAAATAATTCTGAAACAAAGGCAGGAGAACGGCTTTGAATGTTATCTAGACATATATAGTTTCAATCAAATTCTTCAAGGAGTGTCAGTCTAAAATGTGTGTGACATTGCCAAACCACCAGCAAGTGGACCCCTTTAAAAAGCCAAGGAGAGCTGCCTGGCACAAATAATAAGAGCAATGTTTTCCTGATGGAAACAAGATGTGCTTTGTATATGCCAACTGTTTAAAGTAGATTTAGTTTCTGAAGCACAAACTACATAATGATTTTCTTTGTATTTTTTTTTTTTTTAAACGGGCAATGGAGGAGGATGTCCAATACAGATCACCATGATACGCAGATTACAAAGAGTAAATTCTGCCTGCACTTCATCCGTTGCTCTCACAACAGTGCAGATACAATTACCTACGTCAATAATAGCATTCCTAATAACAACCTGGTCTGGCTCCAGGTCTGCACAGCAGCTGGTGGCTATTCTATCTCTTCCATAAAAAAAAAAAAAACATAAAAAACCACACAAAGGCCCATGTGTTGTAATATTGGCACAAGTGACATACCGTATATGTTTTTGGAAGTATTCACGATAAATAAATATAAGCAACAATGCCTATTGGCAAGCATTACTTGTAGGCGATGGAAAGTCTAACTGCATCCAGGTTTCCATGTTTATTGGGTGGCAAGAATTTATATGCAATTAATTTAATTACCTACTTGGCGCACAGTAGACAGTACATTACTTATAGGAGTTCAAGAAAGCAAGCCTTAAAGGGGGATCTTTAGAAATGATATATTAAGCTTCAAACCATCTGATGACATTTTCAGATATCAAGCTGTAGCGGATCGGTGTCATCGTAGATACTAGGCCATAAAGCAAACAATCACATATCTTCTTCCCATATTGCGAATGCACAAAAAAATTAAACCTGTAATTAGCTTCTTTGACAACATTGTCCCTATGATAAGAATGACATGAAAAAACAACAAAAGAAAAAATCAGGGACACAGAAGGTCTTCTCACAGGCGGCCTACAATGTCTACCTCTAAAATATAAACATAGGTCTTCTTTACATATAAATGTCACATATAGATGTCAACAGTAAATTGATATTTTACGAGAGACTTGATCAAGGCTTGTATAATATGTGTAGAGAAATATGGCTTTAAAATATGCCTGGCAGCACTTAGAATAAACACCAATCACAGGACACTCAGATGTATACCGGGCGCTGGCTCTAAATTTAGGTTGTGTTCAATCAGAGGAGCTTTGTTACCAGAACAGACGAAATCACACAACCTAGAAGGTTCGGAGCAAATCGCTCTCAAGTGTTCATGAAAAATCAGAAACTTGCTCTCAAACTGGTAAACATTTCACATTCCTTCTTAATCATATAATGTATTCAAATATATTTTATTATAATTTCATCACAGATAATAGCTGGAGGCAATTATAATAGAAGTCTCTGAACCGGCTCAACAGATCTATGTAAATGAAAAGTTCTCCTACTAAGACTATATGTATATTCAATTAGATTAAAGGGGGTATCCACTACTGGACAACCCCAGCTTAATTAATTAAAATAAAAACAATGTAGACTCATTTTGTGCCGTGGTGCCACTATTCCCAGCGTTGATCCCAAATGGACGGTGCTTCTTTTCCCGCGCACACTGCCGACAACAAACCAAGCCAGAACGCCAAGAGGTTAATGGTACCATTAACTCTACGTGTTTCGGAGTGCTTCCACACGCCTTCATCAAGAGATTCTCCGGATGAAGGAGTGTGTAAGCAATCCGAAATGCAGAGATTAAAGGCACCATTACTTTTACCTCGTGGAGTTCTGGCTTGGTTTGTTGTCGGCAGTGTGCGCGGGAAAAGAAGCACCGTCCATTTGGGATCATTACTGCAGCCACAGTGATTGCGTGGAGAGTGGGTCCAGCAGCAACTGCACCACGTGCATACACCGGTTGTGGGTTTCACAACCTTACAAGGTGTGCAGCGATATTAGTTTTCCTTGCTCACTATACTAAAAGGATAAGACACTAATTGAGCTTTTGTTCCCCCTCTTTTTAGTACTGTTTCCAGCGTTGACACAACAGCTAATAAAAAGTGAGGAGAGCAGCGGCACTCAGGAGATCTTTTTTACATACCGGCTTTATTGTGCTTTTTCAGGTTACATCTTAGGTGCAGGGCTAGGAGGTGCAGGGGGAGCAACGGTCCGTTTCGAGGACTTCCGCTTCAACAGGCTTCAGTAGCCTGTTGAAGCGGAAGTCCGTGAAATGGACTGTTGCTCCCCCTGCACCTCCCTGCCCTGCACCTAAGATGTAACCTGAAAAAGCACAATAAAGCCGGTATGTAAAAAAGATCTCCTGAGTGCCGCTGCTCTCTCACTTTTTGTTTGCAAGATTAACCCTTCAGCTGAGCAACAGGATTTCACTAACGCCGCTGTACGACACAAGAGACTCTAAGCAGGTCAGTGCCCGGTTCCTTCTCCACTTACAACAGCTAATAAGTGGCCACTTGCCAGCTGCAGCCTTTACTATATCATTGGACGCCCATTCTGACAGAATATTGATTAGAGGCTGCCCATTGGCCGCAGCTTGCACATGATGTAACAATGTCACGTCACTATTGAGAACAGGAGAACTGTGGGAGATTAGTACACACTGTTAAAATGTTAGTTCAACTCCTGAATTGATTATGCTTAGGTTAGTCAGTGGTGGACAATCCCTTTATGGTTCATTTATACAAGGAGATTATCAAACAAGCTTGCTCTCAATTATCTACTCATGTAAACATACCAGTGTAACCCAATGAAGGAATAAAAGGCCCAGAATTGGATAATATTGCCTTGCTTGCCACCATGCCAAATAGCCCACTGGGGAGCCCTTTTCTCTTGTCTTGAGAGCAACCTGGTACATTGTGAATAGCCAGTACGTGTCACTGGGGTGATTGTCCTCTGTTGTGTAAACCACCTGGATGCGTACTGTGGTACATGATTATGGATAGCTTGAGAGATGGGCGGGTCTGGCTATCCACATACCTTCATCCATGGATGTGTCTAATATGTTTATAATGGGTGTTGGTTTGAGACAGTGGTTAGTCAGTGTATGTGGAGGCAGCCATACCTGCTGAAGGCGAGAGAAAAGAAAGAGAAAGGGGCGCAATAGTGCGGTTACCAGGGGGCTTTTTTTAGCGTGGCGTACTAATAGGTGGCCACTCACCTTATCGGGTTGTGCTGTCCCCGCACCACCTGAGGAAGATAGAGAATCTATCGAAACATGTTGTGGAGTAGGAGGGGAGCCTGAATAAAGGTCTGTTGAAAAAAACATTCCAGTGCCTGCTGCCTTTGTGCCTGAGCGCCTCCAATTAGACCGCTTATAGTTTTTTTACCTTCTAATACCTGCTGAAGGAACCTTATCACAGTGAAAGGGATTGCATGTATTAACCGGAGTCAGTAAGTGGGGGCTGAGATACCTCCACCGGGACACCTCTGCAGAAAAGTGTACCAGAACCACGGATGAAATGAACTGGGTAACCAAGTTATTGTTTCCTGTAAATCCAAAGAAAGGCGTAAAATTGAATAAACTGGACTTTTAAATGTAAAGTGTTCCTGTTACTACCTTGTGGAGCAAGCAATGTGAGTAACCCCAGCATATATGGTGTAGAGTGCAGGCGCGTTCCAGGAAGCACATGGCTGGTTTACTGTGGATATGAGGGTCCATGAAGATCCCGGCAGAAAAGTAGAGAGCTGTGGCAGCTGAGCAGCCATGAGTGGAGCAGCGCATTTGGATGAAATGCTGTTAAAGTACCTGGTGAAGGTTGGTTTGCTGCAATTTTTGTTCATGCTTGGTCATTTATTAGAAAAAACAGTATCAGGCAACCTTGTAAAATTAAAAATGTGATCATGATTCTGAAGACCAAGCCTGCCATCACAATTTGCAGCTTCCACAGCATGCACACATTTTCCACAAATGGAGAGCTCCTTGTTTCAGACCACTTATACAGCTGTATACGGTGTGATCAATTCTTGCTATGGTGACTAGTACCGATCAGCACTGCTAACAACACTAAACACCATTTAACATGAAATCATTTTGCAAGCTATGAAAATTCACTAGATCTCTTGCAATGGCTCTCACCTGAGCGGTACTCTAGGCACCTAACTGTACTGAAGATGAAAGTACAAGCAGTCTTTATCTGATGGACCGCCACTGATATTTATCTGTATCAAAATTGGCCCACAAGAAGTTACTTATACTGAAAACAGGATAAATCAGCTGTATGTTGATAAAAAAGAAGATTTTTGTGTACTCACCGTAAAATCCTTTTCTCTTAGCCTCTAATTGGGGGACACAGGACCGTGGGTGTTATGCTGCTGTCCACTAGGAGGCGACACTAGGCAGAATCTGCAAAAGAGTTAGATGGCTCCTCCTCCTCAGCATACACCCCTGGAGCAGGCATTGCCTCACCAGTTTTGTGCTAAAGCAGTAGGAGAGTTAACAGATCATAACAGTAAAACAGATATAGCTAACAAGGTAATAACAGTGTATAAACATGTAAAAGTTAGCAGAGTAAAAGTAGTACAATAAGTCCTGCAACTAAGCAGGCGTATGAGTAAATCGTGAAGAGTTAACGGAGTAATAACCGTATAATGAGACCTGTAACTAAACAGGCTTACAGTACTACAATAACCGTATAATGAGGCCTGTAACTAAACAGGCTTACAGTACTACTAGGCCTGTAACAAAACAGGCACAAGTTGAAACAGTCAACAGAGTGATAATAGGCAAGCATGAGTAGACATGGCAACCTGTAACAGCTGATAAGCTATGTAAAAACTGTAGAAAAGGCCCATAAGGGCAATAGGGTGGGTGCTGTGTCCCCCAATTAGAGGCTAAGAGAAAAGGATTTTACGGTGAGTACACAAAAATCTTCTTTTCTCCTTCGCCTCATTGGGGGACACAGGACCGTGGGACGTCCCAAAGCAGTCCCTGGGCGGGAAAGAACAATGGAACTAATAACGCTGAACCTGGTCAGCGAAGAACCATGCACCGACAGGTGGCTGCTGTCACCTGGAAGGAGCGTCTACCTAGATCGGCGTGTGCTGAGAACTGAGTGCAAGCACTGTAGTGACTTAATGACGTGTGGGCTGGCTATGTGGCTGCCTACACTCCCTATTGCGTAGACACCTGGTGCTGAACAGCCCAGGAGGCCCCCACGCCCGTAGTAGAATGTGCCATGACCCTGCCGGAGGGCATGAGGTTTGATGGTATAAGCGTCTTGAATGGTTAGGCAATTCCCCGTGGTTAGAGAAGCTGTAGAGACTAAAATGACTATTCCTGCGTTCTGGAAGAAGGAAGAGAAGAATCAGACCTCTTCGGAGGGTACTGTGTCGGATACCTAAATGCGTAGGGTCCTGACAAGATCCTGCATATGTAGTTTCTTCGCGGGCAGATAGACTGAAGTCGGGCGCAGTGAAGACAGAGAGATGTCTTCATTTAGGTAGGATAATACCGCCTTAGAAAAAAAGGATAGAATCAGCCGAAGGGCAATCTTGTCCAGGAGGAAGACCAGAAACGATGGATTGCCTGAGGGCGCTGTAAGTACCACTACCTCTGCAGAGGAAAGTAAGTGCCACGGAACCTACCACTGTTTGGATGGGAATGCTAAGGGTAGTATCCCATAGAGGCTCAAAAGAGGATTCTTGTAGGGTCATGAGATCGAAATTCAGATCCCACGGGTGTAGGTTTATTGTATGGAGAAAGTAAACGGCAGATCCTTGGAAAGAAGTGATTTCCTAGAAGTCTGGTGGCAATTTTTTTTTTTTTTTGGAATGAGGTGAAACTAACTGCAACCTGCTGAGTGAGGGACCCCAGGGACAGACCTGAGTCTAGGTCTGAGTGGAAGAGGCAGAGATCTTGGTATGAAATAGGGCCGAGGGGAATGACCTCTAGAGGAGTTCCAAGCAGAAAGAAAAACAAAACGATACACGTGTGATGGCCTATCGTTGATAAGGCTGGATTCCTTGCTGTGACTATGGTCGCTACAATATCCTAGGAAAAAAACTCTTGGGTTAAGGTCCAGTTGTCAAAGGCTACGTCATTAAGTTCAGAGTTGATGACTTCTAAGAGAGAACCGACCCTGGGAGAGCAAGTATGGACTATCTGTTAGTCTTCTTGGTACTGCTGGTATGGGTTGGCCAACATCTGCGTCCAAGCGCCTCTGGGCCATTCTGAGACCATAAGAACGATCCGGCGACATTCTTGTTTGACATTTCGCAATATCCTGGTAGTGGGGGAGGAATATAGGGGAGTCGGAAAAAAAGGGGTCCAGTCTTAGACTAGTGCGACTGTCCTATTGACTGCGGATCCTAAGACCTGGCCAAGAAGAACGGAACCTTGGCATTGAGGCGAGACACAGTCAGGCCCACATCTGTAATTCCCTGACGGTGGCAGTCTAGATGGAGGACCTAATAAAAACATAATAATAAAGTATTTATATTTAGCGCCATTAGGTTACATGGCGCTTCACAAATGAGCGGGTAGACAACGACAAGTGTTAAAAACGACAACAAATCAGTCATATGGGTACATTAGGGCAGAGGGCCTGCAGAGGAAGGGACCGTTCCCTTGAGTCCATCTCTTGGTAGGTTAGGAAAAAACCCCTTCCTAGATGAGTACACCTGGAATGAGAACAGCTGACAGTACAGTGTTCAAGGATTCCACCCAGTGAAGGATGTGGCGAACGTCTGTCATCACTTTGAGACTGTATGTTCCACCCTGGTAGTGGACATGTGCCACAGCTGTGGCATTGTCTGGCTGTATCCTGACCTGTTCGACTGCCAAATGGTGACTGAATAATGTCAGTACTAGACATACTACTCGAATAGTCATAATTGTATCTTTGAGTATGGACGAGACTACTGGCATGAATTATGATAGAATTGCCTTCCATGCTGTCACTATCCTGTCTAGGAGTCTCCTGACAGTTGAGAAGGATTGAGGAGACAGCTGAAAAAGACTGCGGCTAACCAGCCGAAGAACCATGCTTTGTCTGGGGAAGTTGGACTAGAGTTGTATATATGTTGCAGCTAAAGGCCGCTGTTTTCGTCCGATGCTGTGTGTCCTATATGGCTGAGACACCGTATGTGATGCTGCAGCATGTAGTCAATCGGAGTACTCAGCTTTGGAATTGTATTAGACTCGTGCAGGTTAATCCGCCAACCAAGTCCTTCAAAGTGTACAGTGAAAATGACACTGTGATAGTAGTCCTTGAAAATCACTGCATAAGTGGTTAAGACGTCCGGATATGGGAACCTCCTGAAATGAAGTATAGACAAGGTCAACCTCAGACTGGGACAAAAACTTCGTATTTTTGCACTTCAGGCCTTCCAGTATCCTCAATTGACTCTCTAGTCGAGAAGGGACCGAAGGGGAAGAAGGTTCGGGCTACAGCCATACAAAGGACCGAGGGCCCCTCTCTTGGGTTAACACAGGCTGGAGTCTGTGATGTCCTGCTTTGGAACAGGCTGTGCAGAGTGCTTGTGAGTGTTATCTCAACTCAAGTACCTAATATAGGTGCAGTGAGGAGATAGGCAGCTGGACACATGTTCTGCGTTCTGTGATCCAGAGTTTTGTTTTTGTAGGCTGGGGAGGGAGGCCGGTCAGGCCTGTGCAGTCACAAATTCAACCCGCGTCCCCAACAGTTGGATGTTGAGGAAGGAATATGGGATTATAGAAATCTTAGCTACAGCCCAGCACCTACAACAATGGGGGGCTAAGAAGGGGATATGCCATGGGTCGTATATTCCAGAGACCATTAGCTGAATTACCCGTGCAGCTGCGGATCACAGTGTTTTAGT
This sequence comes from Allobates femoralis, assembly GCA_033576535.1. Taxonomy (NCBI): domain Eukaryota; kingdom Metazoa; phylum Chordata; class Amphibia; order Anura; family Aromobatidae; genus Allobates; species Allobates femoralis. The sequence goes on along the minus strand of JARQOC010000003.1, from coordinate 685,859,704 downwards.
CTGCGTCATGTGAGACTGGGTTGTCATCTCCGCCAATCAGAACTCCAGCGGTGGGATCTGGAGAGGATTGGCTAACAGCCCAGGGACGCCTTGCATTTGTCGGGTAATTGTAGGTTACATCAATTTTAACTGGCTGTCCAATTGTGAGGGACGAGGAAGGAACCTAACAGCTAAACTCGTAGTGAGTCCACTGGAACTCCGTTGTCCCATCTGTGTGGGGGTCTGGGAAGGGGAGTGTTGGATGAGTATTTGGTGTCAGGCAAGGGTGAGTTACCTGAGACGCAACCCAGCTCCCTGATTATGGGGGCTCCCCCAACAATGGGGGGATGGGGGGTCTAGTAGAATGTCGGTCCATCTAGAGCAGAGGTTCTTAATTGGGGTTTGATCAAAACCCCAGGGGTACAAGGTATTGGTCTCACGGTTTTAGCGGAGCCTCCACCATGGAGGTCAACACACTTCCGACGGCTGCATAGGGTTCGGTGAATGTGCATATGAAAAACGGTGAGGTAGGTACCTCAAACAAGGTTAAGATCACTGATCTAGCGATTATAATCCAACCCAGGTCTCCTCTGTGGGGCTAACTATCAGTGGTGGGACCTGCGGGTCCCTGTATAGCGCTTGAGGCCCCAGCCTGGCAGGGTGAGCACCACCGAAAGGTAAGAACGCTCCGCAGCAACATAGGGAATAGACAGGAGAGGATTGAATTGTCTCCTGATGTAAAAATACAGCGTAAATGGAACATGCTCTGCGATGTTCTGTACTGCTTGTACCAGCGGTCTGTAGTCATGTATGACAGAAAAAACAGGAAGGGATTGAAGTGCCCTCTGTTCTAGGAGCACAGCATAGATGGAACATGCGATGCCAGTTCCATATGCCTGTGATGACCAACAGCAAGGGTTAATGTAATCATGCTTTGCAGTGTTCCTTAGTGCTGTTAAGTGGTCCCTGATGTGATCTGCACTACTGAGTTTTTACTTCCATACTGTATTAGATCACACATTCTCCTCCTCCCCTCCTGCTATGCATTTGCAGGGGCTTTGTAAGGAGGGCTGTCATGGCGACCGTGGAGAGGAGAGGTGGGAGGGCGGGCCAGTGAAAAAACGCGGGCCATCTGAGGAAAAGGCGCGCAAGATTCAGTCAGGGAAGCCTGACCCGCCCCCTTTGTGATGCGGCCGGGGCGTGGATTACCCCCGCTGACATCAGCAGAAGGGCGGGCGGTAGGCGTGGAGGGGCGGCACCTGGGACGCTAGGCCGGAGCCGGGGCCTCAAGTGAATGGTGGCCCCGGAAAAGTGAAGAGGCCGGCGCGGAAGTATACAAGCCGCGCCGGTTCCGCTACGCGGGACCCCCACCGCCGGTCTGCCCAGGCAGGCTCGTCACCCCAGTAGCCCCACCGCTGCCTCAGCAAGGGGGCACAGGCCTGAGATACTGGGGAGCTGTAGCCCACAGTACTACTGCTGGGGAATCGCTGCACAGAGGGGAGAGATAAGATGATAGGGTAAGTGCCCTCTGTTCTATCATAGAAGCAGCCTGTCCTCAACCCAAGGCCCCTGAAGAATAGGGGAAATGGGGAGGATGGTGATGCAATCCCACTATGTAAGCTCTAAAGGCTCTTTACAGCAGAGGCTGTGAGCGTGAGCAGCCTTGGGGGGCCCTGCAGCCGAGGGAAAAGCCATGTACCAGACAGTGCTATGGAGGGCACCTGAGGCTGGTGTCTCAACCCAGATTCCCAGCCAGGGGGAATGGGGAGGGCATCTGCTGAACCCATGGGCCCCAATACTGCCATCCAGATGTTACCTGGTGCCGGTTGTGGAGATGTAAGGCCTTCATTTTTCCATGGGAGCCGAGGATCGGGCCCCTTCTTGCCGGTTTTTGTTTCCAAGTGTCTTGCTGCTTGCGGTGGGGACATGGAGCATTACTGCGACCCAGAGCCCCATCTGTGGGGACTGGGGAGGAATGCGGGCCTCAGAACCGGCAGGTCTGGAAATCGCTTTAACCCTGCACCTCCAACAGTGGAGGGCCGAGGAAGGAATAGCCCTTATCTGACAAAATAGCTCAACCCAGAGGCTCAACTATGGAGTCTGGGGAGGTATCTGTGGTCGACATGTCCCTTCAAAAAGTAAAAATGCAGCTTCAAAAGTAAAAATAATTGGAGAGATAGTAAGAACGTGTGCCTCCTTTCAGACACTAAGCAAAAACTGGTGAGGCAATGCCTGCTCCAGGGGTGTATGCTGAGGAGGAGGAGCCATCTAACTCTTTTGCAGATTCTGCCTAGTGTCGCCTCCTAGTGGACAGCAGCATAACACCCACGGTCCTGTGTCCCCCAATGAGGCGAAGGAGAAAACATAAAAGCAGCTTAAGGGCCTTATTCATCGAGACCGACATTGTTCATGTTATTATTGATAAGGGCACGTTCTGGTGTCCAATGCTTCATAAAGTGGTAAATGCCTTTTCATGAATGAATAAAGAGCATCTGACAAGTGGTTTGTGCCAGAAATCTCACTCCAAATAGGTACTAGAGTGAGATTTCTAATACAGGTAATGTCATAGCTCCTCATGAATTAGTCATGCTATTGCATCATGCCCTGGTTCCACCCATTTTTTCAAGGTGGAAGGAACTGGTGTGCAAATACCAAATTTGCAAAATTTAGGTGCACCTAACTTTTGGGACTATTACTTCAGAATTCTGATGTTAAACGTTTGACTGAAAGTTTCATACGTGTCCACCTTAAAGCGCCACTCCAGTGTTTTTGTTTTTTTTACTGGAGTGGTGCTTCTAAGCTAAGTTCCTGAAACCTGATCTACTCGATACTCACCTGCCAGCGTCTTCACCTTTTAACAGAAATGCTCAGTTCCTGCGGCACCATCTTTTGACCACAGCTTCTAACTTCCAGAAATCAGAGGTAACAGTCAAAAGTGCTCAATGCAAGTCTATGAGGACCAGAATAAGGTGCCTATAGACTTGCATTGAAAAGTGACCTCAAACTTGACCCATGAACACTGGAGAGACCAGGTCATAAACTTCAGAGACAGATGAGAGTGGTGCCGATAAAAGGCGAAAATGACGGAGGGTGAGTATAAGACAGAGATCAGGGATCTTAGATTAAAGGGGTTGTCCGGGCTTTTGCTATAATTTCTATGGGTATCTAGGCTGCAAAATGTTGAGAGTTTGTAATATACATTTTGTAATATACATGCTGTCAACATTTTGCACAATTACCTAGATATTACATATTTGCAGCAACCAGGGAATGTCCAGGGGGCGTGTTTGTATTGGAGCCTGCATGTAAAAGGGAAACTGGTTGTTTACTCCCAGTCTCCTACAAACACGCCCCTTCCCCCAGTCTACACTATAGCGGGCCCTCCCCAGGATCCTACAGGCCCTCCCCAGCCCCTAATGTCACCACCCACCCCCATTGCATACAGTGGTTCCCTGCTCCACTCATAGAATGTGCCGAATCCTCAGCTGTGAAGGCGATTTGGCACAGTGTGTCAGTGCAGTGAGGACCGCTGCATGTGTGTGCACTCACCCTGTGGTCTCTGTGCAGGGGAGCCAAGGTCCGCAGCCTGGGACTCTGCTGTGGAGCCTGATGCTTCTTTCCATACCTCCCGTATCATAGAGCACAGAGCCGGTGGAGTGGTCCTCTGGCTCAATGGTATGGGAGGTATGGAGAGAAGCATCGGGCTCCATATCACAGAGTCACGGGCTGTGGACCTTGGCTCCACTGTACAGAGACCACAGGGTGAGCGCACACACATACAGCGGTCCCTCCTGCACTGACACTGTGTCGAATCGCCTTCACAGTTGAGGATTTGGCACATTGTATCAGTGGAGCAGGGGACCGCTGTATGCAATGGTGGTGGGTGGTGACATTAGGGGCTGGGGAGGGCCTGTAGGATCCTGGGGGTGGCCAGGCATATTGTAGACTGGGGGAGGGGGCATGTTTGTAGGAGACTGGGAGGAAACGACCAGTTTCCCATTTCCATGCAGGCTCAAATACAAACACGCCCCCTGGACATTCCCTGGCTGCCGCAAATATGTAATATCTAGGTAATTGTGCAAAATATTGACAGCATGCATATTACAAACTGTCAACATTTTGCAGCCTAGATACACATATGAATTATAGCAAAAAGTCCGTACAACCCCATTAAAGGCATCACTCCAGTGATGAAAACAAAACAAGTGGTGCTTTAATATTGTGTCTTGGTGTTCCTTTAATACAGCTGTCCTTTTTCCAAATGTTTTTGGAATTATAAGCCCTTTTTGATGAGTTTTATTCACAATTTTAGACATAAACTGGTGAATGTATGTTATGTAAACACAAACAAGAGTTCTAGTTGTACAAAATACAAAAAAACCCACTTTAATTGGAGCTTTTCTTTGAAATAAGTAGAATTGTCATCATTTATTTGATTATAGATGTGTAATTAGAAAAATTGGTCTAATGTTGACCAGCAAATATAAGGCATAACACAGCAGGGGTAGAAGCAGTAGGGCACAAACATATTTCAGACAAATACATAATGGCTCCTCTCCTGTATTGGCATGCTCTTTTACTACACAGGTTATTGTTTGACAAGCATGATTGTATGACGCTAGCAGGTCTCCCATTGTCTTTGGGCTCATTAGTACCCGTCATACTCCTGACATATCTGTGATCACCACTTCCACCTGCGAGGAGCAGGTCAGATCAGTTACCGATCATCTGTGCATAGTAAATGTTCGTGATCAGCTACATGAATTACTAGGGAGAGAGCTAGAGAGGAGAGTATCAGAGAACAAGATACACCACATCTAATTCAGACTTAACTATATTCTACAAAGATACTTTATGTGCACACATACATTGGAAATCAATATTATATAGTGTAAAGACATCTGGAATGTACAAGTGTTTATAAGATGAGCCGGTCTTCTCCTCCTTCTTGAATAATGCGCTCACTTGACGATTGATTTTGCGATTTAAGAAAACACATTTTCTTGCATTCCATCAGTTGCTCAAAATCCTTCCACATTTTCACTTGTTTCATGTTAGGCCCATGGCTTTCCCGTATAGATTTTTGTTTTTCTCTTAATTTCTGTCGAAAGAAAATAAAGAGACAGGAAGAGAACAATAATGAGAGAACTTGTAGAATTGCATTTTCTAGAATGTAATGCTTTTTTGTTGTTTTGTCAATGTTAGAAGTGTTAGCTATACATTGAACTAGTTGACGTGCAGTCACTGGATGGCATTGAACAGGGTGATGAGAACCATGTAAACACAATCACTGCAGTCAAAAGACTTTTCTTCTGTAAAGGGAATCTGTTACTAGTTTTTTTCCTATTAATTTGAGTGCACTACAATGTTGGACAGAGACCTTGATTCCAGCGATATCACTAAGGGCCGGTTCACACTGCGGCGTGATCCGGTCCGGTTCTGTCCGGGAGGACCCAGAAAGCCGCGGACCGGATCAGCACACAGGACTGGGGGCTATTATGCCCTCCGGTCCAGTGTGCAGTGCACGCAGTTCCCGCTGCTAAGTCAGGACCGCGAGCGCCGCAGTCCTGACCTGTCAGCGGCTGAAGCTGCGTGCGCTGCACACCAGACCGGAGGGCATAATAGCCCCCCAGTCCTGTGTGCTGATCCGGTCCGCGGCTGTCTGGGTCCTCCCGGACAGAACCGGTCCGGATCACGCCACAGTGTGAAGCGGCCCTTACTGGGCTGCTTGCTGTAGTTTTGATAAAAACTGAGTTTTTAACAAACTATGAACTAGTAAACTTGCTACGATGTAGAATCTCCATGTTTATAAACTTTGTATACCCTACCACTGATTGACGGCTTTCTGCTTACACTGTGCATAGGCATAATGCTGCCAATCAGTGGTGAGGGCAAGGGTTATACAGAGTTCAGCACTCAGAGAACTAGTAAATTAGCAGCAGATCAAATAGTGATTTTATAAAAATACAGAAAGTCACCTAGTAAGTGATTGCTGGAATCAAGGTGTTTGCTCCTTCATGTACTTCTCAGATGGGGCAGCAAAAATCTAGGTCTATTCCCTTTAAATGGAACCTGTCAGGTAAAAGAAAAACATTATTAACCTGCTGAAATGGGGTTAATCTGCAGGTTAATAGAGCTCTGAAGCTTCATGTGCTTGCACTGAGAGCCCCACTGCAGGGAGGAAGTGAACGTTATTCCTCCCGGCAGCCTTGGTCATAGGGGTGGCACCAAGCGTTTTCAGTCACCACCCAGTACACAGTGAGCAATAGCTTGAACCGCATCTCCGACACTGACAGATGGTCCAGCCATTTTGTTACCTGACGGGTTCCCTTTAATTAAATTAAAATAATTAGCTAATGCGGATCACAAAAATTGGAACATGCAAAATGGCTAAAAATCATTAAAGAGGACCTGTCACCAAACCAGGCATGGTGATCTAATTACAGCACTGGATGCAGCATGTCTGCTGCATCCAGGCAAGGGGTCCCCCAGCACTTGAGCAGCCCTGTACCCCGAGATAATACAGTTAGAAAACTTGCATGCTGCAGCCTACAAGGAGGTGGCTAGGGGCTGCAGCCGAAGGACAGATTCACACCCCCTGCAGGTTTAATCTGCCCATCGCTGACAATCATTCTCTTCCTCTTCTGCAGCATTTAAACAGAGGTTTTTTTTTCTCACCCAGAAATGTCCGTTTACCCCCGCCCCCTGAGGGTCGGGGCCAAACGGCAAATTCTGAAAAAAAACAAAAAAACCTCTGTTTAAATGCTGCAGAAGAGGAAGAGAATGATTGGCAGCGGTGGGCAGATTAAACATGCAGGGGGTGTGAATCTGCCCTTCGGCTCCTGCCCCTAGCCAACTCCTTTTAGGCTGCAGCATGTAAGTTTTCTAAGTGTATTATCTCGGGGTACAGGGCTGCTCAAGTGCTGGGGGACCCCTTGCCTGGATGCTGCAGACATGCTGCATCCAGTGCTGTAATTAGATCACCATGCCTGGTTTGGTGACAGGTCCTCTTTAAACAAAGAAAGGAAGCAATTCCGTATTAGGATACATTCACATTTGTGAGTGTGTCAAAAAAACAACTATAGTATGATGATTTTGTTTGGGGAGGAACCTGACGACTGCTAATAACGAGCAATTCCTTATGAGGACATATATAAGGTGTAATAAGAACCGTTGCAATATTACAACATGATATAATTATACATAATAAACCCATCGGCACCTTCATTAACTCCTTCTTTATAACTTTTGCTATATATAGTGATCTTAAGCACTGATTTAATTGTAACTGTATTTATTCTATTTGAATGTTGGGTTTTGCTATTGTATTAAAGCAACTCTTAATTTGTGCATAAGAATGTAGGATAGTATTTTCCAACCGCAGATACATACATAGAAGCTTAACACTGTCAGGACCTGCCTTTCCCTAATAGGATTAAAGTACAGTCTGAAGAACAGGTGTGACTTATAATTGGGATGATGAAAAAGGTGTTGTGTGCACAATGTCTCCATGGAGAGTGACTTTCCATTATTTATATGAAATGTAACCGGCAAGGATCACATTACAGCTGATGAATCATTGCAGGATCCTCTGCTGACGTCACAAACTTCAGCCTCTACCCAAAAGCCAGCACAATGCCTGATTCTCACAGTCTGCACTAGAGGACAGGGGCTTCATAGAACAATCATATGGCTTTAAAACTTGAGAAAAGCTGCTTTATCCAACAGAGGGCATGGGAAACGGACATTATCTGAAGAGCACAGCCAGTCCTGCTTAGCTAGAGCTGCTGTGGGTTATGATAAAGGCCTGGCTACTATTAATAGACATAGGAAAATACACTCCCGCAATGTGGAGTCAATTTTATATTTCTCTTTGTCTTAAAAGGAAAAACATTTTTTAAGCAATGTATACTAAGAATTTGTGTGGATTACATAAATATTCTTGTCATTTACAGAAGACATGCTGTAATATTTGCAGTTTCCTAAAAGTGAGTTTGCTTTAGTGAAGTTTATGTGCTGTCAACAATTTGTTTTCTTGAGAAGCAAGATAAGGAGTGCTCCCATCTCAAACATTTATGGCATATCCAGAATAAGCGATTTTCACACTAGTCTTGATGAGGGAGCTTTCTTGAGTCAGACGCTCCTGATTCATTTAAGGGATTTTCCCACAAAGTTCATATTAATCAATAAATATTGAAGTAATAATAATAATAATAATATCCACAATTGGATGTGTGTTAAAAAAAATGTTTTTGTGCTGAGATAATCTTATATATGTGTCCTTGCTATGTACTGTGTAATGGATGTGTCTGACTGTACAGGGACATGGCCTGATCATACCACATCTCCTGTGCTGAGATAATCTTATATATGTGTCCCTGCTATGTACTGTGTAATGGATGTGTCTGACCATACAGAGACATGGTCTGATCATACCACATCTCCTGTGCTGAGATAATCTTATATATGTGTCCTTGCTATGTACTGTGTAATGGGTGTCTGACTGTACAGGGACATGGCCTGATCATACCACATCTCCTGTGCTGAGATAATCTTATATATGTGTCCCTGCTATGTACTGTGTAATGGATGTGTCTGACCATTACAGAGACATGGTCTGATCATACCACATCTCCTGTGCTGAGATAATCTTATATATGTGTCCCTGCTATGTACTGTGTAATGGATGTGTCTGACCGTACAGGGACATGGTCTGATTATACCACATCTCCTGTACTGAGATAATCTTATATATGTGTCCATGCTATGTACTGTGTAATGGATGTGTCTGACCATACAGAGACATGGTCTGATCATACCACATCTCCTGTGCTGAGATAATCTTATATATGTGTCCCTGCTATGTACTGTGTAATGGATGTGTCTGACCGTACAGGGACATGGTCTGATTATACCACATCTCCTGTGCTGAGATAATCTTATATATGTGTCCCTGCTATGTACTGTGTAATGGATGTGTCTGACCGTACAGAGACATGGTCTGATCATACCACATCTCCTGTACTGAGATAATCTTATATATGTGTCCCTGCTATGTACTGTGTAATGGATGTGTCTGACTGTACAGGGACATGGTCTGATCATACCACATCTCCTGTGCTGAGATAATCTTATATATGTGTCCCTGCTATGTACTGTGCAATGGATGTGTCTGACCGTACAGGGAAATGGTCTGATCATACCACATCTCCTGTACTGAGATAATCTTATATATGTGTCCCTACTATGTACTGTGTAATGGATGTGTCTGACCGTACAGGGACATGGTCTGATCATACCACATCTCCTGTACTGAGATAATCTTATATATGTGTCCCTGCTATGTACTGTGTAATGGATGTGTCTGACCGTACAGGGACATGGTCTGATCATACCACATCTCCTGTACTGAGATAATCTTATATATGTGTCCCTGCTTTGTACTGTGTAATAGATGTGTCTGACCGTACAGGGACATGGTCTGATCATACCACATCTCCTGTACTGAGATAATCTTATATATGTGTCCCTGCTATGTACTATGTAATGGTGAAAGAAACATCACAGCTCGTCATAAATTACACAAGCTGTGGTGTAGTGCCCCCACCATCCCACCCATTTTGGTGCAGTTGCAAAAAGGTTAGGCAAAAGTTTTGCAAGATTTCAAAGCTGGTGTAAAAGCTTAGATGTATAAGGTCCTGTGAGTTATAACTATATAGTAGATGGGTCCCAACAATGGAACCTACATCTATCTCAAGACATGCTCGCTACTAGGGGTTGGGATCCCCACACAAAGTAATACGAATTTCAACTGCCTACTCTCAGAGCAGCGAGCTTCAGGACTAGGTTTCAACACAAATGCTGTTCCCATTGCTTGGATCCAATGTACTATATATTTATAGCATTTCCCCTTGGATATATCATAAATAGTAACATTGTAACATAGTTTTTAAGGTTGAAGGAAGACTTTAAGTCCATCTAGTTCAACCCATAGCCTAACATGTTGATCCAGAGGAAGGCAAAAAAAAACCCATGTGGCAACACTAAGCTCCACATTGGGGGAAAAAATTCCTTCCTGACTCCAGATACGGCAATCAGACTAATTCCCTGGATCAACGCCCTATCAAAGAATCTAGTATGTATAACTGATAATATTATAGTTTTCAAGAAAGGCATCCAGGCCCTTCTTAAATGTTAGTAGTGACTCACTCATTACAACATCATGTGGCAGAGAGTTCCATAGTCTCACTGCTCTTACAGTAAAGAATCCGCGTCTGTGATTATGATTAAACCTTCTTTCCTCCAGACATAGAGGATGCCCCCTTGTCCCAGTCTCAGGCCTAAGAGTAAAGAGATCATTAGAAAGGTCTCTGTACTGTCCCCTCATATATTTATACATTATTATAAGATCACCCCTAAGCCTTCGATTTTCCAAGCTAAATAACCCCAAGTTTAATAACCTGTCTTGGTTTTGCAGACCCCTCAGTCCTCTAATAAACTTGGTCGCTCTTCTCTGGACCCGCTCTAGTTCAGCTATGTCTTTCTTATACACCGGAGACCAGAATTGTACACAGTATTCTAAGTGTGGTCGCACTAGTGACTTGTATAGAGGTAAAATTATGTTCTCCTCATGAGCATCTATGCCTCTTTTAATGCATCCCATTATTTTATTTGCCTTTGCAGCAGCTACCCGACACTGGCCACTAAATGTGAGTTTGTCATCTACCCATACACCCAGGTATTTTTCAGTGACAGTTTTTGCCCAGTGTTTTACAATTAAGCACATAATTATACCTTTTGTTTCCTCTGCCCAAGTGCATGACCTTACATTTATCCCCATTAAAGCGCATTTGCCATTTAGCAGCCCAAGCTTCTAGTTTACATAAATCCTCCTGTAATATAAAATTGTCCTCTTCTGTATTGATTACCCTGCAGAGTTTAGTGTCATCTGCAAATATTGAGATTCTACTCTGCATGCCCCCTACAAGGTCATTAATAAATATATTAAAAAGAAGCAGGCCTACCACTGACCCCTGTGGTACCCCACTATTAACTGTGACCCATTCAGAGTGTGTTCCATTAATGACCACCCTTTGTTTCCTATCGCTAAGCCAGTTTTTAACCCACTTACACATATTTTCCCCTATCCCCATTTCTCTCATTTTATGTATCAACCTTTTGTGTGGCACCGTATCAAAAGCTTTTGAAAAGTCCATATACACCACATCCACTGCATTTCCTTGGTCCACTCCAGAACTTACTTCTTCATAGAAGCTTATCAGATTAGTTTGACAGGAACGGTCCCTCGTAAACCCATGTTGATATTGTGTCATGAGGTTATTTTTCTTCAGATACTCCAGTATAGCATCTCTTAGAAAACCCTCTAGGATTTTACCCACAGTAGAGGTTAAGCTTACTGGCCTATAATTTCCAAGTTCAGTTTTTGTTCCCTTTTTGAATATTGGCACCACATTTGCTATACGCCAGTCCTGTGGTACAGACCCTGTTATTATGGAATCTTTAAAGATTAAAAATAATGGTCTATCTATGACAGTACTTAATTCCTGCAGAACTCTGGGGTGTATCCCATCCGGGCCCGGGGATTTGTCAATTTTAGTGAAATATTAAAATACCTCTTTAAAGAGCTATAATGAAACAGGTATATAAACTAGTAAATCTCAACTTTACTTTTTGGCCGATAATCCTCATTAAAGGGGTTCTCTGGAAATAGAACAAAAAAAATAAACCGAAGGAAATGTTATTAATAGGATGGGAGGTACGTATACCATGTAGTGTCATTCTGAATGACAAGTTAGAAGTGAGTACCTTCTCTTTAGGGAGTGGTTCAGGGGCAGAGCTTGTACTGCACATATTTACAGGCATCTGTCCTTTTAATATTCTAGGACAGGTTTCCGTCATTGTAATGTGGTAGCAATTTAAATTCTATAGTGATTACTTGTCTAGACAAAATGACTGTTGTTTGCTAATTAACAGTATTTACGCATTTATTTCTAAACATATTTTCTTTAAAGGGAACCTGACCTCTAAATATGACCCCCCAGCCTGTTTTAACCTGTCCCTGCACCATAGTAATCCATTTCTAGGCATCCCTTTGTGTTACTAAAGCGCTATTTGAATGTTTGTAAAAGTAGTTTTTTTACCTGTTGTTCTGCAGCTTCACATCATATGAGAAGCCGCAAAAGGCAGGCTTATGTGGCTCTCCCCACCGTCAGTGTGTTAATTATGCACGCCCACATGGGCGTGCTATAGAGCAGAGACTGTGCTTGTCTGCAAGGAGGCGTTACAGGCGATATGATGCGATTTTCTTCATATCGCCTGTACCGCCCCCTTGCAGGACAAGCAATGTCTCTGCTGTATAGCAGGCCCATGTGGGTGTGCATAACACGCTGGCGGCGGGGAGAGCCACATAAGCCCACATTGCTTGTCCTGCAAGGGGGCGGTACAGGCGATATGAAGAAAATCGCATCATATCGCCTGTAACGCCTCCTTGCAGACAAGCACAGTCTCTGCTCTATAGCACGCCCATGTGGGCGTGCATAATTAACACACTGGCGGTGGGGAGAGCCACATAAGCCTGCCTTTTGCGGCTTCTCATATAATGTGAAGCTGCAGAACAACAGGTGAAAAAACTACTTTTACAAACATTCAAATAGCGCTTTAGTAACACAAAGGGATGCCTAGAAATGGATTACTATGGTGCAGGGACAGGTTAAAACAGGCTGGGGGTCATTTTTAGAGGTCAGGTTCCCTTTAATCATTTATTTGTTCTCTATTCCAGGAGAACCCCCTTAAAGGAATTTTTTTCTACAATATTTTTTGTTTTTTTTTTTACAGAAGCTACTCTGAAGACCAGATAGTCATATCTCAAGTACAATTTTTGAAGAAATCGGCCACTTTTTGAGAAAATGCAGAAAGACATTTTATTAAATGATTAGGTGACCATGCACAGCTTGCACCCCTTCAGTCTATCTTTAAATCCGTTGCCCAATTAATCCAACTCTCCCCTTGCTCTTCCTCCACTTCTGCCCTCTGCCAATTCCTTCCAATTCCACCGTGAATCAAGTTTACATTACTAGTATTACCTTACAAGACCGTCCATAATCTGTCTCCCCAATACATTTCTGAACTCATTTCCCAAAACCTCTCTACATGTAATCTCAGTCTCTGACCATCACGAGTTCTTTACCTTTACTTCACACATTCCTAATCCACTAATCCAACCGCCTCCAAGTTTTTTCCTGAGGATCCTCCACCCTCTGGAATTCAGTGTCTCAGTACTCTCTGACAGTCTCCCACAATTGAAATGTACAACCAGCATTAATCCCACTGCCACCTCTCCACAAGGGAGCTGCTGCAACCCCCCAACCTACTGTGTCCTTCCACAATACCTGTAAACCAGGGTAGGATCCTCTCCCCTCTGTACCAGGCTAACACTGTCATTTTGTCTATTGTGTTTTATATATGTATTATATTATGAAAATCCTTTTGACATGTATAGATAGTGTCATGAAACTAATGATGCTATAAAATAAATAAATTAAAATCTGAGAGTCCTCAGTGGTTGATACATTTTAATGGTTAACTGAAAAGATGGTAACAAATAGCAAAACCTTCCAGACTCTAAGGTCTCTTCATCAGGCTCATACTGGATAACACGGTACAAACATATTTTAAATAATCATTTTACCTTTTCTAACCATCACTAAAATATTCTTTTGTAGTCCCTCCGGATGTCCCTTTAGAGATAATGGTATACACACCTTCATATTTACTGTAAGCATATTAATCACAGAGTCAATAACCCCTATTCAATGTAGCTGTTAAGCTCTATTCACATCATGTTCGGACCGCACATCTGATCTATACATATGTGGCGCCCCTGCGGTCTGGTCGCCACAAAGGAGTACTGCACCCATCCCACGGGTGTGGTATTCATGTTCTCAGGGAAACAAGATGGTAAGTCCAGACACCCACAAAAGCACCCAACACACTCGGTCCCAGGAACGGCGGGTGGACACGACAGAAGTAGGGCTGTTAGTCAGTGGGACGGAGGGAAGAAAAGTGGAGGGTGGGAAGTTAGTTCAGGCAGTTGAGCGGAAGTAGTGAGAGGAGGAGGATCTGGAGGACTTGAGCAGCAAGAAGCTCATCTTGGGTCCTGGAACAGCAGACTGCAAGAGGAACAGAGGGAGCCCTAGGGGCGCGGGCAGAGAGCAATCCACCCGTGCGCCCGAATCTGAGTAAAGCGGAAGGGCAGGTTGAGAACCAAAGGACCGGCTCTGACGGTGGCAAGGAGACTCTATGCTCCAACCACGGAATCGGAGGCCACGAGATCTAGAAGAGCTATGGCCAACTCCCGACACATCTGCCGAGAATGTAGCCGTGCTAGGATCAGGGGACTTGTCACCTGAGAGTGCCCGTGGCTGCTCGATTGGGGCACTGTGTGCGGAGGCGCGAGCAGGATAGAGGTGGACAGTTAGCGCTGAGAGAGAGAGAGAACAAGCCGTCAAGGAAGGAACATAAAGTGGGTGTCTTGGACGAGCTATCCCGGTTCATTGAGGCCTACCCAGACTGAGATTCAGCAACAACGGTACCTTGTAACACCGCCAAGTGAAAAGCTAAGTAAAAAGGGTATAGAACTCAGAACTCTTTGTGAGACTGTCAATTTCCCGCCTGCGGAGCAGTAGACTGATAAGACGTGCAGGTCACCAGAGACATGCTGGCGAGACGCCCCAATTCCCCTCTCCTACCGGCACAACCCCGCTGACTTTCCCTCCACGAACATTACACCGGTTGCCCGTGGGGAGCGAAACCACCAAAGCTGCAATCCCGTCATTCCTAGCTGAATACCATGGGTGGTGTCACAACATTTATCCCCAAAACCTCAACCATCCCTAAATCACTATCCCCAGACCCCAGATGGAGCCAGGTCTTAACCGCTGTGACTCCCCCAGAAGCATCAAAGCCTGGTTCCGAGTCCCCCACGGCCCTGGGGTGCATCACATAGAATGCAGCACTCCAAAAGGATTCTATACAGCAAATATATAAAATAATTTAGCATCACTTTGGAATGTTTCACCAGCACCATTAGATACCATTTTTCTTTTTTGCCATACTTTTCTTTATTACAATAGAAGTAAATGTGAGGATTGAGCCCAAAATCTGAATCTCAACTGATACCGATGGGTCTTCTTTAACTTTTAACAAGCAGCCCATAGAGGAAGACTATTACCAAGAGTAACAACTCTATACAGGGTGGCATGCTATTACACATCAAGCTAGAAGGGTTCAGGCATGAACCCTTTGGCTAATGTTCTACTTATTGGTCAGTAAGTGCCTGCAGCATGGCAGTCACAACGGCTGTCAAATGGATTATAATACAATGAGAGTAACTTAATTACCTATTGTTAATGGTCGTGTGGTTGGGCAGTAAATCATTTAACAGCCGCTATGACTACCATGATGCAGCCCAGCACCCACCACTGATTCTACGCGGAGGACAAGTCTTCTTATATGTTGTAAATGAACTCTAAATAAAGGGCTCAACATGTTGTGCTTTTCACTTTCAGCTTTTCTTGCTAACATGAAATTAAACCATCGGTTTTAAAATAAATTAACCACAATTTTCCTTTCCGACTGCATATCTGTAACATAAGAAACACTTCTGTCAATCACACAGCATCTTGTCAGACCAAGGGAACAGCAGGCATTCATAGTTTTACTGTAAAAGGAAATGTTTGACATCTATTTTAGTCTATTGCCATTATTGTACGATGGAAAAAGAAAAAGAAAAAGTTAACGGTGTACAATCTTTAGAAAATTACTAATAAACTGCAGCAGCATTCATGAATACAGTCCCATCAATAACAATTTATTGTCACGAGCCCCCCTAATGCAAATGACAAAACTGTTCAGCTTTAGTCTACATACACCTTGAAATTTAGACATCCTGTATATCACCCCGTGTGGACGGATCATATTAAGGTATCGTCACACACAGCAATATTGCTAGGCAATGTCACTGGCAATTTGCTGGTTGCAGTGAAGTCATGGACACATTGTTCTATGTTGTTGCTGTGTACAAATGGAACAATGTGTCCATGATTTCACTGCAACCAGCAAATTGCCAGTGACATTGCCTAGCAATATTGCTGTGTGTGAAGGTACCTTTACAAACGTTCTACATTACACCAATAGTTATATCGTTTGCAGAAGTAAAATCTATTCAATTAATACAAATATTGTTTAGATGAACTACTTTAATAAAACACAATGAAAATTAGTCATAAGATTGGATTTGGGTTTGGAAAGAAATTAACAAAAAAAATCAATTATGCAGTATAATATTGAGCAGAAGTAAAAAGTCTTCTCTGGCCCAAGGGCCACATGTGTGGAGTAATCCCTGGGCCACAGTAAAACGTAAACGGGTGTTAGCATCTGGGACATTTATGACACATGGAGAATACACAATATCATTGTCTGATCAGGGCCAGTTCTCCATCCAGGACTCCAATCCCAAATTCCCTTGCTCGATTTGAGAAAGGAGACCAGGCATGTGTGAAGCTCTCTCCATTGTAGTCTAAGTGAGCTGCAGAAATGGCTAACTTTTTCACTACTAAGGCTGGGTTCACACTTGCGGACCCCTCCGCAGCATTCTGCGGAGAGGAACCGCCATGTGAGCGCAGCCACCACAAGCCCCTATCTTTATAATGGGGACGCACAGTGCTGCGCTTGACTGCGCATGACTGTGCGCTCCCATTCATTTGCCTGTATGATTTGTATGCAGGCGGATGCCTGTGCACAAATCACACACTCTCGTCTGCACCAGGAATGCAACATGTCGCGTTCAGGGTGCGGACGAGAGTGTGATTTGTGCGCAGGCATCCGCCTGCGTACAAATCATACAGGGAAATGAATGGGAGCGCAAGGTCATGCGCAGTCAAGCGCAGCACTGTGCGTCCCCATTATAAAGTTAGGGGCTTGCGGTGGCTGCGCTCAGCTTGCGGATCCCCTCCGCAGGACGCTGCGGAGGGGTCTGCAAGTGTGAATCCAGCCTAAACTAGAATGAAGGTTGCAAAAGCCCCTCTCTACTTTGTTTACTCTTAAAGAGAATCTGCAGGTTTTTGCTATGTAAACCGATAACAGCATAATGTAGAAACAGAGAACCTGATTCCTGCCAAGTGTCTCTTACCCCACTGTTTGGTGCTGTTTTAATAAAATGCCTATTTTGCCAGATTTAGATGTAGCAGGGCTAAATCTTCTGGGCTGTGTATAACCCCACTGTGCACTGTGCATTGTCATCAAGCTGTAACCCCGTCCCTACCACTGATGCCAATCAGTGTTACACAGATTAGCCTGACTGGCCTGCACGAGACATGTAGTCCAGTAGTGATAATCTGCTGATAAAACACAGTTAGTATTGAAACCACAGCACACAGCATAATATGTCACACATTGCTGTAATCAGGCTCTCTGCCCTGACATTATGCTGCTCTCAGATTATATCTGCCAAAAGATTCCCTTTAACTGGAGTGGCATAGAAAGGGTGATCTCAGGGATGGAAATACAATACCCCATTAATAAATACCTGACCCTGCTCCTGTCTATGACTTTTTCTCTTTGACACTCAAAATACATGCTAGCAGTCAATTGACATATATAAACATATTTGTGACCATGGGTTGGGTCCAAACAGAATGGCATAACAGGCTACATTTGACTCCCTGAATGCAGTCCATTCACCCCTGTTATAAAAAAGTAAAAAGGTACGTCTTACCTTTCCTAAATTTTCTTGTTCTTGGATATTCTTTGAATATTGGTCCCTAAAAGACAAATGGGAAATTATTTTGAGCTTCAATTAATGAAAAAACACACAACTAAATTCCCTGACTGTATTTACACGGTGCATTTTTGCAAGGATTTTTCCTGCAGCCAGAACCTGCTCTCTTGGCAGTAAAAGCCGTACATTCCAAATGCAGGTTTTGCTGTGGATTACACATGGGATTTTTCTGCTATAAGTAATTAATAAAGTTAGTTTTATTAACCAAAAAACACATGAAAAAATGATGCAAAACCCCTTTTCTACATTTTATCTGCGCTTCTCATTGATTTTTATTGGTGACAAAATGCTGCAAAAACCCTGAAAGAATTGACATGCTACAGATTTAATAATCCCGGTCCTGTGGTGGTGCCAAACTGGGTAATAAAGGGGTTAATGCCAGCTGAACTTTGCCAGCTGGCACTAGGCCAGAGATTCATAATTTTGGGCCAATGTTAGACCCAGCCATTATGAATCTCTAGTAATTAGTAAATAATACACCACACAGAGAAAAAACATTTTTTATGAACAAAAAACACAAACCCATACCTCAATTCCACCTTTATTAATCCCATACAGTTTCGGCTCCTGCTGTGAGAGTGGTCACGTCAAGGTCTGGGTTACTGAGACAGAATGACGCGGCTCTCTGACCTGAGGCCAACGTTTCCGCATCACAGCAGGACCCAAAACTCACTAATTTGGGTGGATTGAACCCGTACCTGCCTGCGGTACCTGTGCTAGTGACCAAAAATACAGCAGAGCTCCATACCATCAGCGCAAAACGTGTGCCAAATCCTCGCTAAATACGCAACAAATATTCACTGTGTGAACAGTGCTGTGTATCTGCTGCGTATTTAGAAGCTAACTTCGAGGTAAATGGGTGAAAATTGCAGCAAAAAACACTGCATGAATTGACATGCTGCAGCTTTTCCTGCAGCAAAATGCGCACCATTTCTGCTGTGGGAAAAGTGCAGCGTGGGCACAACACTTCTAATTTTACATACACATTGCTTGCACTTCACTGTGCTGCAGATTTTTGACAGATCCACAGCATATTCACAATAAAATAACAGCAAAACCCGCGATATATACGTCATATGTACGCAGCGTGGGCACATAGCCTTAAAGACAACTTATCTGCATTAGAAAAAGCAGTCATAATACCCTGCAAAAAAACGCTTTGTGTGAACACAGCCCAACAGAGTTTTCAGTATTAGCAAATAATCTACTATATAATTAAAATGACAATTTTCTAATATAGTGGTTGTATAATGTATCAGATGACAAAGTTCAAAACTTCCAACTGATTGTCTCCAAAAATTTTTCTTTTTGCTGTTCAAAGGCAACCTGTCAGGTCCCCAGTGCAGCCACAATTGTGAGTATTGTTGTGCACATACCTAGAATCCCTGCCTAACAGTGCCTTTGTGTAGCATCCTTTGACTAGTCGAGGAGGCGTTATTTCCTTGACTAGTTAATACACTGCAAAATCAAATGGGGGCGGACACACATGTCATAGAGGGGAGGAGGAACCAGGATTCTTCCTCCCCCCTCTGTGACATCAGATCCTGCAGCGCCGGCCCCTATGAAAAAAGTGGCGGCGTTGCTGCGTAAAGAGTTGACATGTCAATCCTTTTTGCGACGGCGCTTTTTCCTATAAAAGCGCTGCGTAAAAATATGCAGTGTCTGTACAGCAAAGTCTATTTCCCATTCACTTAGCTGGCAGACAAAAGGCACATTGCGTATTTTTGAAAAGCGCTTGTAAAAAAGCGCTCAAAAATGCGCAATGTGTGAATGTAGCCTTGGAGTCTGGTGTCTGCAGCCAATAAGACAAGACAGAGAGAGCTCTTGCTACAGCTGAAAGAGATCAGCCCCTGGTGTTGTGTTAGGAGAACTGGAAAGAAACAGCATGTTTACAAGTAAGAAACATGGGTGAGTGAGCTTCAGATGCGCTAGAGCTGGAGAAGAGTGTGTGGAATTGACTGAGAGAACAGAAAGAGGGTCCTGTGAGGTGATCTGACTTGAGGCACTGCTCGGCTGATGCACAAAGGGAGATAAAGGTCCGTGAGGTGTCCTCCTAGAATGGATCACTGTCTGTAGTCATGTGTGAACTGAGTCTAATCCAGCTGCCTGGTAGTGAAACGTCCACAAGTAAGATGCCATCACCAGTAACCATAAAAATTTTGCTTCTGTATCAGACAGATGACAAGAGTCCTGCCTGCTGTATAATTTTCACCTAAGCTGATCCTCTGCACCCATACACCAGGGGCTGCCGCAAGCAGGGTCCTTCCCCATATGATAGACTGTATGCGATGGTGGCAAGATGCGTAACACCAAGAGGTTAGAGGCAGCCTGCGATATAGGAAGAAGAGCCCCTAAAATGGTGGACAGCACTGTGGTCTTAAAGATGGCGGCAACACGTGACCAGAGAGACTGTCATACAGCGCATACTGGGCAGAGATGGCGCCAAAGACCTCGAACTTGTACCTGGCTGGGAGGTGTGCCATGTTTCATGAGGGGAGGCGCAGCGGCTGGAGTCCATTCTAAAAAGGGAGGAACGTCTTGGAGGAGCATCTGGTGGAATCAGAAGGTCCGGCCCAGAGAAGGCAGTATCCGCGAGTTGGTGGCGTGGTGTCTGAAGAGACGAAAGCTGGTGAGTGCAGACCAGCAGGTGAGAGAGGTGTGGCAGTGGGCATGGCGAGTGTGACGGATGGGTGATGCTGAAGGTCTGTGGCGCCGGAAGAGGCGGGACCTGCGATACAGCAACGGTGCATCATCATCCTGGCTGGCGCAACAGAGAAGTAGTGCACCAGTGTGGAGACCTCTGGTGTTGACTGTGAGAAAGAATGGTCGGGAAGAGTTTGAGGAGGAACTCGTCCGATATCGGCTGGAGTGTCTAGAGGCCAGGATGTCGGCGACGCAGTGTCCTGAGGCCTGCCGGTCTTGGAGCCCAAAGACATGAGCTAGAAAGAGATTAGTCAGGGTCTATAGAGGAGGTAGGCTTGATCATCTCGGTTACCCTGGCCCTAGAGTGTCTAAAGGGGGGCCCAAGAGAGCTGAGTGTGAGCAGCAGTGTAATAAGGCCACGTAGAGGACTTTAATTAGATGAGTGCTCAAGAAGGGAAAGACAGTGTACTGTGTAAATATTGTTTTGGTTTAACTGTTTAACCATGTAAGATTATATGCCCGAGAAGAATACGTGTCGCGGCCGTGATAGAATCCCGGGTAGGCCCTGTACTAAATAAGGGTGGGGGTGATATAGTTATGTCCTTCCCTGCAAAACTGGCACTTGGGTTCTCTTGGGCTGTAACTTGTATTTGTGTTCATGGCAGTTGTGGCCAATATTTTGCTAAGAAACGAAACGCTGTTATATTTTTGACAAATTATAAAGAAAAGCTTGTTTATCATATTTTCGTCAGAGTCATTCAATGCAGGGCAGTTTTCCATTACGCACAGGTGACCGGTGTTCCAGTCGTTACAATGGTAGTACAAAACATTTTCTCCTTTGGTCTTAGCAACAGAAAAAGTGGCAGCACTTACCGGTCTTTAGATTATGTCTTTAGGTGGTCGGCCTTCTTACAAAGTAAGTGGATTTTCTACTTTGGACATCGATTTTAAGTTAACTAGCAGTGATAGTAATGTGAAAAGTTTATTGATATAAGGCCATAGTCAGACGGTTGTGTAAAACGGACAACACTTGCATTGTAAAGCACATAGTGGCCGGCATCTCTGCTCACCCGACCATGACAGCTGCACAGTAATTCATGGAGCTGTCATGCTTGGGTCAGGGGAGCTGCCAGCCACTTCGTGCATTACACTGTGAGCATCGTGCACGTTATACGTTATATGTCTAACTCCGGCCTAAAATATACTTTGTTAAGATGCAGCGGCCCATTTCTGAACACCAGAAAAAAACTCCTTCCCATTACCAAGGCACATGCACCAAATATTTCACCTGTCTGTGGCAACCACTAGGGGGCAGGCTTGTATATAGTACCTCTTCAAAGCACTGGAGCTCGTACAGCCACATATATATATATATATATAGTTTTATATATATATATATATATATATATATATATATACAGTGCCTACAAGTAGTATTCAACCCCCTGCAGATTTAGGTGGTTTGATAAGATGCAAATAAGTTAGAGCCTTCAAACTGCAAACGAGAGTAGGATTTATTAACAGAAGCATAAATCTTACAAACCAAAAAGTTATGTTGCTCAGTTGAATTTTAATAAATTTTAAACATAAAAGTGTGGGTCAATTATTATTCAACCCCTAGGTTTAATATTTTGTGGAATAACCCTTGTTTGCAATTACAGCTAATAATCGTCTTTTATAAGACCTGATCAGGCCGGCACAGGTCTCTGGAGTTATCTTGGCCCACTCCTCCATGCAGATCTTCTCCAAGTTATCTAGGTTCTTTGGGTGTCTCATGTGGACTTTAATCTTGAGCTCCTTCCACAAGTTTTCAATTGGGTTAAGGTCAGGAGACTGACTAGGCCACTCCATCACCTTGATTTTTTCCCTCTTGAACCAGGCCTTGGTTTTCTTGGCTGTGTGCTTTGGGTCGTTGTCTTGTTGGAAGATGAAATTACGACCTATCTTAAGATCCTTGATGGAGGAGCGGAGGTTCTTGGCCAAAATCTCCAGGTAGGCCATGCTATCCATCTTCCCATGGATGCGGACCAGATGGCCAGGCCCCTTGGCTGAGAAACAGCCCCACAGCATGATGCTGCCACCACCATGCTTGACTGTAGGGATGGTATTCTTGGGGTCGTATGCAGTGCCATCCAGTCTCCAAACGTCACGTGTGTGGTTGGCACCAAAGATCTCGATCTCGGTCTCATCAGACCATAGAACCTTGAACCAGTCTGCTCATGATCACTTGGAGGACTCTGAGACAAACTGTAGACGAGCCTTGACATGACGCTTTGAAAGTAAAGGTACCTTACGGGCTCGTCTGGAACGGAGACCATTGCGGTGGAGTACGTTACTTATGGTATTGACTGAAACCAATGTCCCCACTGCCATGAGATCTTCCCGGAGCTCCTTCCTTGTTGTCCTTGGGTTAGCCTTGACTCTTCGGACAAGCCTGGCCTCGGCACGGGAGGAAACTTTCAAAGGCTGTCCAGGCCGTGGAAGGCTAACAGTAGTTCCGTAAGCCTTCCACTTCCGGATGATGCTCCCAACAGTGGAGACAGGTAGGCCCAACTCCTTGGAAAGGATTTTGTACCCCTTGCCAGCCTTGTGACCCTCCACGATCTTGTCTCTGATGGCCTTGGAATGCTCCTTTGTCCTTCCCATGTTGACCATGTATGAGTGCTGTTCACAAGTTTGGGGAGGGTCTTAAATAGTCAGAAAAGGCTGGCAAAAGAGATAATTAATCCACACATGTGAAGCTCATTGTTCTTTGTGCCTGAACTACTTCTTAATACTTTAAGGGGACCAAACAGAATGCTGGTGGTTTGAGGGGTTGAATAATAATTGACCCACACTTTTATGTTTAAAATGTATTAAAATTCAACTGAGCAACATAACTTTTTGGTTTGTAAGATTTATGCTTCTGTTAATAAATCCTACTCTCGTTTGCAGTTTGAAGGCTCTAACTTATTTGCATCTTATCAAACCACCTAAATCTGCAGGGGGTTGAATACTAATTGTAGGCACTGTATATATATATATCAGTGTTTATTTTACATCTCATAAACTGCACACGATATTTAAACGGAATATCATAACAGGGAACACTATTCACAGGGTACAACTCGCATAATTACACTACTTAGCCCGACAGTTCACATTGCATATTATATACACTGGAGCACTAACTACAGCTCCTATGGCAGCTGTGCATGCCTGGAATTATTTACATTTTACATATAGACCATTATACATTCACATATTATACCTATTGCATAATACATGAGACCCTACACTGACCCACAGGGATCCGGTACGCGGCCGGTACACCCCTGTTCACAAAGTTTCAGACAGGCTGCTACACTGCACACAGCCTTTACACATCTCACACGAAGTCAACGGGACCATATCAAGACTCTTTAGTCGGTCCCAATGGTGGTTATGGCCGCCTGGCTCCACTCATCACAGGGCCCACTCACACACACACAGTCCAGCATGGACTACAGACCCATACATCAGTCAACGGGCTCCATACGGCTCAGAGGGATAGGAGTCTCACACATGGAGAGTCCGGCTACCTGCCTCGTCCCAGGCAGTACGTGGACTCCCTCTCTGCCTCATATCCTAACATCCTGGTTGTCATGTCTGGTCTGCCTCCCATCTCCAGTCTCTCTCACAATACTAGGCAGCTTCTTATCCTGGCTGCCACACCCACACCTGCAACAAGGTGAGTCAATCAGCATCTCTCACTTACACACACAGACCTGGGAGTAGTTAGTCCTCTGCACACCAGTCAGGTCAAGTACAGCAATAAACTCTACACACAGGCTCAGATACCGTTAACCCTGTGTGAATGGCTCAAAACACATGTGAAGTATACCGGCCATGGGCTCTCATGCCGGTCATACCTCACAATATAATATATATATATATATATATAAAACTAGTGTTGAGGGAGAGGGGACGCTTTCCACTATACTTATATTTTCTTTATATACTTTTATATTTTATATTTTTACTAATACTCTAGGTGAGAAACAATAAGTTTTTCCCTTAACCTAGCACCCAATAGATATATCTGTCTGCTGAAAAGAAGATACTGTTGTGTTGAGATGGATGAGAACTGAGAAGATAAGCTGTCCTCTGGATGCCTATGCCAAGGAGTATCAGGAAACATACCAGGAGCCCAGAGATGGCACCGTGTCAAGAAGAAGGATGGACTCAGCAGAGAAGACAAAGGACTAATTATTACTAACAGAGATAGATATATTAGCCTAACCCCACCTAATCCCCATCTAATCCCACCTTGTCCTGGACATTTCACGCCTAGTCCCTAGAGTATAAAATGCTGTGTAACCGGAAATAAAAGTTAGTTGCTGTGACCATTGCCATTGCTTAATAAAGCAACGAACATATTATAAGTTTGAACCAGATTCTCCGTCTGATTTACTCTTATCTGGTACCATATGTTCATAGTCTAATTTGGAGTGACTGGTGAAGGAGTGTATTGTCGCAACGACCACAACACTAGAAAAAAGTACTCTGCAGCACTCAGCTACTACCAATGATGTACATATGCTAGCAAGCTATATATATTTGAGAAAAAAAGTTTAAAAACGTACGTTTTTTTAAAAAAACTCAAAATCTTATCTTTTTATTTCTGAAGTTCTTGGTACACACATTGGCCAATGTCTGTTTGCTCATCGACTGCGACAAAGTGACTTCAGGTCCGATGAGTCCTACGCTGATATCCCTATCCTCCTTGTCCACCCCCCCACTTCTCAGTGAGCAGACTCCATCTCGACCTGAAGTCACTTTGTTGCAGTCGATGAGCAAACAGACATTGGCCAATGTGTGTACCAAGAACTTCAGAAATAAAAAGATAAGATTTTGAGTTTTTTGAAAAAAACGTAAGTTTTTAAACTTTTTTCTCAAATATATATAGCTTGTTAGCATATGTACATCATTGGTAGTAGCTGAGTGCTGCACAGTACTTTTTTCTAGATATTTGATCCAGCGTCCCTGCTGGCACCAGTTCACATTAGTCTGTGAGTGCTGTGCAGTTTTTTTTCTGTTTTGTATCTTATGGAGTTGCTGGCTCCATGCTGCAATTTGTACCCTCATTGACCACAGGTAATCTAGGGTCGAGATGGAGTCTGCCCATTGAGAAGTGGGGGGGTGGACAAGGAGGATAGGGATATCAGCGTAGGACTCATCGGACCTGAAGTCACTTTGTCGCAGTCGATGAGCAAACAGACATTGGCTAATGTGTGTACCAAGAACTTCAGAAATAAAAAGATAAGATTGAGTTTTTTGAAAAAAACGTAAGTTTTTAAACTTTTTTCTCAAATATATATAGCTTGTTAGCATGTGTACATCATTGGTAGTAGCTGAGTGCCTGCAGAGTACTTTTCTCTAGTTATATGATCCAGCGTCCCTGCTGGCACCAGTTCACATTAGTCTGTGAGTGCTGTGCAGTTTTTTTTTCTGTTATATATATATATATATATATATATATATAAAAGCCCCTGGTGATAGCTCTGTGATGCTGAGATTATAGAACAGCCCTCTGTACTAATAATTGGTGCATGATAGGCTTACAAGTATATAAGGAAAGCTCTTCAAATCATTTGTGCTGCCAGTTTCTTAGTAGACGTATGGGGGTTAGGTACAATTTATGGATGGAGCAGATATTACGTTCCCACAGGGTCAATGAAAAAACTTAAGAACTAAACCACTGCAAGTCACAATGAAAAATACAGGCTAGAGATTTACAGTAAATTGGTGACACGGAGCCAAGTTTTATCAGCAGTCTTCATGTGGGCAAACTTCTGTGTAGGAAGTTGTCATGGAAACCTTCTGTCATTTTCTCATCTTAAGCAGCGGTTCACATTAGTCCACTGCTCAATCCCAATGAAATGACCACAACAGATTACAGAGTCTGTAGATTTTATCCCACCCTTTCATAAAAGGATGAAGTTTTCTAATAACATAGAACAATGATTTTATATCATATATTATTTATATGACATTACCCTATTAGCATTGTAATATGCTTTTTGTATTAAGATACATAATTAGCACTAGGAGTTGTCAATAGTAATAAATTAAGTATTTCCAGTTCCAAGAGTCCAAATTAAGAAAAGCGTTTGATACAATTATTTCATTTCCCACTATGTTTTTTGATAACATTTAGAACAGTTGTCTGCAGCATGTAGTTTAGAGGAATACATAGCTTGAGAACCCAGTCAATATGTTTTCTTGAGTGTTTTTTACAATCTCTTGAAAAGATGGCTTGTCAAGCAGATAGTTCACTCAGGGATAGTAATCACTACTTTTGATCACTGGTAAAATGGGGCAGTGAAGTCTTCTGTTTGCCAGTGGAAAGTAATGAGCAGGTTCTGGTAGCCCTCCAAACCTTTTTTACACCAAGTACTTGTATTATCCATCTTTGTTCATCACTCATTGCATTGTGATATTCCTTTATTAAGGTAGCGTCACAAGCCACCATATCGCCGGCAGAACACTGGCAATTCCCGAATTCGGCGATGTTGAAACCACATCGCATGTGCATAGTGGCGTGTGACTGGGTGATTCTACTGCTAAAAATCGCAGGTGGAGCGTCACCTGATTGCCCTGCACTGCAGTGAAATCAGGTGATATCCATCAGGCGATATCAGCGCATCCTGGTGTGTCCTAGGGTGATAGCGAAGTACACAGCGATCCTGAAATCAATCCCGTAAGCGTGCTTGGATGGTGTTTTTTTGCGCCGCATCTGTAGCAATTGGTGGGTGATACTACATTCTGATTGGCTGGCCGTGTCTGAGATGCCTTATTTGATGACCCATGCGTTCACACAAGGCTAACCAATGAGAAAGCAGTTCCGTCCACCAATCGCATTGATAGGGGCCGGTGAAACAAACTCTAGCACGCCCCTATCGAAACAGTATGGGCACATCGTTGTGGCGTGTGACGCGGCGATGTGTGAAGGGAAGATCGCTTCCAGTCTCCTGCAGGCGATTTCCGGAACGCAGGATCGCATGCTAGATAGCTACGTGTGACAGCTCCACAGCGATCTGAAAAAAAGTGCCCGAAACGTGCACGCTCACATCAAATCAGCCGGCGATATGGAAGCCATATGGCGGCGTGTGACGGTACCTTAAGAGAATTCGGGCACACAATTTGTTAAGAAAATGATAACACTAAAGACCATGGTGAATTGGACTAATATTGTCTGATCTCTACAATACAGACCAGTTTGGCCAACACTCCAATGTATATGGGATGCTGGCCAACTGATTGTCTGGGAACATGTCATGTCCAATATCGGACTGACGATTGCTTTGCCCCACCCCCTGCGGGACGTCACCACTTATACCCGCCCTGCTCTATGGTTAACATAGAGCAGGGCGGGGAAAGGTGGTGATGTCAGAGCAGGAGGCCGGCCGCCCCACCTCCTGCAGTGACATCACTGCTTATACCTGCCCTGCTCTATGTTTAACCATAGAGCAGGGCGGGTATAAGTCGGTGATGTCAACGCAGGGGGTGGGGCTAAGTGGCCATTACTAAAATAAGCTCTGTGTTATGCTGCAGACGAGGGAGACAATGATTGGCATCAGGGAGTCAGCGGTGGGCAGATTACACATGCAGGGGGTGTGAATCTGCCCTTTGGCTCCAGCCACAAGCCACCTCTATTTGGCTCCTCAATGTAAGTTTTCTAAGTGTATTATCTCGGGGTACAGGTGACTCAAGGGCTGGGGACCCCTTGCCTGGATGCAGCAGACATGCTGCATCCAGTGCTGTAATTAGATCACCATGTGTGGTTGGTGACAGTCCTCTTTAATTGATTTTTTTAACTGTATTATTTTGAATAAGGCATTTCAAATAGTTATCAAGAAATAACGTCCTGTTGAATGGTCTGACAGCTTTGTAAAACCTGGTGAAGTTGGCATGTGCATATAAATATCCATTTTAGGTTTATAACCATTATCTCTCAGACTGTTCACTTAAACCAGTGGCATGCTCTTTCTACAAGCAGATCATACAGCTTAAAAATGAATAAATGAACGGATAATGGCTTGATCCATTCTGTATCATCATTGTTAGTAATGAATGCGGTAGTAATCAAGACTGCAAAGCTCTTTTACCATACATGGTGGTCAAATCCACATCATGGGCATTTCCAATGTCATGTAATTTCCTCTCGAGCTGAAAATAGCAAATCTCCAGCCATGCAAACTAACAAACTGAGTGTTTTCAAGGTACACTGAAGCTAATTACCTGATATGTGAAAAAAAGGCAACTTCACAGGAAATCTACCGTCAATGTAAAAATCTAACACAATTTCAGTTTTTTTAATTCCACACCTCAATAGGCAATATGATTTCTGTCAATTAATTGAAAATCCCTCAGATGGAGAATTTATATTATTAAAAATAACACAGATTTACCTGCTTCCTAAATGAGCATGACCTGACACGTCACTGGTGTACATTTTTGATTTTCTATTAACCAAAAAAACTAAATCCTTGTTACTGTCCCCTCCCCTTTTTACAGGTTAGAAAACTTGTTTGCAGACATTTGTGTTTTGGCAGATATGTGGTAGTCCCTACAGAAAATCAGATTTTTTTTTAAACTAATAACCAATGGCTCAAAGCTCGGGTGGATGAAGTACAGTTGCAGCTTTATTAATTAAGGGTCCATGAGATGAACAAGCAGGGAGTGAGAGGAATCCAGGAAAACGGTGACCGTTTCACGCCGACTGGCGCTTCTACAGGTCCACAATAGTATTCTATCCTCTCGCTCCCTGCTTGTTCATCTCATGGACCCTTAATTAATAAACTGCAACTGCACTTCATCCACCCGAGTGCCACTCTTTCTATAACTTCTATGGATCTTCAACCTTAACTGTGCACCGCTGGAGGAGGACGCCACTTTCCGGATCTGTGCTATTTACCACCGCACCGCAGGTCAGTGCCTGGTTTTCATCACTCACTGCACATATACCTCACACTGTCAAGATATTTTCAGGTCACAGCAGTCACTCAGCCTTCAAAAAGGACAGCAGTGTGTGAAGCCTTTTCTTCCCTCAACACTCCTGGCATCACTAGTACTAGATCAGAAAGATGAACTGCAGAGTGAGCAGCCTCTTCTTACCGTAGCACCCCTGGTATCTCCAGTAGTAGATCACATAGACAAGGTAGACAGCAGGGTGAAGAACCTCTTCTTACCAGGGCTTGGAGTTAAGGCTACGTTACACACACAGATATATTGGTCACAGATCTCTGGTTGCAGTGAAATCATGGACACATTGTTCCATTGTACACAGCCACAAAATGGAGCAATGTGTCCATGATTTCACTACAACCAGAGATCTGTGACCAATATATCTGTGTGTGTAACGTGGCCTTTAGAGTCATGGAGTCAGAGTCATAACCCAATTTGGTGAAGTGAGAGTTGGAGTCGGTTGATAATGGACATGGCAGTCCAACATGCCCCCTGCTGTTATTGACACCTCACAGTCAATGCGCAATCTCTACTGAGCGCCTGGTGTGGGCCACAGCAGCTCTTCCAGCTCGGCTACATGCTTAAAATTCAATTAAGTGGGGGCGTGTCCAGCTGCTGATGGCGACGGACGCATCTTAACTGAGCTCCTCACTCAGAGCCACTGTAAACGGCACTTCCCGACCCCTTTGGACCTCCAGAGGCTCCACACACACAGCGGACCCGCTCTGAACGACCCCCAGCATGCCGCGGGCATCATCCCGAAAACGGCTCACAGAGACCAAGGTAACGGCTTACTTTGAGCCGGGCAAACAGCGCGCTTCTCCTCACAACATGGCGCCGGAGCGCCCGCCTCCTTCCTCCCCGGCTGCACAGCGGTCCCCCCACAACATGGAGGCTATGAGGGGAGAAGAGAACGACGATAGAGCTCCGGTAACACAGGGAGCTATTAAGGCCCTATTGGCAGCACAAAGACTCTCTATTTTAGAGGACATGAAGGGGCTTGTGGGCACCCTGCGGGAGGACCTGGGAGTGCTGGCTGGGAGAACAGAGCATTTGGAATCCAAAATGGCAGACTTCGCCTCCGCTCATAACAGCCTCGCAGACAGCCACGCTGAGCTGGATAGAGAGGTGGGGTTGGTCTCCTCAACCATGTGTCACTTGGAAGACCAGCTTAGAAAAAACAACCTAAAGCTCCGGGGCTTATCAGAAGAGGGAGATGCGACAGAGGTGGCCAGGGCTTTCCTGAGTGCGGCCCTTCCTGAGTCACCCCAAGATCACTTAGACATCGCAAAAGCCTTCCGAATCCCTAAACCAGCGAAGCTTCCCCCCGAGATGCCGAGGGATATCTTAGTTTCCCTGCTAAGATCCGGGATCAGGGACCGGCTGCTGGGACGCATGAGGAATGGCCCCCCCATGCTGGAGCCCTTCTCGGGGGTCCAGGTGTACCCTGACCTCTCCCCGGGGACTATGGCCCGCAGGAGAGAATTTGCTTCCAGCTGCAAGATTTTGAGAGACAACGGAATTTTCTACAGTTGGGGCTCCCCGGCGGCAGTTAATTTTAAACACAAGGGAAAAAGGCATTCGTTCCCTTCCCCCACTGCATTGAGGAAGACACTTAAATCATGGGGACTGATATCTCCTAGTGCTCGCCCCTCCCCGCGACGAGACTCTAACAGAAATGGAGGAGAACGACTCGGTTGCAGCTGAGGCCCCATGAGGGTCCAAACCTGAACCATCAACTTCCCAGTGGCTCTGGATGACTTGCTCTTTTGCATTTTTTACAGCACTTCCTTTATTTTTAGACCACCTTCTCAATTTCTCCTGCACTATGTGGACTGGTGGGTGACCAAGCCGGACGGGGCCTGTCTCTGAATTGCTCGAGTTGAGCTCTGGTCAGGCATTGGTATCCCCCGCAGGAATTGAGGTGGTTAGGGGATTTATTCCCTCCCCTCCCCCCTTTTTTCTTCTCTATTGGCCCTAGTGGTCACAGGAGATAGGTGAAGTTTACATATTTGTTACTTACTTGTTTGTTGTGTATAGCTTGATTGCTATTTTGTGATCCCTCCCTAACCCAATACCTTCTCCCTCCCTTGTTACCCAACTCGTTCGTTCCTTATCTTCTCTTCAGCCCTCCGGGGGTCGGGGACCTTGTACTATCCCAATACTTACCTTCCCCCTCCCGCCGCCCCCCCCTATCTTCCCTCTTCTTTTCCTCTCTCTCTCTCCCCCCTACTATCCCCCCCCCTCCCTCCTCGCTTTCTACCTCCCCCTTCTTTTCTTCCCTTTTTCCAAATTTTGAACCGCTCTAGGGAACGCCCCCCCCTACTCTAAGGAGCAGTAACCATGACTCTCAAACTACTGTCCCTTAACGCCAAAGGCCTAAACTCCCCAGCCAAACGCTCCTTCCTATGGAGGGAGATTAAAACGTCAGCAGCAGAGATTGTATGTGTACAAGAAACGCACCTATTGATGGGAGACACACACAGACTACGGCATGCCTCTTTTCCCCATATATTTCACGCATGCCACGTAACGAAGAAGGCAGGGGTAAGCATCCTAGTTAAGGGTTCCGTTCAGTTCCACCTGGTTGATTGTATTGTAGACCCTGCGGGGAGGTACTTAATACTAAAATGTGAAAGGCCTACACTTTGGCGAATGTATACGCCCCAAACATGGGACAACTCAAATTTGTGAAATCTCTACTGGGAAAGCTTAGAGATGTATCCTTAGGTAAACTTGTTATCTGTGGAGATTTCAACGTAATAATGGAGAGCCGACTGGATTCCTCCTCCCCACTTCTCGGGGGGGAAGGACTCTAGGTCCCATGTGCCGGGAGCACCATATCCATGATGTATGGAGATACCAGCATGCCGAGGAGAGGGATTATTCCTTCTTCTCGCATGTGCATGGATCCTACTCGCATATTGATCTTTTCCTGGTGAACGACGCCGCCCTGGGAGCCTGTCGGTCCTCGGAGGTGGGGGTCATCACCTGGTCAGATCACGCACCCATAACACTGGAGATTGCGGTAGGCTCGGGAGTTGGTGCTCCCCGTCGCTGGAGATTAAATGCAGGCATCCTAGCGGACTCCCAAGTGGTCGGAGAGCTCGATGCTAAACTACAGGACTACTTCTCCTTGAACGATGATGGGGAGGTCACGGATGATACGCTGTGGTATGCCCACAAGGCGGTCATCCGTGGCCTTCTCCTTCAGAAAGCCTCTCAGATAAAAAGACGCCGAGGGCGGCTGCGACAAGACTGGATAGAGGAGATAGGTGCCTTGGAAACACTTCACAAAAGGAGCCCGTCCTCTTCTCTGCTATCCCAGATTCTGGCCCTTCGCACCAAACTGAGAGCTCTTCTCCTTCAGCAATATGAGAAGTCCTTGCGGACACTGAAAACAAAATATTATGCGATGGGGGACAGAGCAGGAACATTGTTGGCTCGTCGTTTAAAAAAGATGCTAGAACTATGATCTCCTCAATGAGGCGTTCGGATGGGAGAGTGGTTAGAGATCCACCCGGAATGGTCGAGGTGTTTGCCTCTTACTATGAAAAATTATACAATCTTAGAGATGACATAGACACCCCCCAACCTACACTTACTGCGATCAAGGGCTTCCTTCAGAGCTTGGACCTTCCCACTCTCTCAGCTGAAGACCTAAATAAATTGAATGAGCCTCTTTCTCAATCTGAAATTGACAAAGTGATCATATCACTAAAATCCAACTCGGCTCCGGGCCCAGACGGGCTTGCGAACGAATACTACAAGACTTTTCGCCCGGTCCTCACGCCTTACCTGCTTCGCCTGTTTTCTATCTGGCAATCAAGGGGATCCATCCCGGGCCAGGCCCTGGAGGCCACCATTACGACCATCCCCAAGCAGGGTAAGGCGTTAGATCGCCCCGAAAATTACCGTCCTATTTCTTTGTTGAACGTGGACTTAAAAGTGTTCGCGAAGGTGCTGGCGGTCAGGCTGTCGACGGTGATCCCCTTCCTGGTCCACCCAGACCAGGTGGGGTTCGTGTTGAACAGGCAAGCTAGAGACGGGACCCGCAGAATGCTAAATTTGATGGAGGTGGGTGAGAGGCGGGGGGTCCCCTGTGTGTTCCTGTCCCTAGACGCGGAAAAGGCGTTCGACAGGATACACTGGGGATACCTACGGGAGGTTCTCTGCACCCTCGGCTTTTCGGGCCCCATCTTAACGGCAATCCTCGGCCTATACTCCCACCCCCGTGCTAAAGTCTTTTCAGCAGGCTTTTTGTCCCGAACTTTTCAGATCTCCAATGGAACTAGACAGGGTTGCCCCCTCTCCCCCCTGATTTTTGCCCTATTGATGGAGCCCTTAGCGGTCTCCCTTAGAGCGGATCCCTCGATCTCTGGAATTCAGGTGGGAGACAGGGCACATGTGGTGGGCTTATATGCCGATGATGTCATCATCTCCGTCACTGATCCGACATCCTCGCTTCCCGGGATAGTTGGAAGGCTTGACCTGTTTGCCCGAGCCTCATACTATAAGCTGAACGCAAGTAAGTCGGTGATTTTTCCAGTCCACGTGCCAAGGGAGATGGCTGAACGCCTAGCGCGGTCATACCCATTTAAATGGTGCCCTCAGGGTATCCAATACCTGGGGATCAGTCTCTGCCCCACGGCGGAGATAGCCTCCCGTAATGTAACTAAACTATTGGGAGACCTGCGAGAGGTGCTTGAGACCTTTCCAGTAGCCTCCTTATCTTGGATGGCGAGAGTGCAGGCCGTGCGGATGCTATGGCTCCCAAAAATCATCTACCTATTCAGATGCTTACCAATTGCTTAAACGTCAAGGGACATCGCACGCCTTCAGTCTGTGGTCAACAGTTTCATTTGGGCCAAAAAGCCGCATAGCGTAAAGAGAGGCACTATGTATCTTCGGCTGGCTGGTAGAGGAATAGGGGTCCCAAGTGTCAGTATGTATCTTAAAGCTGTGATCCTAGAAGCGGCAAGAGAATGGTGGAAGGGGGGAATAGACTCAGGCTGGAGACAAATAGAAACCCACTTGTCCCCTGGAGGCTCACTGAAACTTCTCCTCGCGGCTGAGTCTCTGGGAGCGGTAGATAATGGGACATGGCAGGTCCAAACATGCCCCCTGCTGTTATTGACACCTCACAGTCAATGGCGAATCTCTACTGAGCGCATGGTGTGGGCCACAGCAGCTTCTTCCAGCTCGGCTACACTGCTTTAAAATTTCAATTACAGTGGGGGCGTTTCCAGCTGCTGATGGCGACGGACGCATCTTAACTGCAGCTCCTCAACTCAGAGCCACCTGTAAAACGGCTCTTCCCGACCCTTTGGACTCCAGAGGCTCCACACACACACAGCGGGACACGCTCTGAACGGACCCCAGCATGCGCGGGCATTCATCCCGAAACTCGGCTCACAGAGACAAGGTAACGGCTTACTTTTGAGCAGGGCAAACAGCGCGCTTCTCCTCACAACATGGCGCGGATGCGCCCGCCTCCTTCCTTCCCCGGCTGCACAGCGGTCCCCCCCCACAACATGGTGGCTCCATGGGCGAGAAGAGAACGACGATTTTGAGCTACCGGTAACTACAGGGAGCTATTAAGGCCCTATTGGCAGCACAAAGACTCTCTATTTTAGAGGACATGAAGGGGCTTACACTTGTGGGCACCCTGGGTGAGGGACCTGGGGAGTGCTGGCGGGAGGAACAACAGAGCATTTGGGAATACACAAATGGCCAGGACTTCGCCTCCGCCTTCATACCAGCCTCACGCAGAACCAGCACGCTGAGATGGATAGTGAGGTGGGGTTGGGTCTCCTTCAACCATGTGTCACTTGGAAAGACCAGCTTCCTAGAGAAAAAACAACCTAAAGCTACGGCGTTCTCAGAAGAGGGAGATGCGGACAGAGGAGGTGGCCAGGGCTTTCCTGAGTGCGGCCCTTCTGTGGCACCCCCAAGATCACTTAGACATCGCCAAAAGCCTTCCGAATCATAAAACCAGCGAAGCTTCCCCCCGAGATGCCGAGGGATATCTTGTTTCCTCTGCTAAGTCCGGGATCAGGGACCGGTGCTGGGACGCATCTGAAGGAATGGCCCCCCATGCTGGAAGCCCTTCTCGGGCGGTCCATGTGTACCCTGACCTTCTCCCCGGGGACTAGGCCCGCAGGAGACGGAATTTGTTTTCCAGTGCAAGATTTTGAGAGACAACGGAATTTTCTACAGTTGGGGGCTCCCCGGCGAGCAGTTAGGCAGTTAATTTTAAATCCATGGGAAAAAAGGCATTCGTTCCTTCCCCCACTGCATTGGGAAGACATTAAATCATGGGGACTGAATATTCCTCAGTGCTAGCCCCCTCCCCGGACGAGACTCTAACAGAAATGGAGGAGCGACTCGGGTTGAGCTGGAGGCCACCCATGATGGGTTCCAAACCTGAACCATCAACTTCCCAGTAGCTCTGGATGACCTATGCTCTTTTTGCATTTTTTACAGCCACTTCCTTTCATTTTTAGACCACCTTCTCAATTTCTCCTGCACTAAAGTGGACTGGGGGTGACCAAGCCGGACGGGGCCTGTCTCTGAATTGCTCGACGTTTGAGCTTGGTTCAGGCATTGGAATCCCCCGCAGGAATTGAGGTGGTTTGGGGGGAGATTTATTCCCTCCCTCCCCCCCCTTTTTTCTTCTCATATTGGCGCCATAGTGGTCACAGGGAGATAGGTGAAGTTTACATATTTGGTACCTTACTTGTTTGTTCGTGTATAGACTTGCATTGCTATTTTGTGATTCCCTCACTAACACATACCTTCTCCTCCCTTGTTACCCAACTCGTTCGTTCCTTATCTTCTCTTCAGCCCTCCGGGGGTCGGGGACCTTGTACTATCCCAATACTTACCTTCCCCCTCCCGCCGCCCCCCCCTATCTTCCCTCTTCTTTTCCTCTCTCTCTCTCCCCCCTACTATCCCCCCCCCTCCCTCCTCGCTTTCTACCTCCCCCTTCTTTTCTTCCCTTTTTCCCAAATTTTTGAACCGCTCTAGGGAACGCCCCCCCCTACTCTAAGGAGCAGTAACCATGACTCTCAAACTACTGTCCCTTAACGCCAAAGGCCTAAACTCCCCAGCCAAACGCTCCTTCCTATGGAGGGAGATTAAAACGTCAGCAGCAGAGATTGTATGTGTACAAGAAACGCACCTATTGATGGGAGACACACACAGACTACGGCATGCCTCTTTTCCCCATATATTTCACGCATGCCACGTAACGAAGAAGGCAGGGGTAAGCATCCTAGTTAAGGGTTCCGTTCAGTTCCACCTGGTTGATTGTATTGTAGACCCTGCGGGGAGGTACTTAATACTAAAATGTGAAAGGCCTACACTTTTGGCGAATGTATACGCCCCAAACATGGGACAACTCAAATTTGTGAAATCTCTACTGGGAAAGCTTAGAGATGTATCCTTAGGTAAACTTGTTATCTGTGGAGATTTCAACGTAATAATGGAGAGCCGACTGGATTCCTCCTCCCCCACTTCTCGGGGGGAAGGACTCTAGGTCCCATGTGCCGGGAGCACCATATCCATGATGTATGGAGATACCAGCATGCCGAGGAGAGGGATTATTCCTTCTTCTCGCATGTGCATGGATCCTACTCGCATATTGATCTTTTCCTGGTGAACGACGCCGCCCTGGGAGCCTGTCGGTCCTCGGAGGTGGGGGTCATCACCTGGTCAGATCACGCACCCATAACACTGGAGATTGCGGTAGGCTCGGGAGTTGGTGCTCCCCGTCGCTGGAGATTAAATGCAGGCATCCTAGCGGACTCCCAAGTGGTCGGAGAGCTCGATGCTAAACTAACAGGACTACTTCTCCTTGAACGATGATGGGGAGGTCACGGATGATACGCTGTGGTATGCCCACAAGGCGGTCATCCGTGGCCTTCTCCTTCAGAAAGCCTCTCAGATAAAAAGACGCCGAGGGCGGCTGCGACAAGACTGGATAGAGGAGATAGGTGCCTTGGAAACACTTCACAAAAGGAGCCCGTCCCTCTTCTCTGCTATCCCAGATTCTGGCCCTTCGCACCAAACTGAGAGCTCTTCTCCTTCAGCAATATGAGAAGTCCTTGCGGACACTGAAAACAAAATATTATGCGATGGGGGACAGAGCAGGAACATTGTTGGCTCGTCGTTTAAAAAAGATGCTAGAACTATGATCTCCTCAATGAGGCGTTCGGATGGGAGAGTGGTTAGAGATCCACCCGGAATGGTCGAGGTGTTTGCCTCTTACTATGAAAAATTATACAATCTTAGAGATGACATAGACACCCCCCAACCTACACTTACTGCGATCAAGGGCTTCCTTCAGAGCTTGGACCTTCCCACTCTCTCAGCTGAAGACCTAAATAAATTGAATGAGCCTCTTTCTCAATCTGAAATTGACAAAGTGATCATATCACTAAAATCCAACTCGGCTCCGGGCCCAGACGGGCTTGCGAACGAATACTACAAGACTTTTCCCCGGGTCCTCACGCCTTACCTGCTTCGCCTGTTTTCTATCTGGCAATCAAGGGGATCCATCCCGGGCCAGGCCCTGGAGGCCACCATTACGACCATCCCCAAGCAGGGTAAGGCGTTAGATCGCCCCGAAAATTACCGTCCTATTTCTTTGTTGAACGTGGACTTAAAAGTGTTCGCGAAGGTGCTGGCGGTCAGGCTGTCGACGGTGATCCCCTTCCTGGTCCACCCAGACCAGGTGGGGTTCGTGTTGAACAGGCAAGCTAGAGACGGGACCCGCAGAATGCTAAATTTGATGGAGGTGGGTGAGAGGCGGGGGGTCCCCTGTGTGTTCCTGTCCCTAGACGCGAAAAGGCGTTCGACAGGATACACTGGGGATACCTACGGGAGGTTCTCTGCACCCTCGGCTTTTCGGGCCCCATCTTAACGGCAATCCTCGGCCTATACTCCACCCCCGTTTCTAAAGTCTTTTCAGCAGGCTTTTTGTCCCGAACTTTTCAGATCTCCAATGGAACTAGACAGGGTTGCCCCCTCTCCCCCCTGATTTTGCCCTATTGATGGAGCCCTTAGCGGTCTCCCTTAGAGCGGATCCCTCGATCTCTGGAATTCAGGTGGGAGACAGGGCACATGTGGTGGGCTTATATGCCGATGATGTCATCATCTCCGTCACTGATCCGACAATCCTCGCTTCCCGGATAGTTGGAAGGCTTGACCTGTTTGCCCGAGCCTCATACTATAAGTGAACGCAAGTAAGTCGGTGATTTTTCCAGTCCACGTGCCAAGGAGATGGCTGAACGCCTAGCGCGGTCATACCCATTTAAATGGTGCCCTCAGGGTATCCAATACCTGGGGATCAGTCTCTGCCCCACGGCGGAGATAGCCTCCCGTAATGTAACTAAACTATTGGGAGACCTGGAGAGGTGCTTGAGACCTTTTCCAGTAGCCTCCTTATCTTGGATGGCGAGAGTGCAGGCCGTGCGGATGCTATGGCTCCCAAAAATCATCTACCTATTCAGATGCTTACCAATTGCTTAAACGTCAAGGGACATCGCACGCCTTCAGTCTGTGGTCAACAGTTTCATTTGGGCCAAAAAGCCGCATAGCGTAAAGAGAGGCACTATGTATCTTCGGCTGGCTGGTAGAGGAATAGGGGTCCCAAGTGTCAGTATGTATCTTAAAGCTGTGATCCTAGAAGCGGCAAGAGAATGGTGGAAGGGGGGAATAGACTCAGGCTGGAGACAAATAGAAACCCACTTGTCCCCTGGAGGCTCACTGAAACTTCTCCTCGCGGCTGAGTCTCTGGGAGCGGTAGATAGGGATGGACTCTTACAGTCAATGACTGCACTCCTCACGGAATGGGGAAGTCTCACGAATAGTTGGACTAAACTCCCGACCTCTGAGATCCCCTTATCCGCAATTCAACTACACATACCCTCCCTGAGCCTTACCCGCTGGAGGGAACATGACCTGGGTAGACTAAGCGACCTCTTTCTCCACAACGACCTGATGTCCTTCTCGGAATTTGTGGAGACTCACCCGACCCTAGAACATACATTTCTACAGTTTTATCAGATTACGCATTTTCTCCGCTCCAAAAGGTGCAAACTTAGTTCCTCCCCAGTGGGACAGTCCCCTTTGCTGCACTTTATCTCCATGGAATCAGAGAGGCCTAAAGGCCTGTCACTTCTGTATAGGGGACTAGTTGACGGAGTCTCCCCGTCCAGGACCCTCTGTATGGAAAGGTGGGAACGGGACCTGAGTTTTTCAGCCTCTCTAGAGGAATGGGAAGGAGCCGTGCTCTGCACGATGCGGGCTACCAGATGCATTAACCATGTGGAACTCTTGAAAAAAATTCATTTGCGCTGGTATACCCCCCCTCTAGACTGGCGAACTTTGGTCTAGGTGCCTCTCCCCTGTGTTGGAGACAGTGTGGTAAAAGGGGAGACATAGCTCACATGTGGTGGGGATGTCCCAGACTGACCCCGTTTTGGCAGATGGTGACAGGCCTCCTAGAATCCCTCACAGGGATTAAAATCTCACTGACACCACAACTGGCGACCCTCCACATTGGTTGCGAGGACTTTCCGCCGGTACCACGTCATCTTCTTACATATGTACTCACGGCGGCCAGAACATGCATAGCGGCAAAATGGAAGCTTGACTCCCCACCCTCCTTGGCAGACCTGGTAGAACGATTAAACTTTAATATTTTACCACGAGTACTACCTTGCTTTGGACGTTGGCTCGAGACATTATGTCGCAGAGGCCTGGGACTTATGGGCAGCTCACCCAATGGCCCTCCAGATCCCTTACTAAGTTGAGCATCTATCCCCTGTGAGGACATAGGACTGTCTTTCTTTCTTTCTTCTTCTTTCTCTTCCTCTCCCTTTACTTCTTCCCTCCTTCTTTCTACTCCCTGCTCCTCTGGTAGTTGTCTTCTTATAGCCCCTCCCCCCCTTAAATTAATCCCCACTTATCCTCTCTCCTCCCCCCCTTCTCGGTACTCTTACTTTCTTTATTGGGTCCACAACCCTACTATTTCTGAACGCTATCTGGGCCCCCCCCTCCCCCCCTCCCCACCTTTATTCCCCGATCACCCGGAGGACTCTGATCCCTATCTTCTCTTCCCCCCCCTTTTTTTTTTATCCCTGCAGTTACTAGTCTTCCCCCACCTTACTTCACGGCAACTCGAGTGCCTGGATAATTTAGACACAAAACTCACGCCCATGTTGTATAATACTTGGAGATAGTACATGTTTTGTTTACCCCCCTCGAAACAAATGTCGGCAACCCAGTTTTAACTCGAGCATGATTACTTCTGACTTTATTGTGTGGGGAAGTACTATACTGGTATTGTTTGTTCAATATTTCTTATACTCTAATAAACATTTATTGAAGTCAAAATTCAATTAAGTAATTGTGAACGAATGACTGCATCCAGTTATCTATGTGATACCTGGTTGGATTTAGTAACTCCTTGCCTACATTATTTGCTATCATAAGATAGTCTGATCTCAGAGTCTGTAGGGAGAGGATGCTTGTTTGCTGCCTACAGACTCTGGATGATTCAAAGCCAGAATTGTGTGCTTCGTGGGACCATCATTGTGGATTATCGACGTAGGGGTATACGTGGAGTAATAAATTGGAAAATGAGGGTTGTCTGTCTAATTTATTTCAAATAAAGGAATTTTCTCTGTGTTTCTAACTATTTCCTCACAGTACAGATAATGGATGGGTCTCATAGAGGCCTGACATTACCAATGTAGGCTTAATAACAAGCTGTCATTAACCCCTCTTATGACCTTGATGCCACGGCACCAGGACATTGTGAAGAGCTGGTTAAAACGCCAGGAACTGGTGCTTCCAATGAATGCGCCAATTTCTGGGGCACCTGCAGGCAGCTATTTTTTAGCCTGGGGGACCCAATAAATATTGGACTCACCACACTGAGAATACCAGCACCCAGTTGCTTGGGTTTTACTTTGGCTGGCAGTCAAAAATAGGGCAAAGCCCACACTTTTTTTTTATGTTATTAATTTAAATAATAATAAAAAACAAAGGGCTTCCCTGTATTTTTATTGCCAGCCATGGCAAAGCCAGGCAGATGGGGAGGCAGCCCATAGCTGTCCACTTTATCTTCGCTGAGAATCAAAAATACAGTGAAGCTCTACATCTTTTTTTTAAATGATTTATTTTTACACTACTATCACATCAAGTTTGTTGTCTAAGGTAACCAATCACAGACACCAGCATAATGAAAGAGGGTGCAACAGCAAATCACAGATGCTGTCACAGAGAGTAGGCACCTGTGATTGGATGTTGGAGCCAGTGCAGTAGCCTGAAAGTGCAGAGTAGATGCTAGAATGTATGGGCTGTTTCCATGTTACTGAACTGGCTCCAACAGCCAATCACAAACACTCACTGTGCTGGTGATTAGCTGTTGCGCCCCTCATCAGTGAATAATCAGGAAGTTAATGAGAGGCCCCAAAAGTACAAGCAAGCGGACCCTTGTAAGTAT
The DNA here is from genome assembly GCA_033576535.1 of Allobates femoralis. NCBI lineage: Eukaryota > Metazoa > Chordata > Amphibia > Anura > Aromobatidae > Allobates > Allobates femoralis. The sequence continues at coordinate 685,817,720 of JARQOC010000003.1, read as the reverse complement.
GAGCTCATATTTAATCAATGTTTTGTTTCTTTTTACAGCCCTCCCAGCCCCCAAACAGTAAAATAGACTTCTCAGGGAAGTTTGAGTTCAGGATCTGTGCCCTAACACTAGGTGTTCAGTACGGACCCAGAACTTTTCAGTTCGGTTTCACCCATAACTAGGCTCTACCAGCTTTGCACATCTATAAGCTCACATTTTCCTCTTCTTCAGTGCACATTTTGTACTGATGGCACCTAAATATAGAGAACATTTCTTTACTTCCAAGCACTCATACACATGTGCTCACAAAGTCCAAGATGGCTGTCTGATCATGTGATTCAGGGTTGTCAATTGCACATTTTGACACGAGTCAAAGTGTTAGTAATAAGAGTAATTTAAAAAATATCTCAAAATATACTAAATAATTTTTCAGTGGGTGTCAGATTACCTTTCTTGCTGGAATGAACCTTGTGTAAAAACAATGGTAAACGATGGTTACACCTTAAAGTTTAACTTTGGGCTCTCTTTACATCATGTTCTACTGTGGTTTGATTGTAATCATTCACTTTCAAGCCTTTACGATCCTACTCCATGTTTTTTATATTTAGTGACTGCTGAGGCCTAATACGTACGGGTACCTTTACACGCGGCTACATTTCTAGGTGGCTACAGGTAACTTACTGGTTGCAGTGAAATCATGGAGACAAGGTTCTATCTTGTTGCTGTGTACAAATGGAATAGTCTCTCCATGATTTCACTGCAACCAGTAAGTTACCTGTAGCCACCTAGAAATGTAGCAGCGTGTAAAGGTACCCTAAGACTGAGGTTTCAGGGACCGTCTTGCCATAATGCCTTGGTAGATAGTTCCTGGAACTGCTTCTTTGGAAAATTCCATCATAGCAGCATATGCTTTCGAATGCTGCCACTAAAGATAGAGCAAGTTCAAGATGTTCTCCTTCCCCTTCATTTTAAGTCGCAAATTTATTACTACATGTTGACGCCCTAATGTTTATGGGCTTATGTACTTCTTATGTAGCTGCGTTTGGTTGAAAACCTTGGTTAAAGGGTTGTTCCGGGCTTATGTTTTATTTCATATTTTATATCTAGGCTGCAAAATGTTGACAATCTACAATATACTTGTTGTCAACATTTTGCAGGGTTTCCTAGATAAACATATTTACGGCTGGCAGGGAATGTCTAGAGGGCATGATTGTGCATGGAAATATGGAGCTGGTCGTCTACACCTACTTTTAGCACAATCATGCCCCCTCCCCTATTCCTAGTATGGCCAGCCACCCCCAGGACATACATGCCCACCCCCTCCCCACTGTACACTATGGAATGCCACCACCCCCAGGGCTCCTACTGGCCGCCCCAGCCCCTAACATCACCACCCATCCTCTCTGCAAACAGGCGGTCCCCAGAGCACTGATACAAGGTGCTGAAACCGCTGCTGTGAAAGCAATTCCGGCACACTGTGTCAATGCAGCAGGGACCAGCTGCATGTGTGTGCCTCTCGCCCTGTGTACATTGCAGGCGGGGTCCGCAGCCCTGGTCCCGGTCATGTGCAGCCGGGGTCCACACTCTGCAGCCGTATCTGTGCTTTGTGGAGCGGTGCCCGTCGCCTGATCTCTCCAGACCTCCAGTACCATAGAGCCAGTTGAGCGGTATAGAGAGGACCGCGCCACAGGCTCTGTGCTCTGTTGTATTGGAGGTCTGGAGAGATCAGGCGATGGGCACCGCTCAACACAGCACAGATACGGCTGCAGAATGTGGACCCCGGCTGCACAGAACAGGGACCAGGGCGGAGGACCACCGGCTGCACAGGACATGGAGGGTGAGCAGCACACACATGCAGCGGGTCCCTGCTGCACTGACACATTGTGCCGGAATCGCTTTCATAGCAGCGGTTTCGGCACCTTGTATCAGTGCACTGGGGACCGCTGTTTTGCAGAGAGGTTGGGTGGTGATGTTAGGGGCTGGGGCGGCCAGTAGGAGCCCTGGGGGTGGTGGCATTCCATAGTGTACAGTGGGGAGGGGCGGGCATGTATGTCCTGGGGGCGGCTGGCCATACTAGGAATAGGGGAGGGGGCGTGATTGTGCTAGAGTAGGTGTAGACGACCAGCTCCCTATTTTTATGCAGAATCACGCCCTCTAGACATTCCCTGCCAGCTGTAAATGTGTTATATCTAGGAAACCCTGCAAAATGTTAACAACATGTATATTGCAGATTGTCAACATTTTGCAGCCTAGATATAAATATGAAATAAAACATAAGTCCGGACAAACCCTTTGATAAAAACTTATTGGATAAAAAAAAAAATAGAGCAAGTTCTTGTCATTTAAAGATGGTATCAATGCACCTAGCATAATCCTGATTACAGATTATATTACAAGAGCTCCTACGCAACTTCAGCTGCAATTACAGGAAAATTGGGGACATCTATATTAGACGACTACAGGGGAACAAGCAGTTTGGACAACGTGCTTATTTAGATTTCTTGTATTGCTATTTATAATTTTGACCTCGGAAAGAATGCCTCATAGATCTGAAAACCTTCTAAATTTAGATACCAAAATACACAATTCAGATTTTGTCAGCGCTCATGTGATGGATGCATTATTATCATGGAAAATTTGGACTCAAGAGATTAAATTGATTTTAATCTTAATGAAATCTTTTTTTGTGGGCTTATGAAATGAATTAAGAAGATACACGTATGGAAAAAAAAATATTTAACCTACAAATCTATTTATTACCAGCTTATATGTACTGACGATGGGTACGATTATACCACTAGTCTTAGGATACAAAGCTCAACCTTTTTAAATAATATTATGCAGGACATCCGATTTAAGAAATAGTATCATTAATAACAATATGTTCATACATAAAAGTACATATAAACAGCACAAGATGTGAAAGAAGCACAGGGTGAGTGGGGGGCACATGTTTAAACTTTATTGTTGAAAAATTATTTTTTATTCCTGAAAAAACATGCAAAATGTATCAAAAATCAGATGGAATGTAAAAGTGTGCAAACATGGTGGAAAATTAGATAATCTCCAATATACAATAAGAAAATGTCGTTTTTGGAAATCCGCAAAAAGTGTCTTCATTTTGGAAATTATGGTACACCTTCTCAAGGACTTTATCAATGGGTGTGGTGAGCATCTTCAGCCCAAAGGTTCTTCATTAAATTTTAAAACATTGAACCATGAAAATGAATACCGTATATACTCGTGTATAAGCCGAGTTTTTCAGCACAAAAATTGTGCTGAAAAGTGCCCCCCTCGGCTTATACACGAGTCACTATACAGCTGAGTGGGGGGGGGGCCGGTGTCCGGGGGCTGGAGGAGGCAGGGGGAGGCTGCACTATGAGCGGCCGGTCACGTGGGGCCGCTCATTAGTGCAATGCAATATGCACGGCATCCCCCTGTCCATCAGCGGCAGGGGGAGCCGTGCATATTACATTGCTCTCCCCCAGTAGTTTATACAGGCCCCCCGATCCCCCCCCCCCCCGTAGTTTATACAGGCCCCCCGATCCCCCCCGCCCCGTAGTATATACAGGCCCCCCGTAGTTTATGCAGGCCACCCGATCCCCCCCCCCGTAGTATATACAGGCCCCCCGATTCCCACCCTCTATGTAGTATATACAGGCCCCCGCGCTCTATATACAGGCCCCCGGTTGCAGCCACAGACCTGTAAGAGAATCGCTTTCATACTTACCCTCCTCGCTGTTACCCGCGCTCCTCCGGTCTCCTTCCCGCTTGTACCCGGCGCGTCCACAATGACGTCATTGTGGATGCGCCGGGAAGAAGCTGGAAGGAGACGAGGACGCGCGATGACAGTGAGGAGGGTAAGTATGAAAGCGATTCTCTTACAGGTCTGTGGCTGCAACCGGGGGCCTGTATATAGAGCGCGGGGGGCCTGTATATACTACATAGAGGGTGGGAATCGGGGGGCCTGTATATACTACGGGGGGGGGGGATCGGGTGGCCTGCATAAACTACGGGGGGCCTGTATATACTACGGGGCGGGGGGGATCGGGGGGCCTGTATAAACTACGGGGGGGGGGGGGGGGGATCGGGGGGCCTGTATAAACTACTGGGGTGGGTAATCGGGGGGCCTGTATATACCACACTGCTGGGGGCTGCTGCCTGTATATACCACACTGCTGGGGGCTGCTGCCTGTATATACCACACTGCTGGGGGCTGCTGCCTGTATATACCACACTGCTGGGGAGGCTGCTGTATACCACACTGCTGGGGAGGCTGCTGTATACCACACTGCTGGGGGCTGCTGCCTGTATATACCTCACTGCTGGGGGCTGCTGCCTGTATATACCACACTGCTGGGGGCTGCTGCCTGTATATACCACACTGCTGGGGGCTGCTGCCTGTATATACCACACTGCTGGGGGCTGCTGCCTGTATATACCACACTGCTGGGGGCTGCTGCCTGTATATACCTCACTGCTGGGGGCTGCTGCCTGTATATACCACACTGCTGGGGGCTGCTGCCTGTATATACCACACTGCTGGGGGCTGCTGCCTGTATATACCACACTGCTGGGGGCTGCTGCCTGTATATACCACACTGCTGGGGGCTGCTGCCTGTATATACCACACTGCTGGGGGCTGCTGCCTGTATATACCTCACTGCTGGGGGCTGCTGCCTGTATATACCACACTGCTGGGGGCTGCTGCCTGTATATACCACACTGCTGGGGGCTGCTGCCTGTATATACCACACTGCTGGGGGCTGCTGCCTGTATATACCACACTGCTGGGGGCTGCTGCCTGTATATACCTCACTGCTGGGGGCTGCTGCCTGTATATACCACACTGCTGGGGGCTGCTGCCTGTATATACCACACTGCTGGGGGCTGCTGCCTGTATATACCACACTGCTGGGGGCTGCTGCCTGTATATACCACACTGCTGGGGGCTGCTGCCTGTATATACCACACTGCTGGGGGCTGCTGCCTGTATATACCACACTGCTGGGGGCTGCTGCCTGTATATACCACACTGCTGGGGGCTGCTGCCTGTATATACCTCACTGCTGGGGGCTGCTGCCTGTATATACCACACTGCTGGGGCTGCTGCCTGTATATACCACACTGCTGGGGGCTGCTGCCTGTATATACCACACTGCTGGGGGCTGCTGCCTGTATATACCACACTGCTGGGGGCTGCTGCCTGTATATACCACACTGCTGGGGGCTGCTGCCTGTATATACCTCACTGCTGGGGGCTGCTGCCTGTATATACCACACTGCTGGGGGCTGCTGCCTGTATATACCACACTGCTGGGGGCTGTATACCTGTGCTGGAGTCCACCCTCGGCTTATACACGAGTCAATAGGTTTTCCCAGGTTTTGGGGGCAAAAGTAGGGGGGTCGGCTTATACACGGGTCGGCTTATACACGAGTATATACGGTAATTACATTTCTTCCACCCAATGTTTAAGCCTCAAATTTTTCATTTTCACAAGGGTAAGAGGAGAAAATGCACCAGCTATTTTGTGGTACAATTTCTTATGGACGTACAGATGCCCAATATGTGGGGGAAAACTACCGTTTGGGTAAGGCTCAGAAAGAATGCTATTTGCCTTTCCCAGTGGCCAGAATACATTGTGAATGCCATGTTGCGTTTGAAATGCCTCCAAGGTGACAAAACAGCAGACACCCCCGACAAGTGACACCATTTTGGAAACTACGCCCCTCAAGGAATTTCTCCATGGGTGTAGTGAGTATTTTAAACCCTCAGATGCTTGATTGAATTTTAAATCATCAGACAATAAAAAATAATGTTTTTCCTCAAAGATGTTGTTTTAGCCCCAAATTTCTCATACCACCTTATGCTCTAGCTCATTACCTTGGCTTTGCTGTGATTCCTTGTGCTTTGTATAAACAGGGACGTGACTCTCCCTTTTTGAGCTGGCATGTTATTTATACAGCTTCCCATTGCCAAATGTCTGAACTAGTTGGGTCCTGGTCCTGCTCTGCCCCCCTCTACGTTGAGGTCAGTTGACACAAGTTGAGGTGTTAACACTAGACTTTAAAACTGTCCCAATTGGGGTATACCTGGTTGTGATGGGATGGCTTTTTTTTATTATTATTATCAAATACAGTGTTACTAAGTACCCTATTTTAATTATATGTACTATTACTTTTTACTTACTTACTGGAGTTTATGCTGACTTTATTCCTATCTCAGGTTTGCCTGTTAAATAGCTATAGTGTGAACATACTCTTATACGCCGCATGTATACCAACTAATGCTTTACCTAATTTCTTTGGTTTTGCTATGATTCCCAATGCTTTGTATAAATAGGGGTGCAGCCGCTCCTTTTTGAGCTAGCATCTTATCAATATAGCTTTTCATGGGTATCTGAACCTGTTGGTCCCCAGTCCTGCTTTGCCCCCACCTACATTGAGGTCAGTTGACATAAGGTGAGGTTTTAACCCTAGAGTTTAGCACTATCCCATTTGGGGTACACCTTTATACCATTAGGATAACTTTTAAGCTTTTTTGTTTAATCAAAAACAGTGTTACTAGGTGCCCTATGTCATTTATGTGTACTATTTACCATGTACATATTAATTGCAGGGTATATGCCATTGTTTCTATTGTAGGTTTTGTCTATTAAATGGCCACAGTGTGAACATGCTCCTATACACCAAAAGTTTACCAACTTATGCTACGGCTCATTTCGTTGGTTTTAAAATTACAGTTCTATAGATTGGTTTGTTCCAGATGCAGCAATACCAAATATGTACTTTTTGCTTTACTGCTGTTTTAACAGAAAAATAACATTTTCACTTGCAAAACATTTTTTTCCGTACTTTCCCTTATATTTTTTCACATTTTAAAAAAACTGGAACAGACTTTTTTTATTTTTCTACTTATTCAATATGGTACATCAACTTCCCAGTTCTGATCACTGGTTTAATATTCTGCAATGCTTTTTGCAATGAAGGGTATTAGATATGTCAATCACACATAAGCAGCAGACATATAAGGACCTTACAGACCACCGTGGCTGGGTGAGCCTGCGATCATTATGCAGTCTCCTGTCATCATAGAGACCATAGGTACATTGCGATTGCAATCTTATGGGGTGATCAGGGCAAAGAGAGAGGCTCCTCCCTTTCGTAAGCAGAAAGATGCCACTGTCATTATTGATTGCAGCATCAGACGGATTTTTTATAGAACAGAAGTCAAATTTTCTTTATTTTTTCCAGGTGTCTCATAATGGGAGTTCTTTTCGGTGGTATATGTATACCTTTTACATGAAATGTTGCAACATTTAAGTGAACCATAGATAAGGTGGAGGCTTGTAATTTTTCTTTGTGATATTTTAGACAGGATGAGAAAGAGCGTAATGGGACATGTTGATTAAGCTTAAAGTGTAACCGCCGTTTAAATTTTTATTTAATAATAATGTAGAGCAAGTGATTTTAATACATTTTCTAATATTCTTCATTAGAAAATTCTGGTTGAAAGCCATTCATAAACCTTCCACAAGTTGTCTCCATTGCACTGTGTGTGAAGCAGACATATGTTCATTATCAGTCAGATCCATCTCCACAGTGAATACGGGGCATGTATCCATATAGGGATAAAGGGGTGTTGCCTACACTGCTAACTGCAGCTCATGAGGAAACAAGGGATCAGATTAGCACAGCATACAGCACAGTTGCTAAGCAATGTCAGAATGTCGGGATCACTGCAAACTCCTCAGAAGCTTGTGCCAAGGAAAGATCTGTCATCTGGCTCTACACAGCTCAGCCACAATCTCTGCTAACCCCTTCTCTGCTGGCTCCCCCCACAGCTCACAATCAGCCTGGTCTCAGAAGCTGTGAAAATACACACTCATTGCACTGCTCCCTATTAGCGGCTGACCACGCCCACAGAGCATAAAATACCGTTTTTAAAAGAGCACAGAAAATGTGAGAAAATAAGTTATATGGCACAAAAAAGGATTATCGTAGCTGCTATGTGACCCATCATGAACAACCAGTGCAGTATTGTTTTTTTTTTTTTCAATGAAAGGACATTTACACTTAAAAAAACAAATAGTGTATGATATTGCAACACAGTTAGGAAAACACCTACGGTATTTACACATGATCAATATTAAAGGTGCCACATGGTGCTACATAAATGAAGCAATTCTGCACTGTGTCTATAAAAATGCATGCCTATTCTATTCTGTCAGGATGGACCTAATCTTGAAATTGATTGCCTGCTTTGCGAGCATTAACGACTTGGAACACAACTTTGCATGGTTGTCCTGTAGAAAATGAGCTATTACAGGATGCATCCATGGCGGTGAGATTTGAGGTGTAGAGAGAAGCCAAACAATTAGAATATTGATGTCAGTTATGTTTATTATTTATTCATTGGATTACATGTATCAGAGATTAAGCCTAATAATGGGAATCTCTCTTTAATGGAGGAGTTTCATATGGAGAAATATGTTTCATATCAGCAACCAAAATCAGAGACAGTAACCTTACCTGAGAGCTTTCCTCCTTTCCTGTGAGTCTGGAGACACGTAAGCTTTCATCTCATCTGCTGCGCGCTGTATCTGGACTTCAGCAATCTAACAAAAATACAGATTCAGAATTTCTGTCCAAAACCAGAAAGAAAGTTATGAAATAAATCTGCATAGTTTAACCTGTTTCATCAAGTTGATGTAATGATACTGCGTCTCGGCTTGGCTACACTCCTCCTGCAGTCCTCGGACTTCCTGAGTTAAACATAAATAATTACAGAATTATTCTGGAGTAAAAATAGAACATGCATTGAAAACACAGCAGAAGTTAAAATGGCAAAACGTAAATCACTAAAATCATTTATCAGTGTTTCAAATGTAAATGAGTGCTTTATAAACAATGTTTTAGGCTCAATACTACAAGAAATGTTTCTGAGAGCAATCAGGCATCAAGTCTGAACTCGGTCCTAATTCTCCATCCTTAAACAAATAATGGGGCATGAAGGGGAAAGTCTTAGAACAGTAGAGGCAAATGGGAAATGGGAAATGCTGTCTAGGGAGGAAACACGTCCTATTACATGTAGTACATTATTTCTTGCTGTGCCCACTGGTCAAGATAGGGCAAAATTACCACGGAAGCAACTTTCTATTAGGCCCCTTTCACATCTGCGGTAAAGTGTAATTTCCGGCAGATTCAGCACTTGCGGCTGCGCAAAAAATGCTGCTAGCCGAATTCGGCAATACCACACTTGCTGCACCTGACCGCAAGCCCCATAAAGAATGAATTGGGTTTGCTGGATCGGTGCCGTAAGTCAACAGTTACGCGGCAGATCCGGCAGATGTCGCCGCATCGGAATTAGAGTTTACCGCAGATGTGAAAGCAGCCTTACACAGCCCATTTTCAGTGGTTCTTTGAGGGCAACAATTTCTTGATGTTTGGGACCCCTTTACTATATAAAGAACACTTTATTGAAGCGGGTCAGTGAGTATAGACAATTGTAAATGCAGCATTGAACAATAGTTATGCACATGATGTCAGAGAATAATCTTCTATTAAATGTACTACTGCTATTTTTACCCCTTTACCCCTGATTTTCCATTTTTCAGTTTTTGTTTTTCCCTCCCCTTCTTCCTAGAGCCATAACCTTTTTATTTTTCTGTCAATATAGACAAATGAAGGCTTGTTTTTTTGTGGGACGGTTGTACTTTCATAAGAAATCATTTATTTTACCATACAGTGTACAGGAAAATGGGAAAGAAAGTCCAAGTGCGGTGAAATTACAAAAAAAAAAAAGTGCAATTACACATTTGTTTTTTGGGGGTTTTATTCACAATTTTCACTATAAGCTAAAACTGAAGTGTTTTATGATGCCTCAGGTGGGTAAGAGTTCGTAGATACCAAACATTTATACTTTTACTGTTATCTATGTGGTGGAAACAAATTCAGAAGTTTAAAAAAAAAAAAACAAATAGCGCTTTTGTTGCCATTTTTCGCGACCCGTAGAGTTCTCATTTTTCAGGATCTGGGGCTGAGTGACGGCTTATTTTTTTGCGTCTTGAGCTGACATTTCTAATGATACCATTTTTGGGTAGGTGGGATGTTTTGATCGCCCGTTATTGCATTTTATTGCAATGTTGTACCGACCAGAAAATGTAATTTGGCGTTTGGACCTTTTTTTCCGTTATGCAGTTTACAGATTGGATTAACTGATTTTATATATTGCTAGATCGGGCATTTCTGAACATGACGATACCAAATATGTATATTTTTTTAACAGTTTTATTTTGAATGAGGCAAAAGGGGTGTGATTTGAACTTTTGAGGTTTTTTTTCATATTTAAAAAAATAGATTTTTTTTTATTTTACACTGCACCATAGGATGCCACAGTCCTGCACAGTCCGATTGCTCATGCTATGTAGAGATGAGCTGCAGCTCATCTCTATATAGCACAAATGATCAGTTCTTGTGGATGCTGGCGCTCGCCAGGCATCCACAGGAAATGATCCCTGATAGCAACTGGGGTCACCACAGAACTCCAGGCTATCCAGTTGACACATCAAGATCCTGCAATTGCGTCGCGGGATGTCAGATCACGGCAGGGAAAGGCACGATCCCCGCTGCGGCGCTTTGGCGTTTCAAAGGATCAGCAGTGTAGCCACATATCTCAGCTGATGATATCAGTTGAGATGTGGGGGAAAAATGTAAGCTCACCACCGGAGCTCACATTAAAGACAGGGAGCCGACGCTTGACATACTGAATACGTCCTCTGTCGTAAAGAGGTTAAAAAAGTAACAGAAAAAAATATTTTACCAGTTCGGCATAATAAGGGAAAGCTTTATTTTTTAAGTATTCTAAATTATTTTAGTTACTGGTAATATGTCAAAATGTAACCATTGTCTTCATTCTGCCAACAGAGACCTAGAGAGTATTTACTTTTGGCATACATCAGGCAGGTATACTTCAGCATACTTTTTTTTCTGTATGAAAATGGCCAGTTGCAGTGCATTCACCTATACAGAGGCATCACCATTGTGATAAATGAGTATGTATGAACTGTAAGGTGACTGCTGGAGAAGTCATTGACGGGAGATATGGATCACAGAGATGATTATCCTGGTTTAAACCTGGAAGCTAGCTCCAGAACGTATAGTACTACAAGGGTTAATAGGGCTATCAAGAGACAGGTTACGAGCAGAGAGATGGGTGAGACTGGTGCTCACATATCTATACCCTTGGGTGGGGTATGGTGCATATAAAAAGTCTACATGATTCGGGTCTTCGGTAGGAATAGATATGAACACTTTGTCCCAGACAATGGGATACGCTCCCAGGAGACTTCAATGTAATTTTTGGTTTTATTTTTATTTACGCAAAATACAACGCTTTTCGGCTACTTTTACTGCTGTAGCCTTCATCAGGTATCAGGACAAACTGTTCCTTCCAGACCTCATGGAATGGCTGACTATGTATATACATCTGAGAAGAAAGGGTGCAGATATCTCCATCGAACAGCATCTTCCAGCATTAGTAAGTGCACCAGTCCCTTCAAGTTGAGGTAGGGTACATCTACAGGGTTATTGAAGGGGGAAGCTACCAAAGAAAGCTAGCAGGGATGCTGCAACTTGTCTAGTGATACCTTATAAATATGGCACACAGGACAGCAGCCACAACATAATTTATTTTGTTAACTATATTACTAAATATATTTGCTGATATATCAAATTAAAAAACTGGAGAAAAGCTGTCATGGAATGATTAGTCGTAAATGGGAGAATGCAAAACAAAACATGAATGACGCCTACTGCATACCAACATGGAAGAAACAGACAAATTTAACAGCCAATCAGATTCTATTTTTTAAATGCAACATAAAAATAAAAATGGTAATCTGATTGGATGGAATCAGCATTTCATCCAGCTTTTATACAATGCCCATTGCTATTTCTGAATGTACCATATAAAGGTGCTTTTTTATTTAGCAATCATGAAATAAGCTGTTCATGTACATGACATTTGAAAGAAACGTCTTTTTATGTGATGAACACAAGGCCCTAATTTAACTTCAAGTGTATCTTTAGGCAAAAACATGCTTGTTCAGATACATCTCAACCCAGAAGACATTTCATGACTCATTGAAATCTCTATAAAGTTGCTCTTTCTGCCAGAAAACAAAACACAAAGCAGAAAATGTACATCTTTAACTGACCAGGTTAAAGATAACATCAATTTTAAAGTGTATGTCATCATTTTGCATTTTATTAGATATTAATATGGGCATACAGGTAGCATAGAGTTGATAAAAGCCATACATTTATGCCTTCTGGATAATGGGCCATTTTGCATAATTCATCTTTCATATCTTCCAGGCTATGGGGCATGCACTGCCTGGAAGATAACACTGCCGCTGATCTTCATTATACAGGATTTCTCCTCCTTTTCTCTTCATTATTGTCCCTGTGACGTCAGTTGTGTGTCCAGAATACCTGCGCCTGCGCATTCTACCCGCTATCTTTCCTCTGCATGGTTCTTCCCTTCTGTGGGCACAGTCTTCAATTTTGATGTGCGCAGGCGCCGTGGAAGTCACTGCTACTTCACAGTGCAAGGGAAAGATTACAGGTAGAATACACAGGTGTGGGATTTGGGCCAGGCACCAGATTTAACAAAGACTCTGAAAAGAAGGGGAGGAGGAATCCTGTATAATGAAGACTGAAGGCAGTATTATCTTCCGGACAGAACATGCCCCGTAGCCTGGAAGACTAAAGCTATAAAAGATGATTTTTGCAAAACGACCCATCATCCAGGTGGTATACAGATAAAACTAATTTCAGCTCTATGCTACCTGTATACCCATATTAATAACTAATAAAAATGCAAAAGGGTGACAGATTCTCTTTAAGCAAAGGTATCAAGATCAGGGTGAAACCGCTGAAAACAAAAATCCAATTCCTCTCCATCATGAAGCTCCATAAAAAAAATATAAAGGATTGCTCATTAGCATAACCCAAGTCCCCAAACTATGAGCTGATTGCAAGGATCCCATTAACTGAATTGCTTTCAATGAGCCAATATCACCTTGTAATATATATATATATTTGTACCATGTAAGCCAGTAGATAGAGAAAATAAATAAAAATTGAGTCCTCAGTGGTTGATATCTTTTTAATGGCTAACTGACAAGATGGGAATAAGTAGCAAGCTTTCCAGACTACTTGGGTCTCTTCATCAGGAATGTATCTGGATGAAGAGACTTGAGTGGTCTGGAAAACTTGCTATTTATTACCATCTTGTCAGTTATCCATTAAAAAGGTATCAACCACTGAGGACTCAATTTTTTTTATAATAAATGATGAATAGGAAATAAAAGTAATAAGTCGTCCTTCCTGCAGCATCTCTCTGTGCAGGCTACTTGGAGGGAGTGTTGAGAATCACATACCCTCGTAGGACATATAGAGGGGGCTTAGGACCCTTTCACAGGGTTTTTTTGAAAATGCATCATCTTCCGCCTAACGGCCGCACTTGTGTCACGCTTGCGGTAAGCCCTATGCATTGTCTATGGGGCTTGTAGTCAGGTGCGGCAAGAGCGGTTTTGCCGGTTGCCGCAGATGCGGCAGTGAAAAAGAACGCTGCTGACGGCGTTTTTTTTTCGCAGCGCAAGTGCCGCAACCGGCAAAACCGCACTTGCTGTACCTGACTACAAGCCCCATAGACAATGCATGGGGCTTGTTTCTAGTTTTGCTCAGCATTACACTTAGCAGCCATCTAAATATTGTATTAGTTATGTGATATTTAATACACTGCCTACTTGTATACATAAGATACATACAGACCACGAGTGTTTAGTACAGCAGGGTAAAGATAGTGATACCTGCTCTAGTTTGGAGCAGTTACTCTCCAGGCCGGCAGCGCAGCTGTCATATTGCGCTTTCTTTTCATCATAGTCCTGGGTCAGCTCCTAATGTGAAAAGGGCAAAGATTCATGTCAGCACGTACTATGATACTCAAGCACATGGCACAGAGAAATGTACGTTCCTGTCAGTCAGCAGCTTGAGCCTGTCGTCCTGGCACACAGAGCCATGCTTACTTAAACTCAGCAGATGTGTTTCATTCCTCTTTCACACATGGTGGGGGAGTTATGTGTTCTGTCTGATACTTTAGACACACACGTCTGCTAAACCAAATGTTATGAAGAAACCACTATGATGACCTGTTGGAAATGGATTCCCCCTAAAGTCCAAAATTGTACGGAAGTGAACACATGCATGTTAAATTAATATATTAAGTTGGTCAGATTTCTTTATTGAACATTACTTTACAATAAACTTCCATAAGTGACATGATGAAAGCAAAGTACAGCAGGCATCGTACAGTACACTATGTGTAGTTACACCGGAGGTCGTACATTTCCATTAAAGATAGTAGATTAAGAACCGGTATGAATAATTAACACCATGAGCACATAAATAACTGTATGACATCTCAATTAGATTACACTACAACAGCTACCGTGTTTCCTCGAAAATAAGATGTAGTGGGAGGTTTTGGCCAGGCTGCTAAATATAAGGTACCCCCGAAAATAAGACGTGGCAAAATAAAAAAAAAATTTGATACTCACCTCATGGTGAGCCTGCCTGCCTCTGCTGCTGTTTTATTTGTTCCTCCACGTTCTCCTGTATACACTGGACACCACTCAATGTAGATATATGGTAGTAAGCAGTCAGCCAATCAGGCAGCGGTTGCTGGCGTCTGATTGGCCACGGCATTACCGTACATCTCCTGTATGGAAGTCATCCGGGCGCCGCTCAGCGTAGATGTATGGTAATTCGGCATCCAATCAGCTGCCAGCAACCGCCGCCTAATTTCCTGGCGGCTTACTATCGTATATTCTACGTTGAGCGGCTCCCGGATTCGAACACACACAGGAGGACAGGGAAGGCAGTGGCAGCAGGCTCTGGCAATAGAGGTACTGTGTGTGTGTGTGTGTGGCTGCAGATGTGTAATGGGGGCTACAGAGGGATATTGGGGGATGATGGGGGCTACAGAGGGATATTGAGGGATGATGGGGCTACAGAGGGATATTGGGGGTGATGGGGGGTGCTGATGGATGATGGGGGCAGCTGATTGATGATGGTGATATTGGAGGATGATGGGGGCTGCAGATGGATGATGGGGCTACAGATGGTTGATAGGAATATTGGGGGATGATGGGGGCTGCAGATGGATGATGGAATGGATGACGCAGTTTGGATATGCTGTTTTGTGATAACAACTACTGTAAAGTATATCATAAATGTACATTTTTTTGTTCATCAATAAATGTGAATTATTTTTCATGGAGATAAGACATCCTCTGAAAATAAGACATGGTGCATCTTTGGGAGCAAAAATTAATATAAGACGGTGTCTTATTTTCGGGAAACTGTATCATTCCATATAAAGCCTTTCTGCTCCCCAAGAACGGCAAAAATGGATGGCAACATGACACATATCCAGGCAAGTATCATTATCTTAAATTACTTCTAATAATAAACAACCTACGTTTGTTATATGTGCACAAACCTGGCATTTCTGTCGTAAAGGCCTTAGCTCTTTTATAACAGGAGCCAATGCTGACTTTTTAGCTTCTATCATAGAGTTTAACTTCTTTACCTAAAGAAAAATACAAAAGTAGCGTGAATTATAAAATCATGGAAAGTACACCTACAAGAGATGAGAGGAGCACCTGTGTCAACTACCATCTACAGCGTGTATTATACTGCGTATTAGCATCTATTGTCAATCAACTACAACATATATTAAGAAATATGTTTTAAAAGTATATTCTTTTAGTATTTTAATGGGTTATTAAGGAGAAAGTATATATCCATGCTACCAAATATGATATCTTTGGAGACTGTTTTTTCCTCATTTTCAAGTTCAAATATACTTATTGTATACAATAATTATGTATAATTATGTACAATAATTAAGTATACAATAATTTTAAGTATTGGAGTTCAAATATACAATAATGTATACAAATAATGTATTTTTTCACGTTTCCTGTACACTTATCTTTTTCCTTTCAATCTAGGATTACAAGAAAAAAGCAGCAAGTTTGCAAAGAGTTTGATTAAACTTATTACATGAGTTTTGTCTAAAGCTCCGATACAAGCCTATTAAGTGTGTTTTCATGGTTACAGACTAGACTGCAAACAAACTTAGGTGTAGTCTGAGATTACTCTGTGGATAAATAAGTACTTTATGTACCTACATTGGCACTACTGTACAAAAATCAAAATGATTGTTTAAGCAGAGTCTTTATCTTTTGTTTTTATTAACTGGGTTTTTATTGAAATTGTCCACATATACAAAAAAAATATGAGAGAATGCAAAATCATGAAAGGGTTCTCCTGGGGGATAAAAATTTCTTCCACTGTCCCTGTCCTCATAAATTATAAAAATGAGATGCCCGATGCAGTCATATATGCTCACAATACCTGTAATTCAGTGTAATGCGGCAGCTGCTCTCACTTCTTTCCCCTCCCCACTGGGACATTACATCACACAGGGGACCAGCTCCTGCCCTGGTAATATCCGTTGTATATCAGGGAGCTTGGTGGGGCATAGCAACACCCCCTGTTCTTGGACTACTAACATCAGGGGTATGGCTATTACTAATAGCATTCAGCAGGCCCCCTGATGTGTGATGTGATGTCCCAGAAGGAAGGGGAGCAGGAAAAACAGCTGCTGGGTCACGCTGAATTACAGGTATTGTGAGGATATAGGACTGCACTAGGCAGCTCATCTTTATAGTTTATAATGGCAGGAACATTAGAAGAATTTTTTTTATCTCCAGAAAAATAGTGAATAAAAGGTTGTAGGTGACTATAATAACTTTGCAGTGGTACCAGAAAATTACAACATTCATATGAATTCAAAATATAAAAGTCAGATAAAACAAGACACAAATAATAGAACAAAAATTCAATGATCTCTAACTGTGATACTCTACTTTATAGTATTTAAAATGAATCTGTTAGCTGGTGTTTGCTATAAATTGTGAGGACAGCATGAGGTAGGGAGCTGAGACACAGAGTTCAGCAATGTGTCACTTTTTAGGCTGTGTGTTTTTTATACATTAAGTGTTAAATCACCAGAATGTAATCCCTGCCCAGACTATAGCTCTTGAGAGCCCTAGTCCGATCACGGCCCCTCCTCTGATAGGCATCTCCCTGTCAATACACAATACTCTGTGGTTTGGACAATGTTAGCATTTTGTGCCCTGCTACATCTAAAAGCTCCAACTGTGTCACAACTGCTGCCGCTAGTAACCTTAGTGATACATCATTAGAATCAGGGTCTATTATCCTACATTATGTTGCTTTCAGATAAGGTAGCAAAAACCTGGTAACAAATTACCTTGTAAATGTATAGTACTCTAAGAGCTCATCTATTCAAACCTACTAGTTTTCTTTAATATTGGGAATGGAGAGACATTTAGAAGGAAATAATGAGGATTCAATGGGATCCATGTATCTGTTACCCTTAAAGAGGACCTCTCACCCCCCTGGTGCATGGCAAACTAAATGCAGCACTGAATGCAACATGTCTGCTTCATTCTTTGAATGGCTCCCTCATGTCTCTAGCCCCCCTGTAAGCTTTAAAAAAAGACATTAGAAAACGTACAGATAAGTAGTCTAATGGGTGAGATCTTATTAAGAGGTCTTCACAGCACAGTCCTCCAGCCTCCTCCTTGTGTATTCCGCCCACTTCTATGTCTCTGTGCTGCCTCCTGTTCTGCTGGCTCTGCCCTCCTCCTATCCTGCTCTCTGAATAAAGCATAAACAGGGGGAAATCTGACGCTGACGTCAGGCCAAATGCTTTGCAGCTGCTCTGACCAAGCTCTGAACAGAGAGTAGGCGAGGAGGAGGGCAGAGCATGTCTGATAATTGACAGGGGGATGCAGTGCATATTCATTACACTAATGCACGCCCCCCCGTGACCTCCCGCTCCAACTGCATACTCCCCCCGCCTCCTCCAGCTCCAGATCATCACCCACCCCATAGCAAATACCGACTGACTCGAGTATAAGCCGAGGAGGGCACATTTCAGCACAAAAAATGTGGTGAAAAATTCGGCTTATACTCGAGTATATACGGTATGTCCCCCATCTTGGTACATGACTACCCCCCCACAATCCTGGTATATATGTCTTATATCCTGGTGTATCTGTCCTCTATCCTAATATATATGTCCCCCATCCTATTACATGGTCACCCATCCTGGATATGGCCCCCTTATCTTGGATATAGCCTCCTGTGCTGGCACACATCCTCCTGCACTGGCACACATGCCCCCTGCGCTGGCACACATGCCCCTGTGCTGGCACACTTGCCCCAGTGCTGACACACTTGCCCCTGTGCTGGCACACTTGCCCTTTGATGGGACACATGCCCCAGTACTGGCACCCATGCCCCAGTACTGGCACACATGCCCCAGTGCTGGCACACATGCCCCTGTGTTGGTCTCTTGCCCCTGTGCCTGCACTCACTTCCTCTGTGCTGGATATGCCCCCCCGATCACCGTTTATGGCCCCCCTGCTGGCACGCACATAATAAAATAAAAACCTGTTACTCACCTTCCGACAATCGCTCCAACCTCAGAGCTGAGTGGTGACTTCCAACATCGGTCCCGGCCATCGGATCATGTGACCGGGGCGCACAGTGATGACATCACTTTGCTGTGCCGATCACGTAACCAGATGCCAGAACAGATACAGGAAGACACCGCTTAGCTGGGAGAACGGGGCGATCGTCGGAAGGTGAGTAACAGGTTTTTATTTTTTTATGTACACGCCAGCAGGGGGGGCCATAAACAGTGATGGGGGCATATCCAGCACAGGGGGGATGAGTGCAGGCACACCTAATATGCGCGGCACTCCTGTCCAGATCTTGGCGCTGGTTTCAGCACCAAGGTGATGGACAGGGGTGCAGTGCATATTACAGGAGGCTAATGAGCGGGAGCACGTGACCTCCCACTGCCTCCTGTATCCGCAGCCAGTCTCCTCCAGCCCTCAAACACCCTCCAGAGCTACCTCCACCCTCCCCTGCAGTATCTACCATAGATTCAGAGTATAAGATGCACCCCCCACTTTCGCCCAAAATTTGGGGAACAAAAGTGCGTCTTATAATCCGAAAAATACGGTAGTTTTGATAAATAAGTAAAAAATAATACATAAATAAATAAAGTAGTAATGAGTAAATAAGAATTGATGTCATAGTAAAACAGTGCTTCCTATAGGAGCTTCCTCATCCCCTATGACAGACCCCCTAATGAAGAAAGGTAGAAACGTGCATTGGGGCATTCAGCACACCGCCCCATACTCAGAACAAGCTCTGGTTACATTATATCTTTGCATTATTTTTTGACTCAGCATATTTAATTGAAACACTATTCCCACGTCTCCCCCCTCTGCCAAGCCCTTCACGGGCTCCCCACTTCTCAGAGATCTCGCTTCAAAACCTTAACCATGACATACAAAGCCATCTACAACCTGTCCCCTCCATACATCTCTGACATGGTCTCTCAATACCTACCCTCATGCAACCTGCTATCCTCCCATGAGCTCCTTCTGTATTCTCCTCTTATTTCCTCCTCTCACAACCGCATACAAGATTTCTCCCGTGCATCCGCTATCCTCTGGAACTCTCTCCCCCAACACATCAGGCACTTGCCTACCCTAGGAACCTTCAAAAGAAACCTGAAGACCCACTTCTTCCGACAAGCCTACAACGTGCAATGAGACCTTTCCACCGCACCATCTCATGTTCGGCACTCCCTCCTCCTACTGTATCCCCACCGGTCACTCATAGACTGTGAGCCCTAGCCGACAGGGCCCCTCCCCTTCTGTTCCTGTTTGTCTCAACTACACATATATATTGAACTTGTCCTCGTCTACCCTTTCATCATGTAAAGTGCCATGGAATCTAATGGCACTATATAAATAAATAATAACTTGATACAATATCTATTGCATGCACAGCCTTACAATAGGTGACAATCATATTTAGATAATTCATATGGCTGTGTAACTATATTTACTTTTTACCCATACTTATGGATACATAAATATATGAATTAAGCTAACAACAAGCAACCTTCAATTCTTATACATGGCTATATAAGTATATGCATTAGACACATTTTTACTATAACATCAATTCATATTTTCTCATTACTACTTTAAGTATTAATTTTTGCTAATTTAAACATATTTATCAACTTCCGGTTCCGGCGCCTCCATGTGCAGACGCGGGTAGGGAAGCTCTGGAGCCCTCTTCGCCCTGCACCATCATTCCCGGACCCCAGACAGACTTAGACACCGGAAAATGAGCGGGAGGTCCGTACACCATCCACGATGGATCGGTATGTGACCAGGAGTAAGGAGACAGAGTCCGGGATACGGACCCTGCTGATAAGCGTGGGAAGCGCATAATGGCGGCGGCAGCCGCGGACGCGGCCGAGGTGAGACACAATCAGAATGCTAACGCTCACGACCTCGCCGCTATGGAGAGCGAAGAAGGGGAGGAAGTGGAGGAGCAAGATGTTAGGAGAGCCCCAAGTAGCATGGAACCCCCTGATGAAACCAAAGAGGGGATGCAGTGTGACCAAAATCAGGGCCATAATGTGGAGGGTGACTGGCCACAGAGAGATACAGGACGCACAGCAGGGGGATGCAGCAAATGGACTACAAAAGATTAGCTAAAGAGATGGCGTCTCACCTTGCTGAGGAGTTCAAACAAGCGGTGGCAGACTTAGTGGCATCAAGTACAAAAGATTTAGTTGATGAACTAAGTCAACATGCACAAATATTACAGGAGGCTGAGACTAGAGTGGCAGAGGCTGAAGACAGAGTTTTAGAGTTGGAGCAGCAGATACATGATTTACAGGAATAGTCCTCATATGCTGCAGCTAAACTTGAGGACATTGAAAACAGATCTCATAGAAGCAATTTGAAGATAGTGGGCCTCCCTGAGTCTGTTTCCTCTGCCCAACTTGATGAAATATTTGAAAAGTTGAATTACCTAAGGAACTGGGGCTTACCCACAAATGTAGAACTGAACGTACTCATAGGATTGGACCTCTCAGGGGCCCGGCCAGGAGGAATGAGAATGAAAACAGCTCTAAACGCACTTCAGACTCTAGCAAACCAAGCCATGCCATTGCTAAATACCTTAACTATAGGGACAAAGAGGAAATCTTACGTGCCTATAAAGCCACGAGGCGACCCCTCATGATCCTAGGTCACAAAGTCCTCATCTTTGCTGACTACTCCATTGAAGTGACCAGACTGAGGAGGACATTTAGTGAAGCCTGCACTTTACTGTTCCAATTCCTTCACGTGCCACTTCCAATCCAGATGTACCATCCGCTGCGTGAGGACTATTTGATCCTGATCTGTGTCCATCAGGAAGGACGTTTTTGTTGTTGATTGACCTCATTGCCTCCGCTGGATCATTGAAAGCCATTAATTCTCCCCAAGTCGGGAGAATTAATGGCTTTCAATGATCCAGCGGAGGCAATGAGGTCAATCAACAACAAAAACGTCCTTCCTGATGGACACAGATCAGGATCAAATAGTCCTCACGCAGCGGATGGTACATCTGGATTGGAAGCGGCACGTGAAGGAATTGGATGAACCCTGAGATCATACAGACTGAGGTCGGAATCCATAGTGGATCACGCCCAGGAGAAGACCTCGACACCCAAGCAACAGCGCCAATCGATGTCCAGATGGAATAAGAAAAAATAAAGACAACCCACGCGAAAAGCTACAGCGACTGGATGGCTCATGGACTTCAGCAGAGGTCTAACCCCCGACCAGACGTGGGGTTTCATTGAAGGAGGGGAGGAATGAAGAAGAGACAAAAGAAAAAGAGGGAAACAGAGAATTTGATATTTGAAAAAATAATTTTTTTTTTATTTATTTTTTTTTATCCTTTTTCCGGAGACGGTGGTGCTCTGTTAAAGTAGAACAAGGTTATAATTTTGATATACAAGTTATATTGACTTCACATTCAGGCTGTATAGAGGCTTCATGTTGCCATAGCACCTGATCATACCGTGAGTTGTTGATAGTCCCTATTCCAGGAACGGAGGAAAATAGTCTCCTTAGTTAAATATTTGGGGTCTGGGAATTCTACATTTTATTACATGAATACCTATATTTGACAAAGTGGGGCGTAGTGAGGGTGGGGAGACTTTCCTTTATGCGCTTCGGCCAGAGAGGAAAAAAGAGAAGTCAATAGGCTAAAGGATGGCGAGAGCGAGTTTGGGTGTGGGGGGGGAGGGAGGGGGTAGAGGGAGGAAAAAATGGGTTGGGAAATATGCCTTATGGAGACTATCTTCCTTCTCCTTGTCAAACTGTTATTTCACTTTTTCAGCTGCCATTACCTTCAGATTTGTCATCTTAATGCAAAGAAGTCGTACGACGCACTTTCACTCAATGAAATCTTCTTTAAGAAACAGTGATGGTAAATTGGGTTACATGGAATGTTAAGGGCCTCCGCTCCCCGGCGTAACGTATGATGGTTCTCCGGCACCTTAAAAGACTTGGAGCGGACGTAGCCTTACTTCAGGAAACACATCTTGAACAGAAAGACCTTTTTAGACTTAAAAAACTATGGGTGGGTGAGGTATACGACTCTGGGGCGGTCGAAAATAAAGCAGGGGTAGTGATACTTATTGGCAAGTCATTGGCCCATGAGATAGTGTCGGAAGCTTCGGATGACAAGGGCCGTTTATTACAGTTGAAACTACAAATACAGACTACAACTTATAGTCTATATAATGTCTATGCCCCAAACACCTCACAAAAATCCATCTTCCAACAGATAGCGCGACATCTTCTGACGGATCATGAAGAGCCCAATAAAATATTGGGGGGGGATTTCAACTGGGTGCTTAATGAATTAGAAGACAGGAGACGTGGAGACCCCTCGAGTTTTAGCAGAAAAACTGTGCCGCCTACAGCTGGGGCGAACCCTTTAGAGAATCTACTCCTTGAATGTAATCTAGTTGATACTTGGCGCACGCTGCACCCTTTGGAAAGGGAATATACCCACTTCTCCCATGCCCACAAGTCTTGGTCAAGGCTAGATATGTTTATGACCTCGCCCTTGATGTTTCAGAGGGTTCTTGACTCACAAATGGGAGACATGGTTATATCCGACCACAGCCCAATATTAATGGAAACTAAAGACGAGTTCCCAAAGGGAACTGACTTCCTTTGGAGATTCCCTGACATCTTAACCAGAGAAGAAAATTTTGGCAAAATAATTAGGGAGTGGTGGATAGACTATTCTGAAAATAATGCAGAACACCGGTCGAACCCGGGATTGTTCTGAGAGGCGGCGAAGTCGGTCTTGCGTGGCAATATTATGGCCTATAACATTAAACTAAAAAAGAAAGTAAGAGAAAAATATCTGTCAGCCAGCGCCAAAGTACAAGAAACATATCTAAGATATAAACAGTCCATGACAAACCTAGACAAGGATAATTGGATATCAGCAAAAAAGTACTTTGATACCTGGGCAGCCAAAAGAGAAGATATGTACCGTAGCCATATAGAAATGAACAGATTTGGAGATAAAGCAGGTCGTTTACTGGCACGACTGGCAAAAGGCAAGAGACCTTACACTCCTATATTAACAATTAGCGACAAGAATGGTAATTTAAGGTCTGACCCCAAAAAGATCGTCCAAATATTGGGGAAACACTATGCCACTTTGTACAGAGATCAGGAAATGGGAGGATTCGAGGGAGAAGATTGGCTGAAAAACATAAATTTACCCGACCTATCTGAAGACGAAAAACAATTTTTAAATAGTCCTATTTCCTTAGTCGAAATAGATATAGCAATCAAATCTTTGAGTCCAGGCAAAGCACCGGGGCCAGACGGTTTCAATGGAAGTTTCTATAAAATATTAATAGAACAATTAGCACCAGTGTTGATGGACTTGCATAATTCTATCATGGGAGGTGCTCCGATCCCCGACAGAATGAACATGACCCACATTAAACTGATTCCCAAACCGGGTAAACCCTTGTCAGATCCAGCTAGCTATAGGCCGATTTCGTTGATCAACCAGGACTTAAAACTTCTTTCAAAGATCCTGGCTGATAGACTAGCAACAATACTACCCAGAGTGGTGCAACCACACCAGGCAGGCTTCATCAGAGGAAGGTCGACGGTTACGAATATTAGAAGAGCAATGCTTCTTATAGATGTAGAGAGACATAGAGCCCCGGGGAAGGAGGGAGATCCAGCCTTGATCACCCTAGACGCCGAGAAGGCATTTGACAATGTCAGGTGGTCTTGGCTGGATGGTGTACTAGATGCTATCGGGTTAATAGGACCGTTTCGTCAATTTCTTAGTTCCCTTTATAACAATTCTAAAGCATGTATTAGCATACCGGGATTTTTATCAGACACATTTAGTCTAGAGAAGGGGACACGTCAGGGTTGCCCGTTATCACCGCTCCTCTTTAACCTAGCGATCGAACCGCTAGCCCTATATTTAAATACTCAGAATACCTTTGAAGGACTTAGAGTCGGCGAGAAAGAAGTAAAACTGTCTCTCTTTGCGGACGATGTTGTATTATTTATGCAGAACCCGCAGAGAGATCTCGGTTCAGTGTTGGAAGATATAGGGAAAATAGGCAGATTTTCAGGATTTAAATTAAATAAAGACAAATGTGAAATTCTTTTCCTTAGAAATGGCCCCTCTGATGGATCTGAAAACCTATTTTGTGGGATACCTATAGCTAAAGATAGTTTAAAATACCTTGGAATTCGTCTGGCCAGATCGCCAGAATCGATTTATAAACTAAACTTCCTCCCAATTATAGATAAAATAGAGAAAGAACTAGAAAATTGGAAAAATTTGCCTTTGACATTACTAGGCCGAAACCATCTTATCAAAATGATAAGCTTCGCGAGATTACTCTATCCGCTCCAGACAATACCCATGTTGCTAAAACATCAGGATATTAAAAGACTTAACCGAGCATTTTCCAAATTCCTTTGGAGAGGCCAAAGAGCCAGAATAAAACTAATAACTTTAATGCAATCAAAGGAAGAGGGAGGACTACAAACCCCAGATATTATAGGGTACAATTTAGCTTGTGTTATGAGAAATGTGTTAGATTGGGTAAATAAGACATCCAAGTTTTCGGATATACCTTTGGAGGGGGAACTTTCTAAACCTTGGGACCTATCTGCCTTGTTACATGCCTCATTGTCAGAACTCCCTTCTAAAATTAAGAATACTTCTATATGTCGAGATACAGTGATGACTTGGAAAGCGGTCAGGAAAAAAATGAATCTTTCATGGAAAATCTCCAAAAATTTTATTCCCTGGGCCAGCCCATCATTAGAGATGTTGGGTGACCTCATGCATAAGGAGGAGAGGAGATGGATGACTGGCACAGAAATTCTATCTAAATTCAATCTGCCAGGGGCACACTGGCTTCAATACCTGCAGGTCAGACACCATCTGCTGTCCCGATTGTGTGACGTGTCGGGTGAAATTGACAGGGGGGATTGGGACAATCTAATAAAAATGCCCGTGAACGATGTTTCCATATCCTCACTATATAATCAACTACAAAGTACCCTTAGACCGTTGGCCACCAATAACATCTTCTCACTATGGAAAAAACATATAAAAGACCCTGACCTAACTACAAAGATACTGGATGGGTGGAGAACGATAAGAAAATGGATCATAAACGAAAAATGGAGAGATACGCAATTTAGACTTATACATGGGACTATTAAAGGGTTTAATATACCTCCATCACCGACTAATAGTGAAAGAAGGATCCACTGTCCCAAATGCAAGAGTTCCATGACATACCTAGAACATGGAATCTGGTCTTGTACAAATTCTCGGGGGTTTTGGGAAAAAATAGGGGATCTGGCGTCAGGACTCTACCCCAATGAAAACAAAGATGACCCGTTGTTGTGGTTGTTCCACTACTCAAAAGAGACGGTTGCCGAGGGGCGGGTACATGTTCTGTTCCACACAATATCCATAGTGGCAAAGAGGCTATTCCTACAACATTGGATTGGTGAACAAACTCCCTCCTTAGATATGGTACACCAAACTTTGAGAAAGACACTAGATCTAGAATCCATCGAAACACTGAGAAATCCCTCCAAATTGACGGGGAAGTTTTTTAATAAATGGAAACCTTATATTCTAAAAACTTTTTCGCCCTCGGATATCACCAGTTTTATGAGGCCCTATATACATACAGAATGGTACGCTTTGGAGGACCTTTGAGGTACTTTGGGTAGGCTGAAATGTGCTGCCTAGGTTGTTGAACATGAGAGTATAGCACTTTAGTGTCAAGCGAGACAGGGAGAGTAGATTTTGTTAGGGAAGAATCAAGGCATAGGGATGAGAAGATGTAAAACCTTTGACTTAATTGGTAAATACTATTTAAGGGTGTTAACATATATCTCTTTACAAAATTGTTATTCGATTTTTATGCATATGCTATGAGAGTTTTACAGATATTAACTTGTTTTATGTTTTCATATGCGTCCAATGTATTACGTTGACTCTTAAGTTATGTGATATGTAAAAATTATAAAAGTTTCCCAATAAAAATGATGGTTTAAAAAAACAAACATATTTATCAAAACTATATAGACCTGAAATACTGTTAAAATTATATTAGGTGTTTACTGGTGTATATACACTATCATGCATCTATATTTTTTATCTAAAATATACTGATATTGCTTACGGTTTTTGAGGAACCATGTTTAAAATTGGTATTTTTAAAAAAATATATGCATACAATAAAAATGTATAAATTTAATTCATGGTGCTTAGAAAATTGCAAATTTCCTTACCATGTTGGACATGTCATCTAGGGTTCGCCCTTTCATTTCATCTACTTCGCTCTTCAATGCAGACACTCGCTCCAATTCTTCCTGGGTGTCGCTGTACCCTGAAATTCCCTTTTTCTGTTCTATGATTTGCTTTAAAAGAAATAAAGAATAAAGATTAAATGCACTTTACAAGCAATTATAGCAAATAGCCAAATGTGCTTGCGGCTTCCAACAGGTCTATATATTGTGAGCTGTGGGAAACAGATGGGTGACATTAAAATCTACTATTAGGACATATATACAGCTTTGTCAAAAATTAAGAGACCGCTGCACAGTTTTCTAAAAATCACCATCTCTACATGTCTGACAGCTATTCCATTCCAGTGTCAGTTGAATTCCAACCAAAGTACACCTCATTCTACTTAAAGGGAACCTGTCACCAGGTTTTTGCAACCTAATCTGAGAATAGCATAATTTAAGACCTGAGTTCCTGATTCCAGTGATGTGTCACTTAGCTGCTCAGTGTAGTTTTGATAAAGTCACTGTTTAATCAGCAGGTGATTATCATTAGCAGTCTACTTGGCCTGCTGCCATGTAGTCTGGCATATTCACAGGCTGCTAAATCTGCAACAGAGAAAACACTAATTTTATCAAAATTACAGCAAGCAGCTCAGTAAATGACACATCACTGGAATCAGGGTCTCTATTTCTGCATTATGCTGCTCTCAGATGGGATGGTAAAAACCTGATGACAGGTTCCCTTTAATGTGCTAATGATTAGGTGATCACCTGAACTAAATCTTATTTAATGAGGGAAAGTATAAAAAAAACACTGCTGTGGTCTTAACAATCCTTTTGCAATAGGAGAAGCTGAATGGTAAAAAAAAAAGTGCTAGGAACAGCCCAAAAGTAATTTGAATAAAAAAATAACTTTTAACTATGCCAAAGGAGTTAAAAAGAAAAGTCTTGAGTGAGGCAAAGTAGGGCTCAATTCTGGCTTTACTAGCAGAGGGATACAGTGAATCTCACATTGCCTCCATCCTTAAAATTTTGGAGACGGCGGTCCATTACAACAAGGTCAAGCAGCAGACATTGAGGTCAACAAAGCTACAGACCGACAGCGACTCTCCACTGACCGGGATGACCATCATCTTATTCGAATGTCACTCAGCAACCGCAGGATGACATTAAGTGACCTACAAAAGTAATGGCAAATGGCAGCTGGGGTGAAGTGCACGGCAAGAACAGTTCATAACAGGCTCCTAGAGGCAGAGCACAAGTCATGTAAAGCTAGTAAAAAGCCTTTCATCAATGAGAAGCAAAGGAGAGCCAGGCTAAAGTTTGCCAAAGACCATAAGGATTGAACTATAGAGGACTGAAGTAAGATGATCTTCTCTGCTGAGTCTGGAACCTGGAGATGTGTACAAGCCACAGTGTCTTGCACCCACTGTGAAATTTGGTGGAGGATCGGTGATTATCTGGGAATGCTTCAGCAAGGCTGGAATTGGGCAAGTTAATCTTTTGTGAAGGATATATGAATTAAGCCACATACAAGGTTATGCTTGAAAAACACTTGCTTCCTTCTGCTCAGGCAATGTTCTCCAACTCTGAGGACTGGTTTTTCCAGCAGGACAATGCCCCATGCTACACAACTAGGTCAATCAAAGTGTTGATGAAGGAGCACCACATCAAGACCCTGTCGTGGCCAGCCCAATCTCCAGACCTGAACCCCATTGAAAACCTCCGGAATGTAATCAAGAGGAATATTAATAGTCACAAGCCTTCAAAACAAAGAAGAACTGCTAAAATGTGTGTGCCAGGAGTGGCATAAGGTCACCCAAAAGCAGTGTGAAAGACTGGTGGAAAGCATGCCAAGACACATGAAAGCTGTGATTAAAAATCATGGTTATTCCACCAAATATTGATTTCTGAACTCTTCCTGAGTTAAAACATTAGTATGGTGAACCACGGTCCAGGACACTGGGGCTGAGCCAGGACTGATATACAGCACAGGCAGCACTATGGTTGAGTCTGAATGTGGAGAGCTTGGTACCTGCAGCAGCTTTATTGTTCACTACCTGATTGTGCTGGTTGTAATATAATGACTCCTGAGTTTATGTCCAGTGTTACTATGTGAACGTGGTATTATACTTGGTATCTCGCATTCATTTATTTTTGTATGTATTGGTGTCATGCATGTTAATTTTAATAAAGGTGTAACATTTTCTGAACAAAAACTTGAGTGGTTCTCACTAAACTAAACTGCAGCGTTTTGATGCAACCTTTTTGGTACAGTAAATTTAGCTGCAAATACTTAAAGGGAACCTCTCACCTGGTTTTACCAATATAAAGTACAGTCCGCACAGGCAAGCCCTCCATTAATGCATTCTAGAATACTGTAAGGCTGGTTTCACACTACGGATTTTTAAAATCCGATGCTGTCCGATAAAAATCGGACAGCATCGGACCGATTTTGGGCCCCATGCAGCCCTATGGGCATCGGACCGAATCGGATGTGCACTAAATGGCATCCGATTTGGCCCGATCCGATTTTGTCCGATTCTTTTATCGGTGCAAAAATCGGAGCATGCTCCGATTTTTGCATCGAAAATAAAAACGAACAAAATCGGATCGGACCAAATCGGATGCCATTTAGTGCACATCCGATCTGACCCGATCAATTTATCATGGGGTCCTATGGAGCAGGGTCCGAGGAAGCATCTGATGTCTCCTCGGACCCGATTTTACTGTACTGAGCATGCTCAGTACAGTAAAACTGCTCCAAACTGGGGGCGCAGGGGTTAAAAAAAAAAAAAGTTTATGCTCACCTCCCCCCGAGCCCCCGCCGTCTTCCTACAGGCTCCCGGTGGCTCCCGCAGGCTCCCGGTGTCTGCAGAGATCTTCTTCATCTGTACAGGACCTGCGGTGATGTCACAGTCACGTGACAGCAGGTTACACCATGGTAACCTGCTGTCACGCTGACTGTGACATCACCGCAGGTCCTGTACAGATGAAGAAGATCTCTGCAGACACCGGGAGCCTGCGGGAGCCACCGGGAGCCTGCAGGAAGACGGCAGGGGCTCGGGGGGAGGTGAGCATAAACTTTTTTTTTTTCTTTTTTTCAGCCCGGAGGCTACGATTTAATGCCGGACTCGGATGCCTATTTGGCATCCGATTGCAGGCATTAGAAGGGAGCCGATGCTGTCCGAATTTATCGGACAGCATCGGCTCCTTCAAAATCGTAGTGTGAAGGTAGCCTTAGGCTACTTTCACACTACGAATTTGTCATTTCCGATGCTGCGATCAAAATCGGACAGCACGGATGCACTAAATCGGATGCATCAGAGCATCGGACCGATTTTTATCGGATCGGATGCATCGGATCTGATGGAAAATTGACGATGGCATCCGATTTTGCTATCGATCGATTTTTTATTGGATCGATTAAACAGCACTCCTCCCCAGGGTCAATATATATATACCCCTATATATGCACCCCTGGACCTCTGGACCCTGCACCCCTGGACCCTGCACCATGGACCCTGGACCCTGGACCCTGCATCCCTGGCACATCACCTCTTGTGGCCCACAGCTGCTCCTGGACACTCATGGACAATATGGCGGGGGAAAAGAGCTGGGGAGGGGCTAGGGGAGGGCTATTGCAGGATGCTGGACCGATTTTAAAGCCGATCGGAGTTTCCCATAGCCATCCATTCTATTTATTTGGACCGATTCGTGTCCGATTGTATCCGATTTTGGATTTGGGTGCAAAAATCGGAGCAGTCTCCGATTTTTGCACCGAAAAACAATCGGACCACATCGGATTGGACGCAAATCGGATGCCACTTTGTGCACATCCGATTCGGTCCGATCTCCATTGGATATAAATAGGATCCGATGCTGTCCGATTTTCATCGGACAGCATCGGAAATGACAAATTTGTAGTGTGAAAGTAGCCTAAGAGGAGTTAGAGGTGCAAGATGCACTTTATATGGAGAAACACTGGTGAGAGGTTCCCTTCAGTTTGTGCATATACCTTCAGATTGAAAATTATTCACAGTGATAGCAGAGATCTTTCAAGTCAGTTTTTCACATGAAATTTTTTAATTAGGTTGAGAATTGTAGAGACAAAGCTCAATCATTAATCATGGGGAATAGAGAAAAGGGGAAGCTCTAGCTTGTAAAAAGTCTATAGATCAGGGAGCATTATGACGTGTGAATCTCAGTATTTAGGTATATTCCACACTATCAAAACTCACAAAAAATGTAATTTAAAGGAGTAAGCATATGTTAGATGACTGATAGATAGCACTACAACATGGAAGACTTGACTACAACCAAAAACAAAAGTAGTCAGAAGCTTCATGGGCATATTTCATTAATATCATGAAAACTGATGGCACATTGTGCAATTTCAGTTGTACCAAAGTGTGTGGAATTCAGAGATACCATAAGTGTTTTCTTCATCTGATCCACTCTCTGAATAGTGAGGATCAGGGTCCAGAGATAAATTTTTTTTTTTTTTCATTTTACATCTCTCCAACTGGCTAACATGGTACCAAACCCTTTTTTCTTTTAAGATTGCACAAATGAACAAGAAACCTGTTGGTTCTTAGAGATAGTAAAGGAGGGCAGAGGAAAAAAACAATACACAGAACAGATTATAGATTTTAAATAAAGGCAATCACACCAACCCTCTGAAACACCATACAATGATGATGATGATAATGGAAGAAAGAACTTAAAGGGGAACTCCAGTGAGAGAAAACTTTTTAGTACAGTTCCTGCCCTCCTACATGATGAAGCAGAGCTGTACACTGCAGTTCTAGGATCTATAGATCTCTTATAAATCGATAAAATGATACTTGCTCCTTTGATCTCCCCCCTCCCTTATGGAACCCTAGATTTCTGCATGGCAGCTTCATCTAGGTGCAGAGAAGAGGAGGTGCGTCAGGGGTGTGGATGCTGGGAGCTTCAGGATCAGCCTACATTCACACTCTTTCACAAGTCTGGGGGGCTTGGCAGGGGGCGTGCAGAGATTTAGGTTCCCTGAGGTGGGGGCCAGAACAGAGCAGCAGATATGATCCTAAAACTGCAGTGTACAGCTCTGCTTCATCATGTAGAAGGGCAGGAACTGTACTAAAAAGTTCTGTCACTGGAGTTCCCCTTTAAAGTCCGAGTGCAGTTATACATGTTTAGACAGAATCAGAGCAGATGAAGAATACGGACAAAATAGATAATCTCTTCTAGGTATGTTGGTATAGGTAGTTACACCTAGGTATATGAGAGACTTGACCATAGTGTTTTACAAAACATGCTTAGCCAGTCTCTGACACTAACATTCACTAAGTAACTTCCAAACAGGTCCAACTTTTGATAGTAATTTGATCATAAATAAGGCCCTATAAATGGTACACCGAGATCTTTTTGAGTTGGTATGGAAATTGATGCCAAACGTATTCCTGGAGGACACAAGAGAGATGAGCTTCAAGCTCACTAGTCTCAGCGTACTTGTGCCCAGTAATTTAGGAATGTGTGTTGACATTAAAGGCTTTGAGCTAGCTTTACAGTATGCCACGTTGCAGAAGACCCCAAGAACAGGGCACAGATTAGTCACAAGATCAATTGCGCTATTCAGTAATTATCTTGGACACTGTAAAAGAAACAAATGAAAAGACAAATAGTGACCAAATGACCAGTCCTTTGTAGAAGGATAT
Source organism: Allobates femoralis (assembly GCA_033576535.1). NCBI lineage: Eukaryota > Metazoa > Chordata > Amphibia > Anura > Aromobatidae > Allobates > Allobates femoralis. The sequence goes on along the minus strand of JARQOC010000003.1, from coordinate 685,785,127 downwards.
ATTCTGTTATGGCAGCTGTAAGCTAAGCATGGCAGCGTCATATCACACATATGCCTGAAGATGCCTGTAAGTGCCTGAGGCACTTTACTGTTTCCCTGCAAGCACTTATTCAGTCTACAATAATCTGGAGGGCATAGGAAGACTGTGATATATATGCTCAGAGTTCAGCCGTACTTCAGTTGTGCGGAGGGCAATGTTGAGCACTTGGTTGCCTGGGGCATCCAGTCACGGATCTAACTTACACATTTTTTAAATCCACAAGTAGACCTTTACTTTTACTATATGATACTTCTATTGTTCTATACTATTCCATAGTTAAAATATGAGAAAAGCTATTTATTTCTTTGCATATAGTTAGAGGGCAATGACATTTCTCAAAGTTTTTTTTAACTCACTCCAAATACATGATAAAAAAATACATTTTATGAAATGGGTTTTGTGGGACTTTTATATTGATGGCTTATCCTTAGGTTAGTCAACCATTATCTGATCATGCTCACCAAGATGGCGCCGATGGTGAGAGACATATGTTAGGCTGCTCCTTAGCCCACCGAAGCAACCCGCACCATCCTGCACTAGAAGTCCCTCTCACCCACACCATCGGTGCCTTAGTCCATCAGGGCACACAGAGGAACCCTGCGGTGGACTCTTGCACCACACCCCGACTGTTCTGCAGCTCAAATCCCCTATAGGATCGGGACACAGCCGGGCATGGATGTGCCTCTGAAGACTGCCTGCTCCCAGCACTCCCACAGCGCACTGCATCTGCGGCCAGACGAGCCCGGGGGCCCGTGAGACCACGGCAGCTTCCCCAGGAGTGGGACCCTCTGAGCAATCCTCCAGTACACCAACAACTGACTCCTGCGGTGGAGCAGGGTCGTCGCTCCCCCACCTCCCCCTTCACTGCACTAACACCGAGAGTACAAACTAGCGACCTGACTCTGCCCCCTCCTGGGCTCCCGGGATGCCCTCTACCTGGCCTGCATCGCGATGTTGGAGATCTATTGGCGGAGTGTGGGGCTGACGGCACTGCCTGCGAGGCCTTGCTTCCGGTCTGATCCCGGTCTGGCTTGCGGCCTCGATGCTCTTCTCCAGCGGCCCACTCCACTGCCGCCTTCACCTCCTTCCCAGTCCCAGTTAACTCTCCCTGGCCTGGGAGTTGAACGGAGGGACGGAGCACCTTCCACCTGCTACCCCAGCATCCCGGTGCTCCTCATTTCCGACCAGGACCCCTCCTGTATCCTAGATTGCCGGCCTACACCGCAGGCTCGGGCCCTGTGTAGCCTCAAGCAAATCAGGTCAACGGCTCTGCCATCCGCCATCATGGACCCCTGCCAACAGCCACCACCAGCCGAAAAAGCCATCGGCCTGCACCCTGATACGACACACCACTTCTGCACATCTTCTCGCTGCATCACCTCCCTATGTGCTGTGCACTTGTCCTGACCTGTATGACTTCATCATTATTGCACACCAGTGCTGCATCTGACCCCTCGCTGCATCTGATCCTTGGCTGCTTCTCATCCCCTGCTGCATCTCAACACTAATGTGTAGTGTTTTTGGTCTTGTCTTGGTATGACTTCGCCATTATTACACATCTTTTCGCTACACCAGATCCCTAGCTGCATCTGATCCCTGGCTGCACTTCATCCTCTGCAGCTTCTCATCCCTATGTGTTGTGAACTTGGTTTGACTTGGTGTGACTCCATCATTATTCCTCACCTTCCAGCTGTATCTGACCCCAGCCTGCATCCGACCCATGGCTGCCTCTCCTCCCCTGCTGCATGCCATCTCTACATGCTGCTCCATAGTTACCGTATACAATGTTTCCGCTTCTTTTCACTTTCACTCCCATCCTACTTCACTTCCTACTAACTCCACTCATCCCTCCACCCTGCAACAAAGTAGTGCTCTCTCCCTCCATCCTACCCAGGCATCTCTCCCCTTCCACCGAACTCTTCCTTCACATACAATGCTTTGTCTCCAGATATGCACGCCCGCCACGTAAACTCTCCTTTTCCCACCTTCTAACCCTCTTCCTGCTTCTCCTACTTGCTGGTGACATATCCCCTAATCCTGGTCCCCCCATCACATTCCTACAGTCGCGTCGACTCCATATCCACGATCCATCACTAACCTCTGCAATCTCAATAACCTTAGACCCATTCATCCAGCCCCTGCTCCCCCAGGCCCTCTACCTGGAGCGCTTTGGAACGCCCACTCTGTCTGCAACAAACTTCCATTCATCCACGAATTCTTTATTTCTAACAAGCTCTCATTCCTGGCTCACTCCCTCTGATACAGCCTCTCCTGCTTTTTGAACTTTTTTATCGTCTGTGGGGCGCGGTTGGGCCCCATGGGGTGCCATTCATCCAGTGGTGCAGAGGCATCGGACTGGGCGGCCCGTTTGGTCAATTGGCAGGACCAATGGGTAGCTATCAGACACTCTGCATCATATGTATCAGTGTGAATGGCGCCCAACGCAGGCCCAATATGTGCATGACAAGTCACCTCCCACATGTCTTTGTAGGTAGAGGTGATTTTATCAGCCTGCACCTGGGTTTGCTCTACATAATGGGGTCTGACTGCATCCTGTCAAGTGCTGTGTTGGTTTTGTATCTGGCTACTGATGGTAAGAATTTTCTGATGCTGCCTTATGAGTAGGTCTTTGTACATAATCCACCTGTCTCCCCACTATTCCACAGTCTCTCCACTCTGCCAAGCCCTTTATTGGCTCCCCATTTCTCAGAGGCCACGATTTTAAACCCTAACTATGACATACAAAGCCATTCACAATCTGACCCCTCCGTACATCTGTGACATGGTCTCCCGATACCTACTGTGAGGTAGCAACCGGGGAACCCGCTTGCAAAACGACAACAAACACGTGTTTATAAGTTTAACCAATGTCTACCCATTTATTTTCACATATTAATAACATAACCCGGGTAGCATGTTTGACACATATCACATTGATTAAAAACACCATACATAAACACATCATACATTTACATATAACATTACATAACACATATATTGCACATAACGCTTATAGTAACCCGGGACCTGTAACCATCTCTCTGTCCCCATTGGAGCTCTACTGACAGCTCCCGTGGTGGCTACGGCCTCCGGCCTATATACATTTCACATACATTTAACATCAAGTACCATATCAACGGGCCCTATGGGTCCCAATGGCGGAACCAGCCGCCTGGCTCTATTTCCCCAGCTTCATACTACCCCGGAATCAGGACTCCAGCCTGACCGGGTTCTTACATACCATATGTGATCCATCCTATAAGCCACCATGGACCACACACGTCCTTTCACTCGCTCACAGCCCATCATACACCTCCATGGACTGTGGCTCCTCTGGGCTCAGAACAGGGATTGGCAAACCCTAGTAACCTGTGGGGTGAACCACCCGTTACCCAGTACGGGAGCCCTTATAACCCCTGCTTCTGACCTCTCGTACACACATTCCGGTTCATCAGGTCCTTTAACTGAGTACTCCGACTCGGACCCAAAGGCGGTCTATGCCCGCCTGGCACACTCCATAAAATCGCCTCCCGAAGGGCTACATTCAATCGCCTCCCGAAGGGCTACATTCAATCGCCTCCCGAAGGGCTACATACAATCCGGTTCATCAGGTCCTTTAACTGAGTGCTCTGACTCGGACCCAAAGCGGTCTATGCCCGCCTGGCACACTTCATACATCGGCCCCTATAGGGCTACGTTCACTCGCTGGGTCTTTTAAAAAGCCATACAGTACTTATAAGGTTCAACAGGTCCTTCACTGGACCTAATGGCGGCTACACTCGCCTAGCATGATTTACACACGAGGTGCACCGTTCACACAATCATTCAGGAACTGCTTTTCTTACCGGGCACGGATCCGGGTCTCGCTACCTGTGTCACAGGTTCCACCAGGCATCCCCACGGGCCCCTTCCCGGACGTGTGGTGAACCACGCCCGGACCAGCGTCCACGGGTCAACCACGGCTTCCCCCTCCAGGTGCTGTCACAACCACGGACCTTGGCACCGGCCTGGAGCTAGCATGCTCCCGTCATTCACACAGAGCCTCTAGACTGCTCTGCACTTGGCTGGTCTCAGCTTCCATCTGGTCTCTGAATCAATCTGAATGACTCTCTCTCTCAGCTGGCTGCCTCTTATCGTGCCAGCCACTCCCACATGGACACACCCCCTTAGCTGCCGGTAATCAGCCTTTCACACAGCTCAGGTTAACTCCCTGTGTTCCGGGTTGTCAGCACTCAGCCCTCATTCCTTAGGGCTTCCTCAATCTCATCCCACTCTCACTGCCGCTCATTAGGCTCATGAAACCTTGTGTTCACAGTTGGTTCACACAGCATGATCAGTCAAACCGGCCAGTGTGCACAGGATCATACCTTGATCCTGCATGTGACGCGCCCCGGCCATGAGGACCATGCCGGCGGTGCCTCACACTACCCTCACGCAACCTGCAATCCACTCATGATGTCCTCCTCTACTCCCCCTTATCTCCTCCTCCCACAACCGTATACAAGACTTCTCCCGTGCCTCCCCTATACTCTGGAACTCTCTGCCCCAACATATCACACTCTCACCTACTCTGGAAACCTTCAAAAGAAACCTGAAGACTCACCTCTTCCATCAAGCCTACAATTTACTGTGAGCCTCGGACCACCGAACCACCGCACGACCAACTCTACCCTCTCCTACTGTATCCTCACCCTTCCCCTCGTAGATTGTGAGCCCTCGCAGACAGCGTCCTCTATCCATTCTGTACCTGTACGCCCTGTATTGTCCATGTACATTTTACTTGTCTGTGTATACCCTTTCGACATGTAAAGTGCCATGGAATTAATGGCGCTATAATAATAAATAATAATAATAATCTGATGATCGGTGTGGGTGTAGCTGTTCCCTGTGATGGCTTCATGAGCTCAGTTAGGCTGGTTTCACACCATGGTTTTTTTCCTGATGAGGTTCGATCAGGTTTTGTGTGTCAAAACCAGGAGAGGATCTTTTTAACTTGGCGGTGGAGCCGTTGTCCCGATATATTAATGAGAATTGAAGTTTCCGGGGTATCGGGGTGGGCAGCAGGGAAGTGAAATCAAATTTCTTTGCAGACGACATAGCTCTTTATATGGCCGACCCAGTGGGGGATCTCCCGGGAACGTTGAAGAACTTAGAACATTTTGGAAGCTTTTCAGGCTTTAAATTAAATAAGTCAAAGTGTGAACTCCTTTATCTTTCCCGGGGCGCGCGGGGGGACCACATGATGCTATAGATTGTAATACTTTACACGGGATCCCTATAGCAAGGGAGTCGGTTAGGTATTTGGGAATAAGGTTGAGCCAAGACACAAGGAACATCTATCACCTGAATTATCGCCCCCTGATTCGCAAAATAGAGCAAGAACTGGAGCGATGGAGGGACTTGCCGCTGTCCTTACTGGGGTGAGCTTATCTAATCAAGATGGTTAGCTTCTCACGGTTACTATACCCTATGCAGACTTTACCGATTTTACTTAAACATACGGATGTGAACAAGCTGAATAAGGCCTTCGCCAAATTTTTGTGGAGGGAGGAAGATTAGAATTAGTCTTCGAGCTCTAATGTACACCAAAGAAGAGGGAGGTTTAACATTTCCGAATATAAGGGGCTACAACCTGGCATGTTTGACTAGACACATAATTGATTGGATAAAAAGGCACCAGTAATCACTCGGATTTCTTGTTGGAGACGGAGTGGAGTCTAACGGCAATATTACACTCAGAGGGGAAGACGCTGGACCCCAAAATTAAACAATCTATTCTAATCAGAGATACACGGGCGACTTGGAAAGCTATTAGACGTAAACTGGGGTTGTCATGGAGGTTATCAAAATATCTACCACTATGGAGCCACCCCGATTTTCCTCAGGGTAGAGAAAACAAGCTGTTTAGATCCTGGAGGGAGGGAGGTATTGAGAGGATGGGAGATATCATGCACACCCAAGAAAAGAGATGGATGACAATGACGGAAATTTTTAAATAGGACACCTCACACCTATTCATTACCTACAATACGCTCAAGTACATCAACACTTGGTCTCAAAACTAAGGGATGTCAGGAGGGAATGCCAAAATTCGGAAATTGACACACTGCTGTCCAGGCAGCTGTCTGAAATCAACATCTCACTCATCAATGCGGTGCTAAGACGGGCCTTGCTGCCGGGTGGACCTGAGGTACTCTTTAGACGATGGGAGACTAGACTGGATGATATAGAAATGGGGGAGGTAGTGTTGACGGGGTGGAACACAATGTGCAAATATATCACAGATGAAAGATGGAGAGACACCTATTTTGGATTCATCCATAATGCTATCTATGGCTTCAATCTTCCACCCACGAGACAGAATCCAACTAGAAAACAATCATGCCCGCGCTGCAATACATATAATACTGATATTTTTCATGGGATGTGGGAATGTGACCTGATCAGGAGACAGTGGGAGGAGGTGAGAGGTTGGCTAAATTCATTACTGGGTACAGATATACCGATGAAAAAGGAGATATGGATCTTCCACGTGACAAATAACATGAATATCTCCAAGGAAAAAGCCATTCTGGTTCACACTGTGTCAATTGTTTTTAAACGACTCATTCTAGCGGCATGGCTAGAAAACCAACCGCCCAAAGTGAGACAACTGCAGACAGAACTAAAGAGGATTATGATACTTGAAAAGATTGATTCCGAAACGGACAAGGAAAATAAGGCGGAGAGATTCTTTGGGATGTGGCGCCCGTTTATAGTACACTGTCTAACGACATCAGAAATAGATGAGGTGGTTAGACCATTTAGAGATACAACATGGTATTATTATGAAGACCTACAGGGTACGTTGGGGGATTTGAGAATAACGAAGTAGTAATGTTTTGTTTTAGACCCCTTATGGGGAAGATGATGCAGTGGTTTGGGTGGGGGGGGGAGTGATATTTAAATTTTAATTTAAACTAGTTTAAATCTGTTCAATTCTGTTGATATGACAGTGATCTATGTTATACTATAATATATTACATGTCTGCTAATTTTTTGATCAACACGGTTTGCTGTAAGGTTTTACTGACAAAAAATTCAATAAAAAATTATGTTTCAAAAACCAGGAGAGGATCCAGGAGAGGAACTTGCAGAGAAAAACTATAATTGAAAGATTGACACCTGTTCCACGTTTTTGAGACACTCCTGGTTTTGACACACAAACCTGATCGTACCTGATCAGGGAAAAAACTGTGGTGTGAAACCAGCCTTAGGGAGATGCCCAGCTCCAAAAACTGTAAACTGGCTGAAGCAGAGTACCAAAAGTCCATACGACTGCACCCAGAACAGCACATCGGCTGGGGTGGCGGATGTCGCACACCAACGGATCAGATGTTAATTTAGCATAGGTCATCAATATCAATGTCCAGGACAACTCCTCTAAAGGGAACAAATGGTAGAATGTGTCAGATAGGATTTTATTACTAGATTTTCTCTTTTTAGATAAAAATGATTTGATATCTGGTCTAGCAGTTAAAGAATGCACAAATGGGTTTTCTAATGAAAAATTAGCAAAACAATACATTGGTAAATATGTAGTAAAAATTGCTGGGGATTTACATAAAAAATAAATCACATCTCTATATTCAAAATCAAAAAGTTTCCACTTAAATAAAATAGTATCAAAATGCAATTTTGACTGTTTAATAAAGAAGCCCTTATCATGGGTGCTGCATTTTCCTGGGCACTGGTATGCAGCTCAGTATTTGATGTCACATTTGGCATCTTGTCAACTCTGGAGTGATGCACTTTGTCTAAATCACTCAACAAGTTACTAAGTACTCACGATCCATGTAAATTCTCTTCTACATATTCCAGAGTCTCTTTTGGACTCTAAACCATAGACACGAGCGTGCTAAGTAGGCATTTCTCATAAAAATTGCTTTGTAATGAAACCTTTATTAGAACTGTCTGCCATATTGCACCTCGCAATTTAATCATTTACTTTTGCAAGTCGTACCTATCTTGACTGTGATGGCTAATGAGCACAGCTTTATTTGCACAAGATATCATTTCACATATTTCCTTTCAGACCTACGAATAATGCGTATATCATTGTGTTAGTCTGTCCAAAGAGAGCTACCTCTATTCATTTCTGATCCAACATATGCAGCTGTTATCGGTTTTCACACATCTCATTTGCAGTAACAGTAAGTGTTCAGAACTGCTGCTCATTATATGGGTTGAAGAAAATATATTTTAACCCCTTAGTGACCACGAATACCTCTTTTTACTGACCTGAAATTAAAAAAAAATAGCATTCCTCAACAGATGAAAATGCAGCTGACGAGCTGTTGTAATTCTCTCAAGGTTCAGTGATAAACAAAGTATATTATACGCTGTTTGGATTGGGCTATAGGGCTTTAATGTTATAATTAAAGGGCTTGTTCAGGTTTGTGAAGAAAGTCTGCAATCCCTCTAGATGACTGCAGGTCTTTGAATTCTCACAGTACATGCACTACACACTTTCAGGATTCTCCTATGCCAGTGGCAAGATTGGACAGTCTTGTGAGCACAAGTATGTGATTTATATACTTCTGGCGACATTCCGACTAGACGTGTCCAGCCACGTTAAGTCCATTTTCATTGATCGAGGCCTCGCATGTCTAGTCAGCACGTGACTGCATGTATGTAAATTGTATACCTACGGTTTCATGACCTCCATTCCCTCCGCCAGCACTAGAGAATCCTGACAGCAGGCAGTGTGCGCACTGTGAGAATTCAGAAGTCCGCAGTCACATAGAGAGACACACAGAGTGACTGCAGACTTATCACAGACTTGGACAACCCCTTTAATGCTCCTAACAAATAAAAACATAATTACCATGGCACAAAAAGTTATTAACATAGCCATATCTAATGTAATCTTACAAGTCATGGGCTGTTACATGTGTACAGGATCAGAACCAATAACAGCACAAAACTACATCACCACACTCATCAAGGGAACAGAAATACATCACCAGGGCCACCAGAGGTACAGAAATACATAGATATAACCCCTATCAGTACAGAAACACTGTCAAAACCCTCATCAGTGCAAAAATACATCACCAGATCCACCAGAGGCACAGAAATACATACCGTATATACTCGTGTATAAGCCGAGTTTTTCAACTCAAAATTTGGGCTGAAAAGTCTCCCCCTCGGCTTATACACGAGTCACTACGGGGGGGGCTGTGTCCGGGGCTGTGTCCGGGGCTGTGGAGGCTTCAGGAGGCGGGGGGGGGAGGCTGCTGTATGAGCGGCCCCGTCACGTGGGGCCGCTCATTAAATATGCACTGCTTTCCCCTGTCAATCAGCGGCAGGGGGAAGCAGTGCATAACTAAATAAATCCCCCCCAAGTGCTGGCACCTGCCCCCCCCTTGTAAGGGCCCCCCCCCCGATGGTTATATTACCATTCCGGACTTCTGATCCGCGCCGCTCCTCCTCGCTGCTCCGTCCGTCTTCTACATCCCGGATCTCCGGCCGTCGCAGGCATGTGACGTCATCGCGCGGCCGGGGATCCCGGATGTAGAAGAAGGACGGACGGAGCAGCGAGGAGGAGCGAGGAGCGGCGCGGATCAGAAGTCCGGAATGGTAAGAGAAGCGGGGGGGGCCCTTGCAAGGGGAGGCGAGTGCCAGCATTTGGGGGCTGCTGGGGACCCCCAGGGGGCTGCTGGGGACCCCCTGGGGGCCGCTGTGTACCCCCAGGGGCTGCTGGGGACCCCCAGGGGGCTGCTGGGTACCCCCTGGGGCTGCTGGGGTACCTGCTGGGGACCCCCTGGGGGCTGTTGGTACCCCCAGGGGGCTGTTGGTACCCCCTGGGGGCTATTGGTATCCCCTGGGGCTAGTTGGTACCCCCAGGGGCTGTTGGTACCCCCAGGGGGCTGTTGGTACCCCCAGGGGGCTGTTGGTACCCCCAGGGGGCTGTTGGTACCCCCAGGGGGCTGTTTGGTACCCCCAGGGGCTGTTGGTACCCCCAGGGGGCTGCTGGTACCCCCTGGGGGCTATTGGTACCCCCAGGGGGCTGTTGGTACCCCCTGGGGGCTGCTGGTACCCCCTGGGGGCTATTGGTACCCCCAGGGGGCTGTTGGTACCCCCTGGGGGCTGCTTTGGTACCCCCAGGGGGCTGCTGGTACCCCCAGGGGGCTGCTGGGTACCCAGGGCTGCTGGGGGCTGCTATATGTACCCCTGGGGCCTGCTGTATACCACTGGGGCTGCTGTATACTACCACTGGGGCTGCTGGGGCTCCAGTATACTACCACTGGGGCTGCTGGGGCTCCTGTATACTACCACTGGGGCTGCTGGGGCTCCTGTATACTACCACTGGGGCTGCTGGGGCTCCTGTATACTACCACTGGGCTGCTGGGGCTCCTGTATACTACCACTGGGGCTGCTGGGGAATCTGTATACTACCACTGGGGCTGCTGGGGAATCTGTATACTACCACTGGGGCTCCTGTATACTACCACTGGGGCTGCTGGGGCTCCTGTATACTACCACTGGGGCTGCTGGGGCTCCTGTATACTACCACTGGGGCTGCTGGGCTCCTGTATACTACCACTGGGGCTGGCTCGGGAATCTGTATACTACCACTGGGGCTGCTGGGGAATCTGTATACTACCACTGGGGCTGCTGTATACTACCACTGGGGAGGCCTGTATACCACACTGCTGGGTCTGTATACCTGTGCTGGGGTCCACCCTCGGCTTATACACGAGTCAATAGGTTTTTCCAGATTTTTGGGGCAAAAGTAGGGGGGTCGGCTTATACATGGGTCGGCTTATACACGAGTATATACGGTAACTAGAACTCACATCAGTCCAGAAATCACAACCCTCATCAGTAACAAAATTCATCATCAGAACCACCATGGGTACAGAAATACATAACTAGAATCCCCATCAGTACAGGAATACATCCTTATAACCCCCATCACTATAGAACCCCAGCATCACAATCCTCATCAGTACAGAAATTCATCATCAGAACCACCAAGAGTACATAGTAAAACAATTGTAATGTCAGGTCAGACCCATACACATTTGTGCTGCATGAACCTACAACTCCTACTACATCATTAGCAATGGTAAGAAGATACTGGGAGTTGTTGTTACCAGCCAACAATAAAAGCATACAGGAACCTCAGCACTGATAATTAGTCAGTATCACAAATAATCAATTACATCCGGGTACCTTATAGATTATTTTGCCTCTGATCGGGGTCGTCTTTTTCTTTTCTTCATCTTGTCTAGATACCATTATGACTTTTCACATCAACAAGTCTTCTCTGGAGACTTGAAGCCACAACTTGAAACCAGCTGGAAGACACCTCTGGCACTGCAGCAGGAGGCCCAACGGCGTCCCCCTGCCTGTTGTGCCCGAGGCAGATGACCTGCCAGCCCTCCTTAGACATGCCCCTGGCATATACACACATAGAGCTCTGCTAAATACAAACTACATGCACATACAGACAAAGAGCTTTTTTACATGAACTCATAGACACACACAGCTCTGCTACATGTACATATAGACACAAACACACAGCTCTACTACATGCTCACAGACACAGAGTGGACTCTTAGGGTACCTTCTCACGCCGCAACCGTGGCGAGAAATATTGTCTGCGATATTGCGACCTGGAAATATCACTGCCAAATTGCCTCCCAATTGCCTCCTTACTGCGACGTGTATTTCAGGAATTTGGCAGCGATAAGACCAATGTCGCCTGGTTTCGATTTCACAGCACTGCTGAAATCAGGCGACATTGGTTTTATCGCCGCCAAATTCCCGATTTACACGCCGCAATAAGGAGGCAATTTGGCGGCGATAATTCCAGCGAGAAATATCGCCTCCAAGAATGTCTCCCCTGGTTGCGGCGTGAGAAGGTACCCTTACACACACATATAAATACAAACAGCCCTCCTACATGCAAATATAGACACCCAGACAGCTCTGATACATATACATAGACACACATACAGCTCGGCTACATGCACATATGCACACACTTTACATTAACACATCTTGCAGTTACACTTAAACATACATATATACATATGTTGTGTGTGTATATGATATATACATATATATATATACTAGCTGGGAGCCCGATGCACATGCATCGGGATTCTAGTACGTGGAGTCTCTGACTCGCAGCAGTTGTAAGTCGACTCGCAATGCGAGGCGGCGTGGTCATGTGGATACGCGCGCAGCATTGGGCGCGAAGCGGCCATTGCTAGCAGTTCTAAGTCGACTCGCAATGGCCGCGCAGCGGCCAATGCTGCGCGCGTATCCACATGACCACGCCAGCTCGCATTGCGAGTCGACTTAGAAGTGCTCGCAATGGCCGCTTCGCGGCCAATGCTTCGCGCGTATCCACATGACCACGGCGACTCGCAATGGCCGCTTTGCGGCCAATGCTTCGCGCGTATCCACATGACCACGCCGGGGGCAAAAAAGCCATTCGCAATTATATAATAGATATATACATACATATATTTATATAGACCTATATACACTACCGTTCAAAAGTTTGGAGTTATTTAGAAATTTCCTTATTGAAAGAAAAGCATATTTTTTTCAATGAAGCTAACATTAAATGAATCAGAAATACACTCTATACATTGTTAATGTGGTAAATGACTATTCTAGCTGCAAATGTCTGTTTTTTAATGCAATATCTACAGTACACAGGTGTATAGAGGCCCATTTCCAACAACCACCACTCCAGTGTTTTAATTGTACATTGTTTGCTAACTGTGTAAGGGCCCTTTCACATCAGCGTTTTTTTCAAATTACCGCATACCGGCTGCACTTGCGGCGAGGTTGCGGCAAGCCCAATACAATGTATAGGCGGACTTGCGGCAGGTGCAGCAAGTGCGGTTTTGGCACTTGCGGCAGGTGCGGCCGCGAAAAAAAACGCGGCTGACAGCATTTTTTTTCGCGGCCGCACCTGCTGCAAGCGCCAAAACCGCACTTGCCGCAACCCAGCCTATACATTGTATTGGGCTTGCGGCAACCGAGCCGCAACCGCGCCGCAAGTGCAGCCGGTATGCGGTAATCACGGCAGATGCGTTTTTTTCACATCATCTGCCGCGATTTGAAAAAAACGCTGATGTGAAAGGGCCCTAAGAAGGCTAATGGATGTTTAGAAAACCCTAGAAGACTCTTGCACAAGTATGCCAGCACAGCTGAAAACGGTTTGGCTGATTAGAGAAGCTATAAAATTGACCTTCCTTTGAGCTACTGTAGTTGAGAATCTGGAGCATTACATTTGTTTGTTCTATGAAACTCTCAAAATGGCCAGAAAAAGAGAACTTTCATGTTAAACTCGACAGTCTACTCTTGTTCTTTGAAATGACGGCTATACCATGCGATAATATGCCAAGAAACTGAAGATTTCCTACAATGGTGAGTACTATTCCCTTCAGAGGAGAACACAAACAGGCTCTAACCAGACTAGAAAGAGAAGTGGGAGGCCCCGCTGCACAACTGAACAACAAAATAAGTACATTAGAGTCTCTAGTTTGAGAAATCGACGCCTCACAGCTCATCATCTGGCAGCTTCATTAAATAGTTCCCGCCAAAGGTCTGCAATACTGTTATTGCTGCAAAGGGAGCATTATTTGATGAAAGCAAAGTCTGAAGGAGACAATTATTATTTCAAACCATTCAAATCATTGTTTCTCACCTTGTCAATGTCTGGACTATATTCTCTAATTATTTTGCAACCTATTTGATCAATGAAAGTATGAGTATCATGGAGAACACAAAATTGTCTGAGTGACCCCAAACCTTTGAACAGTAGTGTGTGTGTGTATATTATATATATACATATATAGTATATATACAGTGCCTACAAGTAGTCTTCAACCCCCCGCAGATTTAGGTGGTTTGATAAGATGGAAATAAGTTAGAGCCTTCAAACTGCAAACGAGAGTAGGATTTATTAACAGAAGCATAAATTTTACAAACCAAAAAGTTATGTTGCTCAGTTGAATTTTAATAAATTTTAAACATAAAAGTGTGGGTCAATTATTATTCAACCCCTAGGTTTAATATTTTGTGGAATAACCCTTGTTTGCAATTACAGCTAATAATAGTCTTTTATAAGACCTGATGAGGCTGGTACAGGTCTCTGGAGTTATCTTGGCCCACTCCTCCATGCAGATCTTCTCCAAGTTATCTAGGTTCTTTGGGTGTCTCATGTGGACTTTAATCTTGAGCTCCTTCCACAAGTTTTCAATTGGGTTAAGGTCAGGAGACTGACTAGGCCACTCCATCACCTTGATTTTTTCCCTCTTGAACCAGGCCTTGGTTTTCTTGGCTGTGTGCTTTGGGTCGTTGTCTTGTTGGAAGATGAAATGACGACCCATCTTAAGATCCTTGATGGAGGAGCGGAGGTTCTTGGCCAAAATCTCCAGGTAGGCCGTGCTATCCATCTTCCCATGGATGCGGACCAGATGGCAGGCCCTTGGCTGAGAAACAGCCCCACAGCATGATGCTGCCACCACCATGCTTGACTGTAGGGATGGTATTCTTGGGGTCGTATGCAGTGCCATCCAGTCTCCAAACGTCACATGTGTGGTTGGCACCAAAGATCTCGATCTTGGTCTCATCAGACCATAGAACCTTGAACCAGTCTGTCTCAGAGTCCTCCAAGTGATCATGAGCAAACTGTAGACAAGCCTTGACATGACGCTTTGAAAGTAAAGGTACCTTACGGGCTCGTCTGGAACGGAGACCATTGCGGTGGAGTATGTTACTTATGGTATTGACTGAAACCAATGTCCCCACTGCCATGAGATATTCCCGGAGCTCCTTCCTTGTTGTCCTTGGGTTAGTATTGACTCTTTGGACAAGCCTGGCCTCGGCACGGGAGGAAACTTTCAAAGGCTGTCCAGGCCGTGGAAGGCTAACAGTAGTTCCATAAGCCTTCCACTTCCGGATGATGCTCCCAACAGTGGAGACAGGTAGGCCCAACTCCTTGGAAAGGGTTTTGTACCCCTTGCCAGCCTTGTGACCCTCCACGATCTTGTCTTTGATGGCCTTGGAATGCTCCTTTGTCTTTCCCATGTTGACCATGTATGAGTGCTGTTCACAAGTTTGGGGAGGGTCTTAAATAGTCAGAAAAGGCTGGCAAAAGAGATAATTAATCCACACATGTGAAGCTCATTGTTCTTTGTGCCTGAACTGCCAGAACTACTTCTTAATACTTTAGGGGGACCAAACAAAATGCTGGTGGTTTGAGGGGTTGAATAATAAATGACCCTCTGAATTAACTTTTAACGCTTTAAAAAAAAAAAAAAAATTAAAAAAATCTTTTTGGCTGCAGTGCATTTCCCACTTCCAGGCTGATCTACAGTCCAAATGTCACAATGCCAAGTTAATTCCGCATGTGTCAACCAGCTAAATCTGCAGGGGGTTGAAGACTACTTGTAGGCACTGTATATATATATTGTGGTGATGTGGCCCCATGGGTTATCAGTGCAGGTCTCTGTTCACATGGGCCGGTTTTCCTGATTGTGTGTGCTGTGTGAAACCTGTCCGGTGTACAGGGGGTTAACAGCTGAAGGGTTTTCATGAGCTGAGTGAAACAGCTGAGTGTGAGTGCTGAAGATCTGGGTTATTTCATGAGCCTAATGAGCGGCTGTGTCTGAACCTGTTTATGAGTGCTTTGCTGGGCTAAACCTGAATGGTGCACAGGGGGTTAATCACATCTCAGGTCTGTGTGTGAGATGTGCTGATTGACTCACTGTGTTGCAGCTGTGGGTGAGGCAGCCTGGATAAGAACCTGCCATGTGTCTGAGTGAAGAGAGGATGATGGGAGTCAAAAGTCCAGACCACTGCCATGTGAGGACGTGCTGGAAGTCATTCGTCCCCAGTGAGGGAAGTGAAGGGAGCCTGCCAGCTCCATGACGGTGCACCTGATGTGTGCATGCCAGCCAGTGATGAGGACAGAAGACGGCTCAAGGGCCAGGCGGTCATATGTCTGATTTAAGGACCAAAGACGGCTCAAGGGCCAGGCGGTCATATGGACGACGAGAGAGACCGAGGACGGCCCAAGGGCCAGGCGGTCATAAGTGTAGCCGACTTTGGGACTGACTGTGCTAGTCGTGATATGGTCCCGTTGACTATGTGATGGCTTATGTAAAAATGCCATGTGTGATGGATGTGATGGCTTATGGAAAAAATGCCATGTGTGATGTATGATGCAGTGTGGGTTGAGACTCCTAGGAGTAGGTTGAGGATCCCTACAGCAGGATGGGGAAAGATCCCTGTCAGGGTGATAGACGGTGATAGCCGTCTTTAGAACCAGACTGAGGATTGCAAGGGTCGGTGGGTGACGCCTTGAAGTTCTGGGGAAAACGTAAGTCTAATGTCCTGTATTATAATGTCATGTGATGCACTAATGTGCATATTATGTCATATGAAAATGTAAAGGGTGTTGTGTGTTACCAGTGGTTTATGGCGTTAAATAAACTACTATGTGTTATGTTATCCGTTAAAAAATGTAGTCGCTGCTGTCATTTTCACCGTGCCAAGGTGATACTGAGCACATGACCTGAAAGGTCCTAGAGTTAAATGGTCAGAAGGTCCTTCAGCTGCTCAGCTCCGGTTTAGGTCCCAGTAAGCTTCCTCTCCTGCGCTGTACTGATCACATAGATTAGTGCAAAGCAGCAGGAGGAGAGAGGGCAGCACTCTGTGATCTGGGAGGAGGTGGTGTCAGCGTTCACCTCCATCACAGAAAGTTGCCTCCGGGCTGCAAGACACACACACTTTTTAGCAGGAGTTTTTCTTGTTAACAAGTGCGTCTTATAGTTCGAAAAATACGGCACATCAGGTGTTTCTAGATCTTGACATTTGACTGCATTTCAGAAATATATCTAAGTCAAGTGAGTGATCCAAAAAGTTAGATTCCATTGTGTTGATACAAAAACATAGCAATGGCACTGAATTCTCCTTGAGATACAATTGAAAGCAAAGTTCACATGTTCATTGTCTACCCTACGAGTTTATGGATTAGCAAAGTGTTTGGAGTGAGAAGAGTGAAGTATAACCTGAAAATAACACTTCACCTATCGCGAATCGTGGTGGCTCAGTTGTGCTCTTGAGCGGTTTTGCTTTCAATGGCACTAGAAACCTGTAGCATGTGAGAGTACGCCAACATGCTATATGTGTTGGAAAACCACTGTTTAAGTGCATGGCAGGGTTCGAAAGGGAAGAAGCGCCATTTGACTTGTTGAACGGAAAATTAGCTGGAATCGTTAGTGGACTCCCTGTCACTTTTGGAGAGTGTCTGATGTGCTTAAACAATGAAAACCACCCATAAGTGACCCGATTTTGGAAACTAGACCCCTCAAGGTATTTATATACATGTGTTGTTAGCACTTTGAACCCCCAGATGCTTCACAGAATTTTGTAACGTTGAATCGTGAAAATGAAAAAAAATTTCCACATGTGTTACTTTAACCCCAATTTTTTCATTTTCACAAGGGCAACAGGAAAAAATGAACCTCAATATGTGTTGTGCAATATCTCCAGAGTACACCAATACCACATATGTGGTAGAAGGGCTCAGAAGGGAAGGATAGCCATTTAACTTTTTGAACAGAAAACTGTTTCGGATCGGTAGAAGACTCTATATTGCATTTGGAGAGCTCCTGATGTGTCTAAAGACTGGAAACCACCAAGTAACCCCTTCTGGAAACTAGACCCTCCAAGGCAACTATCTGTGGAAATTACCGGTGGTGAGCAACTTGAATCCACTGATTGGGTGCACGGCAGGGCTTGCAAGGGAAGGAGTGACAGTATGGAGTGCAGATTTTGATGAATTGGTCTGCGGGTGTCATGATGGATTTGGAGAGCCCTTAGGCTGTGTGCCCACATACCGGCTTTGTGCCGGTGGGGGATGGGCGGACCCGCCAGGAAGCTCTGCAGGCGTCCGGTGGCTTCCTGGCGGGTATGTGAGGCGGGTGCGGGCGGCTGCTGCGGGCGGGTGCACAGCGGGTTAGCCCGGCGGTTCTGCAGCGGCTGGAAGCAGCACATGATTCTGCTTGCAGCCGCTGCAGAACCGGCCGGTTTATAGGACATGCTCATTCTTTGCTAACCCGCTGGGAACCCAGCGGGTTAGCAACAGATGAGCATGTGTAAACCGCCACTGTGTGCACAGCGGGTGTCGGTTTACATAGGTTTTAATGTTAATCCAAACGCCGGTTTGGATTAACATAAATTTACATAAAACTTATGTAAACCGACCGGCGGTTTACACATCTAAACCGGCCCTAACCCGGCATGTGGGCACACACCCTTAATGTGCCTAAACAGTGAAGCCCCCTCCCACAAGTTACTCAATTCTAGAAACTAGATTCCCCCCCCCTCAAGGAATTCATGTAGACGTGTGCTGAGAACCTTAAACCCATAGATGCTTCACAGAAATTTACAATGTTAAACTGTGAAAATGAAAAAAAAAATGTTTGCTGAGTGCTATCTTTTGCAGTACTTTGTTTTCATAAAAGTATGTTGAGCTCTGCTCTCACTCTTCCTGAGCCGCTTCCCAATTTGCAAACTAGGGAGGGCCCAATGGTTTTTAAGCACAGTACTGTAAGCTATGGTAGCTCTGGCATTGAGGGACTTGAAGAGAAGGATGCTGGTATAAAGGTTTTCAACAGACAGGTAACAACCCTTATCCAGCAATGGGTTCACTAAATCCCACACAATGTTTCCAGTCACTTCCAGAGAAGAGGGGGGCATTCAGGGGATAGAATCTGTGTGTCCTTCCCTTCATAAACCCTAATGGGGTACCCTGAGGTACTCTCACACAGCTTGTAGGGTTTAATTGAATTCAATGCTGATCTGGCAGGTACTGGGCAGGTACTGCCAGAATTTCAGACTCCCCTCGAAATGTATTAGGAACTCATCCACGCAGACGTGCCTTTGGGAATATTCACTTCAGGAAAAGTGTTGCTGAAGTGATCAGCCTCATTTTGAAAAGTCGGTTAAAATTGGGGTCATCACAGGGAGGACATTGTGCTTTATCATTAAAATACAAAAATTTGTGGATGGCCTCAAAGTGTTTCCGGGTCATAGCTATGCAAAAACTGAGGTGTTATATAAAACATCAACACTCCAATATTGCCGTTCTAACACCATGTGAAGAACAGGGCCCCAAAATGTCATCATTTCCACTGCATCTACGGGAGTCCAGATGGAAATTGATAAAATGCAGTTTTGAACCAAACATTGTTGGGCATACAAATTACAAATATGTTTTGACCTCCATGAGATTTACAAAAGTCTCAGAGAAAAATAATTTGAAAAAGTTGATTTCTCTGACGCTAGCAGTGTTAAACTGCATTCCTGATTGGGCTACAAAATCAGGAACCTGTAGCTTATAATTTTCGGGAGGTGAGGTTTATAGGAGGTCAATGGCATCAGGTTGGGCGTCACTAACACTGGGAGCTGGCTCATTTGATGTCCTGGGGTCATCTGCGTGGGAGTTTGAAATCACTGGAGGCAGAGGAGGAGGAAAAGTAAAGGATGGTGGGCCCCTCCTTCACTGAATACAGTCCTTGGGACGAGCAAGGCATTTATTGTGTGTGTGTGTGTGTGTGTGTGTGTGTGTATAGTATCTTGAGATTCAGCGAAATAGTACATAAAATAAAAAAAAAAACTCACCAAAAAATTGGCAGGTAAATACCCATTGCACCTAGCAGCAGGATGCTAGCTCCTCTGAGAGGCAACACAGGTGTCTGTATACCGGTGCTCAATCACTTGCAACCCACAGATAGGGGCGGTTGTGGCACCAGCATCCGGCCATGCTGTCAGGGAGGTGACTGGTGGCATTTATAGACACGAGGTTACCATAGGGATCTGCCACTCAGTTACATGTGAAGCATAGTGTCAGAGAAGCCTATTGGTCATGCCCTACTATTAGATCAGGCGGGCTGCTCTGCACCAATTATATGCCTCACAAATGACAGACGCCCCCCCAGAGGGCCCAGCCTCAAACTACTGATGTAAAAAGGTGCAACAAAACACTAAAGATGAAAATGTGTGGTGTTAGTGGATATTTTGGCCAAAATACGTAAGCTCATAACCCACCGTCAAGGGCCCTCACGCTTATGAGTCCTAACCAAGTCACTAATGTGCGTCACTAATCAGCAGGATGCATGTATGGAGGTAGTGCAAAAGAAAAAACTGCCAAAAAATTAAGCGATCAAGTACTGTGATCAGTGACAGAATGGGGGGAGGGGAATGGGGTAGACTGGAAAAGAACTGGGGTCAGAAAGGAGTCAGGTACAGGAAAAAAGATCTTTTTTCTTTTCTTCTGCCCTCAATCAATAGCAAAAGGAATAATAGCAGCAGAGTCAACGGCAGAAATTGCTTGTGGCAGCACAAATCCCACCAAGACCAACAGTAGAATGGCACAGTGACCGCTCTCCTCCCGTCTCTAAGCCGGAATGAGGCAGAACAGAGTGGTCACTGAGGGGGTCAAACTACAACACCTTGCCAATCATGTTGATACGTCAAAGGTCATGATGGGGTTAATATCCCTTTATATGTCCCCTAAATCTAAGATATATGAAGCCATCATTCTTGCATTGACCATCCATGAATTGTTGGAATGATTCCACAGAATATTAGAGCTTCATTGTTGGTAAAAAAAAAAAAAGTGCTTAGAGAGAAAAAGCTACATTGGGCCTATTATCAAATAATACGGTAGCACCAAGAATGAAAACCAGAACTTAAAAATCGAAATACAAATAAAGACTGTCAGGGAATACATGTCCAGATCCATCAGACCTCTCACATTTTGCTCAGTTCATATTGAGTCATAGCCATTTTTACACAGAATCCATGACATTATCCTGTATAATACAGGTTTTTACTCCAATTGGCTCACAGAGGGTCTGCCATGTATTCACTTTTATTTTTCTATAGATTGGGATATAATAGCATGTAAAACTAATTTGACCAACAACATACAATAAAAATGTAACAAAATAAGAAAAGAATGAAATAACTTGAAAGCTAAATCAACATCTGTGTATCTAATTTATGTTTTGTCTACTACGGTACTACGTGTCATAAAAGCAATAAAAGGATGGCAGTACTGGATCAGTAAGAAAATGGGCACCAACGTCATCACATAAACTCCGCTGGCTATTAGGTGGTCCACAGGGCTTTCATTGTGTCCGGTACTTTGACAGACAAAGTAGCGCAGTGTGTAACGCCATTATGTGTTGCACGTTCTAGATATTGTAACTGCACGCGGCTTACAAAGATCTTCATAATATAAAGCTGTATATTAGGAAATCAAAGCAGACTTTCTCTATCTTGTGTTAGCCATGCTTTATACTCAATTAGAATGAAAAGGGAACGAATGTTAAAGAAATAATGCCTGTACTGTAGAGAATCTCCATCTTACCAGTTGCTGCTGCATGCTGTCATGTCGTTGCTTCAGTACCTCCTCTGTCCTTTGCAGGACTCCATATTCTGCAGTAAGTTCTGCTAATTCTTGCCTCTTTTTCTTGAAGACCAAGCTTTTCCCACGAAGTTTGTTAACATAACGTTTAAACTACAAAAGAACAAATGTCTGAAGTTAGAGACGATCCGTCCGCTTTCTGTTATTTCTATACAGATTATAATTTTAAAACAAGAAACTTTTTCACTGATTGTATTTGATCATTCAAAAGCATAAGGACTGATACAGTTAGGGCCAGAAATATTTGGACAGTGACACAAGTTTTGTTATTTTAGCTGTTTACAAAAACATATTCAGAAATACAATTATATATATAATATGGGCTGAAAGTGCACACTCCCAGCTGCAATATGAGAGTTTCCACATCCAAATCGGAGAAAGGGTTTAGGAATCATAGCTCTGTAATGCATAGCCTCCTCTTTTTCAAGGGACCAAAAGTAATTGGACAATGGACTCTAAGGGCTGCAATTAACTCTGAAGGCGTCTCCCTCGTTAACCTGTAATCAATGAAGTAGTTAAAAGGTCAGGGGTGGATTCCAGGTGTGTGGTTTTGCATTTGGAAGCTGTTGCTGTGACCAGACAACATGTGGTCAAAGGAACTCTCAATTGAGGTGAAGCAGAACATCCTGAGGCTGAATAAAAAGAAAAAAACCCATCAGAGAGATAGCAGACATGCTTGGAGTAGCAAAATCAACAGTTGGGTACATTCTGAGAAAAAAGGAATTGACTGGTGAGCTTGGGAACTCTAAAAGGCCTGGGCGTCCACGGATGACAACAGTGGTGGATGATCGCCGCATACTTTATTTGGTGAAGAAGAACCTGTTCACAACATCAACTGAAGTCCAGAACACTCTCAGTGAAGTAGGTGTATCTGTCTCTAAGTCAACAGTAAAGAGAAGACTCCATGACAGTAAATACAAAGGGTTCACATCTAGATGCAAACCATTCATCAATTCCAAAAATAGACAGGCCAGAGTTAAATTTGCTGAAAAACACCTCAAGAAGCCAGCTCAGTTCTGGAAAAGTATTCTATGGACAGATGAGACAAAGATCAACCTGTACCAGAATGATGGGAAGAAAAAAGTTTGGAGAAGAAAGGGAATGGCACATGATCCAAGGCACACCACATCCTCTGTAAAACATGGTGGAGGCAACGTGATGGCATGGGCATGCATGGCTTTCAATGGCACTGGGTCACTTGTGTTTATTGATGACATAACAGCAGACAAGAGTAGCCGGATGAATTCTGAAGTGTACCGGGATATACTTTCAGCCCAGATTCAGCCAAATGCTGCAAAGTTGATTGGACGGCGCTTCATAGTACAGATGGACAATGACCCCAAGCATACAGCCAAAGCTACCCAGGAGTTCATGAGTGCAAAAAAGTGGAACATTCTGCAATGGCCAAGTCAATCACCAGATCTTAACCCAATTGAGCATGCATTTCACTTGCTCAAATCCAGACTTAAGACGGAAAGACCCACAAACAAGCAAGACCTGAAGGCTGCGGCTGTAAAGGCCTGGCAAAGCATTAAGAAGGAGGAAACCCAGCGTTTGGTGATGTCCATGGGTTCCAGACTTAAGGCAGTGATTGCCTCCAAAGGATTCGCAACAAAATATTGAAAATAAAAATATTTTTTTTGGGTTATGTTTATTTGTCCAATTACTTTTGACCTCCTAAAATGTGGAGTGTTTGTAAAGAAATGTGTACAATTCCTACATTTTCTATCAGATATTTTTGTTCAACCCTTCAAATTAAACGTTACAATCTGCACTTGAATTCTGTTGTAGAGGTTTCATTTCAAATCCAATGTGGTGGCATGCAGAGCCCAACTCGCGAAAATTGTTTCACTGTCCAAATATTTCTGGCCCTAACTGTATATAGAGTCAAGGTGGAAAGTGTTGGCACCCTTGAAATTGTTCCAGGAAATGAAGTATCTAACTCAGAAAATTATTGCACTCACACATGTTTATTTCCTTTGCGTGTATTGGAACAACATGAAGAAAACTCAGAAAATGGCAAATTGTACATAATTTCACATAAACCCTCAAAAATGGGCCAGAAAATTATTAGCACCTTTCCAAAATTGTGGGTAAATAATTCAAGTTTATACGAGCATTACATGCTTGAACTAGTCTGTGGCAAGAAACAGGTGTGGGTAATATGAAAATCACACCTGAAACCAGATAGAAAGGGGAGAAATTGACTCAATCTTTGCATTGTATATCTGTGTGTGTCATACTAAAGCATGGAAAACAGCAAGAGGATGTGACAACTATCCGCCGCGAGGCTGAGCTGCTGGTAAGGCAGCACCCTGAGAAACCCGGAGACTCTTTACCCCTATACATTGATGTGGAATTACAGCAGAGCCCAGGAGGTAGCTGCCTATGATGAGTGACGTATCAGAGCAGGAAGGTCGCCAGGAAGGGAATATTAAATCAGAACCTGAAAGCGTAGTCAGGAATCAGAGTCAAAACCGTGAGGGTAGCAAAGGTACAAAATCATTAGGCTGTAGAAAGGTCAAAAATCCAGGCAAAGGTCAGCGTCAAAATGGGGAGGGCAGCAAGGGTACAAAATCGACAGGCTGTAGCAGGGTCAAAAATCCAGGCAAAGGTCAGAGTCAAAACCAAACACACACTAGATCGCTGGGGAAACCAAGACTATAGCTGGTGGCCTGCAGGACAGGCCTCAAGGTATTTGAAGGGCACGGTTCCCTCCCATAGGCTGGAACTTACAGCCTAATGACCTCATTCGGACGGCCCTTAGCACCAGGCCAGATGGTGATGCATGACTAGCACCAACCACCCCACTTCTGATAGAAGAATGAAGCCTGTGCCTATCAGACGCCTCTGCAGGACCCTCTCTTCTGTTACCAACATCACTCACAGGAGAAACACGGCCATGCCCAGCAACAGAGGCCGGTGTCACAGGAGCAGGTCCATATGAGGACCTAGTCCTCCTATCACCAGCACCACCAGCCGAAGGAGTCCGACACCTCCCAGTGGCCGAGGCAGGAACAAGAGCAACCGAGTCCAACGGTGACGTGACAGGAGAAGAGAATTGTCTGAGGACTTGTGATTCAAAATTGTTAAAAAATGTCAACAATTTCAAGGATACAAGTCTATCTCCAGAGATCTTGATGTTCCTTGGTCCATGTTGTGCACTGCAACTAATCTTCCTGGACGTGGTCGGCAGAGAAAATTTGATAAAAGGTTGCAATGCAAGATAGTCCGGATGGTGGATAAGCAGCCACAATCACATTCCAAAGAAATTCAAGCTGTCCTACAGGCTAAGGCATCTGTGTGAGCGCATATTATAGGTCAACATTTGTATGACAGGAAACGCCAAGGCAGGAGACCCAGGAGGACCCCACTGCTGATGCAGAGACATTAGAAAGCTAGACTGCAGTTTGCCAAAATGTAAAACTGTAAGCAAAAATTCATCTGATGAAGTGACCCGCTCCTAAGGGTCACGAAACGCTTGGGGTTCGGTGGTCTGACGCCACCCCCTCCCTGTGTACCCCAGTACCGATGGCCTCCGATGGACCGGGTAATGTTTGTGAACTCCATATCTGCTCCCCACTTTGTTGATATTTCACTTTTTTCCTATGTCTTTTTCCCTGTATAGGGTTTATGTGGCTGTCTTTTATACGGGCATTGCAGCAATAAGCACTAGGCACTTTATGTAGGGGCACCTATGACTCCATATGGCCTCTGTTTGCAAAGGAGGTTTTGATATATCATTCTGGTAGTTACAAATTTGCTCCACTTTGATGCCTATAATATGCTTGTAAAGTTGTATAGCCGATAAAATTGAAGTGTGCCCTATAAAACTCTCCCCTTTCCTAAAGGATTAATTTGTCAATAGGATATATGTATTTAATCTGTGGGTAAACACTGTTAACCCTTTTAATACGGTGTGCCTGAGTGTTGGGGCACTACACCCCTTTCCTGTCCTTTGTCTTGTTAAAAATAAATGAAATTTGATTATGATTATTGGAGTATATACTCTTTTTTCATGGTTATATATGCTTCTGAGCAGCTCCTTGGGAGTGGGACATGTCCTACGGGAATGCCCCATATCCTACTGTTGGGAATTTTCTGTATTAATCATCTCTAGTATTCAGTTTACACAAATGTTTCTTATGGTTGATAACAAAAAGAAGTCATTAAACTTTACTCGAAATACATAAATCTACATAACGCATGTTTGTGGTTTTGGAATAACCAGATTTCTATCTGCTACTTATACATGAGGTCCCTAGCATTCATTTGAGTTTGTACTCTTAATTCATTTGTACTTCATTTCTACAATGCTTCTCAGGCTACTCTGTTCTCACCATGACAATTGGACAAGGAGAATGAAAGAAATTTTGGTAGCTAAGTAAACACAGAACAGAAAAGTTGAAAGTGCTGTAGAAGGATGCTATCCAAATGTATGATCTCATTAATAGGTTAAGAAGAATCCTGAAATGTTGCAAGTAATAAAAAAAAATACAATTTGATCTTGTCCCCAATCTCAGATGATATTCATTCCAACTTTAAGCTCTGGCACAATTATAACGGATAGATCTTATTAACGGAAAACCTCTTCTCCTGCTGTTAAATTTGAGCAGGACAGAATGTGCATTTAGTTTTCGTTGCCTGTTCATGATACATTTTTATAAATGATATCAAGCAATATAAATAGACAGAAGGACATTCCCTATTAAAAATAGTCATCTAAGGATGAAATGAATAAACAACATTCTGCATGAAGTAACTGTATGTACTATTATGCTCCATGAAAGTGACATGGTTCCACTCCAAAAGCCTTTATTATCCGTAATGGGTTGATCATAAGCAAAATGAATAAAAATGGCTCATTTTATACAGTTCAATTCAAGTTATAAAGTAAGGAGTGTGACATAAAAACTTAACATTGTCTGGCAAAACTTTGGAATGTAATGTGATGCACCGCTGATTCTCTGATTTCTAAGCCTAATTTCTTGACCCCTATATAGACACAATGCTTCTCAGGCTACTCTGTTCTCAGTGCTACTCACATGAGAAGAATCAGTGGCAAATGTAAAAAAGGGCCTAGAGTAACTACCCAGATCAGATATTGTAACAAGTGATGAGCGAGCACTAAAATCCTCAAGTTGGTCGAAACTCAAATCTAGTAGGTCGGACACTCTAAGGGCCCTTTCACATCAGCGGTAATCGCTGATTGCGGCAGTTGCGGTGAAGAAACCGCAACTGCCGCGATTACCGCATAACAGCCGCACTTGCGGTTCACCTGCGGCAAGCCCCATGCAATGTCTATGGGGCTTGCAGTAAGTGTGCGGCAGGTGTGGCAAGTGCGGTTTCGGCACTTGCGCAGATGCGCCGCAGAAAACCGTGGCTGAACGTGTTTTTCCCCCGCCGCATATGCTGAAGCCGCAAGTGTACCGCACTTGCCGAAATTCCCATAGACATTGTATGGGGCTTGCCGCAAGTGAACCGCAAGTGCGGCCGTTATGCGGTAATCGCGGCAGTTGCGTTTTTTTCACCGCAACTGCCGCGATCAGCGATTACCGCTGATGTGAAAGCAGTCTAACTGGCTTGATTCAAAACGAGTAAAATGGAAATCAATGGAAAACTCGAGCTGGGGGAGGGGACAAGAAAATCACTGAAATGGATGGAAACAGCGGTGAAATGGAGTGGGAAAAGCATGGGTAAGACGCCAGGTCGCATCTCTGAATCCCAGCAGTTTTGCAGCATTTTTTCATCCACTTAGTTCAATGAAGCGAGTCAAAAACCCTATATAAAGCAGGGAAAACGCATACAAAAAAAAGCAAAACGCGCTTTTGCTACTGCATTTTTCCTGCAAAGGGATGCAGAAATGGTGTAGAAATTTCTGCAAGCAAATACTCAACATATGCACATACTCTTATTACAGTCCTTCTATAGGTATACTGCTGCAACCTAAAAACAAAAGTCCTTTTCAGGGCTACATATTTTCTTTTCCCTATCAATACCGGAACGTTAGCAGTTATATATTATATACCTAATTTAAAATGCACAAGGTGTGCAGGGAAGGGACGAGAAAGTGGACGTGCTGCTGATGGTGCATGCAGAGATTGATGCCTTCGTCAGGTGAAACTGTGCCTGCTGCTAGAGCACAGAAAACTCACTCATCTACCAGACCTCGCTTCCTGAACCACTTTGCAGGGAGCCACAGGACACCACTCTTGAAGCCAGAACAGTGCGAACAGGTGGTCAGTTGTATGGCAGATAATGTTTCCAGTGTGTTTCCCATCACCACCCTGTCTTCCACACGGTTTAGTTTCAATTGCCAAGAGTCTGCACCACATATTTGTCAGCCAGATCCTCCTTTCTCCCACCATAGCGAGTCCCAGATGACAAGTTATCCCACAATTGGACACTCTGAGGAGCTCTTTACATTTCCATTTATTGATTCTGGCGTCTCGCGCTTCAAGTTTAAAGAGGGACATGAAAAGATTGTGTGTAGTGATGCCCAAATACTTGAGCAGCCATGGTCAGAAGAAGACCACTGTGGAGTGGCAATTACGGTAGTATATTAAAAGATAGATGATGATGAGACACAGTTGCCAACAAATAATCTGGTCAACAAGTCAGAAGGGCCGGACTGTAGAAATGGAAGACGAAGTTGTGGATGATGAATTCACTGAGGCAACCAGGGAAGGCGCCATTCAGAGCGAGACAAAAGCAAAGAGGTGGAAGGATTCACAGCACCTAAACAGGCAGGCAGAGGCAGTGGGGTGGCCAGACGGAGAAGTAAGACAAATGTTTACCATAGGCCCAATACACTTGGCAAGTTAGCAGGCCAAGGGTTAGGTGGTTCCCAGTCTAGTACTTTTTTCAATAAAGTGCGGATGATAAAAGTATGGTCATTTGCAACCTGTGCCATACCAAGATCACAAACATGCTTAGGCACATCATCAAAGAACTCAACTAGTTGGGCTGAATGACAGCGTCCAAAATGTCCGTTATTTGCTGATTTGTGAAGCATATTTTTAAATTATTATTATTATTATTATAATACATTAAAATGATTTATTATTATCATTTAGTGATTTTATAGGAAGAAAATAAAAAAATCTCTTATTCTCACTCTAGAATACAGGTCAAAGAAATACACTGCTATGTATAATGTATCATATCATGTATAATGGACCAGTATAATTTGCCTGTGGAGAAAAATGGTGCAATACCAGAGAGGCCCTTGTTGAACAATTAGTAAAAAAATTCCCATCTGACAACGCTGGCGCCACAGGACAACCAAGGAGAGGAAATGAAAGATAAAAGTATAGAAGTCTCATAGGGAGCGCTAAAGATGAAAGTATGATGGTATTTAAGCAAAAATTAACAAACCCTGATTAATAATCCTCATTTCGACAGTACTAAAGACCGTCTTCATCAGGTGGTTGTCAACCACCTGATGAAGACGGTCTATTGTACTGTCGAAACATGTTGTGGAGTTTGCAGGAGGATTATTAATAAAGGTTTGTTAATTTTTGCTTAAATACCATCATACTGTCATTCTTAGCGCTCCCTATGAGACTTCTATACTTTTATCTTTCATTGCCACTTCTCCCTCGACACTGAGGGAGCAGAAGCTGGAGCTGCTCTTGGAATTGACAGTCTGATTGAGAATAAAACCGCCACAGACAGCAAGCACAGATTATACCAACTCAAACTGTAGGACCTGCGGTTAAGGTTTATGAAGCTCAGTGATTACAGGACCTGTGATGATGTAGCCGGTCACATGACCGTAATCCGATCACGTGACTATCCAGGAAGAGGACGCACCAGAGGAGCGAGGGCACCACAAGGAGCCGTCAGCCAGTGACCCCTTCCATCCGGGTCTATCACCAGGGTTGTGCAGGGAAGGCACAACCCCTTCAAGTTAGTGCATTCTACACATAACAGCAGCGCTTTTAACTAGTGTCCATAGATACTACACAGCGCCCCTTTCTCTTTTTGTTTTACAAGGAGAAGAAATGAAGGAGACATACACCAAGTCCAACAAAGGCAGAGGAACAATATCAATGGTCTGGGACTGTTTCATTGGACCTTCACAGTATCCAAACCCAGATGCGCAAGGTAGTTGACAGGAAGGAAACGTTTTGGAAGACGATGAAGGAGTATCTAGCTTACCCTACCAGAATCCTCAGTGATTACTTTGATCCATACAACTATTCGGTATCCAAGTTGGACACGTGGCATGAACTGTCCCTCTACATCTTGGAGGTGCTGGCCTGTCCTGCCACTAGCATTTTGTGTGAGTGGGTTTTTAGTGCTGTCAGGGGCACAATAGATAAAAGGCACATGCGCCTGTCAACTGAAAATGCTTACAGGGTGAATCTTATGAAAATGAACAAGGCCTTGATTGGCCCAGACTTCTGGGCCCCGCCATATGAACCTAAAGGTAAGGCTGCCTTCAGACTTGCAGATGCATCTGCAGCGTTTGGCAGATGCATCTGCAAGCATCTGCATGCAGACCGCGGCCCCTATGTTTATAATGGTGCGCGCGGAGGTCTGCAGATGCTTGCGGTCCGCCGTGCGCACCCATTCACTCCTATATGTGATCTGTGCGCACGCGGATGCTGCGTACAGATCACACACTCTCGTCCGCACCAGGGACGCGACATCTCGCGTCCATGGTGCGGGCGGGAGTGTGTGATTTGTGCGCAGGCATCCGCGTGCGCACAGATCACATATAGGAGTGAATGGGTGCGCACGGCGGTCCGCAAGCATCTGCAGACCGCCGTGCGCACCATTATAAACATAGGGGCCGCGGTCTGCATGCAGATGCTTGCAGATGCATCTGCAAAACGCTGCAGATGCATCTGCAAGTCTGAAGCCAGCCTAATTCATATGTTCCTCTTTTTTCTTGTGTATTCCTATGCATCCCTTCCCACCAGAGATAAAAAAAAAGGTCTACGATTCATCTTGTTTTCTTTTTCTTATCCTACACCACTATATCTGTAACGTGCATGGGTGTAGACCCAGTGCGCCACCTGACAAGAATTCACCAGAGCCTTTGATGGTGAGGTTGGACTTGGCTGCTGGCAGACACCAGGTACCACTCAACAGTTGACCCTGGAGTGCAGCAGCTCACCCCAGGGGTCAGGGACACATGTCCAGACACAAAATATCAGGCATTACAGGATCAGGAGCACAGGCATGGTGGATATTGGCTCTAGTTCAAATGGCATGGCTGGTACAGATCAAACAGGTAAGAGAATAGGGGCAGAAATAACAGGTTCGGATTCAGGTGCAGACAGGACAGGTTCAGGCAGGATAGCTTTGGGATCAGGAAGAATAGGTGTGGGTTCAGGTAGGACATGTTTAAGTTCAAGTGAATACAAGGTCACAGGGTCCTGACAACAAAATAGCAGATGCAAGACAGACTAGATACAAAAGTTGCTCAGGCACATCCCTACAGGGGAGGGTGCCTTAAATAGCTAGTGCCTCCTAGCCATAAGTTGGGGACACTTATGGAGTATGCGCACTGCCTCTCTAAGAAGCCAGGAGTATACTGGTATGCGCACTAAGTGTGTGGACAGCAGACATGTGCGACATGCACAAGCCCTGGGAGTTGTAGCAGGGAACAGAGCAGGAGGAACTATAGGGTGGCTGTGGCAGTGAATATGTCGACATCTCTGCCAGGAAGGAGATGCAGGGAAGTGCATAGAGGCTGGCATTACAATAGCAATAGGGTTATCATGCGGCACTTGTGCCATATTTTTAGAGCGTCATTAGGCCACCCTTACACCATATTTTTAGAGGCTAGATGGGCAGCCCTCGCTCCAAATTTTTAAAGGGTCATCAGACCACCTTTGCCTCAAATTTAGGAGACTAAACGGGTGTCCATATCTCAACATTTTTATAGGGTCTTCGGGCCACCCTTGCGCCAAATTTTAAGAGGCTAGATAGATGGCCCTCACTCGACATTTTTAGGGGGGTCATTAGGCCGCTCTTTCCAACCAAATGTTAAGAGCGGATCATCAGGCCGCACTTGTTGAAAATTTTTAGAGGGTTATCATGCAAACCTCGCTCCTAATTTTTCCGCAGGTATATATGATGCCCTCCTTCATAATTTTTTCAGGATGTGTATGAGGCCTATCTCTACAATTCTCTTATATATAGATGTATACCCCCAGGGATAAATGTTTTTCAGACCTTGCACTTAGTGGATAGGCTTAATTATTCTAGGAGCTCGACTCCTTAAAAAAGGGAAAATGTTTTCTAAGGCCCTCCTCTACGTGTCTTCCAGGGTGTATTGAAGTCACATGGGTCTTATGAGCCTAGGAGTCTCACTGCCTAACAATTTTAACACAATATGTATGAGGTCCTCCTTTATGTCTAACACAGGGTGTATCGGAGGTCCTCTTCCTTCAAATTTTGGGCAGTTCTTGCATTGTCCGCACAGGCTTTATGAATCTGAGTCATTCCTACATGAATTACACATGATTTGTGTGACCATGTCACACACACTACATGCCCAAAAGGTAATTAAATGTTAAAATTACTTTTACTGGTGACTCCTAATGGGTGTGGTTTTATTAACCACTCTACTATGTCATTTACTGTAGTCAAGGGAGACAGGGAAATACATTGAGAGATTGCCTGTCAATTAAGTGATGGAGGTGTTGTTTTTTTTTCCTCTTTTTAATTTTGCCTTACATAAAAGTCTTTATACAGGAAAGAATGCTTTCTAACTTTTTTTTCATATAAAATCAATTTTATCTTTGGTTTGGTATTTTTTTTATCAGTCCTTAGAAGTGGAGTCAGGAAATAAACCCTCCCAATATGACTCTAATCAAAAACTAGCCTTGCTCCAGCAGTGCCTTCTACACTGAATGCAGGCTACAGCAGTTTTACTGAATCAAGGACTGTATTTAACCCTCAAAAGGATGTATGTTTTTAGGCTGCAGCAGTATGCTTTTAGGCTACGTTCACACATAGCGCTTTTTTTGCGCAGGTGCTTTTAGCAGCCTTTTTTTACCGGCAAAAAAAAAAAAAAAGCTAAAAAAAAGCACGCTTTTTTATGGCCCGGGGGGAGAAGTGATGTCCAGAGAAGGGGAGGAAGAATCCTGGTTCCTCCTCCCCTCTGTGACATGTCTGCCAGCCCCGATTTGATTTTGCAGTGTAATAATATACACTGCGAAATCAAAATTAAATAAAGCTAGATGTATTAAAAATAATAAAGAATTAATACTTACCCTTTCCGACGCCGTTTCGCAGTCTCCAGTGCAGAGGCAAGGCCACGTATCGTCCTGCTAGGGCCTTGCATGATGTCTTGGGTGCTGATTGGCCACTTGCGGTCATTTGATATGTATCACATGACTGCAAGCGGCCAATCAGCGCCCAAGACGTCAGTAAGACGTCATGCAAGCTCATGACGATCGATACCTGGCCTTGCCTCTGCACCGGAGACCGCGAAACGGCGTCGGAAAGGGTAAGTATTAATTCTTTATTATTTTTAATACATTTGGCTTTATTTAATTTTGATTTTGCAGTGTATATTAATACACTGCGAAATCAAATAGGGCCGGCCACAGATGTCACAGAGGGGAGGAGGAACCAGGATTCTTCCTCCCCTCTGTGACATCAGATCCAGCAGCGCTGCCCTATGGGAAAAGCGCCGGTTCTGCTGTGTAAAGAATTGACATGGTCATTCTTTTTATGCAGGCGCTTTTTCCCATAAAAGCACAGCGTATTTTTACGCTCTGTCTGTACGGCAAAGTGAATTTCACTTTGTCAACAAACAAAAGGCACATTGCACATTTTTGAAAAGAGCGTGCAAAAATACGCAATGTGTGAACATAGCCTTAGAAAGACTGTATGGATAAAATCTAGCTGATATGCCTGACCTAATCTAAGCTCTCCCTCCTAGATCAACTCTTCCTGAACAAGCAGTGACTGGGTCTTATACAAAACCTAATGACGCCATGCAGCAGGTCAATCACACAATGACAGTAATGCTAGTAGCCAACATGGCTATGGGATTAAAGTATATGCCAAGCAATCCCTGCATGTTGATTTGTTGTGAAAAAGCCACAAAATATGTGGGGCGGGGACTTGAGCAGGCATTATGCTGCAACTAGTGTCCCTGAATCGAGTATCGAGCAGTGGTTGGCACGCTTGCTCATCACTAATTGTAACACATTTATGTCAAGCTGAAAGCATGCTTTAAATTTGTGAACTTGTCAAGACATAACATACAGCTACTACTTTATACGACACACCAAGGTTGGGAGAATGCATCTGTGAAAACTTCCCCCTGGGGCTGTCATGAAGTTTTAATGATTTGTTGATTGTTCCCTATGTCTTAAATGTTCACTGTACTTTTTGACATGATCTGATTTGATAGATAACATGTTCAACAGGTATTCTATAGAAATTCTAAAATGATCTGTCTTACTGCCAAAAAATAATCACTCAAAATTGTTGGCCACTAGATGTTCCGATTTAGTCTGAATTTCTTCCCACTGCTTGTTATCAAGTGATGCTTGAAGAGCATCCAGTAAGGGCAGGCAAGAAGTGTAATGGTGCCGTCACACAGCACGATCTGGCCAGCGATGTCGGAAGCGATGCGCGGGTGCCCGCTCGCTTCCGACATCGCTGGCCAGCTGTCACACAGCATCGCTGCGGCACCGCAGCGATGCGGGCGGTGACATCGCTCGCTGGGCTGAGCTCAGCCCAGCGAGCGATCCGCAGCAACGCTGCGGTATAGGCTGGATCGCCGCCGACATCGCTCTGGCGATCCAGCCTTATCGCAGGTCGCCGGTTGACAGGTTTACGGTTCCTCCCGTAAACCTGTCAACCTGCGACCAGCGATAAAACGCGGTCGCGCCGCTCGTTTACACAGCGCGACGTCGCTAGCGACATCGCTGATACGTCACTTTTTCGGCGATGTCGCTAGCGACGTCGCCAGGTGTGACAGCACCATAACACTGGCCATAGCATAGCAAGGTGTGAAGTGAAATGAAGGAAGTTAACATCTATTGTACTGACAAAGAGTAACCACCCACTTAAAAGTAGTGGATAGCAAGTTGCAGAGCAAGAGAATAGTATTGGACATATTAAGCCTTCTGGTGACGTAACCACTTCTCACAGCTGGTGGCTCCTGTGTGGCTGTCGGTGTAGTCTCACATGCTGTAGTGAGAGGATGCATTTTCAATCACTGCAGCATATGAGATGTAGCAGAGCCATGATCATCAAGGGACATCATATGTTGAATTACTTCGGACCCACATGTGTGTTTGGAGTTAATAAAGTGGAGAAAAAGAGGGTTTGTTTCAAATAAAGGATTTTTTCCATATTTGTGTTTATTTCTTTTGACTTACAGGTTAGTGATGGGGGGGTATCATAGAACCCTATCCATCACTAACCTAGAGGTTGATATGGCAGCTGTGGTTTTTGACAAATCACACCTATCATTAACCCCTTATATTACTCCACTTGACACCACATCAAGGCAATCGAGATGAGCTGGATAAGCGCCAGGTGTTGGCGCATCTAAAGAATGCGCCAAATTTATTTATTTTTACACTGATAGGATGGCAGCTTCTTTGCCATACACTAATGTATATGGCAACCAGTCACAGACACTGGCACAGATTGTGGGAGTGCAGTCTGACACAACCAATCACAGATGCTGTCACAGAGGGTGGGCCAGGAGATGCAGTGAATAAACATGAGGCTTAATAAGCGGATCCGGACGCAAATGTGACCACAGCGCGAGCCTGGTATGCATAATTCTCCTGCTTTAATTGCCATTTTGCTATCTTTTACAGCCCCCAAGCCCTTACTACCACCATTTAACAGCACTAACGTTCGGGCCCTTATAGACTTATATGGGATTCGGATCTATGTTCGAGTCAAGTCCAAGTTCTTTATTTATAGTTTTCAGCAATCAAACAAATTACGCAGATTTGTATAATCTGAACAATAAAATCAGAAATTAAGACAAAAAATAGGATAATAAAAGAAAGAGAACAGAGGGAAAAGGAAGGGACTGGGAGGGTAGAGGGAGGGGTTGTAGGGGATGGTGTAAAGCAGAACTCTTCCATGCAACACTAAGAATCTACCGGTCCCAATAATCATCCGTCTCATGGTATTTCTTATATGTCTCTGACTGTTGGATTTTCATCCACCTAAACCAAGTATCTCGAAAGCTCGTATAAGAGTCATGCAATTGTGAAGTTAAATCCTCCATATACATAAGGTCGTTTACCTTTGCTATCCACAACAAGATTGATGGACATGTCGCCTTCCTCCAGAGGAGCGGAATGCACGCCCTAGCCACCATCACCAACAAGGAGTGTTTATATCTCTTAATAGGCATCTCGCAGTGATGAAGAAGGAACAGTGCCGGACCCAGTTCTCCCCTAAAATTCGTGACCATACAAATTATGTCACATACCTTGGACCAAAATGGACCAAGGATCCTGCATTCCCAGAAAATATGCAGAAAAGTACCTTCCGCCTCGCCACACCTCCAAGACACCGAGTTAGTAGAAAGGAACATTTTGTGTAGACGTGAAGGGACCCTATACTATCAAGTGAGTATTTTGTAATTTGCCTCCTGGAATCGCGAACTAATCGAAGCAACATGTGCCAGGGTGAAGATCCTGGTTCTCTGTTCTGGGCTGAGCTCCAAATCAGGTCCGCTTCTCTTTTTAACATGAATCTAGGCGTCATCAAGTCTGGAAGTGAGGTCAGTAGAGCATATGCTTTAGAAAGAGCATGTCTACATGAACCCGCGCCCTGACAGTTTCAAAAACTGTTTTAGACCTATGAAACTCTGCTTTAGGTGGGAGGCTATGAAAGAAACGGTTCAGTTGTAGAGATCTCCAAAATCCCAATGGGCCGGGGGTCGAAATGGAGCTCAGTATCGCCAGAGACGGCCAGGTTTCTTCCTTCCCCCAACTCTTCACTCTGTCAATACCCGAATTGATCCATTGTCTAAAAATTGGACCAGCAATACTCGGGTAAACTCCGGGTGACACAATATGTTTTTAAAGACGTCCAGATCTGCCTATCCTGAACATATGTGGGTTCGTCTATCTCTATTCATAATCCAAAATAATGGCAGCATGAATCAGAGCTTGGCTGCACAATTACAGCCAGCTATGTTTTTCTGTGAAAGCTTGACGTTTCAGAGAAAACATAATTTAAAGAGCTGGCTGGAGACCAAAGGAAGAGGCAAAATTAGCCCACCAACTCCCAGCCAGTTTCTCCACACCACACTCCCGATTGGTTAACAGGTGTCTACTTAAGGAAAAACAAGACAAAGCCTGTTAATCTTCTAGAATGGTGGGGGAAGAACCAGACTAGTCAGGTCTTTCCTATGGAGCCTTGCCGGCTATGCAAAATATGTTACGGTGTTTCAGAGAAAAATATGCCGGGCTGCAATCATACAGTCAAGTTCTGATTCATACTACCTGTAAATCGACTTGGAGGTTCCCTATAACTTGACTCATGGTCGGCTTTCATTGTAATCATATTCCAGTGTCATTACAAAAGAAGAACCTGAATATTGTTTTCTGTATTATTTTATCTGCAATTAGAAGGTGTTTTGAAACCTTAGGGAAAATGTACCTTAATTCATTTCTGATGTTTGCTACATTTACCAGGAGGTAAATCCTTTATTCTTGGAGGCATTGTTTGAACTGACCATAGTGAATAATTTATTCTTGGAAACAATTTAAAGTATCTCTAGTCTACTAATAACCACGTGTCGGAATGAAAGCCGCAACGACGAGAATGGAACTCCAACCTAGTGTTTTATGTCACATGTGCTCCTTTGTTTCTCCTCCTGTCAACAACCAATATATATTCCCAATATGAGGACGCACATGTTCAGCAAGAATCTGAATAAGCGATGATGGAATTTCCCAATGATCAAAAATATATTCTTAAATAATAAGAAATACATGTGGTATACCACTTGGAAAGACAAGTGTTATAGACAGAAAATAATTGTTGGTACACTTCTCTTCAAGTAAGAAAAACCCAAAATGGTCACTGAAATAACTTGAAACTGACAAAAGTACGGTGATTCTCAATATAAATTTACTGAATATCAGACATTGCTTTGGATTTGTGGTTTAACATAAACAAAAAACAACAAAAAAACAATGAAGTTGGCCTAGACAAAAATGATGGTACCCTTAACTTAATATTTTGTTGCCCAACCTTTTCAGTCAATTACAGCGAAGAAACAATTTCTGTAACTTTCAATGAGACTTTTGCACCTGTTCACAGGTATTTTGGCCCACTCCTTGTGAGCAAACTGCTCCAGCTATCTCAGGTGTGAAAGGTGCCTTTCCAGACGGCACATTTCAGCTTCTGTCACAGATGTTCAATAGATTCAGATTATGGCTCACTGAAGCCACTTCAGAATAGTCAAAAGCTGTGTTCTCAGCCTGTCTTGAATGTTTTTACCTTTGCTTTTGCGTTATTGTCCTATTGGAGGACCCATGGAGTGTGCCTTAGAAGATGCTTTTTGATACTGGGCAGCACATTTCTCAACGGAATACATGGATAGTCTAGAGATTTCACTGTACCCTGCACAGATTCAAGACACCCTTTACCAGATGCAGCCAAGCAGTTCCAAACCAACCTTCCTCCATATTTCACAGTAGATCAATGTTTTTACTTGATCAGCATACAAGGTTTTAGCTCACCACTAATGGAGTCCCTGAGCTGTCAATTAGG
The DNA here is from genome assembly GCA_033576535.1 of Allobates femoralis. NCBI lineage: Eukaryota > Metazoa > Chordata > Amphibia > Anura > Aromobatidae > Allobates > Allobates femoralis. The sequence continues at coordinate 685,746,837 of JARQOC010000003.1, read as the reverse complement.
TGGACGTAAGATATGAAGGAAGGCAGGGATCCACACGTGAAAAAACAATATTCCAGCATCACGTTCTAAATTGAAATAAATAAAAGCATTATTTCCATGTTTAAACGCAGCTGATAAAACATTGAATGTCTTACATGTTTCAAGCTACAGGGAGTCTTAATCCACAGAAGCCCCTGTGGCTTAAACGCGTAAGATGTTCCTATGGTTTTATCATGCTGCTGTTGTAAATGGAGAAATGAAGACTTGCTTTTAATATTTGAATTGGATGTGATGCTGGAAATTGTTTTTTTCAATGTTCTTAACTTTGTACACTTCATGTTTGCATCTGTGACATAGAGCTGATATGACTTGCCAAAAGGTCCAGGTTATCTCATCTGTCTAAAGGACATCTCCCAGAAGCTTGTGACTGACAATATGTATTTTTGCAATCCAGTATATCTTTTTCATATTTGCTTTCAACAGGTTTCCTCGGTATCTTCATGAAAAGAACTTTGGCCAAGACAGCGAACAGATAGTCGCTCTGACACAAAGTACCTGACTTTGGAGTTACCGCTAATTCTCTGGAATGTGTTCTGGGCTCTTACCATTTGTATTGGACCTTTCACATCAGCATTTTATAATTCCACAGATTTTGACGCATGTGCCGCAACGGTCAAAACTTGTGGCAAAATGCGGCAGGCCCATCATTCTCATGGGACTTGCGGTCAGTGCGCTAAAAAAACAACAGCATGAATTTGATCACTCCTCTGAACAGCACGTGAAACCATTTTGTCTGATTAGGCTGCACCACAAGTCTCAGTCACCAGAGAATGTGCGATACTGGCCAAGATGTCTCCTCAATCACCAGCACTGCACTCACTAGAGAATATGGCAGCTTCTGACAACAGAAGCGGATGTCACTGATGTCCAGGTAGAGATGTAACAAACAGGGAACACATTTGTCTCTTTCTTTAAACTCCTCCTTACTGCGATTTAAAATTAAAAAGCAACAGGGGGTTTGGGACACTATCTTTATCCACTATCCTTTTCAGAATTCCAGCAATCAGACATTTATCAACAAGCCTTAAATGTGCATAATGCCTTTAAATGCATACAGTATATCACAAAAGTGAGCACACCCCTCACATTTTTGTAAGTATTTTATTATACCTTTTTATGGGACAACACTGAAGATATGACACATTGATACAATATAAAGAAGTCAGTGTACAGCTTGTATAACAGTGTAAATTTGATGAGCCCTCTAAATAACTCACACAACCAATAATGTCTTAACCACTGACAACAGAAGTAAGAACACCCCTAAGTGAAAATGGCCAAATTGTGACCAAATTACCTATATTTTGTGTGGTCACCATTATTTTCAAGCCCTGCCTTAAAGGGAACCTGTCAGGTCGCTCTACCTCTCTCTCCTATCACTACCTGTCCCTGTTCCGCCCACTGGTGGTGCAAGGACAGGTGTAAATAGGCTGAGAGCTGATTTTTAGGGGTTAGGTTCCCTTTAAATAAATAAAATATTTACAAAAATATACTTTATATCACATAGGAGACGCAGACTGATGTACATACACTTCATAAGAAATACTGTGACTGCTGCATAAACAACATAGTATACCTTGGCACTGGTGTATATACTTCACATAGCAGACACTGGAATTGATGTACACAGCACATGGGAGACGCTGGGACTGCTGTATATACCACATAGCATACCTCGGGACTGGTGTATATACATCAGATAGCAGACACTAGGATAGGTGTATACACATCACATAGGAGACACTGGGACTGATGTACACATCACAAAGGAGATACAGGGACTGGTATATACACACCACATAGTAGACACTGGGGCTCATGTGTATACATCACATAGGAGACATTGCACTGCTGTATATACCACATAGTATACCTGGGGACTGGTGTTTATACATCACTTAGCAGACACTAGGAAAGGTGTATATACATCACATAGGAGACACTGAGACTGGTGTATACATCACAAAGGAGACACAGGGACTGGTATATATACATCACATAAGAAACCCTGTGACTGGTATATACATCATATAGGAGACACAAGGAATGGTATATATACACTGCATAGTAGACACTAGGGCTAGTATATATACATCACATTGGAGATATTGGGACTGCTGTATATACAACATAGTATACCCTGGGACTGGTGTAAATTCGTGAAAACGTGATGTTACACCAGAGCTAGCTTATATATTTGTGTTGTTGCAGTAACTCCAAGGTGTTACACCTTTAGGGCGTTTTGGATATTAATTAAAGGTATTGAGTTACGCGCTAAACTTTGTATTATGGCTCCCAATAAACACACACAGGCCCTGTTTAGTTAACCCTCCTTAGGAGGAGTTAACTAAACAGTGCATACGTGGGTTAACTAAACAGTGCCTACGTGGTTTATTGGGAGCCATAATACAAAGTGTAGCGCGTAACTCACTACCTTTAATTAATATTGGTGTAAATTCATCACATAGGAGACACTAGGTTAGGTGGATATATATCACATAGGAGAAACTAGGACAGGTGAATATACATCATATATAAGGCACTGGAACTGGTGTATATATATCACATAAGTGACACTAGGACTGCTGTATATTGTGACTTCTTTCAACCTTAAAACTATGAAACTCTATTTTTCACATGAATATTTTCTTACGGCAGATACATTTCAAGTAAGTGTATTTTCTTACCTCATCTCCTCTTAACATTTCAGAGCCATCAGTGTCTCGTGCCTGGCTAGATTTTTGAGTTATTTCTCTCTCCAAATTGGCAATTTCTTCCTTTGCTTCCTGTAATTCTTCAGCTTTTGTCTCTTTCTTTCGTGAGATGATCGCTGCCTGAGAGAATAGTCCAAATCGAGTACATTGATTCAATACAAAATGAATTGTGTCTTCAATATACCTGACATAAATACCTTTCAAAATGCTACAAAGTTTTGTTCGGGTGCGTTCCCATACACTAAACATTTATAAAGACCTTTTAATAATGTAAGGGGCAAGTTGAATCAGACACACCTGTTGTCGAAAAAGAGTTAGCTTGTCATCCACTGGATCATTTCTCATTCTCTTTTCAATCAGATGGTTAATTTCAGCATTAACTTCTTGTATCTAAAATAAGTTAATATGTATTAAGCCATTTTATTCTAGCATTCTAAACAAAAAAATAAAAACTAAAAAAAAAATTGAAAATTATTGACTTTTTGAATTATTTAAAGGGAACCTATCAGGTAGTTTATGCCCCCCAGCTATCCGTGTTTGTACCTGCAGCTTCATAGTACTATTCAAATCATCTCTGTCTAAGCTAATAGTGTAATGTAAAAGGTGAAAAAAACATTTATATGTAGCATCCCAGAGGCCGGTTGCCACAATGGCATTGCCTCCCTCGAGGGGTGATGACATGCTTGGAAGCAAGGAGGGGTATCCACACCAGGTGAGCCCATAGCATGCAACACTTTTCCTGACTCCAGACCAGAAGGGGGAGCTCTGAAACCCAAGTTCAGGGGAGCTCCCCTATAAATTCTGGCCTGGAAGCGGGTAAGTTAGTTCAGTTCCTAGAAGGTCTGGGAAGACGACCTGTGGACTGGAGCGATGCTGAGTTCGTCCCAAGTAGAGTCAAAAGTAAAGGAACAGCAAGCGTGAGGGACCCGTAGGCGAGAGTTGAGGAAGGAGAGAAGCAGGCTTGGGAAGTGGAGCCAGCTATCGGGCTCACCCCAGAGTGCCAGAAGCGGACAGCGAAGTCCGAGATTGTGAGGGTATTTCAGGCCCAGCAGCCAAAAGGGCATTTCAAGTCTCCTGGCCACAAAAAAGAACAGGAGGCAAGGCAGCATCTGAGAGCTCAGGGACAGTAACCAGAGGAGTGGTACCCGGGAAGGGTTCGAGCTGCCTGCCATATGGGTGAGAGACTTACAAGCAGGAGGAGAGAGTCGCAGCTTAGCTACAGGCAGCCAGGACCAGCAAGGAGTAGCGCAACAGGGAGGCCTCAGAACTCACCGGGTGAGGAGAACCCCAACTAGCTTCAAGGCCACCGGTTTCCCAATATCTCTTGCGGACGGTACCCTGGACTAAACCTGCTACCACCTGTAAAGGTAACGGAAACTATGAACTGTGTGTCTGTCGGTTATTCTGCGCCCTCAGGTCTGCACCCCAATGGCCTACCACTGCCATAGAGTTTACCGCTTACCCTGGGGAAGCGCTCCACCTGTGGGGAGCGATGTCACCATAGCTGCAACCCCACAATCCCCAGAGGCGCCGCACAGCAGCATTGGCCATCAGTAGCCGAATACCAAGGGGAACACCACGACAATTATCCCTAAAACCCAATTCCCCAAACTTTTATTGACACCGCCAGGGTCACGGAGCCGGGTCTCGACCTCGTAAATCCCCAGAACTGATGTCCCAGGTCCAAGTACCCCACGGCCCTGGGGGGAGCGTCATATACACTTACATTTTCTTATGTAAATAAGGCAGTAACTACACCTTGGACAATGTAGTTTTTCTGGCAAGTTAATAGTTAACTCACTATTAACCTCTCTGTCTAAAGGACCTGTGTGATGTAACGATCATGTGACCACAGTGGCCAGAGCTAAGGAAGCCAAATCATTAAGTGCTATGAAGACTTAGCTCCGCCTACTTTAGTCACATGGTTGTGACCTCACACAGGTCTCGCAACATGTTCTAACATTCGGCTGAAATGTTAATTAACATTAACCAGCCAGATAGACTACATCCTCCAAAGTATAATCTGACTGCCTCTTTTACATAAGAAAATGTAAGTGGATAAATGCTTTTTTTCACCTTTAACATTACACTATGAGCTCAGACAGGGATGATTAGACTAGTACCTATGAAGCTACAGGTGCACACAGTGATAGCTGGGGGGCATTAACAAGCTGACAGGTTCCCTTTAAAGACGTTGGATCATACATACTTGAAAATCTAAATGGTGGAAGAGGATTAGAAAACATTAAAATAATGAAGCTTTCAGACAATCACTGTGTCCTTGAATCAAGTATGAACACAAATATTTTACAGTACAGTCCAATTACCCCTTCATGACCTAATGATTTTTCATTTTTGCTCTTTTAGTTTACGTCCCCCCTTCCTTTAAGAGTGATACTTTTTTATACTTTTCATATGATGTAGTTGTACGATGATGACTTGTTATATACGGGAAAGGAGGTAATTTTTAAAGTGGTTGTTCGCTACTTGGACAACCCCTTCTCATTACATATGTGCACCCACAGAAAAATAAAAAAAAACCTATACTCACCTCCAGTGCTGGCGCGTTTCCAGCAAAGCCAGAACTTGCATTCCCAGGGCCCACGTGACATTCTCATGACAAGCGAGCCCCATGACCAATCAATGACAGTTTCCTTCTCCCCTTTCTTTCCCCCAAAGTTTACGAATAGTTATCATTTTAGTTGCTTTTCATTTATTTATTACTAATTTATTTTACACATCGTACCCCTGTAAGGTCATTAAAAATGAATATTTAAATGATGAAGTGCCCCAAAAGGTCTTTAATATGATTTACCCTTTAAATGGGACTTGCACATTACCCCAATTGCAGGAGAAATTCAACCTCTTGGCTGTGCCAAACTAGGAAATGACTAGAACTCCCCCCTTCCCCGAATCACTACAATAAATCCTATGAGATGGCACGCAAGTCACTGCAGGATCCAGAACACCTTCGTGGCAGCTTTTGACCCATTAATTAACCCATTCAATTCTCTCAACCTAGAGTGATAATATATTACCATGGTGGACTTCTACAAAAATGTTTTGATAGACTCACAAGTGATTGATTTATTTGCGTGGAATTAGGATATGTGGCTGAAATTGTTTTTTTACAGTGGGTGTAGTTCCACCAATAAAGTATTTACAATGCAAATGGCCATATATATTACTGGAGAAGTGTTACAATTTATTTATGAATTAACACTATTTATTTTGAGTGTATTACTGATAAATCTATCCAATTTTTACATATATTTACACAATCCACATTTCTTTCAGCTGCATTTAAATGAACCTTTAAACCTTAGCCAAGACTGATATTGATTATCTATAAAAAAAGACCATAATTTCCTATATTTGTAGCTAGACATCTAATGCCTTTCAATAGTATTTTAGAGAATTATATTCAGATGAAGAAAAGGAATGTATCCATGCAAGAATAATCCATAAGATGTACTATATGGAGTGGAAAGGATAGCAGGCCAAAAAGACGAATTACTATTTTGTCTACATAGATAATTTTGGATTAATAATATACTGTATTTTTCACTTTATAAAACACACCGGATTAGAAGATGCACCCCAAATTTGGTGAAGGAAAAGAGAAAAAAATGTTAAATAGGGTCCATCTTATAATGCCAGGATCGGTCTTACAAATCATCTATAGCCCCCCTGTGTTGCCACATAGCCCCCTTGTGCTGCCACAAAACCCCCTGTGCTGCCACACAGCCCACCCTGTGCTGTCACATAGCCCCTTGTGCAGCCACATAGCCCCCTTGTGCAGCCACATAGCCCCCTTGTGCAGCCACATAGCCTCCTACCCATCCTGGATATGCCTTCCCCCCCTACCGGCGCGCATAGTAAAATAACAAATGCTTTTACTCACCCCGTGTCGCTAGCTCTGTGCTCCCAGCTCAGCATTATCTCTTCCTGTTTTTGTGTGCCCGGCATCGGATCATGTGACCAGTGCGCACAGTGATGACAGCACCCTGGTCACATGATTCAATGCCGGGCACAGCCACAGGAAGAGATAACGCTGAGCTGGAGCACGGAGCAAGTGACGGAGGGTGAGTAAAAGTGTTTGTTATTTTACTGTGCGTGCTGGCAGGGGGGCATATAGAGTGATGGGTTGGGGGCATATCTGGGATGGGGGGGGGGGGGAGTGCAGGCACATGTAATATGAGGTGATGGACTGCAGGTGCAGTGTATATTACATGAGGCTACTGAGAGTGAGCACATGACCTCCCGCTGTCACTGCAGCCTACTCCAGCCCCCGGACACCGCTCCAAAGGCTTCCCCCACAGTACAGAAACAGATACAAAATATAACACGCACCCCCCACTTTCACCCAAAATTTTGGGGAACAAAAGTGAGCCTTATAATCCGAAAAATACAGTGCATGATTTGTGATGGGTAACATGTTGGGCTCTATGCAGAGTGGACAATTTGTAGCCTTGTCTCAAGAAATCCATGTCTGTAGAAAAAGCATGAGATGCTCTAGTGAATTCGCCAATAGGTCAGTTTTTTTTGACACATGTATAGAATGACAACTGCCTCCGTTGTAATACAGAATTGCCGCTGGTTGGTTTTCTATATAGGGATATATTTTCATACTATAGCCTTTCAGGACAATGTCCAAAAAGGGGCAGTACTAGTATGACTGTCCACTTTGAAATTTAATTAGTATTATTACTATTAAGATGATCCTCGAATGCTTCCTTCTTGTCAGTAAGGGAGATTCTAGACTGATCCTACCAAATAAGTAAAGGTCACCTATGTACCTCCCGTACCATTTGATGGATGGTAGAAAAAAGTTAATATACGTATGGAAATTAAATGGAATAAAAATCAGGGCTAGGTATATAATTAGAAGCAACAGGAGATATAACTTCTTACTATTAAGAAACATTTTTTCAGTGACGACTCCAAGAATATTTCCACATCTTCTGTGAGTAAATCCCCTTTTTGTGATAGACTTATCCCCCTCTTCATCAAACTTTCTGATCAGATAGCTATTATTACTTTACTTAATTTAGGAAGAGAGTAAGAGAGTTTTAAAATTTCTCTATTGTACCTATTATGGATACATTGAAAAGTATTATGAAAAAAGAAGTTAAATCTCTCCAAAATTTCCAACCTAAAAAAGTGTCCCATAACTTAACTTGGGCAGAAATATCAGCTTTAAAAGGATTGTCCACTATTTGGACAACCCCTTCTTATTGTGATGTTCCCGGGGGGCCGCGTGTCGTTATTATAACACGCAAGCCCAGAGACTCTTCAACGCCAGCTTCCATTTCCCGGCCTTCAGACTCAGCAGCAATTAACAAGAAGTGAGTGGCATCACTGATTGGTCCTTGGGTTCGCATATCATAACAAGTCAACAATAACTCAAGAAACCTGATCTTTTCTTTTTTCTATTTAGTATTGCCCAATCACATTGGTGGGCTATCCAGGAGCTCCTGGAAACTATAAGCGGTAGTGAAGACATCTCTTTGGTGAGTTTTATTTTTTATCGCATCTCTGGAACTGTGCCAGCATCAGAAGTGAGTACAGGTTTTTTTATTTTAAAATTCCGCAGAAATAAAATCGATCAATTTCAGGTCTAGCAAAACAATTTTTAGAAGTCCACCATGGTAATATATCTTCTTTTCATCTTAAAGGAAATTAATGGATTAATAAACCCAGAAGAAGAAGTGACTGGCTGAAAGTTGATTTTACCAGGGAGGTAGTTCTATATCCTGCAATTAAATGTGTGGCGCCCCATGTGTCTTTACCATTGTAGTGATTTCATGTATTTTTCTAGTTTGTCATACTATTTTGGTTTATTTATTGCTTTGTATATGTAATGATGGACAGGGTGGGCCATTTTTATGGATATACCTAAATAAAACCTCAATGCCACTGGATATCTAAATCATGTAGCAATTTGAGATATCCAGTGGTATTGAGGTTTCCATTGATGAAGAATGTCCCCACTATCTTTGTATCTCATATATCTCACCTTACAATCAATTTTTGTGTTCCAGCAGTCTTGGAGGGATCTTTCCACTGTCGGTTAGTGTCAGACCAATAGCGGTGGTTTTGTTTGTTAACTTCACCATTCACAAAAACATCTGCCTCATCACTCATCTGAAGGCAATTGTCTATGCTGTGAAGAAACGAGATGTGCAGCATCTGAAACAACGGATACTGGAAGCCTGTGCTAGCATTTCTTCTGTGGTGCTGCTATCAGTGTGTCAAGAGTGGGAGAAGAGGGTTGCATTGACAATCCAACACAATGGGCAGCACTTTGAACACATCTTATAAGTGGTCATAAACTTATAAATAACTCATGAAAGAATAAAGTTACGTTAAAACCAAGCACACCATTGTTTTTCTTATGAAATTCTCAATGGGTTTGATGTGTCACATGACCCTCTTCCCATTGAAAAAAATAAAGTTGGATCCAAAATGGGTGACTTCAAAATGTCCGCCATGGTCACCCCCCATCTGGAAAAGTTTTTCTCCTTCCATATACTAATGTGTCACAAACAGGAAGTTGATATCACCAACCATTCCCATTTTATTTAGGTGCATCCATATAAATAGCAAGGAGTTTGTATGTTCTCCCCGTGTTTGCGTGGATTTCCTCTGGGCACTCCGGTTTCCTCCCACATTGCAAAGACATTGCAACGATAACGATTGAGCTGATAGAGGCAACGCAACGGTGGATGAGGTGACATTGCTTAAAGTTCCCAACCTAGGATGAAGGTTGTGTTTGCTGACAGCATACAGTAGAAGGTCTCCAGAGAATTGGTGAAATGTTTCCAGTTTTTCTACTTTATAAATATGGCTACAAATATTAGAGAACACCTGGGATGTTGCTGACTTGACAATTGTATTCAGCACCAAGAGTGTTTGAGCACAAAACAGTGCATCGATTATTACCACTGAGAAACAAGTACAATTCAATCCGAAGCATATGTCTATAGGTCTTTTCTCACCTTTATTTTTGTGTGCATTGATCTTAGTCTGTGTCTGCCCCCATTGTCCCTTATGAGCTTAGTGGTCACATGGAATCAGAGGCTGGACACCTTGAATTGGCCTTGTTTTAAGCCAGTATTGTTCATGTGTTGATTTTAGTCCATCATAATTAAAGGTTATGTTTTAAAAAATATTTTGTGGTCAGTCCACCTATTTTTCTGCTGTTACTCTATTTTATTCAGCAAAAGAATAAATTTTATATTATTGTCCGATCAGTCAATGCATTAATAATTAAAGCTAATAGCAATATTCATAGATAGTAAATAAAGCAGAGGTAAAGGAAGAGTGGGAGTTGAGCAGTGTTAGAAAGTGATATGTGATCTAATTAGGATGATGCTGTGCTAATATTTGGTGTGTGCTTAAAATGTTTTTCATCTGATAAAAGCTGGAAAAAGGAAGAAAACATGACTGCATGATGAGAACGGTTATGTGCTGGTCTCTTATTTCCGTTTAGCTGTTTGAGTCACTAGATAAAATGCTGTGAAAAACAGCGTATGGGTATATGGCATGCTTTCAGATATACAGGGAACCTTTCTGGTTGTTTATTACTGTGCAACTGTGTACTGTGGAACAAGATATTTGGCAATTAAAGACTTTCTGTAGACACAGATGCTGTATAACACATAACACTAGTAAGAATTCTGTGCACATATACCTTGGCTTCAAGCTCTGTTAGATCAGACTGGTCAATTACTTGCTCATTCATTACTCTCTGCATGAAGCTCAGGGTAAGTCTCTTGTTCTCCAGTTCTTTTGGAAGCTTTTCAGAAACCATATATGAATTAAATTTAATTTCTTCTTCAACTCTTTTCATAAGACCTAAAAGAACAAAAAATACACTACACCAATGAATACATTTGAAACGATTCTGCAAAGAACATTTTGTGTTCGGGTATATAGGCTGGACTTGGAAGCTGATGTTAGGCTGGGTTCACACCACGATTTGTTCCTGTCCGTGGGGACCCTGTTTTTTGCGGAACCACACAGACAGGAACGGATTTTTAACTCCGGACGCCATTTCTGTGTCCGGACCTGGGATTTTGAGGGATCCGGACACAGAAAGAGCTGGGAGGAGCCGAGCCTGCAAAGCACAGGCAAGTGGTGTCTGGGCTGTTACCTTCGCTTTCACAATGTATCTACATACATTGCAAAAGCGAAATTATAGAAAGTAGTGGTTAAAAATAAAAAAAAATGCTCACCTCTCCGCCAAGTGTCCCGCGATGCGAGGCGTCCACGTCCGATGGCTGCAGAACCTTAATCAGCTGATCGGCCGCAGCAGATCAACTGATGTGTCACATGACAGCATCAGCTGAGCGGTTTAAAACGCCCAGCTGCCAATTGGTTTTGGAGGGCGATTTAAACTGCTCAGCTGATGCTGTCATGTGACACATCAGCTGATCGGGTTGCCGCCTCGCCCGGTCAGCTGATTCAGGTCCTGCAGCCATCTGAGATGGACGCCCAACATCGTGGGACGCTCGGCAGAGAGGTGAGCATTTTTTTTTAACACGTTGCTTTCTTTAATTTCACTTTAGCAGTGTATGTAGATACATGTAGAAATGATACTGTTTTTTTCCCAGATCCGGAGCAGTTAGACTTCCATATTAGGAAAAAACAGGACAGAAACTAATCTGAGACTGAATTGGCAGAACAGGATGGCCATTTCTGACCAATCCGGCACCATAGGGATATATGGGAGGCAAAAGAGGTTCCTGTTCGGTCCTTTTCTAAATGGACAGAACAGAATCCCAAAAAACATGGTGTGAAGCCAGCCTTACTTGCACGAGTCTCGGACTATTCACCTGGCACAACCCCTGCCTTTTTGAACGGGATACTGTCAGTGGTATGTTTTTCTATGTAGCGCTATTGCTCCTGTCCAGAGAGGGGTAGGCTATCCCAGGTGAATGATCCGAGAGTAGTGCGAGTAACTCGTATGTCCCTCGGACACTGTGTTTCCAGCCCATTATACAGCCTGCATTTACTTCTAACAGCAGAAATTGGAGTTAGCGCCAATTGCTGCAGTTTAATCTCTAAGACATTATAAATTATTTAGGGGACACTGGAGCTGGCCTGTATTTATGCACTAGGGGTCTTCTCTCCTTCCTGTGCACCAGTTGCTGCTGTTTCTCCCAGAGGTGACCTTTACTTACACCTCTATGTAAATTAATCTTAATTCTATATCTTTATTTAATGTGAACTTAGCGCTACTGTTTTATACCGATAAAATTAATGTACAACTAGGTCACTTTACTCACTGCAAACAATTTATTGGTTTCACACTATCACACTTTAAAACTCATCAATAAATATTAACCCCTTCCAGACCCTTGGCCCACCCCCTGGGCCATGGAATGATCAGGCTCCTGCAGGTCGAGTGAGGGTGTCACTGACCTGTCACTCGGCCTGCAGGTACATGGGGAGTTGTACAACACCCCAGGGGGGGTCGATTTGCCCCCACCCCCACCCCCCCGGCTACAGGCGCGGTGATTGGCACTCAAAAGTGAAAGTGAAAATCACCGTGCCTGTAATGCTTCCCTGTCTGCCGCTGCTATCCCTACCCTCCAATCTTCTCCCCTGTCATCCTCTAACTGTCCCCTGACCCTCACCTCTCTTTCCTGCCCCCTCTTCATCTTTCTTACCCCCCGCTTCCTTTTCCTGCCACCTGCTTCCTGTCCCTGCCGCCCGCTTCCTCTTCCTGCCGCCCGCCTCCTCCTGCCTGCCCCCGCTTCCTCCTGCCTGCCCCCGCTTCCTCCTAAATGCCCCCTACTTCTCTTGTCACCCCCCCTCTTCCCCCTTCCTGCCCCCCCGATCACCGGAGCGGCGATCGCCTCTTCCACTCACCCCTCCGGCGGCCGCTTTGTCTCCACTGCGTCCCGCTCCTCCTCCTCCTCTTCACCGCCTCCGGATCTGACAGCTCTGTGCTGGAGCTGCCAGATCACTTTCTACAGCTAGATCCTGAGGATCTAGCTGCAGGAAGTGATCTGACAGCTCCAGCACAGTGATCCACAGTGACCATTATGTGATCACTGTGGATCACTGTGCTGGATCTGTCAGATCACTTTCTACAGCTGGATCCTGAGGATCTAGCTGCAGGAAGTGATCTGACAGCTCCAGCACAGTGATCCACAGTGACCATTATGTGATCACTGTGGATCACTGTGCTGGATCTGTCAGATCACTTTCTACAGCTGGATCCTGAGGATCTAGCTGCAGGAAATGATCTGACAGCTCCAGCACAGTGATCCACAGTGACCATTATGTGATCACTGTGCTGGAGCGGTCAGATCACTTTCTGCAGCTGGATCCTGGGGATCGAGCTGCAGAAAGCAATCTGACAGCCCGGGCGCACTGATGCACATAGTGGGTCTCTGCGCCCGGGCTCTTTGATCGCTGCTCTACAGCCCGATCTCCCTGCATGGGCATCGAGCTGCAGAAAGCGATCTGACAGCCCGGACGCAGTGATGCACATAGTGGGTCAATGCGCCTGTGCTGCCAGATCGCTTTCCGCAGCTCGATCCCCATGCATGGGGATCGAGCTGCGGAAAGCGATCTGGCAGCCCAGGCGCAGTGATGCACATAGTGGGTCACTGCGCTCGGGGTGCCAGATCACTTTCTGCAGCTCGATCACCATGCTGGCGGATTGGGCTCCAGAGTAGCGATCTGAAAGCAAAGGCGATCGAGCGGCGTGGGACCTTCGTTGTGGACTACGTCAGAGACAATCGAACGTCGTGGGACCTTCATTATGGACTACGTCGGAGCGATCGGGCGTCGTGGGACCTTCGTTGTGGACTATGTCGGATCTTTTTATAATAAAGATGGAGTCTGAATTGTGTCTGGTTTTTTTTTAAATAAAAAGATTTTTCTCTGTGTGTATTTATTGACTATTTACCGTACTAGAGATTCCTAATGGCGGGTCTAACATTGGCCCTATATTATAAATCTCGGGCTTAGTGCCAGCTGCCAATAAAAAGCTGTCATTAACCCCTTTATTACCCAGTTAGCCACTGGCACCAGGGCAACTGGAAGAGCGTTGGTACAGCGCCAGAAAATGGTGCTTCAATGAATGCGCCATTTTCTGGGGTGGCTGCGGGCTGCAATTCGCACCAGGGGGGCCCAGAACTCTTGGGCCTCTCTATGCTGAGGATTCCATCCCCCAGCTGCCTAGTTGTACCTGGCTGGACCAAAAATATGGCGGAGCCCCACGTAATTTCTTTTCTAGAATTAGTTCTAGAAATTAAAAAAAAAAAAGGGCTTTGCTGTATTTTTGGTTCCAGCCAGGTATGACGAGGCAGCTGGGGGCTGGTGGCAGTCCGTAGCTGCCAAGTTGTACCTGGCTGGACCAAAAATATGGCAGAGCCCCATGTCATTTTTTTTTTTTTTAAATTCTACAAATAAAATGACATGTAGCTTTGCCGTATTTTTGGTTGCCAGCCAGGTACAACTTGGCAGCTAGGGGGCTGGAATCCTCAACATGGAGAGACCCAAATGTATTGGGTCCCCTATGCTGCGAATTGTAACTACTAGACTAGTATGTTTTTTCACAAAAAGTTTCTTTATTCATTTATACGTCTCAATTTGTGAAGCACCTGGGGGTTCAAAGTGCTAACTATACATCTAGATATGTTCCCTGGGGGGTCTAGTTTCCAAAATGGGGTCACTTGTGGGGGAGCTCAAATGTTTAGGCACACAGGGGCTCTCCATACGCGACCTGGTGTCCGCTAACAATTCCAATTGTTGGCAAACACCAGGTTGTGTATGGAGAGCCCCTGTGTGCCTAAACATTAGAACTCCCCCACAAGTGACCCCATTTTGGAAACTAGACCCCCCAAGGAACCTATCTAGATGCATAGTGAGCACTTTGAATCCCTAGGTGCTTCACAAACTGATCCGTAATAAGGTAAAAAATACTTTTTTTCACACAAATTTTCTTTTTTAATTTGTACGGATCAATTTGTGACGCACCTGGGGGTTCAAAGGGCTCACTATGCATCTAAATATGTTCCCTGGGGGGTCTAGTTTCCAAAATGGGGTCACTTGTGGGGGAGCCCCAATGTTTAGGCACACAGGAGCTCTCCAAATGCGATATGGTGTCTGCTAACAATTTGAGCTGATTTTCCATTCAAATTGTTAGCGGACACCATGTCGCGTTTGGTGAGCCCCTGTGTGCATAAACTTTGGAGCTCCCCCACAAGTGACCCCATTTTGGAAACTAGATCCCCCAAGGAACCTATCTAGATGCATAGTGAGCACTTTGAATCCCCAGGTGCTTCACAAACTGATCCGTAATAAGGTAAAAATACTTTTTTTTCACACAAATTTTCTTTTTTAATTTGTACGGATGAATTTGTGAAGCACCTGGGGGTTCAAAGGGCTCACTATGCATCTAAATATGTTCCCTGGGGGGTCTAGTTTCCAAAATGGGGTCACTTGTGGGGGAGCCCCAATGTTTAGGCACACAGGAGCTCTCCAAATGCGACATGGTGTCAGCTAACAATTTGAGCTGATTCTCCATTCAAATTGTTAGCGGACACCATGTCACGTTTGGTGAGCCCTGTGTGCCTAAACTTTGGAGCTCCCCCACAAGTGACCCCATTTTGGAAACTAGACCCCCAGGGAACTTATCTAGACGGGTGGTGAGCATATGGAACCCCCACATGCTTTACAAATTGATCTGTGAATATGGAAAAAGTACTTTTTTTTCACAAAAATGTTCTTTTAGCCTCAATTCTTTCATTTTCACATGGGTAACAGGATAAAATTCATCCTAAAATTTGTTGGGCAATTTCTCCTGAGTACACCGATACCTCATATGTTGTCATAAACCACTGTTTTGACGCGCGGCAGGGCTCAGAAGTGAAGGAGCGCCATTTCACTTTTTGAATGGAAAATTAGCTCCAAAAGTCAAATTGCTCTCTTTCCCTTCAGAGCCCTGCCGTGCGCTCAAACGGTGGTTTATGATCACATATGTGGTATCGATATACTCAGGAGAAATTGCCCAACAAATTTTAGGATCCATTTTATCTTGTTGCCCATGTGAAAATGAAAAAATTGAGGATACAAGAACATTTTTGTTAGAAAAATTAAAATATCCATTTTTTGTTTCCAATTTGCTTAGTTCCTGTGAAGCACCTGGAGGGTTAATAATCTTCTTGAATGTAGTTTTGAGTAGCTTGAGGGGTGCAGTTTTTGGAATGGTGTCACTTTTGGGTGTTTTCTGTCATGTAAACCCCTCAAAGGGACTTCAAATGGGATGTGGTCACTAAAAAAATGGTTTTGTAAATTTTGGTGGAAAAATGAAAAATTGCTCATGAACTTTGAACCCTTATAACTTCCTAACAAATTTTTTTTTTTTTTCCAAAATTGTGCTGATGTAAAGTAGACATGTGGGAAATATTATTTCATAACTATTTTGTGTCACATAACTCTCTGGTTTACCAGAAGAAAAATTCAAAATTTGAAAATTGCAAAATTTTCAAAATTTTTGCCATATTTTTGATTTTTTCACAAATAAACGCAAAAATTAGCGACCTAAATTTAATATTAACATGAAGCCCAATATGTCACGAAAAAACAATCTCAGAATCGCTAGGATCCGTTGAAGCGTTCCCGAGTTATAACCTCATAAAGGGACACTGGTCAGAATTGCAAAAAATGGCAAGGTCATGAAGGGGTTAAAATTGTTTAAAACATTTCATGTACGTTTTTCATACAATTCAATACTATTGCATTATATTATATTTTGTCCTGTCATGTTGTCTTGTTATTTGATTGTAGTTAGACGTTTTGATGTGTTCCTCCTTTATGTGGGGGTTTCTTTCCACATCTAGGATATATGGAAATATTACTTTTTAGTTGTGTATCTTTGTTTATTGCCGTATTATTAAGCTGGTATATTATATATACAATGCCTCTGAAGTCAATGGAGTTTTATCCTCTCTTGCTTGTGCAGCCTCTAATTGTACTCCTGGGATTTTCTATATGGGAAAACGAATTAAAATTATTATTTATTTCCTCCCCATTTCAATTCAGCCTTTACTCTTACCACCTACGTCTTACTTTCTAATTATATCTGGTTTACCGTCCTTTTTATTGGTTTACTTATGTTTGTCCTTATCAGTTCCTGTAATTTACAAAGCTTATATTGTTAAACCCCTCTTTATATTGCTTTTTGTATGTTTTAGTTGCTTTATTTGTTTACCTTTTCTATTCAATCCTGGGGACTGTGTTCCCACTTGCTTTGATCTCTTCTGATTCTGTATCTGTGGGATCGTTCAGTTTTAATACAGATTACTGCTTTATGTGCCCTTATAATGTTTCCTCCTCTCTATATTTTATAATTACCTCTTGCATGTATTTCTTGTCCCTCCACTCCCCTGATCCTCACTGTACGGATTTTTTGCTCTTTCCATCTTCCATTAGACCCTGCCTTTATCTGCACTCTATATACAGAACTACGGTAACTATAGATTTAATCAGTGTCCGTGTGCTGTTGCACATTAATGTATGTGTGTCAACGGTGTTTTGGTGTGGTCTTACTTGTTCTGGTGTACCATACGGGTTCTGGGATCGCTGCCAGGTTCCGCTGTCTTTAGGATGGTTTTCTGTGTCCCTCCAACATTCCTCCGCTCCGGTCTCCTCGTGCGATGTTGCTTAGTGTTGACACTTCCGGGTGCAGCTGGGAGCTCCGCTCATGTGTCTCCTATGTCAGAGCTAGCGTCATGCATCATGTGTTTAGGTGTGCGGGTGGGGATGCGGGGAAAGTCACACAATGATTGGCCTCAGTCTCTGTCACTCAACGTGTTTCAAGGGAATGCACGCCCCTCTTCCTCAGGAGAAATGTTCATTGGCCATCTTGATTATCTCTTTATACATCCACCTCATGGTCACCCTGTACACACCCATTCACTGCCATGTATGATTTGTACGAAGGCGGATACTTGCGCACAAATCATACATTCTCGTCCACACCAGGAACGCGACATGTCACGTTTAGGGTGCGGACGAGAGTGTATGATTTGTACGCATGCATACGCATGCGTACAAATCATACATGGCAGTGAATGGGTCCGCACGCCAATCTGCACCCGAGTGCAGGCACCTGCGTCCCGATGTTAAACATAGGGACTTGCGGTGCCTGCGCTCAGTTTGCGGTTCCCCTCCGCAGGACGCTGCGAAGGGGACCGCAAGTGTGAAGGCAGCCTAAGCTTTGTAAAACAATAAATTGTTTGCAGTGAGTAAAGTGTCCTAGTGGTACATTAATTTTATCGGTATAAAACAGTAGCGCTAAGTTCCCATTAAATAAAGATATAAAATTAAGATTAATCTCTAAAACAGGGTTCCCCAACTCTACTCCTCAGTAGTCACCAACAGTGCAGGGTTTCAGAATTTCCTAGTATTGCACAGGTAATAATAATAATCACCTGCAGAAGTAATGATTCCATCACCTGTGTATTGCTAAGTAAATCCTGAAAACATGTCCTGTTGGTGGGCCTCGAAGACTGGAGTTGGGGAACACTGGTCTAAGATGTCCCCTTAAAAATTGAGGAAAGCAACATTTCTATGGTTAGATTCTGGGGGGCCCTCAGGCTCTCTGGACACAATCACTAATGCTATGATCTCCACAATGTTGGTACTAATCTGGAGGGCTTTATAGCAGTTGTTAATTTGACAATATGTTATATTAATAAAGTATTGCAAAATATTGTACAAATAATCAAACTAAATAAATGTGTAAAAATGTTGGCAAAATATAGTAAAATAAAAATATAAATACATTTAAAAATCTAACTGTTGAAACAATCCCCAAAAAAGTTATGTTTACCTCAAAAAGGTACCAATAAAAAACAATTGTTCCCTAACACATTAGTTTTGGGAGAAGTAAAAAAATATTTCTATGATACCTCCATATACTATACAAATTTGCACTTCAGTAAGGAAGTGGAATAACTCCAGGAGTTCTTCCACTTCCTTACTGAAGTGCAAATTTGCATATTTCCTAGAGGGGGGATGTGGCTACAATCTCCTCACCTACTTAACTGTCTTCTTATGGTTGCAGGAAAACTTCTCTCCATAAGGAAGTTCCCAGTCCATATAATATAGTAATATAGAACAAGAATTTATAGTATTAGATAGGAACAAGTCATCTAGAAGAAAACCATCATAAAAAAAGTTATAGGTAGCCATACTTGTGCATTATGATCAACTAATGGGCGGCAAAGGTCACATATATTGTTTTTTTGCACTGGGGCCCAACCCTGCTGAAAATATTTTTTTCAATTGGGAGACATACAATTGTAGCAGAAGGTTTCCTTGAGACAACAAAACTTTGAGTATCTTGTAAAAAAAACATTCCCACCCTTCATTTTTCCATCATATACATTCTATAGTTTCACTGTCCCAATAAACATGACCCAACTCCAACAAAAGTCAATGAGTTTGGCCAACAATTATTTATGGACAGCTTTAGACCTACATAGTAATTCTTAGCACTCATCCCTACAATATTTATTGTCCCCTTATTGAGGCCTTAGATCGGGGGTGGGGAACTTTTTTCCTGCCGGGGCCATTTGGAAATTTCTACCATCATTCAGGGGCCCTACAAAATTATCATCTTGAAAATTACCTAGCTATATTTGATCAAACAATTAGCTCATCCTTAATGTGATGGCTGGAGCTGCTTTTTGGTGCAGTTGTGCTAATAGTGGTTATTGATCTTGTTGCTTCTCACAGCTACTTTCCGTCAGTCTGGAGTACAGTGATAATACATTTGTAAATCACATACATCAAATAGGAGACACTGAGACTGCTATGTATACATCACATAGGAGGCACTAAGATTGCTGTATATACATCACATAGGAGACACTGAGACTGCTATATATACATCACATGGGAGGCACTAAGATTGCTATATATATATCATATAGGACACACTGGGACTGCTGTATATAAATTGCATACTAGACACTGGGACTGCTGTATATACATCACATAGAAGACATTGAGACTGTTGTATACATCACATAGGAGATGTTGACATTGCTGTATATACAGTATATCACAGGAGATGGTGGGACTGCTGGATATACATCACTTGAGACATGTCGGCTACAGTATTTGCATTACAGGAGACGCTGTGGTAATATGTATCACAGAAGAGCTGGGACATATACATCCCAGGAGGGGCTGGGCATATAGATCACAGAAAGGGCTGGGGCATATACATCACTGGGGAGTCTGGGGACATAGACATCAATAAGGGCTAAAAACATCACTTGAGGGCAGAGACATCACTGGGACATATGTACATCACTGGAGGCACAGACATCACATGGGACACATTCAGCACTTGAGGCCGTATACATCACTGGGGGGCACATACAGCCCTAGGGGGCACAATCAGCACAACGAGTAGATATGTGGTGCCCCTGCGTCCGGGCTGCCACAAATGGTATTGCATGTAATTCAATATGTAGTATCATGCCTGGAGGTAAGTGGAGGTCACACTGCTGAGACCCCCAACACATGCCAAACACATTTGAACTTCAAGCCAGTAAGTGAATGGCAGACGAGAACCACCTATAGGGCAGTCCCCATTTCTGGTTGGAGGAAGGAGTTAGGTGAGGGGTGGGTGGCAACTAGGAGTGCTCTAGTCAGAACCGAAGACAGAACTGTCGAGGACTGAACCTAAATACAAAAGTTTGTGAAGGGCTAGGTCATGGGCCTGATGAGATGAATCTGCTGCAAGCTATTGAAGTTGGGCAGAAGAGGTAGCTGCAAGGAGGGGAACCAGCTTCCAACTTGATCAGGGATACTTCAGGACAAGTCGTGAAGCTGGAGGTCACTGGGTTTCAAGTACAGTGACTACCTTCGTGGACCTTCCCGAGGCTCACAGGGTTATATAGGGTCAGAGGACCAAAGCTATCGCTCACGGGACCCACAGCAACCTGCCTGGCAGGGAACGGCAACCACAGACACTTAGGAGAGGAAAATGGTAGCATAGTGTCAGAACTGGGAAGTCAACTAGAATGCCATATATCCTGTGTCCAGCAAAGTAGACTCTAGCTACCTCTGGGCTGGCTAGGCTGCACTCCTGGTGTACACTGTACGCTGGCTGGGCTGTAATCACCAACTACTTCAAGTAAAGGGTAAGAACCACAAAGACTGTGTGTCTTCTGCTCCTTTGTGCGCCCACCTGCACTACTTCTCTCATCTTCCTCTCCTCTTCTGCACCATCCACCATTCCATCCTTCTTCTACACCTTCCAAGGGATCTGTGCCCTGGCTAGAGAGAGCCTACCACCTGGCTGCCCTAACCATTTCCCTATGGAAGCCCTCACTGCAGCCCCAGGCCACTTATGGTCATAACTCTAGCTGGTGTCACAAACTATTTCCCCCTGTAAATATGTCCTCTTTAACATGTTTGGCTAAGGCCACAGCTCATGGGGATGGCCACTGTCAACCAATGTCCCAGGCCTCCAGGCAGCTGAGCACAGTCCGGTCCTTATGGCTGCGAGATATACATCTCTGGGGGGAAAATACATCACTGGAGACTATATAAATCACTGTGGAAAACATACAGCACTGGGGGGTATATACAGCACTGGAGATATGAACATCACTGGGGGCACATACAATAATGCGCATATATACAGCACTGGGGGGCTATACATAGCACTGGGGGGATATATACAGCACTGGGGGGGTTTACAGCACTTGGGGTGATATTCAGCCTTTGGTGGGTTATATATCACCAGGGGAATATATAGCCCTTGGGGGAGCACATACAGCCATTGAGGGATATATAGCACTGGGGGGGCTATACAGTACTGAGGGGCACATATGTACCTTGGGGGGCATATACAGCACTGGGGAAGATATATACGGCACTAGGGGATATATATACAGCACTTGGGGGATGTATATAGAACACTGGGAGGTTCTACAGCACTAGAGGGATATACAGCACTGCGGTGGATATACAGCATGGGGCATATATACAAGCTGCATTAAGTGAGTAAATATTTTCACATTTGGTGGAGTTCTGCCTTTATTCCTTGGCTTTAGTCTGAATCAGAGCATGCTTCTTATGAGAATTGTATTGCTGTGTATGATTACATAATCATACAAAAAGACTAAATTCATGCTCCCATATTTAGATTGCTTTGTCCTTTTAAGCATTTGAATCCTTCTGTTTCAGTGCCTGCTGTGCATCCATCGAACTAACTGCTATGACTACAATGGACTTGGTTATAATAGACTACAGAATAGTCATGAACAAAGAAGCGAAATAGTATGTGTGTTTCTATTAGCAGGTACATAACAAATGTAAGTAAAAATGTCTACTATTATGTTGTGTTACAAAAAAGACAATTTTTCCAGAATGGTGCGAGTAAGGGATTCACTATTCCCACATCCTTTTTGTAAATTGCGTAGGCAAATGAAAATCTTTCCATTACATATGACAAGTTTGTTTACCATTTGTACATAACCATGGTTTACAAAATGTGCAGACGTACAGCGCACAGTAATGATTTGGCCAGATGCCCTGAGATTTCCTTCCAAGCACTCCCTTCCCAACCATGTGCTTACATATCCATGGGTATAAAACAGATTGCACGGGAATGAAGGAACTAGGGCATCTAAAATTAGGAGCTATGATCCTGAAGAACAGGGATATGATGGGAAGTTACACCACTAGCACTGGCAAGAATCTGACAATATGAGAAGTTTAGTCTTAGCACTTATAACAATCCAAATTGAAAGGGGTTATCTGAGACTATTTTACTTTTATACTTTGTGATCTGAGCATTCCTCAGAATACATAAACCCTTTACTGGCTCAGTCGCTCATCGAACAAACATACCCGATACGTATAGTATATCCTCTCTGGCGGTAGATGCTGAACATCGTTATATTCCTTTGTTTGAGTGACTGGCAACTGAGCCAGTAAAGGATTTGATAATTAGTAGTATGGATGACTGGCATCTAACCTCTAAGTGTAGGTGCAAGCAGAAAAAATACATACTAATGAAAATAGGATATATCTGCTGCAACACTGACACTAAATGTGCACAATTCATGAGTGCAATGAGCGGCCGAGCTGCACATCTAATATAAGAAACATGATAAAATGTATTACGGCAAACACTGCCCTAGAATATATTGCATCTCCATCTTGTTGGAGTCCAGCACACACTTTTCCTTTTTCAATTAAAAATAAGGGCATATAAACCCATTCACATTGCACAACTCTGTTAGACATAGTGTTAGGACCCGGCGGGATGGAAGCACCTTGTCTTTGGTCACAGGGCACTCCGCAGTGGCCACTGCTGAAGCTAAGTCTTCCAATTTGCAATATATTCTAGGGCAGTGTTTGCCATAATACATTTTATCATGTTTCTTATATTAGCTGGGCAGCTCGGCCGCTCATTGCACTCATGAATTGTACACATTTAGTGTCAGTGTTGCAACAGATATCTCCTATTTTCATTAGTAAAGGATTTGAGACCATGATGTTAGGAGGTGGAAACAAGTTGGGCCAGGCACTTCGTACATGGATGGACCGGGCTTTTCTAAGGGGGATCTCCATTTAAATTTAAGGGGATTCCTGTAAGGATTCCTAGGAGATAAGTGTACCCTCTGATTATTATGGATTGTTTGTCTTAATTGTTCTATATAGGGTAATACTTAGGCACAGTCCTTGTTGACTGGAAGCGCCGTATTGTCTGTTATGGCTAGGATTACATGATGAGGTGTCATGAGATAACATTTCTCATTAAACTCATGCAACAAAAATATTTGGGCAACTTATTTACGACTTGCTGTCACGTGACTATGTAAATAAACCAGTCTAGTCGCACACATGTCACATGTTGCATCCAACTTGCATTGCAGTTTATGGCATGTGTCGCAAGCAACTTGCAACGGGAAACCCAACACTTGCAACGGAAAACCCAACACATTTGGAAACATTTGGGACCAAGTCGCAGATTACAATGTGACATCACAGTAAGCCATTGCTTACCAATGTTATCCAATGTTATAATGTGTTGCTGCGATTTTCGTGTTGCGCTGCCATGTAACCCTAGGTAAAATTAACACGGCTCCTCATTGTTATCAGGATCAGGTGATGGGTGGTTGGGATGTCATTGCTTCTAGTCCAGCGGAGACGGTCAGAGCAACAGCAATAATAGGGGTGAGTATTTAATCAATCTTTCTGACTTCAAGCTGGCTGTCCACTGACAAGTCTAACACTATTTTGAAAAAACCCGTTTAAGTACAAAGATAAAAAAATATATATATTTTCCCAAGTTGGCATCAGCAGAGAAAAACGATTACACACACATTACTCTACAGCAATTAGATCTGTGTTTATAGGAAAATAGGATTAAAGAAATAAATCATGATCATTTTCCTTGACAAAGGCTGCATGAATTAAATGGAACAAAAATGTCTAAACTGACAAGAAGCTGTTGGATTAAATTAGCTGTTCTTTACCAGGCCTTATGGGAATAAAATGTTTAATGTGATAATATAGAGCTGGAAGATCAATGAACTATTTCTATGCAATCACACTATACATAAATAAAGGAAAGAAGAAGAACTTCAATCCTTATGAAAATTATACCATAGAGGAACGAGTCATCTTAAAGGGGTTGTGCAGATTTTTGTTGTTGTTTTTTCTTACTATGTGCCTAAAAACTAACAGGCATAGTTGCTGACAGAGGCAATGATGTACCTGTTGCAAAGATTGCTCAATTCAGCTGCTCTACGTTAGTAAAGTATCTGCTCTTCTTGACGACTTGACTGCTAGTGTCATGCTGATTGACAACCAGCTTCCCGCAGTTGGGCAGCAGGGAGCTAGCTGTCAATCAGCAGTCACATCCCATCAACAGAACAGAACAGAAGCCGCCACTCAACTTGATGTCAGTGGAAGCCGCGGAATCGCTGCCAGGAGCGGTTTGTGCTGGTGGAGAATGGCGTCAGGCACAACAGGTAGGTAGTTCTTAGGCACGGTGTAAAAAAAAATGCAAACGGGAAGCCCTTTGATTCAGTCTCTGTCAGTGCTTGCCTTTCTACTACTAAGAAGCACTATTAGAGGTTGAACTAATGATAAATGTGGTCAAGCAGAATTCATATCATATTGTCTTCTGATATAATACAACAATACCATCATTGCTTGAATTTACCTTCAGGTTTTGCATCCGCTGCCGCATGTCTCATGTTTTTCAACTGTTGCTGGGCTCTTTGCAGCTTTTGCTCTGCACTAAACAGCTGTGAAATGCAATAAAGATCACTGTATTATTCTCACTGTATAAAAACAATTGTCATTTTGTGTACAGAAAGAAGGAGGTCAATATCGAGTATTCGCACTGCTGCACAAGTCCATGTGTATGGGACTTAGGGAGCTCGACCATCTCTATGAGTGCCATAGACTTTGATAGGAGTCTCCCTACACATGCTTGAACACCACCCTAATAAAATGACTCAAGATACCTACTCACGTGAGAATGAGACTTTGTGAGGCTTTCTGGCAAATCTGAAAAATGCAAACCAAACATGTGCACAGGCCCTTAGACTATGTTCACACATAGCGCTTTCTTCACGCTTTTTTGTGCAGGCGCTTTTACCAGCGTTTTGCACCCCTGCAAAAAACGCAGTGCATTCACACACCGCTTGTTTTTATGGGGCAACTTCTTCAGTGATGTCACAGAGGGGAGGAAGAATCGTCTTCCTCCTCCCCTGTGTCACATCTGTCACAGCACCATTTGATTTTGCAGTGCATTATACACTGCAAAATCAAATGTAAAATTAAGCCAAATGTATTAAAAAAAGATAAAGATTCTTATACTTGCCCTCCACCGGGTGTTCGAGAGCCAGGAGATCTTCTGCAGGTATCGTCCTGCCAGGGCCTTGCACGATGTCATAATGACATCGGGCGCTGTGATTGGTCACTCGCGGTCATGTGATATGTGCATCACACATCGCATGACCGCGAGCGACCAATCAGCGCCCATGACATCATACAAGGTCTTGTCAGATCAGTGCCTGGTTCCTGGATAGCAAGAACAAGCCGGCGGAGAGGTAAGTATTAATTCTTTATTATTTTTAAAACCTCTGACTTTCTTTAATTTTGAAGTGTATATTAATACACTGCAAAATCAAATGGGGGTGGTCACACATGTCACAGAGGAGAGGAACAGGATTCTTCCTCCCCATCTGTGACATCGGATCCAGCAGCGCCACCCCCTATGGACTTTTTCCCATAAAAGTGCTGCGTAAAATTTCGCTGTGTCTGTATGGCCGGCAGACACAAGGCACATTGCGTACTTTGAAAAACGCTCATAAAAAAGCACTAAAAATGTGCAATGTGTGAACGTAGCCTTATGGTACTGTTACACGTCGCAACATTGTATGCAATTTCACTTGCAACTTACTGGTTGCAGTGAAATCATGAACACATTGTTACATTTGTACACAGCCACAAAATAGAACAATGTGTCCATGATTTCACTGCAACCAGTAAGTTGCAAGTGAAATTGCATACAATGTTGCGACGTGTAACGGTACCCTTAGGCAGCTTGTCTCAGCCAAAATGGACTAAAAAGAGAGATTTAACTGACTCTGAAAAGTGAAAAATTGTTAAAAGTCTTACTTTTGATATGGGGCATGATCGCAGAACCATCAAATGTTTTGCTGCAAGGAGATTAAAGGGTTGTTCCAGGAACAAAGTACATTTTGATCAATAGATTTAATAAGTTCCTCAATTAGACGTATTAAAAAATTGTACCTCTGCTGAGATGATCTTATATATGTGCCTTGTAGTGGGACAACCCCCTTTAACAAGGTTGCAGAAAACATGTTGAGAAAAAAAAGATGAACATTAACTGCCAAAGATTGGAGAAAGATCAAACATGAAGCGCTCAAGATCCCATTATGCTCCATCGCTGTCATGTTCCAGGTCTGTAACCTCCCTGGAGTACTCAGTAGTACAAGGTGTTCAGTACTCAGAGACAAGGCTGAAACCTGACTATCACTGAACAAGACACAGGAATTGACACATCAGGACTGAGCCAAGAGATGTCTGAAGAAAGATGTTTCCAAGGATTCATCGAGTGACTGGATCAGCACCAGGCCCAGACATCCACTTCAACTCATATGCCATCAAGGTGGAGGTGGGTACTGCTATGGGCTGGGACTAATATCATTAACCCTTCACCACCCGGCGATTTTCCATTTTCATGCTCTTGTTTTTTCATTCCCCACTTCCAAGAGTCATAACTTTTTTTTATATTTTTCCATCCATACAAGCTGGATGAGGGCTTGTTTTTGCTTGACAAGTTGTATTTTTTAATTAAATTGTTCATTTTACCATATGTAAAACAGGAAAAAAATTCCAAGTCTGATGAAATATCAAAAAAGGGCTTTTTTACTTATCATGTTCACTATACAGTTGTGGCCAAAAGTATTGACACCCCTGCAGTTCTGTCAGATAATACTCAGTTTCTTCCTGAAAATGATTGCAATCACAAATTCTTTGGTATTATTATCTTCATTTCATTTGTCTTCAATGAAAAAACACAAAAAGAATTGTCCTAAAGCCAAATTGGATATAATTCCACACCAAACATAAAAAAGTGGTGGACAAAAGTATTGGCACTGTTAGAAAAATCATGTGATGCTTCTCTAATTTGTGTAATTAACAGCACCTGTAACTTACCTGTTGGTAATAACTAAATCGCACTTGCAGCCAGTTGACATGGATTAAAGTTGACTCAACCTCTGTCCTGTGTCCTTGTGTGTACCACATTGAGCATGGAGAAAAGAAAGAAGACCAAAGAACTGTCTGAGGACTTGAGAAACCAAATTGCGAGGAAGCATGAGCAATCTCAAGGCTACAAGTCCATCTCCAAAGACCTGAATGTTCCTGTGTCTACCGTGCGCAGTGTCATCAAGACGTTTAAAGCCCATTGCACTGTGGCTAACTTCCCTAGATGTGGACGGAAAAGGAAAATTGACGAGAGATTTCAACGCAAGATTGTGCGGATATAGAACCTCGACTAACATCCAAACAAGTTCAAGCTGCCCTGCAATCCGAGGGTACAACAGTGTCAACCCGTACTATCCGTCGGCGTCTGAATGAAAAGGGACTGTATGGTAGGATACCCAGGAAGACCCCACTTCTTATCCCGAGACATAAATAAGCCAGGTTGGAGTTTGCCAAAACTTACCTTAGAAAGCCTAAAACGTTTTGGTAAAATGTTCTCTGGTCAGATAAGACTAATGTAGAGCTTTTTGGGAAAAGGCATCAACATAGAGTTTACAAGAGAAAAAAAGAAGCAGTCAAAGAAAAGAACACGGTCCCTACAGTCAAAAATGGCGGAGGTTCCCTGATGTTTTGGGGTTGCTTTGCTGCCTCTGGCACTGGACTGCTTGACCGTGTGCATGGCATTATGAAGTCTGAAGACTACCAACAAATTTTGCAGCATAATGTAGGGCCCAGTGTGAGAAAGCTGGGTCTCCCTCACAGGTCATGGGTCTTCCAGCAGGACAATGACCCAAAACACACTTCAAAAAGCACTAGAAAATGGTTTGAGAGAAAGCACTGGAGACTTCTAAGGTGGCCAGCAATGAGTCCAGACCTGAATCCCATAGAACACCTGTGGAGAGATCTAAAAATGGCAGTTTGGAGAAGGCACCCTTCAAGTATCAGGGACATGGAGCAGTTTGCCAAAGAAGAATGGTCTAAAATTCCAGCAGAGCATTGTAAGAAACTCATTGATGGTTACCGGAAATGGTTGATCGCAGTTATTTTGGCTAAAGGTTGTGCAACCAAGTATTAGGCTGAGGGTGCCAACACTTTTGTCTGGCCCATTTTTGGAGTTTTGTGTGAAATGATCAATGTTTTGCTTTTTGCTTCATTCTCTTTTGTGTTTTTTCATTGAATCAAGATAATAATACCAAAGAATTTGTGATTGCAATCATTTTCAGGAAGAAACTGAGTATTATCTGACAGAATTGCAGGGGTGTCAATACTTTTGGCCACAACTGTATAGTATAATTGACCTGGCAGTATTATTCTCTAGAGTCTAGCTAAGGCCAGAGACACACTGAGTGAAACGCATGCGAGATACTAACATGAGTCTCACATGACGGAACGGCCGCCGGCTCTCTGAACAGGAGTGTGTCAGCTGCTTCTGTTTCTATGGAGCTGAAACGCTCTCGTCCACAGAGGCAGCAACCATTTCAGGCGAGTCAGAAAAACCTTAGGCTGGCTTCACACCACGGTTTTGGGCATCAGGTTCTGTCCAGTTTGACCTGGACAGAATCTGATCCGGTTTTGCCTTCCATATATCTCTACGGCGCCGTATTGGTCCTATTCGGCCATCCGTTTTTGTGTATTCTGCGCCGAATTCGTTTTTGTCTGGTTTTTCAACCGTCCCCAAAAACGGAGCCTGCAGCATTTTTGGTCTCCAGTGAAAAAAAATCGGACAAAACTGGACAGAAACGGATCTGGGGCGAAACATGGGAGTCTATGGGCGCCTGATCCGTGAAAAAAAATCGGATTGTTTCCCGGATCCGATTTTAAGCGCAGAGCATGCTCAGAAAACCTGTCGTCAAAACTTCAGCACCATGGACAGCACTACTTCAAGCACAGGCTGTGAATTCAGCACCAAGGACAGCGGCAGAGCAGACAAGGGCAGACTTCAGCTCCATGGACAGCAGTAGAAAACGAATCCTGGAAAAAAACAGGATCCTGGGAACATATCCTGTATTGTCAGGTTCTGTCCAGGGGATCCTGCAAAAAACAGGATCCACCCTGACAGCCAAAAACTGTGGTGTGAAGACAGGGACAGTGAAAAATTGGACAAAAACGAATGCGGCAAAGAATACACAAAAACAGATGGCCAAATAGGACCAATCCAGCACCATAGGGATATATGGGAGGCAAACCCAGATCAGGTTTTGTCCAGTTCAACCTGGACAGAACCTGATGCCAAAAACCATGGTGCGAAGCCAGCCTTAAAGATATAGAATAATGACATAACCCCTTCTTTACCTGACCTTAACCTTATTGAGAACGTGTGGGCCCTCCTTATACAGGAGATTTACAGTGAAGGCTACAGTACAACTCTAAAAACAGTGTCAGTGTGTGGTTGGTGCTGCCCAAGTCTGATTGTTAACTGATTAAGAAACTGACAGACTCCATGGGAGGATGGTGTATGACAAAAATGGGCAGCTATTGTTGGCGACTGATTTTTTTTTTTTTTGGGAGGGATCATCAGCAAAGTTTTTTTTTTACTTTTTGAGTTATTTGGTTATTTTCAATTTGAAGGTTCGTTCAGACTGCTGTATGAATCAAACATCCGTTTTTTTTTTTATCGAATACAACACTGACTCATGTTATTCAATGTGGAAATGCAGATGACAGAATCGGTCTATAAAAAATACCACAGCATGCTGCGATTTTACTCTCAAATCAAACGAGATTAACGCTTTTAAGTGCATGAAAAAAATTGGATGCTGCAGTTAGGGTATGTGCACGTGGTCCGGAGGAGCTGCGTGTTGGACGCAGCTCCTCCGGACCTGAGGGAAGTTGCGGGTGGCCGCAGGGAGACCGCAGCCGCCCTGTACTCACCATGTGCAGCAGGTGCGGGGCGGCTTCTCCCTGCAGTCACCCGATGGAAGCCGCTTCTGACTCCACAGCATAAAATGAACATGCGGAGGAGGAGCGGAATGCCGGCAACCCGCACTGCAGCTCCAAACACGCTGCGGGCGGGTTACGCATAGTGAGGATGGGATTTCTTGAAATCCCATCCACTATACTGTTACTGTACGACGCAGCGTTTTGGACACAGCGCAAAGACACTGCGTCCAAAACGCTGCGTATCCTGATCGTGAGGATGCACCCTAAGGTATCTGCTTTTTATGGATACATTACAATTCTGTAGCAGGAGAACAGAAATGATTAACAACTGCTACTGTAAAAACAGATTGCGCATAAATGACAAGCGGGAAAAAATAAATCGTCCAACTTTTCTGAATGAAAATCAGACCGATTTTTTTATACTTCATGTGACTCTAGCCTAATGGATGAAAATAAAAATGTTTATTTAGTTGCATAATAATTCTGTAACCTACCATATTTTGCAGATTATAAAACACACCAGATTATAAATTGCACCCCAAATTTAGACTAAGAAAATAGGAGAAAGAATTTTAATATTAAAAAAAGGGAGTCAGCCTTAAAATTCAAGTCCGCTTTATAACCTGAATATAGCATACCGGCACGGTGGAGCTGCGTCACAGAATGGCAGCGTCGCAGGTAAAGGAAGTCGGTGGTGGCATAGCTTGCTACGGGTGCAATGCTGGCAGGAGGGGGTGTCGCGCTGCGTGATACGGGTGCCATTGATTT
The DNA here is from genome assembly GCA_033576535.1 of Allobates femoralis. Classification (NCBI taxonomy): domain Eukaryota; kingdom Metazoa; phylum Chordata; class Amphibia; order Anura; family Aromobatidae; genus Allobates; species Allobates femoralis. The sequence continues at coordinate 685,715,629 of JARQOC010000003.1, read as the reverse complement.
CCAGTCAGTGGACAAGGTGTGCTTTAGAATAACGGCTGCAGAGGCAGCGAATGTGCAGATCAAGATCTCAGAAAGTCGTAATCTCAATCTGCGCTGCTTCTGGGGGGATGGATTTAAGGACAACATCTGCAGAGGGGGCGCATGGACAGATTGAGAACCTGGCTCTCCGGAGATCAACGACACTTGTATCACGCTACCGCGACACCCCCTCCTCCCAGCCTCAGGCCTGCAGTCAACCACTGACTTCCTTCAGCTGCAAGCCTGCCTCCTGTACCCCACTCCACTGTGCTCCTGGAAAGCTATATCCAAATTATAAAACGCACCTCTATTTCCAGACCAATTTTTTGGGGGAAAATGCATTTTATAATCCGAAAAATACGATAATATTTGCCCAATACCAACCTTCTACTTTCTTAAACATTCAGGTTTCAATCCTGCTAAATTTTTATACATAGCACTCTGTGATGGAGTGCATGCAGTTTAGAGGAGCAACCGTGTCTTGGATATTCAAAATCGAAGGGTTCTTACAGACCTCCGATCTGAGCTATACTTCTGATTCTTCATTAATGTGTGCCTGCCTGATGTTATAGATGAACTTATTGATGATCCAACAACAAAATCTTTTTTAGATTTCTGTGCTTCTGCGCTAGGAAAATAATTATAATTGCATGGATGTCCTCCATATGCACCATTGGCTGCTAGTAGTCAATAAAAATATCGATAATGTTTGGGGAGATGGTTAGCAGTAGCAGACATTGCCCAACAGGATGTCCAGTAGAGCTTTTTGTACATTTAGTTCCATCATATGCCTACATAAGGTGTTACCTGATGAAATATCATTGGAGGGGGTGACAGGCATTGGGATCAGTATGATTGGGTGTTGGGTATGAGAGTTTATTTATTCAGTGTACGGATATAGGTCTTTAGTTATAAATTCTTGTCTATGCAACTACATACTATTGGTCTAGAGTCAGATATTGAACCGGCTTAAGTGGACATTGATGACACTTATTACATTATTTGAATGGTTGTTATTAATATTTTTATTGTGTTTTAAAAACAACCTATAAATAAAGAATTGAAAAAATGTTCAGGTCTCTGATTTATGAACCATTTGTTTTGACCGACAGAACTGAAGTTGTTAAATAATATACGGTAATTAATCAATCAATTATAGAAATGCAAATTGCCTAATCTTTGTACCTCAGTATAGAAAATTGTATTACAAAGAGAGTCCTGTGGCACACGTTTTCAATAAAACCTTAGGCTTTATTCCAAAATATTAAAATTGTGCTTTCAATAATAATGGCATAACAGGATGGGAGAGGAACTTCAGGTGCAAAGAGCAGTGGGAGCTAGCAGCATGTGCGTCTACTGGTCTGACGTCAGACCCATAGATGGACCACCGTCTGCTAGCTCCTGGTGCTCTTTGCACCTGAGCTCCCTCTCCCACCCTGTTATGCTATGCTTATTGAAACCACAATTTTAATATTTTGGAATAAAGCCAAAGGATTTATTGAAAACGTGTGCCGCAGGATTCTCCTTGTGCCACTTTATTCTACCCAGAGCCCAAGTTTCAGACAGCAGAGCACCGTTCCTTATGCTTGGATACAGCGTTATCCTGGTTTCTCGGTTTAAGACACTTCTCACAGCTGGGTGACAGGCGTTCCTATGCCGAAGTTGGTGTGCAAGTGTTTTTGATTTCCATTGTTAAAGTATAGAAAATGTTAATCCATCAATGTCACATTCTCTGTAGGTTTCTTCTGATTTACATTGTCTCTCTTATGGGGTATGATGACCTGAGAGTTGTACAGTATTAGGAAGGTACCTGATTTCTCTGCTCCTGCCTCTGTTGAGCCAGAGAGTCTTCTCTTTCCTTTTCAATACGCAGCTGACTTGCTATTTCAAGCATCCGTTGATGATTCTGAACTGTCTCCACCTGCAGTAAGTAATAAAGAGGCGTAAATTCTTAAGGCAATAAGTAGATGTATCATGTTTAACACAGATCTCTCATAGCATTTCCTTTTCATGTCCATTACTCCTCACAGCTGACAAAGTTATTGGATTCAAGTTCCTTAAAAGCTTTGGCCTTTGGCCCAAGGAGATCTCCTTTCTGTCAGTCGCATTGGTATCTTCCTTACTAAATAGCAACATGCGACTCCTAATCCGTGTTTGCATTCCTCTGCCAACAATTTTGACATTGAACTATGACAGTATCAAATGTATTCTCACCCTTTTTTTAAGTCGCTCAACTCTCTTCATTAGCTGATCCTTTTCCTCTTCCATTGCACTGATGTCCTAAACAAGGCAGATAAATAATGTATCACATACACAGTTTTAGATGTTGCAAAAATCCAAAGTTTTATTCATAGGATAAATGGTTATCGAACTTAGCAGGGGTGCACTTATGGTGGGTGCAGGGGATGCAGTCGCAGTCGCACCATGGAGTATAGCAGGGGGAACCTTATGAGACGACTAGAAATGAGCGAATTCGAAATGTTCACCAATCTTAAATTCAAGCTTTTTTGGGCGGTGTTCGAATGCAAACAATTAGCTTCCAACTCGGCAGTTTGAGGTTATGTTCAGTAACAGTTCGTTCACCAAAAGGACCCTATTAAGTGGTCTGGGGGCAGAGGAAAAGGCTGAAATGGGAGTATGATTGTTTAAAAGCCAGCGGTAAAAAGCCGCCGGCTTTTAAACAATCATTCAGCCCGATTCCTCTTCGCCCGCAGCCTCCCATCCCGATCCTCCGCTCCCCCTGCCGCCTCCCATCCCGATCATGAGTTAGGACTGGGCGGGGAGCGCAGCACCAGGGAGCGGGGAGCAAAGGACCTGGGCGGGGAAGCCGGCGGACGTGAGAAGCCTTCACCGGCATCTTTCCTGCTCTGTGCTGTGCTCCCCGCTCCCTGATGCCCCCTCCCCGCTCCCTGGACATGCTCCCCCCACCTGGTCCTAACTTAGGACCAGGCGGGGAGGCGGCCGGTAGGGCTTCACGCTATTTCTGTGTCCAGCCAGGTACAAATAGGCAGCTGGGGGCTGTAATCCGCAGCGCAGGGAGGCCCAAGCTTTCTGCCCCCCACCCACTGCAAATTGCAGCCCACAGCCACCCCAGAAAATGGCACGTTCATAGAAGCGCCATCCTCTGATGCTGTACCTAGCTCATCCAGGGCCGTGGTGCGGTGGCTCACTGGGCAATAAAGGGATTAGGGCCAGCTTTGTATTATCAGCTGGCCCTAAGCCCGAAATTCATGGGGTCATGCCAATATTAAACATGACCGCCATGAATTTCTAGTAAAGTTTAAAAAAAAAAAAAAAAAAACACAACACAGAGAAAAAATTCTTCATTAGAAAAAATAACAAAACAACACTTAGACTCCATCTTTATTAAAAAAATCATCTTCCGTCCGACGTAGTCCAATCCAGTTTTCTTCTTTAGCTCAGCTACATCTTTGGTAGAGAATCTCTACCAGAGATGTAGTTGAGCTGTGCGCTGGGTGGCCGTGGGAAAGTTCATGTGAGTTCATGCTGCATGAACTCACATGAACCCTGACAGCACCGCGGCTACTTCAAATGAACAGCTGATCAGCATGAGCTGATCATTTGAAATAACTGGCGGGAAAGCCGGCAGTGAGAAGACTTCAACGCTGACTTTCCTGCTCTGTGCTGCGCTCCCTGCTCCCTGATGCCCCCTCATCGCTCTCCCCGCCGCCTCCCTGCCTGATAATAAGTTAGTACCGGGTGGGGGGAGCAGCTCCAGGGAACCGGGAGGGGGCATCAGGGAGAGGGGAGCGCAGCACAGAGCTGGAAAGCCAACGGTGAAGTCTTCTCACCGCCACCGGCTTCCCCGCCTGGGTCTTTCGCTCCCCGATCCCTGGAGCTGCTCCCCTGCCGATTCTAAGTTAGAATATGTTTTATATGTGTTTTATATGTGTATACATGGTGTTCAACGGTGTTCGATGAACATTCGACGAACACACACCCAATTTGACGAATCAAATCGAATTCGAACACCAGGGTGTTGGCTCATCTCTAGAGACGACCAATACTATTACAGATCTGTGATAGTTTGGGGTCCTGATGAAGATTCAGAAATTGGAGATTAAAATAATTAAAATCTGTGTAGAGAGCTGAACATGTTGGTTCTATTCTAAGAATCAACTACAACTACAGTGTCAAATACATAAGAAACCAAGCATTCCAAAATAATCCAGAAATGCTGGTGATAAAAGAGGTAGAATTCTTCATTGTCAGGCTTTGTGCACACGTTCAGAAAATCCTGCTGCAAATCCTGGTGTGTTGGCATGAAAAACACTGTGTAAAATACACACGGCTTGTATTGGTGTCTTTGATGCGTTGTTGCGCACTTAACAGTATGGGTGAAATCTGCTGCAAAAACACTGCAAGAGTCAACATAGGATTCTACTGCAAATCTCCAGGAAAAAAATAAGCAAGACTTTATGAATCTCATTCACTTAGTACTAGGGAACCCTTCAGGTTTGTGCCAAAACTGTGTGCAAAAATAAATGCAACAAGTGAACATACCCTTAGGAAGGGGAAAGAAAACTTAAGAAACTGGCCTTACCCGTCTAATCTCTGCAGTGGAGAAGCCAGATGTTCTTAGCTGCTCACACTCCTTATGTAGAGTCTTGAAGTTCTCCATCAGATCTTCATACTGTAAAGAAATATATGTATACTACTTACAGAAGAAAACACTTCAAACACAATGGACTAAAAACAAAACAAAAATGATTAAACTGCAATGTAAGCAAATTACTTGAGATGGTCACCGACATGTCAACAGTATTTCCATATAGATATTAATGCAAATCATAGAAAGTTATATATCCTCATGCTCAGCATCTTGGCCTATATTATATACTGCCCATATTGTTGAGGCTGTAGCAGGTATCACATTCTCCGAACTTCTATTGTGGTCAGTCATAGTAAGCCAAAACCACAAGTGGAACCTACATAGAGAAATACTCTAATAAATGTCTTCTTTTGTTGTGACACTCACTCCTCGCTTTAGCTTACAAATACAGACATGGGATCGTGCCCTGTGAATGAGAATGGTAATGTGTTTTCTGTTTAATGCTGTTCTGGCACTGAGACTCCACACTCCAATCACATATGAAGACATGTCATAAACGTTTATTACCATATAATGTCTCTAATTTAAAGGAAATTGGTCACCAGGTTATTCCTACCTCGTCTAAAGGCAACATAATGTAGGTGTTAAGGATAAGATTCCAAGATCTGCTGAAAAACATTATGAAAGCCTGATATATATTGTACCAAATATCTATACTTATATTCTGCGATGCTTGATGTATATATACTACTGTCCAAAAGTTTGGGGTAATTTAGAAATTTCCTTATTTTTGAAAGAAAAGCACATTTGTTTTTCAATGAAGCTAACATTAAATGAATCAGAAATACACTCTATACATTGTTAATGTGGTAAATGACTATTCTAGCTGCAAATGTCTGTTTTTTAATGCAATATCTACAGTACACAGGTGTACAGAGGCCCATTTCCAACAACCACCACTCCAGTGTTTTAATGGTACATTGTGTTTGCTAACTGTGTAAGAAGGCTAATGGATGTGTAGGAAACCCTAGAAACCCCTTGCACAAGTATGTTAGCACAGCTGAAAACAGTTTGGCTGATTAGAGAAGCTATAAAATTGACCTTCCTTTGAGAAGGAGATTGAGAATATGGAGCATTACATTTGTTTGTTCTATGAAACTCTCAAAATGGCCAGAAAAAGAGAACTTTCATGTGAAACTTGACAGTCTATTCTTGTTCTTAGAAATGAAAGCTATTCCATGCGAGAACTTGCCGAGAAACTGAAGAATTCCTACAACAGTGTATACTACTCCCTTCAGAGGAGAGCACAAACAGGCTCTAACCAGACTAGAAAGAGAAGTGGGAGGCCTCGCGGCACAACTGAGCAACAAGACAAGTACATTAGTCTCTAGTTTGAGATATCGACGCCTCACAGCTCCTTATCTGGCAGTTTCATTAAATAGTGCCCACCAAAGGTCTGCAATGCTGTAATTGCTGCAAAGAGAGCATTCTTTGATGAAAGCAAAGTTTTAAGGAGAAAATGATTATTTCAAATAAAAATCATCATTTGTAACCTTGTCAATATCTGTTCTGTATTTTCTATTCATTTTGCAACTCATTTGATAAATAAAAGTATAGGTTTTCACGGAAAACACAACATTGTGACCCCAAACTTGTGAACGGTAGTGTATATATATTTATATGTTATATTACTTATCTATATTTTGATGTATGTATTGTGAAACCTTGATGTATATGTATACATTGTAGGATATCTGTACTATTACTTTATGTCCTGAGTGAACCAGCTGAAACCAGTTACACAAGTGAACAAAGGAGTATCATTTGGAGGAACCTTTGGAATGTAAGGACAATGTTACAAGATTAATTAGCATTTTTATTTATCTATACGAAGACTCGGATGCTGATTGGTAGAATGTTGAAGAGCAAAGCCCAGTTGCTGCCTTACTTTGTGTGAGAACTGATGTTGAAAATAATAAAGACACTTCTCTCTCTCTGATCAAGAGAAGTCTTATATCTAACTCTGTCTGATATTATCACTTTGTGCATGCACTTGATTAAGTTAATTTGACAAGGGATAAGCAAATAGATGGGGTCCTTAGAATCCCATCCTAACATAGGTTAAGAGGCAATATTCCAATGATGTGTCACTTAGTTTACTGAGTGAAGCCATTGTGACAAAAAGCTCTTACATGTAGCAGAGCTCAAAAGTAACTCCACCCAAAGCACAGCTTTCTGTGCACATTGTCTATTGACCGTGAGTTGCTTATCGGAGGAGACGGAGTGCTTAGACGACTTGGCAAGAGGCAGTTTGTTACAGCAATGATAATGTCCTAGTGATAAAACCTTAACCTTAAATAAACAGCACACAGCTTAATAAATGAAACATTGCTGAAATCTGTTTCAACCTCTACCTCCCACTGTCTTCAATTACATAGTAAAAACCTGCTGACAGATTCCATTTAATTGCTGTTATATAAGTTTCCTTCCTGAATGTAGAATGTGTGCATGTCTGATAAAGCGTAAGGCTATGTTCAATTGCAGTGTTTTTCTTTGCAGTAACCCTGGCAGTAAAAGTGCCATAGTTAAAACAATTTTTTGCAGCATTTTCTCATCATTTTACATAGTGATTTCTTTGTGTTTTGTCGCAGCGGTTTTTAGGTACGGATTACACGTGTGCTCTGTTGACGCTGTTGCATTTCTTTGCAGTATTTATTTGCACTTTCACTTTCTATTGGTAAAAGAACGCTGCAAAAACACTAAAAGAATTGACCGGCTGCAAATTTAAAAAATGCTGCTGTTCTCAAATTCAGTCAAGCTGCTACTGTATAATGCAGATTGTAATTTGCATACAAAAGGCTGCAGAAATGCTACATGTGAACATGGCCTGAGGCATTGAGTGCTGCACAAAGAAGAAGTGATATGAATAAATACGGTATATTCCCTTCACTACTCATGTACTGCCAATACAAAGCACTGGAAACGCCATGATTTAATGGAATCATATTTACAAAAGATAAAACCACCATCTCTTCTTATAAATCTGGAGAATAATTTTGTCTGACATAAATATGATTTCTGAGGAGGTTTGTGGCATTTAACTACATCTTGTACCAGGCAATAGTGCTTGAGATTGCCATGTAAACAGCACGCCGGGCAGAGATCCAGGGAGCTTGATAACATTCTGCAGATGATAAAAATGAGAAAAACGCTCCAAAATTCATTTCCTGGTAAATGTAAGTCATCAGGAGGAGGCTGCTGAGCCGGTTATTAATGTGTGTAATTGCAGAAGCACAGAACAGAGACACACATATTACACAGTTGTCAGGATCGGGACTTATTTGTTATAAATTATAAATGGATGATGTCACGTTAGCCGCCACCATTCTTCCATATTGATTCACTTAATTTCTCTGCATATATTTGGTAATATTTCTGCAGTTGGAAGTCCACAATAAATCGACTCAATAATGCTAATTATGGTAAACTGCATATCTAAAATCTGTGCTGTAACCTGGAAGTGAGCAGGAAAACATTCTGCTCTGCACAGCCTGTTATCTGAAGAGGCCCCTAGTGGGAGGGAGTGGGCGTAGGGAAGTGGGGGAGGTATAAAGTCCTCTCCATCACAGCTTGTACTTTCTGGTCACTGTAGAACATGCTCCCGTTGCTCTTAAAGACCAGGTATACTGAAACATTTCCTTTATATTACGCTGAGCTCCAGCTAAGCCTTCTATGCTTTTATAGCCATTTCACTCACTCTTTCCTACACTGTTTAACCCTGTAAATACTTGAACATACTAAAAGATAACAACTGTTCAACAGGTACAATGAAATCTTATCCAGTAAAGTGAGATGATACAATGTAATTCAAAAATGAATCTAAACACACATATATACACACACACATATACACACACACATATATACACACACACACACACACTGGATTTTTCAAACTACACGATACACTTTTTTTCCCCAAATTTTGGAGGAAAGTTGGGGGTGCGTCTCATAGTCCAGTTGTACCTGGTTGTGGCTGGGAGGGGGGACGTTTGTGTCCCAGGAGGCAGGAGCTGACGGGGTTCGGGCACACGTGTTTGAGGAATTGCATATTCACTGCTCTCCACTCCCATAATCTCCTGCCTAACTCCTGTTTGCACTGAAGCCGGTCCCCGTCGAGGAGTGGGTGGGAGTACAGGCGTGGGGCGCAATGAATGATGCATTGCGCTCTGTCATCAATAAAATGCTGCCAGTGGCGATGCATGTGCAGACTGCAATCTCCGGCGCCATTATATTGAAGACAGTCTGTAGAGTCCTCAGGTCTCTACCAAAATGGCACCGGTGACAGTGGATGCACGGTCATATCTAAAAGTTTAGTCTATCTAGAAGAAGCACACTGCAGCGGATGTCGATTATACGCTGAAGTCAGTTGCCGACATTAGAGGAGGACACGGCTCACCATGGGAGCAGAGGGAAGGTGAATGGAATCATTTATTTCTTTTATGTCTGCAACGTAATGGGAGTCATATACACAAGAATGGGACCATATATACCAGGATGGGCACAGAATGAGGGCCATATATTTCAGGACGGGGCCATTATGAGAACATATATACCAGGAGTGGACAAGGATAGGGAACATATATACCAGGATGGGGGGCATATATACCTGGAAGAGGCCCAGGATGATGGACATTATTACAGAATTGAGGGACATTACTCCCATAACAATGTCAGCAGTAGATTCGCCCCTATAACGGTGCATCGTTACTACATTTTTCGCTTTAATTTTATTTTTCATATTTTCCTCCACTAAAACCTTGATGCATCTTCTGGTCTGAAACTATGGTGTGTGTGTATAATATTTTTTTTTAATCTTTTTTTCTAAATATAATCTAGCATAATCGATTCAAGGTTGTAGGAACCCAGCATATAATGCAGGAATCCCTCAGCTCTCCACTACTACTCTAAAGGTACCTTTACACGCACCAACTTTTCTAGGAATTTCACTGGCAACTTACTAGTTGCAGTGAAATCATGGACACATTGTTCCATTTGTACACAGCAACAAAATAGAACAATGTGTCCATGATTTCACTGCAACCAGTAAGTCGCCAGTGAAATTCATATAAAAGTTGCCGCGTGTAAAGGTACCTTTACAGTGGAAGAGAAAATCTTGTGTTTTTACAATAATCCAGCACTGCTAGGTATTTTCTCAAAGGAAATCTGTCACCAGGTTTTTGCTACATCATCTGAAAGCAACATAATGTAGTAAAAGAGACCCTGAATCCTACAATGTATCACTTAGTTTACTGAGAGCAGCAGTTGTGACACAGAGTTATTAGTTGTAGGAAGACGCAAGAAATGAGGAAAGCAAACCCCACCCACATCAGGCGCTCAATGTACATATTCTATTGAGAGTGAGCTGCTTATCAGAGGAAGAGGAATAGTTGGACACAGGTTGGCATGGCAGCTAGTCACAGTAGTGATTAATCAACTTGTGATAAAACCTTCTTACTAATTAACAAGAACACACAGTGTGATAAGTGACACATCGCTGAATTCTGTATTTTAATCTCTACCTCAAGCTGTCCCCAGTTCATAGCAAAAACCTGCTGACAGATCCTGTTTAGGCTGCTTTCACACAGCATTTTTGTGCTGTCCGAGGGGATCCGACTTCTTGCAGGACCTCATGTACAGCAACAGATCCAAACTGATGCCTGCAATCGGATGCCAAATAGGCATCCAATTCCAATATTGTGCAGGATCAGTTTGGATCCTCTCCCTCTCTCCTCTCCCCGCTCCTCCTGTCACCTCGCTCCCCCTACTCTCTCCCTCCTGTCACCTCGCTTCTCTGTCCCTTTTGTCACCTTTCTCCCCTCCTCTCTCTGCTCCCTCTTTGTCCCTTCTTTGTCCCCTCTTTTTCCCCTGTTTTCCCCCTCTTTGTCCCCTCTCTGTCCCCTCTTTGGCCCCCTCTTTCTCCCTCTTTTCCAGACCTTAAAAAATAAAAAACAGAGGCCGTTTAGGGTCACTGATCCGAGTCTCGTCTGAGAGACTCGCATGTAAGTAGGATAGTGTGTTTTCACCCTTAAGGGCTAAATGTGAGTGTGAATCTTAAGGTACCTTTACACGCGGAAACTTTTCTAGGAATTTCACTGGCAACTTACTGGTTGCAGTGAAATCATGGAGACATTGTTCCATTTGTACACAGCCACAAGATAGAACAATGTGTCCATGATTTCACTGCAACCAGTAAGTTGCCAGTGAAATTCCTAGAAAAGTTGCCACGTGTAAAGGTACCCTTACTCCGCAAGCTGGGATCTCACAACCTGGAATTTCCTGCCTGACTTTCCTAGAAGGTTGGACCCTTTCAGGTAAACCTCTTAAAGGGGTTGTCCTATGAACAAAGTTAATTTTAATTAACACATCTTGGAATAAGCTCCACAATTGGATGTGTTTAAAAAAAAATGTGCCAGTGCTGAGATAATCTTATATATGTCTCTGCTGTGTACTGTGTAATGGATGTGTCTGACTGAACAGGGAATTCAGAATCATAGATTCCAAATGTTTTGGATTTAGCAGCAAATTTGTAAAGAAAATAAACTCTACTTACCTTTTCTGTTACTTCCATGGTTTCCTTGCCTGTTTCCCTGTCGATCTGTGAACAATCCAGCTACAATGATGTCCTATGTGACCCCTTCAGCCAAACACAGGTTGCAGTGTTCAGGACAGGACATCACAGGAGGTTAGTAAAGTGTTTTCATAAATTTAGATTAATTTTCCTACAAAATTGGCAGCAAGTTTACCAGGTGTGAACGTTCCCCAAAACATTGTTGATGGAAATGACTGTTCTGCTTTGATTTGTTTTATAAGGCATCCTAATGTAACATATTGACTTATAATGGATTCATCAGACACAGGATAATGGCTGCCCAACAGGGCAAGAGAAATCTGAGAAAAGTGAAGCATGACGCCAGTGTTATCAGCTTAAGTAGTAGATTTATTACAAGATATGTTATGGATTTATCTAAAGGTACCGTTACCGCTGCTATGTTGAAACGATCTCGCTAACGATCTCATGAGCGCGCGGTCGTAAGGACATCGTTTTGACATTGTTGGTGAGCTGTCATACGTGTAGATATCGTGGACAACGCACCAACGATGTAGCGAGCAGCTATCATTTGTACAACCCAGATAACGATACTTGTTCACTTATGTGAATGGGCGAAGTCATGCATGACATCGTTATCACCGTGTCACACACAACGATATAGCAGGTTGGCTGATCATGGATCGTTTGATTTGAGAACATGTTCTCAAATCTGCGATCAACGATCCAACGATTTATCGTAGTCATATCGCGGTGTTACACACAACAACGTCCTAACGATGTCATTTCAACTTCTCCAAACCCGTGACATTTAAGCGATATCGTTCACGATATCTTATGGTCAGTGGCGTAACTTCAGGCTCAGGGGCCCCGATGCGAAAGCTCCAACAGGGCCCCCAATTATTGCAAATCTTTGACAGTATTAGTCTTTTTCTATAGACCAAAGGGACTTTTGGGGCCCCTGTAGGCTGCAGGGCCAGGGTGCGATCGCAACCCCTGCACCTATTGTAGTTACGCCCCTGCTTATGGTGTAATGGTACCTTTAAAGATTTCATTCAAGGACAAGTGACCAACATAATTCTGACAACTGAGGACAATTCACATAATTATTTCAAATGACTACTGTATTTTTTGGAATATAAAATGCTCCTTAACATAAGACGCAATGTAGATTTACTATCACGTGTTGGCTGATTTGCAGTCCATTAGTGTTGCTGCTGTGAATTTAATTCTGACTTTTTTTTCCTTAGTCTATGCTGAGCGGCTCTGCAAGTACAGGCAGAAGTGAAGGGGTGTGTCTGAGCTTTCGGCTGTCCACTCCCTCAGCCTAAGTAGTTCTACTTCAGTCCACCAGAGGTTGCAGATAGAGCTCATTTCGACTTGGACCCCATGTTGTGAAGTTGTGCTGTGCTGAGCTGTGTTTTCGCTGCTGTTGACTTCCATTGAAACTACTGGGTTTTCATGGTCTGTGGATGGAGGTAGTGACTCTTAGCCTAGGGTTGATCAGGAGCGAAGGGCTAGAGTGGCGTCCCAAACCTCCTCACCTTCAGAGGTACCTTCGGAAACAGGGACAGTCAGGGACCCAATGAAAAGGGCCAGACTAGCTCCCCTGAACACCCTTGCCCACCTTACCATCTTGCCTCCTGATTCCCTATCCGTTATACCACCCTGTGACATTTACACTTCAGGAAATAGGAAAAACATTTTGCTATTAATTAAGACTTCCTTGATGGTGTAAAATAGAAGTGTCAATAGCACTAATAACTAGAGTAGAATAGGGAGGTAATAAATATATTGTATCTCTTTTCAGTGCGTATTGTACACACACACAGATCTGCTACATGAAAACTACATGCACATAAAGAGGTACATACAGCTCTGCTACATGCATAAATGGATGCACGTACAGCTCTGCTACACTCACACACACACTATACATTACCACATCTTGCAGTTCCTAATCAGGATTTGAATGGAGTGTTAACGTTAGGACCTTTTAGGTCATGTGATCACTCACATACCTTGAAAGGTCCTAAAGTTAACTATGTAGCAGTTCCTTCAGCGGCTATGCTGGTGCAGCCTTCATTCAGTTCCCGCCAATCTTCCTCTCCCGATCTGCACCAATCACATAGAACAGTGAATGGCAGGAGAAGAGCGGGCAGGTCTGTAATCGAGGATGACGCGGTGTTAGTGTTCTCCTCTACTAAAGAAAGCTGACTCCGGGTTATAAGACACACGCTTTTTAGCAGGTGGTTTCCTCGTTAAAAAGTGTGTCATGGGAGAAAATAAAAGATGGGTTCTTGCAAGATCGTAGATTTTACAATTTATCTTCACACTTTTTTGGCAAACATTACAAGGACTAAAGGCAACAAGAAAAAGGAAATATTAAACCATGCAACAAGCAAATCAGTTTATATTTATATTAATTATGTGAATTCTGGATGTAGTGGGAGATAAAGAGGTCATAGATACATATCTAGGTGTAAGTAAATAAGACACCAAAGCTGTCTTTAGTCATTATTATATTTTTACTAGAATAGTCCTCCTGTGGCAATACATTATTGATGTATTATCTTGGTGGTCAGTCAAGGGAATCGTAGGAATGCCCCATACCCCACTGGTCTCCCTTTAACGGTCACAAGGGTATGTGATATTTGCATCATATAATTGACCATAGCACAATTGATTGCAGCAATCACAGATTTTGGCTGGGACAGGATATACAAACACTGTGCAGGAAGTTGGATGGTGCTAGAAGAACGGCTGGATAGGTAAGGTGATGACGTCTTATTAGTATATTGTAGGGTTTCATTAAAATAATTAGCCTCTTTTGGATTTTACAGTCTGTATATAATACAGTACATAGCAGACTGCGAAAAATGTAACAGCCAAAGTTCAACTTGAAACTTGTGATAATTAAGCTTAGAAGAATGTTCTGGAGGAGAGACATAATAGTTTGAAACCCTTCTGTCAGCCAAGATTACTGCCAGATTTGACTAATAAGAGTTTACCGACACCTCTCCTCATCCAAACATTCCGTATGGTGAAAAATAGTAAACAGCAATGTACCCCAATTCTCTTTTACATGCTGCCCTGCTGGTCTTCCGACTTACTGTTCAGGCCAGAGGAGCCCCTGACCTCTGCATCCTACATCTGGGAACTTATGTATTTTACAGTTATTGGATGGTTGTTTTTTATTTTGTTTTTTTTTACTCAGGGCTGTGGTGTAGGACTGTTAACACTTAAATCTGTACTAAGCCTGTCTGACAGCAGGGTTTAACACCATTATATTTCCTTTTCTAAACAATCTTCCAAACTCAATTATAAGCAGTTGAATTTTGATGAATTTGGCTGTAAACTTATTTACAGTGTGCTATGTACTTTATTACATAGAATTCTAATTAAACTAATTCTTTATTATGAAACTCTATTATCAACTCTATTATCCCGACAATGATACGACCTGGCCGGGATCGCTGGAGTGTCACTACATGGTCACTGGTGAGATGTCAAACAGTCAGATCATACCAGCAAATAGAGTCTGTGGAGCCTCGTTTAGGAGTCTCAACACCGGACTAGCCAGATCTTCCTCCAGGGAAGGACCTAGCCATGGAGTGGCTCTTTGAGGAGACCACCATAACCACCAAATTAAGTGGCCCTTTGAGTCAATATCCAGCTATTTACAAGCTTAAAGATATGACAAGGGAATACCAAGGCCAGATATCCATCCACAGATAGCTGTTTCGAGGTGTTGCCCCTCATCAGTGTGGACTAGGATTCTGGCTAGGTGGGAGCAAGGCCTAGTAGACCAACATCACAAAGCATTCACTGATCTCAGGGAGACCAGTCCAAGAAAACACTGTGGAGTCTCCACAGACTCTATTTGCATATTCAAAGTTCCCGGGGGGCAAAGGGCCTAGGAATTCAATGTGTTGAGCGCTTTTAGACGGCTGTCAGCAGTGTTTTCTTGAACTGGTCTCCCTGGATTCAGTGAATACTTTGTTTTATAGATCTCACCAGCGACGCAGGAACGATACGGCGGTCGTTGGGAACCTGTCACTCAGACCTGTAGTATTGAGATCGTTGGTCACTGTCCCCGTCAAACACACCGATGCATGCTACCCAGCGGGAGTTCAACGACCAAAAAATGGTCCAAGACATTCCAACACGATTGGGATCTCACAGCAGGGGCCTGGTCGCTGCTACTTGTCACACATAGCGAGATCGCTGTTGCATCACAAAAACTGTGACATATCAACGATCTCACTTAGTATGACGGGGGCTTTACCGATCCCTACCAATAAGTCCCTTACCAGTCTTTTTATATCCTGTCATAGTTGGATATGTGACTTCTGTAATAAATTGAGTTGTGAGTCAGTTATAGGATGCAAAGGGACACATACACTTCTGACCAGAAAAGGGAAACCAGTGGGGCAGCGGACATCCCTACGATTCCCTTTACTGACCACCAGTCCATGATAATACATCAGTAAGGTGTCACCATAGGATGATCCTTCTAATAAATATACATAGCAGCAGAACGACTGAAGACAGCTCTGGTGTCAGAGTTACTTACACCTAGATATGTATCTATTCTCTCTTTATCTCCCAAAAGATTTAATGTTCCTATAATTCATAAAAATGACTTGCTATTTGAATGGTTAAATATTGTCTTTGCCTTGTTGTTTTGTTCAGTCCTTGTAATCATTACAATTTGCCAAAAACATGTGAAAAAAGAAGGTGAAATCTACGAGCTTACAAAACTGTAATCATTCGGAATAACTGTGTGAATCGTCCTCTGTTGTCACTTGTCCTTGCATGAAATCTGTAGATAAATCCATAACAAATCTTATAATAAATGTATTACTCAAGCTGCTAACACTGGCGTCATGGTTGACTTCTCTGAGATTTCTGTTTCTCTGTTGGACGGCCATTCTGCTATGTGTGATGAATCCATTAGAAATCACTAAGTTACTTTAGGATTCCTTCTAAAACAAAACAAAGCAGAACGGTCATTTCCAACAACAGAGCTTTACAGAACATTCACACATAGTAAAATTGCTGCCATTTGTGTTGCAGAACAATAAAGGTAAAATTCAATGAAAACAGCATAGTAGCTTTCCCATGGAAATCCTTGACTCCCTTGCCTTGTCCTTTGATGACAAACACGGCCTCCCCGGTAGGTGTATCACTGTGTACACTGAATACTGATTGGTTGACGGGCTTACATAGAACATCATCTCAAGGGGGTGCAACAGAGGTAAGCAGAGCTTTCATTCAAAAATATGATGCAAAATCTACAATCATTGGAGTCTGTTGTGGATTTTTAAATTGAGATTTTCGCCACTAAACTCGATGGGAGAAAATCAGCAGCAAAACTTTCTGCAGAAAGAATGGAAATCTGCACAGCATGCCAATCTATACTTGGGTTACTTATTTTTTAAAACTGTGGTTAGCTCCAGATTGGTGATTTTTAAAAAATAGAATTTGGTAGCAAAAGCCCCAACGTCACCCGAAAGGGCCTGACTTTCAAGCAAAGTCAGGCATAAATTTCCAAGTTGTGTGATCTCAGAATGCAGAGCCGCTCTCGAAGTAAACAGAATGATCTTGCTCTTTTCACTAGTCCAGCGCTGCTGCATTCTTAGGCTGCCTTCACATTGCGGGTCAGATCCGATCCGAGGCTGTCAGGGTGAACTGCCACGACTGATGAATCAGTACCGCAGCTGGCAGGGAGCTAGCCGCGGTCCTGAAACAACTGCGGCGTGTAGCCACAGGGGTCCGGTTCCCGGATCCTCCCGGACCGATGCAATCCAGCCCCATAGACTCCCATGTTAGGGAGCGCCGGATTGCCCCGGATACGGCAGGATCCGGGCAAATACGGGGCAATCCGGGTCAATCTGGGAATTGCCAATTAGAGGCAATATTCTCCTCTCGACAAGCAGCGTTTTTGTGTCCGGTTTCTATGTGTCCGGGACAATCCGGGAGAATTCAGTATTCTCCCGGATTGTCCCGGACACATAGAAACCGGATGGCCTCGGATCGGATGGGACCCGCAGTGTGAAGCCAGCCTTCCTAAACAGTAAGATCATTACAGCAGTTACTGTCCAGTAAAGGTTTAAGAAAATAGGCGGCAGTGCTGGAATAGTATGTAGAATGAGATCTTGCTCTGTCACTGCAAGAGCAGCCGCGAACGATTGTTAGATCCCGCTATGTATGCCAGGATCCCACAATCCACAAGTTCCAGCTTAACCTTGCTAGAAAGTCAGGCACTTTCCAGGAACACTAGGGAACCTATTGAGGAGTTTTGTTCCTAAATTATATTTAGTAAAACCACCAATTTAGGACTACTCACCATTTCATTAATTAAAAAAAGGCAACTCCAGAGTGGTGAAAGATTCTCTTTAAAGTGTGACATGTCAAAAGATTTCGGCCCCAATTCTTCACGACCGGTGATTTTCTTGCTGGTCTTGATGAGTGGGCGTGTAGGAGACATTCATTATGATGAGCATGCCTCTTCATGAAGTAGGAACATCTGACTAGTGGTGTTCACTTCTGTGTACCACGACAAAAAACATACTCCAGTCAATGACTGGAGTAAGATTTCTGATATAAGGTATGCTACTGCGTGTCATGAATTAGATGAGCTGTTCCATCATACCCACTCCTGACCATTTTGGAAGAGTCTAGAGAAACTGTTGTGGAAACTCTGAGTTACGACAAAATGTTGCAACTTTTCTGGTGAGATTTCTTTGATGAATCAAGGCCTTAAATTGTATGGTACTGGTTACTGTGACCCCAGCAATCACTAAAAGGAAGGAAAAGACACACTTAGCTGACCACTATGCCCCTTATTAACTTCTTGGAAAGCAAACTGAGCGTTCTACAGGTTCATAAAAAATTTGTTGAGCCTGTCTGCCCTTTAATTTTAGCGATCAGTGGGGGAATGCTAGCACCTTAATCTCCACAGATTACAACATCTGACATGTCTGAATTTGTAGGAAATGATGGGCAGACTCTAAAATTGGAGATTATGACATCAGTTTCAACAAAGCCTCAAAAGAATTTAAGTCACTTTACCTGCTTGTATGTCTCGAAAACAATATCATCCTGAAGAAACTCTGCAGGAACCTCCATTTTAACCAGAAATCGGGCCAGATAAGCTCTCTTCTTTAACTCATTAGTCTTCTGGAGAAGCCAGTATAATACTGGGTGAATAACAGGTTTACTTCCAACAACCAGACCTTGGCGAAACGTGCTCCTATGAATAATTGTAATTAAAGATTAGCACATAAAATGGATGGGAATAAATTCCATTCATGACTATAAAATTTATGGCATTTATGAGCTTAAAACAAACCACTACGGTACTATATTTCTATCTAGACACAGTAGTTGTCCATTAAAGTAGTACATTAGCATGTGACAATATCATTTGGTTTAGAGAAATGATTTGGCAAGCAGCACAGATGATTTATTAAGGAATTTCCTACTTTAAACCTTTTTTCCATCTACAGGTATGCCCTGATATATGTATACAGTAAAATGAGACTTGCCCTCTGCCCCTTAGCTCCAATCAGTCTTTGTTGAATGAACTGCAGCAGAAACCTCCTGATTAGTAACCACTGCATTCAATGACACAACAGTATTGAGCTGGCTGATAATCGGCAGTCCCATGCTATAATCCTGTCTGGAGTAGCCTGGGGTGAGTAAGAATCATTTGATTGAGTTTGAAAACCTATTCATTAAAGGGGTTGTCCAGCCTTGGGGTACAAGTATGCAGTCACAATTTGTGACTACAGACTTGTGAACCCTCACAGTGTGTGCAATATCAGGATTCTCTGTTATCGGGAGCGGGCGGTTATGTGACCGCAAGTATGCAACTTGCAAACTTCTGGCCACATTCCGACTAGATGTATCCAGTCTCACTGAATTCACCTCTATTGAGCAAAGCCGTACATGTCTAGTTGACATCTGAGCGCATGTATGCAAATCCTGACAGCGTGCACACTGTGAGGGTTCACAAGTCTACAGGCTCATAGAGTGACTGCAGACTTGTACTCTAATGGAGATGTCACACGCGTCAATATCACGTGCAATATAGCTGCTGATGACGTTGCAGCAATATTGAAGCAAGTGACAGGGCGTTTCAACCAGCGATAAGTCGCTGGTTGATGGTCGTCAGGTTTTAGAACCTGTTCTAAAACCTGACGATGGTCGCCCGGTGGACACGCAGAGTCACTGTGTGTGACACCAGGAGATGAGCGATAAGCCAGCTCCCAGCGCCTCTCAGCAAGCGCGTGCTGCCTAGATACCCGATGTATACCTTGGTTACCAGCCTTCTCCACTCACCGGCTGGTATCCAAGGTAACTAGGGACTGTGTACCTTGGATACCAGCCGGTGAGCAGAGAAGGCTGGTAACCAAGGTATACATTGGGTATCTAGGCAGCGCGTGCTGCCTAGATACCCGCAGTTTGCCTTGGAGACCAGCCTGACATCGTGGAAACGATATTTAAATAATTTCCACAATGTCGCTGGTCCACTGATCGCTGGTGATTCTGCCTGTGTGACAGCTCACCAGCGATCAGCCTTCAATGTAGCCAGTGATCAGATCGCTGACGACATTGACGCGTGTGACAGCCCCATAAGACAAGACACCGCATTTAATTGAACTATCTTGATACACAGTTGAGGCCAAAAGTTTGGAGACTGACACAAATTTTACTTTTCTCAAAGCTTGCCACTTCATTGCTTTTAGATCTTTGAAGGCCACTTCACACACACAGATATCTGAGTCCAATATCTGAACAGATCTCTGGTTGCAGTGAAATCATGGATACATTGCTCCATTTTGTGGCTGTGTACAACATGGAGCAATGTATCCATGATTTCACTGCAACCAGAGATCTGTTCAGATATTGGACTCAGATATCTGTGTGTGTGAAGTGGCCTTTAGACAGATATTTCTTTGATTACTGAAGTACAAGTTAGAATTTTTATAAGATTTTTTTACTTTTATTGACACGTATATGAAGGTTATGGAAAGACTCAATATTTATAGTATTGATGTCATTGGTGATTATAACGGATTAAGGGGTCAGGTAGCAGGATGGATGTGACAGGTTTAAGGCGATCAGGGGATTAGTCTGACCCTTAGGGTACCTTTACACACGGGTAACTTACTGGTTGCAGTGAAATCATGGATACATGGTTCTATCTTGTTGCTGTGTACAAATGGAATAATCTCTCCATGATTTCACTGCAACCAGTAAGTTACCTGTAGCCACCCTAGAAATGTAGCCGCGTGTAAAGGTACCCTTAGGGTATAGCCACACTGGCATATGTGTAATCGGAGTGATTTTGATACATGACAGTTGCGCGAGTGATTAGTTCGAGTGCAATGCATTTATCACACTCATAGACTTCACAATGTCAAATCTCCTGCAATATACATGTGCAATCGCAGCATGCTGCAATTATGCATGCAGTCCAAGTTCAAAGAAGAAAAAAATAACCAATATTACCTAAATGATTGTTTAACACTGGACCGAGTGCAATGCAAGATTTTCTCACCAGTGTGGCTTTACACTTAGACTGGGGGTCCCTAGCAGACCCTGTTCCTAGAAGTACCTCTAAATGTGAGGATGTCTTGGCCGCCACCCTTGCCCTGTTCCTGACCAGTCTTAGGCTAACACCCCCTCACTTCCACCCATGGACCTGGATGAACACAGCAACTCCACACACAATTGCTTTCTCAAAGAAAGCTACAGGACGGCTTCAGCAGGAACTGCAAACAGCACCCACACAGCTCACAGTCTTGCAGAGAATAAACTCTATCAGCGACATCAGATGATGTGTCATAAGACAATTTAAAGGCTGTGGGAGTGGTCGAACCACATCAACTGATATACACAGCAACAACAACAACTAACACTGCAGAGCCACAGCTATGGATGTTAAATCAAGATACAAAAGGAAATGAACTCCATTTAACCTACCGTAGAGCAGTCTACACGTGTCAGTACCCGCACAAACACTTTATGAGGGGCCTCCGGACCCTAAACTGGGCCCACCCGGAAACGGTCTACATTTCCTGAGAGATAATCTGTGGAGGATGTGGGTATTTAGCACTGGGGAAGTTCGAGTTGGTTTAACAAATGGTTAAAAATGGCCAAAACCCTAAAAACAGACCAATAAGTCCAAAAATAGGAGCCCAGCTGCACCCCTTCACCTGACATGTTTAGAAATTACCCTCACAAGATCACTCTTAGGTCTGAACCTCAACGTTTATTTACATTCATCTAGTTACTGACAGAGGGTACTTTCTTGGGAGAGCAAACAGCGGGGAGGGCAAACAGTGGAGACATCTTCCTGTGTCTTGGGAATCTTTCCCTCAGGACACTTAGTGGGAGTCACCATCCTCCCCCTTTCATTCTTCCCAGGATAACACCTAAACCTAGCATTAACATGAGCTGTAGGTCAAGTTTAACCCCCATTTCCCAGTAGGCTATTAAACACCTCCGCCAGACACATAGGAGCAAACCTCACCAACACGACCGAGACAGTAGCACTCAGGCACTTACCCTCACAGAACTTCAGCGGCTGAGTAACAGATGTGGAGCGATGTGGATCAATCCTAATAAAATGATCAGCTTGACCACAAATAGAAGCATGACCCCCCCCAACTTGTTGAACCGCAGATGGTCTAGCATGAAAGGTTACCTTCCCCAACTGTATAGATTCATCAAATCCCACAGTGGAGCCTCCTCAATAGGGATAACCTCCGGGTGCAAGGCTGGTCTAGGTCTATGTCTAAGGTATCTGTCTACTCTGATGGCAAAAGACATCGCAGCATCCAATGACTCAGGAGCAGAATGGTGAACCAGTGTGTCCTGAAGTCTAGCTGATAGACCAAAATAAAACTGACTCCTGATGGCAGAGTCATTCCACTGGGTGTCAGCAGCCCATCTCCAAAACTCTAAGCAGTACTCCTCAACTGCAAGCGTCCCCTGCTTGAGTTTACATAGATTAGACTCCGTGAGAGACATGATATCTGGTTCACCATAAATGTGAGACAACGCCAAGAAAAGCTCATCTATTAACCGCAAAGATGGAGGATCAATCAACAGAGAGAAGGCCCAGGCCCGAGCATCCCCCTTTAGAAGGGAGGTTACAATCCCCACATGCTGTTCATCATTCCCTGATGAACAAGGATAATGCCAGCAATATAGCTGGCAGGCTTCTCTAAACAAAAAATATGTCTGTCCCTCCTGAAAATCTGTTAGAAAGACATATGTTGGGTTCGGCACAACCTAGGCGTGAGCTGAGGCCAGATACCCAACAACTTGATGTAGCTGCAGCACCACCTGGGTATGCAATTCAGCAACCTCTCAGAGAAGGGCCTGAACCAGGCGTGCAAAATCTTGTGATGAAGCTATATGGCTTTAGTAAAATGGTAGGTCGCTAATAATGTCACAGGTGTTTATAACGGACAAAGGGGTTGGGTAGCAGGATGGCAGTGACGGGCAAAAGGTGATCAGGGGAACTAGTCTGACCCTTAGATTGGCGATCCCCAGCTGACCCTGTTCCCAGAAGTAACTCTAAAGGTGAGGATGTCTGGCACAGACCGTTGCCCTGCTCCTGTCTAATCCTAGGCTTACGCCCCCTAACCTCCACCTAGGGACGAGGATGAAGACAGCAACTCTACACACGATTGTAATCTCAAAGAAAACTACACGTCAGCTTCAGCAGGAAATGCACACAGCATCCCCACAGCTCAAAGTCATGCAGAGAATGAACTCTATCAGCGACATCAGGTAATGGGTCATGGTACTATTTAAAGGCTCGGGGAGTTGTCAAATCACATCACCCGATACACACAGCAACACAAACTAACACTGCAGAGTCACATCTACTAACGTTAACCCTTAATGTACAAAAGGAAATAAATTCTATTTAAACTACTGTAGAGCAGTTCACAGAGACTGTAGAGCAGTCTACATGTGACAGTTAACCTTAATTTTTCAAGATGTCTAAAATTAGCCATCACTTACTGGATATCAGCTTATGGGCCAAATCCTGACTGGTGACAACATATTCTTGTTTAATCAGTGTTTATCACAATGTATGTTTTTGTTGGTATTCCAGCTTTTTGATGACTGACCACAAGTTCTCAAAGAGAAAATTGGGGGTGCAGGCTGTCTAATCCTCATGATCTGATATTGA
The DNA here is from genome assembly GCA_033576535.1 of Allobates femoralis. NCBI lineage: Eukaryota > Metazoa > Chordata > Amphibia > Anura > Aromobatidae > Allobates > Allobates femoralis. The sequence continues at coordinate 685,692,205 of JARQOC010000003.1, read as the reverse complement.
TGATCTATCGTAAGGATTACATCAGTGGAGAACCCCTTTCATTTTCCAGCATTTCAGAGTGTGGTTTATGCACCATCCAGATCAACATCTCTATGCCTACTTTCATTGACACTTTTCTACACATATTTGCAGGCTCCAGAATTCAGATGTAAAGGAATACTACATTCTACACATGTACAGCAACCTTTTTATTACACTGTGGCTCACGTCTCAGTGTAGGAGATGTAGGCTTGGCATCAGCAACGGCCCACGTGAGTAGTGAAATACCTTTCCCATAATGTATTGCTACCTTTCTCAACTCTTAGTGCTGGAACTGAGCATGCTTGACCAGTAGCCCAATGAAGCAAGCTATAAACAGCAAATTTTGGGCAAGTAGTACATGATTGTGTAGGAAGCTACTGAAAAGATTTAATTAATTTGGAAATTATGCAGTTTTCATAACTCATATTCACTTGAGTTAAAGAAACAGCATAGTGCAGACAGCATGGCTGTTTCCATAACTAAATTGCATAAACAGTAAAGTTAAACAATAGTCAAGCTCTGCATACCCTGGATCATGTAACAGGGTCGCCCTATGATGACATCACTGTGCTGTGTTGATCACGTGACCAAACGCCGGCACAGACACAGGAAGTCACCGCTCAGCTGGTAGCATGGATCATTGGAGAGGTAACAGCGTGTGTTATTTTACAGGGTGCACGCCAGCAGGGGCCATATAGCGTGACGGGGGGGGGCCATATCCGGGACGGTGGGGCTGTGTGTGCCAGCACGGGGAGACATATATCGTGACGGGGGGCCACATCCCCGATGAGCAAGGGGGCACATGTAATATGTGCCGCTCCCCTGACCATCACCTTGGTGCTGTTTCAGCAGTGGGGTGATGGACAGTAGGTGCAGTGAATATTACATGACGCTAACGAGCGGGAGCACGTGACCTCCCGCTGCCTCTGCAGTCTCCTCCAGCCCCCGGACACCGCTCCAAAGTGCAACCCCTCCCCCTTACAGTACAAAACTGTAGATTCAAATTATAATACACACCCTCCACTTTCCCACAAAATTTGGGGGAACAAAAGTGTGTTTTATAATCCGAAAAATACAGTACATTTGCTCTCTTGCTGCGATTTTGACTAGTAACAATACACTACTGTGGCCAAATGCTGACTGTTTAAGGGGTTGTGTTGTTACTCGCTACAGTCGATACAATAGACTTCTTATGTACCATGGTTTAAAAGTACTAAGCTTCTGGCTTGTCTCAACAAATGTAGTTATTACCGACAGGTACAGCCCCCATTGTTTGACATAAACAAACATCCTCTAATATGAGGTCTTCAATGTGAAGAATGTACTACACTATGCTTAAAAAAATCTTAAAAAAAAAATAAAGAAAAAAAAAAAGAAAAAACTTTCCTTTCCAGATTTTGGAAATCTTATTCTCTACTTTTACATAGAGACCATGATTTCAAATATTCTATTAAAAGTGGATTTACAGCAGACACAATAGAGAAAGTTAAGTCCACTGGAGTCCACTATTCATAAAAAATCCACTATTGCTGTGGCAGATATAATAATAATAATATTTATTCATTTATATAGCACTTTACATACATTTTCCATATTGTCCACATTAGGGCTCACAATCTTAACATCCTATCAGTATGTCTTTGGAGTGTAGGATATAATTAGAGAGACCAGAGGAACCCCATACAAACAAGGGGAGAGCATACAAACTCCTTGTAGATGTCATCCTTGGTGGGAATTGAACCCAGGACCCCAACGCTGCAAGGCTGCAGTGCTAACCACTGAGCCCCCGTGACTACAGAACTTCCGATACTGGATCATCCCACTAACTTCTAACAGAGTTCATTGGGGTTCCAGTATCTCAGAACTGAACATTGGTGTTGACAGAGACTTACATGGAGCAAAGAAAACATAATCCCCCATACAACTGCAAATACAAAAGTAAAAAAAATCATGTAACAAGATACTTTATCGATACCTGACTTTGTTATAGCTCCATCCAAAAAGTATTTTATTGCCTTGTCACATTCTTTACTCTTTGAAAAAGGAACCTAGTCACCTCCTGTGGGAAAGCATTTCAGGTATAAATATAATCTAAATCCAAACTCCAAACTAATCCAATAAAGCTGGCTGAGCCTATAAAGAAAGACGTTGGCTTGTTTCGCCATCCGTTCTCTCAGCTGAATATGCACGTTCATTATAATAAAGGAGCGGGACACCGCTGCCAGGAAACTATCTCCTGATTGAACAAAAATCCTGCATAGGGTCTGTTCACGTCAGGTTTTATGTGTCTGCCAGCCCATTCAGCCATCACCTGGCCAGTATACAGTATGTCAGTACACCGCAATAGAAGCACTATGCAATGGAGTATTATACTGTGTGCCTATTCCAACCTGCAGTGTTCAGTAATAAGAAAAACGTACTAGATTTTCATGGCATTCTAATGTTATAATTACCTATTAATGACGGGCATCTATTTTAGAAAACCTTAAGAGAGGCTAATAAAGTACAAGTTGAATGGATGCCATTATAGTCTATGGCAGTGGTAGGGAACTCCAGGCCTCAAGGGCTGCCAACGGTGCTGGTTTTCAGGATTTCCTTAGTATCAATATCTGAATCATGTAGCAATTTCAGATATCCAGTGGCATTGAGGTTTCTATTGATGAAGAATGGCCCCACTATCTTTGTATCTCATATACCACACCTTACCATCAATTTTTGTGTTCTGTCTTGGAGGGATCTATCCACTGTAGGTTAGTGTCAGACCAATAGCGGGGGTTTTGTTTGTTAACTATCATTCATCTGAAGGCAATTGTCTATGCTGTGAAGATACGAGATGTGCAGCATCTGAAACAACAGATACTGGAAGCCTATGCTGCATTTCTTCTGCAGTGTTGCTATCAGTGTGTCAAGAGTGGGAGAAGAGGGTTGCATTGACAATCCAATACAATGGGCAGCACTTTGAACACATTTTATAAGCGGTCATAAACTTGTAAGTAACTCATGAAAGAATAAAGTTACGTTAACACCAAGCACACCATTGTTTTTTATATATAATTCTCAATAGGTTTGATGTGTCACATGACCCTCTTCCCATTGAAAAAAAATAAAGTTGGATCCAAAATGGGCGACTTCAAAATAGCCGCCATGGTCACCTCCCATCTGGAAAAGTTTTCCCCCTCCCATATACTAATGTGCCACAAACAGGAAGTTGATATCACCAACCATTTCCATTTTATTTGGGTGCAGACATATAAATGGCTCACCCTGTACATATGATGTCATCCAGCTGGCTTCCTAATCCTTACTTCACAGATGCCGTACATACAAAAGTGGTCAAAAACCCCATTATTGCCAGGTCTGAGGAACACTACTACTATGCTTGCCAACATTTTAGGACTAAAGTATGCCAAGAAAAAAGAAGTAGTAAGAGAAAACTAAATCCATTACGGTAATTAAATCTTCTAGAATCACATTTTGTTAGAAACAAGGTGACATATTTCCAAGAAAAAAATAAATTTCAAGGACATAGCTTTAAAACCATAAAAGAAGGCAGCATGGAGAAAGTGATAAATCAAAGTTCTTTTTCAATGTTACATTTTGGTTAAAGACAATCTGTCACAGGATTTCACCCAAAGGCTGCTTTCACATCACGATTTTTGAGGATCCATGGCTATCTGTTGTAAAACGGATAGCCACGGACCCAATTTGGCCCCTATGTATCCCTATGGGCATGGATTGGTCTTGTATGGCCAACCGATTGTGGCCAAATTGTAAGGGATCCAATTGTGTCAGATTTTTTGCTATACCCAGAATTGGAGATTGCTCCGATTTTGGGCACAGCAGACCAAACAAATCGGACACAATCGAATCCTGGGCGGTCCGCGGCAAATAACATGGGGGTCTACAGAACGCGGGTCTGGGAAAAAACAGAATCATTTCCAGGACCTGATTTTAGTGTACTGAGCATGCTCAGTACACTACAACTGCTCTTTACCATGTAATTTCACTTTCGCAATGTATATACATACATTGCGGAAGTGAAGCAAGTGTTAAAAATAAAAATAAAAATCTTCACCTCTCCGGCAAGTGTCCTGTGATGTGCGGCATCTAGCTTTGAGGTCTTAAGGACCTAGATCAGCTGACTGGGCGGGCTACCCGATCAGCTGATTGGTCACATGGCCGCATCAGCGTGGTTTAAATCGCCCACCGATCGGTTTTGGCGGGCCGGCAATTTAAACTGCTCAGCTGATGCGCTCATGTGACAGACTAGCTGATTGGGTTGCCCCGCCCGGTTAGCTGATCTAGATCCTTAAGCCCTTGGAGCTAGATGCCGTACATCGCGGGACACTCGCAGGAGAGGGGAGGATTTTTTATTTTTTTATTTTTAACAATTGCTTTGTTTTATTTCATATACAGTATACATTGCGAAAGTGAAAGTGCCCTGCTTGCCTTCACTTTGCAGACTTGGGTTCCTCCAGCTCTTTCCTTGTGTGGATCCGTGAAAATCACGGACCCAGACACAGAAATGGCATCCGGAGGCACACATCTGATCCTGTCCTTTCCTATCCGTGGGGTCCTGCAAAAAAACAGGATCCCCACGGACAGGAAAAAAATTGTGATATGAAAGTAGCCTAAATTATTTATATGCACATGTAGCTATTTCAAATATAAGTCCACCAATACCTTTACAAGCCTAATCTGTTTCTCCATTACTTACAAATCAAGAGTTTGAATTGTATTGTAAAGGAGGTTGTAGATCTGAAGCCTCTGTCACTCCAGCTCTACTTCCCACCAGCCTTCTCCTACTTACTGACTGCCTCTATGCAGTGTAAAGAGCCATCAGTCATGCCGGAGGCGCTGGAGTGACAGAGGCTGCAGATCTTTAGCTTCTTCTACATTTCAATTAAAATGCTAATTTCTCACCAGTGGAGGAACAGGCTGGATATGTATCGATATACCTGAACTTGTCTTGAACTTGAACATATAAATAGTTTATGGCGTGAAATCCTGGGGACAGATTCACTTTAAAGAGGACCTGTCACCAACCACACATGATGATCTAATTACAGCACTGGATGCAGTATGTCTGCAGCATGCAGGCAAGGGGTCCCCGTCCCTTGAGCAGCCCTGTACCCCGAGATAATACACTTAGAAAACTTACTTCCTGCAGCCATTAAGGAGGTGGCCAGGGGCTGCAGCCAAGGGCAGATTCACACCCCCTGCATGTTTAATCTGCCCACCTCTGCCAATCGGGGTGGGGCCAAACGGCAAGTTCTGATAAAAAAAAAACTCTGTTTAAATGCTGCTGCAGAGGGAGAGAATGATTGGCAGCAGTGGGCAGATTAAACATGCAGGGGGTGTGAATCTGCCGTTTGGCTGCAGCCCCTAGCCACCTCCTTAATGGTTGGAGCATGTAAGTTTTCTAAGTGTATTATCTCGGGGTACAGGGCTGCTCAACTGCTGGGGGACCCCTTGCCTGCATGCTGCAGACATGCTGTATCCAGTGCTGTAATTAGATCACCATGCCTGGTTTGGTGACAGGTCCTCTTTAAACTCTGTTACACCGCACTGATTATTTATACAGGTACAGTCAAAAATATTCTGTGATCAGGGCATGGCCTAGACATGGAGCTGAGAGGACATGCTTAGAGAGAGCTCCAGCTTTCCAGAGCCCCTGCAGCCTTTCATCAGCTATTATTAGCAGTCACCGACCTCCAGATGAAAAGCCAGCTCCCAGGCATCTCAGGAGCTCACCACGGGACCCGCCGACCTCAACATCACCCAGTATTTGGCAGCGCAGGAAAACAAGCTGCGCTCCTGAATGTGGATCTAGAGCCCAGCGGGGACCCGCTCCCCTTCTGCGGCTGCAAGCTCATCGCAGAGCGGTCACACCCCTGTGAAGCAGGCAGGGGGGGAACAAGGGACGACTAATTCTAAACCTGGAGGAACCCCCAGGAGATGGCAGGAGGAAGTGGCTTGAACAACCAGGGAGAGGTGAGCACTGAGACCCATCCCTCCCCCTCCAAACGGGTATCACCATGATCCCTATGACAGAAGGTACATGGCTTGCCTATAATACATTCATGTCAGTCTTCTGGGTCGGCTGAGGCACTGATGGCAGCCAGAGTCTATAGCACCAACAAGGCATAGCTCTCCGACCCATCTACTGACACTACAGCCCTCAACAGCACATCATTAAGACCTGGTTCCATGGCTGATACTATATTTACAGGACACAGAGACCCCTCACCCCTGGCCATGAATGCTGCTGAATTATATGCCATCCCAACCAAAGCAGATATGGAGGGCTATATTCAGCGCCTGGAAGCTGTATGCAATGGGGAAATTGGGTCTCTCAAGGAGGATGTATCCAATCTTAATACTGCAGTTACTACATTGGAGGCTAAAATTGAAGGGCTTTCCTCCCAACTTCATACCCAGCAAAACTTCTAGATCAGCACTCCCAGAACTTTCAACTGGTTTTAGATATGATGAAAGACTCCGAAAATAGAAATTGGAGAAATAACAGCAGGCTCCGTGGGCTCCCAGAGTCGGTGGCTCCGCGTGACTTAACCCCGGCCCACCAACATATTTTTAATTCACATTTAGGTAGTCCTCCTGAGGATCATATTGAAATGGACAGAGCCCACAGATCACTGGATCTGAAGAACCCCGATCCATCTAGGCCGAGGGATGTCATCTGCAGGTTCACTTTTTTCAACTCAAAGAGGATATGCGCAAAGCTAGAGAGAAGGAAGCTATAAAATTATGGTTCGGCCATTCAATTTTTGGTACATCTCTCCCACTTAGCTCTGGCTAAAAGACGGGCTCTACAACCCCTCCTAGAGGTTCTGCGCGCAAAAAACATTGCATACACATGGGGATACCCCTTCAAGCTTCAAGCGCGGGGGAACTCTGGACTGGTAATTCTGAGGTCCCCCTCAGGTTTGCCAGATTTTTCCTCAGCTGATTCCTGAATACACATGAGTTTCCTTTGTTGAGCTCCTTAATTTAGCTTCCCTCTCTGTCCCTTCCCTCTAGCCTGGGGTGGTACTAGTGATCTGGGGGAGGTTGGTAGTGAGACGTGCTTCATAGACTGGGGGTCACGTGGGCCCACCATCCCCGTTTACTGAAGTGGTCCCACTAAGTCTATGGATATATTCTTGCTAAGTATTGCACTTAGTTGTTAAACTTTGTAGATAGCCTTCACTATGAGCCGTTACTTCTGGGGTTTATGTAGAGGCACTTTTAGGCTCATGCCATGGTCTTATGTGTTAACGAGTTACTTTATTTTGGATCTAGTTTACAGATACAGTTCTACTCTATACAGTATTTACATCATTGCTATGTATTTGAGACCATTCTTTATCATGGGCAGCACGGTGGGTCAAGTGGTTAGCACTGCAGCCTTTGCAGCACTGGGGTCTTGACGTCCTGGGTTCAATTCCCACTAAGGACAACATCTGCAAGGAGTTTGTATGTTCTCCCTGTGTTTGCGTGGGTTTCCTCCGGCCACTCCAGTTTCCTCCCACATTGTAAAGACATACTAATAGGATGTTTAGATTGTGAGCTCCAAGAGAGACAGCATTAGTGATGTATGTAAAGTGCTATGGAATTAATAGCGCTATATAAATATGATTATATTATTATTATTTATCCGCTATAGTCCGGAAGCTTGCTGTTTGGTTAGTTTCGCTTGTTTGATTTGAAAGCTGCGGGGACCTGGCTGACTGTTCGACATTCCAGGTTCAGTCACCTCCCACTTTAGGGTGTGTCTATGACACTGCTTTACAGAGATTTCTTTATTAACCTCTGCAGCCCATAGGTTTAGTTGCCTGTGGACCATTTAGATGGAACACTATCTTCTTTCTGAATCTTCTTTCTACAACTTTTTCTGCGCTTTTTCTTTCTTCTAGTCTTTCTCCTCTCCCTTCTTTCACACTCCCCCACTTCCTCACACCCGGTCCTGCTGTCATCCCTGGTTTAGGGTCGCTATGACATCCTTAAATGTATGCTCCTTGAACATTAGGGGTTTAATACCCCTGAAAAACGCTCACAAGTGTTTAAAATATGCACAAGAAACGTGTTCATATACTTCTCCTACAGGAGACACATTTTAGGTCAAACCGAATACCTGCACTCAACAACAGATACTACTCCCATTGGTAGCAGTAACCCAGAATTGAAATCTAAAAGGGTTAGTATTGCCCTCCATAAGTCCCTTCGGGCTAAAGTGATTGCCTCCAAATCTGACCCGAAAGGCAGGTACCGTATATACTCAAGTATAAGCCGAGTTTTTCAGCACAAAAATTGTGCTGAAAAGTGCCCCCCTCGGCTTATACGCGAGTCACAGTGTGAAGGCTCAGTGGGGGGGATGGGGCGGTGAGCAGGAGCTGGATGAAGGGGGGGGAGCTGCAGAAGGAGCGGGCAGTCACGTGCCCCCACTCATTAGTGCAACGCAATATGCACTGCATCCCCCTGTCCATCAGCGGCAGGGGGAGCGGTGCATATTACATTGCACTATGTAAGCACCCCCCCCATCAGTGGTATACAGGCCCCCCTTGCTTCCGTACACCTGTAAAATAATAGCTCATTCATACTTATCCCCGTCGCTCTGTCGCCGCGCGTCCTCCGGTCTTCTTCCTGCTTGTACCCGGCTTCTATTCCTGTGGCGTGCGCAGCAGCGATGACGTCATTGCTTCTGTGCCAGTCACATGATGCTGAGTACAAGCAGGAAGAAGACTGGAGGACACGCGGTGACACAGCGACGGGGATAAGTATGAATGAGCTATTATTTTACAGGTGTGCGGCAGCAAGGGGGGCCTATATATACCACTGATGGGGGTGGGCCTGTATATACCACTGATGGAGGTGGGCCTGTATATACCACTGATGGGGGGGCCTGTATATACCACTGATGGGGGGGCCTGTATATACCACTAATCGGGCCTGTATATACCACTGATGTGGGGCCTTTATATACCACTGATGGTGGGCTGTATATACCACTGATGGGGGCTGTAACCTCTGATGGGGGGCCTGTATATACCACTGAGGGGGTGCCTGTATATACCACTGATGGAGGGCTGTATTCCACTGATGGGGGGGAACTGTATACCAGTGATGACGGTCCTATATACCAGTGATGGGGGATTATATACCAGTAATGGGAGGCCATTTATCATGATGAGAGGGGCTATGTACTATGATGAGAGTCTGCTTCATTTCCCCCCTAGGCTTATACTCGAGTCAATAAATTTCCCTAGTTTTGGAGGGTAAAATTAGGGGCCTCGGCTTATACTCGGGTCGGCTTATACTCGAGTATATACAGTACTTGTTTTTAAAGATTACAATTGTTAGAGATGTATTCACCATTGCTAATTTCTACCTCCCTAACCAGGATCAGGCTCGAGTGTGTGGGGCGTATCTAAATAGCCTCTCACATTTGCGGAGGGCTTCATAATTGCTGGAGGAGACTTCAACTTCATGTTGGATCGCATCTTGGACTCGTCTACAGGTAGGTCATCCATGCCCCCCTCCCACTTGGACAGTCTGAGATCTAAGATTGTGGAATCTAGGCTTGTTGACGTTTGGAGACTGACTCACCCCACTACACGTGACTATACTGTCTATTCTTCGGTACACAAATCGTACAGCAGGATAGATTACTTCTTAACTAGTCACAGACTGCTCTCGTTCCACCCGACGATGCAGATTGACCCGATGATTTGGTCGGACCATGCTCCTGTCTCATTGTCCCTGAAGCTCCCGGATCTCTCCCCGGGTGAGTGTACCTGGTCTTTACACCCAGGGCTCCTTAAAAATCCCACCTGCCAATCAGCAATCCGGACAGCAATCTCACATTTTTTTAGATTTTCACAAAGATGACCCTACAGCTCTCCCTTATCAGTGGGAGGCCTTAAAGTGAGTCATCAGGGGTGTGTTTATCCAACAGGGGGCGTAGCTGAAGAAAGATAGATTCTGTAATATCAATGATCTATTGACACGCATTCAGACTGTAGAGTTGGACCATAAACGGACACAAAACCTACAGGTTATGGCTGATCTCTTGAAGGCTAGATCCGGTTTGAGCTCCCTACTGGATACAGCATCGGCAAGGCAACGTGATTGCTTCTGCAAATTTCTATATGAATTCTATAAGCCTGGTAGGGCCCTGTCACGATTTTTGCATATCCCCATGACCTATATCCCTACCATAAAATCTAAATTGCGTAGGCCCCTCCACTCCCCCTTGGAGATTGGAGATTCTTTTAGGGATTACTACAACTCCCTTTATAATCTTACGGGACCTTTGGCTGACATGACACCTGCCGATTTTCAAAAGAGAGTAGATGATTATGTATATAACACTCCGCTTCCCCCCCTTACCATTGAAGAAGCGATATCCTTGAAAATACATTCTTTGATCAGGAGATATTAGACACAGTTAGGTCCTTGGCAAACAGCAAAAGCCCCGGACGCGACAGGTTATCGGCTAGCTTTTACAAATTATTGCCCTTAATTTAATACCCCTCATGACATAGCCCCTTTGCTCCTCAAACTCTAGCTGCCGCGATAACTGTTATTCCCAAACCAGGTAAAGACCCTTTACTATGCACAAACTATCGTCCTATCTCCTTAATTAATGTTGACGTGAAAGTGTATGCGAAAGCGATAGCGAACAGATTAAGTCCCCTACTCCCTAACTTTATCCATGGTGATCAGGCTGGATTTGTGCAACGCAGAGAAGCTAGAGACAATACTGTAAAAACACTGCTTCTTACTTCCCGTATGCTTAAACAAAAGATGCCGAAAAGGCATTTGATCGCCTTGGATGGAGCTTCTTGCGTTCTTCTTTCATGCAACTGGGGATGGTGTGTTGGGGAGGATTTTTGCATTGTACCAAGATCCCACAGCTCGTCTTAAAATTAATGGCACCCTTTCATATCCCCTGAAACTAGCTAATGGCACAAGACAGGGGTGCCCTCTCTCTCCCCTACTCTATATTGTCGCCATGGAACATCTCGCGGTTACGCTGCAGAATGCATCGGACATCAAAGGCTTACAGATTGGCCGGAATCATTTTAAGCTGTCCATTTATGCGGATGATCTGCTGAATCATATAATTAATCTGACAGTTGCTTTCCCAGAGCTAATACGAGAGTTCTATAGGTTTGGTGATATATTCAACATTAAGGTAAATTATTCAAAGACAGAAGCTCTTAATCTCTCTCTGTCCGTTGACCTAGTACTTGGACTCCAATCTTCCTTCTCGTTCAAGTTCGAAGATAAGGCGTTAAAATACTTAGGAGTCTTGATCCCTAAAAACTCTGCCTATCTTTTTACTCTGAATTATACCGAACTCCTACACAATACGGTGTCTGATTTGAAAAAGTAAAATAGATCCCAGTTTTCTTGGTTTGGTTGCATAAATGTCGTTAAAATGGGCATTCTCCCTCGCTTCCTCTATCTCTTCCAGATGGTCTCGATAGCTGTCCCCAATTGTTTTTTTCCATCGCTTACAATCTGCTATTGATGGTTTCGTTTGGGGAGCCTGCAAGCCACGAATCGGGTTCTCGGCCCTGATCAGACCTAAGTCGCAGGGGGTCACGGGTCTCCGTTACTTCAAAATATATCATCAGTCTGGCCTTCTTTCCAGAATAGTGGATTGAAGAAGATATAATGATCTCCACAAACAATGGGTGACCATTGAAAACCTTCTATCCCTTTGCTCCTTATACTGGCTGCCATGGCTCAGCACCACTTGCAGGCCCTCCTCACTTACTCAGATAGTTTTGAGATTTTGTGATAGCTACCATAGGAAATTGAAATAGATTTGCACTTCAAGCAGACTGAGTCCCCTCTTCGATAACACAGAATTTTCTCCAGCGGTGGCTAGACCTACATTCCTATGCTGGAGATCTGTCGATCGGGTGGGGCTGGGACAAGTGGCAGACAGGTTTTCATGGCTTTCCACTGTGGGGGGGTTACGTGAGGCCTGTCTTGCAAAACCACTATCGTGGCTTGAATTTATTCAGCTGAAAGGTTTCCTCTCGGGCGTTTCCCGAGGCGCCAACTCGGTTCAAGCCCCTGATGCTATCGACAGAGGGCCCTGCCCATACGGTCTCATTACTTTACAGCTTGATCCTGGAGATGTTGCCTTCTGACACCCCTAGGTTCATTATAGCATGGGAGAGAGACTTACGGACCACCTTCTCTGAAGCTGATTGCCTGAAGATCTTTACCTTTGCCCACAAGAAGTCTATCTCATGTGGAGCACAGGAGAAAAATTGTAAAATCTTAGCACATTGATATAGGTGCCCTGCCTTCCTCCACAGGATTAACCCTGCAGTCTCAGGTACATGCTGGAGATGTGGTGAGGAGGAGGGCTCTATGCTTCATATATGGTGGTCTTGTAGTCTCTTGCGTCCATTTTGTTCTGCAATTTTCAAAGTCTTTCACCTGATGTCTGGTATACACTATGAACCGTCCACCCAGATTGCTCTCCTCTCGCTAATCCCTGGTTCTATATCGATCATAAAGAATGGAATCTTCAGGTTTTGCTTATTGGCAGCCAGAACAATTATCCCATCAACACTGGAGATCGGCAAGAGTCCCCTCTGTGGTTGAGTGGGTGACCGAGATGGATAGATTGAACTGCATGGAGTCGCTCATGACCCAAAACGATGGTGCCATATCTGAGCAGGGACAAATGTGGTTTCTCTGGCAGTCATTTAAAGAGAGACCCGAGTTCCTGCTTTGGTTACGTGAATCAACTTGAATTACAATGGTTGTGGTGATTTCACATTACTGGGGCTGCAGCTGACCTGGTACCTCCCCCCCCTTCTCTCCCCTTTCCCTCCCTTTTACCCTCTCTTCTTTCTTTGCTTTTTCTTTCCTCCTTTCCTGTTTTCTATTTACCTCCTACTAGAACGTGAAGTCCAAAATTCCTCTGACTGGTCATGATGAGCCGGACCTAGGAACCCTAATTAGGGACAAGAGCTTGTAATTATTGTATCTTCTGCCACATCATAATATGATTACTACCTGGTATCAGAAATATAGATAGATAGATAGATAGATAGATAGATAGATAGATAGATAGATAGATAGATAGATAGATACACAAGATAAAGAACTGCAGCAGTAAGTTTAAAAACTTAAGTTTTTTTCAAAAAACTCAAAATTCTTATTTTTTCAAATAATTAAAAAAAAAAATAACAATTTTGAGTTTTTTGAAAAAAAACGTAAGTTTTTAAACTTTTTTCTCATATATATACAGCTTGTTAAGCATGTGTGCATCATTGGTGGTAGCTGAGTGCTGCAGATAATTTTTTTCTAGTTGTTTGAACCAGCGTCCTTGCTGGCACCAGTTCACATTATGTCTGTGAGTGCTGTGCAGTTTTTTTTTCTATTACGGTAGATAGATAGATAGATAGATAGATAGATAGATAGATAGATAGATAGATAGATATGATAGATAGACTGTATATCTATTTTCATGACATGTTCTTTTGAGTGAAAATTGGATACACTTTCTTGATTACCGTACCTTTAAACTTAAGTATTGCTGTACTTACTGTCAAAAACTTTAACAAACATATTTACGGGAAAAAAAAATATTCTGTGATGTACTGCATATCAACTGCATGCTACAATGTGTATCTCTATATTGCTAAAGGTTTCATTACTATAGAAATATAAAAATTACCATGGAGAGTATACATTTTTTATTATTAATAATACGATGTCCCCCTCTACAGGACAGCATAGACTATGGTTTCCTAAAAATGAATAAAATTGCCATTATGACAATGGCTGTGGAGTTGGTAAGTCAAATCTCTGACTCAAGACTCCTCACTTTCCCTGACTTCGACTCCATGACTCCATAACTCCGTCTCCCTCATACATGGCTGAAATTTAGGTGATAAATGTATTGTAGTACAATGGTAACATCAGGCTTTTCATCATTATTATGATACAGCTAGATGAGTGCCCAATGCTATCCCATTGGGAAGGTGGGGACATCACAATGGGGGGTGGGCTCTGTGGTGTTGGCCGTCTCTCCCCGTCTGATCTATCTTTTCCTTGTGCTATAGTATTTCCTCTGTGCTCTTTCCTTTGACCTGTCTGACTCCTGTGTGCTGTCTCTCTCCCCCCATGCTGTTTACTCTCGTCTGTACTCTCCTTTGAGCTGTATAAAATAAAAAAAAACTGCATCCAAGATTAGCTTCAATAACTACTCTTTTGCATGCAATCCTTCAAGGAAAAAACCTCAGATTAGATATCTTCTAGAAAAGGGTCCCCAACAACCATACCACGGACCAGGACTGGACCGTGGGGGTCTCTGTGCCGGACTGTGCTGCCACAAACCAGCACTACACACAAAGTGTGCTCTGCGGCGGCTCAGAGCGGTGTATGCTATGTCACCGCCCGCCACACCTAAAGCATTACGGTGCCGCTCTGCCATCTGCCTCAGCTGCGTGCATAGATGTAGGAGCGGAGCAGGCGGTCAATCACAGTGCAGCAGCCAGGCCCTGATTGGCCAGTTTCTGCTGCACTGTGATTGGCCGACTGCTCTGCCCGTACATCTACTCACACAGTTGAGGAAGAGAGCAGAGAGGTGCCGTAATGCTGCAGGTGCGGCGGGCAGACTGGTGAGCAAAGGGTGTGTGTGTATGTGTATGAGGTTGTATTTGGATGATGATGGGAGACACAATATATTTGGATGATGATGGGAGACACAATATGGGCTGCATGGGGATGATAGTGGCTGCAAAAAGATAATGGGGGCTGCATGGGGATGATGATTGGGGATTCAGTATTGGGGCTGCAAGAGGATGATGGAAGCTGCATGAGGATGATGGGGGATGCAAAAGGATGATTGGGTCTGCAAGGGGATAATGATGGGGATACGGTAGAGGGGGCTGCAAGAGGATGATGTGGATATTATAGGCTGCAAGGGTATGATGGGGATATTGTGTGCTGCAAAGGGATGATGGGGCTGCAAGAGGATGATGGGGATTCCATATTGGGGGCTGCAAGGGGATGGAAAAATAAGACATCCCCTGAAAATAAGACGTAGCGCATCTTTCAGGGAAACAGGGTTCTAAACTCCAAGCCTGGAAGTGCACTGAGATACAGGCTGATTTTCTGCTAAGGTAAAAAAAAAACAAAAAAAAAACCTCTTTCTATCTGATTTTCTAGCGAGTGTGACCGCGAGCTAAGTGTGACATAGCAAGTGCGACAGAAGTAAGTGTGTGACTTGTGATTCACTGAGGAGGTGTTTAGGAATCCTGCAACAAATACCTGTGTGAATTGCTGACTGTTTTTTTTTTACCTTTTTAATTTTATTGGGCTTTCTTAACTTTCCTTTCTCTCTACAAGTTTATAGACTCTTATTTTACTACCTGTAAGTTAAAGGGTTAACTACTTTGCACTTAAAACCTGTGGTGTAGCTATACTTACAAGGGGTTAATTAAGGGTGGGGGTGCATAATTAAGGGTTTATAAGAAGCAGCTGGTTGGGGCTTCCAGTCCTTTGGAAGAGCACTGAGATACAGGCTGATTTTCTGCTAAGGGAAAAAAAAAACAAAAAAAACCTCTTTATATCTGATTTTCTAGCGAGTGTGACCGAGAGCTAAGTGCGACAGAAGTAAGTGTGTGACTTGTGATTCAGTGACTTTGGATTCAGGGAGTTTGGAAGGGAGGATTTACTGAATTGCTGGTTGTATTTTATTAATACTTTGCATTTCTTTTTACTTATCATTTCTGTCTGGTGCAATCCCCATTAGGAAATGAGCTCCATGATTGGCAATGCCATCCAGTGTACATCTTGCCACATGTATGCATTCCTTGACCAGCCGGTCGAGGGTGCATACTGCTGTGTGAGATGTGAGTACGTTGTGCATTTGGAAGCCCAGATACTGGATCTAAATGAACAGCTGACAACGCTAAGATCCATAGACAATATGGAAAGGAGTCTGCTGCTCACTGAACAGCTGCTCAATGGGATAGATGTGGGGGAGGATGGTAGTATGGAGCTGCAGGACCGTGAGGTAGCTAGCTGGGTGACAGTTAGAAGGCGGGGTAGAGAGAAGGGTGCCAGGGAGGCTAGCCCTGATCTGGCACACCCCAATAAATTTGCTATGTTGGCAGATGAGGGGGGTGTGAGTTCAGGGATAGCACTGCTGCAGCAGGGCATGACCTCTGAAAGCCAGAGGAGTGTCTGCTCCAGTAAGGGGGAAAACAGGAGAGTAGGGCAGGCCAGACAGGTGCTGGTAGTGGGGGACTCAATTATTAGGGGAATAGATAGGGCAATCTGTCACAAAGACAGGGATCGTCGAACAGTGTGCTGCCTACCTGGCGCTCGAGTCCGGCACATCGCTGATCGGGTTGACAGATTACTGGGAGGGCTGGTGAGGACCCAGCGGTCATGGTGCACATTGGCACAAATGACAAAGTTAGAGGAAGGTGGAAGGTCCTTAAAGATGATTTCAGGGAATTAGGCTGCAAGCTTAAGGCAAGGACCTCCAAGGTAGTATTCTCTGAAATACTGCCTGTACCACGTGCCACACCAGAGAGGCAAAGGGAGATTAGGGAGATAAATAAGTGGCTCAGGAATTGGTGTAGGAAGGAGGGGTTTGGGTTCCTGGAGAACTGGGCCGACTTCTCTGTTGGCTACAGGTTCTATGCTAGGGACGGGCTGCACCTCAATGGGGAGGGTGCAGCTGTGCTGGGGGAGAAAATGGCTAGAAGGTTGGAGGAGTGTTTAAACTAGGGATTGGGGGGGAGGGTATTCATTGTATAGGAGGGGAAGATAGTGTAAACAGTAACCTGGGCACAAGTAATAAAATTGGGGGTGGCATGGGGGGTGGGGTTAGAACAGTCAATCTAGTAGGAAGGAAGAGAGGTAAAGAGAGATGCATAAAGTGCATGTACACTAATGCCAGAAGCCTCACCAACAAAATGGAGTAATTAGAATTGATTTTGTTGGAAAATAATTATGACATGGTGGGGATTTCGGAGACTTGGCTGGACGAGAGCCATGACTGGGCTGTTAATTTACAGGGCTATTGTCTGTTCAGAAATGACCGTACAAATAGGCGAGGAGGAGGTGTATGTTTATACGTAAAATCATCCTTAAAACCCATCCTGCGTGATAATATAGGTGAATCTAATGGAAATGTAGAGTCCCTGTGGGTGGAGATAAGGGGAGGGGGAAAAAATAATAAATTACTGATAGGGGTTTGTTATAAGTCCCCAACAATAATGGAAGTGGAGGTGAATATCCTCATAAAGCAAATAGATGAAGCAGCGACTCAGGGAGAAGTCATTATTATGGGGGACTTCAACTACCCTGAAATACATTGGGGATCAGAAACCTGCAGTTCCAGCAAAGGTAATACGTTTTTGAAAACTATGAGAGACAATTAC
Organism: Allobates femoralis; assembly: GCA_033576535.1. Taxonomy (NCBI): domain Eukaryota; kingdom Metazoa; phylum Chordata; class Amphibia; order Anura; family Aromobatidae; genus Allobates; species Allobates femoralis. The sequence goes on along the minus strand of JARQOC010000003.1, from coordinate 685,674,749 downwards.
CTTTCACAACTGGTTCAGGACCCAACAAGAAGGGGGGCACTGCTGGACCTAATATTAACCAACAGGCCAGACCGCATATCAAATATACGGGTTGGAGGTCACTTGGGTAACAGTGATCATAACTTAATAAGCTTTCAAATATCCTTTACTAAGACGTGTAGTAGAGGGGCCACAAGGACACTTAACTTCAGGAAGGCAAATTTCCAACGGTTGAGAGATGATCTTAGTGCAATAAACTGGGACGATGTCCTGAGACATAAAAGTACACAACACAAATGGGAGATGTTTATTAGCATCCTGAATAGGACCTGTGCACAATATATACCCTATGGGAATAAGCATGCTAGAAATAGGAGGAAACCACTATGGCTAAATAAAGCGGTAAGAAGTGCAATATGTGACAAAAAGAAAGCATTTAGGGAATTAAAGCAAGTAGGTAGTGATGAAGCATTAAATAAATACAGAAAATTAAATAACATTTGTAAAAAGCAAATCAAGGCAGCAAAGATTGAAACAGAGAGACTCATTGCCAGAGAAAGTAAAAAGAATCCCAAAATATTTTTTAACTACATAAATTCCAGGGAATTAGTCTGATTGCTATATCTGGAGTCAGGAAGGAATTTGTTCCCCCAATGTGGAGCTTAGTGTTGCCACATGGGTTTTTTTTTGCCTTCCTCTGGATCAACATGTTAGGCTATGGGTTGAACTAGATGGACTTAAAGTCTTCCTTCAACCTTAAAAACTATGTTACTATGTGATAGTAAGAAACTAAAAAATGATGGTGTTGGCCCCTTTAAAAATAGTCTGGGTGAAATGGTGGATGAGGATGAGGAAAAAGCCAATATGCTAAATGACTTTTTTTCAACAGTATTTACACAAGAAAATCCCATGACAGACAATATGATCAGTGATAACAAAAAGTCTCAATTAAATGTCACCTGCTTAACCCAAGAGGAAGTACGGCATCGTCTAAAAATCACTAAAATTGACAAATCACCGGGCCCGGATGGGATACACCCCAGAGTGCTGCAGGAATTAAGTACTGTCATAGATAGACCATTATTTTTAATATTTAAAGATTCCATAATAACAGGGTCTGTACCACAGGACTGGCGTATAGCAAATGTGGTGCCAATATTCAAAAAGGGGACAAAAACTGAACTTGGAAATTATAGGCCAGTAAGCTTAACCTCTACTGTGGGTAAAATCCTAGAGGGTTTCTAAGAGATGCTATACTGGAGTATCTGAACAAAAATAACCTCATGACCCATTATCAACATGGTTTTACGAGGGACCGTTCCTGTCAAACTAATCTGATAAGCTTCTATGAAGAAGTAAGTTCTGGACTGGACCAAGGAAATGCAGTGGATGTGGTGTATATGGACTTTTCAAAAGCTTTTGATACGGTGCCACACAAAAGGTTGATACATAAAATGAGGGCAATGGGGATAGGGGAAAATATGTGTAAGTGGGTTAAGAACTGGCTTAGTGATAGGAAACAAAGGGTGCTTATTAATGGAACACACTCAGAATGGGTCACAGTTAACAGTGGGGTACCACAGGGGTCAGTGTTGGGCCCGCTTCTATTTAATATATTTATTAATGACCTTGTAGGGGGCATACAGAGTAGAATCTCAATATTTGCAGATGACACTAAACTCTGCAGGGTAATCAATACAGACGAGGACAATTTTATATTACAGGAGGATTTATGTAAACTAGAAGCTTGGGCTGCTAAATGGCAAATGCGCTTTAATGGGGATAAATGTAAAGTCATGCACTTGGGCAGAGGAAACAAAAGGTATAATTATGTGCTTAATTGTAAAACACTGGGCAAAACTGTCACTGAAAAAGACCTGGGTGTATGGGTAGATGACAAACTCACATTTAGTGGCCAGTGTCAGGCAGCTGCTGCAAAGGCAAATAAAATAATGGGATGCATTCAAAGAGGCATAGATGCTCATGAGGAGAACATAATTTTACCTCTATACAAGTCACTAGTGCGACCACACTTAGAATACTGTGTACAATTCTGGTCTCCGGTGTATAAGAAAAACATAGCTGAACTAGAGCGGGTCCAGAGAAGAGCGACAAAAGTCATTAGAGGACTAAGGGGTCTGCAATACCAAGACAGGTTATTAAACTTGGGGTTATTTAGCTTGGAAAAACAAAGGCTTAGGGGTGATCTTATAATAATGTATAAATATATGAGGGGACAGTACAGAGAACTTTCTAATGATCTCTTTACTCTTAGGCCTGAGACTGGGACAAGGGGGCATCCTCTACGTCTGGAGGAAAGAAGGTTTAATCATAATCACAGACGCGGATTCTTTACTGTAAGAGCAGTGAGACTATGGAACTCTCTGCCACATGCTGTTGTAATGAGTGACTCACTACTAACATTTAAGAAGGGCCTGGATGCCTTTCTTGAAAACTATAATATTACCAGTTATATATACTAGATTCTTTGATAGGGCGTTGATCCAGGGAACTAGTCTGATTGCCATATCTGGAGTCAGGAAGGAATTTTTCCCCCCAATGTGGAGCTTAGTGTTGCCACATGGGTTTTTTTTTGCCTTCCTCTGGATCAACATGTTAGGCTATGGGTTGAACTAGATGGACTTAAAGTCTTCCTTCAACCTTAAAAACTATGTTACTATGTTACTATGTAAATAGCCCCATCCCATATGATCAAAACCCTGCCCCTATGCCACCTGCCCTGCCGGGCCATGAAGAAAATGGTCTTGCATCAAGCCTATCCCCGGAGCAAAAAAGGTTGGGGACCACTGCTCTAGAACAGGGGTGGGCAATTAATTTTCCCGCGGGGCCTCATGAGAGACCATGACTGTTGTGGAGGGCTGACCCAATAGGCTGAAATAAATTTTGCTCAATATTAATGTAACATTTTTATTTTATATGAATTGTATTTAATATTGAACAGAACTACATACACTGACATCCCATGTGTACAGTATGAGGCCCCACGCAGGCTCATACTTATAGTTTTAGCCAACATTGGCCCCCTATATACAGAATCAGGCCCAAAAAAAACCTAAATACAGTATCAGCATCCCTATATACAGTATGAGCCTACACACAATCCTTCTATGGTCAGTATGAGCCTACACACAGCCCCACTTTATACACCTCGAGTCCTCACATAGCCTTTTTATACATAGTATGAGCCCTCACATAGCTTCCTTATATGCTGTATAACCTACACACAGCCCCCTAAATGCAGTATGAGCTACAGATAGCCCCCAATAAACAGTTTAAGCCCTCAAATAGCCCCTTGTGTAGAGTATTAGCCCTTATATACACACAAGTCCCAACACAGCCCTGACATATACAAAATGAGCCCCCACATAGCCCCCTATATACAGCATGAGTGTCATGGGTGTATCAGGCGACACAGACGAGGCTGTTGTGGCCACTCACAGAAGGTCGCAGCGTCTGGTCAAACATCCAAAGTCCTTAATTGTGGTTCTGTCCCTTTAAGAGGTATTTCTCTGTTTGGTGATAGATAGAGGTCACTAGGACCCAGCAGGTCTCCTACCTGCCGACCTTTCAGCTGTCTCTAGTTATACCCTTAGCTCCCATGATGCATTGCTGGTGATAGCGTGTTTAGAGTTGGAGTTGCTTCCTGGTTTTGCAGTGCATCAAGGATTTCCAGGGCAGTTGCTGTCTTTCTCTTCAGTTAAGTTTTCCTGTGGCTCTCCCTTGTTTTGTCTCCTTGGTATTTTCTTGTAGCTGTTAGTTGGGTAGACCAGTGTGCACCCTGTCTCATCCCTACGTAGCTTTGTTGAGGGACAAACAAGGAAGAGGTATTCTGTTCGGTGACAGTTGCTGAGACTGTATAGGGTTGTTAGGGGAGCCCAGGTGTCAGCGCTAGTGTTTCTAGGGGTCACCATCTCCTCTTTGTCCTTAGTGCCAGTGACTCCTTTTTCCCCCTCGTCCTCCTGCGTTGGGTGTCTCCCTACGCCCAGCGTGACAATGAGCTGCCACACAGTTCTCCTATATACAGTAAGGGCCTTTACATAGTCCATATATAAAGTATGAATCACAAACAATCTCCTTATACACAGCATGAGCCCCTAAATAGACCCCTGTATACAGTATGAGCCCCCAAATAGTCTTTTATACACAGTATGAGTCTCCTTATATACAGCATGAGCCCTTACATAGTTTCCTTATACACCTCTATATACAGTATGAGTTGTCAAATCTCCTTATACAAAGTATAAGCCCCACATAGACCCCTGTATACAGTATGAGCCCCAAATAGTCTTTTATACACATCATGAGTCTCCTTATAATTCTTATAATTCCTTAAAATCGTAAGTTGGTTACCAGTCAGTGATTTAAACCAGTTTTAACTGCTTTGAACAGGTGTGAGTGTACAACCTTGAGTAACAAAATGTGGTTTGACAGGTTGTGGTCAGAAAATAACAGCTAGCTGCCCCCTCACCTTCAGTTGAGAGCTTGTTTCTGTGAGGAGTGGTTTAGTGTACTTTTTCTCTCAGTTGATTCGTGCCTGTAGAAATGGAAGACCACGGAAGAGGTCTAGAATTATTACTCTTAATGAACATACAAGTCTGACTGTAATGGTACCGTCACACGTGGCAATATTGCTTGCTATTTCACTGGCAATTTGCTGGTTGACGTGAAATCATGGACACATTGTTCTATTTTGTTGCTGTGTACAAATGTAACAATGTGTCCATGATTTCACGTCAACCAGCAAATTGCCAGTGAAATTGCAAGCAATATTGTTGCGTGTGACGGTACCTTAAGAGAAATCGCTTCCACCGTTGGTATTGGAAAATCTACCGTTTCAAGAATAATTCGCAAACAATGAAATTGGATCAATTTCTCTAAAACGAAAGGGGAAATGTGGAAGAAAAAGGAAAACAACACCAAGAACTGATAAAACACTTATCAGAAATAGTAAAACTAATGCAAGAAAAACAAGTAAAGACTTGCTTTGTCCCAATTAATTTGCACAGCACTGCAGACTCCTATATATGTTATGGGTCCCAACATAGTCCCTATACATAGTATGAGTTCCCAAACAGCCTTTATATGTACAGCCACATTTCTCACATTGAGAAAAAAAAAACATCTCACCTCTTCCCATTCCTCCAGCGCTGCGCTCTGCTCTGGTCTTCAGTACAGTGACAGAGAAGACAAGATGGCATGACGTCATCGCATCTGCTGTACCAGTCACACATGGTGATTATTAGAAGACAGAGCTTACAACTCCGTCCTCCAACAATGTATTCATCGCTAAAACAAACCTCCGACTCCAACTCTGAATCCTCAATTTCCCTGAATCCAACTCCAACTCTGATTCCAACCGCACCAAAATTGACACAGACTCCGACTCCATGACTCCCGGCTACACAGTCCTGGTGTTCAGTCGGTAAGCCAAACCTCCGACTCCTCAATTTCCCTGAATCTGACTCAGACTCTGTCTCCACCAAAATGGGCACCGACTCCACAGCCCTGCAGCATACTCTCTTACAATATAAACTTTTCCCTTTCATTCGATATTCCATGGTTTGTTTTTATTCACTCTTGGATCCCCTCCTATTCCAGCCCACACAGGCGCCTTTAGGGACTGCAGGGACCAAATACCTACTCTGTACAGGAACCGGCTGGCTCAGTTGCAGTATTTTCAGTGTTTTATATATTTCTCCAAGGTGAGTTGATTACACAATCATAACAACCCACTATATACTGTACATGATTCCTAATAAGGTATATTTTTGTTGATGATCTCTCTCATTGAACTGTCCAATATTTGGTCCTGGCCAGCCGAAGTCACTGGCATCAATTGGCCTTCAAGGTTGTAACACCCCCATAGCACAAGTTCAGAACCCAGCCAGGAACCCCACCTTAAAATATCGTGTTGGGGCATAGGAGACGAAGATCTCACCCATGGGTACTGCCCCGCGCCATTACACGGTCACCTTATAAGATGGAAATGTCCATATAATCATTCTAGCAAAATGTGAGCTATTTCCATAACTGCTATATATTTTAATAGTGAGTGCAGCATGAAGGCATAACCATTTCTCCTCTTTTTTTTCTTGTTATCAACATTGTACCTATTTTGTACAGCACAATGGAGGTTATAGACAATATGATAAAGCTATATAAGATATATAAGTGCCCTCAGATCGGATAGCACAGAGGACCTTAGAACTGCTTGTAAGTTCTCACAGCGCATACACATAATATACTAATAGGCCCATCACATATGCTAGCTTGTATTTAGGTTTTCTATCTAATGAATTTGTCCTTAACCATATTATACAACATATGGTGATGAGCAATAAGTAAAACACTGCAGATCACAGCAGCTGTAACAGAAGATTTAGTATTTCTGCTTTAGTACCTGTGATATTAACAAGGGTTCATTTAAATTAGCGATTGTACTTAAAGTGGTTTTCCATTTTCAGGTTAGTGGACCCCAACCTGCAAAATATATAACACAAATTCACCAAGCATACAACCTCTGTGGATCCAGCTGCTCCGGTCCCAGTGTTTTGACTAAAGCGGTGACATCATATTAACATGTACCTCACCAGTCTAGCCAGTCACTGAGCTCTCTTAAGGGACCGTTACATGGCTCAATATTGAAACGATATCACTAACGATCTCGGGGGCGCGCGGTCGTTAGGACATCGTTTTGCCATCGTTGGTGAGCTGTCACATGCCTAGATATCGTGGACGACGCACCAACGATCCAGCGAGCAGGTATCGTTCCCACAACCCAGCGAACGATAGTTGTTCACTGTGGTCAATAGGGGAAGTTGTTAACGACATCGTTATCGCGGTGTCACACACAACGATACAGCAGGTTGGCTGATCGAGGATCGTTTGATTTGAGAAGATCTTCTCAAATCTGCGATCAACCATCCAATGATTTATCATAGTTGAATCTCGGTGTTACACGCTACGATGTCCTAATGATGTCATTTGAACGACTCCAAACCCGTGACGTTTCAGCGTTATCGTTCACGATATCGTACCGTGTAACGGGGCCTTAACTCGTACATGGAGGTTGACTTCAATGACTGGCTGGCTAAAGCAGTGATGTGCACGGAGATCAGAATCCTGTACCATCACATTCTCATTGTACAGGCAAAGAGCTCAGTGACTAGAGTTGTTGATGTGACGTCATTGCATAAGGTAAAACACTGGGCTCAGCGCAGCAGCTAGTTGACCGATGCTGGATCTAGAGAGGGTGAGTACCTGTTGAGTTTGTTATTTTATGGATTTTACACAGTTTGGGGCCCACTTTCCTGAAAGTGGACAACCGCTTTAACCCTATAGACATGAGATACACATCAGACGTTCATCCACTCCTATCATAATCTGTGACATCGGCTGACTTTATTACAATATAGGCCAGGGTCACACATGCCCATGCGCTTTTTTAAGCCTTTAGAAAACCGGATCCGGTTTTGTAAGGGTGCCAATAGTGACCCCTGAGGTCCTGGACATTTTTTTGGGAGAGTTTTGGACCAAGTCATTTTTTCACCAAAAACAATGGTGCCTATATGTACCATGCATTAACGCATGCGTCTCCCATAGGACCCCATGTTAAAAAAATGCATGCATTCTTTTACTGCACCCAAAAACGTTGCTAGCAGTGTTTTTTTGGGATGCTGCACAAAAACGTATAAGTTTTTTGAAAAATGCACACACACATGCGTTAACGCATATGCATTTTTGGACTTTAAAAAAAAAAAATGACCAAAATGATCCCAAAAACGGATTTAAGCCAAAAACAGATGGTATGTGTGACCCTGGCCATATGTGGAGACCTTAAAGAGCAACTGTTTTAATTTTTAGTTTAGAAATCAATAGTAAAAAAGGGCAATAAAAAACTGGCTTTCTTCTTAGCCAGGGCTGTTCTTTTACTCTCAATATTCTTGTTTCACATTGCAATTTTTTTCCTTTCCGTGGGATCCTACTTTTTGCAGGACCCCACGGACAGGAAAAAGATCACATCAGAGGTGGCCTCTGGATGCCATTTCTGTGTCCGAGTCCATGATTTTCACGGATCCAGACACAGAAAGCCCGAGCCTGCAAAGTGCAGGCAAACCGGGCACTTTCACTCCCACAATGTATATACATAAAGTAAAAGCAAGTGTTAAAAATAAAAAATATATATGCTCACCTCTCCAGTGAGTCCCCCGATGCGCTTCATCTAGCTCCCGGGGCTTAAGGACCTGGCTTTGCCGTGGCAGCCCGATCAACTGATGTGGTCACATGACCGCATCAGCTGAGCGGTTTAAATCCCGCGTCCACCAAAATTGATCGGCGGGCGGGAGATTTAAACCGCGCTGATGCGGTCATGTGACTGCCTCAGCTGATCGGGTTGCCATGGCAGGTCCTTAAGCCCCAGGAGCTAGACGGCACGGGACACACGCTGGAGAGGTGAGGAGGTTTATTTCTATTTTATTTTTTTTAACCCTTGCTTTACTTCATTTACAATGGACAGCCACGGATCCGAGAAAATCGCAATGTGAAAGCAGCATAAGCTGTCAGGTAAAATCTATATTCAGTGAAGATCGATTACAACATTACTGAGATAGGAGATAAGAGTTACCACTGAAAAGATTATATGGGGAAAAGAAAGGAGGAGATAAGGGAGGAGCTAGAGACAGAGCCCCTCTCCATCTCCAGCTGCATAAAAGCTAATCAGTAGTAACTGACATCTCCTATATCTGTAATGTAACTATCAGTCCGCACTGAATACATTTTACCCAGCAATTAAGAATTTTGAAAATGATCAGTCTTGGAGGAGAAAGAAGCAGATTTCTCTTCTAAGATATATTACAAAGCTGCTTATTTTCATGTGTATAAGTGATTTATGAAATAAAAATTAAAATGGCGGTCACTCTGAGATAAAGCATTTCTTTTATTTTGCCTGGCAAAAATGTATTGTGTGCAAAGACCCCAACCCTCGTTTTGATCTATATATGCCCTATTCAAAGCAAAAGAAAAAGTCAAACCCTAAAGGCCCCGTCACATGGGGCGACATCGCCGCCAATTACATAGGTGACGTAGGGGCGTGGCCTATCGGCGGCGACATCACCCCTACGTCGCCTCATGTAAAAAGGCGATGTCGGCGGTGCTGGAAGGTCGCCTGGTTTCAGAGCAGTGCTCTGAAGCCAGGCGACTGATCAGGGACAATGTGCACACATCATCCCATGTAAATGGCCGCCGGCTACCTGTCAGGCGATGGGAGCCATAGGCACCCATTGTCCTGCATCGCCGCTGGGGTTTTTAGACACCCCGGCGGCGATGCCGCCTGTCAGCTCACCGCCGCTGCGCTGGAGATGTCTCCCCATGTAAATGGGGGACGGCGATGCTGGCGGGGCGCCAAAACCGTGCGCGCACCCGTCAGTCGCCACCAACATCTCCAGCCCCGTTGCCAGATGTGACGGGGCCTTAAGACTATGTTCACACAGGGCGTTTTTGTGCAAATTTTTTTAACTTGGTTTTATGCTAATCTTAACCTGCGTTTTTAGTTCACAGTAAAACCTATGTGATTCAGGGAAAACTGTCCACACAAATTGGTTTTCTTTTGTTGCACAAAGTGGAAACACTCCAGGTTTTTCTGTATTTTTGAAAGAATGAGCATGTCAATTGTTTTCTGAATTTTTGCAGTGTTCTATGTTGAAAAAAAAAATAGCAAACAAAATCGCAGTAAAAACACCCGGCAAAAACCAGGGTTGTCAGTAAGCCAATCATAGATTCTCAAATTTCAGAAGGACAGTGTGTCTCAATCCATGCTGCATGGTGTATTCCTGAGGAATACCCGTAGAGATAAGAAATAAAACATAAGTTTATAGATCCTTCATCATCCTTATTACTGTACACAGCACGTATCATGACACACCGTCCTTCTGAAATCTCCACTGCCTTGCACGTGGAAGTGTAGAAGCAGCGGCAGCTGTGCAAAGTGTATATATTGGTTGTGGGTCCCACAACCAAGCCAGGAGAGCAGTGAATATTACCACTGTTATAATTTAATTTTTGAGATAAGACCGTATTGCGTACTTGCCCTATACAGGAAACACCTGATTCTGACTCAATTTTCCTCAATCTGACTCTGACTCCACGGCTCTGACTCCATAACCATTTCAGTGTAGTCAGTAACCCCAACATTCGACTCCTCAATTCCCCTTAATCTGACTATGACTCCACCAAAAATGGACACCGACTCCAACTCCACAGCCTTGCTATAAAAAAAAATAAAACACAGCAAATTCATAGCAAAAAATGCAGCAAATCTCCTGCGAAGAAATGAGGAGAAATTAGAAATCTCGAAGGTTTTGATCCGTTTTGACAAAAGCGAAAACCAATGTGTCTGCACATAGCCTTAATGTACTGACACTTTACAACCAATAACTAACGTATCAAGAACAAGAGTTGGTTCAAAAGATATTATTTAATCGTGATGTCAAACGCAAGACATAGAGTATTTGTAAAGATATGTATGGTTGTTACTAACCAAACCCATGAGGAAATCTCCTAAACTAAAAGTAAACTAAACTCTTCAGGACATGATCCATCTATTGTGTAAGCGTGGTCTCGGAGAGGAACAGCACCTTCTGGTTGACCTATGAAACACATGCATTTGATTTTAGGACTTGGGTTTTGTAGACTGGCATTCACGACAAGCTGAACAGCTATATAATAAAACTAGATGGTGGCCCGATTCTAACGCATCGGGTATTCTAGAACATGTATGTAGTTGACATACTGTGACTGACAGAACTTGTTCAGTCAATGTGAGTGAACTACACCGCTCCTCATGTCACCGCTCCTCCGTCTCTCCTCCTCTCCCCACTACTCCTGTCACCGCTCCTCTGTCTCTCCTCCTGTCCCCAATCCTCCATCTCTCCTCCTGTCCCCGCTCCTCCTGTCCCCGTTCCACCATCTCTCCTCCAGTCCCCGCTCCTCCTGTGACTGCTCCTTCGTCTCTCCTCCTGCCACAGCTCCTCCCTCGCTCCTCCTTTCCCTGCTCCTTCTGTCACCGCTCCTCCTGTCACCATTCCTCCTGTCCCCACTCCTCCTGTCACCTCTCCTCCTGTCACTGCTCCTCCTGTCACCAATCCTCCATCTCTCCTCCTGTCCCCGCTCCTCCATCTCTCCTCCTGTCCCCGCTCCTCCTGCCACTGCTCCTCCATCGCTCCTCCTGTCACCGCTCCTCCTGTCACTGCTCCTGCTATCCCCAATCCTCCATCTCTCCTCCTGTCCCCGCTCCTCCATCTCTCCTCCTGTCCCCGCTCCTCCTGCCACTGCTCCTCCATCGCTCCTCCTGTCACCGCTCCTCCTGTCACCATTCGTCCTGTCACTGCTCCTCCTATCCCCAATCCTCCATCTCTCCTCCTGTCCCCGCTCCTTACGTCACCACTTCTGGCCCCCTGCTCCTCATGTCACCGCTCCCGGCCCCCCGCTCCTCATGTTCTGTTTCTCCTCCTGTCACCACTCCTGGCCCCCCACTCCTCTGTTTCTCTTCCTGGCCCCCCGCTCCTGCACCGGGCTTGCGGTCCGGTGCGGTAAGTGCAGTTACGCTGGATCGGCCGGATCTGGCACTTGCGGCCGCGACAAAAAAAAAGCTGCAAACAGCGGGGTTTTTTTTGGGCCGCAAGTGCCGGATCTGCCACATCCAGCAGAACCGAACTTGTCGCACCGGATCGCAAGCCCTATAGACAATGCATGGGGCTAGCCGGATGTGGGCCGCAAGTGCAGCCGTTAGGCGGACGATCCAGCAACGCTGATGTGAAAGGCCCCTTAATCGCATTTCATATTTTCTCATAATATGCCAGGTCCACTGTTCCGCTGTGTATTCTAAAGGACCAAACACATCAAGGGAACATGTCATCAGTAAATCACTAATACGTTTTTATGTTATGTGTTTTGTTTTTTTTTAACCTTTGACATTACCTTGCACTTTCTACACTGGCAACTAAAGCCCCATGCTCATTCTTCCTCTCCACTGAGCACTGTAAAGGGATTTGTGTTTAAATCCTACCAAGAAGCGGGATTCGGAATCTCCAACAGAGCCATTCACTATCTTGAGGCAGATGGTGAGCTACTTTGGTGAACTTCTTTGTTTATATCATACAAGCTTACACTTCTGGTCTGACGTGTCTGCTTCAGACCTGTTATCCAAAGGACAGAAATAATATGGTCCCCGCTGCTGGATGTGGAACAAAGAACAGACGTCCAGAGAATATTTTAGATGCCTTTATTTCTCGACGTGTTTCAAGACTGTCCCAGTCTCTTCCTCAGAAGTACACCAACATGCTAGCCAGCAAGTAAACAGAATGATACATATATAGAGACTATAAAAACCAATAGTCTACAGCCACACAGAAGTGACGTGTAGGGGGAGGAATGAATGACATAGACTAAATATCTAATTTGCTGTGTGGAAGATAACAATCTAGATTAAAATACACGCTGAAACGTTCTGATGATTAAAACAAGTTACAAAAAAAAAAAAACTATATATTAATAATTATTACTATGATATAAAGCAAATGAAAATATAAATATTTATAATAAAATCTAGGATGGAATTTAAAGCACAATAAAGCATCTAGCGTGCAAGGACTCATGGCTATTGAACTCATAAATCTATGTAAAAAGTATCACTGGACTGGCATATGAGCCCAATCTGCCATCCCTGAATCATACATTATTTGAGTGAGAAAATTCATTAAAGGAACCAACCACCAAAAAATCCCTATCTAACCTATAAATATCTGTCCCTGGAGCCTAAAATTGCTATTCTAACCATCCCTGACTGACTAAATCTACCTAACTAGATGCATAATAAATCACTTTATATACTTACCAAATCCTTGTCTGATGGGCGTTCCTCCAGGGTCTTTGACCCAGGCGCTAACTGGAGACGCAAACCCTGGGTGGCAATATTTTTCCGCCAGCCCTTAGGTGAGGACCAGGGGGGGGGGTATATGGTGCTATCGTAAATTTTCGGCGGCCCATCTCAGTCCTGCCAGCCCTCAGGAGAGGACCGGGTGGGGGGAGGGGGGTGTTGTCGGAAATTTTCGACGGCCCATCTCAGCCGGCCCGTCTCAGCCGGCCCGTTTCTGTGGGTGGGCGGCCTTAGGTGGGGGCTATACCACCTGGGCCAGTCCGTCCCTGCTTTAACCGATAGGTAGCCTCGCTGCTGTCCATCTTCTTCTATGATTCAAATTACCCGCACATCGCGTCCTCGCAATGAGCGGGTCACGTGCTGCAGGCCCCACGTCACTTCCGCCCGCTGCGTCACTGGTACACCCAGGCCGGCTTCAGAGCATGCGCAGATAGCATGCTGAAGCCAGCCTGGGCGCGTCATAGACCCAGTGATACGGCGGGCAGAAGTGATGCGGGGCGTGAAGCATGTGACCCGCTCATTGCGAGGACGCGATGGGCGGGTAGTTTGAATCGTAGAAGAAGATGGACAGCGGCGAGGCGGGTGCGAGCTTGTCGAGAAGACCCGCCTCGCTGACAAAGACCCTGGAGGAACGCCCATCAGTCAAGGATTTGGTAAGTATAAAAAGTGATTTATTATGCATCTAGTTAGGTAGATTTAGTCAGTCAGGGATGGTTAGAATAGTAATTTAAGGCTCCAGGGACAGATATTTATAGGTTAGATGGGGATTTTTTGGTGGTTGGGTCCCTTTAACAAGCATTACACTCCTTCTGAAAATAATAAATGTAAATTTTATGATTAATTCCATCACTACATTGGTTCCTTATATCTGGTGGGAACACAGGGGGAAGGGAGAAAATGGCAGCTTGGATAGGGGTGGATATTTAAATAACATTTACATACTCTGGACTACTCGGAAGTGAAAGTAATGAACTGGACTAATACAGCCAGTTATGTGCAAGGTGATTTTTACGTTGTAAAAGGTCTGCCCAGGTACTATCCAAGTGTACTATTAGTATCATACTGAAAAATGACCCGACAGAGTCACTTCATTAGGTTTAAAAAGTACTGCAACATCAAAATTCCTTAGTATTAAGGAAACCAGCCAGAACATTAAAGAAGGATTAAAAATAATTAAAAAAAGAAAAGTTTAATGCCCGACTTCTATACGAAGACTTATAGTTGCAGGTCCAAAACCTGAAGAGGGAATCAGATGACAATGTGTCCTGTTATAAATAAGATTCTAAAGGTGAAATGCAATATCTACATCCTACATGTCAGAAATAGTAGCGGTTATGTATGAATATGGGGACAATGATAATTGGATCCACACTATTTTGGTACCTACATGTCTCCCATGTTTCCTGGAGGTTTGTATTTCAGGATACCTAAAATGTTCAACATCCTCTTTGCTGTTTGATCAGGCATTTCTTCACGAATGTCAAGGGAATGCTGAAAAGGAAATTGACATAATATAAATATTCTTGACGTCGAAACATAGAAGCTATACAATAAATGCATTAAAGTGGCGCTATGTAAGGCAAATTTCTCTTCATTGATACAGGACACTGAAGAGCCCTTTAAAAAATGGTCTTTCATGCCAATCTCCCTTCTAGGTAGGATAGCAACGATCAAAATGTCAATCTTCCCTAGATTCCTTTACCTCTTTGAAACTATCCTAATCAAAGTACCACTGGTCATGCTTTTAAAAGCACAATGTTCCAAAAATTTGTATGGCATTTGGGTCCGCACCGCATATCTAAGGCTGTCTTCACACTTGTGTTTGTGTCTGCATGCGTATGGCATGCAGAGTGCAAACGCAGCCATATTAATGTGAACCAGGGGAGGATCTCCGCATGCGTTCAACATTAGTATGCAGCCCGGCCAGCCAATCAGCTGTCTCGGGGGCGGCCGGGAGGAGGAGATCAGCGGCAGACATCTCCTCCTCCTGGCCACAGCTGCTCTCCCGCCGGTGTCAGTGTGGGAGATTTGAAGACACAGCTGATCTGACAGCTGTTTAAATCTCCCACGCCGACACTGAATAGGGTGATATCGGTGCAGGAGATAAGAAACAGCTGATCGCTGCTTCAAATCTCCCGCGCCGACATCACCTATTCGGTGTCGGCGCAGGAGATTTAAACAGCTGTCAGATCAGCTGTTACTTCAAATCTCCCGCGCCGACACCGGCGGGAGAGCAGCGGCGGTTGTAGCTGATCTCCCGGTGGCCGCCGCTGGTCACCAGCGGCCATCCGGAGAGATTTCAATGAGATCCGCAGCGTTCTCCTGCGCTGTCATGTGGAGGACACTGCGGATCCACTGACTTCAATGCATTGTTTGTGCGCTTGCGGACACTTGCAGATAAAACAAGCGCCCGCGAACGCACAAAAAATGCAACATGCTGCGTCCGGAGTGTGCTCGGAGGGTGCACAAATTATGCACAACCGAGCACAAACGCAGCCATACGCAGGAACATGCGTTCCCATGTTAAACATACGAATGAATGTGAGCAAGCGTTTTGCTGCGTTCGGTGCGCTGCGTTCCAAATGCAAATGTGAAGGCACCCTAAGACAGTTCTATGTGCCCCTAAATCGCAGGGAGGCTTGGCGTGCCCAGACATATCTAAATATTATTATGCAACACACTTGCACCACATTCCTTCATGGACAACACTCCTAGCCTACAATAAATGGACAGAAGTAGAGAAATTGTGACTTGCTCCATTACACCCCCGAGCTCATTGGTTTTGGGGCCCTCCAAATGAAATACTTTCCACTACTCTCTTAGGTGCTATGTCCTTTACCAGAGAGATCTGCCGATCTGCCAGAATGAAGTTCCACTTAGCCTCACATGAATCTTTTCTGACTCCCTTTCTCTATAATCCGCATACTTCAAATCTTATGAGTGCAGGGGTGACTCGTGTCTGGGCAGAGGCGGGCCTTTTTTTGCTTCAGAGACTTGGTAGGCCCCTTGAGCAGAAAATGTAGATCTTTTGGGAACTTACCATATTTTTCGCTTTATAAGACGCACCCCAAATTTGGTTAAGGAAAAGAGAAAAAAATATTTTTATGTTAAAAGGGGTCTGTCTTATAATGCCAGTGTCCATCTTACAATCAGTATATATGTCCCTCATCCTGGTATACATATATAACCCCCATCCTGGTACATAGTCCCCCATCCTGGATACGGCCCCCTTGTGCTTGCACACACATGCCCCCCTGTGCTGGCAGAAACATACCCTCTCCTATGCTGGAACACACATAGCCCCATGTGTTGGCACACATATAGCCCCCATGTGTTGGCACACATATAGCCCCCATGTGCTGGCACACACATAGCCTCCATGTGCTGGCACACACATAGCCCCCATGTGCTTGTACACACATAGCCCCCATGTGCTGGCACACAAATAGCCCCCATGTGCTGGCACACACATAGCCCCCATTGTGCTGGTACACACATATCCCCCTGTGCTGGCACACATTAGCCCCCCTGTGCTGGCACATACTAGCCCCCCTGTGCTGGCACAAACAAGCCCCCTCTGTGCTGGCACACACTAGACTCCCTGTGCTGGTACACACTAGCCCCCCCTGTGCTGGCACACAATATCCCCCATGTGCTGACACACCCGTAGCTCCCATGTCCTGGCACACACATAGCCCCCTGTGCTGGCACATACGTAGCCCCCACTGTGCTGGCATACACGTAGCCCCCATTGTGCTGGCACATACATAGCCCCCATTGTGCTGGCACACACGTAGCCCCTATTGTGCTGGCACGCACATGCCCCCATTGTACTGGCACACACATAGCCCCCCGTATCCAGGATATGGCCCCCCAATCCCAATCCTTTTCATGTCCCCCCCAATTGGCACACACATAGCACCCCGCAACCAGGATATGTCCCCCCTTTCCCGGTCACTTTTCATGCCCCCCCAGCTGGCACACACGTAGTCCCCCGCATCCAGGATATGCCCCCCACCTCACTCTTTGTCATCACTGTGCGCTCGGTCACATGATCCAATCCCCGTGAAACAGTAAGAGCAACGGAGGAGCTGGGTGTGAGAGTGAGCATTGGAGGGTGAGTTAAGAGTTTGTTGTTTTAAATGTGTGTGCAAGCTGGGGGGTGCATAAAGTGTGAAGTAGGGGGGGCATATATTGGATGCGGGAGACTATGTGTGTGCCAGCTGGGGGGGGGATCATATCCTGTATGTGGGGGGCTATGTGTGTGCCAGATGGGGGGGAACATGAGGGGTGATCGGGGGGGGGGGCCATATCCTGGATGCAGGGGGTGAATGCAGGTAATATGCCTGCTCCACTGTCCATAACTCGGTGCTGCTTTAGCACCCAGGTGATGGTCAGCGGGTGCAGTGCATATTAAATGAGGCTAATGAGTGGGAGCACGTAACTTCCTGCTGCCTCTGCAGCCCGCAGTCATCCCACTCCAGCCCCTGCCACTGCTCCAGGGCTGCCTCCACCCTCCCCTGCAGTATATAATCTGTAGATTCTAATTATAAAACGCACCCCTCACTTACCCCCAAAATTTGGGGGAACAAAAGTAAGTCTTATAATCTGAAAAATACGGTAGTAGGCAAACATAAGCTACCACAGAATTTGTTTTACTCATATCAACAAATCATCCATTATTTTCGAGCCGAATTAGGCCCACCTGAGTACCTCACCCCTTCTAGATTTGAGCAACTGTGTGCCAGAGGCACTTCAACCAGAGGCACCTTAACCAGAGGCCTTATCTCAGATATATTCCATCCTACACGATACAGACCCCCTGAATCCCATTCAACACACATACATGCAGAGATGGTTGGGCTGTACACTACCAGCCAAAAATAGCAAGTGATATGGTCTCGTGCTTTAGAACCTCAATTACCGTATATACTCGTGTATAAGCCGAGTTTTTCAGCCCAAAAATTGGACTGAAAAGTCTCCCCCTCGGCTTATACACGGGTCAGTATGGTAGGCTGCGTGGTGGGGGCTGTGTCCGGGGCTGGGAAGGCTGGAGGAGGCGGTGGGAGGCTGCTGAATGAGCGCCCCATCACGTGGGGCCGCTCATTATATATGCACTGCTTCCCCCTGTCAATCAGCGGCAGGGGGAAGCAGTGCATAACTAAATATATGCCCCCAAATGCTGGCACTTGCCCCCCTGCTTGTAAGGCCCTCCCCCCCGGCTGCTTTTATTACCATCCTTGGTATTCTGCATCGCGCGCGCAGGTCCCTCCGTGCTCCTGTCCTCCGTAGCATCCGGGGTCATGTGACCGGCCGGTCGCATGACGTCATCTCTACGCGACGGCCGGGGACCCCGGATGACGCCGGGAGCACGGAGGAGGGGAGCACGGAGGGACCTGCGCAAGCGATGCAGAAGACCAGGGATGGTAAGTTAAGCAGCCGGGGGGATGCCTTACAAGCAGGGGGGCAAGTGCCAGCATTTGGGGCTGCTGTATACACCTCTGGGGCTGCCTGTATATACCACCACTGGGGCTGCTGTATACACCTCTGGGGCTGCCTGTATATACCACCACTGGGGCTGCTGTATACACCTCTGGGGAGGCTGCTGTATACACCGCTGGGGCCTGTATATACCACTGGGGAGGCTGCTGTAATACTGCTGGGGCCTGTATACACCACTGGGGAGGCTGCTGTATACCACCACTGGGGAGGCCTGTATATACCACCACTGGGGCTGCTGTATACACCACTGGGGAGGCTGCTGTATACTACCTCTGGGGCTGCCTGTATATACCACCACTGGGGCTGCTGTATACACCTCTGGGGAGGCTGCTGTATACACCACTGGGGAGGCTGCTGTATACACCACTGGGGCCTGTATATACCACTGGGGAGGCTGCTGTAATACTGCTGGGGCCTGTATACACCACTGGGGAGGCTGCTGTATACTACCACTGGGGAGGCTGCTGTATACTACGACTGGGGAGGCCTGTATACCTGTGCTGGGGTCCACCCTCGGCTTATACACGAGTCAATAGGTTTTCCCAGGTTTTGGGGGCAAAAGTATGGGGGTCGGCTTATACACGGGTCGGCTCATACACGAGTATATACGTTAATACTTTTTATAAGGAAAATCAGCTTAAGATTTTAATGACGTGGTACCACACCCTTGAATTACTTAATACAATTAATCGGTCCATCCCTAATGTTTGCTGGAGATGTGTCGCAGTTGGAGCATCCCTGTACCATATCTTCTGGACTTGCCCGAGAATAACTGGCTTTTGGAATGAGGTTGAGCGGTTGGCGGGAGGAGTCATGGGTGTCGCTGTCCCTCTGGATAGGCATACCTGTTGAATTTACTACCACTAGGGTTGGATAAACCGAGGGCTAAACTATTACTGCACCTCCTAACAACTGCCAAATGCCTGATTTCATTGTTCTGGTAGAAAATGGCAGTTCCTACTCTGCCCGATTTATACAGACGAATACAGGATGTCTACCACATGGAAAAGATGACAGCTAACTTACACAATACTATGGACATATTCGATCAAACCTGGAGCTATTGGATCATATGCCGAGTTGACTTTAATCTGTGATGGATGCAGACACAAACCTGATACAATTTCCTGCTTGTAGGACTGCCTGCAGAAACTCCTTAAGCTTCATGATTCTAGATCCTGCCTATTTTTTTTATATCATATCATTTTTATTCAAAAATTGTCTTATGTAACAATAACACAGTCAACAGTACACACAATAACAAGTGTACAAGCACCTTATCCCCCAACAACCACCCCCCTCCCAAAAGACCCACCCCTATCAGAACTAAAGATAAAAGTTGGATACACATATGATATTCTCATATGCGTCTAACCATGTTTAAACCACAAATAAGCAAGTGATGATCACAACATATTCAGGTGTACATATTTAAGTCCCTCATAACAAAAATTACCTACGGCTAGGTCATACAAATATAATTAAATCTCTTTGGGGTAACAAACCTTTGTTCTGTAATGCATTCAAAATAGCCATAATATGATAGCCATGAAAATTATTCCACTTATTCCATATTTTGTCAAATTTATGCAAGACTTTTCCGTTTTCTATACACCCCCTCCTCCAGACGGATTAAAGCTCTCATCTTATCCAAAAACTCCACTGACGAAGTGGCTGAGGATCAAGCCAGTGAACAGCTTTAATTTTCCTAATCAGGAATAAAGTACGCTTCATAGCTAGTGCTTCATTGACATCATAAGTACCCTAACCCAGACATCCCAGTACACACATCAACAGATCAAAGGGTAAATCAGATTCAAATACAGTGTTAACATAACCAAGACATTCACGCCAAAATTTTGCAACAACTTTACATGACCAGAACATATGGAGAAGGTCTGCACCTTCCACTCCACATTTTGGGCACCGCTCATCCACCCCAAAGCCAACCCAATGAAGGAATTAAGAGTTCGGTATACCCTATGAAGCAAATATAATTGGGATAGCCTCTGCGCTTCACACAGAGAGAAGAGGGACACACTCCACAGCCTCCTCCCACAGTTCGGTGACAATGGGTCCCAAATTCCCCCTCCCGCCGTTCCCTGACTAGTAGGGGTCTATTCCATTGGAACTGCTACATCAAGATACCATATATCCGAGAAATCAATCCCTTTCCCCCACTATGACACAGCAATGTATTAAATAATAGATGATATCCTAGTTTGTAGATGCCTCGATTGGCTCATCCAAGCGTGACGGAGCTGCAAGTAGAAATAGAATGTGATCCTCGGAATAGAGAACTCCTCGGACAACTGTTGGAACGATTTAAACACATCACCATCTAGAACCTGTGCCACGAAAGAAATTCCCAGCCCCTTCCATAAACCAAAACCACTCAATTTACACACTTCTGGTAAGGCGGGATTTTTTCACAAGGGGGTGAAAGGAGTGTAGCCCGTCACATTTAAAATTAATTTAGTCTTCTGCCACACCTTCCTCATAAGTGCAACAGTTGGCAGATGGTTTCGGTCATCCCCATCCATAAGCCCACCCTCCAAGAAAGAAGGAACAGGAATATCTCCGGTAACCTCCCGTATTAATTGTACTAGGTTCCCTCGTAGCAGTATAATCTGTTGTACCTGTGACGCCAAAAAGTACACCCATGGGTTAGGGACAGCCAATCCCCCCCCCGGTCCTCGGGATGCTGCAACGTGTCAAAATGAATTGTAGCAACCCCCTTTTTACAAATTAATTCTCTATCCTGCCTATTTTAAAAAAGTCTGGCTCCTAACCAGAAACTTTGCCACTCTATATACGATGAGAACCTCTCACTATCTCTATCTCTTCTTCTTTTCCTTTTGGTTTGGGCCTGTTCTTTTTTTTATCCTTGCCCCAAATGTAATACTCTATGGTTGAATATCCCTTATCTTTTGTTGTGAATGCCATATATTGATTTGTAAAAGAAAAAGTTCAATAAAAGCAAAGTTGAAACAAAGTGGTGCTATGGAGAGTTAAAAAGATCTTCTACTGGCCATGCCTTCAGACTATAAAGATCTATAGTGCTGTTCCTCAACCTCACAATACCTGTAATTCAGTGTGGCACTGGAGCTGCTCCATGGCGCTGCTCTCTCCCCTCTGGAAGGGGACATTACATCACACATCTGGGGGCCTGCTCCATGCTGCTTGCCTCCCCCACCTTTGGGACATTACATCACATATCTGGAGGCCTGCTCCATACTGCCCAGTCACAGCCAGCCCCCTGATAATAATGAGTAAGTCCCTCCAGACTCCTTATCTCTACACTTTATAAAGTCTTTTTAACAGCTTACAGGGGGGGCTAGAAACATGGGGAACCCCTTCCCTGAATGCAGCAGACACGCTGCAATCAGTGCTGCATTTAGTTAGCATAGCACCAGGGGGGTGACAGGTCCTCTTTAAGACCGCCACGAGAGTGAGCCATGTGTTATACAACTGTGATCCTATCCTGGCTGTGATCGAATCCCAGTAGTGGAGAAGAGGGAGAGATTAATTGCCCCATATCCTCTATTGCCAGTCTCAGTTTATATTGCACTGTACCTGTATGAAATCCGAGCGCAGTCCAATGTTTCTCAGGCACCCACAGACTTGTATGAGTGTGATTGATGCAAAACTTGCTGACAATCACAGCATGCTATGATTTTTCCTTCACTATGAATAATATTGAGGAAAACATTGCAGATTTGAACTGCCTCATTGGTCAAGTGCAAATCTTGCATTACAGTCACGTGAGAAATACGCTCGTGTGACCCCGGCCTAAGCTGTATAAATAGACAGAGAAGCTGGTGAAATGAGCACCTACAGAAGGCTATTGCAGCCAGGGACCAACAAACTTATATATACTTATAAATTGTTAACTTGCCAGTTACATTCATATTTGACTGCTGGTAATTCTTATTTATGGGAAGTCTTATGCACTTCAAAAAATAGCCATCAGATGTCAGTAGAGCGTTATGAACTCACTGCCTTCCACTCACTCTCTGATTCCCCCCTTCTCCCTCTCACAGACCTAGCTTCCTCACGTGATGCTGCTGCCACCCTCTATAAAATCACACTAACCACGGTCCTCTACCAGGCTGCCCCCCTCACACATACCACAACCTCCACCCACACTAAAGAACTATGCCGGGCGTCCAGGGTGACCGAATGGAGATGGAAGAAATCCCACTCCGTGGCGCACTTCACTATATACAAGCAATCCCTCTCCAACTTCAAGAACGCACTCACTGCCGCAAAACAAACCTACTTCACTTCTTTAATTAACGCACTGCCCCGCAACCCCAAACAATTATTCAAAACTTTGAACTCTCTACTCCGTCCTCCTGCACCTCCTCCTTCCCTCCTCATCTCTGCCGACGACTTTGCCGCCTTCTTTAAACAAAAGATCGACAAAATCAGAGAGAGCTTTAACCCACTCTCCCCCCGGCCCCCTCCCATCACCACCCACCCCTCATCGCCCAAAGAAAGCTTTTCCAACATGACAGAAGATCAACTCTCCTCCCTTCTGTCACAATCACACCTCACCACCTGTGCCCTCAACCCGCTCCCCTCACATCTCATCCCAAACCTCACCACAGTCCTCATTCCTGCTCTAACCCATCTCTTCAACCTATCACTCTCCACCGGCGTCTTCCCCTCATCCTTCAAACATACCTTAAAGGGAACCAACCACCCCAAATGACCCCCCTTGCCTGTTAATATGTGTCCCTACACCCAGCACACACATTTGGGGCAATCGTTTTTGCTAAAAAAACTGTTTAGTAGAAGCTAAGATATATGTTTATGAAGTTTAATAACTTCTGACGATTGGGTGTTACCTAGCTTTGTCCTCGTGCATTTCTTCGTGCCTGTGAGCCTCCTCTCCCCCCTCCCCTCTCACTTTCTAAGAGCCTGGCCGCGTCATGAAAGGGGCGGGGCTAAATCGCGTCATGAAAGGGGCGGGGCTCGTCGCGATTTAGTCCCTCCCCTTTCATGACGCGGCCAGGCTCTTAGAAAGTGAGAGGGGAGGGGGGAGAGGAGGCTCACAGGCACGAATACTGCACGTGGACAAAGCTAGGTAACACCCAATCGTCAGAAGTTATTAAACTTTATAAACATATATCTTAGCTTCTACTAAACAGTTTTTTTTAGCAAAAACGATTGCCCCAAATGTGTGTGCTGGGTGTAGGGACACATATTAACAGTCCGGGGGGGTCATTTGGGGTGGTTGGTTCCCTTTAATCACACCTATCCTCAAAAAACCCTCCCTTGACCCATCATCTGTCTCTAACTATCGCCCCATATCTCTTCTCCCCTTCGCATCAAAACTTCTTGAACAGCACGTTCATTCCGAACTGTCCTCCCACCTCTCCTCCTGCTCCCTCTTTGACTGCCTACAATCCATTTTCCGACCTCATCACTCCACCGAAACAGCCCTAACCAAAGTCACCAACGACCTCCTGACCGCGAAGAGCAAGCGACACTACTCCGTCCTCCTCAACCTATCTGCTGCTTTTGACACTGTTGACCATTCCCTCCTACTACAGATCCTGGAATCTCTTGGCATCACTGACCTGGCCATTTCCTGGATCTCCTCTTACCTAACGGACCGGATTTTCAGCGTCACCCACTCCCACACCTCCTCCTCGTCCTACCCCCTATCTGTTGGTGTCCTCCAAGGCTCGGTACTGGGACCACTACTTATCACCATCTATACCCTGAGCCTAGGTCAACTCACGGTCTCCAGTACCACCTCTATGCCGACGACATCCAGATCTACCTCTCTGGGCCCGACATCACCTCCCTACTATCCAAAATTCCACAATGCCTATCCGCCATCTCATCCTTCTTCTTCTCTGCTAGCTTCCTTAAGCTGAACATGGACAAAACTGAGTTCGTCTTTCCCCAAAGTCACTCTCCCCCTCTACCAGACATTTCCATCCTTGTCAATGAATGCTCACTTCCACCATTCTTTGAAACTCCCTTCCCCAACATATCAGACACTCGCCTACCCTTGGGTTCTTCTAAAGAAACCTGAAGACTCACCTCTTCCAACAAGCCTACAACCTTTGATGAGACCTGGTCACCGCGCTGCCATACGTTCAGCATTTCCCCCACCTACTGTTTCCTCGCCCTCCCCTCTTAGACTGTGAGCCCTCATGGACAGGGTCCTCTCCCCTCATGTATCTGCAAGACTTGATTGTCCGTATTTACTGTATTTGTCCTCTTTCTCCCCTCTTCACATGTAAAGCGCCATGGAACCTAATGGCACTATATAAATTATTAATAATAATAATAATAATGATAATGAACTCAACTTGCAGAAATGAGATTGATCAAAATGGAGTGTTCCACAGTTTTTCAGCCTCTATAATGGATGGAACAACTATTCTGCTGCAGTGTTGATAAAAGAGATTTAGGAGCCCCCAACCCCTATATTTAAGGCGGATTGTCAGAGGTGTCACTGTACAGAGCTCTGGGGGAATAGCTGTTCTCATCATGGAGATCAATCTGCCTGTCTACATGAGGAGTCTTTTAGCTGCAATGCTCCTCTGGGAAATATGCAAATTGTCACTTCAGGGAGGAAGTAGACGAACTCTAGTGCCACCTATTGGAAGTAGCAATCCGAAAAGTCAAAATGGACTCTTTAACAAACCTTTTAATATGACTTAGCATTTATGCCAGATCAGAGCCCCAATTTAAAGATTTGGGCTCTGATTTGGCATAAATCCTAAGTCATTTGGAAAGGCTCGTTAAAGAGTCAATTATAACTTTTAGGATTGCTACTTTCAGTAGGTGGCACTAGTGTTTATCTACTTCCTCTCTGAAATGACAATTTGTATAGAGCTCAGGATAGGAAAATCACTGCTGGCCGAGGGCACCCGCTTTCCCGGAGCCACACGAGACTAGGCACACTCAGCACCATCAACCCGCACTTCATCACGCCGCAGAGAGAGGTGATGGTCATAGTCTTCCGCTCTGAGGATCTTCCCCAGCTGTATGGAGGGAAGACCGTCCCAGTTCCCAATGTCTGTCAAGGGCCACAGCAAAAGCCGCGATCTTGAGCCAGGAGTTACACAAAGTGCAGGATGGAATAATGACGAAAGAAAGAACTTAAAAGAATCCTCTTGCCCTGGTGTTGACAAGGAAGGTGCTCCCAATACTGGATGGTTCTTTCTCTGTCCAGGTTAGCTGGATTTGTCTGCTCTAGAGTTGGAGCTCGCTGGTTTCCACAGTAGTACCATCATTAAGGGCAGGGGGCTCTTCAGCAGTTCCCTGGTTGTCATGGCAACCCATTGGCATTCTGTAATCACGTTGCAGATGCACCTGAGTGGTTAGAATGGTGTGCTCCCTTGCTAACATGCTGTAAATGCCCCTGTCACAGATTGACAGCAACGTTTTAACAGGTTAACAGCTGTGAGCTGAGGATTGTTCACCTATGGCTGTTACAGGCAGATGATGGCTGATCATGACAGCCTGCAAGTCTGCATCAGAATCAGGGAGCCGGCATATTACAACCAGTATGTCATATGTCGGTGAGGGGTTAATCTTGTACTCATTATGATTCTATGTTCTCCGCTAAGACTAATCTGTATGTCAAATGTGTTTTCTCCTTTGGTTCACCCATCAACACGTGTCAATGGTGTCCAGGATGTTGGGACTATGACATATTTCTTATTTTTTTACTTAATTATTTTTGGCAATATAAGTTATTTATTTGAATTGGTTATTATTATTTCTCCTGTCCTGCACTATATTACATATATTGTCATCAGACTCTACTTTATGCTTGTGTTTTTGGAACCAATTATCCATTCTTGGGTTATGGTTGCTGGTTTACATGAGTAAAGGACAAGTAAACAGTCTTCAAGTCAACTGGGACATTCTTAGGCCTCTATGATTAACATACACGGACATATCATTGACTGCATACAGCACATGGGGATCTCGTTTTCTTGAGTATCAGGGAGATTTACACTGAATCTATTTGAAGAAGACAAAATAATGGAAAGAATTCACTGAAAATAAGGATGTTGGTGCCTTACCTTTAATGGGGACATTTCCATTTCAAAGTGGTTTTCCCAAAATTGTTAGTTACCACCTGTCTATAAGATGGGGTAGGGCTGAACTGACCATCTTAGTATTCTGGCAAATGCCAGAGGTGCCGATCTGACAATGGGCTGCATTGACCAGCAACACACTTAACAGTGTCCTAAATCTCAGGATGTAGATACTGGTAATAACTGTAAAGGAAAAGAGCCATCAGCTCCCTACACCACTACCTCCGGCCTGCAGCCTTCACGACAATCAGACCATGCAGGGGACAATGCACAAGGACATGACTGTCCCATCTGGGCCAGCCGGAGACTAATGAGGAACGCACCACCGCTGACCCGGGAGCAGAGTGACATATCGTAGTTCATTTCTATTCAGTGCCAGGCACAGGGACATTATTAATACAATAAAGAGACACTATTGGGGGCTAAAGGAAAACGAGGTACAATGGTTGCATTATGATAACAAGACACTAAGGAGGAGGCATTACTGTAAGGAAAAACAATAGGGGCATAATAATAAGGAAGAATTAATATATGGAGGGATGAAGGTGTCCAGCACTTAGGTGAGTAAAAATAGGCTTATTTTTCAATTAAAAGCATTGACAAAACACACATGGACAGGAGAAATTCCATCTGACGCATTTCGGATACACGTGGTATCTTTAGTTGTAGCACGATGCAATTGGAATTGCTCCTGTCCATGTGTGTTCTGTTTATGCTTTTTATTGAAGAATAAAATCCTATCTATACTCACCCGAGTGCCGGACACCTTGTCCTCCTCTGCTCATCTCCGATGTCATGTCGACTTTGTGCACAGGACTTCAACTGAACCTGGCAACACCCTCTCCTCTCTGCCATTATTATAAGGAGGTACAAAGGCACTTTATATGCCACATTGGGGGCATTATTACACAAAGGGCATAGGGGGACATTATTATAGGGTGGCCTAGGGGAATTTGTATTATAAGGAGATACGGAAGCCACCATTATAAGGAAGCACAGGGACCATCATTATAAGGACAGTGAAGAACCATGACAATGTGTTAAGATCACAGAGACATTAAAATAAGATTTAGTACAAATTATAAATAGTTGTTTCTATGCCTAAATAAATAGAACACATATTACCTTCGGGTCAATTTCTGCAAGAACATCATTGAGGACTTGTAACAACTGCATCGGCTCCAGCGAATCAAATGTTATTAGGTTCAAATTCTTCTTAAAGGGATCCTTGTTCAGTGATTCCACGATGAATTTCAGCTGGTCACTCATCTTTATATAGTGAGATTGAAATCTGTAAAAATAAAAGAGATTTTTTACTATTCATAGCCAGGATATAAAATAATCATAGGGGCTCAGTACTTAAAGTAACATTTGATGGAAGCCACATTGACAACAACAGTAACACATTATGACTAGACACACACTGAGGGCAGAGACACACTATGCGAGCATCTCACATGCATCTCGCATGACTCACCTGGCCCGGCCCCTGCATCTCTAAACGGGAGCGCATCAGCTGATTGTGTTACTATGCAGCTCCACGGTCCATCCAGACAGCCAGCGGACGGGCTGGGTGAGTCATGAGAGATGCATGTGAGATACTGAATATTGCAGATTGTTCTGCACCAAATCTGCAGCGTGGGCACAGGGCATTTGCCTTTGTTAGCTTCACATTCATGGCTTTTTCAGAGAAGCATATTATACAGATGTGCACCACAGACTGCAGGTATTACCCATTATAGCCAGAGTGCCAGTAAACACGGCAGATTTTCTACTGGGACCAAAGGTTTGAAAGGAGAAAAAGTAAATCACAGCAAGCACTTCTTTGGTCTGATCTTAAAGCGAACCTGTCACCCCCCCCCCGGCCATCAAAAGCTAAAATAGCCACCTTCTGCAGCACTAAGGCTGCATTCAGGGAAGGTGGCTATAGGCTTTTGATGCCCTTTATACTATGAAATATGTAGTTAGGTAATTGCTCACACTTCTGAAGACCAAAGACCGGGAGGCGGGGTTTCACGCTCCTCTGACCCGCCCCCTCTTGTCAGTCATGGTGCGCGCCTGCTGCTGCCTCCCCTGACTGTGTGAAATGAACGCGCGTCTCCGTTCTCCTGTATGGAGCCGCGCATGCGCCAGGAAGTCGTCGGGCAGCGCGCACAGCGCATGCGCGGCTCCATACAGGAGAACGGAGCACCATGACTGACAAGAGGGGACGGGTCAGAGGAGCGTGAAACCCCGCCTCCCGGTCTTTGGTCTTCAGAAGTGTGAGCAATTACCTAACTACATATTTCATAGTATAAAGGGCATCAAAAGCCTATAGCCACCTTCCCTGAATGCAGCCTTAGTGCTGAAGAAGGTGGCTACTTTAGCTTTTGATGCCCGAGGGGGGTGACAGGTTCGCTTTAAGAACCAGACTAGTGTGCAGATAAATAGCAGCAAGATCCTGCACTTGTCCAATATGAAAACTCAACTTGTGGAGGACATGGCCAGCCTGAGGTTTATCACCGCCATCTGAACTTGGCCTTAGATCCTAAATTTGGATTATATCTAGTATATATTACATTATATGGCTTTATCTGTGCTGGTATACATCAGCTTTACCTTATTTGCTAAATGAAGTAAGATAATAGCCTGAAAAATCCATATAAAGTCATATGGTTAAACAAACAAAAGTATATAAAGGATACCACAAAGTTCATGTTTTGGGAGCCAATATAAAGGCCACTTTACACACACATATCTGTGACCAACTTCTGAACAGATCTCTGGTTGCAGTGAAATCATGGACACATTACTCCATTTTGTGGCTGTGTACAAATGTAACAATGTGTCCATGATTTCACTGCAACCAGAGATCTGTTCAGAAGTTGGACACAGATATCTGTGTGTGTAAAGTGGCCTTAATACACTACACCTAGAGTTGGATATATAGATCAGTAGATCCGAGGATGAAGAACACAAATTCTTCATATGTATTGAAGGTATTACCATTTTTGTATGTGATTTGACATAGCAGAAAGGAAAATAAAATGATTTAAAAGAGATCTATTCATATAATGGAGATAGAAATGTCATTGAATGTCTTCTGTTTGACTGCAATACAGCTGTAATATGCTTTTTTTTATATTGGATCAGAGAAAGTAGCCTATACAACTTTTTGTCGGGCCCAAAAAAATGGATAGATACGGGATTATTATTTATTTTTAATTGAAGGCTACAAGAAAGTACTCTTAAAGGCGTAATTTCAAGTTATTCAATTGATTTAGTTAGAAAGTATGAAAATAAGAAAGTTTGCAATTGACTTGCTTTTTCTGATGCCATTCCTCTGTTATGAGAATCTTCATCTTTACTAGTGTACAGATTGTTTCTATGAAGTGCAGCCATTAGTGCCTGCCCAGACCCAGGCCATGTATGCACAGTGGTCACATTACAGAAGGTGAGTTAACTCCTATCATACCAATCACCTCTGTCCAACAAACTGATTTCTATATCAGTCCTGCATAATCACAATCCTAGCACGATACCCGATAAGGCATTGACAGTTTTCATAGCAGTTCTATTAAAGGCTCTCATTTTCCTGAGCTGTTGGCTTGACCAAAATCAGTGATCTCCAAATGTAAATATAGTGACTCAGAAGAACTGACAGGCCATTAATGTGTAGTAGCCTAATTAAACTGTCCAGCAGAACTGCCATTCAAGGAGGAACACCCCCCCTGAAACAACCAGGATGTTTGTGAGACTGCAGGGCTCTGAGCTGCTCAAGAGCCATAACTTTTTTATTTTAACGTCCACACAGACATATGAGGGCTTGTTTTTGTTGGACGACTTGTAATTTTGAATGACACCATTCACTATCACGTAATGCACTGGTAAGTGGGAAAAAAATTCCAAGTGTGTTGAAATTGCACAAAGTGCAATACCACAAGGTTTTTTTTTTTTTCAAATTTGCCATGTTCACTATATGGTAAAACTGACCTGACCTGACAATATGATTGCCCAGGTCGGTACGAGTCCGTAGATACCAAACGTGTAGTTTTTTTGTTTTTGTTTTTTCTTTAATTCAAGTAATGAAAACAAATTGTACATGTGTAAAAAAATAAAAATAGTTTTGCTTGTGTCACTATTTTCTAATGGTACCGTCACACGCCGCAATCTCGCCTGGGAATCCTAAAGGCGATATTTCGCCCCGAAGCAATCGCCGTGAAATTGACTCACAGTGGCGGCGTGTGATTGGGGAATTTTGCGGCGATAAATCGCCTCTCGGCCGTCGCCTGATTCCTGAGCACTGCTCTGAAATCGGCCTCAATCATGAAGGAGATATTTCCGTGTTGTGGCGTGTGAACGGGCTATAGTGATGGAATCAGCGTCGCCTATGATTTCCCGTAAGCGTGCCACAGCGTGCTGGAGTCCGCGCCCCGTCTGCGATGATTGGTGGTGGCTACTGTGTTCCCATTGGCTGTCAGTTGACAGGGCGCCATATTTGAAGAGCTGTCCGTTCAGCAACACACACATCTTCAACAGCGTCATGTATTAGCCAGCCTTCCAGAGCAGGCTGACCAATCGTAACGCTGTTGTTACTCAATTGGTCTGTCCTCTCAGCGCTGACCATGTACGCCCACATTGCCTTTGGGATTGCGGCGTGTGAAGCGGTGAGGGAATTCGACCGGATTGGTTCCGCTGTGGGTGAGACAATTTCCAGGGCGACACATCACCTTTATTTCAGGGCGAGATTACGGCATGTAATACCGCCATGGTGATCTGAGGCGAGCATGAAAAACATGCACGCGCACGTTAGATCGCCTGATATCGCCAGCCAATATTGCGGCGTGTGAAGGTACTATAAGACCCATAACGCTTCCAATTTGCAGGATCTGGGGCTTTGTGATGGCTTATTGAGCTGTTTTTGCTGATGCCAATTTGGGGTAGATGTGATGTATTGATCGTCTATTGAATTTATTGCAATGTTGTGGCGGCCAAAAAACCTAAATTCTGGCATTTCGATTGATTTATCATTACACAATTTACTGATTGGATTAATTTATTGTATACTTTGGTCGATCAAACGTTTACGAAGGCAGCAATACCAAGTATGTTGGGGAGTTTTTCTTTTCTTTTTATTAAGGAAAAAGTATAATGATTTGAATTCAAGGTGTTTTTTTTATTCACATTTAAAAAAAAAAAATGTTATAGATTGTACTGAATTTACTAGTCCCCTTAGGGGACTTGAAGCTGTGATTGTCTGATTACTTGTACTATACATAGCAGTATATCAGCACTGCTATGTATAGCTAAAAATCACGATTTCCTATGGATGCCAGCTCAATGCTGGTTTTCATATGAGAATCATTATGACAGACAGGGGTGTTCAGCAGACCCCCAACTGGCTGTCATTACAACCCAAAAGCCAGAGACTGATGGTGGGTTTACACACACCAATTTCTGTGTCCAATATCTGAACAGATCTCTGGTTGCAGTGAAATCATGGACACATAGTTCCATTTTGTGGCTGTGTACAACATGGAGCAATGTGTCCATGATTTCACTGCAACCAGAGATCTGTTCAGATATTGGACACAGAAATTGGTGTGTGTAAACCCACCATAAGGGTATGTGCACATTGGACGGTTCTGCATCATTGCAGACCGTCAGAAAACCGGTGTAGAATTTCAGAAACTGAGATTCCTGACCTCAGCAGTGTCCATCGTTTTTTGAGCGGTTTTTGAGTGTTTTTTTGAGCGGTTTTATAGCGTTTATACAGCGTTTTGCCGGCGGTTTTCTGGTGGTTTTTCTTGGCGTTTTAGGACTGTTTTTTGTGCACTTGTAAGCTAGAACCGCTGGAAAAACGCTCAAAAGAAGTCACTTGCTCTATCTTTGAAAACCGGTGGAAAAAGTGGAAAGGAGAAAAAAAAAAACGTTCTAATGTACACAGCGTTTTCTGAAATCCATTGACTAGCATGTTAATCCAAGCGGTGGTTAGGATTAACATAAAACTCAGCAGAAACCGCCGGCGGAAAACGCTAAAAAACAGCCCACAAAACGTCCAATGTGCACATACCCTAACAGCGGCATTTAACAGATGTAGGCTGTCTTCACACCATGGTTCTGTTCCTGTCCTGTTTTTTGCAGGACCCATAGACAGGAACGGACAGGATATGCAGAAAGTGTGGCCAAATATGATCCGGGATCCTGTTTTTTTGCAGGATTCGTTTTCTCCTGCTGTCCATGGTGCTGAAGTCTGCCTGTGTCTTCTGCTCAAAGAGCGCGAATCAAGGAACACTACTTTTCACATACATGTACCTAATAATAATAATAATCTTTATTTTTATAGCACAGGCCTGGACTGGCAGGTGGGCTTCTGCTAATTTGGGCTGCTCCGCCTGCTCCTCCAGGAGGGAGGAAGAATTTTTTTTTTTTTTAAATCCTTTAGGATGAATGACGACCCCGGAAGTGCAGGCGCTTGTACTTCTGGGGTCATTCAGCTTCCTGTGTCGAAGTATATGGAGGGGCGCACTCCTCCACATACTTCGACACAGGGAGCTGAATGACCCTGGAAGTACCAGCGCCTGCACTTCTAGTTCATTCAGCTCCCTGTGGCCATGGTACTGCGGCATCCCTGCAGTGCAATGGCATCATCTCCCCAAACTGCAGGATGTCACAGAATGGTGCCAGAGAACAAGGAGGACACATGATTAGGACACAGCAGGAGGAGGAGGACACAGGAGGAAGAGGTCACAAGAGGAAGAGGACCCAAGAGCAGGAGGACCCAAGAGTAAGGGGTCACAGGAGGAGGAGGACACAGAAGGAGGGAGATACAGAAGGATACACAGGAGGAGGATAGATGAGAAGGAGGACACAGAAGGAGGAGGACACGAGGAGGACACAGAAGGAAGACACATGATGAGGAGGAGGACATCTGAGAAGGAGGACATATAAGAAGGACACAGGAGGAGGACACAGGAGTGGGCCATGAGGAGGACATATGAGGAGGAAGACATATGAGGAGTACACATGAGGAGGAGGACACAAGAGCAGGAGGACCCAAGAGTAGGACACGGGAGAAGAAGGACACGGGAGGAGGACATGGGAGGAGGAGGAGGACACAGGATGATAAGAAAGACACACGAGGAGAAGGAAGACACATGAAAAGGAGGAAGACACATGAGCAGGAGGACATAGGAGGACACAGAAGTAGGAGGACGCATGAGGAGGAGGATGCAGGAAGAAGAGGACACGAGAGGAGGTGAGAGCTCATTGAGCTGAAGATGGGGGTGTGTGTGAGGGGGTGGAAGGCTATTGCTACAGGATGGGGATGATGGGGAGGAAGGCTAATGCTACAGGGTGGGGATGATAAGGGAGAAAAGCTAATGCAGGCTAATGTAACAAGGGAGGGGATGATGGGGGAGGAAGGCTTTTGCTACAGGGTGGGCATGATGGGAGAGGAAGGCTAATGCTACAGGGTGGGCATGATGGGGGAGGGAGGCTAATACTACAATGTGGGGATGGTGGGGAAGAAGGCTAATGCTACAGGCTGGGGTTAATGGGGGAGGAAAGCTAATGCTACATGGTGGGCATGGTGGAGGCTAATGCTACAGGGTGGGGATAATGGGGAAGGGAGGCTAATGCTACAGATTGGGGATGATGGGGGAGGGAGGCTAATACTACAATGTGGGGATGGTGGGGAAGAAGGCTAATGCTACAGGCTGGGGTTAATGGGGGAGGAAAGCTAATGCTACATGGTGGGCATGGTGGAGGCTAATGCTACAGGGTGGGGATAATGGGGAAGGGAGGCTAATGCTACAAGGATGGGGATGATGGGGGAGGAAGGCTAATGCTACAGGCTGGGGATAATGGGGAGGAAAGCTAATGCAGTAGGGTGCGCATAATGGGGGAAAAAGGCTAATGCTAAAGGGTGGGGATTTTGGGGAGAAAATCTAATGCTATAGGATGGGGAAGGAAGGCTGATGCAATATGCTGGGAATGGGGGAGGACGCCTGATGCTAGAGGCTGGTGATAGGGGAGGAAGCCTGATGCTATAGGCTGGTGATAAGGGAGGAAGGCTGATGCTATAGTCTGGGGATGGGGAAGGTTGATACTCTAGGCTGGGGATGGGAAAGACTGATGCTTTAGGCTAGGGATGGGGGAGGATGATGCTATAGGCTGGTGATGGGGGATGAATGCTGATGCTATAAGCTGGTGAATGGGGGGAAGCAGTGTGAGGGGTTTTATATGGAGAAGGAGCAGCATGGGGGGATCGTATAGAGAGGGGTAGGGAGGGCACAGTATGAGGGTGGATTTATAAGGAATGATAGTGTGGAGTTTGTTTATTGGGGGTTAGTGAGACGGTCATCCTACACAAGGGTGGACGGTGTGAGTGTCATACGTAACAAGGGCGGACGGTGTAACAGTCATAGTTTATAAGGGCAGATGGTGTGGCAGTCATACTATATAAGGGATATGCAAATAGAGTCTGTGGAGCCTCGGTTAGGAGTCTCAAACACAGGACTAGCCATATATCCCTCCAGGGGAGGACCCAGCCAAGGGGTGGCTCCTTGCGGAGAACACCATAACCACCATATGAAGTGGCCCTTTAAGTCAATATCCAACTCTTTTACAAGTTTACAGATACGACAAGGGAATACCAAGGCCAGGTATCCATCCACATACAGCTGTTTCGGGGTGTTGCCCCTCATCAGTGTGGAGTAGGATTCTGGCTAGGTGGGAGCAAGGCCTTCTTGGACTGGTCTCCCTGAGATCAGTGAATACTTTGCATACTATATAAGGGAGGCAGCCATCTAAGTATGCTGTGTATAATTCTCCTGTCCTGTATACTGGGTGTAATCCTCAGTATCTGTATTATTCTGTATATATACTCTGCATAGGACCACTTCTCCTGTCCTGTATACTGGGTGTAATCCTCAGTATCTATAGTATTCTGTATATATGCACTGCACAGTACAACTTCTCCTGTCCTGTATACTGGGTGTAATCCTCAGTATCTGTATTCTGTATCCGTACACTGCACAGTACCACTTCTCCTGTCCTGTATACTGGGTGTAATCCTCAGTATCTGTATTATTCTGTATATATACACTGCACAGTACCACTTCTCCTGTCCTGTATACTGGGTGTAATCCTCAGTATCTGTATTCTGTATATGTACACTGCACAGTACCACTTCTCCTGTCCTGTATACTGGGTGTAATCCTCAGTATCTGTATTATTCTGTATATATACACTGCACAGTACCACTTCTCCTGTCCTGTATACTGGGTGTGTTCCTCAGTATCTGTATTATTCTGTATATATACACTGCACAGTACAACTTCTCCTGTCCTGTATACTGGGTGTAATCATCAGTATCTGTATTATTCTGTATATATACTCTGCACAGTACCACTTCTCCTGTCCTGTATACTGGGTGTAATCCTCAGGAAAAAACAGAAAACGCCAGCACTGCTAGAAAATATAAAAATTGTGCAAAAACACATATTGTTTCCAAACTGCAAATAATTTAGTTGAGACATTTAGCAAAAGATTAAATAATCTTTGAGTCAGTGCGGTGGGGGTTAACTTTGAAAAGCCCTGACATTTGTGGTGGAAGCTGCAGGTGTGGGGGCCTAGGTTGCCTTATATCACTTGCACTGATCTGGCTCCTTGGAAGCAGGTCTGATATGTGGAGGTGAGTGATGTTTTTGTATGGTCCACTTTATATATATTATTGAGGTCTTTTGACACAGTGTAAATTAAAAATTGTAGAGTAGGACCACCTTATCTGAGAATGCCTTGACGTTTGGCGGGGTGGCTCAAAAGATTATTTAATCTTTTGCTAAATGTCTCAACTAAATTATTTACAGTTTGGAAACAATATGTGTTTTTGCACAATTTTTATTTTTTTCTGGCAGTGCTGGCGGTTTCTGCTTTTTCCTGGGTGTAATCCTCAGTATCTGTATTATTCTGTATACATACACTACACACACAGTGCCACTTCTCCTGTACTCTATACTGGGTGTAATCCTCAGTATCTGTAATAGTCTGTATATATACACTGCACAGTACCACTTCCCCTGTCCTGTTGTCAGAGAGGAGGTATTGAACTTTGGAATTTTCGCCATTTAAATGACGTTTAAATTGATTATCCCCAATATGGAAGTCATCACTTCTCTTCTGTATAGGTGATGACTTTCCCTTCGCTGTGATCTGACTGCTGGGATCCAAACAATCCTGACAAACGTAGCGTTGAAGAGTATCATGTAACTAGAGCTGTGGTTGATTATTCCTTGTGCTGCGCCATTCACGTGGCTCTTCAAATTCTGCCTTCACACTGCATGTTTTGTGATCAGTGTCTCACCGTTTTAAAACTGATAGCCACTGATCAGTTTTGGCCTCTCATGTATCCCTATGGGCACGGATTGGCCCTATATTGCCATCCGTGTGTGTCAGTTTTGTCACTGATCCATTTGTGTCAGGATTGGAGAGTGTTGTGATTTTGGGCAGCCTTGAAAAAAGCGGATACAAATGGTCAGACACTGATCTGTAGCTGTCAGTGTCAAATAACATGGGGGGGTCTATGGAGACGGATCAGTTTTGCTGTACTGAGCATGGTCTGAAGCAAGGTACAGCTCCTTCCAGCCCTATCTCTGGTACTGATGACTGATCAGTGAAAAACACTGATCTGTGGACATCACTTGGCATCCGTTTGAACAGATCAGTGCCTATCTGTGTGATCCTTGAAATTCAAGGATCCACACTGATGTGCAAAAAGCACAGTGTGAAGGGGGCCTAACTAGAGCCATAACAAAGTAAAAGCAAAATTCACTGATCGGCCTGATGGGTGTTATAGTGTGTGGACCGGAGGGGTTTGTTTGCCAGAGCTGCTTTTTGGTCCCAGTCCGGTCCTGATATAGCGCCAATATATTCTGCAGCACTTTACAATTTAGAGGTTCATATACAAACAGTCATAAGTAACAATGATAAAAAATACAATAATCATAGCAAAAAGAAAGATGACCCTGCTCTTAAGAGCTCATAGTCTACAATGAGGTGGGGTGACACAAAGTACAGGAGCTTATTTACAATGAAGAAATGGAGAATAGGTAAAAGCTGAATGAGCCAGTCTCCAGCCAATATGTGTAGAGCTATTGGGTTTGGTGGAGTTTGACAGAGTTATATTCAGAGAGATAGAGAATGAGCCATTTATAAAAGACTTTGATTAGGAAGCGCGATGGGTCTCCTTATAAAGATGTCTGTATAGGGAGCCCCTAAGACTGTGTAAGTTGGTGAAAATCCTAATTGATCAAAGATCATGAAGGGGTTAAGGCACAATCACCTGCTTCGTCATCCATTACTGCTGAACTCCAGTACTGAAGGTCCAATGACAGAACGGGTCTTCAAGATTTCCTTAATATTGCAAAGAACACACATACTGATACTGATTTACATTATGAGCCCCTATGGGGACAGTAAAGTGCTGTGTAATACTACTGTACCATGCTGCATTCAGAATTAAAGGGCCCCTGTGCCCAAAAGGAGCGTCCCTGTGATTGGTCACTGATGTGATACCCTAGTGACGTCACCAGATCCCACACATCAGCTCGGTGCCCATCCTGTGTATAGGCTGTCACAAAAAGTCAACAGACATCAATAGGAAATCCCGTTTGATAGGAGTTTTCTTCTGTGCCCTCAGGAGCCCCTACATTATCTCTAGTATCAGACACCCATACACTATGTGCACGGCGGACACTTACCTGATAAAGAAACCTGCTCCGTTAACGATGAAAACAGCTTACTGTAGTTGCCTAGGAGACGTTTCCCGGACGTGACGTCACTTCCTGGAAAGAGCGGAAGTCTACAAAACAAAGCGGCCGCGTCAGTGGAGGAGTGTGCGCGCGTTCTCCTCATCCATTGCCTGTCGTACGCTGCCCTCTAGCGGTCAGATGGGAAAGCAGTGCCTTCCACATACAGCAGAGGAGTGAACTATTCCCCACAGATAATAAGGTGGTGTGAGCAGTTATGGCGGGATTCCCCTTATGACTTTGTGGTCTTATCTGCACATTTTCTACTAGAATACGTGGAGCCAGTGCTGAACCAGAGGCTGCGGGGGCCATAATACTTCCATCAATGATTCTGTGGGGAAACTTTCCAAGGGTCAGGGGTGAACCTAGCCTCTCTGCTGCCTGAGGCAAACTGCAAAACGGCGCCCCCCATCCCTCCCTCCCCCACGTAAATTTTTTTAATTGCTAAAAATAAATCTGGTTAGTACACATTTATATTTATCCTGTAAAATTGAGCAAAGTAGTGAACATTTTAGTTTACAGAAACAGAAAAAAAGATATCCACACAAAGATGTCAGCGCCATCACACACACATACAAGAACCCCACACAAAAGAATCCTGAACAAGGATCATTAATAGCAATGGTGGCTTGGTACAAGCATATAGACACATAATGACGACTGGCAGAGCTGTGGTCCTGTAGGCAGACACAGTTCTGCATCCTTATGGCGGGTTTACACGCCGCGATATCGGCGTCCAACTCCGACAAAAAGTCACGTGGTTCGCGAGTTGGATCCGATATTGCTCCGCGGTTTTACGGTTTGAGCGTACAACGCGATCCTGGAACGATGCCAAAACGATATCGGGGTTGAATGAGCGTGCTCTTCAACTGCCCGATATCGCATGGCCGTTGTAGCAGCATCGTAGCGTGCAGGGCCGGCCTTATGTTGAATGGTGCCCTGTGCGAATTTGCCTTATGGCGCCCCCACGCCATTACTTACTCAGAACACATGAGCATACATGTTTGTACATGATCTATTCATGGTCTTCAAGGAGAGCAGGAGGGGCGTTGCTATGCTAGGGTCAGAAAAAATCAGGGACCCAAGACCTATATCCTCTCCCACCTGTCTTTACCAACCCTCCCATATATAGAGGTGTTACCTGTCATCTTACAGGAGGAGGAGGTGAGCTGTGATATCACCTATTGTGAATGGTGGACCCTGTGTTATCTACTGTATATAGAAGTGTTATCAGTCATTGTACAGGAGTAGGTGAGCTGTGATATCACCTATTGTGAATGGTGGATCCTGTGTTATCTACTGTATATAGAGGTGTTATCAGTCATTGTACAGGAGGAGGTGAGCTGTGATATCACCTATTGTGAATGGTGGATCCTGTGTTATCTACTGTATATAGAGGAGTTATCAGTCATTGTACAGGAGGAGGTGAGCTGTGATATCACCTATTGTGAATGGTGGATCCTGTGTTATCTACTGTATACAGAGGTGTTATCAGTCATTGTACAGGAGGAGGTGAGCTGTGATATCACCTATTGTGAATGGTGGATCCTGTGTTATCTACTGTATATAGAGGTGTTATCAGTCATTGTACAGGAGGAGGTGAGCTGTGATATCATCTATTGTGAATGGTGGATCCTGTGTTATCTACTGTATAAAGAGGTGTTATCAGTCATTGTACAGGAGGAGGTGAGCTGTGATATCACCTATTGTGAATGGTGGATCCTGTGTTATCTACTGTATATAGAGGTGTTATCAGTCATTGTACAGGAGGAGGTGAGCTGTGATATCACCTATTGTGAATGGTGGATCCTGTGTTATCTACTGTATATAGAGGAGTTATCAGTCATTGTACAGGAGGAGGTGAGCTGTGATATCATCTATTGTGAATGGTGGATCCTGTGTTATCTACTGTATACAGAGGTGTTATCAGTCATTGTACAGGAGGAGGTGAGCTGTGATATCACCTATTGTGAATGGTGGATCCTGTGTTATCTACTGTATACAGAGGTGTTATCAGTCATTGTACAGGAGGAGGTCAGCAGTGATATCACCTATTGTGAATGGTGGATCCTGTGTTATCTACTGTATATACAGGTGTTATCAGTCATTGTACAGGAGGAGGTGAGCTGTGATATCACCTATTGTGAATGGTGGATCCTGTGTTATCTACTGTATATAGAGGTGTTATCAGTCATTGTACAGGAGGAGGTCAGCAGTGATATCGCCTATTGTGAATGGTGGATCCTGTGTTATCTACTGTATATAGATGTGGTATCAGTCATTGTACAGGAGGAGGTGAGCTGTGACATCACCTATTGTGAATGGTGGATCCTGTGTTATCTACTGTATACAGAGGTGTTATCAGTCATTGTACAGGAGGAGGTCAGCAGTGATATCACCTATTGTGAATGGTGGATCCTGTGTTATCTACTGTATACAGAGGTGTTATCAGTCATTGTACAGGAGGAGGTCAGCAGTGATATCACCTATTGTGAATGGTGGATCCTGTGTTATCTACTGTATATACAGGTGTTATCAGTCATTGTACAGGAGGAGGTGAGCTGTGAAATCACCTATTGTGAATGGTGGATCCTGTGTTATCTACTGTATATAGAGGTGTTATCAGTCATTGTACAGGAGGAGGTCAGCAGTGATATCGCCTATTGTGAATGGTGGATCCTGTGTTATCTACTGTATATAGATGTGGTATCAGTCATTGTACAGGAGGAGGTGAGCTGTGACATCACCTATTGTGAATGGTGGATCCTGTGTTATCTACTGTATACAGAGGTGTTATCAGTCATTGTACAGGAGGAGGTCAGCAGTGATATCACCTATTGTGAATGGTGGATCCTGTGTTATCTACTGTATACAGAGGTGTTATCAGTCATTGTACAGGAGGAGGTGAGCTGTGATATCACCTATTGTGAAAGGTGGATCCTGTGTTATCTACTGTATATAGAGGTGTTATCAGTCATTGTACAGGAGGAGGTGAGCTGTGATATCACCTATTGTGAATGGTGGATCCTGTGTTATCTACTGTATATAGAGGTGTTATCAGTCATTGTACAGGAGGAGGTGAGCTGTGATATCACCTATTGTGAATGGTGGATCCTGTGTTATCTACTGTATATAGAGGTGTTATCAGTCATTGTACAGGAGGAGGAGGTGAGCTGTGACATCATCTATTGTGAATGGTGGATCCTGTTTTATCTGCTGTATATAGAGGTGTTGACTCTTAAATAATGCAGCATTTCAAATAAGAACATACTCCAAAAGTTTCTGGGACTGAGACAGATAGGAGAGTAGCAAGAAAGGCTAGTCCCTGGTGAATTCACAACATTTGCGTGTATACGGAGAGACCGGTCCCTCAAGGCAGTCAGCAGGGAGAAGCCTTCAGGGAACAGACTTTCTGACTAGTCTCCAGCAAGATTTGATCCCTGACAGAACCCCCCATCATAGTATTCCACATAGTATATTGCACCCCCAAATTCCTCCATATATTATGCACCCCAATAGACCTCCATATAATATAATGCACCCCCATAGTCCTCAATATAGAATAATGCACCACCACAGTCCTACATATAGTATACTAGATGGCGGCCCGATTCTAAAGAATCGGGTAGTCTAGAATCCATATATAGTTTATTTACTAATAGTTAGGGGAGTGCGGTGAAATGAATTGTGTGTATACAGGTGGCTCAGTGGGTAGCAGAGTATACGGTTGCTCAGTGGTTAGCACTGCGCGGTGGCTCAGTGGTTAGCACTGCGCGGTGGCTCAGTGGTTAGCACTGCGCGGTGGCTCAGTGGTTAGCACTGCGCAGTGGCTCAGTGGTTAGCACTGGGTGGTGGCTCAGTGGTTAGCACTGGGTGGTGGCTCAGTGGTTAGCACTGCGCGGTGGCTGAGTGGTTAGCAGTGAGTGCGGTGGCTCAGTGGTTAGCAGTGAGTGCGTGGGCAGAGTGGTCAGCGCAGCGCCGTGGGCAGAGTGGTCAGCACAGCGCCGTGGGCAGAGTGGTCAGCACAGCGCCGTGGGCAGAGTGGGCAGCGCAGTGCCGTGGGCAGGGTGGTCAGCGCAGCGCCGTGGGCAGGGTGGTCAGCGGTGGGGGGGGACACACACACACACAGACACACACTCCGATATATTTACCACCGTCCCTGCTTCTTCCCTGCCACCTGCGTCTTCCTGAGTCCTCTGTTCTGCCGACATGTCGCCGCACCCAGGACTGGGTCCAATATTGCGTCCGGGAACTCTCGGTGGCCCGATTCTAACGCATCGGGTATTTTAGAATATAGAAATAGAGATTGCATGGGGAAGGTGGTGAGGGCTGAATTGGGAGGAACTTTGAAGAAGGAGCGGCCAGTGAAGAACGGCGTGGCAGGGGGGAGGAGGGAGGACAGAACAGCAGGGGGGAGGAGGATTGAGGACAGAGGAGGTAGCGGCGGGGTGTGGGAGGATGTAGCAGCACAGGCAGGGGGAGGAAGGAACGGCAGGGGGAGGAGGACGGAGGATGAAGCGGCGGGATGGGGGAGGATGGAGCAGCACAGGCAGGGGGAGGACAGAGGATGGAGTGGCAGAGGGGAGGAGGACAAAGGAAGGAGGAGGAAGCGTTGCGGTGGGGAGGATGGAGCGGCACAGGCAGGGGCAGGATGGAGCGGCAGGGGGAGGATGAAGCACAGAGCGGCGGGGGGGTGGAGGACAGGATGAAGCGGCGGGGTGGGAGAGAACGGAGCAGCATAGGCAGGGGGAGGACGGAGGATAGAGTGGCGGAGGTGAGGAAGGCAAAGGAAGGAGGAGGAAGCGGTGGGGTGGGGGAGGATGGAGTGGCACAGGCAGGGGGAGGACGAAGCGGCATGGGGAGGACTAAGCACAGAGTGGCGGGAGGGAGGAGGGTGTAGGATGAAGCAGCGAGGTGGGGGAGGACGAAGCAGCACGGGCAGGGGGAGGACGGGGGATTGAGTGGCGGAGGTGAAGAGGACAAAGGAAGGAGGAGGAAGCGGTGGGGGAGGATGGAGCGGCACAGGCAGGGGGAGGACGGAACGACAGGGGGAGGACAGAGCGGCAGGGGGAGGACAGAGCGGCAGGGGGAGAACAGAGCGGCAGGGGGAGAACAGAGCGGCAGGAGGAGGACAGAGGACGAAGCGGTGGGGTGGAGGAGGATGGAGCAGCCCAGGCAGGGGGAGGATGGAGTGGTGGAGAGGAGGCGGACAAAGGAAGGAGGAGGAAGCGATGGAGGAGGATGGAATGGTACAGGCAGGGGGAGGACGGAGCACAGAGCGGTGGGAGGAGGACGATGGAGGACAAAGCGGCGTGGTGAGGGAGGATGGAGCACTGTAAGGCAGCTTAGTGGTTAGCAGTGCGCGGTGGCTCAATGGTTAGCAGTGCGCGGTGGCTCAGTGGTTAGCACTGCGCGGTGGCTCAGTGGTTAGCACTGCGCGGTGGCTCAGTGGTTAGCACTGCGCGGTGGCTCAGTGGTTAGCACTGCGCGGTGGCTCAGTGGTTAGCAGCGAGTGCGGTGGGCAGAGTGGTCAGCGCAGCGGCGCTGTGTGGGCAGGGTGGTCAGCGCAGCGGCGCTGTGTGGGCAGGGTGGTCAGCGCAGCGGCGCTGTATGGGCAGGGTGGTCAGCACAGCGGTGCTGTGTGGGCAGGGTGGTCAGCGCAGCAGCGTGGTGGGCAGGGTGGTCAGTGCAGCGGGGCTGTGTGGGCAGGGTGGTGAGCGCAGCGGCGCTGTGTGGGCAGGGTGGGCAGCGCAGCGGCGCTGTGTGGGCAGAGTGGGCAGCGCAGCGGCGCTGTGTGGGCAGAGTGGTCAGCGCAGGGCAGAGTGGTCAGCGGGGGCAGAGTGGTCAGCGGTGGGGCGGACGGACACACACTCCGATATACTTACCACCGTCCCTGCTTCTTCCCTGGCGCCTGCGTCTTCCTGAGTCCCGACATGTCGCTGCACCCAGGACTGGATCCAATTTGGCGTCCGGGAACTCTCGCGAGACTTCCCGGACGCCATCTTGGAGAAAGTATGTCGCCACCCCTGGAGCCATGGACGCCGTATTGGATCCAGTTCTCCAGGGGCGGCGACATGTCGGCGGTGGAGAAGACGGAGGAGAGGTGGTAAGTATAGGCGACTGTGTGTGCGTGTGTTGTGTGTGTGGTGTGTGTGTGGTGTGTGTATGTGTTAGGGGCTGCCATAAGCGTAGCGGGCTCTATGAGTCCCGTCTCCCGCTTACGGCCGCCATCTTGGCTCACCCTGAGCGGGTGTAGCTCTGCCGGACGTTGGGACAAAGTGACGGATGTGAGGTCACAAATCCTTCCGGCTTTTATATACAAGATTGCACACCC
This sequence comes from Allobates femoralis, assembly GCA_033576535.1. NCBI lineage: Eukaryota > Metazoa > Chordata > Amphibia > Anura > Aromobatidae > Allobates > Allobates femoralis. The sequence goes on along the minus strand of JARQOC010000003.1, from coordinate 685,630,118 downwards.
ACAGACCTCCATATAGAATAATGCACCCCCACGTTTCTCCATATAGAATAATGCACCCACACAGTTCTCTATCTAGAATGCACACCCAAAGTCCTCCATTCAGTATAATGCACGCCACAGTCCTCCATATAGTATATTGCACACTTAAAGCATGACATATAGTACAATACACCCCCACATTCCTCCATATAGTATAATGCTCCGCTCCGTACACCTCGTACACACACGGCTCTGCTTGGTACACCTCGTACACACTTGGCTCCACTCCATACACCTCGTACACATTCGGCTCCGCTCCATACACTTCGTACACACGCGGCTCTGCTCCATACACCTCGTACACACTCGGCTCCACTCCATACACCTCGTACACACTCGGCTCCACTCCATACACCTCGTACACATTCGGCTCCGCTCCATACACCTCGTACACATTCGGCTCCGCTCCATACACCTCGTACACACACGGCTCCGCTCCGTACACCTCGTACACACGTGGCTCCGCTCCATACACCTCGTACACACACGGCTCTGCTTGGTACACCTCGTACAAACTCGGCTCCACTCTGGAAACACACGGCTCTGCACACCTCGTACACGTGGCTCAGCTCCGTACACACGTTACTCTGCTCAGTACACCTCATACACACTCAGCTCCGCTCCGTACACACTCGGCTCCGCTCTGTACACCTCGTGCACACTTGGCTCCGCTCCGTACTCCTCGTGCACACTCGGCTCCGCTCCGTACACCTCGTACACACTCGGCTCTGCTCCGTACACCTCGTACACACTCGGCTCTGCTCCGTACACCTCGTACACACTCGGCTCTGCTCCGTACACCTCGTACACACTCGGCTCTGCTCCGTACACCTCGTACACACTCGGCTCTGCTCCGTACACCTCGTACACACTCGGCTCAGCTCTGTACACCTCGTACACACTCGGCTCAGCTCCGTACACCTCGTACACACTCGGCTCAGCTCCGTACACCTCGTACACACTCGGCTCAGCTCCGTACACTCGTACACACTGGGCTCCGCTCCGTACACCTCGTACACACGTCTCCGCTCCGTACACCTCGTACACACGCGGCTCTGCTCCGTACACCACGTACACACGCGGCTCCGCTCCGTACACCACATACACACGCGTCTCTGCTCCGTACACCTCGTACACACTCGGCTCCGCTCCGTACACCTCGTACACTCTGGCTCAGCTCCGTACACCTCGTACACACTCGGCTCAGCTCCGTACACCTCGTACACACTCGGCTCAGCTCCGTACACCTCGTACACACTCGGCTCAGCTCTGTACACCTCGTGCACACTTGGCTCCGCTCCGTACTCCTCGTGCACACTCGGCTCCGCTCCGTACACCTCGTACACACTCGGCTCTGCTCCGTACACCTCGTACACACTCGGCTCTGCTCCGTACACCTCGTACACACTCGGCTCTGCTCCGTACACCTCGTACACACTCGGCTCTGCTCCGTACACCTCGTACACACTCGGCTCAGCTCCGTACACCTCGTACACACTCGGCTCAGCTCTGTACACCTCGTACACACTCGGCTCAGCTCCGTACACCTCGTACACACTCGGCTCAGCTCCGTACACCTCGTACACACTCGGCTCAGCTCCGTACACCTCGTACACACTGGGCTCCGCTCCGTACACCTCGTACACACGTCTCCGCTCCGTACACCTCGTACACACGCGGCTCTGCTCCGTACACCACGTACACACGCGGCTCCGCTCCGTACACCACATACACACGCGTCTCTGCTCCGTACACCTCGTACACACTCGGCTCCGCTCCGTACACCTCGTACACACTCGGCTCAGCTCCGTACACCTCGTACACACTCGGCTCAGCTCCGTACACCTCGTACACACTCGGCTCAGCTCCGTACACCTCGTACACACTCGGCTCAGCTCCGTACACCTAGTACACACTCGGCTCAGCTCCGTACACCTAGTACACACTGAGCTCCGCTCTGTACACCGCGTACACACGTCTCCGCTCCGTACACCACGTACACACGCGGCTCTGCTCCGTACACACGCGGCTCCGCTCCGTACACCACGTACACACACGTCTCCGCTCCGTACACCTCATACACACGCGGCTCTGCTCCGTACACCACGTACACACGTGTCTCTGCTCCGTACACCTCGTACACACGCGGCTCCGCTCCGTACACCTCGTACACACTCGGCTCAGCTCCGTACACCTCGTACACACTCGGCTCAGCTCCGTACACCTCGTACACACTCGGCTCAGCTCCGTACACCTCGTACACACTCGGCTCAGCTCCATACACCTAGTACACACGGGGCTCAGCTCCGTACACCTAGTACACACTGGGCTCCGCTCTGTACACCTCGTACACACGTCTCCGCTCCGTACACCTCGTACACACTCGGCTCAGCTCCGTACACCTCGTACACACTCGGCTCAGCTCCGTACACCTAGTACACACTGGGCTCAGCTCCGTACACCTAGTACACACTGGGCTCCGCTCTGTACACCTCGTACACACGTCTCCGCTCCGTACACCATGTACACACGCGGCTCTGCTCCATACACACGCGGCTCCGCTCCGTACACACACGTCTCCGCTCCGTACACCTCATACACACGCGGCTCTGCTCCGTACACCACGTACACACGCGGCTCCGCTCCGTACACACGCGTCTCTGCTCCGTACACCTCATACACACTCGGCTCCGCTCCGTACACCTCGTACACACTCGGCTCAGCTCCGTACACCTCGTACACACTCGGCTCAGCTCCGTACACCTAGTACACACTCGGCTCCGCTCTGTACACCTCGTACACACGTCTCCGCTCCGTACACCACGTACACACGCGGCTCTGCTCCGTACACACGCGGCTCCGCTCCGTACACCACGTACACACACGTCTCCGCTCCGTACACCTCATACACACTCGGCTCCGCTCCGTACACCTCATAAACACTCGGCTCCACTCCGTACACCTCGTGCACACGCGACTCCGCTTCATACACCTCATACACACTCGGCTCCGCTTCGAACACCTCATACACACTCAGCTCCATACACCTTGTACACACTTGGCTCCACTCCTTACACCTCATACACACGCAGCTCTGCTACATTCACACTATACATCCCTCTTGATCCATCACAAACTCACCTCATCCATTTCTTCACCTCTTCACTTCCTGCTTGGTGGAAGCTGCCCTGCATACTCGGAGATGCTGATCATATGATCCCTGACTCCTCCCCCTTCATTGACATCATCACAGGTCCTGTAAGCACAGGCCTGTGCAGCTCCACAGGTGGGCTCACACTGCAGGGTGGGGGGGGGGATAACGAAGCGGCCAGGACTATAGTAGAGAGAGCGGCATCAGCAGGGGGCCGCGCTACCACCGGGCGCCCCTGCGGATCCCGTCCTCTGTCTACTAGCAGCCGCACAGATCTAGCAAAGCCCATGGGAGCGGGAGAAGGGCAGCAAATAACAATGACAGCTGTCTCCCTGCGGCGCCCCCTGGAGCGTGGCGCCCTGTGCGGCCGCACGACTCGCACATGCCAAAGGCCGGCCCTGGTAGCGTGTAACAGCCCAACTACGATGCGTACTCGCAACTCACCCATTAACTCCCATGTTAAATGGTCGTTCCTGGGTTGGTGGGCGTACACATCGTAGTGACGTTGTTTCCCGATATCGCAGCGTGTAAACCACCGATGCGATATCGGGAAAAGTGTCAAAAAATGCGCGCTCCCGCGCCGTTGTATACCGATATCGTCCCGATATCGGGACGTGTAAACCCACCATTATAGTAGAGGAGGCAGCACTGATTGCCAACCTCTGGCACACGCCTGCAAAGCTCTGGAATGGTGCCTGGCACTGAATATTCAGACAAGTCACCATGCTGCATAGTCCACACACCACAGGTAACAACCTGCAGTCTGAGCACCAACTAGCCGCCACTGCACTAAGCTGGAGAAATGGCGCTTCTCCTCCATCCAACAGACCACACTTACTCCCGAATTGCTTAGCCAATCATAAGCGCCGCACACGGGGCTGTCTGGAATTAATAACAGGGTCCTTCCTATTGGGTTGAGCAAAGGATGTGGGAGCGGGAAGGGGGAAGAGCATCACCGCCCAACCTCTGCTCAGGAGAAACATGGCTGGATGCCTGAATGTACCAAGGGGCGGCACTGGACCTGGTGTGTAAGGGTGGTTTCACATTTCCGTTCGGAACGCAAGCGTAACAGAACGCAGCAAAACGCATGCGCAATGCATGCCTATGTTTAACATGGGAATGCATAGTAGCTGCGTTTGATTGCGGTTCCGTTTGGATGCGCAAAATTTATGCGTCCTCCGCCCTCCAAACGCAACATGTTGCATTTTATGTGCGTTCACAGGCGCTTGTTTTATCAGCAAATGCCCGCAAGCGGACAAACAATGCATGGATCTCAATGGATCCGCAGTGTCCTCCACATGGCAGCGCAGGAGAACGCGGCGGATCACATTGAAATTTCATCGGCGGCGGCCAGGAGGAGGAGGTTCTCCGCCTCTCGGCCGCCGTCGAGATCGCTGATTGGCTGGTCGGGTACCATACTGATGTGAACGTATGCGGAGAATCTCTGCTGCGTTCACATCAGCATGGCAGCGTTTGCCCTGCGTTTGCGTTTGCATGCCCTGCGCATGCAGACACAAATGCAAATCTGAAACCAGCCTAAGTTATAGCCAATCAGTCTTGCAGCAGAGGGACAATACATCCTGCATCAAAGAAATCATGGAGCCCCAGAGCAGCAGTTCTAATTGGGCACCCCACAACAAAAACAATATTTTTCTGGGTCACATAGGTACATCTCTCACAACATGTCAGCCTTTACAAAGTAATTTTACTCCTACTGAAGCCCCTAGATTCCCCTTTCATTGCCCCTATAAAGTGTGATGCCAACAAAAGTGCCCCTGTATGATCCCCCACAGTGCATTCCTCCACACGCACAGTATGATGACCCTACTGTACCTCCTTCAACTACCCCAGTACAGCATGATCCCCAACTATGACCCCCGCCCAGCCCTCCATGTACATCATACATGGGCTGTGCAGCTGCACTTGAAGTGGTGACTGCATATAATACACATGTTATTCTCATGTTTGTGGTAATTAATATCTTCCTTTAGATTTCTGAGAAACAGTATAAATTGCTGTCTGCATAAAATATCTATATTATATATAAATCAGATATACTGGATATTATTTATTTAATTATATGCAGATAGCTCCTAACCACATTTATATGAGAATGACTGTGAGTTGTTCATGCAGGGCACTATAATGATATGCCATTCCTGACCCCACTTATATCTGCATTAATATTAATATATGAAAAAAAAACTATAAATCATATTATTATGGATATATAATATGTACTGCAGTAAAGTACAAAGGCCTTTTGTTTGGACAGCTATTAAAAACTGAGATGGTTCATTACCCTAAATAGAATTATGTATACTCTTGATCAACAGATAATGAATGTCTTTAAATCATATATTGGAAGTATGCATATGGTATAATATCTCTTAAATCAATTGTATCATTGCTGATTTTCTACCTTACTCTCACCCCCTGTACCGCGTAATCTTTGAATAATAAAAATTAATATTTTCATATAAATGACCATATGATCGTTTTCTTTCCCTTCTGGGGATAACCTTGACAGCCCTCCATGTAGTAAAATGGACCTATGTACAGTATAATGGCCCCCAACACAGTCCTCAAATAGCCCTTCATAACGTATGAAGGCTCCCTCGTAGCCCTCCAAGTATTATAATTCTTCCCACAGAGGCCTCCAAATATTATAATGGCTTCCATATAGTATAATTTGCTCCATATAATATAATACACCCCCATAGTATTCCACATAGTATACCGCACCCCCAAATCTCTCCATATATTATGCACCCCCATAGTCTTCTATAAAATATAATGCACCCCCACAGTCCTCGATATAGAAAAACGCACCCCCACAGTCCTCCATATAGTATATTGCACCCCGTGGTCCTCCAAATAGCATATTGCACCCCCACAGACCTCCATAGAGAACAATTCACCCCCACAGTCCTCGATATAAAATAATGCACCCCCACACACCTCCATGTAGTATAATGCACCCCACAGTCCTCCATATAGAATAATGCATCCCACAGTCCTCCATATAGCATATTGCACCTCCACAGTCCTCCATATAGAATAATGAACTTCCACAGTCATCCATATAGCATAATGCACCCCCATATAGCATACTGCACCCCCATAGTTCTCCATACAGCATATTGGACCCCCATAGTCCTCCATATAGTATAATGCACCGCCCCTCATAGTCCTCCATATAGTATAATGCATCCCCTATAGCCTTCCTTATAGTATAATGCACCTCCATAGTCTTCCATATAATATAATGGGCCACAATAGTTCTCCATATAGGATATTGCACCACCATTGTCCTCCTATATTATATTGTACATTACATAGTTTCCCATCAGTGTACTCACTAAAAAAAACTATTAAAAAAATAAAAAGTAAATACCTCTTCTCCTCAGCATCTCCTCTGCCGCTCTGCACGTCTCAGCACAGCGGCGCTAAGTGATGACATCATTGTTCCCCGCTGTGCTGAGCTGCAGAGGGGTGGACAGCGGCGGCCAGGACTCGGGAGAAGAATGCTGCTGGCAGAGGCGGCCAGAACTATTGGAGCGGCATGCTTGGGGGGCCACCACTGGTACACACATGGCTCCGCTCCGTACACCTAGTACACACTCAGCTACGTACACCACGTACGCCTCGTACACAAGCGGCTCTGCTCCGTACATCTCGTATACACTTGGCTCTGCTCCATACACCTCGTACACACTTGGCTCTGCTCTGTACACCTCGTATACACGTGTCTCCGCTCCGTACACCTCATACACACGCGGCTCTGTATGACTCGTACACAAGCGTCTCTGCTCCGTACACCTTGTACACACGTGGCTCCGCTCTGTACACCTCATACACACATGGCTCCACTCTGTACACCTCGTACACGCTCGGCTCCGCTCCGTCACCTCATACACACTCGGCTCCGCTTCGTACACCTCATACACACTCGGCTCCGCTCCGTACACCTCATACACACTCGGCTCCGCTCCTTACACCTCATACACACTCGGCTCCGCTCCGTACACCTCATACACACTCGGCTCCTCTCCGTACACCTCATATACACACGGCTCCGCTCCATACACCTCGTACACATGCACCTCTGAACACCTCGTACACTCAGCTCCACTCCATATACCTCACACATACACAGCTCTGCTACATTCACTTACACTGTAAATCCCTCAGCCCCCCACACAAACTTCACCTCATCAAGCGCTGCATACTGAGGAGCTGATCATGTGACCCCCTGACTCCTCCCCTCCTTTGACATCAATCACAGGTCCTGTCAGCGCAGGGCACTGTGAAGCATGAAGCCGGCTCACACTGCCTGTGTGGGGGGGAGGTTTGGAGACCGCGGGCAATGCAGCAGGAGTCTGCTGCGCCTGGGGCAGATGGCATGCCCCGCCAGCAGCCCTAGATACGCCAAGCCTCCTGGTCGCAGTGTCGGCGGCCAGGACTATAGGAGCGGGAGTGGCATCAACAGGGGGCCACACTATCACCAGGCGCTCCTGAGGATGCCGCCCCCTGTCTACCAGCAGGGCTTGCCGCCTGAGGCTGACACTTCATGTCGCCTCATGGATGCTGCTTTCCCTGCCGAGGGTGTTTTCACATTATACAACGCATTCAGTGGTCCCGTAAGGGTTTGTGTGTGAGCCCCCCACAAAACGGGACTCGGATACATGCGCCAACGGGGCCAATCTGGCAGAATAAGGCTGTGTTCACACACGTTTTTCAGTGTTTGCATTCAGCGGGTGCGTTCACACACCGCATGTTTTTACGGGGCTACTTGTTCAGTGATGTCACAGAGGGGAGGAAGAATCCTGTTCCTCCTCCCCTGTGTGACATCTGTCACAGCCTTAATGTAAAAGAATGACAAATGTATTAAAAAATAATAAAGATGTTTATACTTACCCTCCGCCGTGTGTTCCGTAGCCGGAAGCCGCAGGACCTTGCGTGATGTCATCAATCAGGCTGTCATTGGGTGCTGTGATTGGCCTCTCACAGTCATGTGATATGCATGTCATAGGACGTCACATATCACATGACCGCGAGCGGGCCAATCAACGGTCCTGCTGGTCAATACCTACTGCTGCTCCCATCTCCCGAACACACGGCGGAGGGTAAGTATAAAAATCTTTATTATTTTTAATACATTTGATATTCTTTTACATTTGATGTCGCAGTGTATAATGCACTGCGAAATCAATTGGGGCTGTGACAGATGTGACACAGGGGAGGACGAACAGGATTCTTCCTCTCGTCTGTGACATCAGCGCTGGCGTATTCCCGCTGGAATTATGCATCGTCTGAACAGTGGTTATAATGGGCCTATGAAAGAAAGCACAACCTAAAAAGTAGAAAGAATTGACATGTTCATTCTTTTTACGCGCACGCTTTCTCCCATAAAAGCTCGGCTGAAAATAGTGCTGCGTGTGAACGGCAAAAGTGAAAGTCCATTCACTTTGCTGTCAAACGCAGACGCAGGTGCACTTTGGGGGGAAAAGCGCGAACAATACTCAGCGTGTGAACAGGACCTTAAGCCTTTAATAAAAAGGGATCTGGCAAAATTGCGTCCTGGCTAATGCATTTGTATAGCAGTTCTGGACATGTGCAGACACTTGCGTTTTCATCTGAATCCGACACTAGACTTGTTTTAAAGCCGCACTTAGCAGTGTTTCTTGTCTGGGGCCTGAAGTGCCGAATCCGGATGAAAACGCAAGTGCTACACATGTCCAGAACTCCATTACAAATGCAATGGTCAGAACACAATATTGCAGTAGCTGTTTTTTTAAAAAAAGGCAGAATTCTGCCAAATTTGCAAAATGCTGATGTGAAAGTAATTAAAAAACCCAAAGTGAAAAAGATAGAAGTGTCTAAACTGAAGCAAAACGCAGATGTGAAACTAGTTTTAAACCAGAGAGTTATATCACACAAAATAATTCATACATAACATTTCTTAGGCTACTTTCACATCAGCGGTTCTCGCCATTTGCAGCAGATCGGGCATTTTGCCGCATCTGCCACCTAACAAATCACTTGCAGCAAGACTGCGTTTAGCCTAATTCCTTCCCTATGGAACTTTCGTACATGTGCGGCACTTGCGGTGTTGCTGCGAAGTGGGCAGTCCGGCACTTGCAGCAACGGTGGTGTTTTTTTGACTCACTGCAAATGCCACGCATGTCAGCAAGTCCCGTACATAATGAATTAGGCCAAACGCAGTCTTGCCACTAGTGATCCATTAGGCGGACAATGCGGCAAAATATCGCATCTGCCGCAAATGCCTAGAAATGCTGATGTGAAAGAAGCCTAAGGCTGGCTTCACACCACAATTTGCGTGATCTGGGCCTGTCCGGTGTGAACCGGACAGCCCCGAATCCGATTTCGGCTCCATAGTATTCCTATGGCATTGTTTTACTATCCGGTTTCCATCTGTCTGGGAGGATCCGGGAGAATTCGGGTTTTTGTCACAAAATTGCACTCCTAACATGGGAGTCTATGGCGCCAGATCCGACAAAAATCGGTTCAGCTCCTGGATGCCGGGTGCTGAGGCTCAGCGCCGGCCGGCGCCGAACTTCAGCACCGTGGAGAGCTTCCCACTGACATTTTAGGACCATGGCTAGCTCCCGCTAGCCGCGATTTTGAAATTTCAGCAGGGACAGCTCCTGAAATCTGCAATCTGACAATTCCGGCAGAAAACAGGACCGGGGGGCAAATATGTGTTCTGTCCGGGGCTGTCAGGTTCTGTCTGGTGCTTCCTACAAAACACCGGACAGAACCTGACAGCTCAAAACCGTGGTATGAAGCCAGCCTTAAATGTGTACTTTACATCAATACAATTTTGAAAACATTTTTTTTTCGTTAGGAAGTTAGAAGAGTTCAAAGTTTATCAGCAATTTCTCATATTTCCATCATAATTTACAAATTCACTTTTTTAGGGACCACATCACATTTGAAGTTACTTTAAGGGGCCTTTGTGACAGAAATTACCCAAAAGTCACACAATTCAAAAAGTTGCACCCCTCAGACTGCTCAAAAACCTCATTCAAGAAGTTTATTAACCCTTCAGGAGCTTCACAGGAACTAAATAAATGTGGAAGGAAAAAATGAACATTTTACTTTTTTATTCATAAATGTTACACAAGGGTAACAGGAGAAAATAGATCCCAAAGTTTGCTGTGCTATTTAATCTGAGTACGCCGATATCCCATATGTGGTGGAAAACTACTGTTTGGGCGCATGGCAGGGCTCAGATGGGAGGGAGTGCCGACTGATTTTTCAAGTGAAATATTGGCTAGAATAGTGAGCAGATGCCATGTAACGTTTTGGCCCCTGATATGCCTAAACAGTGGAAACCCCCACAAGTGACCCCATTTTGGAAACTAGATACCTCAAGGAACTTTTCTAGATGTGTGTTGAGCATCTCGAAACCCCAGGTGCTTCACAATATTTCAAAACGTTGAGCCATAAAAATAATCACATTTTCTCCACAAAAATGTTCTTTATGCTTACATTTTTTATTTTCACAAGAGTAAAAGGAGAAAATGGACCCCTAGGTTTGTTGTGCAATTTCTAGATTTCTAAAACTGAACATGGACGAAACATAATTCATCATCTTTTCCCCATATCACTCTTCCCCTCCACCAGACCTATCCATCAAGGTCAATGGCTGCTTACTTTCCCCAGTCCTGCATACTCAGTTCCTCAGGGTGATCCTCGACTCTGCCCTCTCTTTCAAGCCACATATCCAAGCTCTTACCACCTCCTGCCGACTCCTACTCAAAAACATTTCCAGAATCCATACATTCCTTGACCAAGAAACTGCAAAAACACTTGTGCACGCCCTAATCATCTCCCTCTTCGACTATTGAAACCTCCTACTCTCTGGTCTCCCCTCTAGCACTCCTGCACCACTTCAATCTATCCTAAACTCTGCTGCCCGACTTATCCACCTGTCTCCCCATTATTCCCCAGCCTCTCCTCTCTGCCAATCCCTTCATTGGCTTCCTATTGTCCAGAGGCTTCAGTTCAAAACCCTAACTATGACATACAAAGCCATCCACAACCTGTGTCCTACATACATCTGTGACATGGTCTCCTCTCAAGATCTCCTTCTCTACTCCCCTCTTATCTCTTCTTCTCACAACCGCATACAAGATTTCTCCCGTGCTTCCCCCATACTCTGGAACTCTCTACCCCAACACATCAAACTTTAACCCACCGTGGAAACCTTCAAAAGGAACCTGAAGACCCACCTCTTCCGACAAGCCTACAAGCTACAGTGATCCTGAATCTACTGAACCGCCACACGACCAACTCTACCCTCACCTAGTGTATCCTCGCCCATCCCTTGTAGACTGCGAGCCCTCGCGGGCAGGGTCCCCTCCCCTTCTGTACTTGTGTGTGTCTTGTATTGCTCATGCTTATTGTATTTGTCTATGTATGCCCTTTTCACTTGTAAAATGCCATGGGTTAAATGACGCTATGTAAATAAATAATAACAATAATTTCTCCAGAGTACACAGATATCCCATATGTGGTGGAAAACTACTGTTTGGGTGCAGGGTTTGGAAGGGAGGGAGCGCCATTTGACTTTCCAAGCAGAAAATTGGCTGGAATAGTTAGCTGATGCCATGTCATATTTGGAGAGCCTCTGATGTGCTAAACAGTGGAAACCCGTCAAGTGACCCCATTTTGGAAAATAAAAAATCACATTTTCTCCACAAAAATTTTCTTTCAGCTGAAGTTTTTTTTAATTATTTTATTTAATTTTTTTTATTATTTATTTATTATTATTTATATCACAAGAGTTATAGGAAAAATAGACCTCATAATTTGTAGTGAATACGCCGATATCCCATATGTGGCAGAAATCCACTGTTTGGATGCATGGCAGGGTTCGGAAGGGAAGGAGTGCCATTCAAACTTAATATTGGTTGGAATCATTGGTGGACACCATGTTGAGTTTGGAGAACCCCTGATGTGCCTAAACAGTGGAAACCCCCAAGTTACCCTATTTTGGAAATTAGACCCCTCAGTGAACTTATGTAGATGTGCGGTGAGCACCTTGAACCTCCAGGTGCTTCACAGAATTTTAGAACGTTGAGCCGTGAAAATAAAAAATATATATATTCACCACAAATATGTTCTTTGAGCTTAATTTTTTTTCTATTTTCATAGTGCAATTTCTCCTTAGTACACCGATACGTCATATGTGGCAGAAAACCCTTGTTTGGGTGTACAGCAGGGCCCATAAGGGAAGGAGCAACATTCAAATTCAAAATTGGCTGGAATCATGAGCAGGCACCATGTTTGGAGAACCCCTGATGTGCCCCTGAACCCCCAGGTGCTTCACAGAATTTTAGAACGTTGAGCCGTGAAAATGAAAAGATTATATTTTCACCATAAACATGTTCTTTGTGCTTAATTTTTTTTTATTTTCACTAGGGTAATGGGAGGAAATGGACCCCAAAACGTGTAGTGCAAATTCTCCTTAGTTTGGAGAACCCCTGATCTGCCTAAACAGTGGAAACCCCCCACAATTGACCTCATTTTTGGAAACTAGACCCCTCATGGAACTTATGTAGGTGCGTGGTCAGCGCCCTGGACCTCCAGGTGCTTCACAATATTTTAGAACGTTGAGCTGTGAAAAGAAAAAAAAATCATAAATCATATTTTTCCCACAGAAATGTTTTAGCCCCAAATTTTGTATTTTCACAAGGGCAACAGGAAAAAATGCACCATACAATTTTTTGTGCAATGTACTCTTGAGTACATTGATACGTCATATGTGATTGAAAACGACTTTTGAGGAACAGTGCAAAGCTCAGAAAGGAAGAAGCGCCAGATTGGATTTCAGATTTATCTTAAATGGTTTGGGTGTGCCATGTCCGCTAATAGATAACGGACCTTGGTGGAGCACAGAACATTTTGGATCAGTTCACATTTATCCTTTGCTCTATGCTGAGCACTTACATTCGGGTTTCCAGTTACATCTCCGAAATGTGTGATTCAGATGAAGCCCCTAAAGGATCCATTCACTATAATGAGGTAGCAGATTTACTCTAGACTCCGTTTGGCCTCTATTCAGCTGTGTCCTTCTTTTCAAAGGTGCACAAAATTGTGGTCAACTGCACTTTCGTGCACACCTAAAAAAGATGCATAAAAAGTTGGACACTGCCGGATCACAGGTCAGATGAGAGTTCAAAGTAACTTCATCTGCCTCATTACAGTTAATTTTCCTTTGTGAATTTTGTCTGAATCACGTATCTCAAATATTTACACATAATTACCGGTTTGAGCACTTAGTGTAGAGCGCAGCATAACTGAGTGGCGCTTTACTGCGATCTTTGGGTAGAATATACAAATCAACATCAGTTGAAGAATTGGCTTTACTACTATTTTTACACTGTTGCAGTATAAGTGATTAGGCGGCTTTATTCGTCACACAGGTATTATCACAGTGATACCAGATTCATATAGGTGTTTTTTTTTAAGGTTTGGCTACTATCACACTAAGGCTGAAGGCATACTGTCATGCATCAAACACGGAGCGTGTTTGATGCATGACAGTGATGCGAGTATAATGCGTGATTTCTGTGAGTGTGCATGGCTGTATGCATGTGAGTGTGTTGCGAGTGTGCTGCGTGAGTGCGTGTCAGTGTGATGCTGTCCGCGGTCCTGAAGCAAACTTCAGGACCGCGAACAGCATTTACCGGCATTGATTTGATTTTGCCGATTTCCCGGAACCTCTAATTGTCGGCATTTGGTAATTTACAGTATATGCGGTCTATTCTTCTGCTCTGATGAGCTGTCCATGGTACTGTAGCTAAGAGCGTACAGTTCCAGGTGCTGTCCTCCTCCTCTGAGGAGATTTCCCTGGTACAATACGCAAAGAGCGTACGCAAAAAGCGTAGGATGCTTCTGTCCAGGGTACTGAAAATCAGCGTATTATTACAGTAATAGCACGCTGATTTTCAGAAATCTGGACAGAGGCATTCTACATTTTTTGCTTAAGCTCTTTGCGTACTGTACCAGGGAAATCTCAGAGCAGGAGGATGGCACCTGGTACTGTACGCTCTTAGCTACAGTCCATGGACAGCTCATCAGAGCAGGAGAATAGACCGCATATACTGTAAATTACCGATTGCCAACAATTAGCGGCTTTATGTTAATACATCTATTAACCCCTGCACAGCCAGTGTGTGATGACAACATGTGTCCAGGAAGTGTGGACACTCGCTGGACACATTCGGCCACCACAAAAATGTGTTAACCCTGCAGAAACCATCTTATTAACCCCCTCTGCAGGCTCTGTGCTGACATGCCGCACAGAGCCTGCAGAGGGGGTTAATATGCTGATTAACCCCTGAAATTGTTACATTTGAACAGTGGATGTGTTTTAATCAATAATATTTCCACGCTGCTGTGACAGCGGGGAAACATTATTGCTTACTATACCAGGAAACCAGCAAATTCAAACTCTGCGGCTTTGACAGCCGCCGTGTTTGAAGCTATTTTCAAAGCACACACATGTGACTATCCCACAGTGTGCTGTATGGATGCGAGATTTTCTCGCACCCATAGACTTACATTGCCCGCTCGCACATTATACTCGCGTGCAGTCGCAGCAACCTTGTCAAGATTCAGTATTCCAGGGCTAATTAAGAAGCGGGAGGAATGTGATGACACAGCCTTTTTCAATGCGTGTCATGGGTTAATGTTCTTATTTTGACCAGACATGTTGTTCTTTGGGTTGTTAATTCATGTTCAAGTCATTGTTTCTTTCCAGTCTGCTCAGAGCCCCATTGTCCTAGTTATTCAATTGCTAACGAAATGTAATTTACCTCAGCCCCCTTCTATCTACATCATTTAGATGAAAATGATGCAGTCGAATTGATATGCCAATCAATAAGAGAGCAGCCTTATCCGACCAATCCTGTAAGAATACAATATTCCCTGATGTGGAAGCCTGGGCTATTAAAAGGACATGCTTCAGTCACCAGTGGTTCATATGCTCTGTCGCCTCAGTCTAGGGACTTCGGTCCTGGCTAGAGGGTCACATCACTTCTTCATGACTTTAGCCTAGGAACTTCAGTTACAGCTGCCAGGATCACATCTTAAGGCCCTTTCACATCAGCGTTTTTTTCAAATCGCGGCAGATGCGGTGAAAAAAACGCATCTGCCGCGATTACCACATACCGGCTGCACTTGCGGCACGGTTGCGGCGCGGTTGCTGTAAACGCCATACAAGGTATAGGCGGACTTGCGGCAGGTGCGGCAAGTGCAGTTTTGGCACTTGCAGCAGGTGCGGCCGCGAAAAACAAATGCTGTCAGCCGCGGTTTTTTTCGCGGCCGCACCTGCCACAAGTGCCAAAACCGCACTTGCCACACCTGCCGCAAGTCCGCCTATACCTTGTATGGCGTTTACCGCAACCGTGCCGCAAGTGCAGCCGGTATGCAGTAATCGCGGCAGATGCGTTTTTTTCACCGCATCTGCCACGATTTGAAAAAAATGCTGATGTGAAAGGGCCCTAAGTCTTCATACTCTGCATGGCCTCAGTCTAGGATCCTAGGATTCAACTGGAAGAAACCTAGGTTGGGACAATTCAGTCACTTGACTACAGGCTTTGCTGTGCTCGATTAGCTTCCTAAACTTGCCGCCATTTAAAAACGGGGTGCTGATGGATTAGGGTAGTTGACCCTGGAAGCCCCGAAGGCACGAATATTCTAAACCCTGGTGAGCCAACGGAAGGGTGAGGCTCTGTTGCCTGTCACATTGTGTGTTCTCGCTGAGTTTGGGTTATATGCCTTTGACTGTTGGGGATACAATCAAATCTAACAATTGTGTGGTTCCCTCAACCTGTGTTGTCTGAGTAGTGTTCTGCCCATGGTTAAGGAGTTAGGGCGTTCAGTTGGGATGAGCCCTGGTCCATGTGGTATTTGTAAAGGCGGCCGGACCAGCGGATGAGAGCACCCATTGACCCCCATGTCTCTACAATGACATCTGTTGGAGATGACCTTCCTGCCATGCCATCGCCTGATGACGTCTGCCTGAGGTTGGTGTCTGATGTTCTCCTGCTGTGTAGTGTAACAGTAAGCTCTGGCTATGGACTTCGCTAAGCATGTATGGACTGCAGGACTTATCCTGAGCTCCGCCTAAAAAGCTAGTTTGAGTCTCACTTGGTGAACGTACCAGATGCTGGTGAAGTGCTCTTCCCTCAGCATTGAGAGATACTAGTGAAGTGATCTTCCCTCAGCATTAAAAGACATTAGTGCAGTTCTCCTCTCTCAACAGAGAGATAATAGTGCAGTGCTCTTCCCTCAGCAGTGAGAGATAATAGTGCATTGCTCTTCCCACAGCAGTGATAATCATGTTGTGCTCTTCCATCAGCAGTAATACTCATGCTGTGCTCTTCCCTCAGCACTGAGTGATACTCATGCTGTGCTCTTCCCTCAGCACTGAGTGATACTCATGCTGTGCTCTTCTCTCAGCAGTGATACTCATGCTGTGCTTTTCCCTCAGCAGTGAGTTATACTCATGTTGTGCTCTTCCCCCAGCAGGGATACTCATGCTGTGGTGTTCCCTCAGCAGTGATACTCATGCTGTGCTCTTCCCTCAGCAGTGATACTCATGCTGTGCTCTTCCCTCAGCAGTGATACTCATGCTGTGCTCTTCCCTCAGCAGTGATAGTCATGCTGTGCTCTTCCCTCAGCAGTGATACTCATGCTGTGCTCTTCCGTCAGCAGTGATACTCATGCTGTGCTCTTCCCTCAGGAGTGATACTCATGCTTTGCTCTTCCCTGAGCAGTGAGTGATACTCATGCTGTGCTCCTCCCTCAGCAGTGAGTGATACTCATGCTGTGCTCTTCCCTCAGCAGTGATACTCATGCTGTGCTCTTCCCTCAGCAGTGAGTGATACTCATGCTGTTCTCTTCTCTCAGCAGTGATACTCATGCTGTGCTCTTCCCTCAGCAGTGATACTCATGCTGTGCTCTTCCCTCAGCAGTGAGTGATACTCATGCTGTTCTCTTCTCTCAGCAGTGATACTCATGCTGTGCTCTTCCCTCAGCAGTGATACTCATGCTGTGCTCTTCCCTCAGCAGTGATAGTCATGCTGTGCTCTTCCCTCAGCAGTGATACTCATGCTGTGCTCTTCCCTCAGCAGTGATAGTCATGCTGTGCTCTTCCCTCAGCAGTGAGTGATACTCATGCTGTGCTCTTCCCTCAGCAGTGATACTCATGCTGTGCTCTTCCCTCAGCAGAGTGATACTCATGCTGTGCTCTTCCCACAGCAGTGAGTGATACTCATGCTGTGCTCTTCCCTTAGCAGTGATACTCATGCTGTGCTCTTCCCTCAGCAGTGATACTCAATGCTGTGTTCTTCCCTCAGCAGTGATACTCATGCTGTGCTCTTCCCTCAGCAGTGATACTCATGCTGTGCTCTTCCCTCAGCAGTGATACTCATGCTGTGCTCTTCCCTCAGCAGTGATACTCATGCTGGGCTCTTCTCTCAGCAGTGATACTCATGCTGGGCCTCTTCTCTCAGCAGTGATACTCATGCTGGGCTCTTCTCTCAGCAGTGATACTCATGCTGTGCTCTTCCCTCAGCAGTGATAGTCATGCTGTGCTCTTCCCTCAGCAGTGATACTCATGCTGGGCTCTTCTCTCAGCAGTGATACTCATGCTTTGCTCTTCCCTGAGCAGTGAGTGATACTCATGCTGTGCTCTTCCCTCAGCAGTGAGTGATACTCATGCTGTGCTCCTCCCTCAGCAGTGATACTCATGCTGTGCTCTTCCCTCAGCAGTGAGTGATACTCGTGCTGTGCTCTTCCCTCAGCAGTGATACTCGTGCTGTGCTCTTCCCTCAGCAGTGATACTCGTGCTGTGCTCTTCCCTCAGCAGTGATACTCATGCTGTGCTCTTCTCTCAGCAGTGATACTCGTGCTGTGCTCTTCCCTCAGCAGTGATACTCGTGCTGTGCTCTTCCCTCAGCAGTGATACTCGTGCTGTGCTCTTCCCTTAGCAGTGATACTCGTGCTGTGCTCTTCCCTCAGCAGTGAGTGATACTCATGCTGTTCTCTTCTCTCAGCAGTGATACTCATGCTGTGCTCTTCCCTCAGCAGTGATACTCATGCTGTGCTCTTCCCTCAGCAGTGAGTGATACTCATGCTGTTCTCTTCTCTCATCAGTGATACTCATGCTGTGCTCTTCCCTCAGCAGTGATACTCATGCTGTGCTCTTCCCTCAGCAGTGATAGTCATGCTGTGCTCTTCCCTCAGCAGTGATACTCATGCTGTGCTCTTCCGTCAGCAGTGATACTCATGCTGTGCTCTTCCCTCAGGAGTGATACTCATGCTTTGCTCTTCCCTGAGCAGTGAGTGATACTCATGCTGTGCTCCTCCCTCAGCAGTGAGTGATACTCATGCTGTGCTCTTCCCTCAGCAGTGATACTCATGCTGTGCTCTTCCCTCAGCAGTGAGTGATACTCATGCTGTTCTCTTCTCTCAGCAGTGATACTCATGCTGTGCTCTTCCCTCAGCAGTGATACTCATGCTGTGCTCTTCCCTCAGCAGTGAGTGATACTCATGCTGTTCTCTTCTCTCAGCAGTGATACTCATGCTGTGCTCTTCCCTCAGCAGTGATACTCATGCTGTGCTCTTCCCTCAGCAGTGATAGTCATGCTGTGCTCTTCCCTCAGCAGTGATACTCATGCTGTGCTCTTCCCTCAGCAGTGATAGTCATGCTGTGCTCTTCCCTCAGCAGTGAGTGATACTCATGCTGTGCTCTTCCCTCAGCAGTGATACTCATGCTGTGCTCTTCCCTCAGCAGAGTGATACTCATGCTGTGCTCTTCCCACAGCAGTGAGTGATACTCATGCTGTGCTCTTCCCTTAGCAGTGATACTCATGCTGTGCTCTTCCCTCAGCAGTGATACTCAATGCTGTGTTCTTCCCTCAGCAGTGATACTCATGCTGTGCTCTTCCCTCAGCAGTGATACTCATGCTGTGCTCTTCCCTCAGCAGTGATACTCATGCTGTGCTCTTCCCTCAGCAGTGATACTCATGCTGTGCTCTTCCCTCAGCAGTGATACTCATGCTGGGCTCTTCTCTCAGCAGTGATACTCATGCTGGGCTCTTCTCTCAGCAGTGATACTCATGCTGGGCTCTTCTCTCAGCAGTGATACTCATGCTGTGCTCTTCCCTCAGCAGTGATAGTCATGCTGTGCTCTTCCCTCAGCAGTGATACTCATGCTGGGCTCTTCTCTCAGCAGTGATACTCATGCTTTGCTCTTCCCTGAGCAGTGAGTGATACTCATGCTGTGCTCTTCCCTCAGCAGTGAGTGATACTCATGCTGTGCTCCTCCCTCAGCAGTGATACTCATGCTGTGCTCTTCCCTCAGCAGTGAGTGATACTCGTGCTGTGCTCTTCCCTCAGCAGTGATACTCGTGCTGTGCTCTTCCCTCAGCAGTGATACTCGTGCTGTGCTCTTCCCTCAGCAGTGATACTCATGCTGTGCTCTTCTCTCAGCAGTGATACTCGTGCTGTGCTCTTCCCTCAGCAGTGATACTCGTGCTGTGCTCTTCCCTCAGCAGTGATACTCGTGCTGTGCTCTTCCCTTAGCAGTGATACTCGTGCTGTGCTCTTCCCTCAGCAGTGAGTGATACTCATGCTGTTCTCTTCTCTCAGCAGTGATACTCATGCTGTGCTCTTCCCTCAGCAGTGATACTCATGCTGTGCTCTTCCCTCAGCAGTGAGTGATACTCATGCTGTTCTCTTCTCTCAGCAGTGATACTCATGCTGTGCTCTTCCCTCAGCAGTGATACTCATGCTGTGCTCTTCCCTCAGCAGTGATAGTCATGCTGTGCTCTTCCCTCAGCAGTGATACTCATGCTGTGCTCTTCCCTCAGCAGTGATAGTCATGCTGTGCTCTTCCCTCAGCAGTGAGTGATACTCATGCTGTGCTCTTCCCTCAGCAGTGATACTCATGCTGTGCTCTTCCCTCAGCAGTGAGTGATACTCATGCTGTTCTCTTCTCTCAGCAGTAATACTCATGCTGTGCTCTTCCCTCAGCAGTGATACTCATGCTGTGCTCTTCCCTCAGCAGTGATAGTCATGCTGTGCTCTTCCCTCAGCAGTGATACTCATGCTGTGCTCTTCCCTCAGCAGTGAGTGATACTCATGCTGTTCTCTTCTCTCAGCAGTGATACTCATGCTGTGCTCTTCCCTCAGCAGTGATACTCATGCTTTGCTCTTCCCTGAGCAGTGAGTGATACTCATGCTTTGCTCTTCCCTGAGCAGTGAGTGATACTCATGCTGTGCTCTTCCCTCAGCAGTGAGTGATACTCATGCTGTGCTCCTCCCTCAGCAGT
This sequence comes from Allobates femoralis, assembly GCA_033576535.1. NCBI lineage: Eukaryota > Metazoa > Chordata > Amphibia > Anura > Aromobatidae > Allobates > Allobates femoralis. The sequence continues at coordinate 685,609,550 of JARQOC010000003.1, read as the reverse complement.
GATACTCATGCTGTGCTCCTCCCTCAGCAGTGATACTCATGCTGTGCTCTTCCCTCAGCAGTGAGTGATACTCGTGCTGTGCTCTTCCCTCAGCAGTGATACTCGTGCTGTGCTCTTCCCTCAGCAGTGATACTCGTGCTGTGCTCTTCTCTCAGCAGTGATACTCATGCTGTGCTCTTCTCTCAGCAGTGATACTCGTGCGTGCTGTGCTCTTCCCTCAGCAGTGATACTCATGCTGTGCTCTTCCCTCAGCAGTGATACTCATGCTGTGCTCTTCCCTCAGCAGTGATACTCGTGCTGTGCTCTTCCCTCAGCAGTGAGTGATACTCATGCTGTTCTCTTCTCTCAGCAGTGATACTCATGCTGTGCTCTTCCCTCAGCAGTGAGTGATACTCGTGCTGTGCTCTTCCCTCAGCAGTGAGGGCAGCCTGGGACGTGTCCTCGGGAGTTCTGGGGCAGTCGCTTTCATTTTCAGCAGCCCTGTGTTGTTCGGGTGACAGCACACTGTGGAGCAGCTGCCTCCCGCCGTCATGTCGTTCTGTGAGTACAGCACTGACCGGGAGCTCCGGATTAGGAGTGTACCACTGGGCACACTGAAGTGGGTGATCTCTGCCGGAGTGCTGCTGTACTTGTGGTGAGTACACACGGGCGGATGCCATTGTACATAGTTTTCCTAGGTCACTCTACCTGGCACAATGCAGCTCAGTAATTAGGAGCCTCTGTAATCCAGCCAGAGCTGTTTGTCTGGAATAGCTCCTGTGTATGGGAGCAGCAGATTCTCCACGAGTTCCACTCGTTTCTTCCATCCAGCTGTCTCTTTCGTGTCGGTTTCTACAATGATTTCTGGAACAACAGAACTGATTGTCTTCTTTTATATAAATTAACCAGTTATGAGCTGATCTTACTGTAAGAGCAACTAAAATCATCAATTACTATGAACTGGGAATCTTATGAATTGTTAGAAAAATTGATTGGATATTGAACTGTAATTGTTAATCTGGCACATTTTCATTGTTGCTTGTATTACCAGGCTACAGTTATTAGAGTGGAAACACACTATGCGACATGCATGCGAGATCCTCACATGACTCTCCCAAAACGGTCCCAGCCTCAGAGCAGGGGCCATTCTGGGTGAGTCATGTGAGGATCTCGCATGCATAGTGTGTTTCCACCCTTAAAGGGAGCCTGTTTTATTTAAAAACGCGGTTAACCTGCAGCTATGTGGTTAATCTGCAGATTAATAGCATTTAATACTTGCCCAGCGCCTGCACATTACACCTCGCTGAAGGGGTAAAAGAACTTTAATCATGTCGGCAGCATTCGGGTTTCAGTCATGGGAAGGCATCGGGTTCAGGTGCAGGTGCAACCGCACCCCCGCATTGACTGACAGATGCCCCCCCATACTGACTGACTGACACGCAGCTTTAGAACCAGCTGTTTATGAGGGAGGCAGTTAACAGCTGCTGTTCTCCATACACAGAGCGGTGACTGAACCTGCACTAGCTCCGCCCCTGTGACTGAAACTCAAACACTGCTGGGAAGTTTAGACTATGTCCTGCCACTTTGGTTTTTGCTGCAGCAAAACCTTAGCGGTTTCTAGTAACTCCTGATTTCTTGGCAGGAGATTTGCAGCATTTTTTGCTGCTGGTTTGCTGCGTTTTTAATGTGTTTTGGCTGCGTTTTTGCCATAGAGCACTGCAAAAACGCAGAAAAGAATTGACATGCTCAGCTGCAAGGAAATTAAACCAATGTGTCTGGACAGCTTTTCTCTGAATCACATAGGTTTTTCTTGGAATCAAAAACGCAGGTTTAGATTAGCATAAAAGCAAGGTACAAACTGAGCTAAAAAAACACAGTAAAAACACCCTGTGTGAACATAGTCTTAGGCTGGGTTCACACTTGCGGGGGATCCGCAAGCTGAGTGCAGCCTCCGCAAGCCAGTATGTTTATAATGGGAGCACACGGTGCTGCGCTTGACTGCGCAAGACCGTGCCCTCTCATTCACTCCCATATGTGATCTGTGCGCAGGCGGATGTCTGCACACAAAACACTCTCGTCCACACTAGAAATGCAACGTGGCGCGTTCCTGGTGCGGGCAAGAGTGTTTGATTTGTGTTTAATTTGTGCGTAGAGTCTGGCAGAAGCACGAGAGAAGTCTTGTGTGCGGTTATGGGAGGTGGAGATGCGGGGGGTTGAGAGGAGTTCTTGGGAGGAGCGCAAGTTGCGCGATGGGAGGTAGCGGGAGACCAGGTCGGAGATGTAGGGAGGGGACAGATTGTGTATGGCCTTGTATGTCAGGGCTAGGGTTTTGAAGCGAGATTGCTGGGGGATGGGGAGCCAGTGGAGGGCTTGGCGGAGAGGGGAGGTGGGGGAGTAGCGGGAAGATAGGTGGATGAGTCGGGCAGCAGAGTTGAGGATGGTGTGGAGAGGTGCAAGGAAGGAGGCAGGGAGGCCAGTGAAAAGGAGGTTGCAGTAGTCCAGGCGGGAGATGATGAGGGCATGGACAAGTGTCTTAGCTGTGTTGTGGTCAAGGAAGGAGCGGATGCGGGCAATGTTTTTTAGTTGCAGTCGGCAGGCGGTGGCGAGGGCTTGGATATGGGGCTTGAAGGAGAGGGAGGAGTCGAGGGTTACCCGGAGACATTTGGCATGGGGGACGGGTGAGAGTGTGCAGTCATTGACGGTGATGGATAGGTTAGGAAGGGGGGGAGGGTTGTGAGGGGAAAGACGATGAATTCTGTCTTGTCCATGTTGAGTTTGAGGAAGCGGGCGGAAAAGAAGGATGCAATGGCGGATAGGCAGTGAGGAATTTTGGATAGAAGAGAGGAGATGTCGGGGCCAGACAGGTAGAGCTGGGTGTCGTCGGCGTAGAAGTGGTATTGGAGGCCGTGTGACTCGATGAGGTTGCCTAGGCCGAGGGTGTAAATAGAGAAGAAGAGTAGTGGTCCCAGGACCGAGCCTTGGGGGACACCTACAGAAAGGGGGTGGGGCGAGGAGGAGGTGTGTGAGTGGGTGACGCTGAAGGTCCTGTCCGTTAGGTAGGAGGAGATCCAGGAGAGGGCGAGGTCAGTGATGCCAAGAGATTCAAGGATTTGGAGTAAGAGAGAGTGGTCAACAGTGTCGAAGGCAGCAGAGAGGTCGAGAAGGATGAGGACGGAGTAGTGTCGTTTGCTCTTGGCGATCAGAAGGTCATTAGTGACTTTGGCTAGGGCTGTTTCAGTGGAGTGGTGCGGTTGGAAGCCGGATTGAAGGCGATCAAAGAGAGCATAGGAAGAGAGGTGGGAGGACAGTTCGGAATAGACGTGTTGTTCAAGAAGTTTTGAGGCAAATGGGAGAAGAGATATAGGGCGATAGTTGGAGACTGTTGTAGGGTCGAGGGATGTTTTTTTTAGGATGGGCGTGATTAGGGCATGCTTGAAGGGTGAAGGGGAATGTGCCGGATTTGAGTGATATGTTGAAGAGGTGTGTCAGGGCAGGGATGAGGACTGTTGTAAGGTTAGGGATGAGGTGGGAGGGGAGTGGGTCAAGGGCGCAGGTGGTGAGGTGTGAGCGTGATAGAAGGGAGGAGAGGTGGTCCTCAGTCATGGGAGTGAAACTGCGTTTGGGTGGGGGGGTATGGGCTGGAGGTGGGATGGGGCAAGGGGAGTGTGGGTCGAAGCTTTGTCTGAGTTTGTCAATTTTGTCTTTGAAGAAGGTGGCGAAGTCGTCGGCGGAGATGAGAGGTGAGGGAGGATGTGCAGGGGGGCGAAGTAAGGAGTTGAAGGTTTTGAAAAGTTGTTTGGGGTTGTGAGACAGGGCGGTAATTAGGGAGGAGAAGTAGGCTTGTTTTGCGGAGTCGAGGGCAGTCTTGAAAGTATTGAGGGAACGCTTGTATATGGCAAAGTGTTCTGCGGAGTGGGACTTTTTCCATTACCGCTCGGCTGCCCTAGTCATCCGTCGGAGTTAATGGTGGAGTTATCAGTTCTTTGGATGTTGGTGTGCGGTCTTTTGTGACCTCTTGTATGAGTCATCGCTCTAGCGGTAATTTTGGTTGGCTGGCCACTCTTGGGAGGTTCACCTCTGTTCCATATTTTCGCCATTTGTGGATAATGGCTCTTACTGTGGTAAACTGGAGCATCAATGCTTTAGAAATGGCTTTATAACATATTCCAGACTAATAGATCTTGATTACTTTGTTTCCCATTTGTTCCTGAACTACTTTGGATTGCAGCATGATCTCTTATCTTTTGAAGATCTTTTGGTTTACTTCACTTTGTCAGGCAAGTCCTAAGTAACTGATTTCTTGACTGAGAACATATTAGTCAGTAATCAGGCCTGGGTGCGGCTAGAGAAATTGAACTCCCAAAGATGTAATGGCGGGTTTACACGTTGCGATATCGTAGTACGATTTCAATGAAAAGTCACGTGGTTCGATCGTTGGACCCGATATCGTTCCTGCGTTGTATGGTGTGAACATCCAATACGATGCAGGAATGATGTCAATGCGATATCGGGGATTGAATGAAGGTGGGTTTACACGCACATTCAATCCCCAATATCGCATTGACATCGTTCCTGCATCGTATTGGACGTTCACACCATACAACGCAGGAACGATATCGGGTCCAACGATCGAACCACGTGACTTTTCATTGAAATTGGACTACGATATCGCAACGTGTAAACCCGCCATGAGCGTGCTATTCAATGCCCCGATATTGAAGGAAGATTGAAGTCGGATCGTGCTGTGTAAACGCACAACTACGATGCGATTTGAAACGTCACCCATTCACTCCCATGTTAAGTGTGCGATCCTGGGTTGGGGGCGTAGACATCGCACGGACGTTGTATTCCGATATCGCAGCGTGTAAACATCCAATGCGATGCGGGAGAAACGTGCACTAAATGTGCGCTCCCGCGCCATTGAGTTGCGATATCGGAACGAGATTGAAGCGTGTAAACCCACCATAATAATCCTCAATTAATTTATGTTTTAAGAGGGTGGTGAGGCAATCACTTTTTCACACAGGACCCTGTAGGTTTGGATGTATTTTTCCCTTAATAATAATAAAGACCTGCATCTAAAAACTGCATTTTGGGTTTACTTGTGATATCTTTGTCTAATATTTAAATTTATATTTGGTGACCTGAAACATTTCAGTGTGACAAACATGCAAAAGAATAAGAAATCAGGAAGGTAGAAAACACTATTCCACACTACTGTATAGGCCTAATCTGCAGGTTAGTAGCATGACATTGCTGTCCGCCCGCCTTACTTAAAATGTGTTTACTGGGAAAAAATAAAGTGTATTCCTCCTGACAGATTCCAGTCATAGAGGCGGGACTGCATTGACTGTGGTCATCACTCACTTTGACTGACAGCTCACTCTGCACAGATACGGTGTCAATCAAAGTGCCTGGCCATGTTTACAGCCCATGCTCACAACACTGAAGCCGCCACTATGGCTGAAACCCATTGGCTCCCGTGAAGGATAAATGTTATTTTTTCTAGTAGCCAACCTTTCATTGAGGTGACCAAACGGCATTACAATGCTACTGATTTGCAGATTAACTCATATCTACAGATTAATAGCATTTGAGACAGGGCAGGTTTGCAGATGAATAGCAGAATATGTAAAGTTTCCCATGTATACACACATGCACACATTTACAATCCTTTCAGCTGTGGGGCAGAATAATATCACTGACTGGTCACATGAAGCCCCATCAGCTACACACATCCTTATATGAGGCATCAGCGCTGTAAAAATAGAAGAGAGAAGCTGTGATCTGGCCGCCTGTTTCCTGTGGTTAGTATTGCTTCTGATTTTAAATGTAAACCAAAATATAAAAAAAGACAGAATAATAATTAGTCAATAGTCCAATCTAACTTAGATACAACTTTGTTGTAAAGGATGGGGAGAACCTGTTAAAATGCGTTATTTGTTTATTTAACAACACTTCAATGTCCAGTACAATGACGGGATGGCACGGTGCTTCAGTGGTTATATCAACAAGCGATCATGCACTATGTTACAGGCATTGTATGGCAGCACATTGAGGTCCTACAAGTCTGGTGCCATGTCAGGCTCCATGGGCATGGACATAACTTTGTCTAAGGTCAGACAGTCATACAACATGGACAGATAATTGCATCAAAATGCGGCTCACCTCACAGCTTCATGTGTTTCTATGCAGCTCTAAAGGTCAGTCACTTGACCCGTCAGCCAGTCCGAGCATTTTGATGCAACCGCCATCCATGTTACACAGCTGTCTAACCCCGGCAGCCTAATACCAGCAATGCCCATAGTATCGCAGTTGACCAGACACTTGTTTATTTTATTGGGGGGACTATTTACCTTTGACACTCCCAAAACATGAATAAATTGTCAAAGCATACGTCCCGTTTATTTCAAGGAGAGGAAGACCTGTTGACTATTTGGAAATCTTGTTCCTCTTGGAAGTGAATCTTTAAATTGAATACTGGACATTTGATAGGTTGAGTCCCTGTGCAGTTTTATATTAACGGCCTGATGAGACATTGACGGTATGTAGGGGCACCCAGTTATCTAACTCCAATAGGTGCAGTAGATGCACCCAGGCTCCGGAGCCTAGGAAGCCCCAAATGTCCTTTGACCTGTAAAAAAAGACTAATGCTGTGAAATACTGGCAACAATTTGGGGTCCCATTGGAGCTTTTGCATTGGGGCTCATGAGCTTCATGTTATGCCACTAGGGACACCCCCTTATTGACAATGGAATGGTAACACCTAGTTGTTAATGTATCCATACATTTCCAGAGGGGATAAAAGTAGAATAGAACAATGCAAAGTTCTAGAAAAGAAGCTCTAGAAATGTGTAGGAAATGCAAGAGGTTTATATAGAGAAAAGTTACTATCAGTGCATTTGGTGGATGTGCTCTGTATTTCATCATACGTACAAAATTCAGGCATTGCATTAAAAATAAATTCTGTATTTTACTGTATTTTTCTTAAATGACTCATATTTTCTAACATCATAAAAAGGTAAGGAGATTACTAAGGGAATACACAGAAACTCGCCCACATCATTGGATCTGGCTTAAATCAAAAAAGGCTGATGGGTTACAGGGTGAAGAACATAAAATGTAGATACTGCAGTGAGTACTACGGTAGCATTTAAGGAACGGACAAGGGAAATAGATGTAGACAGAATTTGATCTAGAAATCCTGGTTGCATGAGCAGTGCAGAACTTCATGTAGAGACACCTTCTCTGTAGGCAGCGCTGCAGCCATCACAAACCTCTGTGCTCAGTGCAGCTGATCAACAAAGACCCAGACAGTGGCGGAGTGACAGTGCTGGACCCGGGGAGGATAAGGAAAGTTCAGGTTGTTGTTTTGTTGAGCCTGTGGGATAAAACATAATTGCAATAGGACAATCCCTTTAAGTTCACTAGGGTGTCTGTCTCATTGAGATGATTTCCTTTAAAGCACAAACTAAATACATAAACCTCAAGCTAGTAAGGCACCTCGGCAATGTCTGCTATTTGTTTTATAACTATGTCAGAATCTTCATTAAGTAGATCTATTTTACTGTGTAACATGTTGCATCTATACCAATTTGCACAAGTTTTGATAAATATCATCTATGTATTTCTATTAAACATCTCTCCATAAAGTTTTCCTTTACTTCCAGTCTGATACTAGTTACGGAAAAACGTTATCAGAAAAAGGAAGCCGTTATCAGTTCAGTGCACACAAAAGTGAAGGGGGTTTTGGAGGCAGATTCCAGGATCTGGGACACAGCGGAATACACGGTGCCATCTCCAGTAAGTCCATATCATTTGTTCAATTTGCATATTGACATTAATAAACTGACCTGACATGCAGCAAAGTAAAATATCATACTTTCCTCCTAAGGGTTCTCTCACATCTGTATATAAATATGATTGATGAGTGCAATGCGATAAAATATCAGATGGCATTCACACCAATGTTATTCAATGATGCAGTGCTGATCGGTGATTTTTTTCTCAGCTGTATTTGGTCTGAGGGAAAAATTGCAGCATGCTCTGTATGGTCTCGTAAAACAGCCGAGACTAACCAATACAAGTCAGTGGATTCAAGGAAATAATTGGACGTCACATGGACTATCCGTAGACCGTCCAATTTTTACCAATACATTATCATTCTGTAGTACTGTAAATGGTCCTGTAAATGATTGTTGAATAAGGCTAGGGTCAGACTTGTGTCAGCCCTCAGCCTGCCGGATGCGTGAGTAACTTAGAAATTTTCATGTTCAGCGCATAGCATTACCGGCATGTAACGCTATACGATGCCTGTGTGTAGTATCTCTATGGCAACTGGAATGATCACGCACCTGCCAGCTCCTCTCACAGCTCTCGGATATACGCTTTTGCAGAGCGCACAGGAAAACGCTGCAAACCATGTTTCCTGTGCGCTCTGCAAAAGCGCATATCCAGGGATTGTAAGTGGAGCCGGTGGTGGCGCTTAGCTTCTGGTTGCCATAGGGATCAATACACAGGCGGCGCATAGCGTTACATGCCGGTAATGCTATGCGCTGAACATGAAAATTTCTACATTTATCACGCATCTGGCAGGCTGAGGGCTGATGCAAGTCAGACCCTAGCCTAACAGCTGCTTTCACCTATTCTAATGTTTAGGGGTGAAATATCTGGTGCAAATCACAGCAAAATTTGCATTATGCAGAGGTAGCTTAGTGTGACATTTGGCTATTTTGATCAGTCCCATAGATAATGAATGGAAAGTAGAGAGCATGCTCAAACATTCTATAAAACAGAGGACACAGGACAAGCCCCCCCCTTTCCCTGTACTCCTTATATTCGTTGATTACAGCATTGAGTTTTCAAGCTGATATTTATCAGCTAATAAGATTAAACTGTAGCACAATACATTGATTGTTGAGTGCATTTATAGCTGTAATGTAACATATAGAGGCATTACATACTGCACTATACAAGACTTTTGGTCAGGAATATTAGGTATAATACGGTACATGGAGTCCACTATCCTACTATGAAAATGTGCCACAGAGCTTCATAGAATATAGATAAATTACCAATGCACTGCAATCTAGATGTTCTGCTGTGCGTTATACATGCGATCAGCTTGATTACAAATCCAGATTCCCTACAGGGAAGGGAGCTAAAAAAAATGACAAATACGTAGACAATTTTTTCAATAAAATTAAAAAACTAGTTAACTGCTGCGCTCCACTCTATGTTGATAGGCTGCAGCAGAGGACGCAGACAATATAAAAACAATATCATGGAAAATCCTCTAGTATTGGTGAAGAGGTGATATTTGTTCCATTTTTGGGGCCTCAAACCCACTCTAAAATCTTTGTTGCATTACTTTCCTCCTAGCCTTCTAATAATTTACACCTATTGCATAATTACTATTACATCTTTACATCTTTACATTCACCATGTGTGCCGAACCCCTTCCCATCATTATATGGCAGGCATATAAATGACTGCCATTGTGAAAATGGAAATCATTAGACCAATCAAAGACCTCTCAGTAGAAATTAGTTGAAGAATCATTGGCATGAACTTTTTTTGTACTGTAGTGCTGTCAAAGGTTTAGAGTAGACCAGGGGGCCCATGCTGTGAATCGGGCCACATGTGTCTAGCAAACAGCTGAGAAGAGCAGGTCTCCAGATGGTGAATTGTGTGAGTAGCTCTACATAGAAGAAAGAACAGATCTCAATAGGGGTAGGAACACAGCAATCTTGGTATACTGTGTCGGTGTGATCTCTGCAGAAATGCTTTTGCTGTCATTATATCGATAATGAGGGCTCTGGGATTCACTACTCTGAGGGAGCGGGAGATGGATGTGGCTCTCAAGGTCAAAAAGGTTGGGGACCTATGATTTAGACCATTAGAATTTAGAAAACATAACTCATGTAACCCTATGGCTTAAAGGGAATCTGTGCCCTTGATTTTTCTACACCATCTGAGAGCGGCATGATTCAGACGCAGATAACCTGATTTCAGTGATGTATCAATTACCAGAGTTGCTGCAGTTTTGATTAAAGGGGTTATTCAGGATTAAGCAAAGCAAAAAAAATTGTGCCTAAGCACCAACAGGCAGGTAGCTGCCACCTACCTGGCTGATGTGCTCGGCGCCGTTCACCTCCAACTCGGAGAAGTCTTAGAACGTTCCTATTGACTATTTTACCGCTACCGCTGATGTCATGTCAACAGAGTGGCGGCTTCTCCAATCATATAGCGGTAAGCCGACTCCTTATACAGGCAGAAAAGCCACCTCTGCTCTGTTTACCCCATCATGCTGTCCACAGCAGGAGTGGTCTGTGCTGGGGTTGAATGGAGGTGACTGGAATCGGGCACAACAGGTAGGAAGGTGGCAGCTACCTGCCTGTTAGTGCTTGGGCACATTTTTTTTTAAATAAAAATCCTGGATAACACCTTTAAAATCAATCGTATCTAAAGTAGATCTACCAGATCTCTGAATGCTGAGCGCTGTATAATCCCGCTCACGCCAATGATTGGCAGCTTTCTGTTTACACTGTGCATAGGCAGAAATCTGTCAATTAGTGGTGGGGATGTGGTTTGACTACATGGGAGCAGGTTTACTAGTCATGTAGTGATAATCTCCTTGTGATGAAACAGGAATATTATAAAAACTACAGCAAGAGAACCTGTAACTGACAAATCACGGGGTCTCTGTCCCTACATTATGCTGCTCTCAGATTAGTTAGCAAAAACCTGGTGACAGAGTCCCTTTAACATCTGCTTCAGTACTTGCATGTTGCAGTCATAGAATATATAGTAGACACATGTACCCACAGAAAAATGGCTGACGTTTTTACATAATGTATTACTCTGTGTATTATATGACTTTATTTCTAAAACCTTTCTTTAATTGATGGCAATGAACACACAGGAATAAGGGCCAAGTTCCTGCATTGTTAGTTCTCCAGGAACTAGAAATGTCCATGTGACAGAGCTCTTTTGTCTTCATAGGGCTGTTTGAATATTTATGATGTGGTCCATTGCCAAAGCCTGCTGCATCCTCATGCATCCATCCTGCTAAAACATCCGGGCTCTGATCGCTTCTCAACTCGTTTGCTGTAATACATATTTTGAAATGTTTTTGACACTATATTTGAAATTAGATGAAAACGGCATATTTTTTGCATAATCCAGAGAAATTAGTACATTTCTAATGTAATATCAACTAAACTTGCAAGGAAAGCCCACAATATGAGTTTACTCGCTGTAGCCACATCATGGCCAAGTGTGCCCACAATGTGCCCAAAGCAGTACTGACATGCCGAACACCGGAGATTAGTGTCACGAGTTTGTCTAGGCTTAGAAGATGATCAGCTGATCGCACGTCTTCTTTGGATTGGATTCCACTCGGCAATTAACATAAGTAAAGCAGATTTTTTTTCCATTTGGTGTTAAAGGGGTTAAACATTTCTTTTCGATCCTGCTGAGATTCTGTATAGCTGTAATCTCAGCTGCTGCCACCCCATTTCATTATTTAAACTCACTCCTTATCCTCCTATGTGTTAGTTACAGTTCGTCTGTGCTGACCTCCCAGGTGAAATTGTCCTTGTGGAAGCTGTGGAGTTCCAATTTTGTTTTATTCTCTATTGTTTGTCTCTCTCCCAGTGTTGTCTTATTGTATAATAAGAGTAGTGTGTTGCTGCCCCACTCACGAGGGACAGCCCGGGCCCAGGCACATGATCGCACACGGTGGGAAGGACCCATGGTGAAGAATTTGATGGTTTCCTTATTTTTATCCCTTTCTGCCAAAATCCCTTCAGATGTCATTGCCCCCTTCACTTCAGCTATCACCTCCCCTGGTGTCGGGGTAAAAGACACCAACCAGTTACGCAATATTATTCGCTTTGTGGCCATAGCCAGCATATGGAAAATATGAGATTTCCCTTTTTCTAACCAACTGTGTCCCAAGTGTTTGAACAACCACACTGAAGTCTCCAGTGGTAGCCTTTTCTCTAAAATAGTAGTGAAGATGTTTTACACCTTCGTCCACAACCGTCTAATACAGTGGCGCACCCAGAAATTTCCCAAGGTAGGGGTCCAAGAAACACACACCGGCCCTGAAAGGGGGTGTCACCCCCCAGCGGGGTTCTGAGGGCAAAGCCCCCGGTGGGGTGGTTTGGGGGAGCGAAGCCCCCCTAAAAGCAGCCTCTTTTGTGGGCCCTTGGGTGCTGTGTAATTGTTCCTGTCTCCTGACATAGGGGCCCAGCTCCTTGTGTACTGCACCACTTCTCAGGGCCGTCCAAAGGGGGGGGCCAGACACGTAGGTCCCCCCCCTTGGGTGCGCCTATGGTCTAATAGCTCAGCACTTCTATAACCCCTGGAACATATCTGTCCCTTTTGTTTTGCATTCGGGACATTGTTGGAGTCTGTCTGGGTGAGTGTCTCTAGCTGGCACATTTAATCCCTAAATATCTCTGTGTATGATCCTAAAATACAAATCTCCACTGTTCGTTGACAATATTCTTGCGAAGAGCTCTCCAGCCGTTCCGTATCCTGTCTTCTATTCCCTCATCATAAAGTTGGTTTTCCCATCTCCCAAACAATTTAGTCGGACCAGGTGGGAGCAGATGTACCCTTAATATTGTATAAATGGAGGAAATGCTAGTCATAGTTGTGTCTAGCGTCATCAGGTCATCCCACGTATTCAAGACCTACTCCGCCTCAACAGTGACAAGGGCGTTCATAATGTGATGTGTCAGTTGTTGGTATTGTAATACCTGTGAATCTGGTAATTTCAATTTGTCTAACAGCTCTCTTCCCCTAAGCCACCTAGTTTCTGATTCATGGAACAGGTCTTTCACTGACCTCACCCCCTCTCTCTCCACACAGCAAAAAGTTTATTAATTCTTCCCAAAGGAAAATCTGGATGGAGAGATAGGTGTAATGTTTTCCGAACAGCTTTCTACAAAGCTATGGTATCTTTAGGCTGCCTTCAGACTTGCAGATGCATCTGCAGCGTTTTGCAGATGCATCTGCAAGCATCTGCATGCAGACCGCAGCCCCTATGTTTATAATGGAGCGCACGGCGGTCTGCAGATGCTTGCAGATCGCCGTGCGCTCTCATTGCCCGCCATTAGTGATCTGTGCGCAGGCGGATGCCTGCGTACAGATCACACACTCTCGCCCGCACCAGAGACGCGACATGCTGCGTCCCGGGTGCGGACGCGGGACACCGGAAGGAGCAGATATGGTCCGCACCCGAACGCAGCAAACGCTGCCAAACGCAGGCACTATGCGTTCCTATGTTAAACATAGGACCGCAGTGCGCATGCGTTTGAATGCGTATGGGAACGCAGCATAAGCTGCGTTCACATGCTCAAATGTGAAGGCAGCCTTAAAGCAGTAGCTGATTTTAATATAGAAGACATATTTGATCTAGACACGTGGAGTGCTGAAACCAAGCTCCAGGGGTTGAAAAGTTCTGATTCAAGGGCATAATCCAAAACTTTGCTCGTACCTCTTGTCCAATCCAGGACATGTCTTGTTAGGCAGGCGAGGTTATATCCCCTCACATTGGGAAATCCCAGACCTCCCCACTCCCTCGGGGGCATTAGATTACAGAATTTGATCCTGGGCCACTTAACTTTCCATATAAATCTGGAGAACAGTTTGTTTATCTTGTTAACACCTTTATGCTTCAACAACAGTGGAATGGTCTGCAGAGGGTATAGCAATTTCGGGAAGCTGACCATCTTGATCAGGTGGCACTGACCCAGCAAATATAGAGGCAATTCCTCCCATCTTTTGAGTTCCTTTTCAATTTTATTCAAAAGGGGATCATAGTTCAGATGATAAATTCAGTCCACAGAGCACGCTATGTGTATTCCCAGGTATTAAAGGGCAATGGGTATGCCATAAAGAGTGTTTGAGGGGGGCCTCTGAGACTGAGCCCTCTTCTGTTCTTTAAAGAATAACAATTTACACTTTTTCATATTTTATTTAAAGCCTGAAAAAATCCCAGAAGATTCCAGATATTCTATCACCTTGGATCTTTGTGAGGGCCATCAAGATAGAGGACCACATCATCAGCAAATAAACTCACTTTTAATTTTCTTTTTCCTACTCTTAATTCCTGAAAATCCCTCTCCCGCCCCTCGCCCCCCCCCCTCCCCAGTTCAAAAGTCTAGATAAGGGCTCAATTGCCAGGTTGAAGAGTAACGGGGACAAAGGGCAGCCTTGGCAAGTTCCTCTCCCTAGTGTGAAGACATCCAACAAAAACCCTGCCGCAAAAATGGTAAATTATTCAGTAAAGTGCTTTACTAATTGGAGATAATTATTTTTCTTTTACAGGATGGTTCCTCATTTTTTGTAGTTACCAATGTAGTCAAAACAGACAATCAAAAAGAAAGCATTTGCGCAGAGGTAAGTTTATACTACTACTTCTATCTCTTTGCTTTAACTGCTATTTGGTTAGAAAATATGAAATTAGTTCTATGTCTGTTGCTTGTATTTACTGTCATTCATTGGAATTAAAAAAAAAACAACGATTTGTTAGGTCTGTTGGTGATGTTCCCAGTATGGAATACGAGCAGTTTAAATCATTTATACAGAAGGGAGACCGGGGACCCGACTTCTCCTCCCCGCCTTCCCCATTCGAGAGGATGCTCCTACAAAATTCTCCACCTGCCCACTGCGTGGCCTCAATTTATACATATTTAAGTCACCCTGGCTCAAAGACCTACCTAAATATACCGGGGGGTGGGAGGAGGAGTTGGATACCACCATCTTGGGGGAGGATGGGACAAAGCTTTCATCCTATCCCATAAAATGTCTGTCTCCTGTCAGGCCAAGGAAACATTTTTTTTAAATCATGGCCAGATGGTATCGTTGCCCGGTCAATCTTCACGCGGCGTTCCTCTCTGTGTCTGATAGGTGTTGGAGGTGCCGGGTGGAGAGGGGAACGATGACTCATATTTGGTGGAGTTGTAGCAAAATACAGCCCTTTTGGAAGGGGGTCTTCTTCACATACATGGAGATAAGTGGCGAATAAGTGAAGGCATCACCTCAGATTGTGTTGCTATCTATCCTCCTGGGTACCATCAAGTCATAGAAGAGAGATATCTTGAGGTTCTGCCTAGCAGCGGCTCACACAATCATTCCGCGGTATTGGAAGCAGGCAGTCGGTCCCCCTTTGACAGACTGGATGAAGGAAATGCACTGTCTTTGTAGGATGGAGGATCTCACTGCGGAACTGAACGGCACAAGCGATAAATTTGTAGTCACATGGGGGCGATGGACGATGTTTATTAATTCTCTGAGATATTTGGAGACCTTTGATCCCTCCTGAGGGAAATTGCCCAACCCTACACCCCCCCCCCCCGTGTCATGCCCTGACTCCTCCTTCCCGTGTCCACTTTCTATCACGTGCAATTCCTACTGACACGAGCCTTTCCATGAGAGCTGAGGCTCTACTTCTCAAGTCTTAAGATTATACCGACTACCCCCAGCTCCAAGAGGAGCAAGCTTTAAAATAGTTAACTTAGGCTAGGGTCACATCTGCGCTTTTTTGGGGTTTTTTTAAGTCCTGATCCGGTTTTGAGCTTTCAAAAAGCTCAAAACCGAAGCAGGAAACGCTCCTCATAGGAGCCCATTATTGTAACCGGATTGCTTTATAAGCAATCCGGTTACCGGCTCCGGATCTGCAGCCTGCGTGAAAAATCATGCAGGCTGCAGTTTTCGCAGCGGTTCTCTGACCCGCAATGCGGTAACCGCATTGCTCAGGATGTGTAATCCTGAACAAAGCGGTTACCGTATAGTTTGTTCATCCCTGCTCCTGCAGGCATGAACAAACTGTTATCACTGTAAAAAAAGATTAAATACTAATTGTAGGCAACATGTCTCTAGGGGGTGCCCACCCCCCCTAGAGACATGCTGCCCACACAGGAGGGGATGTCATGGGTTAATATACCCTGTACAGTAAGCCGGCTATTGTCAGCTCTGTAGATTTTTCTCAATGAAGCCGCGGCTTCCCTGTCAGCAGCGCACATACTATACGTAATGTACGTATAGTATGTGCCGCTGTCCAGGGTCCTGTAGGCATTTACAGTAGATCTATGGGCAGCGCATCGCCATATGCGGCAGCAGGGATGAGCAAACTGTACAGTAACCGCATTGCTCCAAATTACACATCCGGTTACCGGATTGTGGCTTCATCCACACATTTTTCATTAAAAATGTGTGTGAAGCAAATTGGGTTCACCGCATCCGGATCTGGATGCGATGAACGCAATTGTCTTTAAAAGTGTGACCCCAGCCTAAGATAATATAGTTGATAAGTTTATTAGCATTAACTTGTTATGATTTGACACAAATGTATTGAATGTATATTATTCACTAAGCACATTTTTTTTCCTTAGTGATTACATGCCAACGGGTTTGGATTGAGAACTTTCCACAAGAGTTTTATATTATGTTGGCGTTAGGCCTGGAAATATCAGAAAATGTACGGTTGATTTTCTTGTTTGTTCCCCTCTACTTCAAGAAAAACAGATTAAACATAAAAAAAAATGAATGGCACATGTACCAGAAACACATCCATGTGAAGGGGGCCTAAAAGAGAATGTCTTTCAAACTTGGGCTGGCAGTGGTTTTTTTTGTTTTTTTTTCTTGTGTCCTTAAGGCTAGGGTCACACTTGGCATGAGTTTTTTAAGTGCCTTAAAAATAAGCATGCGTTTCTGCATGCTTATTTCATTTCTGCATGCGTTCTTTTAGGTGCCTTTAGGCACCCATGCGTTTTTCCATGCGTTTTTGAATCAGCACCCAAAAAAAGTGCATGAACTATTTTGTGGTGCTGATTTAAAAACGCATGCTTTAACATGGGCCCCTATGGAAAATGCGTTTTTGGATGGTACTAATGTACCACGCGTTTTTGCATGCGTTTTTGAAGGCAGCTCCTCACGTAAGTGCAAAAACGCATGCCAAAAACGCATGGCACTTTAGGCATGCGTTTTTGCTATTAGGGCATGCGTTTTTTGCATGGGGGCCTATGGATGCGTTTTTACATGTGTTTTTAAAAACGCAGGTCTCCAAAAAAGCATGAACTATCTGCAAGTGTGACCCTAGCCTTAGATGATTTTTTGCTGGAGTTTTGCTGCCAACAATTTTCTGTTTTGCTTGTACTTGTAAAATAGTGATTCCAATGAGAAAATGAAGAGTGTTAGTATTTTTTACCACTTTGTGGCTTGGGAAACCTACAATAGTTAATACAAACTCAAAATACTGAACATATGGACAGCAACATTTAGGATATGCTCACATCTATGCAAAAACTTGGTGAGAGCAATCTGATAAAACATCGAATTGCCCTTGCAACAAGGGTAAACTATAGTGTAATAACCCGCACTGCTGACTATAAACTATAGTGTAATGCTCATCTGCGTATGTCTGCAGATTTCACCGAGATTCCCCCATTGCAAGTGCATGTGTATGATAAAAACATCACATAGCACTCAGACGGCGTTTTTAGCATGGTCTTTTCCATGCTGTAAAAAGTAAGAAAAGACAGATTCATGGATGGATAGATGGATAGATGGATGGATGGATACCAAGAAAAAAATCTCTCTACAGCACACAGCTATTACCAATATTGTACACATGCCACCAAGCAATAAATGAGGAACAAAATTTTTAAAAACTTACGTTTTTTTCAAAGGACTCACTATTCTTAATTTTTTATTTTCTGGGGTTCTTGGTACACACATTGGCCAATGTCTGCTTGCTCATCAACCATGTCACGGTGACCCCAGGTCTGATGAGTCCTGTGCTGACATCCCTGTCCTCCTTTTCCTCTCTGTCCCACTGTTAGGTGGGTGGACACGATCTCAACCTCAGACCACCTGTGGGCGATGAGGGTGCTAAGTGTAGTCATGGAGCCAGCAACTCCACATCTTATACATAAAACAGAAAAAAAACTGCACGGCACTCAAAGACATAATGTGAACTGGTGCTAGCAGTGAGGCTGGGTCAAATACCAAGAAAACAATCTCTCTGCAGCACACAGCTACTACCAATATTGTACACATGCTACCAAACAATAAATGAGGAAAAAATTTCTACAAACTTATGTTTTTTTCAAAAAACTCATTATTCTTAATTTTTTATTTTCTGGGGTTCTTGGTACACACATTGGCCAATGTCTGCTTTCTCATCAACCACGACACGGTGCCCCCAGGTCTGATGAGTCCTGTGCTGACATCCCTGTCCTCCTTTTCCTCCCTGTCCCACTTCTAAGTGGGTGGACACCTACCCTGTGGCTTGGGAAACCTACAATAGTTAATACAAACTCAAAATACTGAACATATGGACAGCAACATTTAGGATATGCTCACATCTATGCAAAAACTAGGTGAGAGCAATCTGATAACACATCGAATTGCCCTTGCAAGAAGGTTAAACTATAGTGTAATCAAATTATAAGAATAACCCGCACTGCTGACTATAAACTATAGTGTAATGCCCATCTGCGTATGTCTGCAGATTTCACCGAGATTCTCCCATTGCAAGTGCATGTGTATGATAAAAACATCACATAGCACTCAGACGGCGTTTTTAGCATGGTCTTTTCCATGCTGTAAAAAGTAAGAAAAGACAGATGGATGGATGGATGGATGGATGGATGGATGGATAGATGGATAAACAGACAGACAGACTGGAACAATCGCTGGAAGAAAGTCCATGTGACTGAAACATCGCAACTTTTGCCTGAAGGCCAAATAAAGGCTGGAAACACCTTGAAGGAGTGCTGCAGTCCCATTTTTCATTTATGGTGTGTATGTAAGAGTGACTGAACCCCACTCTGGACTGATTTTTGCACCCAGCTTATTAGAAATAAGTGCTGCTCCTGTTTTTCAATTTATAGATAGATAGACAAATAGATGCAAATAAAGTGGACTTTATTAGCACATGTGGAGCAGTGACATTTCAACCTATTCAGGCCTTTTTTTCATTTTTACGTTATATGCTTTGGATATACCAGTTTGGGAGCTTTGCATTCGCTTGTTATTTTGAGTTGGTGTTGTCCCTGTGTCTTTACTTATATAGCAATAAATAGACAGGATAGATGATGGGATAGCTACCGTAGATCTATCTTACCAGTCTCTCGCTGCTTGCTTCCGGGGCTGCCCATTAAGCTTCATAAATATTCACTGCACTGACTGGCAACTGCCAATTACAGACTCTTCTGTAAAGGCCCCGTCACACGGGGTGATATCGCCGGCAACATCGCCGGCAACTCAGGGGTGTGGCTAAGTTGCGGCAACCACGCAACTGAGTTGCCGCATGTGACAGGGCGATATTAAGGCGATAAGTTGCCTGAGCAACATCGCCAGGTTTCCCAACAATGTTGGGAAACGTGGCGATGTTGCTCTAGCGATCTGGCCAGATCGCCCTGTGTGATGCGGCAACCGCAATGTTGCTGGCGATCCCGCCTATTAGCAACATTGCGGTTTATCACTCACTGGGTTGCTGACAACCCAGCGAGCGATAGCCGCGGCAAGTTGCCAACGTGGTTGCCGGCAACATTGCTTTGTGTGACACCTCGCCGGCGATGTTGGGAGTGACGCGCGCTCCCACGAATTGCCGCCAACATCGCTGGCGATGTTGCCCCGTGTGACGGGGCCTTAAGAGAGCCTATGATTGGCTGTTGCAATCAGACGCATTTCCACAATCTGTACAGGGTCTGTGCTTGGGTGCCATACACATTAGTGTATGACAACCAACCTGCCATCATAGTGTGTAAATTAACTAAATAATGGGGAACTGCTGTGAGCTGCCACCCTCAGCTGCCTAGTTTTACCTTGGCTGGCCAAAAAAATGCATGGGCTTCACCCTATTTTTAATTGCTAGCCAAGATAAAACTAGGCACCTAGGGGCTGGTATTCTCAGAGTGGTGGGGGCCCATAGTTATCGCCCCCCCACACACAATAGTGTAGGAGCCTGCAGTCACCCCAGAATTTGGCACATTCATTAAAAGCGCCAAATCCTGCCGTTTTACCCGGCTCTTCTAGTTGCCCTGGTGCTGGTGGTAAACTGAGTAATAAAGATGTAAATGACAGCTGTTGATTGTCATCTTGTCATTAAACCCTAGATTAGTAATGGTCAGGCATCTTCTTATACCTGCCCTTTACCAATCCATTAAGTAAAGAGTTAATAAACACACACAGAGAGAAAAAACCTTTATCAAAAATAAAACACAAAGTAAAAAACCTTTATTAGAAAGAAAACACACGGACAACCCTCATTTACCCATTTATTAACAGTCCCAACAATATACACACCGATAATCCACCACGAGGTCCCACATTGCAGTCTCAACTCTGCTGCATCGGAAGCCGCTATGAAGAAGAAATATCCTGTCATCACGGCCTCCAAGCACAGAATGACAGCAACGAGAGCTGTGGCTGTGTGAGCGGTGATTCACTGAGGTCACCTGAGGACAGTTCAGGCAACCGCTACTCTGATGCTGGGTGTATATGTCCCGGTTATAGAGAGGCGTAGTGTGCATGACCGGAAGTGCGGACAACTTCCAATCATGCACAGTGAGCAGATATGTGCACAGAACTGCTCATGAATCTGGGTGCCCAGGGGACCTGACAAGTTCTCTTTAACCTCCACTCTCCCCCAATCCTGTCTCCCTTTGCTGGCATTCCAGCACCATGAAAATCACCTTCCTAATGTTTTGCTTTGTAAAATAATTATAAGTTATATTTCTCTGTAGATTTTGAAATACTGTATAACATGCAGTGTCTATTTCAGTTTGTCATCTTTTCAGTATGTTTAGGCTCAATGTTCAATGCCATTCTGGTACTGGAATGATTTTCCTAGTAGCAAATGTTTTTCATAAATATATAAATATAATACACTTTTTATGTACCATAATTTATTTTACACTTTTTATGTATTTATCACATGTAATATTTTTATGATCTCTTTACAGGATAGGTGATAAATACATGATCACTGAGGACCTGACTGTGTGGACCCTTACCGATCCCAGGAATGGGGGCCAAAGTCCCCTGATAGTTCTCATGCATGACCAACTCTTACCGATCCCAGGAATGGGGGCCAAAGTCCCCTGATAGTTCTCATGCATGACCAACTCTCCTAACACTTCCTTGGGACTCTCAGAACAGGCATTTAGTGATAATACATTTATCATGTATCCTGCATTTACTGGGAAAACCATTTATCTTTTTGGTCTACTTAATCCGCTTTTATTTCATCTATTCGTAGTATAAAAAAGCTCCTACATGACTACAATCTCCACTTATCCTTTTGGAATTTTACTGATTTCTTCTGATTTCATATTATAGCTTTACTGTATGCAAGGATGATCCAAGAGGGTATAGATGCTGACACTAAGGGCATGTGCTCTCGAGCCAGAGGTGCTGCATCTTAGCTGCAGTGCCTCCAGACCTGCGGGAAATTGCAGGAAGACCACAGCCACCCTGTGCCCACAATGTGTGGTGTGTGCAGGGTGGCTTCTCCCTGCATGCAGCCGATGGGGATGACCCGCCCCAGGGCCGTGGAGTACTTGGTTCTGGGCGTTTATTCATGGAGTACGTCAGGGGGCCTGTGCTCGGTCCCATGGCCCTGGTGGTCGCTTAAAAAGTCAGTGAAAAATAGTAAAAATAAAAGTGATTTGTGACGCCACCTACGGTTCCAGTATGGCTACCGGTGCTGCGGGTCAGACCTACAGGGTGATGGTAGGGCAGCAAGATGGTTACACTACCTGTAGTTGGTGCGGGATTCCCGGGGCAGTTTTGGTATATGGGAATTGCAGGACAGTCTATGGAGGGAGCAGGATCAGGGGCCGCAATCACAGTTACACACAGGGTTGATGTTTCCGTACTTTTCACGGATGATTCAGGGTACAGTCTCTGATGGTACGGGTCCGGGTGGTCTGCTAACAGTTCAGAATCTCCACACCAGGCGAGTTATGAGGCCTTCCTGATGCGCTGTGTGTGTTTTGGTCCCAGGCTGTCTGAAGCTAAGCCCTGACCCTCTCTTGTAGTCCTCACTTGTATGGCAGGCGGTGAGAGCTCTGCTGCAGGGCACCGCTGTATCCACTGTGGTCCCTGGCTCTGCTAAGTGGCTGTGCCTCAAGTGGTGCTGTGGCCAGGAGACCTGGAGTCTCTCTGGCCTCCGGTCTTTACTGCTGGGCTGACAGGTCCCTTGCAGTCACGGACTTTCAGGCACTGTTTTTCCTGGGCGAACTGGTATGGCTCCACTCTCCCTGCTGCTACAACTCCTTGCCTCCGACCCTCGCTCTACGGTCTCTCACGCGGGTTAGTAGTGCTCACTGGTACGGGTTTAGCACAGCTCTGTCACCAGGACGTCTTCACAGTCCTCCCTGGTACTGCACTCTGCCTAGCTCCACCTCCAGGCCTAAATTTATAGGGGACCTCGCCTGAATTCGGTTTGTAGAGCTCCCCCTTCAGGTCTGGAGTGGAAGGTGTTGTGTGCGGGCTTACCTGATGTGGAGATCCTTCTCTGTCTCAGGTGTATCTGTGGCAACTGAACCCTGGGGTGCCACAAGGACCGCTTCCGACTTCTGAAATTAATATGCTGTGGAGATGCGTAAGTCCGAAAGCCCGCACCGCATGTGAAAACACACTGCGGTCAGGAGCAGCATAGTGAGCATAGGATTTCTTGAAACCCCATCCACTATGCTTGTACTGTACCACGCAGTGTTTTGGATGCAGCGGCAATACACTCCATCCAAAACGCTACAAATCCTGACCGTGCGCACATACCCTAATTGGTTTGACTGGAAAAAATAAAGCTGTCCATGGGAAAGGCATATGTAATTGCACTCACCTGGATCAAGCACAGGCTGCCCGCAGTGTTTTCTTGGACTGGTCTCCCTGAGATCAGTGAATACTTTGTGATGATAGTCTGTGCAGAGGCCGGAAGTTGTAATGTTACATATTGCTTCATGTGTGGGATTTTCCTTCATTGCTCGTTATAGAGCACTCACTCAGTATCTTCATATCGATCCATATAAGGTTTGTCTCAAATAAGTTCTATCCATATTTTTGACATATGGAATTCGTACCTTTTATATACTATGGAGCTGTTCACATGTCCATGTATTTTTGCAGACCAGATGGTCCATACAAGATCACAGAGATATACTGATTTAATGTCGCCAATGGAAGTCTATGAGAAAATCAGACAGCTCTCAGACACCATCCATATGTGTCCAGTTTTCATGGACTGATGGATAAGGGAAGGTTGAGAAACCTCCATCAGTTTTTCTTTCATCTGAGAAAAACGGATTAAACACTTTGCAAATTCTGATGGTTAAAACCAACACACTGATCAAATTCTGAAGAAACTGAGAAGGAAAACTCTGCTGAAACATGACCCTGCATGTGAGAAAAATCACCGACGTCTGAATGAGGCCTTTAGTTGTATAAGTTTTGCTCTGTATAATAACGTATACACATCTGTAATATACTTTTTGTAGTGAGTGACTGGTAACCTTCATTAACACAGGAGTTTACCTTTTCATTAGCATGCAAGTAGATATTGAAACTAAACGTTGTGTTATGTTGTTTCATTATTGAACTGTACTATTTATTTCACAGCAAAATATACTTTCTCCTTCTTTGTAGTATCCAAACCGGAAAACTATTTGCTCTCAGGACAATATCTGTAAGAAGGGTTACGCTGACACGTATAGTAATGGTATGTTTTTCCTTGTTGCTTACACAATGCTTTTGCTATTTGTTGACAAAACGTTAAATGATTATCATAGAATCCTGCGGCAATCAGCAGTTATGTAAAGGTTACTTTTATATAATGAAGGACTGGCATCACCTTATGTATAGGTGCAAGCAAGAAAAAGAACTAGCATTTAAAGTGATAATCTGCTGTAACACTAGACAATATATGTGTAGGAGATAGCATAATGGCTAAATGTGAATAGCAGGGCTCTCTGCACAGCTAATAAAGACATAGGGAAAAATAGACATAGCAGAAACTGCTTGTGAATCTAAAGAAGGTTATATAAAGGTTATGCTGCAGTCAGTCATACATTTGTTATATACATATTAACCAATGGTAAATTATATGCCTATGGTCAGCTAACCAATTTCAGGCATGTTGCAGCTCAACACATGAATTTCCAATATAAAAAGCACAAAGGTGGAGCTAAATGCTTATAAATTTATTACATAAGTTTTATAAAAACCAGACAATGTGACACAATAGGTGCAGGATACAAAGTGACAGCATAGTCTGCGGATGGAAAGACAATCGAATCAAACAAGCGATTTGTTTATACCGTAATTGTAGAATAAACAATTGATGCATAAATACTGACATACATTGTATACAAGTTTGGCCAAGAGTTACATATATGGCCAGCATACAAAGGGTTAATAACCATTTTGAGCTTATAACACACAATTTATACAGTGTATCAGATGGTGAGTCAATTGTTAGTCTGAGAGGAGGGAACTCAAGGCAGGGTGTATAGGGCGCATTCATAACATGGTTTCTGCATCATATCAGTATAAAATATACCCATACCACCACAGCCAAAAAGCCCACACCTCTCACCTGGTTTGATAAGATGTCTGCAGACAAGTAGTGGGATAAGGACCCCAGGAATTACCCCTATTATGCCGCCGGGATAAGCAAAGTGTTCTGTGTTTTGTAAAACTGTTAATTTGCTTAATAAATGTTTCTATAATGTCTCGAGGGGGTGCCCACTCCCCCTAGAGACCTTACACCCACTCAGGTGGGCATATAATGCTATCATGACCTCTGTACAGCAGCTGCCTCCTGACAGCTGCTGTACAGTTTTATGAATGAAAGCGCTGTGCTCCTCAGAGCAGCGCGCATACTATTGCTATTGCTATAGTATGTGCGCCACTGTCTGAGGTCCTGGAGCCATTTACAGTAAGATCTATGTCGCGTTCGTGGTGCGGATGAGACTGGGTGATTTGTGCTCAGGCTGCCGCCTGCGCACAGATCACATATGGGAGTGAATGGGTGCGCACAGTCATACGCAGCACCGTGCACTCCCATTATAAAGATAGGGGCTTACGGTGCTGTGCTCACATTGCGGCTCCCCTCCGCAGAACGCTGTGGAGGGGAACGCAAATGTGAAGGAACCCTTAGGGTACCTTTACACACGGCTACATTTGTAGCTTGTCACCAGGCAACTTACAGGTTGCAGTGAAATCATGGATACATGGTTCTATCTTGTTGCTGTGTACAAATGGAATCATGTATCCATGATTTCACTGCAACCTGTAAGTTGCCTGGTGACAAGCTACAAATGTAGCCGTGTGTAAAGGTACCCTTAGTGATGCACTAACCTTTTTTCAAGTGTGCACAGTAGAGATCTCTCTTGTGTATAGATATACATTCATAAAAAAATATTGTACTGTTTCTCTTTTAAAACCACATTCTTCTGTTCCATTATGGTCTGAAAGATGTGATAACTTGATTGACCACACAGACTAACACACCAATAACGCGTGCAGAACGCTACTTATAGTTATAATATATCAGAAAAAATATGTATAATTGATGATGAGTTCTACAAACTGGAAAATGTAACCAAATGAAGTGATAAAAATAGTCCCGCGTCAATTGGAGTAATATAATTCTGTAGAAGTAGTTGATTCATGTGCAAGTGATGTGAAATAATGTGAGAGCTTAAAATATAATAAAAAATTATTAAGAAATTGGGGTGCACAATATGAAAAAAAACTATGACAGAGTTTGCTAGAAAAGAAGAGCTTACTGGATGACAAAAGACGAGATGTATACCATTATAAGTATTAATTATTCTGTGTGTAGGAATATAAAGGCCTAAAATTCCATATGATTTATGCATTTCAGGCTGATTTGGCCTTCTGGCATGAGACACGTAAATCATATATCTTACATTTTTAAGAAAAGTAATTAAGTGATTTTATTACTTTTGGATGCTGGCTTAGGCTGGGGTCACACATGAGCCCTTGGTCCGTTTTTGGCTTCATTTTTGTCATTTTTTTTTTCTAAGTCCAAAAACTGACAGAAAAACGGATTGGATGTAATGAACACCCTGTCCGGTTTTTTCTGGACCTCAAAACATTGCTCTGTCCGTTTTTGAGCCACAAACGTTGCTAGCAACGTTTTTGGCATCAGTTAAAAAACGCATGCGTTTTTTTAACATGGGTCCTATGGGAAACGCATGCGTTAACGCATGGCACATATAGGCACCCGCGTTAACGCATGCGTTAACGCGTATGCGTTTTTAATGAAAAGAAATGAAAAAATGACTAAGTCCAAAAACGTTCAGAGGTGCAGGAGGCTCAAAAAGCACCCAAAACAAAAACGGATTGGTCATGGAAATCACTTCCAAAAACAGATTTCTATGTGTGACCCCAGCCTTACTTCTGATTTTTGGTCTACTTTGATAATATCTTGCAATCTGTTACACAGGTGACCTGACAATTACTCTCTCTCTATGACGGTAATATATACCGTATTTGTTTTAGGAATCCAAACGGGACTCTGTGTATCTTACAACTCAACTCACAAGACATGTCAAGTGAAAGCATGGTGCCCTGTAGAGTCCAAGAGCACGCCAGAGTAAGTCCTCCTCCAACTCTAATCATCTTCTCATCCAAGTCTAAAACTTGACATTTCAGTTACTACATAGGCTTCACCCCTAGCTGAGATGGACGCACAATAGTACAATGTGTATACTGTTTTCATGACACTGAAAGAGGCCTGGCAATGACAATGATATCACTGTTTCCATTATGTAATGAAATTCCAAAATGTATTTTACATGCTTTAGCTTAGATCATAGAATGAATACTTTATATAGGCTATGGAAGTTGCAATACTGACTGGCAGTGGGCAGAATTGATGACATGATTACTACCCTTTGTCATGTTTTTGTCATGCCCCTTTCAATTCCTGTTGCATAAACTAGGCCAGAAGATGTACGGTATTGTGCCCTGAAAAATACCCACACAGAAAATTGACCAAATGGAAAATTTCAGCATCACAAAGTTGCAGATTTCTGATATTTGAGGTGCCGGTTAGGATAGTCACATGATATG
The DNA here is from genome assembly GCA_033576535.1 of Allobates femoralis. NCBI lineage: Eukaryota > Metazoa > Chordata > Amphibia > Anura > Aromobatidae > Allobates > Allobates femoralis. The sequence goes on along the minus strand of JARQOC010000003.1, from coordinate 685,582,445 downwards.
ATAAAAGAGCACACTTCTTTCTTCTGCTCCGTGGTGTATGGAGCTCGCAAAACTGGTTCACAGCAGCTCATCACTGCTAGGAAGCCGCAAACCAACCTCGCGCATGCGCAATGCGAGGTCTGCAGTACACCAAATGGGTGTTCTGACGTCAGTATAGCCGGATATGACTCGATTAGCAACATAGCGGCTATACCACCCATTTAGGTGATGTGGGGGCTCTCTGTTCTTTAGCAGGCCCATCGGGGCGTACATAATTACAATGCAGGCGGCGAGGAGCAGAAACACTGAACGCCTTTTGCAACTTCTCAAGCTCTGAGAAGTCGCAGTTCTGGAGGTAATATAATGACTTTTCTAAGCTTTACATACACACAGTTTTCGGACAAAGGGATGCCTAGAAATGTGTTAGGCTGCTGCAGGGACAGGTCTGAGGAGGCTGGGGGATGATTTTCAGGGGTCAGATTCCCTTTAAAGCACTCGAATGTTGCTTTAGCAGTATGCTTTGGGACATTGTCTTGTAACAAGGTGAACCTTCATTCTTGTCTCAAATCCCTGACAGACAGATTACAAAAATCTTTAAAAACGTTGTGATGTAACAAAATAGTTGAAACGCTAAAAGGGGGGTGGGGGTGAATACTTTCGAAGACACTAAATATCAGTTCATGTCTCGTAAAAAAAATATATATTTTTTTTACATTTGTCATTTTTGAGAATTCTATTCTTGAAGTATTATGCTCAGGTGCAGCAGGGCAGGTTCATGACTCCTAAGCTCTGCCGTACTTCACCACCCATTGCCGGTCTCTGGTCGTTGATTGACTGGTCAGTCTTCCCTCAGTGACCTATTATGAAAAGGGTGTGGGTGCACCAAAACGTCAGTACATGATAATTGAAAGGGTGCTGCTTGTCAACATAGCGAAATGGACAAGGAAGAAAATGGGTTGACAAATGACCGCAGCACACCACAAAGTAAAGTATATAAACAAAATCAACTTTATTAAGTTACATAACCACACAGATTAAAGCCAATTAAAAACAGTGCAAAAAATGCAAAACCACATAGCCCATGAGTAGGAGCGGGGCCCCTGCAGCTGTGAATACATACAATAAATCCCAAACCAGTACATGCAAATATCAAATACAGAAATGGCAAAAAGTCAAGGGTGCTGCAAGCACTGAACAGTGTCCAAACCGGAACAACTGTAAGTGGAAAATACTGGAGTTACTTCAATATTATGATGTCATGAGGGCTATCAATCATAAACCCCCACAACGTTTATAATCTCTATCAGAAAAAGCCAACAATATAAAAGCATATACAGGAGCTGTGAGCAGTCCCAAATAAAGTGTAAATACCTGCCTGCTGGTGGATACAATGCAATCAATCTCACCCCACAGAAGGTCAGGGATGAAGATGGAAAAGCTCCATAACAAGAGGGGGGGGCAGAGAGAGACCAATAAGCAGGTGAAACAGGAGGGTAAATACCGAGGGTAATACAGCTGGGATCACTATAACAGAGCAGGGGCCCCAAATTCGATGCGTATCGCCGCTGTTATAGTGGCTTCATCAGGGAGGCTTGGAGTTAATGTGGGGTATGAGCCTTAAATGCAAGATAAATTAGAGAAATGACATACCGGTGGGTCTGTTGCCAAGCGACACCCGGTAAAACAGGAAGTGGGACGTCACTTGCACGGCCACAGCAACAAGGTACCGCCCCTCCATTGTCACTATAGTAACAGAAGCTCACGGCGCTTGTGCATAGATACAGCAGTATAATGTATGGTGCCCTGCCGCCAGTGCAGGGAATACGGTGCTGGAGCTACCGGCGTTGTATTAGCAATATTATATAGCTGTAAATTCTCCATAATAGATATATGGGTTAAGTAAATGACTTACAGACTGGGAAGTGAGCCCAGAGAGGAAGGAAGGGGGAAAAAAAGAAAAAACAACAAAACAAAATCTGGTTGTGAATAAATGTGTGTGCCACGAAGTGAGGGATGTTTATACAGGGAGTACAGCCATATCAGAATGTAAAAGATATACACTGGTCTCAATCCATTTCACCGCCTATCACCAAATCAAGCGATCCCTTCAAGTACCACCTACACAGGATTGTCTCTAGTACGTGCATACAGTGATACAGCAGATGTTGGTCCCTGGACATTGATTCACTGAAAGTAAACCCCTGGTATAGATTCAGGAAAAACACCTGCCTGCCTGGGGTGCACGCCCACTGAAAATCTAAAACACATGCCCCATAGCCCCAACACACATGTATGGTAAAACCCCAAGGAGCAGTGCCTACGGAGTGATCTGATGACGCTGTTATGTCAGCGCCTTTGCAGTGAGCTCCTATTGATGTTGCAAAAGCCAGTACAATGTCATTGCAAACAATCCAAGAAATGATGGCGTCTGCGCACTGAGCTCCTATTGATGTTGTGAGAGCCAGTATATCATCAGAAGCTCATTGTGCAGGTGTTGCTCCTTCTGATAAATTGAACCTGGGCAATGATGGCGCATACGCAAGGGAGACAATTCACTGTGGGAAGAGTAATCTTTCAATCAAGAACAGGGGGTCGGTGATGGACAATGAAGTAAAGCCGAGCTAAGAAGTGAAGCAAAAAATGTTTGAGGTGCACATACTAAATCCATTAATAATGATAAATTCTTCTGGAAAACTAGAGAATCAGCAATGATGAAGCTGGACCTTCATTTTTTTCAGATTTTATTTTCTACTTTTTAGCTTTGTATGCCAATAATTAATAACAATTTTGCCATTATTTCCTTAGATTATATAGAGAGGAGTGCCTTTTTCTGATGCTATAACAGCATCCATTCTTCTGGGAATTCTTTTGTGTTCCTGTTAAATGTGTTCATTGAGTTTGATGTCACATCTCTGTTCAGATTACTACATTTCATCCACAACCAACCCCTCAAACCCAATGAAGGTGGTTTTTGTCAGAATATTGGTGTAAAAAATCTTTTAAATTATCACAATTTTTTTTCACACCACAAAGTTGCAACTTTTGCTGGCTCCACCAAAGTAGCCAGAACTGCATGGGACAGGGCATGGAGAAGCACCCTTGATGAATTATTCAATAATTGTAGCTTAACTTAACCTGAAATGTTACTGCAGTCACTACGGGAGTTCCATTGTTGGTGAGGCGCACACCAGTGATGAGATGCACCTAATTCATTAAAGGTGTTGTCCCAGAATTCTAATTCTTCAGTCACTCTGTGACTACAGACTTCTGTACAGTATGTATGCTGTTAGGATAAACTGGTATTTTCGCTCCTGTGCACACAAGTAGGCAATTTGCATACAAGAGGTCACATGTCAGCTAGATCTGCTTGGCTTCTGTCAGTTCACTTGTATTCTGGAAAAAACAGGCATATCAAGTCAGAATATGGCCAACAGTATGCAAATCACATACTTTCTGTGAGAATGGGTGGTCATGTGACTATAAGCACTAGTAAATCCGTGTGAACCGCAACTTGTCAAGCTCCAGAGGTCTGCAATCACAAAGAGTTAACTGCCGACATTTATCAGAATCAACCCCTTTAAGTGGCCTGCTTCTCTTAATGCATTAAGGACATCTTATCCCTGCATGCCCATGATTAAAACTGATGTGTGCAACATCTGTCTTAATGAACCGAGCCCCAAGTCTTAAGCCGTTTCACATCACGATTTGTGGCTGTCCGTGCGGATCCGTGTTTTAGCAGGTTTCCCACTGTCAGCCATGGATCCCTGCACTCGGATGGCAAACAGCCATCCGTATCCGATCCAATGCAGGAACCGTGTGGATCCTGTTCTCCCTGCCTATACCTGCATCTTCTCTATCTGTCCCTGTGATTGTCGCATGGAGCCGCCGGAAGGTAAAGTATCTTCTGGGAGGATTTTTTTTTTTTCACATACCGGAGGGGAGAGGACAGGGGTAGGATAAAGGAGAGGGGGGGAATAGGATAGAGAAGAGGGGGGGGCAGAGATAGAGAAGGGACAGGCAGAGAGAGACAGGGAGTGACAGGGACAGACATGGTTATGTACTGAGCACTGCCTCCGGAACAGACACCGGATCCAAATCAGACTCGGATCCGATGTCCATAGGCTCCCATTGTGTAGCCCTACGGACCATCACAGATCCGTGGTGTCTGACTTTAGTCACGGACACCAAAATCACAGCAGGCTGCGATTTTGGATCCGTAACCAAATTGGAAGGCTACGGATTGTGCTTAAAGCGAACCTGTCACCCCCCCGGGCATCAAAAGCTAAAATAGCCACCTTCTGCAGCACTAAGGCTGCATTCAGGGAAGGTGGCTATAGGCTTTTGATGCCCTTTATACTATGAAATATGAAGTTAGGTAAATGCTCACACTTCTGAAGACCAAAGACCGGGAGGCGGGGTTTCACGCTCCTCTGACCCGCCCCCTCTTGTCAGTCATGGTGCTCGCCTGCTGCTGCCTCCCCTGACTGTGTAAAATGAACGCGCGTCTCCATTCTCCTGTATGGAGCCACGCATGCGCTGTGCGCGCTGCCGATGACTTCCTGGACACCGGGTGCACAGCGCATACGCGGCGCCGTGCAGGAGAATGGAGGCGCGCGTTCATTTTACACAGTCAGGGGAGGCAGCAGCAGGCGAGCACCATGACTGACAGGAGGGGGCGGGTCAGAGGAGCGTGACTCCCGGTCTTAGGTCTTCAGAAGTGTGAGCATTTACCTAACTTCATATTTCATAGTATAAAGGGCATCAAAAGCCTATAGCCACCTTCCCTGAATGCAGCCTTAGTGCTGCAGAAGGTGGCTATTTTAGCTTTTGATGCCCGGGGGGGGTGACAGGTTCGCTTTAAATCGGATGGCCAAAAGGACACATCCAAGCACAATCTGAGCCCATAGGAATACATGGCAGGCAAAATTGCATCCGTGTGTATCCGTTTTCAAACAGATACACATGGATGCCTCAAAATTGTGATGTGAAACCGGCCTTATACCTTTTTTTTATGCATCGGGGCACAGTTATGCTGGATCAGGAAAGGAATTTTTCCTGTTGTTAGTTTGGTAACCTGCACTTGTCTGAAAAGTAATTACCCTTCATTTGAAAAAGGAGTCTAACCCAAGCCCTGAGAAACACTGAGTTTCACCATAGACAGTGTGCAATGTGGAGCATTCTGTGGGCATTTGTAACTCCAAACTCATCCATTAGATTGCCATATTGTGATTCATCACTTCAAAGAACACATTCCCACAATCCTAGCTGATGCACGACATTACTCATGGTGACCCTAGGCTTGTTTGAAGCTGCTCAGCCATACTAAAATTCAAGTATAAAGGGAACATGTCAGCTTAGAAATGTTGTGAAATCTCTGGGCAGCATACTGAAGAAGGAGAAGCTGAATATTGCTGTATAGTCGTGCGGTGAAAGATTCAGTATAATTTATATTTCAGTAAAATCCCTGCTTTTTCTGGGCTTACTGGTCAGGATGGCAGTCTATCTCAGTGAATGACAGCTTTCTCTGTATAAGGTTGCTTTCACATCTGCGTTTTGGCAAACCCGGCATAAATACGCCATTTTTGCAAAAAGCAGATGCAACACACTTGCAGCAAGGTTGCGCTTGTGCTAATGCATTTTAGAGGGACCTCTGGACATGTGCAGAGACTTAACGTTTTCGATAGTTATCTGACATATACGGTGTGTCTTAAAACTGCAGCTAGCAGTGGTTTTCGTCTAGTGCCGGAAGTGTGGGATTGCAGGGAAAATGTAAGGCTCCGCATTTGTCTGGAGGTCCATTTACAATGCATTAGCAAAGTGCAACCTTGGTGCAAGTGGGGCGCACCTGCTTTTTGCAAAATAGCTGCAATTCCGTTGGGTTTGCAAAACGGCAGATCAGGCAAACATGAAGTTCAAAAGTTCAAGTTTGCCTGATCTGCCGGAAGTGAAAATACCACTGATTTGACAATTGACAGGCAGCAAGTTGCCATATACCCAGACTATTCCCCCACGGTGCAGAAACAAAGGATGCAATTCAAGGGGGTTAAGAGACGCATGCGGGACATGGGGGTGCAGTACTCAATGTTTTTCCCTGCAAGGCTGAGAGTGTTTGCGTTGGACAAAGTTCAATTTTTCACGACGCCGGAAGAGGCTACCCACTGGCTGGATGTTAATGCTAAAAAACTTAAAGCTAAGGATGGTTGAGCAGAGGAAGCCGTTGGGATTAGAGTCGAGTAGCAATGTTCCCGGGTGTTCCATGGGGACTGGTTGGGATGTTCTGGTAAAAATGGACTAGATGGGTTTTATACCCATGTGTTTCCGTTTATGGTTATTAACGTAAAGGGTGGTTTGATTGCCCTATTTTTGGTTCTCCATTTCTGCTAAATCCTAAGGTGGGGGTGGGGGGACTAATGGTGAGTCCAGGCGGCCTCTGAAACACTTTAAGTTTGAGGGGGTGTCTGGATGGTGTGGGGGTGTGTGGTTTGTATTCTACTGTAATTTTGCATTGTTTGTATTACATATATTTCAAATTGTACAACTGTTTTCTTTAAGGCGGGAGGAGGAAGGAGGATTGCGGTCATAAGTTACGAGGTACCGAGCCGACCAGGCGCTAGGTATTGGAGACCCACTCTCGGTGAGAGACGAGACGTTATGGGAAGGGAGGGGAGGAGTCAGGTGGGAAGGAAAGGGGTGGAGGGGGGGCAGACTATCCTAGGGAGAGGGGGGAGGGACAGACAGCAAGTGGCATGGGATATATCGCACATACATAACCATGCCAGAGAATATGGGAGAATCTATTAGAGTATTAGGTTGGAACGTAAGAGGTCTATCTGACGTGCCCAGACGGACAGCCATTTTACAACATATAAGAGACCAGAAACCGGCAGTGATTTGCTTAATGGAGACACACCTGGTTGGAGATACACAAATAGTTTTACAAAAAAGATGGATTGCGGACGCGTACCATGCCACATATTCCACATACTCTAGAGGGGTGTCTGTACTGATCCCTAAGACTACGAAGTTCGAACATGTGGACAATCACATAGACACGGAGGGGCAATATGTCATTTTGTTGTGTAGGTTGTGGGGGGTGCTTATGGCTATTATGGCCATGTATATACTATTATTATTATTATTATTTATTTATTTATATAGCGCCATTGGGTTCCATGGCGCTTTACATGAGGATGAGGGAGACAAGAACAAGTACACTAAATCTAGGCGATCAGGACGTACAGGTACAGGAGGGGCATGGACCCTGTCCACGAGGGCTCACAGTCTATGAGGGGTGGGTTAGGATACAGTAGGATGGGGGAATGTCAGATATGGGGCGTTCGCCTGGGTCTCATGGCAGGTTGTAGGCTTGAAGGAACAAGTGAGTCTTCAGGTGACACTTGAAGCTACTCAGGGTAGGAGAGTGTCTGACGTGTTCGGGTAGGGAGTTCCAGAGTAAGGCAGATGCCCGGGAGAAGTCCTGGACTCGGTTGTGCGAAGAGGTGATGAGGGGGGAGCAGAGGAGGAGTTCTTGGGAGGAGCGGAGGTTGCGTGAGGGTAGGTATCGGGAGACCAGGTCAGAGATGTATGGTGGAGCCAGGTTGTGTATGGCTTTGTACGCCATGATTAATGTTTTGAATTGGGATCTCTTGGAGACGGGGAGCCAGTGAAGGGCTTGGCAGAGGGGGGAGACAGGGGAGTAGCGGGAGGACATATAGATGAGTCGGGCAGCGGAGTTGAGGATAGACTGGAGAGGTGTGAGGGAGTTAGCCGGGAGGCCATTGAGAAGGAGGTTGCAGTAGTCAAGGCGGGAGATGATAAGAGCATTGATGAGTGTTTTAGCGGTGTCGTGGGTGAGGAAGGAGCAGATCCGTGAGATGTTCTTGAGCTGGAGCCGGAGGGATGTGGTGAGGGCCTCGATGTGGGGTTTGAAGGATAGGGAGGAGTCAAGGATTACCCCGAGGCACTTGGCTTGGGGGACTGGCGAGAGGGCGCAGTCGTTGACGCAGATGGATAGGTTTGGAGGTGGGGTGGAATTTCTTGGGGGGAAGACTATGAATTCAGTTTTGTCCATGTTGAGTTTAAGGAAGCGAGCAGAGAAGAAGGATGAGATGGCGGAAAGGCATTGAGGGATTTTCGAGAGTAGGGAGGTGATGACAGGGCTGGACAGGTAGATTTGGGTGTCGTCGGCGTAGAGGTGGTACTGGAGGCCATGGGACTCGATGAGTTGCCCTAGGCCGAGAGTGTAAATGGAGAAAAGTAGGGGTCCCAGGACTGAACCTTGGGGGACTCCGACAGAAAGGGGGTAGGGTGAGGAGGAGATGTGGGAGTGGGAGACGCTGAAGGTCCGGTCCGCTAGGTATGAGGAGATCCAGGAGAGGGCAAGGTGGGTGATGCCAAGGGATTCCAGGATCCGGAGAAGAAGGGAGTGGTCAACCGTGTCGAAGGCGGCAGACAGGTCAAGGAGTAGCAGGATGGAGAAGTGGTGTTTGTTCTTGGCGGTCAGTAGGTCGTTGGTGACTTTGGTCAGGGCTGTTTCGGTGGAATGGAGGGGTCGGAAGCCGGACTGTAGGCGGTCGAAGTGGGAGCACGAGGAGAGGTAAGAGGACAGTTCGGAGTGGACGTGTTGTTCAAGTAGCTTAGAGGCGAATGGGAGAAGAGATATGGGGCGATAGTTAGAGACAGAGGTAGGGTCAAGTGAGGTTTTTTTTAGGATGGGCGTGATTAGGGTGTGTTTGAAGGCCGAGGGGAAGGTACCAGTGCTAAGTGAAAGATTAAAGAGGTGGGTGAGGGCTGGGATGAAAATGGAGGTGTGGTTGGGAATGAGGTGGGATGGGAGCGGGTCGTGGGCGCTGGTGGTGAGGTGTGATTTTGACAGGAGGGAGGAGAGTTGGTCTTCAGTTATGGGGGGGAAGTGGCTGATGGAGGAGGAGGGCAGTGTAGGTGGGAAGGGGAGGTGTGGGGATAGTGGACCGAAGCTGCTTCTGATCTTGTCGATCTTCTCCTTGAAGAAGGTCGCAAAGTCTTCAGCAGAGATGAGGGGAGAAGGGGGAGGAGCAGGTGGGCGAAGTAAGGAGTTGAAAGTTTTGAAGAGCTGTTTGGGGTTGCGGGACAGAGAGGTTATAAGGGATGAGAAGAACACTTGCTTGGCAGTAGCGAGTGCTGTCTTGAAGTCAGTGATGGATTGCTTGAACAGAGCAAAGTGCTCGGGTGTGTGAGACTTTTTCCATCTCCTCTCGGCGACTCTGGACGCCCGTCTCAGGTTTTTAGTGAGGGTGGTGTGCCAGGGTTGCCTGTTAATGCGTGGAGCATGGAGAGTGAGGGGGGCGGCTAGGTCGAGAGCGTTCATTATGGTGGTGTTGTATAGGGTGGTGGCAATGTCAATTTCGTCAGCGCAGGGTAGGTCAGTGAGAGGGAGGAGTGATTCAGAGAATAAAGGAAGATCAAGATCTTTTAGGTTTCGGCGAGGGTGATCAAGTTTGCGGAGAGGGGGTAGTGTGGCAGGGGAGGAGAGGGCGGAGAAGGTCAAGAGATGGTGGTCGGACAGTGTGAGTACCGAGGTTGTGAGGTTAGAGAGGGAGCAAAGGCGGGTAAAGATGAGGTCAAGCGTGTGGCCTTGTTCGTGGGTGGGAGAGGAGGACCATTGGGAGAGCCCTAGGGAAGTGGTCAAGGAAAGAAGGTTGGAGGCGGCTGGGCGGGGAGTGTCAATGGGGATATTCAAGTCGCCCATGATGATGGAGGGGATGTCAGTGGAGAGGAAGTGAAGTAGCCAGGTGGTGAAGTGGTCAAGGAAGGAGGCGGTGGGTCCGGGGGGCGGTAGATGATGGCTATTTGGAGGTTGCAGGGGGAGAAGATTCAGACTGAGTGGGCTTCGAAGGAGGAGACAGTGACGGATGGGGGCTGGGGGATGGGGCTGAAGGTGCAGGAGTTGGACAGCAGTATGCCGACTCCACCGCCGTGTTTGCCAGAGGGACGGGGGGTGTGGGACAGGCTGAGGCCGCCGTAGGATAGTGCAGCAGGGGAGGCCGTGTCGGAGGGGGTGAGCCAGGTCTCGGTGAGGCCAAGGAATGACATTTTCCTGGAGATAAAGAGATCATGGATGTCGGGGAGTTTGTTGCACACTGAGCGGGCATTCCAGAGTGCGCCGTGTAGAGCGGTAGGTGGGGCATGGGTTGGGGGAATGGGTCTGATGTTGGTGGGGTTGCGAGAGCAAGTGGTGGTGAGGTTGCGAGGGTTGGCGGTGGGTCGCGGGATGAAGGTTGTTGTGGGGATGTTGCAGGGGGGGCCAGGATTGGGGGAGATGTCACCGGCAAGGAGGAGGAGTAGGCCGAGGGTTAGCAGGTGGGAGCATGAGAGCTTGCGAGGCGGGCGTGTATACCACCTCCATACTCAAGTAAAAAGATTAGAGAGGTGATGGAGTGGATGGGGCGATTTGGGAATATTCCCCATCTATTAATTGGAGACTTTAATAATGTCCAAGATGACTTTTGGGAAAAAACAAGACTAATCCAGACAGGACGCAGAGTCATATAACGCCTTTTGGTACTTATATTCGGGAGCTGGGACTGAGGGACCTGTGGAGAGTAAGGAACGAGGGAATACTGTGTTTCTCATGCTATTCGTCAACTCACAACACTTTATCCCGCATAGATATGGCACTGGGAAATGAACAAATGGAGGTGTTGGTAACAAAGGTGGAGTACCTGACAAGGATAATATCAGACCATAAACCCATCTGTGTATGTGTTCAGCTGGCAGAGTCCGGGATGGGGAGGTATGGGGGATGGAGACTCCATCCAGCATGGCGGCGCTCCATGGACATGGACAAGTTGGCCACTGAAGTTGCTGAATACTTTGATCTAAATGAGGGAAGTGCAGAGCCACAGATAATATGGGACACTGGGAAGGCATATTTGAGGGGACTTCTCATTAGAGAAATTAGTCGTTGTAAAACAGACTTGAGACGTAGAGAGCAGGATGTGGTAGAGAAATTGAGAGATGCTGAGGAAGAGGTGATCAGGGTTGGTACACCGAAAGCTGGACTTAGGCTGCAGGAGGCGCAAGAGAGGGTAAATCAGATTCTCCTGGAAAAAGCACAGAAGAGGTGGGAATTTCAGAGGTCCACATTTTACGAGGCGGGGGAAAAGGTGGGTCACATGTTGTCGGTGGTGGCTGTGGCCCAGAGGAGGACTCCATTTGTATACTCAATTCAGACGAAGGGTGGTGACCTGACTACGGATTGCGTGGAGATAGGCTCTGTCTTCACGGACTTCTATAAGGATTTATACTCCTCTGGGTCGGGCGCTACCGGCGAGGGTGTGGTATCGTACTTGGAGGGTGTTAAGCTGCCTAAATTGTCGGAGATGGATAGAGAGGGATTGGAGGGACCATTGACAGATGAGGAGTTGAGCGTAGCGCTGGCTTCTATGGCCAACGATAGGGCTCCAGGGGCTGATGGTCTTCCGATAGAAATATACAAACAAATGGAGGAGGTGCTGGTGCCCAAACTTACAGAAGTATTGGAAAGATCAAGGGAGGGGGGAGTGTTGCCCACATCCATGAGAGAAGAGATTATGATAGTATTACCAAAAGAGGATAAAGATTTGAGACACCCGGAATCCTATAGGCCGATTTCACTTTTGGCATCGGATGTCAAACTTCTGGCAAAGGTGCTGTCTAACCGGCTGTCTGGGTTTATTAATAAATTGATCCATCCGGACCAATCAGGCTTTATGCCTAGCAGGTCGACGGCAATAAACATACGGAGATTATATTTAAATATGCAGCTGCCGGTTGGCAATGCCGGCCAGAGAGTGATAGCATCCTTGGACGCCCATAAGGCATTTGATAGTGTGGAGTGGGGGTACCTATGTGCAGTCATGGAAAAGATGGGCATTGGCCCACAATTTCTCTCGTGGGTGCGGTTGCTGTACTCTCACCCGGTGGCCAGGGTTCGAGTGAATGGGGGTATTGTCGCAACGCATAGATCTCTGCAGGGGTGTCCTTTGTCCCCCCTCCTGTTTGCCCTGGCGGTGGAACCATTGGCGGCCACGATAAGAGACACACAGGAGGTGGTGGGGTTCAGGTACAGGCAACTGGAGGAGAAGGTAGCACTGTATGCAGACGACATACTGCTGTTTTTGGAGGATCCGTGGGAGTCCCTGAGTTGTGCCATGAGGCTCTTTGAGAGATTTGGGGATGTGTCCGGTCTGCGTATTAATTGGAACAAGTCTACTCTGCTTGCCTTAGACGATGAGATGCCTAGTGAAATGGAAGTGGAGGGACTACGTATTGTGGACAAATTTAAATATTTGGGCATATGGATTTCAACCCCAGTTACGGATTACCTCACTGTTAATCTATCCCCTGTTTTGGACCTTCTCAGGGCGAAGGTGGAAGCATGGAGCAAACTATGCCTTTCTGTGGTAGGTCGTATAAATTTAATTAAAATGATTCTGATGCCTAAGTTGCTATATGTATTACATAATGCTCACATCTGGGTCCCACAGAAGAGATTCAAGCAGATTAACTCCACCTTTAGGAACCTAATATGGGGGAAAAAACAGGCTCGTCTGCGGTTGGAGATTTTGCAATGGCCTAAAGATGAGGGGGGTCTTGCACTGCCGAATCCCTATCTTTATTTTTTGGCAGCCCAGGGCCAACATGTGAGGGGATGGGTGCAGCGTGCAGGGGGCCCAGTAGTCCAGAGGATATTGGAAAAAGTGATGGAGAAATGCCCGCTGGTGCATTGCTTGGAGGACGGGTCCATGAGTTTAGCTGGGAGATCATGCCCTACCCTGCTCTTATTACATAAAGTTTGGGAGAAACTGAAACAGGTGAGAGGAGTAACACAGCTCACCAAACATTCTCCACTATGGAATAACCATAACTTGCAGGAGATACGGGAGATGGGATGTCTACATGAGTGGCAAAATAGGGGCATTGGGTATGTTTACCAGGTAATAGATGGGCACAGGTTAAAGTCATTTCCACAACTGAGGGAGGAATTTGGTTTAAGGGAGTCGGGGGCATACCAATACCTACAGATGAAGCATGCTTTCCAGACACAACGGAAGGTTAGGGAGATTTCCATACAACATGACATAGTGTTGGACTACGTGTGTGGTGACGGACCTACGAGATGGGTGATTTCCACTGTTTATGGGGACCTACTGCACACCTATCTGCTTCAATACCCGACACGGGCGAAAACACCATGGGAGGTGGAGGTGGGAGCCATTGATGAGGACACATGGGCATCCATTCTGGAGTGGGTACCGAATTTGTCCCTTAATGAACCGGGTAGACTGTCTCAGTTATACTTGATATATAGAGTTTACCGGTCTCCGGCCTTTTTGTTTGGGGTGAATTTGAGGCCCACTTCGGAGTGCCCTAGATGTAAAACGGAGGAGGCAGGGATATTTCACATGATGTGGATGTGCCCGAGACTATCAACATATTGGCTACTGATAATTACTAGGCTAGAGGGGGCATACAAATGTGTTATACCGAGAGAGCCAGTGGTGTGCCTGCTGGGTTACGTGGACGAGATTCGTGTGGACACCAATTAAAAAAATAGCCATTGCCAGACTGCTATTTATAGCGAGGAAACTTATAGCCAGATACTGGATCAGGGAGGAACCTCCGTCCAAGAGAGAGTTTCTGTCTCCAAGTTGGGGATATATACCATAGACGCGGGAGGGAAAATGTGCACACGAAAATTTGGTCTCCATGGCTAGAATATGGCACGTGAGGAGGGGAGGATACACCATGCGCTAAGCAGGGTTGTGAGGGGGGCGTGGGTAATGGAGAGATGAGTAACATATTGCGATATAAAAATATTTTTTTGATGATATGGTTTGTTACAGGTGCTTGCTGTCTGGGTGGGAAAGGGAGGAGGGAGGGGTGCGGGAAAGGGGTTTCGTTGTTATAATAACAAAATGTATTTTCTGTTCCTTTTTCTGTATGACAGGTCATTTGTTTAATAAAAATTTATCTGATTAAAAAAAAAAAGAAAATACCACTGATGTGAAAGCAGCCTAAGGGTACGTTCACACGCTGTGTATTGGCTGCATTATTTTTACTCACAAGCTCATCACAAACCAGGAGTGGATGATTAAATCCCGAAGTGGAACACTTGTTTCTATTATACTTTTCCTCTGATTGTTCCACTCCACAGGGGAGAGTGTACAGGGGGAGACAGGTCAAAAGAGAGAGCATAGAGGGGAGAAGAAAGCACAGGGGGAGAGAGAAAGTGGACAGGGGGGTGACAGCCACTGTGCCTAGTGCCACAGAGCCAGCCCCATCATGACATAATCACAAACCAGGAGTGGATGATTAAATCCTGAAGTGGAGCACTTGTTTCTATTATACTTTTCCTCTGATTGTTCCACTCCACGGGGGAGAGTGTACAGGGGGAGACAGGTCAAAGGAGAGAGCACAGAGGGGAGAAGAAAGCACAGGGGGGAGAGAGAAAGTGGACAGGGGGGTGACAGCCACTGTGCCTAGTGCCACAGAGCCAGCCCCATCATGACATAATCACAAACCAGGAGTGGATGATTAAATCCTGAAGTGGAGCACTTGTTTCTATTAAACTTTTCCTCTGATTGTTCCACTCCTGGTTTGTGATGAGCATGCGTGTAAAAAAATGCAGCAAATATGCAGCGTGTGAAAGCACCCTAACTATGCATTCAACAATTGTCAGTTATTGATTAGGGCAGTCCTTTTCACTGATAACACGTCCTAGTGATCATTTTCACACTAATCTATTTACATAATTGCCTAAGGGGCACGGAGAGCACACAGGGGGTCAAAGAGATTGCACAGGTGGGGCAAAGACTGATGAGTGTATGAATATGGCATCCTCTGGCAGTACTGGCACATTGCGCAGTACTGCCAGCGGTGCTACAATTGCTACTACCCGAAGCCACCGCCACCCAAAACTGCTGCCTGCAGTCACTGCCGTTGACACATCACCGACTGAGTAAGTGCGCGTCTGTATACCCGGCACGCATGCGTACTTACTCACGTGCCCGCCATCTTTGGACACCTGGGTATACAAAGATGGCGGTGATGTGACCCTGTGCGTGCATGTGCACTTACACCACACTTGGGGTGAAACAAAGCACAAGGGGTAAAGAGAGCACACAAAGGGTCAAAGAGAGCACACGGGGGCAGAGAGAACGCACTGGAGGGAGAGAGCTCACAGTGGGGAGACAGCTCAAAGGAGAGAGCACAGAGGGGAGAAGACATCACAGGGGAGAGAGAGACCACATACAGGGCAGAGCGCACAGGGGGAGACAGCTCAAAGGAAAGAGAGCACATGAGGGGAGAAGACAGCACACGGGGGAGAGTGTACAGGGGGAGACAGGTCAAAGGAGAGAGCACAGAGGGGAGAAGAAAGCACAGGGGGGAGAGAAAAAGAGGACAGGGGGGTGACAGCCACTGTGCCTAGCGCCACAGAGCCAGCCCCATCAAGACATCACCACCCTCTCGACGCGATAGCATTGGGCCCACATCTAATCTATATATATATATATATAAATCTATTCAGCTTCTCCTGCAACATTAAATTTTGCCAATAGTTTACACTGCATTTCCAAGCTGACAAGTTCTACTTCATAGAGCTTTATCATTCACTTCCAGAGATCTCACAATAGCAAGTGAGAACTTTTGGGTTCAGTCTATCACAGGATATTGTTGGCTGGGAGCATGACATCAGCGGTGCTGTGTTTGAGGGAATTCATAATAGGAACTTTTAATAATTTTGATATTATTATTTACAAAATTATTTTCGTTATTGTTTTTACTTCAAGGGATTATTCACTATCTGAAGAATCCCTTTTTAAATTAAGTACCTCTTGTAAAATAAAACTCACACCTCGCACCAACGCAGTTCCAGTGATACCGACGTTGAGTCTTCCAGGGCAATGTTATGCCATGGGAGCTCTTCAGCCCATCAGTGGCCGCTAATGGGCAGCTGCTTTATCACTATATTCGTCCTACGAAATTGAGAGTGCAGCCATCCGATAATGGCTGCACGGCTTGTGTGGCAAACAGCGTTTGGAATGGTGCATTTTACAAGTGGGACTACGTCACTTAAAAACAAGGGGCTATTCAGGGAACAGAATCACATATGCAGCTTTTGTGGCAGTTTTTGATATAGTTTTTTTAGACAAAGCAGAAATGAATAACAAAAGCAAAGTGTGAGACAGTGCGGGGGATCATATGCGAGGGGTGCTATGTCTCCCCCAGAATGCGCACTGTCACATATTGAGCCCGGTATAGGGTGTGAGAGAGAGGGACGGTCCGCTCCCTCCGCTCCGGGTCTTGCAAGGTCCCGGAAGGAGACACAGAGTTAAAAGCCTGGTTAGGAGGCGGGGTTCCTGGTGGACAGTTTTTTTTGCCTAAGCTGCAGCAGCAGCAGAGTTAGACTGGAGAGGTCTAGTGTTCCAGGGGGGCCGTGTGCTATACTAACACGGTCTAGCCCGGGAGGGCTGGGAGCTCGGGGTGACCTATAACGGAAGCCCATAACCTGAAGGAACCAGGTTACTTTGTATGAACTGTATCCTGTGTACCCGGCTGCGACCCGGATTCCGGCAGCTTGTGCCACCGCTGTGTGTATCAGCAATAAAACCGGGTACTGTTTGAACTACTACCGGGCTCAACGTGTTTCCTGACTTGCAATCCTGGCGCTGCCCCACAAAAGGTATAAGAAAAGAGACATACGTTATATTTTTTGTGTTGGTTGTATTGCTTCCTCACACAAATTATAATACTTGTAAAACTTTTAATGATTTTTCAACATTGTATAAAATGTGAAATATAAATAATAATTATATTGTTAGTTTTAAAGTGAACCTGTCACCAGATTTGGGTGTTTTAAACTAAAAGCGTCACCTTCAGCAGTAGCTGATACTGATACTGATAATTATAAAAACTTCCCGCCCCGTATAACTACCTGTTTTCGGTCCTATGAGTTTCATTGCAGCTCAATCCATCCCGCCTCTGCTAGCTGTGTGTCTCAGCTCTCCTTGCTATCCAACAGAGTCTTCTTCTGATTGATATTCACATCACGTACATGTGTAGAGGCTTCTCTGGATTGCGCAGGTGCACTGTGCTCTGCCCTAAAATTCATCTGCTGAGGTCTCTGCTCATGCACAAGATTTCACCTCGGCTCTCAGGATGACGTCTTCTGTGTCATTCATATAACCAGCTGTATCTTACGCAGAGACTTCAGCGGTTTGCGCATGCGTAGATTAGTTTTAGGCTTTATCCACAGTAGGGCAGAGGACAGTGCGCCTGCGCTATCCAGAGAAGCAGAGCCTGTCGGACAGCAAGGAGAGGCACGGCATATGGCAAGGAGAGGTAGGACGGGCTGAGCTGCAATCAAACCCATCGGAAAAAGGTAATTATAATACAGGGTGGGAAATTTTTAAAAGTCATTTATTCGGTGTACAGGGGGAGTCAGGGCATAATAGCCACCTTCTAAGATTGCAGCATAGATGTTGCCGAAGGTGGCGCTTTTAGTTTTAAACACCCAAATCTGATGACAGGTACACTGTAAGAAACACTAACATGTCATGTAACCATTGTGATGTTACACATAACAACAGATATTTGGTGTACAATAATAACTCTTTTGTTCACGTTTAGACCGGCCATTTTGGAAGGTGCAGAAAATTTCACAGTCTTGATAAAGAACACAATCCATTTTGCATCATTTGGTTATACAAGGTAAGTGAGAGAAAGCAAAGGGGAATAGCAATTTCACCATTAAATTCGGACCAGTGATATTCGATGTTTTATTGGTTAGCACTTGAACTATTATTATTGTCTGGGGCAGCATGCTGCTATTTTGAAATGGTAAATAGAGAAATCCCCCAGATTAATAGGGATCAGCCCAAGACATACTTGAACAACATAGCTGCAGTAGTGTGAAAAAGTGTTTACCCCCTTCCTGATTTCTTATTCTTTTGCATGTTTGTCACACTTAAATGTTTCAGATCACCAAACAAATTAAAATATTAGACAAAGATATCACAAGTAAACAAGAAATGCGGTTTATAAATGAAGGTCTTTATTATGAAGGGAAAAAGAAATCCAAACTCACAGGGCTCTGTGTGAAAAAGTGAATAAAGATAGAGATATACTATAGAGTATTTTTTTTATTCATTAAACATCATTTACTAACTAAAGAGAATAGATACTACCGCGCTGACTTTGTAATAATAAGAATGGCTTAAATTCATGTATCCAAAGTTATGCAGACATTTACTAAAAGCAAATGTGATTAGAAACCTAAAAAGCAATGATAATAATGTATTCATAAATGGAACCTGGAGTACCCAGGAAAGTAAATGTTTCCAGACAGTCGCTTGGGTTGATGAACCCCAAGAGAGCCTTGTTTTAATAGTCCAGGCTGAGTAAAATACTAAAGATCATGAGAAGATGTGCATAAAAATAAGAGACAATGGTTCCGTAGCTCTATAAGCTAATCCATGCTGCCCTTAGTGATCAGATGTCTGCTGTTTGTAGTTGTGCTGTGGAAAAGGTCATTCCCGGCTGAGAGCATTGCCTGAGAACCAACACGTGTGTGCGATGAGTGGAGCCGGTATCTGACATCAGAGAAGACTACAGGAGCCCAGTGTGTGCCAAAAAGCATCACATTTCGAAGAGGAGGCAGCCTTCTTCAGGGTATGATCAGTAAGTCCAGCACAGATTAGCCCATAGAGGAGGAATACTGACACGGAACCATTGTCTCTTATTTTTATGCCCATCTTCCCATGATCTAGGACTTTATTGACTTATTCAGCTTATACTCCCTTTAGTATTTTACTTTGCCTGGACTACTAAAAACAAGCCTCTATGAGGTTTATCAGCCCAAGCGATAGTCTACAAACATTTACTTTCTAGAGTACTCCAGGTTCTATTTATTAATATGTTGCTATTATCATTGCTTTTTATATTACATTTGCTTTCAGCAGCTGTCTGCATCACTTTTGATTCATGCATTGTAGTCATTTTTATTATTACAAGATCAGGATGGAAATATATATTCTCTTTTTTAAAAGCCTCCTAATAGAACAGCACACAAGTCTTGTTATGGATCCACTCATAGGCACTACATGGATTCAAAGAATAGTAGCGTTGGAAGGGACTTTTAGGACCTACAGGTCCTACTCCCAGGGACTGCAGGTTTTCCTAAATAATCCCAGCTACATGTTTATCCAGCTTCTTCTTGAAGATTTCCATTAAAGGAAACCTCTCGTGGCAGCCTGTTCCAATCTCTGACTGCTCTCACTCTCAGAAAGTTTTTCCTAATGTCTAATTTGTTTCCCCTTCCTTGTAGTTTCCTCCCATTGCTTCTTGCACTTCCTTGAGCTAATGAGAATAGGGAAGTTCCTTCTGCACTGTGACTACCTTTCGTTCCTTCTGCACTGTGACTACCTTTCATATATTTGTAGACTGCTATTAAATCTTCTCCTAGCTTTCTCTTTTGCAATCTAAACATTCCTAGTTCTTTTAGCCGGTCTTCATAGGCCATGGTTTCCTGACTTTCTAGCATCTGGGTTGATCATCTCTAGACTTGCTCCAATATATTGATGTCTTTCTTGAATTGGGAGACCCAGAACTGTACATAGTATTCCAAGTGGGGTCTGTCCAGGGCAGAGTATAGGGGAATAATTACCTTTCATGATCTAGATTCAATGCATTCCTTGATACATCCTAGAACTTTGTTAGCCTTTTTAGCTGCAGCAAAACACTGTTGGCTCAGATTGAATCTGTGATCTACTATTATGCCCAAGTCCTTTTCCCCTGTGCTATTGCTTAGTTCTATTCTTCCCAAACTTCATAAAATAAGTATTTTTTGCAGTGCCGTTTTACATCCTAGTAAGCGTTGGTATTGTCTATCCAAATCTGCACATCTTCTACTAATTGTCTAATAAATACATAATCATGCTTTTTTTTTAGTCATCATGGTAAGTCAGCAATACACTGCTCAAAAAATAAAGGGAACACTAAAATACCACATCCTAGATCTCAATGAATGAAATATTCCAGTTGCAAATCTTTATTCATTACATTGTGGAATGCGTTGAGAGCAGGAAACATAAATGATCAATGTAAATCAAAATGAATATCCCATAGAGGTCTGGATTTGGAAAGGTACTCACAATCAAAGTGGAAAATCAAAATCCAACTTCAGTGGAAATGCGTCAAGACAAGGAAATGAGACTCAGTAGTGTGTGGCCTCCATGTGCCTGTATGACCTCCCAACAACACCTGGGCATGCTCCTGATGAGGTGACAGAAGTTCTCCTGAGGGATCTCCTTCCAGACCTGGATTAAAGCATCAGTCAACTCCTGGACAGGCTGTGGTTCAACACGGCATCGGTTGATGGAACAAGACATGATGTCCTAGATGTGCTCAATTGTATTCAGGTCTGGGGAATGGTCAGGCCAGACCATAAAATCAAGGCCGTTATCATGCAGGAACTGCTTCAAACACATGAGACCTAGCATTGTCATGCATCGTAAGTAACCCGGGGTCTCTGCACCTGCATATGGTCTCAAAATGGGTTTGAGGATCTCATCCTGATCTAACAGGCCAGATGAACCCTCTGCCCAGACTATACCTGGGGTTAAAGGGGTCTAGGCCAGATTATACCCCGGGTATATTATGGCCTTGGCCAAACTATACCCCTTGGTATAAATTGGCGTAGGCCAGATTATACTCCTCCAGGCCAGAATATACCCCTGCTGCTGTAGATCACATTTTTCCTGCTTATGAGTACCATTGAGTGATATACTCAAGAATTACTTAATTTTTCAACATTTTATTGTGGGTTCAGCTTTGTCTAGAAAGTGATTTAAGCTAAGTGGCTTAAATTTTAAAACTTTAAACACAGACTTTTATTTCTTCAACCACAAAAACTTGACTGTTCATAAAAAAAGTGACTGTTCATAATATAATAAAAGCATAAGGTTCTGAAACTTCAATTGATAAAGGTACCTTTACATGGGGTGATTATTGGCTCCAGAGAGCACTTTCGAATGATAATCTTACACATGGCTGGTGACAGGACACTACAATATAAACGTTCACAGGTAAACACTGAAAACAACATTAAACTTGATCATGCTTATTTTTAACATAAAGTTCATGTTCTTGTGGACAGGGTCCCTGCCCCTCCTGTACCTGTACGTCCTGATCGCCTAGATTTAGTGTACTTGTTCTTGTCTCCCTCAACCTCATGTAAAGCGCCATGGAACCTAATGGCGCTATATAAATAAATATAATAATAATAATAATAATGTTCTACTGTTGACTGCAGATTGAAGCTTGCAGGATAACTATGCAGTGATGGGACATCGCCATCTACTGTCAGTTCAATGTAATGCCTCTAAGGCTAGGGTCACACATCAGTTTTTTTGTTTTTTTTTGAAAACCTGATCCGGTTTTGAGCTTTTAAAAGGCTCAAAACCGGATCAGGAAACGCTCCTCATAGGAGCCTATGATAAAAACTGGATTGCTTCACAAGCAATACGGTTTCCGTCTCCGGCTCTGCAGCCTGTGTGAAAAATCATGCAGGCTGTAGTTTTCGGAGCGATTCTGTTATCTGCAATGCGGGAACCGTCTTGCTCAGGATCCGCCGCCGGGATAAGCAAAGTGTTCTGTGGTTTGTTAAACTTGTAATTTAATAAATAAATGTTTGTATAATGTCTCTAGGGGGTGCCCAGTCCCCCTAGAGACCTTCCACCCACTCAGGTGGGCATATAATGCTGTAATCTGTTATGTACAGCAGTTGCCTCCTGACAGCCGCTGTACAGTTTTATGAATGAGAGCACTGGGCTTCTCTGAGAGCGGCGCGCATACTATAGCTATTGCTACAGTATGTGCGCCGCTGTCTGAGGTCCTGAAGCCTTATACAGTAGATCTATGGGCAGCGCTGTCCATAGATCTACTGTAAACACCCACACCTGTGTTAATTTAACAATCACTAAAACGATGTTAGCTACTCCTTTTAAGGTAGGACTGCAATGATGTTGAAATGTGTTTTGGGGGTTAAAGTTCATTTTCTAGGCAAATATTGACTTTGCAAGTAATTGCTGTTAAGCTGATCACTCTTTATGACATTCTGGAGTATATGCAAATTGCCATTAGAAAAACTGAAGCAGTAGACTTTGTTAAAATTAATATTTGTATCATTCTCAAAACTTTTGGCCATGACTGTATGTCACAGAAAATAGCATACAGTAGCACCTAATATGGTTTGTGTATGTGCATCTATATATACTGTAGCACTACAGCAGCAGAAACACAATATTCTGCCCTGGCGGGGTATAGACCCAGGGTATTTTATGGCCTAGCCAAGCTGACCCGCCCCAGGGCCGTGTGGTGCCCAGTTCTGGGCGTTGATTCACGGGGGATGTCACTTGGGCCTGTGCCCAGTCCTTTGGCCCTGGTGGTTGCTGAAAAGAATCAATAAAAATAATAAAAATAGTTTATGATGCCACCTACGGTTCAGGTATGGTTACCGGTGCTGCGGGTCAGACTTCCGGGGTGATGTTTGGGCAGCCAGATGGTTACGCTCCCTGTAAGTGGAGCGGGATTCCTGGGGCAGTTGCAGTAGTTGTTTTTACACAGGGAGGCAGCTTACCACACGGCACATTCACTTGTTCTTTTCACTGCAGCAAGCGTGCGGCTCATCAGGCGTGAGAAATAAAGTGTGTCACACAGTCTTTAACTCTGAACGGATTTACTTGCAGTACTTCAGGCAAATTAGCAGATGACAGTCTTTCGGGTCACTCTCTGGTCTGGGTAGTCATATGGGAACCAGGATGTTTCACTTAGGATCCTCGGTGATGTGCCTGCCAGTCCCTCACTGCGCTCTCTTCTCCCTCTACCATGCAGCGCCTCCGCGCGCAGAGCCTCGAGTCGGTTCCCACGGGTCTTCGGTGGAAGACTCCCCTTTAGGTCCCCCTGACCCTAGTTCGGTATGCCTTTTCAAGGGATGCGCCGGGTCTTTAGCCGCGACTTCCTACAGAAGCTTGGCTCCTCCGGTTTAACGGCTCGGGGATGAACTCCTGCACCATGTCCAGAGCCGGTCCTCTGCCCAGGATCAGACCCCTCTAGTCGGTAGTCATACCGGGTCCAGAATCAGGCGCACCAAAACGCCTGGTGCCCCTACGGTCTCTCTCCTGTCATGATGACCTGTTCTCCACTCACTGTTCTAACTGTCCTCCCACCCATACACTTTTCTACCCACCTAACTCCTCCTTTTCTCTACAGCGGGTTCACCCATGTCCTCTACGCTATGGTGTGTATGAATGGGTGTTCTGAGGATCCCTTATGCACCCTCTCAATTCCCTTGGTCACAGGAATACTACACACTCTTGTTTGGGTGGAGTACCCTTCCATGGCGTCCCAACCAGTGGGGCGCCACAAAACTATACCCTAGGGTTTAAATTGGCCTAGGCCATAATATACTCAGGATATAATCTGGCCTGGGCCAATTTATACCCTGGGGTATAGTTTGGCCTAGGCCATAATATGCCCGTGCCGCTTTAACTCTGGCTATAGTCTGGGCAGAGAGTTATTCTGAATTGTTACACTGGTACCTAATGGCAGTAAGAGTGCCTCTGGCTAGCAAATGGAGACCTGTGTGGCCCTCCAAAGACATGCCTCTCCTCACCATTACTGAACCTCTGTCATACCAGTCATTCTGGAGGATGTTGTTGGCTGCAGAACGTTCTCCACAGCATCTCCAGACTCTGTCATATCTGTTACATGTGCCCTGTATGAAACTACCCTCATCCGTGAAGAGAAAAGGCGCCAATGTCGAATCTGCCAATCTTGCTGTTCTCTGGCAAATGCCCATCGCCCTGCACGGTGTTGGGCTGTAAGCACAACACCCACTTGTGGACATCAGGCCCTCATGCCACCCTCATGGAGTTTGTTTCGGAAAGTTTGAGCAGACACATTGATAATATTGGCCTGCTGGAAGTCATTTTTCAGGGCTCTGGCACAGTTCCTCCGTACACAAAGGAGAAGGTAGTGGTCCTGCTTCTGGGTTGTTGCCCTCCTATGGCCCCTTCCACGTGTCCTGGTGTACTGACCTGTTTCCTGCTATCTGTTCCATGCTCTGAACATAGTGCTGATAGACACAACTAACCTTCTTTCCACAGCTCGCATTGATGTGCCATCCTGGATGAGCTGCACTATCTGAGCAACTTCTGTGGATTGTAGACTCTGCCTCATGCTGCCACTAGAGGTGAGAGCAATGACAAAATGCAAAAGTGACCAAAACAACAGACAAAAAGGATAAGAACAGAGAAAAGGCCTGTAGTCACCACCTGCAGAACCACTCAAATTTAAGGGGGGTCTTGCTAATTGCCGATCATTTCTACTGTTGTCTGTTCCATTTGCACAAAAGCAGGTGAAATTCATTCACAATCAGTGTTACTCCATAACTGGACAGGATGATTTCACAGAAGTGGGATTGACTTGGAGTTACATTGTGTTGTTTAAGTGTTCTCTTTATTTTTTTGAGCAGCGTATATGCAGCTGTGGCTTACCAAGAAGTCTTATAGATGAGCAAATTGATTTTTGTTGATTGAAAACAACAGATATTCTCCTGTATACTTTGGATGTACAACATGTCATCTTGTGGATTTCAACATTTATTGCGCAGTGGATGAAGATTTAATTTTTTGTAATATTAATTTTCTACCATTTGGCTTCTAAATCAGGTTTAAAAAAATGTACATGAGCATGTATGTGGCACATTCCCTGTTCTTGGACAGAAGCAGATTGGGGGTTGGCTGTTACTAACAGCATGGTGCAGGCCCCCTGAGGTGTTTTGTCCCAGAAGGAAGGGGGCGCAGAAAGAGCAGCTGCGGGGTCACACTGAATTACAAGTATTGTACGACTATAGGACTGCACTGGACATCTCATTGTTATATTTATGAAGGCAGGGACATTAGATACATTTTTATCTCCACGGGGAACCCTTTTAAAGTCTCTATACATAAATAAATAAGATAGCGATTTCCTCCTTACCACCATATACACATGCAAGCTTGATTCTGCCAAGCAGGCATATGTCTTTAGCGGGGGAAGGACTTATCTTGCATTAGTTTACTTTTCCCCCATACACATACGATTGTATGCTAACCCTGTGAAAATGGAGGGTTTGTCTGACTTTCCGCTAATGTGTGAGGGCACTTTTACTATCACGTAGGAGAAGCTGTTTGTATGTTGTTATCACCATATGATTGTTCCATTTTAGGAAGAACATTCTCCCAGAATACAACGTAACTTGCATATATAACAAAAAGACAGCGCCTCGATGCCCCATATTCAGGCTTGGAGATATTTTAAAAGAAGCTGGGGAAACCTTTTCTCAAGTTGCAATTTTGGTATGTTCTGCTGGTATTGGAATCTTGCATTGAATATTGCAGCAAAAAGTAACTATTTATTACAGCTGTGCATCTAGCGTGGAGTTTTTTCTTTATTAATAATGCTAGGGATGAGCGAGTACCTTAATAATTGTGCTCGCTATACTCGCAACGAGTAGGTAGCGGTACTCGCTACTCGTTGCGAGTACTAATACTTTCGCTTATATATCTATAGATACACTGCGAAAGTAGCCTAAAAGTGAGTAAAAGTTGTTAAAAAATAATAAACTTACATAGTCACCTTCTGATACCTGCACCGGGACCGCCAGAGAAGCCATCCGATCGCTGGACAAGGACCTTTTACTACCAGCCAATCAGATGGCGCCACGTCACAACTACGTCATCGCTAGCGGCCACCTGATTGGCCAGTTTGCAAGGTCCTGATAGTACATCTAGGACCTTGCAAAGTGGCCAATCAGGTGGCCGCTAGCGATCACGTGGTTGTGACGTGGCACCATCTGATTGGCCAGATCGCTACCGGCCATCTGATTTGCTGGTAGTGAAAGGTCCTTGTCCAGCGATCGGATGGCTTCTCTGGCGGTCCCGGTACAGGCGTCGGAAGGTGAGTATGTAAGTTTATTATTTTTTAACAACTTTTACTAATTTTTAGGCTACGTTCGCACTGTATCTATAGATACACTGCGAAAGTATTAGGACTACTTGCTACTCCCGAGTACACATACTGTAAGTACTCGGAGAGTAGCGAGTAGCCCGAATACTGCTACTATTCGGCGAATACCGAATAGTAGCGAGTATACTCGCTTATCCCTACTAATGACCCATTCTTGACAAGAACACTATTTGCTTTAGTATTCTTTATTATTAAAGGGGTTTTCAACTCCAGGACAAACTCACGGCAAGGAGTTCAACTTGCCAAATACTAACAGTGATTAATATACACGCTCACACCAATGCATAATTTGGGCAAGCGCTGTATGATTTTTATCGAATAGCAACTAGGACCAATGTTATACTATGGGGCAGTGCCAATCAGCATTTTTTTTGGTAAGTGAAAAAACCCAAGCTGCTGTCTGTAGCATGTGGGTATAATCCGACTTCAGTCAAAAGACATCCGATTGTCGTTGGCTCAAGAAAGGAGAAAATAGAGAACAAAATTCCTCCATCTTTCCCAGACAGTGTCCTCCAATTCTCTCATCCAATAAAATCAGATCACACCAAGCTGACACCCAGATCAGCATTGGAGCCGAGTGTCATTACCATAACCGATCCAATTCTCTTACATAAAAGAATCAATGCTTGTGTGACCCCAGCCTTGGGATTCAACTCTACTTGCCAGTTTGAGCGGTAATCATGTGACAGTAACTGCTGCATGTTTGTGCCATAATACAGAATGGCAATTATCACCATTCCTTGTATTTTTTACCTAATTTTTAATGCGTTTTTTGCTTTTATAATGTATTTTCGGTGTAGATTTGAAGCAGCGTTTTTTTTTTATCATGCATTTTTAGTGTAGAAACGTTGGGATTTTGCACTGAAAAATGAAACACTGTGCTTACATGCATTACCATGGTTTTTTTTTCAGGCTCACTATAGAAGCCTATAAGGAAAAACACACCAAAAACCTCACAGTTCAACAGCATGTGTGAATACACAGAGGGCATGAGTTTCCTTAAAATCACATTGCCTTTGCTTGAACTGGTAATTGCAGACTATTTTCCGAACAAAAAACCCATACTGGAAAAAAACGCAGTATTTACACCACGTGTGTTAGCATGATCTCATAGGGTTAAAATGCTCTGCAGAAATCAGTACTAGCAAATTAATTCAGACAGAGTGGGTAAAGGCCACTTTACACACACAGATATCTGTGTCCAACTTCTGAACAGATCTCTGGTTGTAGTGAAATTTGTACACAGCCACAAAATGGAGCAATGTATCCATGATTTCACTGCAACCAGAGATCTGTTCAGAAGTTGGTCACAGATATCTGTGTGTGTAAAGTGGACTTTATTGATCCGTCAGTAACCAAGAGTCAAACTGCTAATGCCCACTTTACAGGTCCCAACATCGTTTTGATGTTGGATACAACGGCGCGGGAGCGCACATTTTTTGGGCAGAAATCCAAGATCGCATAGGAGCTGTTACACAGCGTGATATCGGCAGGCAACGCCACTACGATGTGTACGCCCCCTTGTACGGGCGACCCAGGAACGACCATTTAACATGGGAGAGTATAGGGGAAGTTGTACTTCAAATCGTAGTTGGGCTTTCACACAGCACTATCCTGCCAGATCGTCCATCCAATATCGGGCAGTTGGAGAGCCTGCTCATTTGATCCCCGATATCGTTTTCACATCGTTCTTGCATCGAATTGCACATTCACACTACACAACGCACGAACGATATCGGGGCCAACGCACGAACCACATGACTTTTTATCGGAGTTGGACGACGATATCGGGACGTGTAAAGTGGCCATAAGAATGCTCACTGAACCCCTTTCAGATGTTTTTTCTAGTATTGAATCCAGGTCTGTGGAGTCTTTAAAGGGAACCAACCAGCAGGTTTTAGGTCTATAAAGTGAAGCCAGTACCTTACAGGCACTGGGATACTGAGTGCAATCATACCTTTAATTCAATGATTCAATGTATAAATGTAAAGATAAATGATATAGAAGTCCTTAGGAAGTGTGCAGCAAGGGGACAGAGTGTGCAGCTATTAACATAAAAGGGCTGGGTTTCTTTGTATTACTGCCCTGTTTTCTCTAAGCCAAATTCTCCCCCCTCCCTCTCTCGTTCCCTCCATCTTCTTGCTTGTGATGGTCACAAGCAGGAGAAGCTCCCTCCAGTCTCTACACGTTCTCATTTGTCTTCTCTCACAGATCTGCACAGATCCCTGCTATTGTCAGCACAGATCAGATGACATATCACAGATGGGGATTTGTCTATGGAGCATGCTGGGAGCTGTAGTGTCTTTGGATGTGCAGACGGTGATGAAGCATGCTAGGAGTTGTAGTGTCTTCGGATGTGCAGACTGTGATGAAGCATGCTGGGAGTTGTAGTTTCACTGGCTAAGGATCTGTAGATCCAGAGACACTACAACCCCCAGCATGCTCCATCACACAGTCTGTAGATCGAGAGACACTACAACCCCCAGCATGCTCCATCACACAGTCTGCAGATTCAGAGACAATACAACCTCCCAGCATGCTCCATCACACAGTCTGTAGATCGAGACACAATACAACCCCCCAGCATTCTCCATAGATAGATCCCCATCTGTGATCTGTCATCTGTGATCTATGATGACAATAGCAGGGATCTGTGCAGATCTGTGAGAGAAGACAAATCAGGACATGTAGAGACTGGAGGGGGCGGGGCTTCTACTGTTTGTGAGATCACAAACAGGGAGATAGAGGGAGTGGGGTTGGATTTTGCTTATTGAAAACAGGTTCAGTATTACAAAGAAACCCAGCCCCTCTTATGCTAATTGCTGCACACTCAGTCCCCCTCCTGCTCACTTTCTAAGGCCTTCTATAACATTTATCTCAGCAATCATACATATAATAAATGAAGTAAAGGTATGATTGCATTCAGTATCCCAGAGCCTGTAAGGCACTGGCTTCACTTTATAGCCCCAGAACCTGTTGGTTGGTTCCCTTTAAGGCTGGTTTCACACTGCAGTTTTTTCCCTGATCAGGTTCAATCAGGTTTGTGTGCCAAAACCAGGAGAGGAACTTGCTGAGAAAAATTATAATTGAAAGATTGACGCCTGTTCTGGGTTTTGGAGTCACTCCTGGTTTTGGCACACAAACCAGATGGAACCTGATCAGGAAAAAAAACTGCAGAGTGAAACCAGCCTAAGCCAAACTCTGACTCCAACTTCTCAACTTCCCTGAATCCGACTCCACCAAAATAAACACCAACTCCGACCTGACTTCACAGCCCTAGTGTGCAGTCGGTAAGCCAAACCTCCAACTCTGACTCCTCAGTTTCCCTGAACCCGACTCCAATTCCACCAAAATGGACACTGACTCCGACTCCACAACCCTGGTTGAAACCCTGCTTGTTCTGACAGGATATTCTGCAAAAGAAATAATGAAGTTGGCATTCATGTGTGATGATCAGTATTTTAATACAATGGTACCTAAAAACTGTTGTATTTGTATGACTAAGGGACCTTTCACACTTGTGATTTGGAAGATCAGGAAAAAACCTGATTCTTACAGGATTCATTTTTTTTGCCCATTCTCTTTAATAATTTCAGGAAAAAACATGAAGTAACAACATTCTACCTGACAAAATTAAAGTGAATGGGCAAAATACTGTAAAGGCCACGTTACACACACATATCTGTGTCCAACTTCTGAACAGATCTCTGGTTGCAGTGAAATCATGGACACATTGTTCCATTTTGTGGCTGTGTGTGTAACGTGGCCTTAAGAATCGGGGTTTTTCCTGATCTTCCAAATCAGGAAAAAACTGCAAGTGTGAAAAGCCCCTAATAGGGGCCGTCACACGCGTCAATGTCGTCAGCGATCTGATCGCTGACAACATTGACGGATAATCGCGTGTGAGCTGTGTGAGGTAGCAACCGGGGAACCCGCTTGCATAACGACAACAAACACGTGTTTATAAGTTAACCAATGTCTACCCGTTTATTTTTCACATATAATAACATAACCCGGGTAGCATGTTAGACACATATCACATTGCTTATAAACACTTTACATAAATACATCATACATTACATAGAACATTGCACATATACATTCACAATAACCCGAGACCTGTAACCACGACTCTCTCCCCATTGGAGCTCTAACACCTGCTCCCGTGTTAACTACGGCCTCCGGCCTACTTACACATCTTACAGTACATTTATAATAAATACATTCGTTATATTTCGACGATGACCCCTCCGGGTTCATAACAGGGATTGGGCAACCTGAGTGCCGGGTATGTCATGTATCCCCAAGGGGCTCCCTCCTGGACATGTTTCACCCCCATGTCCAGGTCAGCGTCCACCTGGTTCAACCATGGTGTCCCCACTCTAGGAGCCCTTTTTAACCCCTGCTTCTGACCTTCGTTACATATACCTCAACGGGCCCTGTGGGTCCCAATGGCGGTACCTGCCGCCTGGCTTTAGTCACCCAGCTTGATGACCCAACATTACCCGTAGTCAGGATTCCTGCCTGACTGGGACCTTACATACCGTATGTGATCCATCATTCAAACGTCCATGGATCACATACATTTCGTACACCCGCTCACAGCCCATCATAACACATCCATGGACTGTGGCTCCTCCATGACCATAACAGGGACCTGGTCAACCGTAGAATCCGGGCTAACCATGCGTCACCGTGGCCTACTCACCACGGTACGGGCCATCAGTCGCCACTAAACCTCCATCTCATCTCATGGCAGGTCTCCAGGTCAACGCCTGTACCCTGCGTCTGAGTAGCACCCTAACGGATCAGCCATGGTTACCCTTCTAGGAGCCTTCGTGACCCCTGTCTCTGGCCACAGGCACACCCACACCATTAGAGGTCGTGGTTGAGGGACGGGTACCCTCTGCAAGCAGCAGGGCAAGCCTCCCTCTCGTCCCACAGGGACGGAACGCCTCCAACATCATCCATACTGGCTGGGTCACTTTCTCCCCACATTATTATACAATGTTCTTACATAGGTCATCCTCTTACATTCAGGGCAATTGCCTAAGCCCCTACATACATCAACGGGTCCTTTAACGACTGCCTAGTCGGACCCAATAGCGGTTATGCCCGCCTGGCATTAATCACGCATACAGCTCACTCCGTTACACGGGAACCGCTGTCTTTACCGGGCACGGATCCGGGTCTCGCTACCTGGGTAACGGGTCCACCAAGTGTCCCCCAAGGGCTCCTTTCCCGGACGTGTTTCATCCCACGCCCGGACCAGTCTCCACCGGGTTCAGCCACGGCTTCCCCACCAGGTGCTATCACAACCTCGGACCTCAGCACCGGCATGGAGCTAGCATGCTCCCTTCATTCACACAGAGCCTCTGGACTGCTCTGCACATAGCTGGTCTCAGCACAATCTCCAGTCTCTGAATGAATCTCTCAGCACGAGTCTCTCAATCACTCAGCTGGCTGCCTCTTATCGTGCCAGCCACTCCTACATGGACACACCCCCTTCGCTGCTGATTATCAGCTTCCACACAGCTTATGTTAACTCCCTGTGTTCCGGGTTGTCAGCACTCAGCCCTTACATCCCTTTTCCTTAGGGCTTCCTCGATCTTATGAGCCACTCATTAGTAACATGAAACCCTGTGTCTCAAGTTGGTTCACACAGTATTATCACAGTCAAACCGGCCAGTGTGAACAGGATCATACCCTGATCCTGCATGTGATGCGCCCCAGCCATGAGGATCATGCCGGCGGTGCCTCACAGCTGTCACACAGGCAGACTCACCAGCAATCATTTTACCAGCGACATCGTGGAAATGATTTCTATATCGTTTCCACGATGTCTGCAGGCTGGTATCCAGGGTAAACTGCGGGTAGCTAGGCAGCGCGCGCTTATGTACCTTAGATACCAGCCGGTGAGCGGAGAAGGCTGGTAACTAAGGTATACATCGGGTATCTAGGCAGCGTGTGCTGCCTAGTTACCCGCAGTTTACCCTAAATACACCTCCCAGCACTTCCTGAGAGGCGCTGGGAGCTGGCTGATCGCATCTCCCGGTGTCACACGCAGCAATGCTGCATGTACACCGGGCGACCGTCGTCAGGTTTTAGAACAGATTCTAAAACCTGGCGACCATTAACTAGTGATTTATCGCTGGTTGATGCGCCCTGTCACACGCGTCAATATCGCTACAACGTCACGTGCAGCAGTGATCGTGCACGCGATATTGACGTGTGTGACGGCCCCATTAGGCTATATTCACACTGTGCGTTTTTGAAGCGTATTTTGAGGATCCACTTTTCAGCTGCAAAACATATCCGCTTTTCCAAAAACTCATCACATATGCACATACTTAATTTTTGCTACGTTTTTGACAGATGCATTTTTTTGAGCTCATAGACATTGGAGTCAATGGAAAAAGTGAATTAGAAAAGCACCATACAAATTGACATGCTCATTCTTTGTGAGGATCCGGTTTTGAGCCCAAAAACATTGTGCCTGAATGACAAATCTTGAAACCATTGGCTTTGCTGGGATGTTGTGGGGCACTGCAAATCACTGCTAAAAACAGATCCTCAAAAAATGCATCGAAAATGTACAGTGTGAATGTAGCCTAAATCTCTCCATTATGTCTTCCTTGAGATATGTTTGGAATGTACTGTAGGTACTGTATAGAGCTGCATTACCTATATGATTTATTTCCCCAGGGTGGCATAATGGGCATTGATATTAACTGGAACTGTGATCTAGATCCTTGGGCATTCAATTGCCAACCAAAGTATAGCTTTCTTCGCTTGGATGATAAGGCTGTTGATGAAAGTTTGTATCCAGGATTAAGTTTCAGGTAAGGGGACAACATTCTCCCATAAGTAACAATATAATTATGTGCAGCTATACTGTCAGCTGTTTTAGTTAACAAAAAAAAAATGGAAAATCTATTTCTAATGTTCAAACATTGTACATTTAGGCCCCGATTGATCATTGCTTTTGCATATCCATGTTGTTTTGTGTGTCTTGCTCCTGATATTTTTTTGCTTCCACCATATTTTGATTTCAATTACACCTTTTTTTTAAGATCACTTATTTACCGTATATATTCGAGTATAAGCCGAGTTTTTCAGCACAAAAATTGTGCTGAAAAGTGCCCCCCTCAGCTTATACTCGAGTCACAGTGACAGCTCAGTGGGGGAGGGCGGTGTCCGGGGGCTGGAGGAGGTGGGGGGAGGCTGCAATAGGAGCGGGCGGTCACGTGCCCCCGCTCATTAGTGCAATGCAATATGCACTGCATCCCCCTGTCCATCAGCGGCAGGGGGAGCGGTGCATATTACATTGCACTATGTCAGTGCCCCCCCACAGTGGTATACAGCCCCCCCTTGCTGCCACACACCTGTAAAATAATAGATCATTCATACTTATCCCTGTCGCTGTCACCGCACATTCTCCGGTCTTCTTCCTGCCTGTACCCGGCGTCATGTGACCAGCGCAGAAGCAATGACGTCATCGCTGCTGCGCCCTCCTGGTACAAGCAGGAAGAAGCATGAAGACCGAAGGACGTGCGGTGACAGAGGGGTGACAGAGCGACAGGGATAAGTATGAATGAGCTATTATTTTACAGGTGTGCGGCAGCAAGGGGGGCCTTTATATACCACTGGGGGGGCCTGTATATAGCACTTGGGGGGCCTGTATATACCACTTGGGGGGCCTGTATATACCACTTGGGGGATCCTGTATATACCACTTGGGGGGCCTGTATATACCACTGGGGGGGCAGAGTATATACCACTGAAGGGGGCCTGTATATACAACTGAAGGGGGCCTGTATATACCACTGATGGGGGCTGTAACATCTGATGGGGGGCCTGTATATACCACTGAAGGGGGCCTGTATATGCCACTGAAGGGGGCCTGTATATACCACTGAAGTGGGACCTGTATATACCACTGAAGTGGGGCATGTATATACCACTGATGGGGGCCTGTATATACCACTGAAGGGGGTCTGTATATACCACTGAAGGGGGTCTGTATATACCACTGAAGGGGGCCTGTATATACCACTGAGGGGGCCTGTATATACCACTGAAGGGGGCCTGTATATATCACTGATGGGGGCTGTAATCTCTGATGGGGGGCCTATATATACTACTGATGGGGGGCCTGTATATATCACTGATGGGGGGGGCCTGTATATACCACTAATGGGGGACCTGTATATATCACTGATGGGGGGGGCCTGTATATACCACTAATGGGGGACAGTATATATCACTGAGGGGGGGCCTGTATATACCACTGATGGGGGGCTGTATATACCACTGATGGGGGGGGCCTGTATATACCACTAATGGGGGACAGTATATATCACTGAGGGGGGGGCCTGTATATACCACTGATGGGGGGCTGTATATACCACTGATGGGGGCTGTAACCTCTGATGGGGGGCCTGTATATACCACTAATGGGGGGTCTGTGTATATCACTGATGGGGGGCCTGTATATATCACTGATGGGGGGCCTGTATATAACACTGATGGGGGCTGTATTCCACTGATGGGGGTTGTAACCTCTGATGGAGGGGGAACTGTATACCAGTGATGGAGGTCCTATATACCAGTGATGGGGGATTATGTACCAGTAATATGGGTCCATTTATCATGATGAGAGGGGCTATATACCGTGATGAGAGTCTGCTTCATTTCCCCCCCTAAGCTTATAATTGAGTCAATAAGTTTCCCTAGTTTTGGAGGGTAAAATTAGGGGCCTCGGCTTATACTCGGGTCGACTTATACTCAAGTATATACAGTATGTGTTCATTTGTTTTTTTTTCCCTTTTTTTAAATTCGCCATTGTGGGTGGTGATAAGGCTTTCTAGATATTTATGACTGATTCTTCAATTGCAACCTTTTGAAAAGTTGCAAACTGTACTACAGTCTCCCCCCTGTAGTGATTTTATGTA
This sequence comes from Allobates femoralis, assembly GCA_033576535.1. Taxonomy (NCBI): domain Eukaryota; kingdom Metazoa; phylum Chordata; class Amphibia; order Anura; family Aromobatidae; genus Allobates; species Allobates femoralis. The sequence continues at coordinate 685,547,421 of JARQOC010000003.1, read as the reverse complement.
TGCCAGAAAATAATCTCAAGATAAAAGTAGTACTCATATAAACAACAATGGGGCTTGGAGGAGCTGGATAAAAGAAAAGAAAGGCAAACAAATAAACTGCACCTGTCACTCAATTGTATAGTGAAGCTAAACTCAAGTAGATAAAACACCCTACATGATGGTCTTGTTATGTTAAATGAAGAAAAAACTACACTGGTCTACTGGGCTCAAACAATATAAAATAATAAGCAGGAAGACTGGAAGATGCCACAGTGCCTGCAGGACAGCGACGGAGGTCGAGTTAAATCGTTTATTATTTTTTCATGTGCGTCAGCATGGGGGAGCCATATACTGTGATGGGGGGTGAGTGATGTGAATTCTGCTTGTGGGCTCCCTCCTGTGGTTGTGGCTGGTAATGCAGTTGATCCTGTTTTGCAGTCTTGGTCAGGTGAATTGGATAATTGGAATTTAGACTGGGGTATTTAGGTTTGCAGGATTTCCTCAGTCCTTGCCAGTTGTCAATTCTTCCTGAAGGTGTTTCACCTCTGCCTGGTCTCTTCCTGCCCTGCTGCAAAACTTCCAAGCTAAGTGAATGGTTTTGTTTTCTTGTGGCACACATGCTGTGTGCTTGTTTTGGAATTGTCTATTTCTGCTCAGAGGGTTGTGAGTTGCATGTCTGTCTTAACCTGCTATCTGTTAGGAAGTTTTCTTCCTATGATTTAAGTGCTATTCATTTGTTGTTGGCTTGTACAGCTTTTGATTGTGTCAGCATTGTTGGATTCACAGGAGTTCCGCAGATTTAGAGGCATCGAGTCTTGAGTAGACTCAGGGGTATTTTTGTATTATCTGCTGTGGATATTTTTGAAAGGATTTTTATACTGACTGCAATAGTGTTTTGTCCTGTCTTTTTCTATCTAGCTAGAGTAGCCTTATTTGCTAAATTGTCTTTTCTGCCTGAGTGTGTCTTTTCTTCTCTTACTCAGTCAATATATGTAGGGGGCTTTCTATCCTTTGAGGGTTCTGCTCTGAGGCAAGATAGAATTCCTGTTTCCATCTTTAGGGGTAGCTAGTTCTCCGGCTGTGTTGAGGTGTCTAGGGTATGGTTAGTCACATCCCACGGCTACTTCTAGTTGCGGGGTTAGGTCAGGAACTTTGGTCAGTAAAGGTAGCACTTACTCCTGTGAAACATATTCATACGGCTCCAAGGTCACCGGATCATAACAATTCACCCTTTGATGTCTCGTGAAATACTGCAGCATGATTTCTAACCCTTCATCCTCCCTATTTTAATTTTCTTGAAGTATTGAATTACTGAAATAAATTACCTTTGTGATGTATTTTTATATAGGTATAATAAAAATAAAATTCTTGCATGAATGTAGCATAACATAATACAGTATTTCTCTGGGGATGAAGAAAGTAACTTTTTTCATTTAAGTTTTTGCTATGTTAAATTATTATCTTTTTTTTGCCTCCAGATTTGCAAGGTATTATAAAGCCCCAGATCAGACTGAGCGACGAACTCTAATAAAGGCGTATGGGATACGGTTTGATATTCAAGTCCATGGCATAGTAATGATTCCTTTTATAAATGAATATATGGGTTTGAAACCACTCCTTAACATGACATCTGATGTAATTAATTTCTTCTGACAAGCCTAAATATGATTTTTGTAAATTATACAATATTAATGCCAGTTTCACATATTGAAAATTCACAGTCCTAGTACATACCACAATGTCCAGACCTGTCATGAGGTCTCCTGACCAGGGGCGTAACTACAACAGGTGCAGGGGCTGCAATCGCACCCGGGCCCTGGACCCTAGGGGGCCCCAAACGTCCTAGAGAAAAAGACTAATGCTATTAAAGATTTGCAATAATTGGGGGCCCCGTTGGTGCTTTCACATCGGGGCCCATGAGCTTCAAGTTACGCCACTGCTCCTGACACAAACTCAACAAACTCATATGTACGATTGATTTTAAGTCAGGAAACCAGCAGCGAGTCCAGAAATCGCAATCTATAATCAGACAATATGATCAATTGTCCAATTATTTGAGGTTTCACTCATATACAGATAAAACCAAAATCTCCCATCCATCCAACGGAAGATAAATGAAACAACTGTCTCTTTAACAATTAATTATTTTTATTATTATTCAAAATATAAAAATGTAATACATCTGCCAAGGTACCAAAATTATTACAGGCAGTAATCCATAATAATTTTAAAAATTCTACAAAAATACCTCTCAAAAGCAAACAGTATATAAGGGTGCTCCTATGTAGTATTAATTATCAGATAGCTATATACTGGTGCTCATATTAGTATCAATTCACCATCTTGCAACCTAAAACCAGCAAACTCACTCATGGGGGCACTTTCAATATCCCACTACATACTCAGATAAGGGACCCCCTGCAGTACACCAATTTAGATTCCTGCTTGCAATTACCTTAAAGGGATCCTGTCACCCCCAAAACACCTCAAAACTTTTTAAAAGCTGTCCCTAGAGCACAGTAACACTTACCCTACACTCCTTTTAGCTCCTAAAAGCACCAAGTCAAATTCAAGATAAATGTTATAACAGTACCTCATTATGGATGATAATGAGTGACTATGGTATTCATAGTCACTCAGCCAGGCTGTCCCCCTTCATGATATCACGCCTCAATAGGCGTGATCTTCTAATCATATTCAAAATTTCCGCCTCCCCGCTCTCCTGTGTGTCTGCCGGGCTGCAGTGGGTGTCGGTGACGCGAATCGCGTCATTTCCCTGCGCCGGGTGACGTCTTACACCCGCGCCACACTGTTTGCTTCAATGCACGCACTGCGCATGCGTGCGGGAGCGCACTGCGCATGCATGCGGGAGCCCGACTCAGAGCGGCGATCCGGAGACGCTGGCTGGCACAGAAAAGGAGTCCATTCCTCAGAAACAGCACGGCGGTCCCATTACAAACATCAGGTGGCTAGCAAATCTCCCACTGTACCACCAACGATTCACATACCCTCCCTACATTGAATAAAGTATTATACATATTAAATAAAGTATAAAGTATTATACATAAGTATTATACATACATACATTATACATGTATTATACATATGTATACATATGTATACAAGTATTATACATGTATATCAGTAGACTATTACTGGTGGAAGACATGTTGCATAGGCAAACATCTGTATACAGATGCACAGACAATGCTATAACATATTAGGATATGCATTCATGTATATGTATATAGTACAAACTTCATTCTGCACAGATACACATTCAAACATTATATATGCATACAGGTGTGTGTGGTGGTGGCGGCAGAGTATACAGGTGTGTGTGGTGGTGGCGGTAGAGTATACAGGCGTGTGTGGTGGTGGCAGAGTATACAGGCCTCTGTCCCAGTGAGCATCAAGGATATTGTTAAAATCACCTATTATCAAAAAAGGAACCACTGGGAAATCACCCACTACCTCCATGACCTTATGAAACAGTTTACCACAATATGGCAGTGGAATATATATTGAGACCAGTAACATCAATATACCAGACAAGCTACAGAACAAGCATATGAAGCGTCCCAGTGGATCTATGATCACTTTACGCTGTTCAAAAGGAATACCTGAGCGAACAAGAACACTGACCCCCGCTTGAGTACGACGAGTAGGTTGCATGTAAAAAGAAAAGTAGGGAGGGGGACAAGAGGCGCAATAGTGCCCTATCACTAGTGACACTTGTGTGTGCAGGTAGTGCTATGAAGCTCCTCACCTGGTCCAGTTGTGATCCCCACAACTGGTTTGAAGGCGTTTTGGAATCTATGTTCCAGCTGCTGCAGGACCTCCACCGACCACTGGATAGTGGTTTGAATCCAAGAAAATGATGGGAGTGCTGGTGTGTCACGGTCCGCGCTGCTGTAGTATGGATAAACTCACCAAAGAGCCCAGAGTATTTTCATCCTTTATTTCCTCCTCTCTCCTACGCGTTTCAGCGCCACACCCGGCGCCTTCCTCTGAATGTCCCTGAGGAAGGCGCCGGGTGTGGCGCTGAAACGCGTAGGAGAGAGGAGGAAATAAAGGATGAAAATACTCTGGGCTCTTTGGTGAGTTTATCCATACTACAGCAGCGCGGACCGTGACACACCAGCACTCCCATCATTTTCTTGAGTAGGTTGCATGATACCCTGCCTGCAGCTAGCCCTCTTGAAGGAGGTATGTTGTACCCTCTATCAAGTGGTTTACTTGTAAACATATTACTGAGTGCTTGACATCACGCAAGAAAGTAAACACTGCCTGCCTTTTAACACTGGATGCCAACCCCCTGACATTTCAGCTCACAATATGTATTTTAACTGCCGTTACCCTTCTGCTCTAAATACAGTACTCCCCACTTCCACAGTTGTGAACTTGTGAAGATACTTCCAACAGATCCTGTGTGACACAAAAACAACAATAGTATTAGCCCCCTGAACAATACCCCAACATTACCAAAATCAAGCTTTCCATCTCCTCCAGGTGTTACGGAGGAGAGGGCGTACTTTATCTGATTCAGACTATTAACTTCAATTAACTAAACCCACTTTACTCCCTATGGCCTGGGAATAGCATATAACCAGTGATTGCAGCCAAACAATACTCAACAGTTAACCATAAAATAATCAAATCAAGTTTATGTTAAATATATTCAACATGCCCAGAACATAGAAAGTAGAAAAAAAAACCTTCCCTCAAAGAAAAAAGAGAGAAAGGAGGGGAGAAAAAATAAGCACGGCATCCTGTCCCGAGTAGAGGACAAGGCAACTCAGTCAGCCAACAAAGTCCTTGGAGCTCGCCTTGCGGAGACGTGTCTCATTGCTGTCCAGCTATTTGAGAACCTCGTTAGTATTTGTGAAGAAATGGACGGTGTCCTCATCCAATACTCTCAGTTTAGCCGGGTACAGCATCGAGTAAGAAACATCCAGCGCTCTCAACCTCTTCTTGATGTTGCCCAACTTTGCCCTCTGTTTTTGAGCCTCAATAGATAAGTCTGGGTATATAGAGATCCTGTAACTATTAATCTTTAGTTCCAGGTGATTCTTAGAGTAGCGAAGAATAGCATCCCTATCGCAATAGTGCAGGACCTTAGCAAGCACTTGTCTTGGAGGGCGGCCAGGGGGGAGGGGGAATGTAGGGACACAATGAGCTCTCTCCACAGCATATAAATGGCACAAGATATTTGAGCCAATGGTATTTAGTAGCCACTGTTCAAAGAACTCGGTCGGCGCATAGCCCGCAGTCTTTTCGGGCACCCCAATGAGCTGTATTTTATTACGCCTTGACCTGTTCTCTAGGTCATCCGTCTTGGCCTGCACAGCTGAAATTGCAGTGACCATATGTTTATGTTGCTTATCAGACTTTGCAATGGAGTCCTCCACAGTACTGATACGTTTCTCAGCCTCCCCCATCCTTTCCTTGGTGGCATGCATGGAGTGCTGTAGTTTAGACATACCGGCCTGAATGACCCCAAGCTCGTGCTGCCACATCAGTGATGGTAGTGTGAGAGTGCAACACTAATTTGAACAAGTCTTTTAATGCAGGTTCTTCTGGGACTGGAATCACACATATTTGCAGCTTGCTGGTCTCTAACTCTGCTCCATTCCCCTCATGATGTTCTCCTGTGCGTCCTCCTGACTCCCGCCAACACTCTCCTCTCCCTCCTCCTCCCCTGACTCCACCAGCTCCACTGCATATGTTGCGGGCTTCCTCTGGCCCCCATTTGCAACTGCTGAGCTCCGGGTGTCCTCCTCCAGCCTAGCAAACCTACGCAGGTTGGATGCAGCATCAGCTCTCCTGGGGTTTCCCCTATGTCCCTCCAGATCCGCTGCCAGCGCTTCCTCCCCGCCAACGCCATCTTGATTTTTCTTCTCCAGCTTCCCTGCTGGCTTCTTAGTGCTTTTTCTCCCCACCATCAAACCGTGCGCCCCGGATCTTTGGTGCTCACTATCAGGGTGAGTTTCTCCACCCAAAGGATGGTATTTGGTCACTATGTAAAGTCTGCAATCTGTAATTTGGCCATATACTGAGCGTGAGCTCCTGCAACAAGCGTTCACTCACAACCCTCTCAGGCCACGCTCCCACCCCACAGTCTAATAATAACAACCAATCCTAAGGATAAGACATCAATATCTAAGGCCAAGAAAAAGCCCTTTAACTGTGGCATAAAAAGGTACTTCATATAATGGTCAAGAATTTATAGCCATGGATGGTGCTAGTATTTTACAGTAGACTTGTGTGAGCATTGTGTTAGGCCTCATTCACATGTCCATATCTCTAGTACGTCTGCTGTCCGTGTAGCCAGAGACACAGATACACGTATAAACATGTTATTAAATGTTTTTTTTTACATGATTCTGTATGGACCGTGTCTCCGTGTAGACAAGACACATGTCTGTGTGGTCCACATCGCAACATGTCCGTTTTTGGGCAGCAGCACAGACACACGGACCCGTTCAAGTTATGAGTCCATGCCACAAACGTCGCGCACACGGATATCATCCATGTGACATCCGTGTCCTTGGACCTGAGCAAAGATATTGCCGTAAACATAAATGGATTTTTATACTTGCCAGTCTCTGGTGATGCTGTGTCACACTCACTTCTGGGTCCAATCATTAAGCTCATGAAATATCCATTGCACGGAATCCAGCCGCACAGTCGGAAGTGAGTGTGACGGCAACGCCGGAGCCTGGAAAGTATACAAAGTCATGCTGTCCGTGTGCTATCCGATGTCACATGGATAGCTCATGGACAGCACACAAATTAGACACTGTCGGACACACAAAATGGCCCCTCACACCCGTGCATTTTTTTCAGATGTGGGAAAGGGGCCTTAAACTGAAATCCCTCATACAGTTTTTGTCACAAGTTTTGTAGCGAAAGAAAAATAAAATAAAACTCTGTGGCCAACATGTATCAATAATGAATTTTGTCCATAGTCACTTCTACTTGGTTACCTTTTATCACAAGGTGGCTCTTGTGTTTCAAATAGTAATTCTGAATAAATGACAGGCACACATTGTGTTTGATTCCATAAGGGAGCCACAAGGATAAATGTGAAGCTATAAGGGAGACTTATCGATGGAATGTGCCCTAGCCTTTTAACACTTTTTTCCTGTTGTATTTAGTGCTGTTGATATACTGTACATGTGCATCTCAATAAATTAGAATATCATCAAAAAGTTAATTTATTTCAATAATTCAATACGTAAAGTGAAACACATATACTATATAGTCATTACAAACAGTCATTACAAACTGAAATAATCATTTTAAAAGCATAAATGTCGGCCTAATGAAAGTTATTCATAGTAAATGCACTCAATATTTGGTCAGGTATCCTTTTGCATGAATTACTGCATCAATGCAGCGTGGCATGGAGGTGATCATCCTGTGGCACTGCTGAGGTATTATGGAAGCCCAGGTCGCCTTGATAGCAGCCTTCAGTTCATCTGCATTGTTGGGTCTGGTGTTTTCATCTTCCTCTTGACAATGCCCCATATATTCTCAATGGGATTTAGGTAAGGCGAGTTTGCTGGCCAATCAAGCACAGTGATATTGTCGTTATTAAACCAGTTATTGGTACTTTTCGCAGTGTGGACAGGTGCCAAGTCCTGCTGGAAAATGAAATCTACATCTCCAAAAAGTCTGTTGGCAGAGGGAAGCATGAAGTGCACTAAAATTTTCTGGTAGATGACAGCGCTGACTTTGGTCTTAATAAAACACAATGAACCTGCACCAGATGAAATGGCCCCCCAAACCATCACTGATTGTGGAAACTTCACACTACACCTCAAGCAGGTTGGATTGGGGCCTTTTCACTCTTCTTCCAGACTGTGCTGCGACCTTGATTTCTAAATGAAATGCCAAATTGACTTTAATCTGAAAGCAACACCTTGGACCACTGAGCAACAGTCCAGTTATTTTGCTCCTTGGCCCAGGTAAGACACTTCCTGCGTTGTCTATTGGTCATGAGTGGCTTCACACAAGGAATGCGATAATTGTAGCCCATGTCCTGGATATGTCTGTAAGGGTGCTTTCACATTAGCGTTCCCCTCCACAGTGTTCTGCGGAGGGGAGCCGCAATGTACGCGCAGCACCGCAGGTCCCTATCTTTAGAATGTTGCATTTCTTGTGCGGACGAGACTGGGTGATTTGTGCGCGGGCATCCGCCTGCGCACAGATCACATATGGGAGTGAATGGGTGCGCACGGTCATGCGCAGTCAAGCGCAGCACCGAGCGCTCCCATTCTAAAGATAGGGACCTGCGGTGCTGCGTTTACATTGCGGCTCCCCTCCGCAGAACACTGAGGAGGGGAACGCTAATGTGAAAGTAGTCTAAGTGGTGGCTCTTGAAGCACTTACTCCAGCAGCAGTCGACTCCTTGTGAATCTACCCCAAATTTTTTAATGGCCTTTTCTTAACAATCCTTTCAAGACTACGGTTATCCCATTTGCTTGTGCAGCTTTTTCTACCACAAATTTTCCTTCCGCTCAACTTTCCATTAATATGCTTAGATATAGCACTCTAAACAGCCAGCTTCTTTAGCAATGACCTTTTGTGGCCTACCCTGCTTGTGGAGTGTGCCAATGACTGCCTTCTGGACATATGTCAAGCCAGCAGTCTTCCTCATAATTGTATAACGTACAAATCTTCCCTCCTTGATTAAGGTGGAAGATAGGACCACTTATATATATAAACCTACAACAACTATGACTCCATTACAGAATTCCATTATAGATAAATAAGAGTCACAAACACATGGGTCCTTTGCAATAATATCAAGTTTATTGGATCAAAATAGTGACAAAACGTATTGACTTTACACCTGGTGAACAACTAAACAGAGGGGTGGGAATTCCACCGAGGACAAACAGGTTAAAATAACCACACGACCAGTGGGGGACAGAGGCCTGGTCACATTAAAGAAAAGGGTGTGCAGACAAAATGGAGTATTTTATGGGGATACTCTATCTATAAGGATGTCTAGGTGTATTACATATTTGTCATATATAGGTCAAATCAGGTTCAGCGACGAAGCGGCGTGGTAGTGAAATGCGCGTCTAGGGAGGGGGATTTGAGCCAGTCATCCTAGGTATGTGCAATATGTCTCAAGGTAATTAGTGATTTCTGATTTTTTTACCCATTGTCTATGTCGGTATAATGATCTGTTTACCACTTGGGGCTTAATACCTTAGCGGGTCAGTTTGGCTGTACCTGATTTGGCCTATATATGACAAATATGACCTGTTACTATCTATGTGACCCTGTATATGTATTATATTAAGGATAAGCTTCTTATTGGATCCATGTAGGCCATAATTATCAACATTAACAGAAATAAACACTTGAAAAAGATCACTCTGTTTGTAATGACTCTATATGAAATATGCGTTTCTCTTTATGTATTGACTGAAATAAATTAACTTTTTGATGATATTCTAATTTATTGAGATGCACTTGTAGTGGTCTTTGTCAGTTTTCTGTTGGCAAAGAATGCTGTATTCCACCATACTGTAAATATACTGTAAATTAATATATTAACATTAGTATAGTACATAGCATATGCCCCTATAGGTAAATTGAGAATAAATACAATGTTTTTTTTATGACTGCTTGATAAGTAAAAAGTTATAAATTTGTCTCTGCAGGGAGGTCGATTCAACTTTTTAGAATTGGTAATATTCATTGGTTCCTATCTCTCCTATTTTGGATTGGTGAGTTATATTTCAACCTAATGGCTAATTAAAGGGGACCATTTGCCAGGTTTAACATATTAAAATGGCCATGTCATGGAGTGGTGGAGGCAAAGCTGAGTTTAATGTTTTGATTTTTTTTATTTATGTGCTAGAGGTGTGGGTCCGAGGACGGTACTCTCCTACTTATTTGGTGGCATTGCCCTCTAGTCCAAGGGTTTTGAGAAAGAGTCTTTAAAAATTAGTCTCATTACTGGTAAGCGGATTGTAAGTAACCTGGAAATAGCATTGTTCTCCATCTACTCAGGTTCCACCCGTGTTCATAAGAAGGTCATTTTGCGTTTCTGTCTATCCTCAGCCAGAACGGTAATTCCTTGGTTCTGGAAATCCAGTGTACAACCTCCCATTATGGAGTGGTACCCCAAAATGGTGAACATCTTCAGAATGGAAGAACTGGCTGCTGAATTTTCTGGGTCAATGGATAGCTTTAATGCAATCTGGTTGGAATGGATTATCTTTCGAGACTCCCCTGATTTTCAAGAATTGTTTAATTGATGTTGCCTTTTTCCTCCCCTCTTCGCTATTATTGAGATGGCCACGCTGTCTTCCTGACTACCCGATGAGTAAAATTCAGGCGCTTTCATTCCTATCCCTCCCCTCCAGGTGTTCCCTGTTTTCTCATGACCCCTCCTTATTTTTCTACTTGCTGTTTTCCCTCTCACTCTGTTTCTTTACTCTTCTTTTTACCCGTGGGACACTCTTACACTCTTTTTTTTATATATAATTGTTCTGTCTTAAGTAGCCACACGCTACTTTTTGACTAGCATAATTGTTAAACCGAGGGCTTTGACCTTTAGAGGTCTAGCCTCAATAGAACAAAGTGTTTAGATTTAAAATTTGAAGATGATTCTTCATGACAAGATTATCCATGTTGCTAAAGTAACTTTGAAGATTGTCATATTCTGTGTTTTGTTTTGTTTTTCTTGCAAAACTTTAATAAAAAACTGATTGACCACAAACTACACCCGTCAATGAATTCATCTAGAGGCAGTGAGCAAATTAATACTACAAGTTTCTCACAGAATTATAGACCATTCGGTGAAAAGATAATAACATTTTTTCACTAAAATATTGTTTTGAGGGCCAAGTTTTAATTTTTAAAAGGGCTAATAGGAAAAAGTGACACACTGTTTGTTGTACAATTTCTTCTGAATACACCAGTACCACATATCCGGTCAGAAACCACTTTTCAGGCATATTGCAAAGTTCTGGAAGGAAAGAGCGCTATATTATATTATGTAACATATGTTACATTGGCAGAGCCCCTGAGGTGCCATAAGTACAGAACCCGCCATAAGTGATCCCATTTTACAATTACCGTATATACTCGTGTATAAGCCGACCCGTGTATAAGCCGACCCCCCTACTTTTGCCCCCAAAACCTGGGAAAATCTATTGACTCGTGTATAAGCCGAGGGTGGACCCTAGCACAAGTATACAGCCCCCAGCAGTGTGGTATACACCAGTCCCAGAGGTAGATACAGCAGCCCCAGTGGTAGTATACACGCAGCCCCAGTAGTATATACAGCCCCAGTGGTATATACAGCCCCAGTGGTAGTATAGACGCAGCCCTAGTAGTATATACAGCCCCAGTGGTAGTATATACAGCCCCAGTGGTAGTATACAGGGCCCCAGCAGTATATACAGCCCCAATGGTTTATACAGCCCCAGTGGTAGTATACAGGGCCCCAGAGGTATATACAGCCCCAGTGGTAGTACATACAGCCCCAGTGGTAGTATACAGGGCCCCAGCAGTATATACAGCCCCAGTGGTTTATACAGCCCCAGTGGTGGTATATACAGCCCCAGTGGTAGCATATACAGCCCCAGTGGTAGTATACAGGGCCCCAGCAGTATATACAGCCCCAGTGGTTTATACAGCCCCAGTGGTAGTATACAGGGCCCCAGAGGTATATACAGCCCCAGTGGTAGTATATACAGCCCCAGTGGTAGTATACAGGGCCCCAGCAGTATATACTGCCCCAGTGGTTTATACAGCCCCAGTGGTAGTATACAGGGCCCCAGAGGTATATACAGCCCCAGTGGTAGTATATAGCAGCCCCAGTGGTAGTGTATACAGCCCCAGTGGTAGTGTATACAGCCCCAGTAGTAGTGTATAGCAGCCCCAGCGGTAGTATACAGTATCCCCAGTAATCCAGGGCCCCCCCAGCCTGACTCCGGTCACCTGTAAAGCAAACTATACTTATAACTGTCCCGCTGTCCGCGCCCGCTCGCCGCTGACATCCGCGATCCTCCATCTTCATGCGTCTTCTTCCTGTTTCCTGTGCTCGTCGCAGGGAATTACGTCATTGCCTGCGACGAGCACAGAAACAGGAAGAAGACGCATGAAGATGGAGGATTGCGGACGGCAGCGGCGAGCGGGCGCGGACAGCGGGACAGTGATAAGTATAGTTTGCTTTACAGGTGACCGGAGCGAGGCTGGGGGGGCCCTGCATTACTGGGGATGCGGGGGCTGCTGTATACCGATGTATACATCGGTATGTACCGATGTATACATCGGTATACAGCACTGACTCGCGTATAAGCCGAGGGGGGTACTTTTCAGCCCAATTTTTGGGCTGAAAAACTCGGCTTATACGCGAGTATATACGGTAATTGATCTAGGGGTGTAGTGAGTATATTGACATCACAGGTGCTTCACAGAATTTTATACCATTGGGTGGTAAAGAAAGCATAATTACATTTTTACCAGCCCAAAAAAATTTTAGCTTCAAATTTTAACCCTTTTAAAACAATGGCACCAAAATTTGTTAGACAATTTCTATTGAATGAGGCAATACGTCATATGTGGCTGTAAAGTACTGTTTAGTCACAAGATAAGGTTTGGGAGGGAAGGAGGGCTCTTTGTCTTTTGGAGAGCAGATTTCCCTAGATTAGTTTGCAGACTCCTTTGCAGAGACCATAAGTGCCAAAAGAGAAGAATCATCCCTCAAGTGACCCCATTTTGGAAATGATACCCATATGGGAGTTCACTCACGCCGCTGCCATTTTTGGACTCCATAGGAGGGGAGAGACAAAGCACAGGAGGCAGAGAGAGTGCACAAGAGCAGAGAGAGTGCACAGAGGGCAGAGAAAGTGCATAGGGGGTGAGCGCACATGGTAAAGACAGCTCAAAAGAGAGGGCATGCGAGGGGAGAAAACAGCACAGGGGAGGAGGGACAGCACACATAGGGGACAGCGCACAGGGGGAGAGAGCCCACATGCAGGGGGAGTGCACAGGGGGAAAACAGCTTAAAGGAGAGGGGAAAAGACAGCTCACAGGAGTGAGAGCGTATGGGGAGAGACAGTGCGCAGGGAGAGACAGGTCAAAGGTGAGAGCACAGAGGGGAGAACACAGCACGGGAGAGAGAGACACCACACAGGGGGAGAGAGAGCAAACAGGGGGAGAGCACATGGGGGGAAGAGGGTCGCTTCCCCAGCGCCACAGAGCCCACCCCCATCGTGAGATCACCCATCTAGTTGAATTATAAAGTAAAACTTAAAACAATTGTTACTGACTTTGTAATCTGTTTATAACTTAGCGTTTGTAAGCTAATATATCTGCAACAGAGGGGAAAAATAAAAACTATTGTATATATTATTCAGCTCTGCAGCCACTATTTCTTGCTGTGGCCAGTTTAATATGCTCAAATTGGTGAAAGGTCTTCTTTAAGAATGTAATGTAATCTAATGCCATTGAAGTAATTTATCTTATATTCTTATTACCTACAGGCATCAGTAGTGATTGATCTTCTCATCAACCAATATTATAATGGTTGCTGCGCTCTAAACTCAGGACAGAAGTACTATGATGAACAGAAATTCAAAGAAATACAAGGCCCCAGTATCCTCACAGTAATGCATTTGTTAAATTAAACATTACTAAAATGTATGCAAAACAATAAACATTGAGAATCCTCAGTGGTTAATGGCAAATTGTAAGTTTTTGAGACTACTTAGGCCATGTGCACACAGTGCGTTTTTATCACGTTTTTAGTGCAGTTTTGTCACAATACTGCCTGCAATCCATATGCCAACAATGTCAATTAGATTTCTGACATTTTGTGCACATAGTTTTTTTACCCTTGCAGATTTGGTGCAGAAATAAATTTGCATTATGTTAATTCTTTTTTTCCACCCCAAATGCATGACGGTATTGACTGGGAGATTTAAATCTGTCGCCAATACTGCGCCGCCTTGCTGATTGGTCGCCGCTGACCGCGCAGAGATTTGAATCCCGCTCTGCTCAGCCAAGATTCAAATCTGCCACCAAGGCACGATTTACATCACGCGCCAAGGGCGCTGATTGGTGGCGACCAATCAGCGCTGTCGGCACGTGTCTTAAATCGCGGCTGGTTGATTGGTCACTGCGATCAATCAGGGAGGCGCCTCACGCCTTGGTGGGAAATTTGAATTCCGCTCCACTTATTGGCAAAATTGGTCTCCGCCGGTGTTAGTGACCAATCAGCGCTCTCGACGCGTGACCCCGCCTAGGCAGGGGATTTGAATCCCAGCCGCCATATAGGAATACCCGTAACTTGGGTGTTCCAATATGGCGGTCGGGGCACTTCCGCTCTGTGTAGCCGGGAGATGAGTGCCGCGCGCGGCGCTTATCTCCCGGCTGCTTCGGGAGGTGACCGGCGACTACCGTCAGGAGATCAGCGGCTGGAGCCGCTGATCTCCCAGAGGTAGCAGTGGCGCCGGTGTCACTTTCTCCGTGGTGTATTATGGGATATCGACATAAGCCCCGGAAGTCTGTGACAACCATTATTGGTGATTATATATTAGATACTAACACTAAGTAGCAAGTTTTTGTGAAGTGTGAAAAAAGATACATGGTTTTCTAAATATTTAGTAATACTTAATAATATTCTAAATATATAAATCTCACAGCAGGATTTCTTACATCATAATCTGCCCCCACCATGACTGATGGTGGGGATGGTGTTTTCAGGGTAATGTGCAGTGTTAGTTTCATCGATATGCCTGATGACGAGACCTGAGTAATCTTGAATACTTGCAATTTGTCATCATCTATTCACCTAGTCATTAAAAGGTGTCAAGTACTTAGGACTCACAGTTTTTACTAACTTTTTGTTATCTATTGGATAACAGGTTACTTTGATGTATTTTTTCTGTAATTAAATGTTTGTCGATTTAATATTATGTGTGTATATATCAATAACTTGAGGGTCATTAGACCTCATGATCCCCATCTCCTGGAATGGATGGTTGGCAACAAGAAGACTTTAAGTCCAACATTTCACAATACAAAAATTAATCCTTAGCCATCTCGCCACATATTGCATTTCACATTGTCAAAGCCTCAAAACCTTGTGCCCATCACTCCAAACACAAAGCCTAATCTGATCTATCTCTGATAATGGTGACTTCTACCAGCCTTGGTGCAGCCTGTCGTTCCTCAGACTTTGTGAGCATAGCACACATTTTTTCTAATGAAAAAAATTTCTACCGAATTAGGCTCATCATATAGCCCCCGCCCTAGATTGATTGGAGTCTCCTCTTGCAATTTTTGTAGCTAGCCTTTAAGGTACCGTCACACGGTTCCACATCGCTGGCAACTCCCGGAAGCGCGCACGTTTTTGGGCGCTCTCCAACATCGCTGATGAGCTGTCAGACGAGGAGACATCGCCGGCAACTCATCAGCAATTTTGCTAGCAATCTCAACCCTGGCAGCGATCCTTAACATGGGCATCGCTGTTGCCGTGTCTGACCGGGTGATGCAGGCACATCGCCTGAGCAACATCGCCAGGTTTCAGGACATTGTCCTAAAACCTGGCGATGTTGCAGAAGCAACTATCGCCAATGAAATCACCGTAATGCTGGGCAACTCTCCGGCGATGTTGCTGCAAATTGGCCACGCCCCTCAGTTGCCGGCGTTGTGGCCGGAGATGTTGCCCCGTGTAACAGGGCCTTAAATTGCTTAAAGTAGCTTTAATTGAAAACCGTAATCACAGATCTCCTGCTCTCACAATATATTGTCCAAACCATCCCTCTGCCTCAAAGATCTTGTATTTTAACCTGTACGTTTCAAGCTACCTCTCCTGGAAACACCATCTATACTAATTACAAAATGTGTTTCATTTGATTTTTTTTAGTCATGTCTGGATCTCAAATTTGTGTCCTTTGTGGATCAAAATGATATTATTATGGTGGATAAAAAGCTAAGGAAAAGTTTACAAGAAACACAGGGTTATCAGATCAAGGTAAGAAAAGCAACATAGTGTGAAATGCAGCGGCAGTTGTGTATATGTGCTGCCACGCATTTTAGGTTCTTTGAGACTGATGACAGTAACTAGTCAAGCTATATAATGTGCTATCTGTGTGTCCCATGCACTTTGGTAGAGAGTCTCATGTGCAACTGTGATTCTATTGAAACAGACTGCAGTTTTCATTAAAGGTTGAGGTCCCAACATCAAAATCCTGTGTAATTAGATTCTTATTACCTTTCCGGTTGATAAGTGATATATTTTGATGATGTGAAATCTTTGAGTAAGCATGGATCCTGTTTATTCATTGCATTGGTAACAACTAAATTCTTAAGAGACTTCCAAAGTTAAATGCCTTCTGTACTATTATTTCGGCTTTGCAATCAGTCAGTTGTGCATATATTCAAGGGACAGTTTGTAATTTTTTGCCTGGTTTAAAATTAGTCACAAATTATTTACATATATTTAATGACTGAACAATTTAAGCAAAGTTATGCAGCCATTAACAATTATCAATTTACATTTAATTTATAATTTTTACTGTTGCAATTTGAAATATCCCACCAACACCATCACATAGATCCTTGCAGTAATAACTCCCCATAGCATAAGGTTGGAAACACTATGTGAGAATCTCGCATGCATCTCGCATGAGTCACCCGGCATGGCCCCTGCTTCTCTGAATGGGAGCATGGAGCTCCATAGAAACACAATCAGCTCCGCGAACCGATGGCCTGCTGGGTGACTCATGTGAGATGCATGCAAGATACTCACATGCAGCTCACATAAATGTGTCTCTGCCTAATAATAAATCACTCACCCCCCACCTCGATTATAATTTCATACCCCCTTGCAGTGATTACTGATAGCACTAATCGAAGCTTCTTTACTTCTGATTATAATCATACACCTTCTGTTACATAATAATTTATCAACCCCAATAACTGTAACATATCTCCCTACAATAGTCATTCCCCTTTCTGTAGTGAATAATGAAAGTGTTATTCCCACAAATGAAGTTATCTCCTATCTAAAGCACTATGGAATTAATAGCGCTATATAAATGAATAAATATAATTATTATTATCTATAGGACAGAGCGTAACATGCTGGATTGTTGGGGTCTGATCCAGAATACCAACCTCAACAGAGTGTTGGTGTACATATGCACCCTACTCTCCACACCTTGTCTATGGGATTGCTAAATACAGTGCTCAACGGCAAATAGAGTATAGGCCCCAGGACTGCAAAGCACTATTTTCAGGATCAATAGGGGTCCCAATGGTCAGACCACCAGCAATCAACAAGTTATTCCCTATTCCCTAAACCTTCAGTTTATTCACTGGACTTCTGCCTCCAACATCAAATCACAGACACCCGGCTCTGTGTGATAGCATCTTTGATTAGCTGTTGCATTCCCACTCATTTTGCCATTGTCTGTGATTGGTTTCCATATACATTATTGTATTGGCAACAAACCTGCCGTCATAGGTTTGTAAAAATAAAAATTTGTGTAGACGGTCCCCTGTATTATTGAGTCTCATTGCAAATAAAGCAGACAGCTACACACGTGGTCAAAATATTTGGTACCCCTCATTTAATGAAAGAAAAACCCGCAATGGTCACAGAAATAACTTGAATCTGATAAAAGTAATAATAAATAAAAAATGTATGAAAATGAACAAATCAAAGTCAAACATCGCTTTTCAACCCTGCTATCACAGAATATTTTAAAAAAAATTAAACTCATGAAATAGGCCTGGCCAGAAATGATGGTACCCCTGAAAATAATGTGGCAAAAAGGACATGTTAAATCAAGATATGTCCACTAATTAGCATCACAGGTGTCTACAGTCTTGGTACAGATACTCACTGTGCTGTTTGGTAACATGGTGTGTACCACACTCAACATGGACCAGAGGAAGCAAAAGAAAGAGTTGTCTCAGGAGATTAGAAAGAAAATATAGACAAGCATGTTAAAGGTAAAGATACAGGTTGTAAGACCATTTCCAAGAATCTTGATGTTCTTGTGACTACAGGTGGACATATTATTCAGAAATTTAAGATCCATGGGACTGTAACCAACCTCCCAGGAGCCCAGGGAAACATCTAAAGAGATTAAAGGTGAACTTCAAGTTCAAGGAACATTAATGTCAGATTGACCAATCTGTCATTGTTTGAGCCAAAGTTGACCAAGGAGGACACTACTGTTGAAAAAGAATCCTAAAAAAGCCAGAGTGGAATTTGCTAAACTACATGTAGACAAGCCACAAAGCTTTTGGGAGAACGTCCCATGGACAGATGAGACAAAAATGGACCTTTTTGGCAAGGCACATCAGTTCTATGTTCAGACGGAAAAATTAACCATATCAAGAAAAGAACACTGTCCTTACTGTGTAACATGGAGGAGAAGGCACTGTTACGTTTTGGGGCTGCTTGCTGCATCTGGCACAGGATGTCTTGAATCTGTGCACGGTACAATGAAATTTCAAGACTATCAAGGGATTCTAGAGGGAAATGTGCTGCCCAGGGTCAGAAAGCTTGGTCTCAGTCGCAGGACATGGGTCTTGCAATAGGATAATGACCCAAAACACACAGCTAAAAACACCCAAGAATGGCTAAGAGGAAAACATTGGACTATTCTGAAATGGCCTTCTATGAGCCCTGACCTAAATCCTATTGAGCATCTTTGGAAAGAGCTAAAACATGCTGTCTGTAAAAGGCAAGCTTTAAACACGAGACAACTAGAGCAGTTTGCTCTTGAGGAGTGGGCCAAAATAACTGTCGAGAGGTGTAGAAATCTCATTGACATTTAAGGCCACGTCACACACATCAATGTAATGAACGATTTTGTTAGCGATCACATGCACGCACGATCGCTAACAAAATCGTTCAGATCGCTGGTGAGCTGTCACACAGGCAGACTCACCAGCAATCAGTGGACCACCGACATCGTGGAAATTATTTAAATATCGTTTCCACGATGTTTTGCTCCCGCTGCCAGGCTGCAGTAAGCGGGAGCAGGCTGGTCTCCAAGGTAAACAGCGGGTATCTAGGCAGCATGCTATGCTTAGATACCCGAAGTATACCTTGGTTACCAGCCTTCTCCGCTCACCGGCTGGTATCCAAAGTACACATCGAGTAAGCTAGTTACCTGCTGTGTTCCTTGGATACCAGCCCATGAGCGGAGAAGGCTGGTAACCAAGGTATACTTTGGGTATCTAGGCAGAGCGCGCTGCCTAGATACCCCCTGTTTACCTTGGAGATCAGCTCCCAGCGCTTGCAGTGAGGTGCTGGGAGCTGGCTTATTGGTCATCTCCCCGGTGTCACACGCAGCAATGCTGCGTGTCCACCGGGCGGCCAACGATAGATTTGAGGTCGTGTCCTCAAATCAAACGATGAACGATCAGCTGACTGATCGTTCATCGTTTGTACTGTCAACACGCAACGATGTTGTTTCAACATTGTTCAAGCGTCACAAAACACGTGACTTTTGAACAATATCGGCAACGATATCATTACGTGTGACAGTACCTTTACAGGAATTGTTTGATTGCAGTAATTGCTTCAAAAGGTTGTGAAACAAAATATTAAGTTAGGGGTACCATCATTTCTGTCCAGGCCTCTTTCATGAGTTTAATTTTTTTTTTTTAATTCTGTGGAAGCAGGGATGAAAAGCAATGTCTGACTTTCATTTCTTCATTTTCACAGATTTTTTTATTCATTATTATTTTTGTAAGATTCAAGTTATTTCTGTGACCATTGTGGGTTTTTCTTTCATTAAGCAAGGGGGGGTACCAACAGTTTTGACCACGTATGTACAGGCTGCCACCTCCAGCTGCCTGTTTTTTTTTGTTTTTTTTAATGGAGCCCATTATTTTTTTTTTTTAATTATTTAAATAATAATAAAAAAATTGTTGTCTGATTTTGATTGCCAAGCAAGGTAAAACCAGGCAGCTTGGGGCTGGTATTCTCAGCATGGTGAGGCCCACAGTTATTGGGTCCCCCAGGTATAGAATAGCACTCCACAGCCTCCCCAGAAATTGTCGCATTTATTAGAATCACCAGTTACTGGTGTTTTACCTGGCTCTTCCCTATGCACTGGTGTGGTGGCATTTGGGGGAATAGAAGGGATTAAAGACAGCTGTCATTAAGCCCTACATTGATAATGTTCCGGCTTCTATAAGACCCGCACATTATCAATTCTGTGCAAAGTTAGAAAAGACACACAGAAAAATCCTTTGTACCCACAAACAACCCTCTTTCACCCATTTGTTAACCGTGAACATACCCACTGACGATAGGCCACTGTACTGTCCAGCGAAGCACACTTGGCTCTGCTACATGCGGTGAGCGGAGTCATTAGTGTCCGCTCACCATAAGCAGTGCTCTCAGACTGAGCCGGGGCTGTGTCCTCAACGGAACTCCCTGACGTCCCCGCTCAAGCAGCCGTGGCTCAGTCTGAGAGCACTGATTGCGGTGAGCGAACACTAATGGCTTTGTTCACCATGTGTAGCAAAGCCAAGTGTGCTTCGGTGGCTTTCGCTGTGGATTATCATCGGAGGGTATGCTTGGGGTTAATAAGTGGGTGAAAGAGGGTTGTCTGTGTTATATTTCAAATTAAGGGTTTTTTTGTGTGTTTTTTAACTATTTACTTTTATGATTGGTAATGTGCGGGTCTCATAGAAGCCTGAACATTACCAATCTAGGGCTTATTGACAGCTGCCAATACTGAGCTGTCATTAACCCCTTCTATTAACCCGATTGCCACTGCACCAGGACAGTCGAGAAGAGTCGGGTAAAGCGCCACAAACTGGCTCTTCAAACAAATGTGCCAATTTTGTGGCGGCTATAGGCTGCCATTCTATAGCCTTGGGGCCCAATAACTATGGGCCTCGCCACGCTGAGAATACCAGCCCCCAGTTGCCATGTTTTACCTTGGTTGGCAATCAGTAATATGGTGGAGCCCTGCGCTGAGAATCAAAAATACAGAGACCGCCTAATCAATTTTTTTTTATATTTATTTTTGCACACTTACAGTATGTCAGCAGGTTGATTGTAAATACACTAATATATATTGCAACCAATCATAGAGGCCGATATAATGAGTGGGGGCGCAGCAGCCAATAGCAGACGCGGTCATCGAGAGTGGGTGTCTGTAATTGGCTGCTGGAGGCATTTCAAGCCTCGGTCCTTGATATGTATAATGCTGATGTTTTAATCACACTTTTGCTTTCTTTTACAGCCCCCCCCCCAGCCGAACCTGAACAGTAACATGGACTTCTCAGGGAACTCCGTGTTCGGGGTCTGTGCCTGGACACCAGGTGTGTGGCACAGACCCTGAACTTTATAGTTCGAGTTCGTCCATCACTACTGTCCACGCCACTGATTGACAGCTTTCTGCCCATGTACAGTGAACACTTGAAGCTGCCAATCAGTGGTTGGGGTGAGGTTATACAGAGCTCATGAATATGCTTGACTACATGGTAACAGGTTTACTAGTCCTCTAGTGAAAATCCTGCTGAAAAAAATAGTGATTTTTAGCAAACCAGACATGTCCCTCGAAGCAAGGATTACGAAGCTCCAATTTGCCTACTTTGTACACATCATACAAAGAGAGTAAGCACTGGAGAATGACATCATGGTCAGAAGAATAGAAGGAACAAGGCGAAGAGGAAAACCAGCAACCCAGTGGCTCGATACTATCAAGAAAGCAGTGGAGAAGATCCTGGATCTCTATATAAAGCATCCATACGCAGTACATCACTCCTTAGTCTCTCTATAGTCAGCCTTCATATACAGTAGATCATTCATCATCCTATCTATACACAGCCTTCATGTGCAATATATCACTCTTCAACCATGTGTATACAGCCCCATCTGTACATTGCTCTTTACCCCTTGTATTTTCAGTCTTCATATGCAGTACATTGCACCTCTCAAACCTTCACTGCTCTCCAGTGGTAGGAAGATGTGTGTCCTCAGACATGTGCAGCGTGCTTCTGCATTTGCACGTACTAATCTTCATGATGCAGCTACAAATTTAATGGACAGTACGGTTGATGCATGCAATAGACCTAAACATTTGCTATCCTAGTAAATGTTCAGGCCCGCCAAGTTCCTCAGCAGTGCTGTACCTTGCATTAGGTTAACCTTTGGTCCCATTACAAAAGCACCTTACAGATTGTGATGCAACCGCAAGTGATTGAACACAAGATATAGTGATGAGGCACAAAGTGACCCTAAACACTTACTAAGGGACCGTCCTAACAAGCATCTGACCCCAAGCCCAGCCTGCCCCTTCCTGTCTTGTACGTTGTATATATAAAATCCACCAACAAACCGTGCAGTCTGCTATTAGAATAGTTGTGGAAGAATGACACTGAATGCGAGTGTGGTCTTGTAGGATGTCATCATTGTAACAAGTCACTTCTTGAAATGTCTTCACTCCTAATTACTCCACAATCATCTCTAAGTGGTATTATTGACGACTGGAAGTCTTTAAGTAGTAGCTATCATCAGAAAATTACCTATTGTTTAAATCAGGTTTTTGTGTTAAATGTACGGTACCTTATAAAATATGTTGGTAATGTTTTTCATTCTTGATTTCACAACCTTATTCTTCAGTGACACTTTTTCACAACACTGAGGAATAGGTGAATAGCGCCCCCCCACAGGCAAAAATCCCACAAGTATCATGTGTATATGCAGCTTACTGCGTGTGGCATTGGCCCCGACCAAGAGTGACTGTAAACTTTTGCCCCACTCCTGTACAACCCCTTATGGGCTTAGAATGATATAAGCTTCAGTAAATGTAATGTGTTGGTGTCCCACTATTTTTGCCTAATATAGTGTTTGCATATGAAAAAAGCAAATAGAATTCAACTCACAATTTATTCAGTTAGTTTCGCCAACTACTGGAGACAATACCTTTTCAATGTCTCTAATGTGCCTAGCAAATTAAGAAAAAAAGCGTCCGTGCCTCCCTGACTGATGATTCTCGTCTACTCTGAACATAGAGTTCCCCGGGAATTTTGTTATATTGTTTGTCAATTGAACATTGTAGCCTAACACCGATCGAGATGGAGGCGCATCAGTGGTTTGGGAGGCAAGTATGCTTTTATTTTATTTTACTGAGCGCAATAGGGACATTGAAGAGGAGTCAAGCAGTAGTGGACCACCTCTTTAACAAACAGCACCTTCATATTTAAAGGGAACCTGTCATGTCGTTTTGTGATATTAAACCGACGCCAATATGTTATGAATGATGTAATGTGCATCACTAACAAATTTTTCTAAATACAAAATTCCACGTATTTTTCTTGCAAAAAAACATACTGTGCCTGGGCTTCAGTCATAGGGGAGGTGTTTTTGCCTGTTTCAGTCACTGTCACTTAAATAAGCCACGATAGTTTTTGAACTTCGTCACGCCTCCTGCATTTTAATATATTGAAATCACTGCAGGTCCTGCAGAAATGAGGAGCCTTTTTGTAATAAGTGATAAAATATTTTTATATGGGGCACTTTGAATGATGTTCATTGCATCTGATCCATGTTGTTAGTTTCAAATCCATTACAAAAGCCTTATAGATCATCTCTTCTGGACATGAATGGATTGTGGGGCTGTACAGCGCTTATACAGCAACCATTAATACATACCTGACTTGAATAATAGGTGGTCAGTCCAAAGCAAGAGGTATTTATTTGCATTCGATCCCAAGGAAGTGGTTGTACGAGTCACTGTATAGCTGCCTCTTGAGAGCAAATACCTCCTTTTATAATATAATTTAAATTTTTTTATTTGGTATGTTATTAGCCAACAAGATAAAGTAAGATTATTATTATTATTATTATTATTATATATTTATATAGCGCCATTGGTTCCATGGCACTTTACATGTGTAGGGGCAGACAAGAACATAAAAAATGACGACCAATCGTACAGGTACAGTAGGGCAGAGATCATGTCCTCGAGGGCTCACAGTCTATAGGGGATGGGTGGGAGACTGTAGGAGGGGGAGAGATGGGGGTGAAATGGTGCAGCGGATTAGGTCTCAGTGTGGGTTATAGGCTTGAAGGAAGAGGTGGGTCTTCAGGTTTTTTTGAAGGTTCCCAGGGTAGGGGAGTGTCTGACGTGGTGTGGGAGAGAGTTCCAGAGTATGACGGATGCACGAGTGAAGTCTTGTATGTGGTTGTGGGAGGTGGAGATGCAAGGGGAGAAGAGGAGGAGCTCTTGAGAGGAGCGCAGATTACGTGAGGGTAGGTATCGTGAGACCAAGTCAGAAATTTATGGAGGGGACAGATTGTGGATGACTTAGTATGTCAGGGTTAGGGTTTTGAGCCATGAAGGGCTTGGCAGAGGGGTGGACAGGGGAGTAGCGGAACGTCAGGTGGATGAGTCGGGCAGCGGAATTGAGGATGGTTCGGAGAGGTGCAAGGGAGGTTGCAGGGAGGCCGGTGAGCAGGAGGTTGCAGTAGTCAAGGTGGGAGATGATGAGGGCGTGGACAAGTGTTTTGGCAGTGTCATGGTCAAGGAAGGAGCGGATTCGGTTAATGTTTTTGAGCTGGATTCGGCAAGCGGTGGCGAGGGTTTGTATGTGGGGCTTGAAGGAGAGGGAAGAGTCGAGGATTACCCCGAGGCACCTGGCGTGGGGAACGGGTGAGAGTGTGCAGTCATTGACTTGACAGTGATGGATAGGTCGGGTAGGGGGAAAGAGTGACGGGGGGAAGACGATGAACTCGGTTTTGTCCATGTTGAGCTTGAGGAAGCGAGCGGAGAAGAAGGATGAGATGGCAGACAGGCATTGCGGAATTTTGGATAGTACGGAGGTGATGTCGGGGCCGGACAGGTAGAGCTGGGTGTCATCGGCGTAGAGGTGGTATTAGGGCCGAGGGTGTAGATGGAGAAGAGTAGTTGTCACAGGACCAAGCCTTGGGGAACTCTGACAGTTAGGTGGTAGGGTGAGGAGTAGATGTGGCAGTGGGTGACACTGAAGGTCCGTATTTAGGAACTATATTGTATCTTAAAAAATAGTTTCATAATATACAGTCATGACAGAATGTGTTGGCACCCTTGAAATTCTTCCAGAAAATTAAGTGTTTTTCCAAGAAAATTATTGCAATTACACATTTTGTAATACACTTGTTCATATTTGTGTGCATTGAAATGACACAGACAAAAATAGAACAACAAAGGCAAATTTCACACAAAACTGGGCCGTACAAAATTGTTGGCACCCTCAAATTAATATTTGGTTACACACCCTTGGGAATAAACAACTGCAATCAATAGCTTCCTATAAATATCAACAAGCTTTTTACACCTCTCAACTGGGTTCTTTCTGAAGTATGTTTGGGGTCATTGTCCTGCTGGTGGACCCATGACTTAGGACATAAACCCAGTTTTCTGACCCAGGACACTACAGTGTGACACAAAATCCTTTGGTAATCTTCAGATTTCATGACATTTTGAACACATTCAAAGCACCTAGTGACCGAAGCAGCAGAATAACCTCAAAACATCTTTGAACCTCCACCACATTTGACAGTAGGTATTGTGTTTTTTTTTCTTGTAGGCCTCATTCCATTTTCAGTAAATAGAGCTTTTTGGTAAAACACCTCATTTTACTTTATTGTTCTCATCAGTTCATAAGATGCTTTCCAGAAGGATTTTGACTTGCATTCATTTTGGCAAACTGCAGTCTATCTTTTTTATGTCTCTGTGTCAGCAGTAGGGTTCTCCTGAGTCTCCTGCCAAAGCATTTCATTTCATTCAAATGTTGATGGATAGTTTGTGCTGATTCTGAGACACCCTGATCCTGCAGGCCAGCTCAAATTTCTGTATAACTTTATTGGGGCTGCTTATCTACTAGATGAACTATCCTGTGTTGCAACCTTTCATCAATTTTTCTCTGCTGTCTGTGTCCAGGAAGATTAGCTACAGTGCCATGGGTTGTAATCTTCTTGATTACATTGTGCATTTTGAACAATGGAACATTAACATCACTGAAGATGAACTTGTAACCTTAAGATTGTTTATATTTCTCAACAATTAAAGTTCTCAGGCAGCTCTCTCCTCCTCTTTTTGTTCTCCATGCTTAGTGTGGCATACACAGTCACACAATGCAAAGAGTGAGCAAACAGCTTCCCTTTTTATCTGGTTTCAGGTGTGATATTCATATTGCCCACACCTTTTACTTGCCACAGGTGAGATTGTACAAGCATCACAAGGTTAGAGCAAAGTTTTTTACCCACAATTTTGGAAAGGTGCCAACATTTTTGTTTGGTCTGTTTTTGGGGGGATTTGGTGTGAATGATGTCCAATTTGCCTTTTTTCTGTTTGCTGTTTGTTTCCTTTGGAACAAAAAAAAGTGGAACAATTTCAAGGAAACCAATACTTTTGGCCATGTCTATAATTTAGCGGTTATATGTATTGTGTTTTTACATTTTTTTTTAGTTTTCTTAACATCATCAAAATTATATATGTTTCAGAGAGGAAAATTTACTGCTAGTGAAATCTTTGGACGAATGGAAGCTTCTTCAGCCGCTGGAATAGAACTATCTCCTCATGTCACAAAAGGCTTCAATAAGACCCCCGGACTTCCTACATGGTGTCAATGTTTAAAATGCCAGAAAGAAAATAAGTTTGAACATCAACTCTGCTGCCGATCAAAAAAAGGGGAATGCATTACTAACTCTATTATGTTTAAAAAACTGGTCCTGGACAGACACGTATTGGACTACATTCTTCAGTACAATGATCCATTAGTAAACACTCACAGTTTAGATAGTGAAAAACTTGTAAACTGCGCAGAAGGCCAATATATACAGTGGCGTTTTGGTTCCAATAAAGACATAATCAGCTTTGCTAAAGTCCCAAGCTGTTGTAAATTTGAGATTAGACATAAATTTGACAATACCATTCGGGAAACTCCAATAGATGCAAATACACAATCATCTGATGTTGCACAAAAACAATTGCTATTACAGCATTGTCGGTGATGATTATGCCACAGTAGCAGTCACTTTGACTTTGTTTTATGTATAGCAGTTTTGGTATTATACATGGGTCAATTAAAGGACCTTTCACCATTTTTTACATGCTAAACTAGGCACATCATGATAAAGTGGCTGAAAATCAGCATAAAATGTATTTATTTTTCACCTCCTTTGTATAGATGTTAGCTGGTAGAGTTTAGGTAGCAATTTCTCTTCAACCAGAGATTTTCCTCTGTGGGCGTTTACATTCCCCAGAATGGCGTTGCCCAGTCAAAAGCAAAAGGCAATATCGAGAGAATAAAAAAATAATGCCCACAAGACTGACGTGTCTAACCAGGTCACAAAGATCTCACTGCCAGCAGCTATTGTGATTACAGAGCAGGGGTGTATGAGCACTGCAGTATGTTATTACATACACAGCTCTGCATTATTTGTGATTTCAAGTGTAGTTGTAGGAGAGCAGAGCTGTGTGTACTTACATACACCTCTCTGCATCTACCCCAAGCATCAAGGAACAATGCAGAACAGTATGTAATGCCACACAGCTTTGCTCCCCTCCCTTCCCCGGGACTTGTAATCGCAGATAATGAAGTGTATGCAGTGTATGTAATTTTTATACACAGCCGAGCTCTTCTCCCCAGGTCACATAGATTCCACTATCAGCACCTACTGTAATTACTACTGCAGTAGGAGAAGAGCAGAGCTGTGTGTTATTACATACACTGCGCTGCATTGCTCCTGAAATCCAATGTGAACATATCTGCGGCATTACACATACAGCACTCTGGATCTATACCAAGTGCTGGGGCACTATTCCTCAATATATGGGAAAGTTGCAGAGCAGTGTATGTAATGACACACAGCTGTGCTTGCCTCCAACTTTACATTTAAGGCTACGTTCACATGCTGTGTAATAGCAGCGCTTTGCTCAAAAAAAGAGCACTTGCATTCACACGCTGCGCATTCTGACCTGCACGTTTCCCAGGCACATTTTATAATGTGGCCTATGGGAGAAGCGCAAGTAAAAATGTGCAAAGAATTTACATATTCATTCTTTTTGTGGACGCACTTTGCAGTGAAAGCGTGTGCGGAACATGTGAATGCATTTCAGCAAAATCCATTGCTTTAGCTGGGATGCGCTTCCAGCGATGCGTTTCACTGCATTTACGCAAGCACTAAAAAATGCTGCATAAATGGTGAATTATGCAGCGTGTGAACTTAGCCTTAGACATATGAGTCTTACCTGATTACATATTCAACACCAATTCTAAGCATCTCTAGAGGCAATATTATACAGGGGAAAAATAAAAGCCTTCATAATAGAATCTCTGCCAGCACCCCCTTGTTGAAAGAAGACTTAGGCTAGGGTCACATTTAGAAGGCACATTGCGATTACCGCATCCAGATCCGGATGCGGTATTCTCATGTGCCTTCAGACACATTTTGCCTTCAAAATGTGTTCCCAAAGTCGCATCCTGTAACCGGATTGCTCATAATGTGCAATCCGACTGCCGGATGCTTTGTTCATCCCTGTGGCTGCGGGGATGAACAAAGAGTTAATGTTAATATAATATGTGGGCACCATGTCTCCAGGGAGTGTCCACCCTCCCTAGAGACATGTTGTCCATATAGGGCGGCATATGAAAGGTTAAATTGCTTTATTACCCTATCGCCGGCTTTTGTCGTCTTTTACTATTTTATCAATGACAGTCGGCGGCTCCTTGCTGTAAGGAGGAGTTACAGTACGCAATGTGCGTAAGCACAGTGCAGGGCAGCATCCTCAATAAGGAGCTGACCCTGCTGCTTACGTAAATTGCATACTGTACCCGCCGCTATCCATGGTGCTGAAAGCTTTAACATTAGTTCTATAGGCAGCGCACCGCCATAGAACTAATGTTAAAGCTTTCAGCACCATGGATAGCAGCATGTACAGTACGCAATTTACGTAAGCAACAGGGTCAGCTCCTTATTGCGTACTGTAACTCCTCCTTAAATCAATTTAACCCTTCATATGCCACCCTACATGGACATGTCTCTAGGGAGGGTGGACACTCCCTGGAGACATGGTGCCCACATATTATATTAACATTAACCCTTTGGTCATCCCCGCAGCAGCAGAGATGAATAAAGAATCCAGCAACTGGATTGCACATTATGAGCAATCCGGTTACCGGATGGGCTCCCATAGGCGCCCATTATAGCAGCCCCGCTTTTTAAAACCGCTCCGAAAAACATTGCCTGCACGTGATCGCTTACAATATCGCTAGCGATATGGAAGCGTGTGATGGCCGCTTTAACTCACTTGCTTAAAAGCAGGAATCGCTCTACTGACAAATGTACAACAGAATCTGGGTATTGGACTAAGCTACTGAGCCATGTGACTGGAATCAGACATTAGATTTTCTTAAGGAACTTAAGAAAAATAGAGATAAGAATTGCAGAAAAATAATTTTATTCAATTAAAAAAACTCACTTTTTAGGTGCATTTAAAAGTTCATAAAGGCCACTTCACATGCTAGGATATTCTGAACGATATCCTTGAAACGTCATAGATTTGTGACAGTTGAAAAGATATTGTTCGGGCGTCGTTGTGTGAACGATATAGGATGAAAAGATCGTTGGATCGTTCATCCAAAATTTGAGATCCTGACCTCAAATCTATCGTTCATCGTCCAATTAACGCTGCTGGAAGGAGCTACATCGTTCAGTGTGACAGCTTTAGGAACGATCTCGTTCAAAAATCTCCTATTCCTGGTCCTTTAAAACATCGTTCAGTCCTTGCTCTCCTATTTAACTGGTGCGTTTCCGAATGGGATATCGTTAACGATATCCTTGTGTGTGACAACGCACTATCGATGTCGGAATGATCAATGTCACGTGATCGTTCTAAGGTGTGTGAAGTGGCCTTTAGATACATGGTAAGGGAAGGTGGCACAGCAATTGACACGTTTCAACCGACTGACAGTCTTAAGGTGCCGTCACACGCAGCGGTACGATGAACAATATTGTTAGCGATCACATGCACGCGCGATCGCTAACAATATCGTTCAGATCGCTGGTGAGCTGTCACACAGACAGACTCACCAGCGATCAATGGACCAGAGATATCGCTGAGACAATTTAAATATCGTTTCCACGATGTCTTGCTCCCGCTGCCAGCCTGCGGTATGCAGGAGCAGGCTGGTCTCCAAAGTAAACTGCGGGTATCTAGGCAGCGCGCACTGCCTAGATACCCGATGGGTACCTTAGTTACCAGCCTCCTCGGCTCACCGGCTGGTATCTAAGGTACACAGCAGGTAACTAGGGTCCCTAGTTACCCGATGTGTACCTTAGATACCAGCCGGAGAGCGGAGGAGGCTGGTAACTAAGGTACACATCGGACCCTAGTTACCCGATGTGTACCTTAGATACCAGCCGGTGAGCGGAGGAGGCTGGTAACTAAGGTACACATCGGGTATCTAGGCAGCGCGCGCTGCCTAGATACCCGCAGTTTACCTTGGATACCAGCTCCCAGCGCTTGTGAGAGGCGCTGGGAGCTGGCTTATTGGTCGTCTCCCGGTGTCACACGCAGCGATGCTGCGTGTCCACCGGGCGACCAACGATTGATTTGAGGACAGGACCTCAAATCAAACGATGAACGATCAGCCGACTGATCGTTCATCGCTTGTAGTGTCACACGCAATGATGTCGTTTCGACATCGTTCAAGCGTCACAAAACACGTGACTTTTGAACGATATCAGCAACTATATTGTTACGTGTGACGGTACCTTTAACTGTTAGTTACTATTTAGTCGGTTGAAACACGTCAACTGCTGTGCCATCTTCCACCTGACATTTTTGTCTCTATTTTTATTCTTTGTTCACTGGAACTGGCAATGAGACAAGGGCTGTTTTTCTATATACGGCTGTATAATAACTTTTCCATGGGACTTTTCTTTGCCTTTTATTTGGAAACCAGGCGGATGCCTTAGGAGTGCACTAACAATATCAATACTCATACTTTTTTTTAATAATTTAGATACATGACAATGACTGTAAGTGAATTTCATTTCTATATAATACAATGGGACCAATAGGCCATTTTCTCCAAATATTTGCATGAAAAATATCTGCATAAATTAGAAACTAAGATTAGGTGCTGTCATTATTAAAATACAAGTGTGACCAATAATGAGCTATAGGGATATGCATTTGAAAGATTCATGTATTTTGAGCTTAAAACTAGAAGTTCAAGATGATCATTCTGTAATAATATTTTTTACATGTGTTTTTATTGTGCAAAAGTAGTAAAACAAAAAAAATCTATAAAAAGATGGTGTAACCCACATGTACAACTAATGTAAGTGTATCAAATACGAAAAAACAATATAATAAAACAAATGTATAAAAGGAAAAACTGGTAGTCTGTATTGTTAATAAACCTACTACATTGAATGTAACATGTACATTATTGCAGTATTGCAGCCTTTTAGATGGTAGAAACTCACAAACATGAGGTTACAGGAGTACTAAAGTAGGGAAGAAAGATTTTGTAGTGCAACTGACAAAAAGTTGAAAAGTGTCAGCTATATCCTATGTGATGTATATACAACAGTCTCAGTGTACTCTTTGTGATGTACATGCAGCAGCCTTATTGTATCCTATGCATTGTATACAGCAGTCTCAGTGTATCATTTATGATGTACATACAACTGTATCAGTGTATCCTATGTAATATATATAGCAGAGTCTCAGTATATCCTATGTGATGTATACAGCAGGCTCAGTGTATCCTGTGTGATGTATCCAGTAGGCAGAATGTGTCCTGTATTATGTCTATAAAGCAGTCTGTATCTCCTATGTGATGAATATACAGCAGTCTTAGTGTATCCTATGTGATGTAAAAGCAGAATATCAGTGTATCTTTTGTAATCTTGTCATCACCTCTTTTGATTATCAACTGTACTTCCATCACTTGTCACATTTCCTCCCTCTATCCTGACTTTGGTTCCATCTAATCTCCTGGCTCATGGATATTGCATTCAGTGGCTTTATTATCTATTTATATGTATAATATATACTTTTGATTGTATATGAGTAATGTGTTCACTGCTCTTTATATCTATCTAGCTATCTATCATATTTGCTGTACCTGTTGCTATTTGTTTTTGGGTTTTAATACAATAAAATTCATCCTTTTATGTACTTCTGTGTTTATAATTTTATTGTACATGCAGTTTTGCTTATCCCTTCTGGATATGCTTTGGGTTCTAATCTTCCGTCTTTTAGCATCCTGATTGCTATTTCATTTATGACCTGAAGCGACCATAGCTCTTGTCACGGCGTTAACGCGCTCATTACCCATGTATGTAAAGTGCTGTGGAATTAATAGCGCTATATAAATGAATAAATATTATTATTATTATTATTTGCTCAGTGCCATGCTATTCACTGTGTTCACCGGTCTGCTCCTCCCTAGTCCGGCCATCATGCTGGGTCCCCATGCAGCTTTTCCACTCTGCTGCATATCACTGCTGTTTTCAACTACCTATAAAGAGGCCTGGCTGTTTCCTGCTGAGATTTAACCCTCTTGAGTCCTGTAAGGTGTCATACACATGTGTGTGGACCCATTGTGCCATGACTGGAGGGTCATGGCTAAGTGCCTACCAGGTACTTACCAGAGCCTCTGCAGCAGCTGATCCCAGGGGTCATTTACACAGGTATGGTATTAAGGCTAACACACAAGACTGGATCAGGATGACAGGCAGGGTGGACACTGGTACTGGTTCAGACAGGACGGCGGGTACAGTCAGGAATAGGTTCGGATTCAGGTGCAGACAGGATGGGTTTGGCTTCAGGCAGGATAGGTTCAGGTACAGGCAGTATAGGTTCTGGTTTCAGGTACTGGTCAGATTCAGGGACCTGACAACTACTAGGTACAGGACTCACTAAGAAAACCTCAGACACCTCCCTACAGCAGAGGGTGCTATAAGTATCTAGTGCCTCCCAGCCCTAGGTTGGGAAACTTCTAGTGTGCACAAACTGCCCATTTAAGGAGCAGAGAGCATGCCTGTGTGTGCTCTGAGCATGTAACTAGGAGACCTGCTCGACTTATGCAGGCCCTGGGGCTTAGGAGACGCAGCAGGAGCTGGAGCAGCAGAGCGGCCGTGGCAATGAGCATGCCAGTGTATCTGCCAGAGAAGGGAAAACCATGCAAGAATGCTGGCGTTACACATTGTTTATCTTTTTTGGTCTATCCCCAAGCAGAAGGAGATTTATAAAGCAGGCACTCCCACCATGCCTTACCTGATCTTGGTTCTAGTTCAGTCTCTGCCTAGTTCCCTACAAGGTGCTCTTTGATATTGTCTCTCCCTTTTCTGGCCCGTTTTGCCTGGTGTTTTATCCCAACTTCTCAGGTACTGACCTCAGCTATGTTTACTAAATCTGTGCTGCCTGCCCTGACCCAGGATAGAGAGACTATGTCTTTTGTCTTTGTCCGCCTGTATCGCATACCCATATGTCTAACCTTTTGGTCAGCTGCTGTGGTCCTGGGGACTGTCCTGTAGTGGTACTTGGTGACTACCATTGGCACATTCTATCCTCCTGATCAGAGGCTCTAGTAGTAATAACCAGTAGTCAGTCATGTCTCTCCAGTGGAAGTCCGGCCCTTGGCGCATTGTGTCCACAACCACCCGTGTAACACCCTTGATATGCACACGTGGTAACTCACACGAGAAAATAAGACATATCTTTAAACTACTGCACCTGACACCCAACCAGTTATTTTACAGACTAAATTTCCTACCTGCATAGTCCCTGATGGCACCTGTGCCATTTGGAATAACCCTAACTGCAAAACTAGGAGATGACAAAGCGGAGCTAGCTGCCTCAAAGGCCGTCAAGTGTTCCTCACACTTTATTCCTGAATAATGAAAGCGTGCAGAGATAGATCAGATCCCAAAGTTAGAAAACATAAAACACGAATACAAAGTGCAAAAAGTAAAGTACTTACTGCAAGAAAGAATAGCCTCCTATTATCTAACTCTTGGTTGGAGAAAGTAGTAGGATAGATAGATGTGACAGCAAAAATAATAAATCTAGCTATTCTCTACCTAACCTAAATAAATCCTTGTCAGTATGGCTGCAACTCCAAGCTGGATCCACATTGGAATATAATCAGCAGAGAAGACCAGAAATGGAAAGGGATAAATAGCCGCACCTGCAGTGTGATAGTGCAGTTTGCTGCTAGCCATTATCTTCAGGAAAGGATATATATTTAATCTAATGTTTTCATTCACTCATTTTAAATGGATAATATAATATATAGTGCAGTATAAGTACAGTGTTTCTTGTACTTCAACGCCATCTACTGGCCATTGAAAATCTTTAGGGTGAGCTGAAATCTGCCATTGGGTAAAAGAACCCTGCAAACATTCAAGAGCTTGAACAAACTGCAAAGGAAGAGTGGGAGAAAATACCAGCTGAGAAGTGCAAGAAGCTTATAGATGGCTAGGGTATCTAGAATTAGATCCCCCGTGATCCCAACATATTTATTACCCCTCTATAGATCACTTGTAGTGCCACAGCTAGATTATGGGATCCAGTTTTGGGCTCCACATTTTAAAAAGGATATTCAGAAGAGTCAGTTCAAAGGCACAACTAGATTAATAATGACTCACCATAAGCCGGGTTCTCAGGTCTCAGGCGCTGGCTGTGGTCACGGTTCTGTGTCTGAGGCTGTGGAGGCCCGGTCGTCAATGAAGAGTAAAATAAGGTTAATAGGAATATAGTTTGTTATTTCGTGACGCCACCTGTACGGTTCCGGTGATGGCAGCGGCGCTGCTTTGGACCTCCGGGGGATGGGCTGCAGCAAGATGGATCCGCTCCCTACAGAACAAGCGGGAGTCCCTGGGGTCAGGAGCTGAAGTGATGGAATATGGCAGCTCAGTGGGTTCTGCAGATGAATTGATTTATAACAGTTCTGAAAGAAGCCTCAGACACAATGCTCCTCTGCACGGGTCTTTACTTAAGTTACACACGGTACACGGGATAACGGTTTCACTCTCAGGTAACGGACCGGGTGGTCCCTGTGATGAACA
This sequence comes from Allobates femoralis, assembly GCA_033576535.1. NCBI lineage: Eukaryota > Metazoa > Chordata > Amphibia > Anura > Aromobatidae > Allobates > Allobates femoralis. The sequence continues at coordinate 685,512,347 of JARQOC010000003.1, read as the reverse complement.
ATGTCCCTCCAAACTCCACAGTGTCTCTCTTTAACTGACTGTCCCTTGTTACTCTTCGCTGCCTTCATGTACCAGGTCAGGATACAGAGGAACTTCTAGTGGGCACCCGAGCCGGACAGCTCCCGATGGGTCCCTGGTACTCAATGGTGGGTACCCCTCCCGGTACGGCTGCGGTGATGGAAGTTTGTGTGATGTGCTCCTGTGAAGCCCTCTATCACTCCGGTTCTGTAGTGCGGCGATGGACGTCCACACTACCTCGGAGCCGGTACTCCGGGTTGGATTGGGCTCGGGTCGTCTTTTCACCCGTTACTTGTTTACTTGGCCCCCTTCGCTTCTGGGTCACCACTTCTCGGTGCCCTCTCTGTTAGCTGTACTGTCACGACATCTATTCTTGATCTTGTCTCTCCCACTTTCTAACTCTTTCTGCTCTTTCCCCACTGCTATGCATCTAACTCTCCTCTCACCAGGACCTAATTGGTCCTCTGCCTCTAGATGTTGCGTGTGGTGTATGGAGCCTTGGGATTAACTTGTTCATCACTGAGACGGAGAATACTGCACCTTTGGTCAGGGATGCAGTACCCTCCTGTGACGCACTCGTTGCGGGGCGCCACAATAACAAGGAATGAAAGGCCTCTGATATGATGAAAGGTTGGAAAAGTTCGACTTTTTTAGCTTAGAAAATAGACGTGTCAATGGAGATATCAAATATGTATATAAATACATGTGTGGCTAATTCAAAGGACTAGCACATGACTTATTCCTTCCAAAGACGATACTAAAGGACCAGGGGGTGTTCACTGCAGGTGGAAGAAAGATGATTCTGGCAGCTACATAGGAAAAGGCTCATTACAGTTAGAGCAGTAAGACTGGAATGCCCTACTGCAAGAGGTAGTAATGGCAGACAACATAACAGCTTTTAAAAAAAAAAGGGCTGGATGTTTTCCTCAGTGCACATAATATTGTTGGTTATAGATGATTTAGTGATAAAAAATGTATAATTGGTGGAGAAAGGTTGAAATTGATGGACTGATAGCTCATGTTAGCTCTGATGATAGCTCTGTTAGATTATTTAGGAGACTATAGGGGGAGGATAGTTCCAGTGTAAAGCCAAACTGAGATAGTATTGGCTCTTTCTTACCATTTAATGTTATTCTCTGCAAGAATGAATTTATAGCTGAACACAGAGGAATCACGTGAAGAATGAAAACAAGGGACCAAGATGGGCTGAAGAGAAGAAAACAGGAGGCCTGACGACATGAAAATCAATACAGCATATGATAAAGAAAAAGTTTTCTTTTAACATAACATAGTAACATAGTATTTAAGGTTGAAGGAAGACCTTAAGTCCATCTAGTTCAACCCATAGCCTAACATGTTGATCCAAAGGAAGGCAAAAAAAGTTTTAAAAGCAGCCAAATGTATCATAAACTAAGTGTTTTGGTAACTGTACAGAAAAAGGTAATTAAGACACCAAAGGGTATTTTAAAAATTGATTTTAAAAAAGTGGCTGGTCATTTAGGACAAGTAAATTCAGCTGAATAGATTTTTAATTTGATTAAAAACCTGACTGGGCAGTGTCCTGCAGTCTGTCCAGGACGGACGTGTGTCAGAAAAGCTCCAGCTGAAATCAACGTTAAAATCCATTTCTTTTGGCTGTGCAGCTACACAAATCTTTGCTGCTGATATCGGAGGATACTGCAAGGTCGTGCCTTAATCTGTGGCTTCCCGGTGTCTTGTAGGCTCAAGCTGTGCTGCTGTACCCTGGAAATCTTGCTTCTGCTTCCCCTTCCTGGACCTGAATGCTTCGAGACGCCACATCTAACTGCTGGAAATTCCCTGGCCAAACACATCTGACCTGCTCCGGAAGCCTTCATACCTTATGCACAGTGGATTGTGAGATTGGAGATTTGGGACCCCCCTGCATGCTGAGTGAGGTTCCATCCAGCTCCGGTTCAGTCTGTGTGCCTGTATCCCTAACATTTTAGAAAACAGGTGTGGACCTGGCACGGGTTCCATCTTGAAAATTACAGTGTAGTGTAGAGGGATCATCCTTATCTCATTTGTGCATGGAAATATAAGAGGCACTGGAATGAAACTGAAAGTTAGAAGATGCAGATTAGATATTAGAAAAAAATAATTGACAGTGTTAAAATGAGTGTAACAGGCGGCCACGAGAGGTGGTGAATTCTCCTCCAATGGAGGTCTTCAAGCAGAGGCTGGACAGACATCTGTCTGGGAGGATTTAGTGAATCCTGCATTGAAAAGAGGTTGTACACGATCACCCTGGAGGTCCCTTCTAACTCTACCATTCTATGCTTTTATGAAAAGAAGGAAGAAATTCAGCATTGATGTGTAGTGAATGTTTGCACCCCTTACTTGCGCAGCACGTACGCTGAAGTGGAAATTCCCTTGCTGGAAAATCTTGCTGGCTGCATGATCAACTCTGCTGAGTTCCTCACTGTTCTTCACTCCCCATTTTTTACCTGGCACATGGAGAGCAGTGCAGGAGCTTCTCAAGTGCACCACTTCTGGTACCCCTGTCGATTGAACACCTCGGGGACCTTTTGACTTCTTTTAATGTATACGATAATTTTTTTGCACATACACTGTCAAGTGCTGTGGAGCAGTGTATAAATGAATCCTTTACTTCTGTATGCAAATTAAAAAATAAAACAGGTTGCGCCAAACTGCTTAATCAATGTGTTAAAAGCGGTTACATAACCCAAGTGCTCACCTGTTTGCGTTGTGCCTGGGTCGCACAACTAACCGCCGAGCGGGGAACAATTAAGCGTGACCTCCGGGTCGGATGAGCCAAGCGAGCGGGGACGTGGAGCAGTCCTTGTTCGTGCGAGCCGGGAAGCGACTCGCTGGCTGGCGAGCGAGGGGCAAGCTGACGAGGCCTCCAACTCGTAGGGGTCCGACAACGTGGGCTGTGCTGTGTTCCTTCGTCGTGCGAGTCGGTGAGTGACGGGGCGCACGGATGGAGGTAGCGTGTAGTTGTGAGCAAGGTCCGGGAGCCGAGCTGCTCAGACTCGCACTTCCCGGAGGGGAAGGCGTGCAAGTGTATGATAGAAACAAAATGGGTATTAGCGCTCGGATTGCAACCAGACAATGCTCACGAGATATTTACCTCAAGGCTTTATTAGATCAGTGTAGAATTCCAATTCTCCACAACGCGTGTCTGCGCTTAGTGCGCCTTTCTCAAGTGGTTCACCACTTGAGAAAGGCGCACTAAGCGCAGAAACGCGTTGTGGAGAATTGGAATTCTACACTGATCTAATAAAGCCTTGAGGTAAATATCTCGTGAGCATTGTCTGGTTGCAATCCGAGCGCTAATACCCATTTTGTTTCTGTATGCAAATTGTCATTTCTAGGAGGAAGTAGACAAACTCTAATGCCACCTAATAAAAGTAGCAATCCTAAAACTCATAATTGACTCTTTAACAAAACTTTTAATATGACTTAGGATTTGCGCTGCGTTTCGGGGTGATTGTCCCTCATCAGTGCAGTGTGTGGGAATTCTGACAGTATGAGAGAAGACAAGGTCTGGGGGAGTATCTATTCTTCTTGTGGAGAGTACTTCTACTTTACTTCTGAAAATTCTCTGAGAAAATTTGCTGACACCTTGTGACCACTCACTACAATTGCACCACCAAGCACAAAAATAAAAAACTCATTGAGCTCTTTCCGATTGAAATAAGTTAAACATCAACAATGACATTGCTAGTATGGTAGTGTGAATATTAACATTGGTAATGCTCTATGGGCCAGACTCCTGACATGGTCTTTATTTCCTACACATATCCTCGGTAATGCTCACAAGACACAGAGAGTGCAGCACAAGATATTCCCTACTAAATATACGTTCTGAAGTCTTGAAGAAAGACACTGCTTGTTTCCAGTTAAAAAAACACCAATGCCTAACCCAACATTTGTCAAATGAAGGCATTACACCCAGCATAAGAATTCGAGAAACACTTTCATAGAGACCACCTCTTATTCTTCCTCTTTGGCCATCTCTCATGGTCTCAATAATATGATGTGGACTCTTTGCAATTTTTCCAGAAAAGTCTGCCATGTTCGCAGACCCCACATACAGATAATCCTCTACCTGACAGACCCAGAAGTCGGAAATAAAGATAGAAAAAACAATATTAGCATAAAGAGGTTGCCTGAATCCAGGCCAGGAGGATCTCAGACTGTTACTTCTTTATTCCTCAAGGTCACACAGAAACACTTAGATACCTCTTATGTCATCGACAAAGCACATTTGGTCACCAAAATGGGTCCTACTGACCTTAATAAACCTAGAGATGGTCTGTGTAGACTTCATTGTTACGAGGGTTTAATGATAAGTAATGCCTTCACCTTCGCAACTTGGGTTTCAAAGGGAATATTTTAATAATGCAGAAATAATCCTTAGAATGTGTTCTTTAATCAATATTCACTTTTCCACATAATCACCAGACAATTATATATACTTCTGACAACGATGAACAGGTTTTTTGAAACCGGTACGGAAGAAATCAACACTCTGTTTCCGCACCCAGCCTAAAACAGTTCTATCAACACATGCATATTGATGTGCTCACAGATCTTTCATTATCTGGAACAGATGGAAGTCAAATGGAGGATGCCATACGTTGGTGATCTTCAGTCTCTGCAGTTATGCTGTGGTGGCATGTGAAATGTGTGGTCTGGCATTGTCATGCTACAGAAAAATATTTCCCTTTTCCTTTCGGATCCTTGTTAGTTGTGGTTTTAAAGTTCACAGCGTTGTAACGTATCACTCTGAATTGAATGTTGTAAATGCGGACTGAGTAAACCTCAAAAGAGGGGAGAGTAACGGAGGGTCGAAGTGGAATAGGAGTAAAGGAGTAATTATCTGACAGGGAAAAACCAACTCCTCTACCATTCTTGTTGCTGGGAAGAGGGATGTGAGAAAGCTGGAGTCCACCATAAAAAAGTGCAGTTGGAGAGGTTGTGTCAGAGGGGGTGAGCCAATTTCAGTGATGCCAAGGAAGAAGAGTTTGTTAGTGATGAAGAGGTCATGGATGTATGTATTGTGCATATAGCCAGCAACCGTCTACTGTGCATATGACCCACAGCCATCTCCATTGTGGATACGGCCCACAGCCGTCTCCATAGTGTATACAACTCACAGCTGTCTCCATTATGTATATGGCCTGCAGTCGTCTCCATTGTGTATACAGCCCGCAGTCTCTATTGTCTATACAGCCAGCAGAAGTTTCCATTGTGTATACAGCCCAGAAAAATCGCGACACTCAATGCTGTCAGTATGCAAAGGTGCAACGCCAAGCACAGTAATTACAACACTAAGGAAAGTGGCACCCTGCTGTGATAATTACAATATAGAAACATTGACCACTCAGTCGTCACGTTGAGGCGTGTCTCTTGGACTGGGTCCCTAACTTTCAATTTCAGCCTCTATGTGTCTTAAAAACCTCCTCTTTTATAGGTAAACTAGAAAAAACTGGGTTTATCGATATGGCCATATTTATAAAGCTAAGTATCTCTATTTTCACCTTTTGCTTAGCTGAAATATTTCTGAATTCTAAGTATAACAGCAGAATGCCACTTCCTTTAGTGTTGTAATTATTGTGTTTGGCGTTGCACTTGTGCACACTGACAGGATTGATTGCCGCAGTCGTTTCTAAATTGTAATGTGGGTTCACACCTTATGTAGTGCACCTTTCCCCGCCCTTGTTGGCCTGTTTTGCTATTGCTCACTGTTATCATTTTTTTCTAGTTTGCCTATAAAAGAGGCAGTTTTTAACCCAGATAGAGGCTGAAAATGAAAGTTAGGGACCTGGTGCAAGAGACATGCCTCAATGTGGCGACTGGGCGGTTTATCGATATGGCTATATTTATAAAGCTAAGTGTCTCTATTTTCAACTTTTGCTTAGCTGAAATATTTCTATATTCTAACAGTAACAGCAGAGTGCCACTTTCCTCTATACTAATACTTATCCTGTATTCATCCTGCAGCTGTCTCTATTTTGTATTCTTAATTGTGTATACAGCCAGCAGCAGTCTCTATCATGTTTACAGCCAGCTGCAGTCTCTAATGTGTATTTTCTATTGTGCTTACAGCCGGAAGCAGACTCTATTGTGTATACAGCCCGCAGCAGTCTCTATTGTGCAGTCTCTATTGTGTATACAGCCAGCAGCAGTATCTATTGTGTATTGTCTATTGTGTATACAGCCAGCAGCAGTCTCTATTGTGTATTCTCTATTGTGTATTCAGCTCATAGCAGTCTCTATTGTGTGTGCATATCTGTATATATATGCTGAGGTGGAGATGGGGCTGGGGTGGAGGTGGAGCTGGGGTGGAGGCGGAGCTTAAGTGGAGGTTCGGGGACCCCAATATTTTGCCAGTGAGGGGCCCTGAAGAGGAGCCTTAAAATTTCTAGTGGCAACCCTACTCACAACATCTGCATAGCTGTCATGTAATAGCACTGGAATCAAGCAGATTGGACGCTCTGACTGGCTTGACTTGAGTAACGAGTTTAATGGAAGTCAATTAATGATGGGCAGTCCAGCTTTTTGCCCAAATACACTAAGCCAAAAACAAAGAATTTCTGGAGGAGGGTGGTTGAAATTTTTTTTACACACAGCAACTAGACACATTGTTTTGACCTCCACTGAGAGCCAAGAGGTTCTCAATGGGATGTCTGCTCCATCGTTCACTGAAGGAAGCCAGCTCTTTGTGTCTGAACATTCACGAACATCACATCTCAATACCCGCAATACTTGGCTGAACGCTCAAGATATCCCCAATGCTCAATCCAGTATCGAGCAGTAGTGAGCATGCTTGGTCATCATTATTTGTAGTATGTTAAATTGTTTAATAAAAATCATCTGTTTTAAAAAAAGAAAATCCGTTAGGAGAAATATCAGTTCCTAGGAAAATTTTTAGAAAAAAATATATTTATAAACCTTATTAACCCAAGCTTCTTAAATGAGTTCAGCTAAAAACCATACAATTCTGCAAAAAAAAAAAAGATTTAGGAATTTGTGGTTGGAATGAGAGATGAAGATAAAAATGTTTCTTGTATAGCTTCCTACCCCTGATTGGACTTGAAAATATGCTATATGCATCTGAATACCCAAGGCCCTGATTCATCATTGCCTTAGGTCTGTTTTTTTTGTGAAGTTTTCTTTCTGTTTTGCACTTTTTTTTGTTTGAACCCAATTCATTATTCCATTTGTGCCTTTTTAAGTCTATCTTATATGTGTCTGTCTAGGTTTTGTTATTTTTTCTGCTTGATTTAAGTCACAAACTTTGGTTCTGCTGTATTTGAGTCACTTCCAGATGTAGTTTTATGCATGTATTCCAAAAGTCGCATCTTTTTGTGAGACTTTGAAAAAGATGTCTCAAAAAGTTGAAAAAATGTTGGGTGACAAAAAATGTTGGGGCCTATATATGAAAATATATGGATATATGTCGATTGGTCAATATTATATCCCAAGAATGAGAATTACTAATTTTTTGCTTTTTTGTGTTATGTATTGCATTCTTCCTGTTGCTAGGCAGACGTCCTGTCTTTGGTATTTTGTCCCTTTCCTCTCCCTGTAGCTCTGTGATGTCAACTTTACTTCTCCCTTCTTCCTCATATAGTTACTTATCTGCCATCTTTGCATGGACACATGTTTTACTGCTCTCTACAGAATCACTCTTTTTAGCTGCTGCATTGTACTTCAATACAAGAGTTCAGTGAAAATCATCTCTATTTCTCCAGGACTCTTACTTCAAGTCAGTGTGGTTCAGTTAAACTATCTGAGGTCAATACAAATATCAGAGGGAATGATATTTCAGGCACCTATACTTGCACTGCATTGAAAAGTCAAAATGGTCAAGTTTTTCTATTTGCCTTCTCACCAAGTTAACAAATCAGCTACTAACCTTTGGGCAGGTTATTGTGTACCCTGCCACTTGTGTGTAAGTGCTTCTCTGCCTCCATCAGTTGAGGTCTGTCTCATGAGAAACAGTTTGCATTAACTCCGTGCAGGATTGGTGTACAATTCGAAACCCAATACTCCCGATAATAGTGTAGTATGCTGGAAAGATGAACACTACCAGAAAAGAGGTCAAACGGTACAAAGTTTAATACTTTAAACTCTGTTTTCCACATTTATCTTTGTCGTACATATTTCCATTCACAATTTTCAGAGATTCAGATGATAATATCCAGTATCCAATTGTAATACATATGGCTTAAAGGGGTGGTCTAAAGACCAAAGAAATTTTTGTCTAAATCCCTATCTATTTAATGCCATAATCTAAACAAATTTCTAATATGCTTACATTCAATATCCCTACTGTTCCCTTACAACACTATTTAACTATTGTTTTATTTTTGTCTGCTACTTTCTGTGTGATGGCACTTCGTTTGTGAATCCCAGTACATTCTGGGATATTCAAATGAAGCGTCATCAGGGGGCAGTCACTGCCACTTCCCATTCTGAAACTAAGTGTCATCAGTGGCGCTCGTTTCAGGGGCTAGGTTAATGCCTGCTCTGTCCCTGCTCGCTGTCACTTTGCAAATTTCCACAATGACAGTGCGCTTTGTGTTGATGGCTCAGTTCAATAGTAGCAAGCCCGCAACAGAGCATCGCACATTGTCAGTGTGTGATGTCATATTACAGTAGTGTTAAGAATAATAGCAGTCCAATATGACTAAGTAGATTATTCACTGTTTTTGGTATAAATTATATCACCACATGTCAAACAATTTAATAGTTGGTGCAGTAGATTCTTGGAAAACCAACAGACCCAGCATTCATGATCTGTATGTTTTTGGTTCTGTGTACTTGAATAACTAATTGTGTGTGTTCAAAATAATAGCAGTGTGGAGTTCAATTAGTGAGGTCAATCATTCTGTGAAGAAACAGGTGTGAATAAGGTGGCCCTCATTTAAGGGTGAAGCCAGCATATGCTGTACATGCATTTCCTTGAAAGCCTGAGAAATATGGGTAAGTTGAGACATTGTTCAGAAGCACAGCGTACTTTGGTTAACCTTCCTAGCGTTATTCCCGAGCCTGACTCGGGGTTAACATTCACTACCAGAAGCGTTAACCCCGAGTCAGGCTCGGGCTTACCCGCGTTCGCGGCAGATGCGGTAAAAAAACCGCATCTGCCGCACTTGCCGCACTTGCCGCATAGCTGCCGCACTTGTGCCGCACTCGCGGCGCGGTTGCGGCGCGGTTGCGGTAATCTGCATAGTAAAGGGAACCATGCAGTAGACATGAGATAATGATTGTATACACTTACATGAGGGCGTCTCCCTGTGTGTGCTGGCACTTGTGAGCTGTGTTCGTCATGCCTGCTCTCCCCCTCCCTTATGCCCGCCCCCTCTCAGCCTGCTATAGTGATGTGAGGCTGATCTCGTCATAAAGGGGCGGGGCTACCGGGATGCGCGATTTAGCCCCGCCCCTTTATGACGAGATCAGCCTCACATCACTATAGCAGGCTGAGAGGGGGCGGGCATAAGGGAGGGGGAGAGCAGGCATGACGAACACAGCTCACAAGTGCCAGCACACACAGGGAGACGCCCTCATGTAAGTGTATACAATCATTATCTCATGTCTACTGCATGGTTCCCTTTACTATGCAGATTACCGCAACCGCGCCGCAACCGCGCCGCGAGTGCGGCACAAGTGCGGCAGCTATGCGGCAAGTGCGGCAAGTGCGGCAGATGCGTTTTTTTTACCGCATCTGCCGCGAACGCGGGTAAGCCCGCTTTTAGCAACAAAAACCAGACCTAAACAGACCGCCAGGGAGGCTACGTCGATTGAAGAGGGTAAAACGTATAAAGAAGTGCAGACAATGATAGGCTGTTCAGCTAAAATGATCCCCAGTGCTTTCAATGGAAAAGCAAAACAAGATAGACGTGGAAGAAAGTGGAAGACTACCATTGGAATGGATGGAATAGCCAGAATAGTAAAGATTCAACCTATGAGCAGGTGATCAAAGACAGTCTCAAGTTACCTTTGAGTACAGTGACATAAAATGCTTGTGTGAAGCTAATCTATTGGCAAAAAATACCTGCAAGGTTCAACTGTTAATAGATGAAAGGAAAAAACAAAAGGTTGCGCCACGCTGATCCCACACATAGAATAAGGGTTAATCAGGGATACACTCACCTGGCACTGTTGTGCACCGCACAACAGGGAATGCAATACAAGGTGAGGGTACTCTAGACAATTTGAGGTATGGGTGTCACCATGGTGGGATCACCAGTTACACAGATAAATAGATATGTAAACGAGAGAAAAGCACTGTGCATAAATCAACTGGGATCAGGCCAGAATATTAGTGAAAAATATATATAATCAATTTATTCAATTTCATTACAGACAAGTGCATACAAGTTACATTTAAAAACAATTAAAATTTGTGCGACCACAAAAATTTGCAAACCAACCGTAGCCAATTTTTTTCAAGTGAGATAGTGTATCATCACATATCAGGTATTATGCAGTGTGGACTAAGGAGCTGACTTAGGGGATGTTGGGGTGACCCAGTTCCCAAAGGGAATGACCAATTATAGCAGTTTCGGGAATGAAAATAGGCTGTCTGGATCCCCAGTCCCCATAAGCTCACATGCTATATAAAACACGGTATGGATCCTTCCATCCCGTAGCCTCAGTAGGTGGACTTACTTCCACGGTCCTTGATAGGATCCGCCAATACAGGTTGTATTCATCGCTCCTTCATTCCTTTTTCTATTTCCACAGGTTTGACTGATCTTTCTCGCCTGCTTTCCCCTGGTTCCCAGGGGCACCTCTTATCACCCATGTCCTGCATTTAGGGAGATTATGAGAACCTTATCAGGCATTATAGCTCTCCTTGGCCAGTTCGACTAATTACCTATAGCTCTGAACTGCACAACTGTCTTATTGGCGATCCATACCGTGTTTTATATAGCATGTGAGCTTATGGGGACTGGGGATCCAGACAGCCTATTTTCATTCCCGAAACTGCTATAATTGGTCATTCCCTTTGGGAACTGGGTCACCCCAACATCCCCTAAGTCAGCTCCTTAGTCCACACTGCATAATACCTGATATGTGATGATACACTATCTCACTTGAAAAAAAATTGGCTACGGTTGGTTTGCAAATTTTTGTGGTCGCACAAATTTTAATTGTTTTTAAATGTAACTTGTATGCACTTGTCTGTAATGAAATTGAATAAATTGATTATATATATTTTTCACTAATATTCTGGCCTGATCCCAGTTGATTTATGCACAGTGCTTTTCTCTCGTTTACATACAAGGTGAGGGTAAAATCGGTCAGTTGTTCTTGAGGCGGCCTTCCACTTGGCTCCGTGTGGTAAGGCTCCGAGGTCAGGGCGACCGTGTCCACCGGGCCTGGACACTTAATCCCAAGGGAGGCAGCTCCATTGCATGTTCAGCAAGGTCTCTCCTCCAGCAGCTCTCATACCACACCCCTCAGCCACAACGCGTTTCGACAAACGTCTTTCTCAAGTGGATGATCCACTTGAGAAAGACGTTTGTCGAAACGCGTTGTGGCTGAGGGCTCGCTTTACCCACTTTTTAATAAACCTAGAGTTAATTCTCTTAATTTTCAGTTCCCTGGTCTTTTCTAGCACTCACTTCCATACTATTTTTCCTTCTCATTACAACTGTTAATAGAGACATGTACTGAAAGGATACAATTTGATAAATAACAGATAAACTGACCTAAACAGAAATGGAGAAACATTTGTGGACTGATGAAAGTAAAATGGTTCTTTTTGGGCCCAAAAGCCACAGAGAGTTCATCAGACAACCCCCAAACTCTGAATGCAAGTTACAGTACACTCTGAAGACAGTGAATCATGGTGGTACAAGCATCATGATATGGGCATGTTTCTCTTACTATGGAGCTGTGCCTAGTTACCGCATACCAGGGATCATGGACCAGTTTGCATATATCAAAATACTTGAAGAGGTCATGTTGCTTTACACTGAAGAGGAAATGCCCTTGAAATGGGTGTTTTAACAAGGCAACAAACCTAAATGCGCCAGTAAATGAGCAAAATCTTGGTTTCAGTCTTGGTGTAACAAAATTGAGATTAATGCGTGACCAGCCTAATCCCCGAACCTTAATCTAATAGAATACTTGTGGGGTGCAGGGCCGTATTTGCCCTTAGGCACTCGTAGGCACGTGCCTAGGGCGCCGGGGATGCGGGGAGGGCGGCGGCTGAACAAGTTCTTTTTTTTTTTTTTTTTTTTTAAATTAACCTCCGGGGTCTGGTGGTACCGCCCCGCCCCCTAAGCCCCGCCCACCCCATCGTCCCACGCCCGCCCCGTACCTCAAGTATTGCTGCAGGGGCCTCCCACGTCATGGAGTAAGGACTGGAGGAGCAGGGGCGGAACTACCGAGCAGCTAGGGGGCCCCTGGGGCTCTAGCGGCAGGTCCCCTGTCAGACAGACGGGTCATGCTGTCGGGTGTCAGCGGCGCTGCACACCTGCGGCACTGTTCTGGCACTTTTCGGGGAGGGCGGCGACTAAGAGTGTTGTCTTTTTTTTTTTTTCACACACTGCGCTTTCTTTACCCCAGAATGTGATGTATCACATGACAGCGAGCGCCCAATCAGCGTCGGGAATGCCCCTCTGACGTCACCGCAGGTCTTGGCAGCACTACACATCGCTTGGCACCGGAGACCGGACACTGGGAAAAAGCGTCGGAGAGGTAAGTATTTCATTCTTTTTTATTTTTCATACACTTGCCTTTGTTTAATTTAGATTTCGCAGTGTATATTAATACACTGCAAAATCTAATGGGCGGTCACAGCTGTCACAGAGGGAGGAGGAAGCAGGATTCTTCCTCCCCTCTGTGACATCACAGGGAGAAAACGCAGGAGCAGCTGCGTAAAGAATTGACATATCAATTCTTTACGCAGCTGCGTTTTCTCCTATAAACGCCCTGCGTATTTTTGCGCAATGTCTGCACTGCAAAGTGAATTTCCCATTCACTTTGCTGGCAGACAAAATGCATATTGCGTATTTTGAAAAAGCGCAGCAAAATACGTAATGTGTGAACGCAGCCTCAGACTCGGATGGTTCGTGTCCTGTCCGTGTGCGGTCCGTGATTTTGTCAGACCCATAGACTTGCATTGGTGAGTCTTGCGCGGGAATCACATACTGTCGCAGCATGTTGCAACTTTTTTCTCATCCTGAATCTGGATGAGAAAAAAGCGTCCGACACTCACCAGTCTGCTCTCAGAGATTGATTGCAATGCGAGAAAATCACACATTGCACTCATCAGAGTTTCACGCCAGTGTGTCTGTACCCTAATACTAAAATCCATATAGTAATCCTACTGGTATGGGGAGGGTTTATGGCTCAGTTAGCCCACACTCCATACTTCTTGTTATTAACCAGTTAATGCTCTCTTGTCCACCGCACTGCAGTGTCAAAAGAGGAAGACAACGAGACAAGCAGCAACACGGCATCAGAGAGCCCCTGACCTCCAAATAGAAGATCCTCAGATCCTGGTATTGTGACATAATATTAAGAATAAAGGTTTTTTGCATTTATATTACATTATGAACTCCACAGCACGGCGGCGAAAATTGCTCCGGCCCCGGGCCCTCCTTGAGTCCTGCTTGTTGCCATACACTGGGGTTGTGCAGAGGTGGCAATTGCACCCCTTCTCTTTGTGTTTTAGTATAGCCCCCCGAGCCCCCGCCGTCTCCCGCCATCTTCCTAAAGGCATCCGGTGGCTCCCGATGGCTCCCGCAGGCTGCAGAGGTCTTCTTCATGTGTAAAGGACCTGCGGTGATGTCAGTCATGTGACCCGCGGGTTACCATGGTGGAACCCGCGGTCACGTGACTGTGACATCACCGCAGGTCCTGAACACATGCAGAAGACCTCTGCAGCCCGCAGGAGCCACCGGGAACCTTCAGGGAGACGGCGGGGGCTCGGGGAGAGGTGAGCATAAGGTTTTTTTTTTTTTTTTCAGCCCGGAGGCGCCGATTTTATGCCGGAATCGGGTGCCTATTTGGCACCCGATTCCAGGCATCAGAAGGGAGCCGATGCTGTCCGATTTATATCGGACAGCATCGGCTCCCTACAAATCGTAATGTGAAGGTAGCCTTAGTACACACACCATACTTCATGGTATGGGGAGGATTTATGGCTCAGTTAGTACACACACCATACTTCTTGTTATTAACCAGTTAATGCTCTCTTGTCCACCGCACTGCAGTGTCAAAAGAGGATGACAGCGAGACAGACAGCAACATGGTATCAGAGAGCCCCTGACCTTGAAATACAAGATCCTCAGATCCCGGTATTGTGACATAATATTAAGAATAATACTTTTTGCATTTATATTACACTATGAACTCCACAGCACTTTACATATATCATCAACACTGTCCCCATTGGGGCTCACAATGTAAACATCCTATCAGTATGTCTCTGTAGTGTGGTTGGACGAACCTTTTATATGTACTACATGATGAAATGTGAGGGGAGAAGCTACATGAAGCTTGGGGGGGGAAGGCCGCGACTGGGTGGAAGATTGTCTGTAATGGGGGAGGAGCCATGATGGGGGGAGGAGCCATGATGGGGGAGGAGCTGTAATAGGGGAGGGGCCACAACAGGGGGAGGAGCCGTGACGGGGGGGCGGCGGCCGCTGACAGTGCCTAGGGCAGCAGAAACTCCAAATACGGCCCTGGTGGGGGTGACATAAAAAATGCTGTTTTTCAGGCAAAGCTAAAAATGCAAATAAATTGGGGGATCAAACAATCCTGGGCTGGACTAACAGTTGGCAGATGCCAGAAGTTGGTTGACTCTATGCAACATAGTTGTGAAGCATTTATGAAAAATTGTGGTTATACAACTAAATATTAGGTTAGTGATTCACAGGAATGCTAAATCCTAAAAAAAAATAGTACATATTTTGAATTTCTAAAGACAAATGCAGACACTTCTATTTTTCAGCAGCCCAATGTTCATTTTCTGTTATTTTCTGTAGTTAATTACCATATTTTTCGCTTTATAAGATGCACCTAATTATAAGACTCACCTCAAATTTGGAGAAGGAAAAGAACAAAAAATAATTTTAATGTTGTAATGTAAATTGAGTCTGTCTTATAATGCAAGCTTCTGTAGTACAATCAGTTTCTATGTCCCCCTCCTGCTATATATGGTCCCCTATCCTGGTGTATATGTCCCCCATCCTTGTACATGGCCCCCCATCCTGGTATATATGTCCCACAACCTTTTACATAGTCCCCCCATGCTAGTATATAGCCCCCATCCTTGTACGCGGCCCCTCATCCTGAACCCACTATGGCTTACTAAGGGGGGTTGTGGTGATGGAGCAAGGGTGCAGGAGGCAGGATTGCCAGAGGATGTGAGCAGTGGGACAAAGCTGTGGGACCAGAGCTGTGGGGGTGTCGCGCCATTTTCCAGGTTCCTGCAATCATAGGCAACCTGTGACTCGGCTTCTACTGCCCAGGACTTCGAGAAAATTACTGCGGAGGTGGCGCAATCGAAGATCGAGATCTGCAGCCATTTTCTAAAAGTCCTGGTCAAGAGAGGCCGAGTCACAGATTGCCTATGCCTGTGGCGGTACCACAAACCGCCACAACGCCTCTGTAGCTCTGGTCCTGCAGATTTGTCCCACTGCCCACATCCTCTGCGAACCCTGTCTCCTGCACCCTCGCTTCACCACCACATCCCCCCCCTCATTGAATTATAAAAAATATATATATAATATTCAGATTATAGAATGCACCCTCATTTTCCCCCAATTTGGAGGAAAAGGAGTGTTTTATAATCCGAAAAATACAGTACATTCATTTCTCTTTATGTTTTGATTTAGAAAACAGTGTGCAATGTTGCAATGCATGAAAATAAAACCTATTATAAAGATTTTGGGCTTAACTCGTGTTCTTGAACACACGGCTATTATTGTGAACACAACTGTACTTGGTGTTCAGTTTAGATTGTGGCACTAAATAGATAAGGATTTAGATTAAAAATGTGTTTGGCCTTCAGACCACCCCCTTAAAGTTATTTCAGACTACATTCTGCTGGGATCATTTCCATGCTAATTTGCTTTGTCTTTTCATAATGCTCTCCAAGATATCTTGTTTCAAAGGTGGAGGTCCAAACATATGGTTGCCTATTTTCTTGCATTAGCCACGGATCCATTGTTACACCACTTATGCACCAAACCAAATATGGTATACTGCTTTTTGCTAGAAGGGGAAGGTATGAAAATTGAGTTTATGTGTCAGAGGCGTTCCCTATCACATTTCTTTGTTGAATCAAATACGTGATGTTTAGCACACAAATTAAACTACTGCCAACCTCAATGAGTACCAATCGACTGGGAAGATAGACTAACTGTGGGAAACAAATAGAGTTGCAGAAAAGCACAGAAATGTGCTATAATGTAGATAAGGTATAAGAAAACATCCACAGGTTCATCTCAATGAATTAGGATATCAAAAAGTTAATTTATTTCAGTAATTCAATATATAAACTGAAATGCATATATTATATAAAGTCATTACAGAGTTCAAGTATTTATTTATGTTAATGTTGATGATTATGGCTTACAACCAATGAAATCCCAAAGGTCATTATCTCAAAAAATTAAACTAGGGAGGGTGAAGGGTCTGAGAGATAAAATATTACCTGAACAGATATCAGAGGCTTCACCTTGTGTGGTTGTGAGAGTCACAACCACTATAAAAGCATATCAAGGCTACTGCAGTCCCCAGCATGGAGCATATAGTGTAGGGAGGATAAAGGGTTAAAACCAACGCTGCCATATTCCACAAGACATTAAAGGGTGAATATAATATTGATTTATTAGTCAACACATTTCAGGACTACCTGGTCCCTTCCTCAGGACAAATCAATGTCATATTGCCATGTTTCAGGATGTTTCTGGGAGCCCTGAAAATGCGTTGACTAAGAAATCAATATTATATTCATCCTTGGATGTCTCATGGAATACGGCAGTGCAATTTTTAACCCTTTATCCTCCCTACTTTAATTTTCTAAGATAATGATCTTTGGGTTTTCATTAGCTGTAAGCCATAATCATCAACATAAATAAACACTTGAAATAGATCACTGTTTGTAATAATATATGTGTTTCACTTTTTGTATTGAATTACTGTTTGTTGATATTCTAGTTCATTGAGATGCACCTGTAGATGTCAGAGAAATTATCAGCTCTTAAAGCACCACTCCGGCATTTTAATTTCACCACTGGAGTGGTACTTCAAATCTAAGTTCTCTGCCCCCTGTCTATACTCTCCTTCCAGAATCTTCACCTTTTTTCAGTGTCATTCTAGTCCCACAGCACTATTTGTGATCATGACGTCTAACTGGCTGAAATCTAGGGAATCCAGAACGAGGTTCATATAGACTTGCATTGAGTTATGACTCCTGGTGCTCTCCGTGAAACACAGGAGCAGCTAGCAGGTCACAAACTGAAGAAGATGGACAGGAGTGATGAAGATAACAGATAGAGATGCCTGGGGGGTGAGTATAAAACTAGGGGCAGGGAACTTACATTTAAAGCACTGCTACAGTAGTAAAATAAAATTAAAAAAATGGAGTGGTGCTTTAACCCATTCACGACGAAGGGAATAACAGTACACCCTTGGTTGTGTCCCTACCTTTGATATGAGCACACGTGCTGAGCTCGCATCATCTCCCATAAATCAGCTAATAAGATCAGTGATCCGATTGGTACTGTTAACCCTTTAGATTGCGCTGTTAATCACTGATAATATGATCCAAAGCACAGTGGCGGGCATCGCACTATTCTCCGCTGGTATTGTAGGTCCCGTGATGCCATCATGGGACCTCAATGCGTTGCTAAGACAGCCCAAGGTCAGCTGATGACCCCGAAAGCTGTTGGGTATCACTTCCTGCTGGCAATGCCTGAGCTCTGTTGCTGCCAGAAAGGGATCATTTTTGCTGTACAGAGAGATGCTGAAGCATTTCTCAGAATAGCAGAAGCGATAGGTCTTTACAGTACTGAGGTGCCCTAAGAGGCAGTGTAAAATCAAGAAAAAGTTTAAAAAAGTTTTAAAAAATATGAAATAAACTTAATGTTGCTCTGGATCCAAGCATCAACACGTCCTCTGGCTCATCTCCATTCTCCTCCACTGCCCTGCGCAGACTCCGGCACCTACTACATGACCCCCAACTTGTAGATGGAGACTCCTGCACCTTCAGGCAGGGATTTTTCTTTTTACTCGCAGGTGCATGGAACATATTCCAGGTTAGATTATTTCTTTCCACAAGGATCTCCACCTCATTCAGAGGGCTGAAATAGGCCATATTGCCTTCTCAGACCATGCACTTTGTGTGGTCTCGGTACTTTTGCCATCTCCTATTCAGCGGCAGTGACAATGGAGGCTGAATACCTCCCTTTTAGATGATCCTGTGACCTCCCGAGAAATAGGCACGACACTGTCTGAGTTCTTCAGAGACAACAAGATACCTGACTCGTCTCCAGGCTCTATATGGGAGGCCCACAAATGTGTGATCTGCGGTATTTTCATTAAACATGGTACGTGATTGAAAAAAGAGAGGGACCTGGAAATGTCCTCTTTGCTGGCTCGCCTGCGGCCCAGGAGGCGACTCACAAGTTACAACTGGACAGAGAAGTTATGTCAAATTTACTCAGAGTCAGGGAAGAATTGAAAGGCCTACTAAACAAAAAAGCAAAATGTTGGCTAGCAAGGTGCACTAAGAATTTCTATGAGTATGGGAACAAGTGCAGCAAATCTCTAGCAAACACGTTGAGACAGCAGAGGACACAGTCATTTATTCTAGGAATTGGAGAGAAGGGAAGAAGAAGAAAGGTTCAACCCTCTTCGGTTGTAGCAGAAGCTTCTAGGAAATTGTACGCCTCCCTTTATAAGGTGGATGGTTTGAACACACTCACGCAGTCGGAGTTGTCCCTCTAAAAATAAAAAAATACATTCACACGTCTGGCCTTCCCAAACTTAACCCGGCTGCCTTGGGACACCCCATTACGGACGCAGAGGCTATCGCCTCAACCAAAAATGTTAAAGCCCCTGGTCCTGACGGATTCCCGGCACTATATTACAAAAAACTTAAAACCCAACTTACGCTCCACTTACTCTCCTCCTTCTTTAATGACCTGAATGGAAACCACCCCCTCATGCTGACACCCTGAGAGCCCATATCTCAGTTATACCTAAACCTAGCAAAGATACGTTGCAATGTGGGAGTTATCGCCCCATCTCTCTCCTCAACGAAGACATTAAGCTCTTTGCAAATGTGCCGCCCAGCTTAGGGGACCGGGATACCCGGCGCAGGGTCCCTTTCCTTGGGGGAGTCACTGGTGGCTGGACCCAGGCCGTGGCCCCAGGCTGGCACACTCCTAAAAGGGGGTATTTACAGGGGATTTAGAAGTTTATATAATTTATAAAGTTTGTAGATGTTATTGTCGTGACGCCACCCGGAATAATGTGGCTATATATGGCCACCGCTGCCTTGTACTGGCCAGGGGATGATGGTGAGAGGCAGCTGAGATGGTATAGCCCTTTTTTCCGGGTAGGGCTGTAGGGTCCCCTGGACAGGTGATGTTAAAGTTAATGATGGATGAAGATGGAAGTATGGTGAGGAGATGTTAAGGACACAGACACTTACTTGATTCACAGCAAATTCTCTCAGCGGTGATGGTCCCAATCCTGGATAGATGGTAGCTGTTAAATCAGAGGCTGAGGCACAGATGAGGTTTAACTGGTTTACTTTCAACCAAACTATAATACAACAAGTCCCGTCTCCGGAGTCTGCAATAGGGGTTCAGTTGCTCAGGCCCCACCAGGTCCTTTACCTCCTGCTTGCGCTGTCTATGTGGCCCTGCTGCCGTGTGTGAACTCGCTGCTGGCCCAAATCTGTCCTCTCTGGGTCCCACTCAACAGGCAACTTGAGTCCTTTGTCTCTCTCTGCTTACCCCTCCGGGAGTATTGCTGAACTCTTAGTATGTTGCTGTGTCTGGCCCTGTGAAGCTTGTTGTTACCTCACGTTTTTCCGGTTGCTGTATTGTATATAACTAATGCAGCCACGGATCCGGTATCCGTATCTGCGCTTTTTATCTAGGGTAGATAATGATGCTACCCGATTCTGAAAGTGTTTCTCTTATCAGTTTTCTCCTCCTCAGACCGATGGCTTGGCCCTGGAAATTGTCAGCCAGTCCTCAGGAACTCAATGCAGCTCCTGTCACTCTGAGCTCATGGCTCCAACTGTCTGAAAATTTACCTCAAACCAGTGTTTTATCTCTAGGGAAGTCTCTGGTGTCTCTGGAGCTCCCCTACTGGCCAAAGGTGGTAGTGCAGTGGCATGGCTTTCTAAGTGAGTGCAACTATTATGATCTTATACTGTGGCTAATACCCGCAGGGGCGCCACATTCCCCCTTAGTTAAGAACAGTACTCCGGGACTGTGGGACAATAAACATAAGATATAACAGATAATATCTACAGAGTCTTAAAAAAAAAATAAAAAGTTACAAAAACCACTCAAGTTTAAAAAATAGAGTCTTGTAAAAAGTCACTTCAAATAGCGTCCATTAATACAGCTCTGTCCTTGAGGGCTATTTATTTGTTAGGAAAGGCACTGCAATTAGCGTCCATTTTTCCAACAAAGTTTATGAATAATTTAAGAATGTTCAAAAAACAGTCTTTCCGGAGCTTTAATTTACCGCCTCCGGGCTGATAAATGAAGAAAAGAGTTCAAGAATATGCAAGTAGTTCATACAGAATAGTCTCTGCAGGTACTGAGCTTTTTTAACGTTACATCTAATAACTACTAATTAACAACTAAATATCTATTTACATTTGGTAGTCTGCATATTTTGCTGGTAATTGACCCTGAGTACTACGCTGTGATCTGCGTAACGCTTGTGTACTGGGTGTACTCAATGTGATGGTGTGAGTGGACGTATACCTAGTAAGTACTTCTGGTTCTGCTAGGGATAATTCCACATTTGTGGGGTTGGCAATTCCACCGTGTCCAGGACTATTATTACTAGGAATTTGTTCTTCCTGTCTTGGGACGTCTTGTGGTACAGGGTCTGCTTCTAATTCTATTGGTCTTGGGGCTTCTGGTATTACAGGCTCTGGTGTTTGATAGAAGGCCATCATGGGAACTACTACTGCACCATTGTAGGTTGGCCAGGTTTTAGGAAAGTCTCCTAAATAGGTGTGATATACTCCATCTTCTTCTTTTTCGTCAACAGGTTGAACCGGTACTGGTTGAATAACTTCTGGTTCAGGTTGAATGACTTCTTTTTCTTTCAATGTCTCTGGACATAGTTTTAGATTGTCTCTTGACACTAGTACTGATGTTAATCCACCATCTTTGCTTATAAGACACATTTTAGGATTGTTCACTCTCATTGGTAAAACTGTATA
This sequence comes from Allobates femoralis, assembly GCA_033576535.1. Taxonomy (NCBI): domain Eukaryota; kingdom Metazoa; phylum Chordata; class Amphibia; order Anura; family Aromobatidae; genus Allobates; species Allobates femoralis. The sequence continues at coordinate 685,490,884 of JARQOC010000003.1, read as the reverse complement.
TGGGACGGATTCCCACTGATTGTCCAGTTTATTAGTGCGACGGTTTCTCTTGAGCACTTGATCACCAGGTTTTAATGGGGTTGCTAGAGCATTCTGGTTGAAGTATTGCTCTTGTCTTTCTCTAGTTTTCTGGAGATTCCTTTCTACGCATTCTTGCACTTGGCGATATTGTTGTTGGCGTAGGGAGTCCCAGTTGGAATCCTGCACTTCTGCGTCAGGTTTTACGATGCCCATTTCTAGATCTATTGGTAGCTTGCCAGGTCTTGCACGCATAAGGTAAGCTGGGGTACAGTTTGTGGAGCTTACCGGGACATTGTTATAGAGGTCTACCAAATCAGGCAATTTCTCTGGCCATAGGTTTCTCTCTGTCTCTGGTAAAGTCTTTAAGAGATCGATTACAATATGGTTCATTCTTTCGCATAAGCCATTTGTTTGCGGATGATAGGCTGTTGTACGGATCTTCTTGCAGCCATACATATTGCAAAATTCTCTGAAGATCTCTGATTCAAATGCTGTGCCTTGGTCTGCGAGTACTTGTTCCGGATATCCATGAGGTCTGCAAAAGTATGTCTGGAACGCCTTAGCTGCTGTCTTTGCAGTGAGATCTTTCACAGGCACTACTACCAAGAAACGTGAGTAATGGTCCACTATGGTTAAAGCATAGACATAGCCGGACCGGCTTGGTGTCAATTTCACGTGGTCTATTGCTACGAGCTCAAGTGGTTGCTTGGTAACTATAGGCTGGAGTGGTGCTCTTTGGTTTTTTAGATCTTTTCTTCTGAGGTTGCACGGACCACAGTTTCTGCACCATTCTTCAATTGATCTTCTCATTCCAACCCAGTAGAATCTTTCTCTTAAAAGTACTTCTAGCTTTTTCCACCCGAAGTGACCAGCACCATTGTGATAAGCTTCTAGGACCATTTTTACATCTTGTTTAGGCACAATGATCTGCCATACTAGCTCATGCGTCTTTGGATTGGTATATCTTCTGCACAGCTTTCCTTGGTACAGGAACATTTTGCCTCTCTCTTTCCAGAGTTGATGTGTCTCTTTCGGTGCATTTTCATTGGGATACGCACTTTGCTCAGTCAGCAGTTCTTTCACCAACTTCACAGCTGGATTGCTGTCTTGAGTGTCAGCCCATCTGTGGTGTGCTAATGGGTTGAGATTCACCTGTTGATGTTTCTGGTAGGCACTGGATTGATACTGTCCTACCTTGGGACGATGGAAGGCGGGTAGTTCAATTTCTTCAAGTTCTACCGGTTCTTCTTCCACGTCTCTCAAGTGCGGCATCCGGGATAAGGCGTCTGCATTTCCATTCTTTCGGCCTGCTCTATACTTTATCACGAAGTTGTAATTAGACAGCCGGGCTATCCATCGCTGTTCCAGCGCACCTAGTTTGGCTGTATCCAGGTGGGTCAATGGGTTGTTATCAGTATAGACGGTGAATTCTGCAGCTGCCAAGTAGTGTTTGAAACGCTCAGTCACAGCCCAGACTACTGCCAGTAGTTCTAACTTGAAGGAGCTGTAATTTTCAGGATTTCTTTCAGTAGGCCGGAGCTTTCTACTTGCAAAGGCGATGACTTTCTCCTTGCCTCCTTGCTTCTGAGATAGTACTGCTCCCAGTCCCACATTACTGGCATCTGTGTAAAGGATGAAAGGTTGATGGTAATCGGGGTATGCCAGAACTTCTCCGGTCAATGCCTTCTTCAACTTTTCAAAGGAATCTTCCCTCTCATCACTCCACTGGAAAGGAGGATTGCGGTTTGAAGGCTTCTTCGACTGCCCTACCAGGATGTCTTGTAGAGGTGCTGCTAGCTTGGTGAACCCTTGGATGAATCTACGATAGTAGCCCACCAGTCCCAGGAATTGCCTCACCTGTTTCACGCTGGTAGGTCTTGGCCAATCCCTTATTGCGGTTACTTTCTCGGGATCCGGTGCTACTCCTTCTGAACTTACAACGTGTCCCAGGTATTGTACCTTTGGCTTTAGAAGGTGACATTTTGATGGCTTGAGCTTCATACCATACCGGGATAAGGCTTCGAACACTTCTGCCAGATCTTGTAGATGTTGTTCATAAGTCTTTGAGTAGACTATTACATCATCTAGGTACAGAAGGACGGTTTCAAAGTTCTTGTGTCCGAGACAGCATTCCATCAATCGCTGAAAGGTACCGGGTGCGTTGCAGAGTCCGAACGGCATACAATTAAATTCACAGAGACCCATTGGTGTGGTAAATGCTGTCTTCTCTTTATCTTCCTCAGCCACAGGGACTTGCCAATACCCACTTGTTAAGTCTAAGGTGGAAAAATAGTTAGCAGATCTTAAAGCGGCTAATGACTCTTCAATTCTAGGTAAGGGGTAGGCGTCTTTATGGGTAATGTGATTAATCTGCCGGTAGTCTACGCACATTCTCATGGTTCCGTCTTTCTTTTTAACTATTACCAGAGGGGCTGCCCAGGGGCTACAACTGTCTCTTATTACCCCGGCCTGTTTCATCTCCCTCAGCATGTCTTTAGCACATTGATAATGAGCGGGCGGTATGGGTCTATATCTCTCTTTTATTGGTGGGTGGTTACCGGTAGGAATTGTATGTTCTACCCCTTTAATCTGTCCGAAGTCTAATGGGTGTTTACTGAAGACCCGTTCATATTCTTCTACTAGTCGGTACACCCCTTGTTTTTGGTGGGTAGGTGTTGAATCTGTACCTATATGCAGCTGCTGACACCAATCTTCTAATTCTCCACTTGAACCATTGTCGTCCGCCTGACATGACGGATTCAAGGGCCCAATGGCTATGATGGCATTGTTGTCAACAGTGTATAGCTTGCCCATTGTAGCGTACCTTGGTAAAGTGACCTCTTCCTCTCCACAATTCAAAAGACGTATGGGCACTCTTCCCCTGTGTACCTCGACTATTCCTCTAGCCGTTAATATCGTGGGTCTACTATCAGTGTACACAGGCTCTACCAATGCTTGGTAATCTCGTCCTTTAATACCAATGGCTGCTCTACACCATACCAGCATTTCAGTTTTTGGAGGTATTACTATAGGAGTTGGGTCACTTACCCTCACACTGCCGATTTCTCCACCTGCAACCTCTACTTGTTGCTTCAGCACCAATGCTTTTATCTCTCTCCGGATAATTCTTTTGCTGGCAGGATTGGGCAGTTTCCGCAAATTGCTGTAAAATAGTAATAACCTCGGAAAAACAATTTTCTAAAACATTCATACCTATCAATACAAAAGGTTCCCGTCGGTTAACATCAACAATTATGATACCCTGATTTTTTAATTCTGCTCTACCAATCTTAATGGTCATCTCTCTAAATCCTACTTGCGGTACCAATTTTCCATTACTAGCATATATACTTAGCTCAACATTAGATGGTCTTTTATCAATGTCTGAATCTGCCCAGTACCTCTTATAAAGGATATGTGGTATAGATGAAATCTGGGAACCAGTGTCCAACAAGGCATTGAGGGGAATACCGTCCAGCACGATGGGGATAATGGGACGTCCTCCGACGTACTTGTCGTGCCAGGATGTTGGGCCTTGAAAGTTCACTCCTGCGAAGCGGCCCGCATTCCCAGGGGATCCTTGTTTAAATCACAATTGCGGGCGATGTGGCCTGGCTTCTGGCAACGGCGGCAAATAGGCTGTCCATCCGGCTGGTAACGGTCGTTGGGTCGTCCTCTCCACGCTGGGTATCTCTGGGGTCTCATCCAGGGAATATCCTCTCTGCGGTTCGCCAACTCCATCTTGGGTGTAGTCTGTGATTCTCTCATTTCCTGCATGGTTTTAGCCATTGAGGTGACAATGTCTGTTAGAGAGTCAAGCTTTTGCTGGAAAGCATCATTAGCACTGGCCTCCAGGGGCTTAACTGATGTCACTGGCATTCTCTGTTGTTGAGGGGTTTCTGTAATGGATTGCTCAGGATTCTGATCCCAAAGTGCCTCTGCCTGCTGGAGACGAATAGCGCTCTCCTTTAACTGGGCAAATGTCACTTCAGGGTCCTTGAAAGTCAGCATACTCGCATGCCCTCGATGAGAAGGGGTTAATAGTCCCTCAATGAATTGATCTTTTAGCAATTTATCAGCGCCAGTGTTAAACATTGGTTCAGCCAGTGTAAGCGCTTTAAGGGCCTCCTGTAAATTCAGGGCAAAGTCTCTCACACTCTCATTGGCCTTTTGTTTGCAATTGAAGAATTTGGTCTTTGCTTTGCTACCAGCAGTAGTTTCAAATACTGCCTTTAATCCAGCTAGAATATGCTCAGCAGTGTCTTTTAGATCAGCGGACCATGCTGTGACTTCTCGCTTGGCATTACCACTTAACTGTGCCATCAGCAAACCGACACGCTGAGCTTCTGCCATTGGAAACATGTTTAAATAGGCCAGCAGTTTTTCTTTAAAATCATCAAAAGTATTAGGCTTACCTTCATACACTGGAAGCCATGGAGCACCTGGGGTATATGGCATCAACATCGGCATAATGGGCGCTGCACCTTGCGCCGCTGTGCTGCCGAGCGCTCTGTTCTGTGATTCAGCTGCATTTGTGTCGCCGAGTGTTTCGGCGTCTCCGTGCTGCGACATGTTGCGCCCCCTTAGTTAATCCGGACCCTTCCGGTCCTCTGCTTCTGTCGGTATGGCGTATAATCGTTCCGCTGTGCAGCAGGATTGGTTTTCCCCTTTTGCCGACGTCAGAGCTCTCAGCTTGGTGCCGCCCACAAAGACACGCCCCCTGCTGCTTCTGCTCGCCGTGAGCTCAGTAATGGCGGAATCTGAAATTTTTCAGTCAGATCAGAGCTCAGGGCTATGACACAGTTCAAATAGCAGTCTCGTGCTGTGGCAGTTATGAGGTAATTAGTGATGATGCAATTTTACCTCAGAGGCTGGCGGCCATTTTGTTTCAATGTTAGTCAATGGGGAAAAGTCTATTTCAATGGTTTCCAATGGGAAAATCACTTTTTGATAAAAAAGTCAATTTTTCTCGGATTTTCTCACAATTTTCGGCATTAATCACGGCACACAGTACCCGATTTAACCAGGCACGGTAAATCCTGTTCGTGACGCCAAAGAGAGATGTGCCGCCCAGCTTAGGGGACCGGGATACCCGGCGCAGGGTCCCTTTCCTTGGGGGAGTCACTGGTGGCTGGACCCAGGCCGTGGCCCCAGGCTGGCACACTCCTAAAAGGGGGTATTTACAGGGGATTTAGAAGTTTATATAATTTATAAAGTTTGTAGATGTTATTGTCGTGACGCCACCCGGAATAATGTGGCTATATATGGCCACCGCTGCCTTGTACTGGCCAGGGGATGATGGTGAGAGGCAGCTGAGATGGTATAGCCCTTTTTTCCGGGTAGGGCTGTAGGGTCCCCTGGACAGGTGATGTTAAAGTTAATGATGGATGAAGATGGAAGTATGGTGAGGAGATGTTAAGGACACAGACACTTACTTGATTCACAGCAAATTCTCTCAGCGGTGATGGTCCCAATCCTGGATAGATGGTAGCTGTTAAATCAGAGGCTGAGGCACAGATGAGGTTTAACTGGTTTACTTTCAACCAAACTATAATACAACAAGTCCCGTCTCCGGAGTCTGCAATAGGGGTTCAGTTGCTCAGGCCCCACCAGGTCCTTTACCTCCTGCTTGCGCTGTCTATGTGGCCCTGCTGCCGTGTGTGAACTCGCTGCTGGCCCAAATCTGTCCTCTCTGGGTCCCACTCAACAGGCAACTTGAGTCCTTTGTCTCTCTCTGCTTACCCCCTCCGGGAGTACTGCTGAACTCTTAGTATGTTGCTGTGTCTGGCCCTGTGAAGCTTGTTGTTACCTCACGTTTTTCCGGTTGCTGTATTGTATATAACTAATGCAGCCACGGATCCGGTATCCGTATCTGCGCTTTTTATCTAGGGTAGATAATGATGCTACCCGATTCTGAAAGTGTTTCTCTTATCAGTTTTCTCCTCCTCAGACCGATGGCTTGGCCCTGGAAATTGTCAGCCAGTCCTCAGGAACTCAATGCAGCTCCTGTCACTCTGAGCTCATGGCTCCAACTGTCTGAAAATTTACCTCAAACCAGTGTTTTATCTCTAGGGAAGTCTCTGGTGTCTCTGGAGCTCCCCCTACTGGCCAAAGGTGGTAGTGCAGTGGCATGGCTTTCTAAGTGAGTGCAACTATTATGATCTTATACTGTGGCTAATACCCGCAGGGGCGCCACACAAAGATCATTGACTCTAGGCTTTCTCCTTTGCTGTCCAACATCATTCACCCGGACCTAAAGGGTTTTATGGCGGAAAGGGAGGGTTAACACCACTAAGGCCATCAACCTGATCTACCGGGATGGATCCAGTTCGGTCTCCTCCATGCTGTTATCTACAGACACCGAAAATGCATTTCATCGGGTCAATTGGGCCTTTATGGGGAAGTCCCTTAAATTCATAGGTCTTGGTACCAGACAGGGTTGTCCTCTATCCCCTCTACTTTACGTCATTGCCATGGAGCACTTAGCGGTGGCACTTCGCGGATCACCGGATATTGATGGAGTACGGATTGGTCAGCATAACTTTAAGTTATCACTATATGCGGATGATCTGCTTTTGTATGTTACCAATCCACTCATAGCTTTCCCGGTCCTCATCAGGGAATTTCGGAAGTTTGGGGACATCTCGAATTTCAAGGTTAATTACTCAAAAACAGAGGTATTCAATATATCCCTGTCTGGTGACCTAGTGTCGCGACTCCAGGCGTCCTTCTCTTTTAAGTGGAAAACCTCTGCAATAAAATATCTGGGTGTACTAATTCCCACAGAGTTGAGTGAAATCTATGAGCTAAATTATGTTCCGCTTTTGAGGAGGACGATACTGGACTTGGCGAAATATGACAAAGCTCGACTTTCTTCGTTTGGACGCATGAGTGTCATTAAAATGGACGTCCTACCTTGGTTTTTATATCTTTTCCAAACTGCCCCGATAAATATCCCGGATAGTTTTTTCAGACGTCTACAGTCGGCGGTTAACAACTTTATTTGGGGGAGCAGGAGACCACGGATCCGTTTCTCTATTTTAACTAGACCTAAGAGTAAGGGGGGGCGGGCCTCCCTGATTTAAAAAAATATTATCATGCGGTTCTGCTTTCTAGGCTGGTGGACTGGAGGTTTAATAGTGCCCATAAACAATGGGTAACCCTGGAGGGTCTCCTTTCTCCTGTGTCTCTGTATTGGCTCCCCTGGCTTGAAAAGACCTCACGTCCCTCTGTGACGGAATGGGTCCCACTCACCCAGACGGTTATAAGACATTGGGACAAGATTAACTGCAAACTGAAGTTGACCTCCAGACCGGGTAGACTGAGTCCTTTGTTTGACAACCCCACATTCCCCCATGCGATGACTAGATCGTCCTTTCTGTGTTGGTCAGCACATGACCGGGTATGCCTGGGACAGGTTGCGGACAGACTGGCGGGGCTCGCTGGTGTGGAGGGGCTCCGGGGCCAGACCGGGGGGGTGTCGTTCTCATGGATGGAGTTCGCCCAGATCCGAGATTATCTCTCAGGGATCTCCTTGGGGTTCCGACACCATTTGAGTTGATGATGCTTTCATCTGAGGGCTCGTCCCATGTGGTCTCCATGTTTTATGTCCTGGTCCTGGCTGGGTTGGTGTCCGACCCTCTTGGATTCATGGAGGCTTGGGAGAGAGACCTGCACATCACCTTATCTGAGAGTGATTGTCAAAAAATTTTTGTACCCACAAAATGACAGTCTCATGTGCTGCTCAGGAACGGAACTATAAAATTTTAACACGCTGGTACCGTTGCCCCACTTTTCTATACAGGCTCGACCCTGGAGTGTCAGATGCTTGTTGGAGATGTGGGATAGAGAGGGGCTCTATGCTCCATATCTGGTGGTCGTGCGGTCTCCTCCAACCCTTCTGGGGTCAGGTGTTTGAGGCCTTTCACCTGATGTCTGGGATTTATCATATGCCTTCCCCCCAGATTGCCCTCCTGTCTCTGGTTCCTGCCGCTGTGTCCTCAGCAAAAAGGGGAATTTTGAGGTTCTGTTTAATGGCGGCTAGGGCTGTCATTCCGAGACACTGGAGGTCTACGGAGGTCCCCACCATGCTGGAATGGATAGCTGAGATGAACAAACTAAGTCGCATAGAGTCTTTGATTGCCGATGATCATGGCACCGGATCAGACGGGGGTAGTACATGGTATCTATGGCATTCTTTTAAGGAGAGCCCGGAGTTTGCGGATTGGTTGTTGCAATCCTCTCTTCCTTCTTGAGCTAGATTAACCAGGTTTCCTCTTCCCTCCCACCCCCTCCCTTTTTTTTTCTCTCCACCCCTTCTTCCCTTCTGTTCCCTCCTTTCATGTCTTCTTTCATTACCTTTCCCCTTCTTTTTTCTCTTTTTTATTTCATGGTCTGTAGGGGTGACGGAGATGTTTAGATGGCTACTTAATAGCAAGAACTGGCTTACACTTCGCTTCAAGCTTCATCTTGATGTGATATAATTGGTGAATTATATGTATCAGGGTCTTTTGAGATGGCTGCCGGGGTCTCGGCCTTGGAAATGGAATGTGTTTTCTGTCATACCCCAGACTATGTACGAATGTGTAATTCTTTATATCTGAATTGTTACCTTTTTTTTTTTCTTATGACCTTTTGAAATTAATAAATACATTTATTGAAAAAAAAAATTCATAGGTCTTGCTGAGAATATGATGCGATGGTTCTTTGCCCTCTACTCTGGGCTGTCTGTCAGGATCTGGGTAAATGAGGTACTTTCGGAGCCTTTTGCCATACAAAATGGCACGCGCCAGAGTTGCCCCCTCTCCCCCCTGATTTTCGTTCTTACCCTTGAGCCCTTTCTGAGACATGTGAGAGCTAATCCTGACATCTCAGGGATCTTTATCCAGAAGATCTTGCATAAAGTGGCGGCCTACGCAGATGACCTATTGTTCTTTATCTCGAATCCTGTCATTTCTCTACCTACCGTAATTTAATGAAAGAGTTCCGCATCTATTCTGCACTTTCAAATTGTAAAGTTAGCTTTAACAAATCAGAAGCACTTAACATCTATTTGCCATCCCAAACTGTTGATGCGCTACGATCCTCTTTTAGCTTTGGTTGGACTAGTCACCACCTGTCTTATTTGGGGGTTAAATTAACAGCCAATTTGAGTAACATATAGCAGATTAACTTCCCTCTACTTTTAAGGACAGTTGAATCCGACTGCGTGAGGTGGGCCAGGTCTTCCTTTTCATGGTTTGGTAGGTGCCAGATCCTGAAAATGAATATTCTTCCTAGAATATTGTATTTGCTACAGGCCCTACCTATCAGAATCCCCCTCGACTTTTTACAGAAGATTTCCTCCATCCAACGCCAATTCATTTGGGCCCACAGATCTGCGTAAATAGATAGAGCCATCCTCACAGGAATAAAAATTGAGTGGCGGCATAGGTCTTCCCGACCTGCAACGTTATCATACGGCTATTCATCTGGCCAGGGTAGTGGATTGGTGCAGACACAGTCACCAAAAGGTCTGGGTGCAAATTGAACAAAGCTTTTGCCCCATTCCATTAGATAGTGTCACCGTGTAGTGAGAATGCTGATGAGGGAATGGCAGGTATGGGCAGGGTGACCAGGGAAAACTAGTCTGACCCTAGTCTAGGAACTCTGAATGGCCCTGATCCTGAAGGTATCTCTGATGGTGAGAAGGTTCGGGCCTCCAGCTTCTCCCTAACCTCCTCCACCAGCCCTGGGCTATTCCCCCCTCACCTCCCTCCACAGAACTGGGATACAGCAACTCCAAAGGAAAGGACTTCAGCCACACAAACACACAGGTCAGCACAGCACGGCTTCCAGGCATAGAGTGAAACTCTATCAGCAGCACCACCTGGTGGAAGGAGAGGCTAATTAAAGGCCTAGTGGAGGGGAGTTCAGGGGAGTCACACATTAACCCCTCAACCAGCAGTTGAACCTCATAGTGAATGCAGTTCTGGAGCACAACACAGGAGGCAAAGACCTTCACAACTATCAATCATGCAGCTCTTAAAGTCAAACACATACACAGCAGCATCCATCAATGTCAGCGCCATGTAAGTGCGTGACAGGCTCCCGTGGGCTATGGTGGCGGCCCCCTCCTATTTGCGCTCCCATTCCACAATAGGTGCTACCCTACACTATCGGAACTCGATGCCATTGCGAACCTCAATGATCCCACCTTGCTCACCACTCACGCCAATCATAAGTCACCCTGACTTTACGACGGCTAGATCTGATAAGATCTTTGTATCATGGATAGTGGCTGGGAGAGATAGAGTGCAGACTATGGGAGGAAGACGACTGGCCCTCTTTAGACGCATTGATGTCCTGGGAAGAACCGACTCATTTAGGTTGGTGGAGATGTCTCCAATTAAAACACTACTTGCGCTCATATGACCTGTTTTAACCGTCCTAGGACACAATTTGAGTCACTGTGCATGGGCTCTAATCTGATCAGGTATAACCTGTCTCTGATCTACTCCATGCTGAGCAACTCACGGGACCAACCTCCAAAATCCTTTGTATCCAAGTGGGAAGCGGAATTGCATACCAAATTGACAGATGACCAGATCTTGAGGATTTATCGGCTTGTACATAGTTCCTCTTTGAGCTCCAGGTTTCAGGAAGCCAGTTACAAATTATTATCAAGGTTGGCACAGGGTCCCAGTTAAACGTCACGCAGTTTTCCCTGAGATTATCGCAGACTGCTGGAGGTGTGGAGATGGGCCAGGTACATTCCTCCATATGTTTTGTGAATGCGATGCATTAAGGCCTTTCTGGATTACGATAGAGATGATACACTAGATCTCCGATATTAAGATTCCTCTAACCCCAGCGCTAGTGCTCCTGCATCACTGTGAAATTCCTTTTAGGCTTTACAGGAACTCCTTGCTCAAGTTCCTGATTTTGGCAGCTAGAGCTTGCATCCCGGTTTTGTGGGGGAGAAATACCCCGCCCGCCATTTCACAGTGGATTAGAAGGGTCAATTACCTTATGTACATGGAGGAACTGATGTCCTCTTTACACGATTCTCAAACCAGATTTTGGTCAACATGGGTGGAGTGGATGGAGTTTCAGCAAACTGAACAATAACGCTCTCTGCTGGGTGGCAGCGACTCCCCAGACCCACCTTCATTCTGAGGGGGCCTGATGTCCTGCGTGACCTCTGAGGGTGACCTCCCCACCTCCCTATCCCTTGCGACTACACCCCCCAGTTTTAACCCCCCCCCCTCCGCCCTTCCTAGGCCTCCTTTCATCCCCCATCTTTTTCTTCCTTTCCTTTGGTCTTACTGCTACCTTCTTTGTTTCTCTATATGTCTTTTTTCTACTGCATTTCTCTTATTCTACTTTTTGTTTCTTCTTTTGTACAACATATATATGCTTCTTTTATATTAGCCCCTTTGATCCCAAGCCTGTTGGGCTGTTAAAACTATAACCTACCGTTGCTAAGGTTCTATTTCCAACTGGACTGCCTTTCCTGCTTGTAATGAGTAATATCGATTGATGGCTTTTGTCTTTTCTGTAACGTCTTTTAAACTTTGTTAAATAAAGAATTATAAAATAAAAAATGATGAAAATAATAAAAAAACACAATAGTTCAAATCACTCCCCCCTTTTACCCCATTAAAATAAAACTATTAAAAAAAACACATATTTGGTATCGCCATCTTCAGGCATTACCAGTCTATCAAAATATAACATTAATCAGATCTGTAAACTGAGTAACTGAAAAAAGAGTCCAAACGACAAAATTATGTTTTTTTGGTTGCCGCAACATTGCAATAAAATGCAATGACAGGCGATAAAAACATTGCAGCTACCCAAAAATGGTATCATTAGAAACGTCAGCTCAAGACACAAAAAATAAGCTGTCATACATGCCCAGATTCTGAAAAAAGGGGAACTCTACAGGTTTTGGAAAATGGCACTAAAGGTGAAATTCTTTTTCTTTAAAAAATTCAGATTTTTTTTTCACCACTTACCCGTATATACTCGTGTATAAGCCGACCCGTGTATAAGCCGACCCCCCTACTTTTGCCCCCAAAAACTGGGAAAACTTATTGACTCGCGTATAAGCCGAGGGTGGACTCCAGCACAGGTATACAACCCCCAGCAGTGAGGTATACAGCAGCCTCCCCAGTGGTAGTATACAGCAGCAGCCCCAGTGGTAGTATACAGCAGCCCCAGAGGTATATACAGCCCCAGAGGTATATGCAGCTCCAGAGGTATATGCAGCCCCATATGCAGCCCCAGAGGTATATGCAGCCCCAGAGGTATATGCAGCCCCATATGCAGCCCCAGAGGTATATGCAGCCCCATATGCAGCCCCAGAGGTATATTCAGCCCCAGAGGTATATGCAGCCCCAGAGGTATATGCAGCCCCAGAGGTATATGCAGCCCCAGAGGTATATGCAGCCCCATATGCAGCCCCAGATGCAGCCCCAGAGGTATATACAGCAGCAGCAGCCCCAGTGGTATATACATCAGCAGCCCCAGTGGTAGTATACAGCAGCCCCAGAGGTATATGCAGCCCCAGAGGTATATGCAGCCCCATATGCAGCCCCAGAGGTATATGCAGCCCCAGAGGTATATGCAGCCCCAGAGGTATATACAGCAGCAGCAGCCCCAGTGGTATATACATCAGCAGCCCCAGTGGTAGTATACAGCAGCCCCAGAGGTATATGCAGCCCCAGAGGTATATGCAGCCCCATATGCAGCCCCAGAGGTATATGCAGCCCCAGAGGTATATGCAGCCCCAGAGGTATATGCAGCCCCATATACAGCCCCATATGCAGCCCCAGATGCAGCCCCAGAGGTATATACAGCCCCAGAGGTATATGCAGCCCCAGAGGTATATGCAGCCCCATATGCAGCCCCAGATGCAGCCCCAGATGCAGCCCCAGATGCAGCCCCAGAGGTATATACAGCAGCAGCAGCCCCAGGGCTGTATACAGCCGCAGCCCCAGGGCTGTATACAGCCGCAGCCCCAGGGCTGTATACAGCCGCAGCCCCAGGGCTGTATACAGTAGCAGCCCCAGGGCTGTATACAGCCGCAGCCCCGGAGGTATACAGGCCCCCCCATCAAGTTCCAGGTCCCCCCCACCTTGCGCGCAGCCTGTAAAGGAAAATCATACTTGCCAGAGTCCAGTCGCGCCGTCCGCAGCTGCCGACATGACGATCCCGGGCTCCATTCAGCGTCTTCCGGCTTCCGACTTCCTGTGCGCGCGGGCAATGACGTCATTGCCCGCGACTACAGGAAATGCGTAAGACGCTGAATGGAGCCCGGGATCGTCATGTCGGCAGCTGCGGACGGCGCGACTGGACTCTGGCAAGTATGATTTTCCTTTACAGGCTGCGCGCAAGGTGGGGGGGCCCTGGAACTTGATGGGGGGGCCTGTATACCTCCGGGGCTGCGGCTGTATTTTTTTATTTTTTTTTATATACTCGCATATAAGCCGAGGGGGGACTTTTCAGCCCAAATTTTGGGCTGAAAAACTCGGCTTATACGCGAGTATATACGGTAAATAAAAGTACATGTTTGGTATCTGTGAACCCGTACCAACCCAAGGCATCATACCGACATGTCAATTTTACCATATAGTGAACATGGTGAATAAAAAACCCAAAAATAATGGTGTCATTTTTTTTTGCAATTTAACCACACTTGGATTTTTTTTTTTTTTTCCAGCACACTATATGGTAAAATAAATGATTTCATCCAAAAGTAAAACTTGTCCTGCAAAAAGAAAGCCCTCATCTATTATATACTTACCTAGTGGTGTGTGTCATCAACTTCCAAGGTGATGTCAATGAATCCCACAATCCACTGCGCCGCCAGAAGGCACTCCATAGTAGCACACCTAGTGATGGGTCTGCCAATATGGTGCCTGCTGGCAGCAGCACTGACACTCAACACTAAACATGCTGCCCGCTTCATGCCGAACACCTCCTGTGGCGCCCCACTATGTAGGTGCCACAGAGGCCACTGCGGCCGGCCACTGAGGTGATGGGAAGGCAGCGTTGGGTAGTACAGCTCCCCACAGGTGGAGCTTTACCTCAGTCCAGCGGCGTGGATGAGGGGAGTAGTAGTAGCGGTTCTGCTGTGAACGCTGCAGGCGGCGACGGTGAAGCAGGCACAAACACACACAATAGTCTCTGTTTCAGTACCTTTTTACTGATGTCTGGTAACAGGCACGGTCCAGGAGGGTAACCAGGTTTCGGTGCAGATTGGGATGTTCACCTTGGAGAGTTGTGAGGCCTCCTCTATTAGTGTGTGGGGTGTTTGGGGTAAGCTTTGCCTGCAGCTGAACCTGACACTCTTTCTCCCTCTCAGGGTGCTGTTCCACAACTGACAATGAGGACCTTTCTGTGGGATCCCGATCTCTGCTTAGGTCCCTGGTCCTATACTTGGTCAAGTTTGGAGTCTTCTATTCTTTACTTCAGGGGGAATAGATCCTCCTGGTCTGTCCGGGCTTTTGCTGCTACACTGTAGATGAATAGTAGCTTCAGATTCCGGTGTCCGGGTGGGCTTAAGGGATACCAGGTAAGTTTCCTTCTTCTTTCTTCCTACCTCTTACTTCTCCCACTGGCCTCCGTCTCTCTCCCTAGGGCTCAGCACAGCTGGGTCAGGTTTCCTAGTTCTGGGCCTGGCTTGGTCCCAGCAACCAGCTCCTTCACTAACTGCTCTCTTCTCTGTAGTCTCTCTGGAACTAATGTGGCGCCCTGCTCACACAGGTAGCCACAGACTTCTCTAATGCACAGCTGGGTTTCCACAGCAGGTACCTACTACATACAACACCTTCCACCCCAGCACAGTAGGGGGAGCCCAACTTGCTGCCATTAGGCAAGATCCCCTATAAATACTGCTGCTGGGGGAGGAGTTAGTCAGAGTGTGCAGACGCTACGAGAGTTGCGAAGACATCCTGGTGGTCAGTGCCGCGGTAGGCCCGAACCAGTGACCCGGAGTGGCCCTTCTACATCCCGCAAGCCTAAAGTGGGGACAGAAAGCGAGGAGCAGTTAGCCAGAAGGGAGCGAAGAACTTGGAGAGTTTCGGCCAAAGAACTACCGGATATTCGGGATCTGCACCTGTGGGATACTCTAGGACCACAGAAAACCCCGTCACACCGTGGAGGCCTCGGCTACCTGGTTAATCCCCTGTGGGTCAAGAGAGGGAGCCAGACACAGCAGGACAGCATTGCAGTGCTCAGAGAGGGTAACCTGGAGACTGCACAGGAGGAGAGACAGACACTACAGTCAGGAGGAAGAGAGAGGAGGAGCAAGTCAGGCTGCAAGCAGGCTGTGCTTCAACCACCACTACAGAGCAGAGGAGGCCTTATACCTACTTGCTGTGGGGGTCCACTGTGCAACCTGTCCACCCGTCAGTGCCCTGGACGTCTTTACCTGCAAATAACAGTAAAAGGTAAAAGACACTCTTTCTGTGTGCGTGCATCATTCCCTCCGTTCCCATTGCCCCTCATAAACTGCTCCAATACTCCCCATCTCAGCCATAACTCACTCCAAACTGCCCCGGAGGACCAGTCCTACCTGTGGAGGACTTTACCACCCTAGCCACAATCCCATCCACCTCCGGCGGACTATGGCGGCGCTGGTGCAAATCACCAGAAACTACAGGTGGCTTCACGACAACAAACTGTATATAATCCCCTGGACAAATACCCCTTTTTAAAAGAATAGTCCCCCAGGACACGGGATCAGGCGCGGCCACCTCTCCCCGTGACAAAGTGAACGCTTGCCACCTGATACCCGAGTACCCCATAGCCTGGGGCTCGACACTAACTGCTCTCTTCTCTGCTCACTGCAGACTAACTGACTCCTCCCCTCAGGCCTGGATCCTTATAGGGGATCTGGCTTAAGGACAGCCAGGGGTGCTCCCCCTCCAGGTCTGGGGTGGAAGGTGTTGTGTGCTGTGTGTGCCAAGGTGTCCATCCCTCCTTGCAACCGTGGATCCTGTGGCAATCCCCCACAGGGGTCCCACACAGCTCCGCTCCTTATACCTCATACAGACATGGCTCCGGTCCGTACTACTCATACAGACACAGCTCCACTCTGTACGCCTGCGGCTCCTCTTCGTACACCTCATACAGACACGGCTCCGCTCCGTACACCTCATACAGACACGGCTCCGCTCCGTACACCTCATACAGACACGGCTCCGCTCCGTATGCACGCGGCTCTGCTCCGTATGCCCCGTACACATGCAGCTCCGCTCCATACACCTTGTACACATGCGTTTGCGCTCCGTATGCCCCGTACACATGCGGCTCTGCTCTGTATGCCCCGTACACATATGACTCTACTCTGTATACCCCGTACACTTGAGGCTCTGCTCTGTATACCCTATACACTCGCGGCTCTGCTCCGTATGCCCCGTACACTCGCAGCTCTGCTACATCCACACTGTAAATCCCTCTCGACCCCACACATTAATTTCACCTCATCAGCACCATGACAACCAGCATAGCAGAGTCCTGCATACACTGAGGAGCTCATCATGTGACCTCTGACTCCTCCCCTACATGTGACATCATCACAGGTCCTGTCAGTACAGAGCAGCCGTGCATGTAGTCTGCAGCTCTCTCTGCAGGTGGAGAACAATGTGGGGGGCATAACCTGCAGCCGGTGGGGAGACCCGACCTCGGCCACTGCAGCAGGAGTCCGGCGGCGCCCCCCTCCCTGCTGCACCTGGGGCAAATGCCCCGCCAGACCCCCTAGATACAGCCCTGGAGAATGAATCACTGGATGAAGACCTAAAACCAGTGACCAATATGGCAGGAAATGAGAAGCTGATAAGAGAGCATGAGTAAGGCTACGTTCACCCGTGGTGCATTTACTGTGTCTACGCAGTGCTATTTTGTGCTGGCGTAAATGCAGTGAAACGCAACACTGGATACACCTTCCAGAAAAAGCTATGATCTTTGCTGAAATGTGTTCACATGTTGCGTATTTTTGCGCTTTTTCGTGCGCACGCTTTCACTGCAAAGCACACGCTCAAAAAGAATGACCATGTCAATTATTTGCACTTTTTTTCAGCGCGCTTTTCCCATAGGCCGCATTATAATAATAATAATTTTTATTTATATAGCGCCAACATATTCCGCAGCGCTTTACATTCACAATACAAAGTTCACATTTAAACAATCATAAGAAACAATTAGAAAATACAATACAATGCCAAAAAAAACAACAATACAAAGCATAACATAATACAATAATTGAAGCAAAAAATGGCAACCCTGCTCATAAGAGCTTACAATCTAACAATGAGGTGGGGGTGACAAGTATAGGTGCTCATTTGCAATGATAGTATAGTCAACTTGAGGAGATGGGAAACAGATAGGAGCAGAATAAGTGGCCACAACCCGTTATATATGTGATCCACTTGAGGCGGAGCGGATAGGCTATGTCTAGATGACTGGCTAGGGATCATGATAGGCCGCCCTAAAGAGATGTGTTTTTAGGGATCGCCTAAAACTATTTAAGTTGTGGATACATCTAATTTTTTGGGGTAGAGCATTCCAAAGAATTGGTGCAGCTCGGGAGAAGTCTTGGAGCCGGGAGTGGGAGGTTCGGATTAATGCAGAAGTGAGTCTAAAGTGACTTCCAGAGCGAAGAGAACGGCTGGGGTGATAGACAGAGATGAGGGAGGAGAGGTAGGGGGGTGCTGCATTGTGAAGAGCTTTGTGGGTGAGAACAAGCAGTTTGAAATGGATCCTATAGTATATAGGCAGCCAGTGTAATGACTGGCATAGAGCAGAAGCGTCTGAGTAACGATTAGCTAGATAGGTAATCCTGGCTGCTGCATTAAGGATGGACTGGAGAGGGGACAGTCTAGTGCGTGGGAGGCCAACTAAGAGAGAATTACAGTAGTCAAGGCGGGAGTGAATCAGGGCCACAGTGAGGGTTTTTGTGGTTTCCAAGGTGAGAAAGGGGCGAATTCTGGAGATGTTCTTCAGGTGCAAGCGGCAAGAGCGGGCGAGAGGTTGTATATATGGGGTGAAGGAAAGATCAGGGTCAAACATAACACCCAGACAGCGAGCCTGCTGACTCGGCACTATTGTGGTGCCGCACACTGACAGAGAGATGTCATATTTAGGGAGGTTGGTGGAGGGCGGGACCAGGAGTAGTTCAGTTTTGGAAAGATTAAGTTTCAGGTAGAGAGCGGACATGATATTAGAAACTGCGGTTAGACAGTCATTGGTGTTCTTTATTAGAGCGGGAGTAAGGTCAGGGGAAGAGGTGTATAGTTGTGTGTCATCAGCATAAAGATGGTAAGGAAATCAAATCTGCTGATGGTCTGTCCAATCGGGGCTGTGTAGAGTGAGAAGAGAAGAGGTCCAAGGACTGAACCCTGAGGGACTCCAATGGTGAGAGGAAGAGGGGAGGAAGTGGAGCCAGCAAATGATACACTGAAAGAGCGGTCAGAAAGATAGGAGGAGAACCAGGAGAGAGCAGTGTCCTTGATGCCGATGGAGTGCAGCATGGAGAGTAGGAGATGGTGGTCAACAGTGTCAAAGGCTGCAGATAGATCAAGAAGGATAAGCAGAGATTGGTGACCATTACGTTTTGCCGTCAGAAGGTCATTGGTCACCTTGGTGAGAGCAGTTTCTGTAGAATGTAGGGGGCGGAAACCAGACTGTAATAGGTCTAGAAGAGAGTGAGAGGAGAGGTAATGAGTGAGGCGGGAGTAGACCAGGCGCTCCAGGAGTTTAGAGATGAAGGGGAGATTGGAAACTGGTCTGTAGTTGTTTGTGCAGGAAGGGTCGAGAGAAGATTTCTTTAATAAAGGAGTGATGATAGAGTGTTTAAAGGAGGAGGGGAAGACGCCAGAAGAGAGGGAGAGATTGAAGATTTTGGTTAAGTGAGTGGTGACCACCGGAGAGAGAGACTGGAGTAGGTGTGAGGGGATGGGGTCAGCAGTGCATGTCGTGGGGCGAGAGGAAGAGAGGAGCCTGGAGACTTCCTCTTCTGTGACTGGGTCAAAAGTAGTGAGTGAGCCACAGGAAATGTGGGGAGAGGTAGGGGTAACAGCAATTTGAGGTTGGGAGTTGATTTCGTGACGGATCTTTTCTATTTTCTCTGTGAAGTGGGAAGCCAGGTCATCAGCATAGAGGTCAGTGATGGGGGCCTGCACTTTAGGACTGAGGAGAGAGTGAAAGGTGTCAAAGAGTTTTTTTGGATTGTTGGATAGTGAGGAGATCAAAGTGGTGAAGTAGGTTTGTTTGGCAAGGTGAAGGGCAGAATTGTAAGTTCTCAGCATAAATTTGTAGTGAATGAAGTTTTCTGGAGTGCGACTTTTCCTCCATAGACGTTCAGCACTCCTAGAGCATCGCTGGAGGAATTGAGTTTGTGATGTGAGCCAGGGCTGTTTTGCTCTGTGTTTGGAGGTTTTGAGGGTGAGGGGTGCTACTTGGTCCAGAGTCCTTCTGAGAGAGTCATTTAAGTGATTGACTGCCAGATCGGGACAGGAAAATGAGAAGATTGGGGACAGTGATGAGTGTAGAGAGTCTGAGAATGTGTGAGGGTTTATGGCCTGTAGATTTCTGAATGTGTGATATGTAGGAATGTGCTGGGGTGGGCGAGAGTATAAAATGGGCTCAGGAAAAGCGCACTGAAAAAAGCGCACTGTGTGAATGCAGTTGTGCTTTTTTTGCGCAAAACATGCGCAAAAAAGTGCCACTGCAAAAATAAAGTGGCAAATACACTACACTAGAGATAGAGAGAGAGCTCCCCGGGTACAAGAGTTATATGTCTGACAGTAGCTCACTGTGGTCCTGATGGACCATCTCTCCTGCCTTGGACAAACACATACATGCAGGGCCGCACCGTCCATTGGACAGTGTGAGCCCTATCATTCAGGCGGCAAGAGGCAGGGGGAGCAGCTGTGCAGAAGGGGGCGGCTCCTTATGCACACAGCATACCCCTGTCATGGCGCCGGCGGCTCAGGGCAGGTAAGAGCGCCGAGCGGCGACCCGCCGGAGCCGAGCTGAAGAGGCGGCGGTGCTGGGCTCTGCCAACACCCCCCCCTGGCCCTCAGTCGCGGCTGCTGAAGGGGCGGCAGTGCTGGCCTCTGCCAGCACCCCCCCCCGGTCATCAGCCTGCGGCTCAGGCGGCAGTGGGGATTGGTGCACCCCTGCATACATCTCTATAGGAGCTAGAATGCTGCATGTGTAGCATATTGGTATCCACTAGTGTTCCTGATTTTATTCTTGAATTGTAAATGAAAAGTCTGCTGCAATAATAACTGCGATAATTAGTCCAGCAACTAGAGGCACCATGCAACAAGATATGCCAACCTAAGAGAAAAAAGAATGGACACTGGATATAGAGGCAGGAAGTGAAGAATAAGAAAGTAAAAGGAACACGAGGCAGATGCAGAGTGGGAGAGAGATGAGATAAGAAGAGGACAGGAGACTAGACCTGCCTGAGAGACACAGAAGCATTGAGAGCCATGGGAGTCCCAAAGTGGAAGGTGTGGTAAAGAGGAAGCAGCTTCTCTGAGTAAACTTGGATGTGTGACCGGTCACTGACTATTTAGTTAGTTATTGAAAGTTAAGTAGGGTTTGCAGCATCTCCAAAGATATCCCTATACAAAGACTACAAATGGACTGAGAGACTATTTGAGCTCCTGTGTACCAGGACTCTGGTGAACGTGATTGCTAAAGGAGAGCTCAGTGGATCATTACTGTATTGGGACCACTTCCGAATTTTCACCTGCACTTGGATATATGAGAGGACTTGGTGACCTAGGAAAGTTGACTCTAAATCTAGTGGCTGGTAGTCAAAGTAACGAATTCACAGGTTTTACTGTGTGCGGATATATTCAGTCAGTCAGGGTGTTACACAAAAAAAGGGCAGTGCGCTGTATGAACATTGCTATTGGTCGAGTTATTAGTTGTGTAAAGATACATCAGGGGTAAATCAGGGTGCCCAGAATTTATTGTAATTAAGGTGGGTGTGAGATTATATATATGAGAGAGCTACGTGTCCCGGTAGAACCCCGGGTAGGCCCTATAATGGAGATGGGAGGGAGTGGTATAGCCTGGGGTAGGCCTGCTCCTGGCACTTGGGATCTCTCAGGCTGCATCATTCGTACTTTGTGCTTTGTGGCTGTTATGGCTGGTGTGGCCTATATCTTGTTGGGAAGCGAAACTCTGTTATTTGTTGCAAGTTGTAAAAGCAGAAGCCGTTTGTTACATTGTGGTCGGAGTGGTTCATAGCAGCGCCATATCTCACATTCACATTGACCGCTGTCTGGTCATTACACAAGGTTCCATACATTGGACCAATGGTGACCAGAAAAAGGGCCACAAGGAAAACTGCCCACAGGGCTGGGGTTGGGTTAGGGCATGTTTCTGGGAACCCTGACCACAGGGGCGGGCTGGCCCAGGTGGCAGGGGGGCAAGTGCCCCCTGGGCTGGTGGTATAGTCCACATCTAGGGCCGCCCCCTACAGAAACGGGCCGGCCGCGGGCGTCGCTTTGCGGCCGGCACATGACGCGAGACGGCCCGGCCGCGGGAGCTGCTCTGTGACGCTGGAAGTCTCTGATCAGGTAAGGGCTGATAGCACACTCCCCCCCCCCACCCCCCCCCGCTTCTCAAGTCAGACCTGACAGCACCCCCCCCCCCCCCCCCCCCCCCCGCTTCTCAAGTCAGGGTCGGCAGGGCAAATCTGCCACCCAGGGGCCACATCCACATTTTTCACCAGAGTCCTTTAAGTCACTGATTACAGCACGACATATGAATAGATCCTGTATACTCCTTTGAATTCAATCCTAAGCAGAGGGATCTCAGGTTTCCATTCTGAAATGGATCACTTTCGGTTTTGGGCGGCGGCCGGACCGCATCCTCCTCCGACAGCTGCTGAATGTGAGTGCACTTCCACTGGCGACCAGTAGATGTCGCTTCGGGAGGAAACCCAGCTCCACCCACCTGTAGGAGATGATCCCTGACTGGTCACATGACCTGTGGAGTTCAGTCCTGGAGTCCCCGGCTCCCGTGCGGTCATGTCAGGCGGAGGCTGCTGTGCGGAGATCTACAGCTGTGTGTTCGACTACAACACCCCGCGGATCGCGCTCATCAAGAGCCGCAAGGTCGGACTGCTGAACCGGGTGATCCAGCTGCTCATCCTCACCTATGTGATCGGGTATGGAGCTATAGAGCGATAGTCTGTGTGTGCACTTCACCCGCCATATGTGTCACACCAGCTGCTGGATGACCACGGCTCTCACTGGGGGGCTATCACGAGGCAGCTTTACTGAACTTTCCTGTACAGCGAAGCTGCGAAGGTCAATGTAAAATCATTGTCATCATCACCGAGAAGTCATATTATACCCTGTGCCCACCACAGTGCCACCGTCCAGCTGGGCTCATAATGACAGTGCCAGATTGTAACCTGTGCCCTCCACAGTGCCACCGTCCAGCTGGGCTCATTATAATGACAGTGCCAGATTGTACCCTGTGCCCTCCACAGTGCCACCGTCCAGCTGGGCTCATAATGACAGTGCCAGATTGTAACCTGTGCCCTCCACAGTGCCACCGTCCAGCTGGGCTCATTATAATGACAGTGCCAGATTGTACCCTGTGCCCTCCACAGTGCCACCGTCCAGCTGGGCTCATAATGACAGTGCCAGATTGTACCCTGTGCCCATCACAGTGCCACCGTCCAGCTGGGCTCATTATCAATGACAGTGCCAGATTGTACCCTGTGCCCTCCACAGTGCCACCGTCCAGCTGGGCTCATTATCAATGACAGTGCCAGATTGTACCCTGTGCCCTCCACAGTGCCACCGTCCAGCTGGGCTCATTATCAATGACAGTGCCAGATTGTACCCTGTGCCCTCCACAGTGCCACCGTCCAGCTGGGCTCATTATAATGACAGTGCCAGATTGTACCCTGTGCCCTCCACAGTGCCACCGTCCAGCTGGGCTCATAATGACAGTGCCAGATTGTACCCTGTGCCCACCACAGTGCCACTGTCCAGCTGGGCTCATTATCAATGGCAGTGCCAGATTGTACCCTGTGCCCACCACAGTGCCACTGTCCAGCTGGGCTCATAATGACAGTGCCAGATTGTAACCTGTGCCCACCACAGTGCCACTGTCCTCAATCTGCACTTAAAGGGGACCTGTCAGGTGGTTTCTTCCCCCCCAGTTATCACTGTCTGTAGCTGCAGCTTTATAATACCAGCCTAACCATCCCTGTCTGAGCTCATAGTGTAATGTGAAAGGTGAAAAAAAAAGCATTTATACACTTACATTTCAGTTCCCACCTTGGAGGAGGGGGACTGTCTGGCAGGATAATAGTTAACTCACTATTAACTTGGATAGCTAAAGGACCTGTGTGATGTAACGCTCATGTGACCATAGTGGGCGGAGCTAAGCCAGCAAACATTATGTTCTATGAGAACTTAGCTCCGCCTATTGTAGTCACATGGTTGTGACATCACATCAGGTCTCCCAACATGTTCTAGCACAAGGCTGAAATGTTAACTATTAACCTGCCAAACAGTCCCCGTCCTCCAAGCTGGAGACTGACTGCCTCATTACATAAGGAAATGTCAGTGTATAAATGCTTTTATTTCACCTTTCACATTACACTATGAGCTCAGACAGGGATGATTAGAATAGTATTATAAAGCTGCAGGTACAGACAATGATAGATGGGGGATGATAACCTAGCTGACAGGTTCCCTTTAAACTTTGCTGGGGTAAGGGTGCCTGATTGTGACAAAATGTGACACAAACATACTGCAAATATCCATGAGAAAACAATGTCTGTGTGCACATACAGTCATATGAGAACATTTGTGCACCCCTCTTAATCTTGCTCATTTTTTTTTTTGTTTAAAATAGTTTTTCTGCAACAGCTATTTCAGTGTGATATATGTAATAACTGATGGACACTGTAATATTTCAGGATTGAAATGAGGTTTATTGTACTAACCAAAAATGTGAAATATGCATTATTTCAAAATTTGACATGTGCAAAAGTATGGGCACCTCAACAGAAAAGTGACATTAATATTTAGTAGAGCCACCTTTTGCCTCTAGTGGCTTCCTGTAGCTGTTAATGAGTTCCTGGATCCTGGATGAAGGTATTTTTGACCATTCCTCTTTATAAACAATTCCAGTTCAGTTAAGTTTGATGGTCACCGAGCATGGACAGCCCGCTTCAAAACATCCCACAGATGTTCAATGATATTCAGGTCTGGGGACTGGGATGGCCATTCCAGAACATTGTAATTGTTCCTCTGCATGAATGCCTGAGTAGATTTGGAGCGGTGTTTTGGATCATTGTCTTGCTGAAAGATCCATCCCCGCCATAAGTTCAACTTTGACACTGATTCTTGAACATTATTCTCAAGAATCTGCTGATACTGAGTGGAATCCATGCGACCCTCAACTTTAACAAGATTCCCGGTGCCGTCATTGGCCACACAGCCCCAAAGCATGATGGACCCTCCCCCAAATTTGAAAGTGGGTAGCAAGTGTTTTTCTTGGAATGCTGTGTTTTTGGGGCGCCATGCATAACGCCTTGTTGTATGACCAAACAACTCAATCTTTGTTTCATCAGTCCACAGGACCTTCTTCCAAAATGAAACTGGCTTGTCCAAATGTGCTTTTGCATACCTCAGGCAACTCTGTTTGTGGCGTACATGCAGAAACGGCTTCTTTCGCATCACTCTCCCATACAGCTTCTCCTTGTGCAGTGTGGGCTCTATTGTTGACCGATGCACAGTGACACCATCTGCTGCAAGATGATGCTGCAGGTCTTCGGAGGTGGTCTGTGGATTGTTCTTGACTGTTCTCACCATTCTTCTTCTCTGCCTTTCTGATATTTTTGTTGGCCTGCCACTTCTGGCCTTTACAAGAACTGTCCCTGTGGTCTTCCATTTCCTTACTATGTTCCTCACAGTGGAAACTGACAGGTTAAATCTCTGAGACAACTTTTTTATCCTTCCCTGAACAACTATGTTGAACAATCTTTTTTTTCAGATCATTTGAGAGCTGTTTTGAGGAGCCCATGATGCCACTCCTCAGAGAAGATGCAACAGGAGAACAACTTACAAGTGGACACCTGAAATAGCTTTTTTCATGATTGGATACACCGGGCTATGAAGTACAAAGCTCAATGAGGTTACCAACCCAATTTAGTGCTTTAGTAAGTCAGTAAAAAGTAGTTAGGAGTATTCAAATCATGAAATTCAGAAGGGTGCCCATACTTTGGCACCTGTCAAATTTTGAAATAATGCATATTTCACATTTTTGGTTAGTACAATAAACCTCATTTCAAGCCTGAAAGATTACTGTGTTCATCAGTTATTACATATATCACACTGAAATAGCTGTTGCCAAAAAACAATTTTAAACAAAACAAAATGAGTAAGATAAAGGGGTGCCCAAACTTTTTCATATGACTGTAGGCTAATCGTCCAGGTAAATAACATCAGGTACAGAGATGTGTCCGCTAATCCATGGTGCTGGAGGTGCAGACAGGGTGAATCCGTCCATCTCTTGCCTGTGCTTGGGGAACATGAAGCTGAGCGGTTCCCTTTCACTTTTAATAATTTTTGGAAAAAAATCCCAAAAATATATAACATATATTCTCTTTTTGTGATTTTTTTTGTCAACAGAAAGGGACATTTCAAGGGGAAAATGGCTTTTTTAAACTTGGATTTTTTTTTTTTCTTTTTGAAACCTGCTGTCTAACCTTTACTCTTTAGTGCTATTGTATAACCTGAATGTAGGATGAAGTGACCACTGATACTCTGCATTATTATTATTATTATTATTATTTATTTATAGAGCACCATTGATTCCATGGTTCTGTACATGGGAAAGGGTTACAGACAAGTTAAAATACAATGAACTAAGAGTGACAGACTGGTACAGAGAAGAGAGAGGATCCTGCCCTTGTGGGCTTACATTCTACAGGGCAATGGGGAGGGAGACAGTAGGTTGGGTCTTCTCAGGTGGTGGTGGAGCGCCGGGTCTAGTGGTGCTGAAGTGCCAGGTCCGATGGTGGTGGAGCATCGGGTCCAGTGGCACTGTGGTCGTTACAGGTTGTAGGTTGTTCTGAAGAGATGGGTTTTCAGGTTCCACTTGAAGGTTCCAAGTGTAGGGGACAGTAGGACGTGATGGGGTGCAGAATTCCAGAGGATGGTGGATGCTCGGGTGAAGTCTTGCAGGCGGTTAGATGAGGAACGTACAAGTGTGGAGGAAAGGAGGAGATCTTGGGAGGATCGAAGATTACGAGTTGGATGATATTGGGAGATTAGTTCAGAGATGAGGGGGACAGATTGTGGATGGCCTTTGTAAGTCAACGTTAGTAGTTTGAATTGGATACGCTGGGGAATTGGGAGCCAGTGGAGGGATTTGCAGAGGGCAGAAGTGGATGAAAAGGGAGGAGAAAGGTGGATTAGTCGGGCAGCAAAGTTAAGGACAGATTGAAGTGGTGCAAGAGTGTTAGCAGGAAGGCCACAGAGAAGGAGGATGCGGGCGATAATGAGGGCATGCATTAGTAGTTTAGCAGATTGGGGGCTTGAGGAAGGGACGGATTCTGGAAATATTTTTGAGTTGGAGGTGGCAAGGGCTTGGATTTGCAGTTTGAAGGACAATGCAGAGTCAAGTGTGACTCCGAGGCAGCGGACTTCAGGTACGAGGCAAAGTGTGATGTCATTTATTGTGATAGATAAGTCTGGTAAGGAAGGTGTGTGAGATGGAGGAAAGAGGATGAGTTTGGTTTTGTCTACATTGAGTTTTAGGAAGCCGGAGAAGAAGGAGGAGGATATGGCTGATAGACACTCCGGGATTCTGGACAGCAGAGAGGTGATGTCTGAGCCAGAGAGGTAGATCTGAGTGTCATCAGCGTACAGGTGGTACTGGAAGCCATGGGACTTTGAGTTGTCCCAGACCAAGAGTATAGATTGAAAAAAGGAGGGGCCTGAGGACAGTGCCTTGAGGGACCCCAACAGAGAGGGGATGGGGCGAGGAGGTCATGTGGGAGTGGGAGACACTGAGTGTGCGGTTGGAAAGGTAGGAAAAGATCCAGGAGAGGGCAAGGTCAGTGATACCAATGGAAGAGAGGATCTGTAATAAGAGGCAGTGGTCGACTGTGTCGAATGCAGAGGACAGGTCTAAAAGGAGGAGGACAGAGAATTGTCTGTTGGCTTTGGCCGTGAGTAAGTCGTTAGTAATTTTGGTCAGGGCAGTTTCAGTGGAGTGGTGTGGGTGGAAGCCGGATTGAAGGTCGTCAAAGAGAGAGTGGGATGAGAGTACAGTGTGGACATGCTTTTCAAGAAGTTTGGAAGCGAACGGGAGCAGAGATATGGGCTGGTAGCTGGATGTAGAAGCGGGGTCAAGGGATGGCATCTTTAAGATAGGTGTAATTGTTGCATGTTTGAAAGCAGAAGGAAAGGTACCAGCAGTTAGTGATTAGTGATGAGCGAGCACTAAAATGCTCGGGTGCTCTGTGCTCTGGCCAAGCATCTCAAGATACTCGTGTACTCGGCCGAGCACCGAGCCCAATGTAAGTCAATCAGTGACAGGCTCCGCCCACAGACTTCCGGTTATAAAACGAGTATTGCTGGGAAAGGACGAGAGGGGGGGCTTTTTGAAATCGCTGCAACATACAACACCTTGCTGTGCCCCCAGAGGGATCCTAACAATGAATCTGCTCTCTGTGAGGTGCCAGCTCACTGTGAGCACTGAAGGGAGCTGTGTACGTGTGTCAGATCGCTTATTATTACCGAGCAGTTCGAGCATCTCTGTGGTACTCTGTGCTCACCGAGCATCCCGAGTACCGGGATACTCGTGCGAGTACCGAGCAGCGCAGAGCATACTCGCTCATCACTATTAGTGATAGGTTGAAGAGGTGGGATAAGGCTGGGATAAGTGTTGTGGTGAGGTTTATAAGTGGTAAGGTGCAATCTGGAGAGGAGGTGTGCAAGTTCTTCTTCAGTGATGGATGGGAGGAGGGTTAGTGGGGGAGAGGAGTGATCCAGTATACATGGCAGTTGTGGTGGTTGGGTAGTGAAGACTTGTCTGATCTGGTCGATCTTGTTGGTGAAGTATGTTGCAAAGTCTTCTGCAGAGATACGAGAAGTAGGAGGAGGGAGTTAAATGTGTTGAATAACTGCCTGGGGTTGTGGGACAAAGAGGGTATGAGGGTAATGAAGTAATTCTGTTTAGTGGTGGAGAGTGCTGACTTGAATTTGAGAAGTGCTTGTTTGAATGCTGTGTAGCCTTCTTGTGAGTGTGTTTCCTTCCAGTGCCGCTCAGAAACCCTAGACGCTCGCCGCAGCATTTTAGTGGTGTCTGTATGCCATGGTTGTCTGTTGATTTGTCGTGTTTTGCCATGAATGAGAGGGGCAACTGCATCAATAGCTGATGAGTGTAGAGTTGTAGAAAGCTGTGGCATTATCTGTGTCGTGGAGTGAGCATATGGATGATGGTGGTAAAATGGTGTTGGAGAGTGTGTGAGTGTCGATGTGTGAGGTTTCTGCGAGGGTATGCCAGTTGGTGGACATGGGTGGCAGGTGAGGAGGACAAGGATGAGAAGGTAAGTAGATGGTGGTCAGAGAGGAGGAGAGGGGAGGTTGTGGTTTAGTTAGGGTGCAGAGGCGGGTAAAGATGAGGTCTAGTGTATGTCTGTCTGTGTCGGTGGCTGTGGAGGACCATTGAGAGAGGCCAAAGGATGAGGCAAGTGACAGGAGTTTGGAGGCTGTTGACTGGTGGGTGTCGATGGGGATGTTGAAGTCGCCCATTATGATGGTGGGAATGTCAGCAGATAGATAGAAGTATAGGAGCCAGATGGAGAATTGGTCAATTGAAAATGCAGTTGCTAGAGAGAAGACCCACTCCTCCACTGTGTTTGTCGCCAGAGCGAGGTGTGTGGGAGAAATGAAGTCCGCCATAGCACAGTGCAGCAGGGGAGGTCGTGTCGGAGGGTGTCAGCCATTGAAGGAGAGTCTGCAAGAGGTAAGGAGGTCGTGAATGAAGTGGAGTTTATTACAGATGGAACGGGCATTCCAGAGCGCTCCAGAGACAGGGGGCGGTGGAGAGGTGGTCAGGGAAATAGGTTTTATATTTAGGAGATTGCTGCTGTTTTTGGAGTAGTATTACTGGAGTAGTACTCTGTTGTGTCTTATTGTCACAGGTAGACAGACACGGACTAAGGCTGGCTTCACATTAGCGTTTGTGTCTGCATGCTGATGGCATGCAGACACAAACGCTGTCAGAAGCAGGGACACTTTGATGTGTCCGCAGCGGATAATGTCCGCCTGCGGACACATCACTATGGAGCCCGGCAGCCAATCGGCGCTGTCCGGGGGCGGGCCGGAGGCGGAGATCAGCGCCGGAGATCTCCGCCCCCCGGCCGCCGGTAAGCTCCGGGACTGTCGGCGGGGAGAACAGCTGATCTGAGAGCTGTTTGAATCTTCCCGCGCCGACACTGTGAGGAGATGTCGGCGCGGGAAGATTCAAACAGCTTTCAGATCAGCTGTTCTCCCCGCCGACATCGCTATGAGATTACAGGCGGCGGGGAGAAGGAGGACAGCAGAGGGTCAGCTGATCTCCCGGTGGCCGTCGGTGAGCTCCTGTGACATCACCGGCGGCCACCGGGAGATTTTTCAATGGGTCCGCAGCGTTCTCCTGCTGTGTCATGCAGAGGACACTGCGGACCCATTGAAGACAATGCTTTTTTTGTACGCTTGGGGACGCTTGCTGATTGTCCAAGCTCCCCAAACGCACAAAAAAAACCCAACATGCTGCGTCCCGGGTGCGGATGCTGGACACCGGAAGCAGCAGATATCGTCCGCATCCGCACCCGAACGCAGCAAACGCAGGCACCATGCGTTCCTATGTTAAACATAGGAACGCAGTGCGCATGCGTTTAACTGCGTATGGGAACGCAGCAAAACGCTGCCTTCCCATACGCAAATGTGAAGCCAGCCTAAGAAGGCCCTGATCAGCACAGTGTACACCATCAATAGGTCTAGAAATATTTGGACAGTGACCGGATCTTCGTTATATGGGCTCTGCACACTTTTATTTAACATTAAACAATTGAGATGCAATTTAAGTGTAGACTTTCAGGTTTCAATAAAGGGGCTAAAAAAATATTCTGTGAAATGTTTAGGAATTGAAGTCATTTTTCTACAAAGCCTCCTCATATCAGGGACTCAGAAGTAAATGGATACATTTACTTTATCATAAATAAAATGTTAATTTTGAATACTTTGCAGGGAATCCTTTGCAGGTCATGACTACCTGGAGTCTGGGAGCCATGAAGGGACCAAACGCTGGGTTTCCTCATTTGCGAGGCTTTGCCAGACCTTTATTGCAGCTGACTTCAGTTGTTGCTTGTCTGTCAATCTGGCTGTCATAAGGGACTTCAGTACAGGAATATTTTACAAAGCTAATACAGGCACTCGTGTTCATGGAGGGGTTAAACAATTGTATACACCTCTCTACTTGCTTATTTTCCCTAAATCTCCACCCTCCTCCCTTCTTTGACAGTTCTGCCTTCATAGAGCAAGAGAAGGGAGAAGATAGATGGAGAACAAGCAGGTGGGGAGGTGTATTTAAAGGGAATATGTCAGCAGGTTTTTGCTACCTCATCTGACGGCAACATAATGTAGATAAAGAGACTCTGAATCCAACCATGTATCACACAGATTATGCAGTCATTCTGACGCTATCAAGCAATTGAGTTTAAAGGAACCTTTCATCTACTTTAGGACCCCATAAGCAATCACTATCTGTCCCTGCAGCTTCCTAGTACATCAGTAAGCCTCCCTGTCTGGGCTAACTGTTTGGTTTAATAGTTGCAAAAACGCATTATATAACATTATATTACATTTTTTGATGGTAATGAGTCACGGTCTAGTCTCATGGGGTGTTCTCTTGCGGTCCATTTCCACCCTTGCTCTGTGGTTATTTTGCCCCGGGAGCATGATATTATCCTTATTTCCATTTGCTGCCCCCTATTGTGTATATACTACAATCTATGGGCTGCTTCCAGGTATGACGCTTTCGGGCCACGTCTATTTCCGGCCCTGCACATTATGGGGGGTATTGGGTGTAGTTGCTGGCTACAGAATGTGCAGTGCGCATGATCTGAATGAAGCTAGACATTTTTTTCAGGGGCCCATAGATTTTCATTGCTTGTTTTGGTCAAACCCTAGGATCAAAATTGGACAAATCTCCACAATTTACTGCAGACCGCATGGTCTATGAAAACTCATGGACATTTGAATGGCCTCATAGACTATCACAGGTAGGAGTGCCCTTCTTGAAATACATGTGTAGCGCAAGATTTGGACATCTGAGGCCTTAGACCGGAAGCCTGCTACTCTTAGGATAGGCTCGGCTCCTGGGTCTTAGCCACCCACCATACATGTCCTCTTAATGTTAGGATGGGGTCAAGCATAAGTGAGTAGCAGCATTGCAGTTGTTGAACAATCCCTGAGAAATTGATGGGTTTGACTGACTTTATGTAAAGAATATGGCAGCTTTAAAGAGGACCTGTCACCAAACCAGGCATGGTGATCTAATTACAGCACTGGATGCAGCATGTCTGCAGCATCCAGGCAAGGGGTCCCCCAGCACTTGAGCAGCCCTGTACCCCGAGTAAATACACTTAGAAAACTTACCGTATATACTCGCGTATAAGCCGAGTTTTTCAGCCCAAAAATTGGGCTGAAAAGTACCCCCCTCGGCTTATACGCGAGTCAGTGCTGTATACCGATGTATACATCGGTACATACCGGTGTATACATCGGTATACAGCAGCCCCCGTAATCCAGGGCCCCCCCAGCCTCTCTCCGGTCACCTGGAAAGGAAACTATACTTATCAGTGTCCGCTGTCCGCGCCCGCTCGCATCTGCCGACATCGCGATCCTCCATCTTCATGCGGCGTCTTCCTGTTTCTGTGCTCGTCGCAGCAATGACGTCATTCCTTGCGACGCGCACAGGAAACAGGAAGACGCCGCATGAAGATGGAGGATCGCGATGTCGGCAGATGCGAGCGGGCGCGGACAGCGGACACTGATAAGTATAGTTTCCTTTCCAGGTGACCGGAGAGAGGCTGGGGGGGCCCTGGATTACGGGGGCTGCTGTATACTACCGCGGGGGCTGCAATATACTACCACTGGGGCTGTATACACTGCTGGGGCTGCCTGTATACTGCTGGGGCTGCCTGTATACTGCTGGGGCTGCCTGTATACTGCTGGGGCTGCCTGTGTACTGCTGGGGCTGCCTGTATACTGCTGGGGCTGCCTGTATACTGCTGGGGCTGCCTGTATACTGCTGGGGCTGCCTGTATACTGCTGGGGCTGCCTGTATACTGCTGGGGCTGCCTGTATACTGCTGGGGCTGCCTGTATACTGCTGGGGCTGCCTGTATACTGCTGGGGCTGCCTGTATACTGCTGGGGCTGCCTGTATACTGCTGGGGCTGCCTGTATACTGCTGGGGCTGCCTGTATACTGCTGGGGCTTCCTGTATACTGCTGGGGCTGCCTGTATACTGCTGGGGCTCCTATATACTACCACTGGGGCTGCTGGGGCTCCTATATACTACCACTGGGGCTGCTGGGGCTCCTATATACTACCACTGGGGCTGCTGGGGCTCCTATGTACTACCACTGGGGGGGCCTGTATACCACACTGCTGGGGGCTATATACCTGTGCTGAGGTCCACCCTCGGCTTATACACGAGTCAATAGGTTTTTCCAGATTTTTGGGGCAAAAGTAGGGGGGTCGGCTTATACACGGGTCGGCTTATACACGAGTATATACGGTACATGCTGCAGCCATTAAGGAGGTGGCTAGAGGCTGGAGCCGAAGGGGGGATTCACACCCCCTGCATGTGTAATCTGCCCACCGCTGCCAATCATTGTCTCCCTCTTCAGCAGCATTAGGCCTCGTGCACACGTTCAGCATTTGATGAGTTTTTTACCTCAGGATTTGTAGACAAAACCAGGAGTGGAACAATCAGAGGAAAAGTCTAATAGAAACACCTGCACCACTTCTGTATTTAATTATCCACTCCTGGTTTTGGCTACAAATCCTGAGGTAAAAAACTCATCAAATACTCAGCGTGTGCACGTGGCCTGTAACAGGTTTGTTTTTTTCCCAGACCTTGCCATTTGGCCCTGACCCTCAAGGGGCGGGACTAAACGGACATTTCTGGGAGAGAACAAAAAACCCTCTGTTTAATGCTGCTGAAGAGGGAGAGAATGATTGGCAGCGGTGGGCAGATTAAACATGCAGGGGGTGTGAATCTGCCCTTCGGCTCCAGCCACCTCCTTAATGGCTGGAGCATGTAAGTTTTCTAAGTGTATTTACTCGGGGTACAGGGCTGCTCAAGTGCTGGGGGACCCCTTGCCTGCATGCTGCAGACATGCTGCATCCAGTGCTGTAATTAGATCACCATGCCTGGTTTGGTGACAGGTCCTCTTTAAACTGTAAAGAAGGATCTATAAAAATTCTAAATCTGAATGACTTATACCTTTATACCTTTGTTTGTGGTTGCCACTTCTTGAGAGCAAGTTCAAGTCACTTCCATGACTATGAAAGCTCATCAGACTTTTACTAGAGATTAACCACAGCAAGGTATTTTCCACTCACTGAGATTGGACTCTAATTATGTTTCAGTTGTGAAAACAGAGCATTTATTTTAGTATCTACACAGACCAAAGTAAGGGGAAACACAACAGCAGTACACAATGGACGTCAGTGCTCCTGTAGCGCCTGTTCTGGCTTGACATTGCAAAGATAAAATGAAGGAGTCCTCCTATATACATGCTTTATTTTTTCTCAAGTGAAAAGTCCATGTTTTTTTTTTTTCCCCAATGTGCCTCACCGTAAAAGCTTTGAAAAGTCACCAAATTTTTCCACAATGTTAATTTACATACAACGTTTGCTATTTATTATTAGTGACTTATGCTGCTTTTGATCATCTCTCCAGAAATAGACGCGGCTGGGAGGGGTCGGGGTGTGGCCACGCCTGCCTGCCAAATTCATGGAGGGTGCCAGTAATTTTTTTTTTTTTGCCAGAAATACTACACTAGTCTGTGACTGAGACTATATTAACATTTCTGGCGCAGTAGATAGAGGTGCACGTCACTTAGAACAGTTGCCATATTTTTTAAAGCCTTTTAAATTTTTATTTAATAATAATAATAATAATAATAATCTAGAGCAAATGATTATAATAAAGTTTTCAGATATACTTCATAAGTGAAATCTGGAAGAAAAGTTCAAAAACGCTCCAGAAGATGTCCCCACTAGGCTGTTTCTAAACCCGACCTATGCTGGTTGTTGGGGAGATCCGTCTTCAGTTGACAGTGGGGGCCTAAACAGCGTGCCACAATACAGCTGATTAGACTCTAAAATTACAGTAGGACACTGAAGCCTTTGCCTTTGGTTAGTATAGTACGGACCTGCACTGATGACTATCACATTGTCCATTCTGTAGCAGAGCAAAGGCAATGGGGATGGTTCTTACTTTCCATAGTGCTTCCTATGCCTATGTGATAGCCACTGTTATCTTCGTCTCCAAAAATGGCTAAGTGTATAGTCACATTTAATGTTGGGGTGGAGAATCACTTTAATTATTAAATGTAAGAGGTGCCGACAAAAAAGTGAAAAGTACAGCTCACCACAAGGCTCAGGAAGAGGCAACGGATCCGTGTGACCAATCGTTGTAATCCGTATTAGAAAAAAATGAAATGATCCAGCTTCTTCATGCAATTACAGATATTTATTTTAGGAAAACATTACAAAAAATATTAAAATATCAATCCCGGAAATGGTTTTGAGTGTAGATGTACACTCCCTATCAAGCCTTGCTAAACACGTATATCTACACTTGAAACGTGTTGCTGTTTCTGGGAATGTTAACATTTTTGGAATGATTTCCTGAAATATCTGTAATTGCATAAAGAAGCTGAATCATTTCCTTTTTTCTAATCTAAATGAAGTGAAACCTTGATAACTGTGATCCGATGTCTTTTTCCAGAGAAATTAGTGTTTTGTTTTTTTTAAATATGTAAATTAGTTGCTAAGCTCTATGGGCCGACATAGATCTCCGAGAATCTGCCTCTAGTGCTCCAGTCTTATTTTAAATGAAAAATCATGTGAGACATGTAGATGAAGAGAGCAGACTCAGTCATTACATGTCTCACAGTGATCATGCCTCTTTTCATTTAAAATAAGCTCTGGAGGCAGATTCTCATTCTGATGTGTGTCTGGTTTATAGATCTTCACAGTTAATTTACATATTGCATTTATCGGACATCAAACATCAGAATGTAGATATCAAAGTATCAACTTTCTTTGACGTACAGCACTATATAGACGACTTAGGAGGGCTGATCCCACTGGTATATCCCCTGTAATCACAAGATCAGGACCAAACGTTTGAAGAACTATAATACAGTTCTGGATCTATTAGAACGAACCCCCATATGCTCTCAATGGGATCCACAGAGGTATCCATCATTTTCAAAGTAAAAATATTGGTGTGTGTTAAAAATAATTCTGCTATAACTTGATTAATGTCCCATTAGAATCAGATTCTGTGACTGATCCCCCATCACTGACTTGGTGTTACGTTAATCCACCGTTTTAAAACATCTAAGATTTTTAATTAATCTCGTCTCCATTGCTTGTTCTTCATTTACAGATGGGTGTTTGTCTGGGAGAAAGGCTACCAGGAGTTTGACACAGTAGTCAGCTCCGTAACATCTAAAGTAAAAGGAGTGGCTGCGACAAACACATCGGATCTTGGCTTCAGGATCTGGGACGTTGCTGATTACATTATACCGGCTCAGGTGGGTACTGGTGAAATGAAAATGGCTTACATCTGACTTCTAGAGGTGTCAGTCCCCTTGGCGTGACCGCACCATGAAAGTGGCAATTGTGTTTCAGCTGAGCACTAAAATAACCCATATCTTAGAGGTTAACCCAATAGGCACATCAATAAATGGGAGTCTTTAAAGTTAAACAAATTCTACACGGAACAAGACCCTTTAGAAAAAAAAAATGTTAACTTAAAGAAGATAGTCAGGATTTCTCCCCACCCTCACGCCCCCCCCAAAAAAAAATAGTGCCTAAGCACTACCAGGCAGGTAGCTGGCACCTGCCTGCCTGTTGTGCCTGGCACCGTTCACCACCAGCACGGAGTAGTCTTGAGACCGCTCCTGTCGGCCCCTTTTCGGCTTCTGCTGACATCATGGCTAAAAAGGGGAGCATTCCTCCACTCTTATCGACAAGCGTCAGAGCCGACGTCGTGCTGAATGACAGCCGCCTCCCCCAATCAGGTAGCGAGGAGCAGGCTGTCAATCACCATGACGTCGGCTGTCCGGTCTCTTCCACAGACTAGAGCGGAGTAGCCGCCTCTGCTCTGTTTACACCGCAGAGCTGTCCTCTGGAGCCGTCTGTGACCGCTCTGTGCCGGGGTGAACAGAGGGGAAAGGTGTCAGGCACAATAGGCAGGTAGGTGGCAGTGCTTAGGCACTTTTTTTTTTTTTTTTAATGGAAATCCTGGACAACCCCTTTAAATAATGAAAGTTTATTCTATTAATCTATTCTAAAAAATAAAAAAAAGAAATCCTAGATTATTATTAACACAGAAAATTGGAGAGCTGTAGAGGGTACAAAGACGAGATAAAAAATAGGTGTGGTGCAGAATGCAATTATAAATGTAAATACATGTGAGCCAGTAAAGAAATCAATCTATTATTATTATTATTGTTATTATTATGCCACATAGAAAGTATGCAGCTGAAATTCACATGAAGTTATAGAAACACTATGGTGGGGGTAAATGAACTAATAGACAAGAGAACTAGTATGTGATAATATATAGATATAGATCTGGATGTAGTCAGAGTGTAAGACTTCTCCATACATATGTAAATAACCTCACTGTCCTATTCAAATGTTAGATATTCAAATATAGTTAATGATGTAATGGAGAAAGGCTAAGAGAACAATAAAGAGCAAGTTCAAAGTCAATATTCACCCTAGAATGGTGAGAAGCCGCAGGAGTCGGAGTCAGTCCGTGTCCATTTAAGGGGAGTTGGAATAAAATGGACCAACTCCGACTCCTAAAGTGTTTAATAAATTGGGTACAGGAGTTCAATGCAGAATGTTCTGAATGTTATTATTATTATTAATTATTATGTTGGTATTATGTTCTATCTAAATAACTTGATTAAAAGCCTGATGTTCACATTGTACTACAATAAATGTATTACTTAAACATGAGCCATGTAGGAGGGAGTCGGAGCCGAATTCAGGGAAATTGAGGAGTCTGAGACAGAGGTTTGGCTTACCAACTCCACAGCCCTGCTAAGCCAATATAGATGTTATTTTGAATATTAACGTATACCAATAAAGAAGAATTTTATGATCTCCTTGCTTCCAGTATTGGGGAATAATAGAAGACTGTATGTAATGACACACAGCTCTGCTTTTCCCACATGCACTTGTAATCACTTTTATATTCATTGCTCTGCATTGATCCACAGCTCTGTTCTCCGTCCTACCCTTGCACTTGTAATCACAATAGGTGCTGGCAGTTAGATCAGTGTGACCTGGTTAGGTACATCAGTCCTAGGGCCATTTCTCACTACGTTCTTCCCCACATGCATGTATAGACACACACAGCTCTGCTACATGAACACTATATGTACATACTTAGGTACACACACAGCTCTGCTACATGCACATACAAACACACACAGCTCTGCTCGACGGAAAGTGCATGCACATACACACACACAAAAACACACATTATACATTACCACATCGGTGCAAAGCAGGAGAGGAGCCACTGGGAGCTGCAGGAGGCTGCAGAATTTGAGCAGCTGCAAGATCTTCAAGGGCCTTAATTTCAGTCATGTGATCAGTCACATGACTGAAACTGCAAGGTCCTGCAGCCTCCATTCAGCTCCCGGGAAGCTGCTTCTCTTGTTGTGTGCTGATCACCTAGATCAGTGCAGAGCAGGAGAGAAGAGAGGGTGGCTGTGTGTAAGTGGGTCTCCTCACCACTTCTGCTCACACACAGCGTGTGGGCCCTCTCACTTCTTCAGGGCCCCGGTATCTGCCCGAGTATGTCAGGTGCTGGCGCCGGGCCTGTGCAACATGCTTATAATGTTGTCCACCACTTGGACAAGCTCTTCTCAATCACTGTGTTCCCCCCTTAGAAAATAATAACAGCTGTACTTGTCTTTGGTTCGGGCGTCATTCCAGCACTGTCAGCACTAGCTCTTCTTGGGTTCACAAAACATTATTTCACGGTAGCCCTGCAGCCAATTAGCGGATACTTCTTTCTCTCCTCCTTTTGACAAATGTGACATCTTGTGGTAGCGAGAGCTGTCACTGTTCTCTCACTTCCTCCAGATGACTGAGTTGTCTGAAGGAGGGGAGAAAGAAGTGGCTGCAGATAGAGCCAGTGTCGACGTTGCTGGATTGGTGCCCCCACCGGAGGTGAGTATAGATGTTATTTTTCGAAGGGAGTAACCTAGTGATTGAGAAGTGAATATCCGAGTACTGCACAATCCCTTTTAAATCTGCTCTATATTAGGCAATAAAATTAACCTTGGCAGGTTGATGGTGATTTTTATTGGTTCTGTGCACCTGTGTTTGGTTTTTATTGGGGTCTGACTGCATCCTGTGTAAGTGCTGTCTTGGATTTGTATTTGGCTGCAACTGGTGAGTTTTTTAAATAAAATTAATATTTAAAGAAGCATTACAATGAAATTTCTTTTAAAAGTGTATTTAATGTAGGGTACGTGTTAATATACTCACCTATAGCTGCCGCCTTCGAATCCAGCCTCATTCCACTCTCCTTCTGAGTGACATCACCAAGCTTCAGACTCTATGCTCTGCCTTAGGCTGCTTTCACATAACGATTTTGTGAAATCCGATGCTGTCCGCTATAAATCGGACAGCATTGGATCCGAATTTGCCCCCATGTAACCCTATGGGGATCGGACCGATTCGGATGTGCACTAAATGGCAATCCGAATTGCATCCGATCCGATTTTTTTTTCCAATTTCTTTCCGGTGCAAAAATCGCATCATCATCGCAAAATTGCATCCGAATCAAAAATCGGTTAGAATCGGATCTGACAAATCGGATGGCAATTAGGCCAAATCCGATCCAATGCCTTTAACATGGGGCCTTATGGAGCAGGGTCCGAGGAAACATCTGATGTCTCCTCGGACCCGATTTTAGTGTACGGAGTATGCTCAGTACACTAAAACTGCTTCTAACCATCTAATTTTACTTCCGCAATGTATATACATACATTGCGGAAGTAAAATTAAGTAAAGCAGGGGTTAAAAATAAAGAATTTGTATGCTCACCTGTCCACGAGTCCCCCGGTGTCTCCAGCACCTCCTGCCTGTAGGACCTGCCGTGATGTCGCAGTCAGGTGAGAATAAAGATGATTTTTTTTTTTTTTTTTTTATATTTTAGTCCGGAGGAGAGGGGAGAAGCGGGGAGTACCAAGGGAGAAGAGGGGTTAACACAGGGGAGAAGCGGGGAGGACCGGTGGAGAACAGGAAAACACAGGGGAGAAGCGGGGAGAGCAGGAGAGAACAGGGGACAGACAGGTGACAAGGAGGCAGAGAGGAGCGAGATGACAGGAGGAGCCGGCCAAACTGATCCTGCAAAATGTTGGACTCGGATGCCTATTTGGCATTTGATTGCAGGGATCAGTTTGGATCCGATGCTGTCCAATTTATATCGGACAGCGTCGGATTTCACAAAATTGTAGTGTGGAACCAGCCTTAGCCACAAGTCTCTCTTACAATTTAATTGTATGGAGCAGGGGTGGGAACTTCAGGCCTCAAGGGCCAAAAACAAGTCATGTTTTCAGGATCTCCTTAGTATTGCCCAGGTGATAATATAATCACCTGCACTGGTGATGATTTCAACCTCTGTGCAATGCTAAGGAAATCATGAAACAAAACCTGCCCTTTTTGCGTCCCTCGAGGCCTGGAGTTCCCCAACCCTGATATAGAGCTTTGTTCTCAGTAGACTTACCTTGTAGAAGCCACTTCTGCGTCACACAGATCTCCGTGTAATTTAGAGAGTCTGAAGAATGGTGACGTCACTGAGAAGAAAAGCAGAATGACGCTAGATCCTGGAGAATACACATCAACCGAAGTCCAAGGCACAACATGTACTCCTCCAAAGGATTTCTTTCTACTGCATATGAAGAAAGATGCGACGACTACACATGGCCTTTCTTAATCCAGATACAAGTGCACACCAGTAACACTTGGCTTGAGTAATGCTCTATGTGGACAAAACATATTTTTTTATTTATTTTTTTTTTAATCTTATTCCTTGTAGATTGAGAGAAGAACGTCTGGTGCCTTGCACCTTTGATTATTCCTTGTCTCGAAGTATTTCTCTTCCTTCTGTTCTAAGGTTTTCGATTGTGGACAGCTCCTTTAGAAGGAAATAATATCTTCCTATAATAGCAAAACATGGCTTATCTATATACTGGTATCCTCCAGTAAAATTGATATCTTGACTTAATATTTGCATTCTGATAAATGTGCATACACTACTGATGTGTGTTCTTGTGTTGTGCAAACTTCGGTTGTATGTAAAACATAATGTACACTTTGCTCTGTAGCTCCGAGCCATGTGTTTTATAATCCGTACTTGGTTTATCAAGTCATTTACACAGATCCCAGTGCTGATGAAGAAGAATGGTGTAACTGCCGTATATTTAGTATGTCACACACCATACTGTAATACTGATGAACTATTGTGCCAGCTGGGTTTACTGCCATATTATTCTTGTTCGCTTTTAACAAATTTAAGAGCGGAGGTATTTGTCCCTTTTTCTTTTGTTGTGATTGCTTTATATGCATGCCCTTTCTTTGAATCAGATCTCCTACAGGACTGTCGGCTTATGTCCAGGGAAGAGAGCTATGATTAATGTATCCAAGTAATGAGCTCCAAACAATGGGGACTTCATGACAATTCTCCATTTTACAGGCGGCCAGAGCCGTGTGCAAAGGATTGGTGTATATTATAGTACTGGACCTGAAATGTTATGTAAGGCTGCTTTCACACTGCGATTCTTGAGGATCCGTTGCTGTCCGTTGGAAAACAGACAGCCACAGATTCGATTTGGCCCCCATGTATCCCTATGGGAACGTATCGGTTTGGATTTGGCCTAATTGCCATCCGATTTGTGTTGGATCCGATTGTGTCTGATTTTTTTTTTTTTGCTGTGCCCAAAATCGGTACTCCGAATTTGGGCACAGCAGACCAAATCGGACATAATCAAATCCGACAGGATACGTGCCAGTTAACATGGGGGCTTATGAGCGCGGGTCCGAGGAAACAGCTGATCGCTCCTCAGACCTGATTTTAGTGTACTGAGCATGCTCCGTACACTAATCACTTTCACAATGAAAATCACGGCCCCGGACACAGAAATAGCACCAGGAGGCTCACCTCCGGTGCCATCCTTTTCTGTCCATGGGGGTCCTGCAAAAAGTAGGATTCCACAGACAGGAAAAATAACGCGATGTGGGAACACCCCTAGGCTGCATTAACACATTGCGCATTTTTTAGCGCTTTTTTTTCAAAAATGTGCCTTTTGTCTGCCAGCAAAGTGAATGTGAAATTCATTTTGCCGTGCAGGCAGTGCGTAAAAATACACTGCGCTTTTAAGGGAAAAAGCGCCTGCGTAACAAGAATTGAAATGTCAATTCTTTACTCAGCAGCGCCCGTGCTTTTTCCCATAGGGGGCGGCGCTGCTGCATCTGATGTCACAGAGGGGGAGGAAGAATCCTGGTTCCTCCTCCCCTCTGTGACATGTGTGACCACCTCCATTTGATTTTGCAGTGTATTAATATAGACTGCGAAATTATAATGAAATAAAGCCAAATGTATTAAAAATAATAAAGAATGAATACTTGCCCTTTCCAACACCTTTTCGCGGTCTCCAGTGCAGAGGCAAGGCTAGGTATCGATCGTCAGGACCTTGCATGACGTCTTACTGACGTCTTGGGCACTGATAGGCTGCCAATCAGCGGCCAGGATGTCCTTATGACATCAAGCAAGGCCCTGGCAGGACGATACGTGGCCTTGCCTCGGCACTGGAGACCACGTAAAGGTGTCGGAAAAGGTAAGTATTAATTCTTTATTATTTTTAATACATTTGGCTTTACTTAATTTTGATTTCGCAGTGAATATTAATACACTGCGAAATCAAATGGGTGCTGGCAGACATGTCACAGAGGGGAGGAGGAAGCAGGATTCTTCCTCCCCTCTATGAAATCATTTCTCGTCCCGGGCAGTAAAAAATCGTGCTGTGTGAACAGCACTGCTTCTTTTTTTTGCGCGGGTAAAAAATGCTGGTAAAAGCGCCCGCACAAAAAAGCACAAAAAAGTGGTATGTGTGAACGTAGCCTAACAGTAATTATACGTCTTCTGGTGGAATAGGATGTTTTATTTTGGTAATGTTCCTCAAATGGAAAAATTAAGACGTTTTAACGACTGATATTTCACTTAATCAGTGATAGTTCCATCACTGAGTAAACCCAAACTTCATACCTGTTCTAAGGGAAGAAGTATATGCATCGCCCACCAGGGCCCAGGGCTACTCAGGACCAGACCCTGCTGTCTAGTCACAGGGGAACGTCACGGTAGTGGCCATGGACCGGTTCCGTGGCCCTGGAGGATCCGCAACAGATTTAAAAAGGGAAAAATATAAAAAGGAAAAAAATAATAAGTTTGTCACTGTGACACCACCTGTGGTATACAGCCAAATGTGACCGCCGCTGCTTGTCTCAGCTCTGAGGGATGATGATGTGACGCAGCAAGGTGATGAGCCCTCCACAGACAGGGCTGGTTTATCCCCTGGGCCGGTGATAAAAGTTTATATTGAGGTGACTGTGAGGTAACCATGGGGGTGCAACTTACTACTGACAGATGTGTTTCTAATCTCTCAGCCTCGCAACTTCTCAGATGCCGGAGTCTGCAACCAAGAACGCTCAATAAAACTCTCACACAAGTCACAAGTTCAACCGGGTACTTTACTCACTGCTGTTACTCTTATTTTTACACAGTCTCGGTTCTGCAATTAGCAGTACCGGTAGCCAGTCAGCAGCTGAGATGGGTCACCAAAAGCACCCCCTTTCTCAATGCCTTTTGGGTCTCTTCAGGACCGCTCACAACCTCTGGGTTAGCAGTCGCAGACTTTCCTGGGTATCCTCTCCTTGGATCCCTAGTCCTATCTGAGGCCTTTCCTTTGGTGTGACGGTCTGTAGGTTCCAGACATAGAGACCCTTCACCTCACCGGTTAATCTGTGGCCAGGGCATATAGCAGCCAACCACTATTACAGGGCCGGTTCCCTGTCAGTCAACCCAGTCCCTCGGTGTCTCCGTAAATCCGGTCTTCCACCTTGGACTCCTTCTCCTCTACA
Organism: Allobates femoralis; assembly: GCA_033576535.1. NCBI lineage: Eukaryota > Metazoa > Chordata > Amphibia > Anura > Aromobatidae > Allobates > Allobates femoralis. Next base: position 685,447,354 of record JARQOC010000003.1, on the reverse strand, counting down.
CCTGGTCAGTAGCCTCGGACCCGGTCAGCCATAAGATGACACTGGCCGCCAGGTCCCCATTTTCTCTGGTTGTTAGAGCTGAAACCCCCGATATAGCTAAGAGACTGAGTCCGATTCCTCTCTACTCGCCAGGAACTCTCCTCACCGACTGACTGTCACTCTCCCTGAGGTAACTACTATTGCTCCAGCCCCTTTCACAGGTGTCTCCTAAGCTTCACCCACCACTCAGCCTTCCCCCACCTCTCCCCTGCCTGGCATAAAGTCCTAGGTCTAGGGATTCGGGGCGTGTTGGGTGTTTGGTTTGGGGTGTATGGCTCACCATCCCAGCTGCTGTACTACTGTGGCCACCATTTTGCAGGGGGCGCCACATGTATTTCTCAGAGAGTGTTGTATTTGAGTTGACGTTTTTTTGTTGGTTACTGATACAACCAAAAGAACTTCAGTTTTGGCCTGGTTCAGTTTTAGCCAACTGGAATCCATTCTTTTAGTTAGGCTGAGCAAAATTTTATAGCTAGAGATGAGCCACTGATGTCTGGCTTTAATGACTGGTATGGTCATCAGAGCAGTGTTATGTCAGACCATGACCTTTTTGATTATTTTACCTAATTTTAACGTGTAACCTGTAAACAGCATTGTAAATTGATTTTATCCCAGCGGTACTCTGTATTTAAAGAGTACTGATAAGGAGGATGAGGTGCCAGTAGATACTTTATTGATTCAGTCCCTGTCTTGTTGAAAGACCCCAAAGAACTGTACAATCTGCATAATTCTTTAAAAGGTTTTACTCAAGTTGTCTGAGCAGCACATGGCTTTCTAGTCTCATTCACTTCCTGATGTATGTTGACCTCTCTAGTTTGAGTGATAGGTCTGACGAGCAGAGCTGCAGTATTGGTAGAACTATTAAAGGGTTTTACCACGAACAAAGTTAATGTTAAAGAGACTTTTAATGAATGGATCTAGGAATAATACATTCCACAATTGGATGTAATAAAAAAATGTTCCTATGCTCAGATAATCTTACATATGTGCCCCTGCCATATACTGTGTAATGGCTGTGTCTGACCGTACAGGGACATGGTCAGGGTGATACTCCACAACTGACGATGAGGACCTTTCTGTGGGGATCCCTACTCCTTTCCTTGGGTCCCTGGTCCTATGTTTGGTCAGGTTTGGGGTCTTGGTCTCCTGAGCTCCAGGGGATTAAATCCTCCTGTCTCTCCGGGCTTTCTCTGCTATGACTGGATCAATAGCAGCTTCAGACTCCAGTGTCCGGGTGGGCTAAAGGGCAATTATTTATGTTCCCCTCTTTCAAGAATTTTCTAACTTTCCACTTGCCTCCATCCCTAGTACCGGTGTCAGTCTTTTCTATTTCTGGGCCTGACTTGGTCCCAGCAACCAGCTCTTCCTCCTTCTTGTCTCCTCAACTGTCGCTCCCCGACTCACTGCTGTCCACTCTCTGACTGACTCCTCCCGTCAGGCCTGGATCTTTATAGGGAATCTTGCCTAAGGGAGCAAGTAGAGCTCCCCCTTCAGGCCTAGGGTGGAAGGTGTTGTGTGCTGTCTGTGCCAAGGTGTACATCCTTCCCTGCTCTGGTGGGTCCTGTGGCAATCCCCACAGGGGTGCCACACTATACTGTTATCATTTTATTTGCATACAGCAATAACAGTGCATTTGATCTCCCCAGAGAGCCCTAATGATGGGTATTATGATTCTATAGGAATGATAAGAGATTTGTAACTGCAACTCCTCAGAAAATTAGAGAGGGAGGAAGAGGGTGCTGAGCAGCTCACTGCAGTATTAAAATATGGGCTGGAGATAGCTGACTGGTATGTTAAGATTCGACTCCTCTCCTGGAATACCGTGTCTCCCCGATAGTAAGACTCCCCCCCCCCCCCCCCCCCAAAAGTAAGACAGCGTAGGAGGAACGGGGGGGGGGGGGGTCCGCTAATGTAAGGCCCCCCGAATGTAAGGCCGCCTAGGGAGGGGGGGCGCTGGGGAATATAAGGCCTCCCTTAGTTCCGTACCTTTGGGCCGCCGCTGTCCCCCGGTGTGTCCCCCAGTGTGTCCAGCCCCGCGTCACTGCTGTCCCCGGCTCGCTGCTGATAGGCCCAGCAGCTCGAGCTGTGATTGGCTGCCCAGCCCCAACGTCACTGCAGTCCCGGCTCGCTGCTGATTGGCTCAGCGTCCCCTGCAGCAGAAGCGTCCCACAGCTGCACCGCAGAGGAAAATGAAAGTGACCCAGAGAAAAAAAGTAAGGAAACGTGTGTACTGTATAACCATAACCATGGGGCTGTGTGTGTGTGTGTGTGTGTGTGTGTGTGTGTGTGTGTGTGTACCTATGGGTGTGTATGGGTACCGTATGGGTGTGTGTGTATGGGGCTGTGTGTGTGTCTGTGTGTACGGTACACTGCAGTACTGTTATGGGAGGCTGCAGTGGGATACGGCACTGTTATGGGAGGCTGCAGTGGGATTACCGTATGTGGGATGATACGGTAGTAACAAGATATTCTTGATACATTTGTTTTATTCTACTGTTTGGTGTTAATTTTTTTGTTAAAAAAAAATTGTCATTTTTTTTGGGCTAATGTAAGACTCCTCCCCCCCCCCCCCCCCCCCCCCCCCATCCCCCGAAAGTAAGACAGGGTGCGACTTTCGGAGGTAATATTAATGTAAGACAGGGTCTTACTTTCGGGGAACCACGGTATATATATTGTGCATACTTGTCCAGGCAGTATTGGCCAAGCTCCATGGAAATCAACTGTACACAATGAAAGATTAGAGTTGTTATTGCAGTAGAATAACAGCAAACAGAAAAAGCAAGTCTATTGCTAACTTGCTTATATTCATGCCGTGTAACTAATTAAAGCTGTTTTAATAACTTGAAAATACCCCTTTGTCTATGTATTAAGGTGCAAAAACACCTAAAGGTGGGGTCACACGTGGCAATATCGCCCGCGACATCGCCGAAAAGTGACGTAACAGCGATGTCACGGGCGATATTGCAAGTGCATCGCGCTGTGTGACAGCGCGACGCAACTGCAAATTATCGCTGGTCGCAGGTTGACAGGTTTATGAACATGTTCATAAACCTGTCAACCTGTGACCAGCGATTAGGCTGGATCGCGCCCTCTGACACTGTTGGCGGCGCGATCCAGCCTATATCGCAGTGTTCCTGAGCCATCGCTCGCTGGGCTGAGCCCAGCCCAGCGAGCGATGGCTCCGCCCACATCGCCGCCGCGTCACCGGCAACGTCGTGCCGTGTGACAGCTGGCCTGCGATGTCGGAAGCGAGCGGGCACCCGCGCATCGCTTCCGACATCGCTGGCCAGATCGTGCTGTGTGACAGCACCTTAAGAGTATTAGGATTGTGCATTTTCCCTTGCTCTTGCCACAAGCAGGTAATTTGGTACTCACATGAATACTGATTATTAAGTGCTATTTTTTTCCCTGAAACCAGACTGGAAAGGGTCAAGCAGTCATGTTAAACACCATGCTTCTTTCCTTTGTGTGTATTGGAATAACACAAAAAAAATGACAAAAAAGCAAATTGAACATAATTTCACACAAAACCTCAAAAATGGATGAGGCACAGTTGTTGGCACCTTTCCAAAATTATCGTAAAGAACTTTGTTTCAAGCAAGTGCTGCTCATTTAAACTCACCTGTGGCTAATAACAGGTGTGGGCAATATGAAAATCATACCTCAAAGCAGATAAAATTGAGAGAAGTTGACTTAATCTTTGCATTGTGTTTTCTGTGCCACACTAAGCATGAAGAACAGAAAGAGGAAAATAGAACTGTCCAAGGACACGAGAACCAAAATTGTTTAAAAATATTTTCAATATTAAGGTTACAAGTCAATCCCCAGAGATCTTTTTTGAATCATTATGTTTTTATTAGAGTATTTTCAAACACATAACATAACATATTTAAATCAAATGAAATTGGACCCAAACATTGGGTACAGTGGTAAGTCAAGCAGTCAAATAGACAATTAAGTGTGCATCTATTCATTAAAGTACAATCAAAAAAATACAGATTTTGTTAGGACAAACAGGGGGGGGTGGATAAACTTAGGGAAGGTAGGGGAGAAGGGAGGGAGGGGAAAGCAGTTAGCAGGTCGGCTAGGGAACCCAAGATAGGTGGATGTAGTGCAATTAATAACATTACTTAAACTAGCTTCATCATTAGTCGCTTTACAAGTATGTTTAGTTTGTTATTACAACGTTATTATGCTGCGAGCTCACCCATGTGTCCCACCAATTAATGATTTTCGTGCGTTTAGCTGTTTCTGATGATAGGATCAGTTCGTAATTGAAGTGTAGATTAAGTTGGGAGATGACTTCCTGTATAGACGGGAAGGTAGGATTTTTCCAGTATTTAGTTATGCAGTATCGAGCTGCTATAAGTATATTTGAAATAATTGGTCTCAGTCCTCGAGGTAAGTCCTGAATTTCTAAACCTAGTAAGGCCATCTGAGGAGTCAACGTGAGATTGAGTCCGGTAGTAGTACATATCAAATGGTTGACTTGTGACCAAAAAGAGCGAATGCCCAGACAATGCCACCAGACATGTGTGGTAGTTCCGACTTCTCCACAGTTTTTCCCGCATAAGTTTTTCCCTGTTCGAGATCCTTTTGTAAAACTGGCAATTTTTTCTGGAGTCAGGTACCATCCGAATTGAAGTTTTTTTGCCTGTTCATGATGGTTCAAGCATGAGGTATAAGAAAGAGCATGGGTTGACGCCTTCATCCAGTCCTCTACAGGTGAGGTGAATGATAGGAGAGCTTCCCATTTCGTCATAAACGGGAGCTTAGACTCAGCTTGTACCTCTGACAAGGCCCTGTAAAAAATGGAGATACCCCTGTTGGCAGCTGATGTTTGTTTAAAAATCGCTATGACCTGCGGGGGACTGGCCAGTGCGTCTTCCATCGGGATGACTATGGATCTGAGAAAGTCTTTTAGTTGAAGGTAAGAAAAGTAGTCAGCGTTAGAAAGACCATATTTCTCCTTCAGAGCTATAAATGTTTGTATTTTGGTATTGAGCAGCACATCTGACAGTTGTTTAGCGCCCGCCCTCCGCCATTTTGCCAGGGAGAAAGCTGGAGAGTCTACACAGCACTCTACAGCCCTCAGAGTTATGTATCTATATAAGCCTTTCAGGAGTAAATGGCTGACCCCAGACCAAACTTCAAGCACTGCTTGCATGGACTTCAGAGGGAGGTTTCCGGGCTTATGGCGGAGGAGGTGCGACTCCAACAAGAGACGAGTTGAATTTTGTGGGGCATACCAGGATTCTATTTGTAGCCACAGAGGTAGGGAGTTTGCTTCAGCCTTGGGGATCCACCATATTTGTGAGATCTCCAGATTAATTGCTCTGTAGTAAAAGTGAATGTTGGGGGCTCCCATCCCTCCCAAGGTGGTAGGTAAAGTTAACGTTGAGGAACCAATTCTATGAGGTTTATTCATCCAAATGAATTTGCCCAAAATGGATTGGAGAAGGTTAAGGATTTTTCTGGGAAAGTGTATAGTGATGCAACGGAGATAATATAATATTTTTGGAAATAGTATCATTTTGGTGATTTGAATTCTGGCAATCCACGATAGCAGCGACGGGGAGTAAGATTGTATCAAGGACCGTAGTTCTTTAATTAGATAATCAGAATTTATTTTAACTATAGTTTTGGTGAGAGAGATTTGGATACCCAGATATGTAAAGGATCTGGAAATCCAAATGAAGGGCAGCGTCCGACGTAAAGTCAATTGTTCGTTAGCTGGGATATTTACCGGGAAAAAGGAGGATTTGGAAAGGTTGAGCTTGTAATAAGATGCTGCTGCGAATTCTTCCAAAATGGACATTAAAACCGGGACAGTTTGTTTTAGATGAGTGCATGTGAATATCACATCATCTGCATATAGATTAATTTTGTGTTCTATAGGTCCCACCCACACCCCCGATACCTCCGCCGTGTTACGCACTATAGATGCCAAGGGCTCCATAATCAGGGCGAAGATCAGTGGGGAGAGGGGGCAGCCCTGTCGTGTGCCATTCGTAATCTCAAATTTTTGAGATATGAAGCCAGAGGCACGGACTAAAGCTGAGGGGGAAGAGTATAGGGACATTATAGAGTCCTTAAATTGTCCAACAATGTGGAACCTATCTAGGACTTCACTGAGGAACCCCCAGTGCACTCTGTCAAACGCTTTCTCTGCGTCGAGTGAGAGTAGTGCACCGGGGGCGCCCCCTCTCTCCATGATATCTAGCAGATTTATTAGCCTTCTTGTGGCATCCCTAGCCTGACGCCCTGGAATGAAACCCACCTGATCCTTACCCACGAGGTCCGGTAGTACTCCCATGAGACGACTGGCAAGGATCTTGGCGTACAATTTAATATCACAGTTTAATAGTGCTATCGGTCGGAAGTTACCCGGGGATGTGGGGGGTTTGCCTGGTTTGGGAAGAGTAGTAATAACGGCTTGTAAACCCTCCTCCCTGACCTTACCCGTGGACTGCCAGAACCGAAATAGTTTAGTTAAGTGAGGAGTCAATAGTAGGGGAAAAGAGGTGTAATACTTATACGTATATCCATCGGGGCCTGGAGCAGAATGGCGCTTGGATGTCTGGATGGCTTTTTGAACTTCCATTTCAGTTATGGGAATATTTAGTTGTGCCACTTGTTGGGGGTTCAAAGATGGCAGTGTGGCCTTATCTAAAAATTTACTGATTATTGTTTTTGATGGTTGTGGAGTACATGGGTCATTTTTTAAATTGTATAAAGTTTCGTAGTATGCTCTAAACTGATCTACAATTTTTATGGGGTGTCTTATTTTGGAACCATTTGAGTCCAACAAATGAGAAATTTTTGTGGTGGCCATACGCTTGCGGACACGTCTAGCCAATAACTTTCCCGCTCTGTCTCCCATTGAGTAGAACCGGGCCTTAGATCTGATCATGTCTTTTTGTACTTTAATCAAGAGTGTGGTGCGGAGCTGTCTACGAACCTCTAATAGCTCAGCCGTTAAAATTGGGGAGGGATGGGATTTTTGTTTGTGTTCCAAATTATGAATTTGGGTGGTGAGGGTGGTAACCTTAATGGTGTGCTGTTTTTTCGCCCATGCTGATATCTTTATAAGTTTACCTCTGAGGACAGCTTTGTGCGCTAGCCAAAGTGTCTCTGGGGAAACGTCTCCTGTGTCATTTAAGGAGAAGTATTCTGTAATGAAACCTGATATCTCTTCTAGGTGTACAGGTGAAGAGAGAATATATTCATTAATTTTCCATAGTGTAGTGGGAGAGATAGCCAATGCATCCTCAAATTTTATGGAGATAGGAGCGTGGTCTGTCCATGAGATGGAGCCCACATCAGCTGAGAGGCAGAGCGGGAGCAAGGTACTGTCAGTCAGGATGTAATCAATTCTTGACCATGAGCCATATCTAGGTGACATGTAAGAATAATCTCTCTGTTCTGGATGGAAGCATCGCCAAACATCATTAAGCCCAAATTGCGTAAAAGTCTGTCCCAACTCTGCCCTATATGCTCCGATTCCAGAGCAGTCCATTTTTTTGTCTGCTGGAGCATTTAAATCTCCGGCTATAATTTTCCTTCCCAATGATTGGGGGAGTAGGGTTTCCAGAGTTTGAGACAGAAATTTAACCTGACCTGTATTAGGGGAATACATGGACATAAGTGAGTAGGTGACATTATTTAATTTGCAGTTAATGAGGATATAGCGTCCCGCTGGGTCTATTGTAGAGGATAAGTGTTCAAACGTTAATCTTTTATGGATTAGTATAGCCACCCCCGCTTTTTTGATGTCTGCTGTTGCAAAGAAACTATGCGGGTAGTGAGGTGATTTCATTCTGTGTGTATCTGCTGCCAACAGATGAGTCTCCTGCAGAAACAAAATATCATACCTGAGCTTTAGGATTTGTCTCCATGTTAAGGAGCGTTTCTCTGGACTGTTAAGTCCGTTAACATTTACTGAACCGCATGTGATACTCATGGTGGATCATACACATTCACTTGTGGATTACAATCATTACTGTAGGGAGACCAGCCGACCTGTAGTGGGAGGGGAGGGTGGGGGTGAGGGGAGGGAAACACAAGAGGAATAAAAGAACAAATTCCATTAACTGGGGCAACAATAATCACAATCATCAGATAAGTAAACCTTGTGAACATCTTGTTCATAAACCTGTGGGTAGAACCACAGAGAAATAAAAACAAAGAGTGCCAACTGAAACGCACTCACGGGGCAATATTATCCCAGTATTTACAGGGATATGGAGATGAGCAAGTCAGTACAGTGGAGATTTAGAGTGAAAATAAAGTGAGAGAGCAGGGGGGGGAAAGAAAGTTCTTAGAGTGTGGGTGTTCAGAGAGTAAGAGAGACAAGAGAGAAAAGAGAAGGAGGGGGAGTAATAAGATGTGGTGGAAGGGCTGTATATGCCAAGAGAAGGCACACTTGGTAGGGGGAAAAAAGAGAGAGAGAGATGTGTTAAGATTTAGAATAAATGTAAGAAGAGGTAAGTGAGATCTGGAAAAGGAATTTAGAGATCTAAACAGGATTGTTCAGAAAGAGAGAAATAAAAGGGACAAGGATAGGTACAGGAACATAAAAGTACTAGAGTTCTTGATCTTCTCCGGGCTATCAAGCTGCATGGGCCTGCAGTGGTGTCACACTGTGAACCATTCAGGGTCAATTCTGGGTTGTTTTCCTCTTTTCTTCTTTCCATCCCAGCCGATCTGTGGGCCAGGTTTATCAGAGCCCTCCACAGGGGGGGAGTTCATCAGTCCCCATTGTTTCAGTAGTCTTTCTGCATGAACAGGAAGCAAACAGACATAGGACTTGTCCTCTTTTTTGATAATAAGCTTTGTGGGAAATCCCCATCTGTAAGGGATATCATTATCCCTCAGGACTTTGGTGCAGTGCTGAAATGCTTTGCGTTGAAGTAAGGTTCCAGGTGAAATGTCCTGATAAACTTCAATATGTGCAAATTTATCTGGTAGTTCAGGACGAGATCTGAGGGACCTAAGAAAGTCTTCTTTCACTTCAAAATAATGCACCCTTGCAAGAATATCCCTGGGCAGGGAAGGATCCAGGTTTGATGGCTTTGGTATTCTATGTATTCTGTCAATTTTAAATTCTCTGGGGTCTGTGTCTGGTAGAGCTGCAGATAGGAACCCCTGCAAAAAGCTCCTCAGTTCCTTACTTTGCACATTTTCTTCCACCCCCCTCAGCCTTACATTGTTGCGGCGTGATCTGTCCTCAAGGTCCAGATTTTTGCTTTGGACCTTTGCAATCTGCTCCTCTAGTTGTTCGTTCGTGTCCAGTTGGGGCATTATGAGAGGATATGAGCTCTGTGAGCTTTCTTTCTAATGAGTCTGTGCGTGAGCCCAGCTCTGCTATTTCACCCCGCACCTCTGCCACCATTTTCATCATGTCGGCGTGAAGAGAAGCTCTGAACTCTTCCAGCAGCTCCCTCATGCTGGCGTGTGTCAGGGGGATCTCGGCAGCCTGATTCCCGCCAGCCGCCTCCTGAGATTGTGGACCGCGTTTGGCCGCTCGCGCTGCTCTGGGGGAGGGGGGCGCCATGTTGGGCTCCTGGAGCGCGAAAGGCTGAGGGGCTGAGAAGAAGTCGGATACTCGCCTTGGTGCTAGTCCTGCCACCGGCTTGGTCTTACCCATCGGTGCAGTGAGGGGTCCGGTCTTTTGTGGTGCAGAGGAGATCGCTGTTGCAGGCTCTGGAAGCTGGTAATGGCCGTTTCTGTGCCCGGGAAGTCAGGAGCTCAAAGTTATGCAGCCTCTGCCATTGCCAGTCAGGCCACGCCCCTCAATCCCCAGAGATCTTGACGTTCTTTTGACCACGGTGCGCAACATAATCAAGAAATTTACAACCCATGGCAGTATTGTTAATCTTCCTGAGTATGGATTACAGGGAAAAATTGATGAAAGGTTGCAAAACAGGATAGCCCAGGTGATTAATAAGTAGCCGCAATTATGTTTCAAAGAGATACCACCTGTCCTGTAGGCTCATGGCGCATCAGTGTCAGCGTGAACTATTCATCAATATTCTACTGCTTTTCTAAAAATTGAATGAGGCCTACAAAGAATAGAACACAGTACCCACAGTGAAGTATGGTGGAGGTTTAAAGATGTTTGGAAGTTGTTTTGCTGCCTCTGGCACTGACATAGTGGAATCTGAAGACCATCAAAGGATTTTGGGTCGTAATATAGTGCCCAGTGTCAGAAAGCTGTGTTTGTGTCCTAGGTCATGGGTCTTCCAGCAGGACAGTGACCCCAAATATACTTCAGGAAGCAACCAGAAATAAATGGACTCAAATTGCTGGCGTTCTGAAGTGGCAGCAAAAAGTATGATCTAAATCCCATTGAACACCTGTGGAGAGATGTTAAAATCGCTGTAGGTAGAATGCTCCTTCAAATATGAGAAGCATGGGGCAGATTGCAAAAGAGTGGTCCAAAATTCCAGTTTAGAGGTGTAAGAAGCTTGATGGCTATAGCAAGTGATTAATTGCAATTATTTATTTGGCCATGACTGTATATGCAATCACCTGATATTCTATTGGATAACAATGATTTTCCAAATAAAAGGCAGATTAGTCAGGTGTGTAACTGCTCATAGCACCTGTGTCCATGGAGGGCTTCTTTCATAGATCCCTTATTGCTTAGAACAGTTAACACAGTTCTTGATTGCAAGGACAAGCAGCAGTGACGTGCCAGGGTTCAGGTTATATGTTGGAGTCACTGAAGGATATTTGTAATTGCTGGTTTATCTAGTAAAACAAATTTTGATCACTACAATAAAATTAATGTAGAATCTGTATCCCTGTTAAGGGTGCTTCGCACACTGCAACATCGCTAGCGATATCGCAGAAACGTCACCGGTTTTGTGACGTAACAGTGACCTCTCCAGCGATGTTGCAGTGTGTGACGCATCAGGGACCTGGCCCCTGCTGTGAAGTCGCTGATCACTACAAATCAGGACCATTTATTGGACCTTGGTCTCCCGCTGGTCAGCATGCATCAGTGTGTGTGACCGCGACAGACCAACGATGAGCGACCTCCCAGCCAATACCCAGTGCCCACATTAGATGCTGGGCACTGGTAACCAGGGTAAACACTGGGTAGCTAAGCAGCACGCTCTGCTTAGTTACCTGGTGTTTACCCTGGTTACCAGCATCCCTCCGCTTAGCCCAGCCTGTAAACGGGAGGACGCTGGTAACCAGGGTAAACACTGGGTAACTAAGCAGAGCGTGCTGCTTAGTTACCTGGTGTTTACCTTGGATACCAGCGATGTCGCTGCTGACTGGACGCTGGTGAGTCTGCCTGTTTGACAGCTCACCAGCGACTGCATAGAGACTTTTCAGCGATCTCGGCCAGGTCGGATCGCTGGTGGGATCGCTGGAAAGTCGCAGTGTGTAAAGGGGCCTTAAGGCTGCTTTCACATCTGCAGTATTTACATATCAGGAGATCAGGGAAACTTGAACTTTTGATCTTCAGGTTTGCTTAATCTGCCTTTTTGCAAATTCAGCGGAATTCCACCCTTCTTGAAAAAGCAGATGCGCCACACTTGTGCCAAGGTTGCACTTTTGCTAATGCATTGTAAGTGAACCTTCGGACATGTGTGGAGACTCGCAGTTTCCCTGTTATCTTGCACTTCTGGCGCTGGATGAAAATCACTACTAGCAGCGGTTTTCAGCCAGCACCCGGATAACTGTCAAAAACTTAAGCCTCAGCATATATCCGGAGGTCCCTTTACAATACATTAGCAATAGCGCAACCTTACCGCAAGTGTGCCGCATTGCATTTTTATAAAAACGGCGGATTTCTGCCAGATTTTCAGACGCAGTTGAGAACGCAGCATTATACAGTGGCAAATCCAATCTGCTCATGACACATATTAGAATTTTGTAGTTTCATTGACTGTCAACTGAATGTTTTTCTCATAACTGATGGTTTCTTAAGAGTGCTGGCCCACATATCCTCTGTATTTGGTTCTGTAACAAGACAGGATTGATGTTTTATTAGGCCATATTTTACTAAATGTTATTTATTACAGGAAGAAAATGCATTCTTTGTGATGACAAATGTAATTCTGACCCCAAATCAAACACAAAGTCAATGTCCAGAGGTGAGTTGATATCTCTCGTATTTGCATAGATTTTAATTTTGTTAAAGCATCCCTCCAGTGTTTGTTTTTTCAGCCATGGATTGGTGCTTTAAATGAAGGTCCCCATTTCCCAGTATTACCGTGTGTCCCCGAAAATAAGACACCGTCTTACAGTAATTTTTGCACCCAAAGATGCACCATGTCTTATTTTTGGGGGATATCTTATTTTTTCATGAGGAAGAATTCATGTTAATTGTTAAACAAAAAAAATCCACATCATCCCCCAATACAGGTATCCACATCAAAAGGCGCACACACAGGGACACACACACACCTACAGACACACACGGACACACACATACACACACACAGGGACACTGACACACACATGGCCACACACAGGGACACGCACATACAAAAACACAGGGACACGCACATACAAAAACACAGGGACACACACAGGGTCATGGACACACACAGGGACAGACATACACACACACAGGGACACGTCTCACCAATTTGCAGCTTTCAGCCCCCCGCCGCTGTCCCGGTGCCTGCTGATCCATATATTCCGGCGCCGTTCTCATCCTTGTCCCTCAGAAGCCATATGTGTATGGCGGCCAATCACAGGCTGCGGCCGGGCGGCCAATCACAGGCAACCAGCTAACGTTAACTTCTGGCCTGTGATTGGCCTTTGGTTACTGGCCTAGGATAAGCTGCCCGGCGACAGCCGGTAATTGGCCACCCGGCAGCAACCTGTGATTCGGCACCCAGCAGCAGCCTATGACTGGGCACCGTACACATACGGTTTCTGATGGACAAGGATGAGAGCGGCGCCGGAATATATGGATCAGTGGGCACTGGGACCGCAGCGGGCACCAGCACAATAACTGGGAGCTGGAGGATGACTCAGAGCTGCATGCCTCGGTCTTCTGATTGGTGGGCATGCAGTACAGCAATATACTGGTATGCCTTATTTTCAGGGGGTGCCTTATATTAAGCAAGGCAGCAAACTCCCCAGTACGTCTTATTTTCGGGGGGTGCCTTATTTTCGGGGAAACACGGTATACTTGCACTTTGGCAGCTTCATCTTTTCTTTTTTTCGTCACCGCTCTGCTTCGACCATGAACCATCTTGTGCCTGTTATTTCTGACTTGACGGAAGTCAGAAATCCTCTCACAAGTACTCTGCATCTCTATGAGAGCCAGAACGAGGTTCTCATAGTTGCATCAAGTTGTGACCTCCAGTGCGCTCTATGAAGCTCTGGAGCTGCTGGCAGGTCACAAATCACGGGAGACCAACCGGAGTGATTTTGCAAAAGGATTAAGGTGGTAGCAGGTGAGTATGAGACAGGGGCAGGGGACTACCATTTAAAGCACCACTCCGGCAATGAAATTAAAAACCGCTGGAGTGGAGTGTTGGAGTGGTTGTCAGATTTGGACAATCCAGTGTTACTAAATGGGTGCTCTGAATATTAGATGTTCAGTTGGTGTCCTGCAGCTGGGACCCGCTGGTATCACATGTTCCTTTCCTCTGCAGCATTACCAGATAAGATAAGATATTCAGAATTAAACAATGTCCATTGAAGGAACAATCTTTTCTTGTACTGCAGCAGTTAAACTACTATGGTTGAATTCATTTATTTTTTTATTCCTAGCTACCGGACACTTCCACAATATGCAAATCTGATCGTAACTGTACCCCAGGTTATGTAGGAACGCACAGCAATGGTATGGATTAATGCACTTTCTCTATATATTAACATATGTACACAACTGATTAAGTTCTAATAAGGATCTAATTAAGAGCACACAACTGTATCCTCAAATCATGAAAGATAAAACTTGAATCTTTAGGAAGGTTAAAGGGAAATTCCGAGGAGATAAAAAAATGTTGTGCTGTCCCTATGAAGCTCAGCTGGCCGAAGCTGATTCTGCAGTTCTAGGATCTTTAGATTACTTATACAGTTGTAGCCAAAAGTATTGACATCCCTGCAATTCTGTCAGATAATACTCAGTTTCTTCCTGAAAATGATTGTAATCACAAATTCTTTGGTGTTATTATCTTCATTTAATTTATCTTCAATGAAAAAACACAAAAGAGAATGAAGCAAAAAGCAAAACATTGATCATTTCAAACAAAACTCCAAAAATGGGCCAGACAAAAGTATTGGCACCCTCACCCTAACACTTGGTTGCACAACCTTTAGCCAAAATAACTGCGATCAACCGCTTCCAGTAACCATCAATGAGTTTCTTACAATGCTCTGCTGGAATTTTACACCATTCTTCTTTGACAAACTGCTCCAGGTCCCTGATATTTGAAGGGTGCCTTCTCCAAACTGCCATTTTTAGATCTCTCCACAGGTGTTCTATGGGATTCAGGTCTGGACTCATTGCTGGCCACCTTAGAAGTCTCCAGTGCTTTCTCTCAAACCATTTTCTAGTGCTTTTTGAAGTGTGTTTTGGGTCATTGTCCTGCTGGAAGACCCATGACCTCTCAGGGAGACCCAGCTTTCTCACACTGGGCCCTACATTATGCTGCAAAATGTGTTGGTAGTCTTCAGACTTCATAATGCCATGCACACGGTCAAGCAGTCCAGTGCCAGAGGCAGCAAAGCAACCCAAAACATCAGGGAACCTCCACCATGTTTGACTGTAGGGACCGTGTTCTTTTCTTTGAATGCCTCTTTTTTTCTCCTGTAAACTCTGTTGATGCCTTTGCCCAAAAATCTCTACTTTTGTCTCATCTGACCAGAGAACATTCTTTCAAAACGTTGTAGGCTTTCTCAGGTAAGTTTTGGCAAACTCCAGCCCGGCTTTTTTATGTCTCGGGGTAAGAAGTGGGGTCTTCCTGGGTCTCCTACCATACAGTCCCTTTTCATTCAGACGCCGACGGATAATACGGGTTGAGACTGTTGTACCCTCGGACTGCAGGGCAGCTTGAACTTGTTTGGATGTTAGTCAAGGTTCTTTATCCACCATCCGCACAATCTTGCGTTGAAATCTCTCGTCAATTTTTCTTTTCCGTCCACATCTAAGGAGGTTAGCCACAGTGCCATGGGCTTTAAACTTCTTGATGACACTGCGCACGGTAGGCACAGGAGCATTCAGGTCTTTGGAGATGGACTTGTAGCCTTGAGATTGCTCATGCTTCCTCACAATTTGGTTTCTCAAGTCCTCAGACAGTTCTTTGGTCTTCTTTCTTTTCTCCATGCTCAATGTGGTACACACAAGGACACAGGACAGAGGTTGAGTCAACTTTAATCCATGTCACCTGGCTGCAAGTGTGATTTAGTTATTGCCAACACCTGCTAGGTGCCACAGGTAAGTTACAGGTGCTGTTAATTACACAAATTAGAGAAGCATCACATGATTTTTCTAACAGTGCCAATACTTTTGTCCACCCCCTTTTTTATGTTTGGTGTAGAAATATATCCAATTTGGCTTTAGGACAATTATTTTTGTGTTTTTTCATTGAAGACAAACTAAATGAAGATAATAATACCAAAGAATTTGTGATTGCAATCATTATCAGGAAGAAACTGAGTATTATCTGACAGAATTGCAGGGGTGTCAATACTTTTGGCCACAACTGTAAATCAATAAGATATTAGCTCCTCATCACAGAGCAGAGAAAGATTTGGGCTGCAGCCGAGAAGAGGGGGGCGTCACTGCCAGCTCCAATGCTTCATCCTACATGCTAGCCCACACTATACACCTCCCACACTCTATGCCAGGGGTCCCCAAATCCAGGCCTCGAGGGTTGCCAAAAGTGCATGTTTTCAGGATCTCCTTAGTATTGCACAGGGGTTGTAATCATTACCTGTGCTTTTGATCACATTAACACCTGTGCAATACTAAGGAAATCCTGAAATCCTTCACTGTTGGAGGCCTGGAGTTGGGGACCTCTGCTCTATGCCTGCTGTGTAGCCAGCTCCAATGCTCATCCTACATAAAAGCCCCAATATGCCACCCATGCTTTATTCCTGTTTTATGTGTCACTGACAGTGGATCACATTGCAATCCTCGGTACCCTCCTGTGTCAACAGTGACTGTCACTCAGCTCAGAGTGCTGCTGCCGCCACCGTTTATTACAGTGAGAAACTGCTCATTAAGAGCATAAGTATTCCTCCTCATTCCACCCCTCCTGTAATCCCACCCACCACTCTGTGTCCTGCATGGGGTACCCGCCCTGTGTCTGTGTGCCTCTGTATTACTGGTACTGGCAGCATGAGGATCGTATCATATCGCATCGCAAGATGACTCTCCTGAGAGTGTGCAGCTGTTACTGTCAGCTCCGATGGGTGCAGAGGATTGCAATATGATCCTCAGTCAGTGATGCAGCCCAAAGCTTGCACTGCTCTGTGACATACTGTCCCCTTAGGGAGGGGTGAGGGCTGAGGAGCAGATAATATTTTATTGATTTATAAGTGATCTAAAGATCTTCAGGGGCCATCTCAGCTTCATGGTGTTTGAGGGTAGGGTGAGTACAAAAATGTTCCATCTCCCTGGTGTTCCCCTTTAATTTATGATGATGATTTTCAAAGCAGACTTTACTCATTGCAGTGCAAAGTTTGAAATCTGCTGTAAATCTCAGTTTTCCTAGGATATTTGTGTGGATTTTGTTAATGTAGAAAATTTGCAGCCAACTTTTCCCAAGTGAACTTATCCCCATTGATTCAGGATTGTTCGCACTGCAGCTTTCCACTGACAGACACATAGAAAAAGGCACGTGTGAAGAACTATATGGGCCCTTTTCAGTTCAATAACTCATCATAATGCAATTCCTCTTGCTTGGGAGGCAGAAGTGAGCCTCTGTGCGGCCACACCAGTTGCAGCAATGATATGTGCACCCCTGAAGTAGCATGGTAAATCTGAAAGCAACAAAAAAAAAAATGACATGTATGTGCATACGTTCAGTATTTGCACCAGATAATCTGTCACAAATACTGTGGTGTTGGCAGGAAAAAAGCAGCTTCGAAATACCTTCGTTTGCATGTTTTTTTCCCATTCATTTGTAAGGGTGATATCTGCAGCAAAAGCACTGAAAAAACTGTCATACTGATGATTTAAACCTGCTGCAAATCTGCAAGGAAAAATTAAGTAACGTTTGCATGACACTTAGGAAACTCATTCACTTTGCTAGGAAAACCCTTCAGATTTTATGGTAAATCTGCCTAGAAAAACGTGACAAAACTGCAATGTGTGCACAGACCCTAATTGTGAAGCATGGCATTCCTTTGGGTTAATCCTGCTCCTTTCTAAATTTGCTGTGCTACTGAAAAAAAAAACAGATCTATGGAGTTCACATTGTAAAACCAATGTGTTGACCTTGAGGAAGGCAAAATCCCCATGAAGCAAGTGCTAATTGCCACATGTAATTTAAATCCCTGAATTACTGTAACTTCCTTCACAGAATCTAGTCCCCATAACCTGTAATATTTTATTCTTCAAGAAAGGCATCCAGGTCTCCTTGAACTTCTTAAATGAATTGACCAACACAACTTGATATACCAGAAAGTTCCACAGTCTCCCTGTTTGTACAGTAAAGGATCGCAATGATGACTGCTTTCCTCTATACGTAGAGGATGCACTCTTCCTTGTTGCAGGCCTAGGAGTAAAACGATCATTAGACAGATCTGCTGCCCCTTCATCTATTTCTACATTGAGCCTTCATTTTTTTGAACTGCATATGTCCTGGTTTGACCATGTTTTGGTATTGCAGATCACACACTCCCATAATAAACCTTGGTCGATATTGTACACAGTCACCTGACTAATAACTTGTATAGGAGAAAAACTATTCTTGTCCGAGGCGTTTTCTAGAATGGCAGCTTTTGGCACTGGTCACTGAAATTGAATTTGCTGTCCACTAATACACCCAATTATTGTTCAGTGGAAATTTTAGCAAGTTTTGAAGTATTAGCACATACGGTAATTGTAAATTTTCTTTCCTCAGCCTGAGTGACCTATCTACATTAAGCCTCATTTACCATTTTGTTACCTAGACCTCCAGCTTTCTTAACGATTCATTTCGTTATTATTTCTTAAATTAATAGTCTACATTAAAATAGGCAACTTTGTAATATATATTATCAAAGAAATCTGCTTCTTTCTTTTTCAGGACCAATCTTTTATTCTCAAAATTCTCAGTTTACAGGTAGATTCAGTGTTTCCCATTACTGAGCTAAGAAATAACAGGCAGTCAGACGCTCGGATATGTGCCAAGGTTTTCTGGACAAATGCTTGAGCTCTCCATTGCCTTCCACTATACTCGCTGCAAAAGTCGAGCCCGTCCGAGCATCTAACTCGGGTAGTGTACCGAGCGCCTGGGCAGGGTAGTGTACCGAGCGCCTGGGCAGGGTAGTGTACCGAGCCGCCTGGGCAGGGTAGTGTGCCGAGCGCCTGGGCAGGGTAGTGTACCGAGCGCCTGGGCAGGGTAGTGTACCGAGCGCCTGGGCAGGGTAGTGTACCGAGCGCCTGGGCAGGGTAGTGTACCGAGCGCCCGGGCAGAGGGTAGTGTACCGAGCGCCCGGGCAGAGGGTAGTGTACCGAGTCCCTGGACAGAGGGTAGTGTACCGAGTCCCTGGGCAGGGTAGTGTACCGAGCGCCCGGGCAGAGGGTAGTGTACCGAGCGCCCGGGCAGAGGGTAGTGTACCGAGCGCCCGGGCAGAGGGTAGTGTACCGAGTCCCTGGGCAGGGTAGTGTACCGAGCGCCCGGGCAGGGTAGCGCCCACTCATCACTGCAAATGCTACTGGTACCATTCTTTGTAGATAGGAGAGACAGGAGAATGAATGAGCTCTGTACATCTGTACATAGGTCCTCCCCTCAATATAGACTTTCCTTTTACTGGTAAGATTCTGTCTTCACTGAATACAGATTTTAACCGTGAACTGAAAAATTTTGGAAATTTAAGATCAGTACAATCTAACTTTTTATCATGTGTACTATTGATTTATGAAATAAAAATGTAAATGAATGTTATGCTTTATATTATATTAATATTTTAATTATCCTTCTCTGTGTTCAGAACTTGGCATCATTTTAAATTATTGACATTCTAGTCTGTAAACCCTCTGCATAGTCATTAATACATATAAAAAACTGAGTGCCCTTGTGGTATGTTAGTGTGAACTGTGACCCAATCAGAGTGTTCTATGTTTTGTTTTCTGTCACTTTGCCATTTGTAAACCCAATCACACATATGCCCCTAGGGTTTGTTCACACATAGCATTTTTTTAGTTTCTGCAGTTAAAACCTTCACTCTTGGCAGTAAAAAAAAGCTGCATACAAATCATAGGCATATAGCCACATTTTTGTTATGTTTTTAAGGCGGATTACCTGTGCGATTTGTCAGCAGCACATGTCAAAAAAGGTAATTTTATTCACCAAAAATGCTGCATAAAAAACATCACAAATCTAAAAGCTTAAGTTTTTTCAGCGTTTTTACATTTTCTCATTGCAATAATTGACATGCTACAGTCTTCGAATGCACAAAAAACTATTGAGCCATGCACACAGTGAACATGTCTGTAGGACAGCGTTCACACCACCAAAAGACTGAAACACAAAAAAAAACAGTCAAACGTGTAAAATACTCTGTTGTAAAGAAAAACTGTAAAAAGCAAGTGCCGCTAAAAAGTAGTAAAAACAGGATATTTAGTTGATACGCTAAGCCACTCTACCTCTTCACGGTAACCCTTGTCAGAGCAGTCCCTATCTTTGTGTTCTAGTGCAGTCAAGAAGAAAAATCTAATCACAAAGATTTTGCTGGTATTGTACCTTCCTTCAGTGAAAAACGCTGTGTGTGAACATGGCCTTGGTCATTTTATTCTCTTTTTATGTAGAAATATTAATACATTTTAAGATCGTTTTAGAGGTTGCATAAATGGATATACCCATTCAAAGTGAACTGTATTTGTAATAGAAGAAGGGAAAAAAATCAAACAAAGCGAAGAGATTTAAGGGTGT
Source organism: Allobates femoralis (assembly GCA_033576535.1). Classification (NCBI taxonomy): domain Eukaryota; kingdom Metazoa; phylum Chordata; class Amphibia; order Anura; family Aromobatidae; genus Allobates; species Allobates femoralis. The sequence continues at coordinate 685,427,249 of JARQOC010000003.1, read as the reverse complement.
ATTATACTTATTGTGTGACAAGCTTATGTTTGTAATGTACTTGTTGATTTTAACCAAATGTGAAAATCTTCTGTCACCTAGGAGTACAGACTGGACGCTGTGTCCCTTATAATGAGTCAGTCAACACATGTGAAGTGAATGCGTGGTGTCCAGTAGAAAACGACATAACTGTTCCCATGTGAGTGGTACAATTTATTAAGTATATGCATGAAATTCCTTCAGCCCAGTACTCATTCCAACAATGATGGCTGTGAGATTCAGCTGCCCATGACTTTCAATCAGTCATAGAAAGGTACACTGCTCAAAATAGTAAAGGGAACACTAAAATACCACATCGTAGATCTCACCCAATGAAATATTCCAGTTGCAAATCTTTAGTCATTACATAGTGGAATGTGTTGAGAACAATAAAACATTAACATGATCAATATAAATCAAAATTGTCCCATAAAAGTCTGGATTTGGAATACCGTATATAGTCGTGTATAAGCCGACCCGTGTATAAGCCGACCCCCCTACTTTTGCCCCCAAAACCTGGGAAAACGTACTGACTCGCATATAAGCTGAGGGTGGACCCCAGCACGGGTACACAGCCCCCAGCAGTGTGGTACACAGCCCCCAGCAGTGTGGTATACAGCCCCCAGCAGTGTGGTATACAGCCCCCAGCAGTGTGGTATACAGCCCCCAGCAGTGTGGTATACAGCCCCCAGCAGTGTGGTATACAGCCCCAGCAGTGTGGTATACAGCAGGTCCCCAGCATAGTATACAGCAGGTCCCCAGCAGTGGTGGTATACAGCCCCAGCAGTGTGGTATACAGCAGGTCCCCAGCAGTGTGGTATACAGCCCCCCCTCACAGTATGGGCCCATCCCCCTCACAGGATGGCCCCCGCATGCAGCGCTGCGCACATACATTGCCTGGCTATCAGCTGTCACCCTCCGGTGATCGTTATCCTGGCTCCGGGCTTCCATCTTCATCTGTGTCTTCCTGCTTGTGACCGGGGCTCATCGCGATGACATCATCGCGACCCTGGCCGGTCACGTGACAAGCAGGAAGACACAGATGAAGATGGAAGCCAGGAGAACGATCACCGGAGGGTGACAGCTGATAGCCAGGTAATGTATGTGCGCAGCGCTGCATGCGGGGGCCATCCTGTGAGGGGGGGGGGGCTCCATACTGTGAGGGGGGCCTATATAATTGTCAGCCTCCCCAGCCTTCTCCAGCCCCCTCCAGCACTGACTCGCGTATAAGCCGAGGGGGGGACTTTTCAGCCCAATCTTTAGGCTGAAAAACTCGGCTTATACACGAGTATATACGGTAATACTCAAAGTGAAAAATCAAATTAAAGGCTGCTCCAACTTCAGTGGAAATGCCTCCAGACAAGGAAATGAGGCTCAATAGTGTGTGTGGCCTCCACGTGCCTGTATGGCCTCCCTACAATGCCTGAGCATGCTCCTGATGAGGCAGCGAATGTTTTCTTGAGTGATCTCTTCCCAGACCTGGATTAGAGCATCAGTCAACTCCTGGACTGTCTGTGGTGCAACATGGTGTTTGTGAATGTAACAAGACATGATGTCATCATTTTGTCTTGGAGCCGACGCCCAAACCTGAGCTGTGTAAGGCTGGTTTCACACTACAAATTTTTAATTTCCAATGCCGTCCGATAAAAATCGGACAGCATCGGACCGATTTTGGCCCCCATGCAGCCCTATGGGCGTCGGACCGAATTGGATGTGCACTAAATGGCATCTGATTTGGTCCGTTCCGATTCTGTCCGATTTATTTATTTTTTTTATTTTTTTTTTAATCGGTGCAAGAATCGGAGCATGCTCCGATTTTTTTGCACCGAAAATAAAATCGGACAAAATCGGATTGGACCAAATCGGATGCCATTTAGTGCACATCCAACCCGACCCGATGTTTTTAACATGGGGCCCTATGGAGCAGGGTCCGAGGAAACATCTGATGTGTCCTCGGACCCGATACTGCTCCTACTGGGAAAGCATGGGTTAAAAAAAAACAAAACAAAAACAATGTATGCTCACCTGTCTCCGAGGCCCCTGCCGTCTCCCGCACGGTCCCGCAGGCTCCCGGTGTCTCCAGAGGTCGTCTTCTTCTGAACAGGACCTGCCGTGATGTCACAGTCACGTGACCATCGGTTACACCATGTTAACAGGCGGTCACGTGATTGTGACATCACGGCAGGTCCTGTTTAGAAAAAGACGACCTCTGGAGACACCGGGAGCCTGCGGGAGACGGCGGGGGCCTTGGGGACAGGTGAGCATACATTGTTTTTTTGTTTTTTCTGTCAGCGATTTTCTGTCGGAATCGGATGCCTATTTGGCATCCGATTCCAGGCATCAGAAGGGAGCCGATGCTGTCCGATTTTATCGGACAGCATCGGCTCCCTTAAAAATCGTAATGTGAAAGTAGCCTTACAAGCTTCACACACTGGCTTTTGCAAATGGTCACTGACAAAGGAGGTTATCCTCTCACCCCCCACCCTCTCCTGGACAGGAGACCTATGTCCTTCTATGGCCACTACAAGCCTAAAGTATGATAGGTACTTGAATGAGTGACTTGAATGAATGCCAGTTTATGGCCCTGCAGACAAGAACAGTCAGTGAATTGCTGTAGTGTATGAAGTGTTTTTTTTTTTTGTTTTTTTTTTTTTTTTATGGACAGCATTGTTCTGTTTAGCTGTGATTTGTGGGGAACCCCTTAGGTGTCTTTTTTCTGTGTCTTGTCATATATTTTGATTATATGTAAAATAAAAATCTTTTAATTGCAAACAATACTCTGTGCTGTCCTCCAATTTAAAATAGCATTATAAGAGTATGCAAAAAACACCCTGGAAGCGTGAGACTGCTCACTAGGGGTTATCTGAGATTAAGCCATATATGGATTTCTTATTCAGTGTATGGAGAAGCCAGCAGGAAATGGCTCTGGACTAGTCTTATTTTCTACCCATGGTCTCTAGCCAGATCTTGAAACAATGTTTTCTCTAGAACTCTAGAGCTTTTAAGGGAAAAGCATAGTCATGGCTGAAAGTCTTGGCATCCTTGAAATTATTCCAGAAAATTAAGAATTTGTCCCAGAAAATAGTTGCAATTACACATGTTTTGTGGTATTCATGCTTATTTCTTTTGTGTATATTGGAACAACACAAAAACTGAAAGGAAAAACAGACAAATTGGATATAATTTCTCACACAACTCTAAAAATGAGCTAGACAAAATTGTTGGCACTCTGAGTTTAATATTTGGTTGCACACCCTTCGGAATAAATAACTGCATAAACCTCTTCCTGCAACCATTAACAAGCTTCTTATACAGCTCAACTGGAATTTCGGACTCTTTTGCAAACTGCTCAAGATCTCTCATATTTGAAGGCGCCTTCTTCCAACAACAATTTTAAAATCTGTCCACAGGAGTTCAATGGAATCTGGACTGATTGTTCACCAGTTTAGAACTTTTCTGTATTTTGTTTCCATCCATTTCTTCTTGAATTATTTTTGTGGTCATTGTCATCTATGACCTAAGACACACACCCAGCTTTCTGACATGGCGACACAAAATCCTTTGGTAATCTTCGGATTTCATGATGTCTTGTACACATTCAATACACCCAGTGCCAGAGGCAGCGAAACAACCCCAAAACATCTTTGCACCTCCACCATATTTGACTGTAGGTACTGTGTTCTTTTCTTTGTAGGGCTCACTCTGTTTTCGGTAAACACTTTTGGTACTTTCGGTATGGGCCAATAAACACGTGAAGTATACGCTATGAGACGAGTGGTGTCCATTTTTTGGTAAATATATATATCCAAAAATAAAGGTCGCAGCACTCCTGAAGTCCAGATGCAAAGAACTTTTATTCCAACATAAATACAGGTGGCACAGATAGCCACCTGTATCCATGTTGGAATAAAAGTTCTTTGCATCTGGATTTCAGGAGTGCTGCAACCTTTATTTTTGGATGCATGTATCAGAAGCCTACTAAGAAAGGCTTTGGTCTGCCTGCAGCCTGCACCCCACCAACAATACTGTGCTGCTCCTTTATTGTCTTTTCTGTGTAAGTATGTATAGGTGTGTATGTGTATGTGTATGCGTGTGTATATGTATATATAATATATATATATATATATATATATATATATATATATATATATATATATATATATATATATATATATATATATATAATGTCACATGATATCTTTTAATCATCTCTGTTCATTGCTTTATACTTTTAATCTCAGATTTCATTTCTATTTTTGTAAATTGTTTTTGATAATAATTGCTAAATCCTCTTCTTTTAAGGCCTGCTTTTCTTGGAGCTGCAGAAAATTTTACTGTACTTATAAAAAATAACATCTGGTACCCCAAATTCAATTTCTCCAAGTAAGTACTTAGTGCAGAAAATAATAGAAATTACAAGTATAATAAATAAATACATTTTAAATTTCCCATCACAGTTTTTATTTCCCTTACATAACATGGTAATGGAATTAAACCAATATTAAGCAATTCTATACGGTAACTATACTTTCAAGCAAACTCAAAATAAGCTGCCATAACAAGGAACAACACGATTTCTCGCTGTTATATGACTTGTATCTTGACTTTTCACTGGTTTTCTCCTGTGAAGGTTTAGCTCTAAATTTGCAATTGACTGAGCTGATGAGAAGACTACCTGCTTAATGTCTTCCATACATGGCACAATGAGGGTTTCCTACTCTTCATTCCTTAGATAGCACAGAATCAGAAGCTGCAGCATGGTGGAGATTATATTGCAGTTCTTGGCTGTATAGATGGGAATTCAGCTGTTTAGATAAAAGACTTGTTAGAAAGCTCAGCATGATCTTTCTGTATCTCCTTGGGTTTTCACACATCTCCTCAGCCCTCGCTTCTCCATTGAGTGTAATAGGTAGTGTAACCAGTTACCTCATTGTGCTTGGCAGTATGTCGTGTCTTGAGCAAGATGCTTGTTTTCAAATGTAATCTTAAGTTTAAAAGACATGGGGAAAATGAAGAAGTGTTTCCAAATTGGAGAAATAAGTACATTTTTCTGGTAAGATACATTACAAAATGTCTTTGCCTGTGTTATTTATATATGCAAAGTTTTATGAAAATTCAGTTCCCATAATTACTTCTTTAAGAAGATCTTTTTTTCAGACTTGTCATATTAGTGAACACATATGACGGAATATAAAATAAACTATGTAGAATGTAGTATGTTTTTTGACATTACTGTCATATTGTATGTTGATCATTTTATGAAAGTGCTCAAAAGGTCTAACCCTGGCTTTATGCATATTAAGACATATATAGATGTTATCTGGAGGCTGGTCTTCTTCCCAGATCCATGTTTGTGAGCCATAGCAAAGCAATGGTCCTGTTGGTATCGAGGAACACATGTACGCAATGTGTAATAGTATATACAAAAAAATGGAAGGCCAACTCACCATTCAGCGTACACGGAATTGCAGTGAGATTAAACGTACGGTTTAGAAAAGGAGAAGTAGTGCCCAGCTTCTGGATAAATATTCCCATCATGCTTTGATAAAGAACGCAGAATAGTGTTTGAAACACGAAGACTACCATGTCCTTCCACCATTGTGCTGAGCCCGCACAACCTCGGTGCTATGTGATGTGAGACAGTGTTGTGAGGAATGCTGGCTCCAGGGAATCCGCCCTCTGGTCACGTGGTCCTCCTCAGCTGACCTGGCCCTGACATCAGATCAGGTCCTTGTGTGCTGAAAGCACAGGTCCTGTAGTGTGCAGCTCCACACTATCTCCCAGGGGATATAGACGATATGTATGCAGAAAAAATTCGTGTTTTAAGGAGCGCTCATACAGGAGGACCCAGGGGGTTATTAATTACACTCAGCTTTTATTCCACAACACGTTTCAGTGGCGGCACGCCATCTTCATCAGGTGGGGGTCTGGTGAAGATGGTGTGCCGCCATTGAAACGTGTTGTGGAATTAAAGCTGAGTGTAATTAATAACCCCCTGGGTCCTCCTGTATGAGCACTCCTTAAAACACGAATTTTTTTCTGCACATATATTCTTCCTGCAGAGACTCTACAACCTCTGGCAAAAATTATGGAATCACCTGGCTGTTCATTCAGTTGTTTAATTTTGTAGAAAAAAAGCAGATCACAAACATGGCACAAAACTAAAGTCATTTCAAATGGCAACTCTCTGCATTGAAGGAACACTAAAGGAAATCTTGACCAAAAAAATATGCTAGCCAGTAACGATTACGTTTGTAGACCAAGCAGGGGGAAAAATTATGGAATCACTCAATTATGAGGAAAAAAATCATGGAATCATGACAAACAAACAAAACACTCACATACATTACTAGTATTTTGTTGCACCACCTCTGGCTTTTATAACAGCTTGGAGTCTGAGGCATGGACTTAATGAGTGACAAACAGTATTCATCATTAATCTGGCTCCAACTTTCTCTGATTGTTGTTGCCAGATCAGCTTTGCAGGTTGGAGCCTTGTCATGGACCATTTTCTTTTACTTCCACCAAAGAGTTTCAATTGGATTGAGATCTGGACTATTTGCAGGCCATGAGATTGACCTTATGTGTCTTCTTTCAAGGAATGTTTTCACAGTTTTTGCCCTATGGCAGGATGCATTATCATCTTGATAAATGATTTCATCATCCCCAAACATCCTTTCAATTGATGGGATAAGAAAAGTGTCCAAAATATCAATGTAAACTTGGGCATTTATTGAAGGTGTAATGACAACCATCTCCCCAGTGCCTTTACCTGACATGCAGCCCCATATCATCCATGACTGTAGAAATTTGCATGTTCTCTTCAGTCTACAAAAGTAACCGTTACTGGCTAGCACATTTTTTTTCCAAGATTTCTTTTAGTGTTTCTTCAAGGCAGAGAGTTGCCATTTGAAATGACTTTAGTTTTGTGCCATGTTTGTGATCTGCTGTTTTTTCTACAAAATTAAACAACCGAATGAACATCCTCAGAGCCAGGTGATTACATAATTTTTGCCAGGGGTTGTAGTCTTCCCTGTGGATGAACACACTGTCAGTGCTCACGATCAGGATTCTGGAATTGTCACTGTGTTCTCCCACTGAGAACACTAGCATCTTCACAAGAATAAATAGACATTCTGGGGCTCAGGAATCCGTGCCACATGTCAGTTTACTCTGCATAAAAAAGAAGCAGCACAGTGGGCAATGGGATTCCTATACATCCACTGTGCTTGTACTGTACAATGCAGTGTTTTGGACTTGGCAAAAACATGCTACATCCAAACCGCTGCAAATCCTGATCTTGGGCACTCACCCTAACAGTGTATTACGGTAATCAGCTGCATCTAGAAGTCAATTCATTTACATAACAAGTTCTATTAGGCAGATTGAAATGTAACAAATATTGGCTTAAAATGTTGTGAATTATTTTATTTTTTTATTTCTTTGTAGGAGAAATATTTTGCAAAATATCAGCGCAGCATATCTAAAAACCTGCATGTACGACAGAGTGCAGCATCCATTCTGTCCTATATTCCATCTGGGAAGGATGGTGAAGGAGGCCGGTGAATCTTTCCAGGAGATGGCTGTGTTGGTATGTTCAGAGAGGCATGTTATCTTTGAAAATAATGCATTATATTTCCAAAAATTGAAAAAAATATCGTCAAAGCACACAAAGTTAAAATCACTGTAATTTCAAGTGTATAAAGTTTTTTGTTTTTTTACATTTACATTGAAATAATTGCCTTGTCAAAGTTTATAAAAATTTGCTGTTTGTTTTGCAAACTCCATTAGAAAACAATGTTTTCCCCTAGTCTTTTTTTATTCGGTCGTAATAACCATATTGATGTCTGGTATAGTTTGACAAAATACTTAAAGGATTTATTTCTATTCAAAAAAAATTGTCAGCCATGTTTCTCTAAATGTGCCAAGCAAACGTTTTGAATGCTCATCACAAATAGAGTAGATTCTTCTAATCTACAGGTTGCCTCGAGTTAAAAACGTTTCCTTTAAATTTAGGGCTACAATCTTCATTATTTTAAGATGTCTATGTTATGCAATGTGCTACTTGCGCTTAATTTGAGAGCTCTCAGATGTGGGATTGTCCCTACAAGTAATATATGCTGGATGTGGGATCTGTGACTCTAGAAACGTGAGGCCTTCACCAGGTGACAGTAACCATCACAGTGGCATTTGTCTTAAGGCCGGTTTACACAACACAGATAATTGTGAAGAGATTGTTCGTAGATCTCAGGTTGCAGTGAAATCATGGACACATTTTTATATTTGTACACAGCCACAGAATGGAACAATGATTTCATGATTTCACTGCAACCAGAGATCTGCCAACAATCTCTGCACAATTATCTGTGTGTGCAACTGGGCCTTTACATTTACCCATCTGTTGCAATTCCTGTGTAATCACCTCACTGACATAGATTTTCCTTTTAGGCCTCTTTCACACATCCGTGCTAAACACGCACATGTGTGAGGGTCCGTGTAATGAGTCCATGTGTTGTCCATGTGCAAGCCGTGTGACATACAGATATCACATGGACAGCATGACTATATACTTGCCTGTCTCCGGTACTGCTGTCTCGCGTGCGTCCAGGTATATGGTTGGAGTCAGTTCTGTGAATATTTGAGCTTAATGAGTGGGGACCTGGAAGCAAGTGTGCGGCAGCCTCCGGATTAAGGCAAATGTAGAAATCCATCTATTTTATTGATGTACGTGTGCTCCAGTCTTTTACATAGATGTCATTGGACAACATCTGTGTGCAGGACGTTTTTGGCATGGACCCATTGACCTGTATGGGTCTGTATGTCCGTGCTGCCAGCCAAAACGGACATGTCTCTGTGTGGAGCACAAGGACACGGGTCTGCTCTACATGGAGACACAGTCCATGCGGAAACACGGACGTGTAGAGAGGACCATTGTCTATTATTTGTATACGTGCGTTCGGCATGTGGCTACACGGACGTCACACATATTGGAGACAGACGTGTGAATGAGGTCTTATCACCTCTCTGATGCCACCTGTGTGCACTCATTTTTTCTTGATTTCCATTCTCTCTCAATACTGATTTCTTCCCTTCCTACTGCCGTTTATACCATGGATTCTCTCCACTCTTCCCTGATGACTTTGGGAGCTTTTACCAATCCCCTAATACAGATAACTTGCTATACTTCATGCTATGGGGATGTGGGAATACAGAGCAGTTAGTCTTAAGCCACCAACATCCAGAAGCCGTATGTTGTCATGTCTTTGTTAGAGTAGGAGATGGTCAACAGGCCATATTTTTGCAGGTTGTCTTGTCTTCAGACATTGCAGAGGTTTTATCTGATTTTATTGTACTAACTAAAACTACTGCAAATGCAGATTGTTTTCTACCGTGCATCAATTCTTTGAAAGGGTTTAAGATGTTGGGATTATCCAGAAACGCCTCTGTTTATAAAGCTTTCTGCTCTGTCTTGTTTTTAAAGGGTGGTGTTATGGGAATTCAAATTAGTTGGAACTGTGACCTGGACAGAAAACATACATACTGTGTTCCAAAGTACTCATTTCGGCGTTTGGACAATAGAGAATTGGATCACAATGTTTCTCCAGGATATAATTTCAGGTAAGCAAACACAGCCTTTATAGGTATACATGATACAGTCAAGTAGCCGCTCCTTTTATATGACGACTTGTGCAATTTTATAACCCTGTTTGTGTCATTGACCTCTCTCTGTTCAGCAGAAAAATTCACCTGATCGTTTTAATCTTGTATTTTATTTTTATTTAATTTATGTACCTGTTATGACTTTTTGTGTATGTATTTACATGTGACTATATATTTATTTCTCCTTTTCATACCTAAAAAAAACCTTTAATAATGAAAGTATTTAAAGGAGTAGTCTGGGAAAACAGTCCCATACACTGCAAGCTACTGTAGCCTTCTTTTCAATTCAATATTTATTGTTTTGTCAATTGAAAAAATTAAACAATGGATAGGATAATTACCGTATTTTTTGCATTATAAGATGAACTTTTGTTCCCCCAAATTTTGGAGGAAAGTGGGGGGGGTGTTTTATAATCTGACTATACAGATTATGTACTGCGAGGCCCAGGGGAGGTGGGGGCAGCTCTGGAGCCTGTCCGGGGGCTGGAGCGGGCTGGTGGAGGCTGCAGGAGGCATCGGGAGATCTCCTGCTCCCGCTCATATACTATGCATACCGCTCTCCATCACCGTGGTGCTGAAACTGCACCGCGGTGATGGGCTGGGGGAGCGGCACATATATGTGCCTGCGCCCCCCTCAGTGATGACACATGCCCCCCGTGTTAGATATGGCCCCCATGCTGCTGCCCATAGTAAAATATAAAAGCTTTACTTACCTCCTCTAACGCTGATCTCTTGGTGTCTCCCCGGTCTCCCTGCTGCCGCTGTGATCGGGCACGCATAGATGATGTCACTCTGCTGTGCTGATCACATGACCAGCACCGAGATCCAGGAAGTGGAGGAGCTCAGCATCATCATCTCTGCATGCCCGATCACGGCAGCACAGAGGAAGACACCGAGAGATCAGCGCTGGAGGAGGTAAGTAAGGTTTTTCATTTTGCTATGGGCAGCAGCATGGGGGCCATATCTAACACGGGGGGGCATGTGCCATGCAGTGGGGGACGCGTGCCATGAAGTGGGGGACGCGTGCCATGCACTGGGGGACGCGTGCCATGCTGTAGAGGATGAGGGGGACATATCCAGATTAAAAGGACTAATTTTAGGATGGGGGCTGTATCCCAGGAAGAGGGACAATGTACCAGGATGTGGGGGCTATGAGGGACATATACCCTATATGATTTGTTATTTTTCTGAAGGATCCACGGTCTATAATGGGCGCTCAGGTAAAAGCAAGGGATTCCCAGGTAAATTAAAAAGGCTTTATTCCTCGTGCCTCTATAGCCACAACATGTTTCGACGGCTTGTGACCGTCTTGATCAGGTGAAATCACCTGATGAAGACGGTCACAAGCCGTCGAAACAAGTTGTGGCTATGGAAGCACGAGGAATAAAGCCTTTTTAATTTACCTGGGAGTCCCTTGCTTTTACCTGAGCGCCCATTACAGACTGTGGATCCTTCAGAAAACTGCTTTGTCTCATTGAGCTACACGGCAGGAGCAACTCGGTTCCAGCGCTGTGAGGACCAGGGGTTACACGAGGTAATGAAGGAGGAAAAAAAACAACGCTCACACGAGTGTTGTGCATGGCCTGCACAACATTATCAGGTTAGTGCACATATATATAACCCTCTTGAGGGATTAATTATACAGACGGTATTGCACCATTGCGCCTCCTCTCTCCTTGTTTATTGCTATATGATTTGTTAGACAGACACTGGCATTATAAGACTGACCCCATTTAACATTAAAAAATATTTTTTTCTCTTTTCCTTCACCAAATTTGGGGGTGCGTCTAATAATCAGGTGCTTCTTATAAAGCGAAAAATACGGTATTTTTTTCATAACATGTAAAAAAGATGTGCATAATAATATACACCTAAATATATCAACACCATAACCGCATATTACGTGTTCTTAAACCTATGTAAAAAGAGAAGAAAAATAATTCATGAACCATGGGGGCAAATTGTTTTGGTGAATAGCCTTTGTTGTCTGATGGGTATTACAGAACTGGCCAATAGGGGTTGGAAACGGGTCGGCGAAATAGTGATAGCGGACCTGGCAAGATGGTGGACACATTTAAGTTAATTCAACATACTCTGGTAGGAAAAATTCACAAAGAACATAATACATTTTTTTTTGCTCATAACTGTTCTTATTGACCAAAGAGAAATACAAAAATACAGATGAAAAGAAGGGGTATACAAAATCAGTGAGATAAATATCACCAAGTTCAAAATAACAGTATACAGTATAACAATCACCCCTTACCTCCCACCCCCCTCCTCCCTAGGCACAAGTCCAAACTATGTGTGGCCATTTAATCAAGCTTGACCGGCGAGTTACCCATGAGTAGCTCTCTCATGTACCAGTGCATTAACTGGAAGCACCCATGAATTTCCTGGTGGACAGATAGTGGCTGTATGTTTATATAGGAAGACCATGTAAAGAAGAAGCATTCTGTATATTTTTCTTTTTGAAGTATGGATTCTATCCAATCTATTTTGAAAAGATATTTAACCTTCGTGGTAATTAGGCTTATAGAAGGGGCTGTGTCCTGTGCCCATAAATGAAGGATACTCTCTCGAGTAGCCGCGGCCCAGATGAACAATATGCGTCGTTTTAAGCAGAGAGTGCAATTAAGCGATCTTGTGGGAGTATATTAAACAACATTCCGGAGTTAGTGGAAAAGAGATATCAAAAGTATTGATGAGATATGTAGAAAGCATGTTCCAAACCTCCTGTATATTAGGGTATTCCCAAAGACAATGAAACAAATCGGCCGGAGATGGTTGGCATTTGGGACTAGACTGGTTACCCGATGGGGACATCTAGGATTTGATCTCCGGGGAGATATATGCTCTATGAAAAATCATGAGAGCCATAGTTAAGTAACTATCCTATGGCAACACAGTGTTAATACACTGTGTGGCCGTCAGAATGTCTTGCAATGTGCAATTGGGTAGTTGTAGTGTCCATTTTCCCGGGCCTGGTGAGGAATACATCCATGATATAGTGGGTCTAATATATTTATATATCAAGCTCAATGAGTAAGCACCTTTATGGGGCATAAGGGATATCAAGTGCAGGGGATTCGCTCCAGTATTGTCCGGTATGTCTCGTAAAACTGAAGCCATGTAGTGCCTGATCTGAGCAATGGTAAAAGGGTTCCCTATGAGGATTGAATATCTGGATACTGTATCTTCCGGGGTCAGAGGATGTTGAGTGACTGTTAAGACATCGCATGCCATTCTGCACCCATTTTCCCATAGTACTCTATAAATTGTGGGTGGTTTGCCTTGTAGGAAAAAGGATTACCCTGGAAAGGAAGAAATAGAGATGTAGGGATTTAGTCCACTGAGTTTTCTAGCATGTCGCCATGCCAGGACAACTGCCCATAGAAGAGGGTTGTCTCTAATCTCAATAAGAACGTTATTTCTTTGTAGATGGAGTAGAGTCGAAAGACTGATGGGGTTACAGAGGGCTTCGTCAAAGACAGAGTTGGTATAGCAGGTGGAGGCCCAGATCCAGTCTAGGGAATGTCTATAAACTGCAGCAATACTGTAGAGACGTAAATTTGGAAAGTTGAGACAACCCCCCATAGATTTAGTCTGCTGCAATTTAAAGATACTGATCCTAGAGCCTCCCCCTGAAACCCATATAAATTGCCTAAAGATCTTAGTTAACTGTTTATCATCAGCCTTGGATAAGATGATAGGTAATGTCTGTAGTGGAAAAGAAATTTGGGGAAGGAGACCATTTTAATAAAGTGGGCCCTACCCATAAAGGACAACCAAAGAGGCTTCCAAGATTGAATTTCCCGTAATACCGCCGAAATTAAGGGCCGAATATTGAGATGGTAACTATTGTGAGGATTAGAGGGTAGGAGAATACCCAAATACCGTAGACAACTACCTTCCCACTGGAAGGGAAAAGAGGATATCCAACCTTGCCGGGCTTCTTTAAAAATTGCTAGCGCACGGGATTTTTTGTAGGTAATGCAAAATCCTGAGATTGCCCCAAACACATGGAAAACCATCATTGTATGAGGAATAGAATTTTTAGGATTGGCCACTTAAGCAGTATGTCATTCGCAAATGCTAACGTTTTGAGTGTATGGTGGCCGATCTTGATACCCTCAAAAGAGAGGGTTGCTTCCAAATATCTAAGTAATGGGTCTAGGGCAATATTAAAAAGCAGAGGGGACGGGGGACATCCCTGCCTCGTACCTCTGAATATAGAGAAAAAGGTTGACCACGTGCCCTGGAGCCAAATTGAAGACTGAAGGATTAAAATAAATCATCCGAACCATGTTATAGAAGGTGTGTCCAAACAGCCTATACTTCAGTATACGAATGAGATGAGAGAAACACACTCAGTCAAAGGCCTTGTCAGCATCTAAACTGACCAATATATTCTGCCTGGACTTAAGTTTGATGACTGTGTGTGATGGCAGCAAATGCCGTTCTAATATTATAAGTAATGGAACGACCGTGAACAAAGCCTGTTTGGGACCTAGTGAGAATGCTGGGCAGTAAAGATTGCAATCTGTTGGTCATGATTTTAGTAATTTGAAATCTACATTCAAAACAGAAATTGGGCGGTACGAGGCAGGGAGGTGCTGGACTTTTTGCCTGGATTTAATAGAAGCGAAAGGCACACTTCGTTGAATCGGTCCGGCATGGTACCTAATTCTACAATATGGTTAAAAAGGGAGGTAAGATGGGATATAAGCAAAGATCTCAATATTTTACAAAATTCTGCCGAGTATCAGTCAGGGCAAGGCGCTTTAAACTATTTAGAAGACTGAATGACTGATCCGACTTCCTCCGGAGATATTGGTTTATTTAATATTTCTTTCTGAGAGTTGGAAAGTTTTTGTGGATCGATTTTAAGTAGAAATTCATATCTCTCATCCGTAGAGTCGTTGGATGGGATATAAAGATCCGTGTAAAAATCTCTGAACACCACACAAATTTGTGTTGGGTCCCGGCTGATGGATCCATCAGGGAGTTTGATATTAGGGATTTTGGTTGTTGCTTTAAACGGTTTCGTTAATGATGCCAAGAGGTGTCCAGGCTTATTGCCCCACTTGAAGTATCCATTACATTGATGGGCTAGTTGATTATGTGCCTGTTAATGCAGTAGAGTGTCTATTGTCTGCTTGGTGGTCAGATAAGCCTTTCTGTTTGAAGGGGTATTATGCCGCTGAAAATCCCTGTAGGTGTGGGAGAGCTGATCAAGGAGAGGTTTCAGGGAAGATAATAACTTCTTTTTTTTTCTGCATAACGTAAAAAATAATGTATCCTCTGAGCATTGTTTTGGCAGTGACCCAGAATAAGTTATGGTCTTTTAAGTGTTCCAAATTGTCCTCCACAAATGTTTCCCACCACCCCATCAAGTTACTCTTAAATTCATCCGACATATAAAGATAGGAAGGGAAGCACCAATGACTTGATACCGTTTTACATGTGGGGAGGTCAAGGGCCAAAAGGATAGGGGCATGATCTGGTAACTACAACAAGTTCAGGGGTTGCAATCGCACCTGGGTCCTGGAGCCTAGGGGGCCCCAAAAGTCCATTTGGCGTATAGAAAAAGACTAATGCTATTAAAGATTTGCGATAATTGGGATGACCGTTGGAGCTTTTGCATTGGGGCCCATGAGCTTCAAATTATGCCACTGTGATCTGATATTACCATAGGGAGAATTTCAACTGTTCTTAAAGGGAACCAACCACCCCCAATGACCCCCCCGGACTAATAATATCGTTCCCTACTTGCAGCACATACATGTGCTGCAAGGTTTTTTGCTACAAAAACTGCTTTTTATAACTTAAGATAATGCTTTTGAAACTTTATACCGAAGGGACGGGTGGGCGTAACTTACATGGTGCTAAAGCCGGGTTGCAGCTGCCATTCATCCTGCTGTGCTCGTCACATCAGTAACGGCCAGCCCTTTTTGCAGCGTCCCAGGCTGGTGCACGGGATGTCATGCCCGTGCACACGTCATCAGCTACAGCCGGGAAGCGAGCGCGCGCTCTGACTTCCTGCGCTCGGCTGTGGAAGTCAGAGCGCGTGCTCGCTTCCCGGCTGTAGCTGATGACGTGTGCACGGGCATGACATCCCGTGCACCAGCCTGGGACGCTGCAAAAAGGGCTGGCCGTTACTGATGTGACGAGCACAGCAGGATGAATGGCAGCTGCAACCCGGCTTTAGCACCATGTAAGTTACGCCCACCCGTCCCTTCGGTATAAAGTTTCAAAAGCATTATCTTAAGTTATAAAAAGCAGTTTTTGTAGCAAAAAACCTTGCAGCACATGTATGTGCTGCAAGTAGGGAACGATATTATTAGTCCGGGGGGTCATTGGGGGTGGTTGGTTCCCTTTAAAGATGAGAAAATAGGTGCAGAAATCGGCCAGGAGTCGATGCGAGTATGACCATCATGGACCTGGAATAGAACGTACTTTCTCTGTCGGTAGGATGACAACATCTCCAGGCATCGACCTACGTCAAGCCCGTCCATTACAGTAAAGACCATCCCCGTCTATGAGTGGGATGCAGGTGGTGGAGTAGACCTATCCAGAAAAGCGTCATGGAGGGCATTTAGGTCACCTTCTAATACAATATTAGTAGGGTGCCATCTATGGATGACCTCCAAAAGTTAGCTGAAAAAGGAAGGACCAGCTGTGTTAGGTGCATAGACATTAATCAAACAATATTCTCTCTGCTAGACAAGAACTTTGAGCAAGTAATGTCCTGCTTTGTCTTTTACCACATCTTGAATGACATACTCGGGATCTTTATGGAACAGGACAGCTACCCCGCTTCTTCTTTGAGAAGGAGCCCTCAACACATTCCGGATAGTGTTTGTTATGAAGCGAAGGATGTCTTCCACGGATCCAATGGGTTTCCTGTAAAAATACAATATGTGAACGGATACGAGTAACATGGTGTAGTACCTTTCTTCGTTTCATCGTCGCGTTAAGACCAGCCACGTTCCAGGATAGAACTTTAGGAGTATCAATTTGAAGATGAGGAGCTAAATTATCAGAAGTAGCCAGATTAGCCTATACCACACTAAGGCCACAGAAGGATAATATCGATATTAAGACAGTTGGACCTGAGTCTATCCCAGCAAGCAGACCCCCAAGCCCGATAGAACCAAGCTAAAACCGTGCCCAGGGAAGAGGAACCCCCCCCCCCCCCCACATGCTCAACAAGAATAAGCAAACTACGATATGAAACCTCACAAAAGTGTTGACGGAGAACATCTCCCAAGAATAAACAATAAAGATTACAGGCAAGCAATATATACTGAATTTAAACTAGGATAATAGCTATATATAAACATGGAACCTCCTCTCCTTGTACCAGACACTAGGAATAGAGAGAAGATGATAAAACTATATATTCTCTCGACCAATATAATAAACACAGAATCAGGTGGTCTGGGATGAGGCCCGTGAGGAACGGTTTATCTCCTCCGTTGCTTTATCATGGTTGTCAAAATACATCGATTTTCCTCCGATCTCAAACCTGAGGCGTGTGGGGTATAAAAGGGTGAACGGCATGGCTCTATCATGCAGAAGCTTGCAGACCGGTGAAAAGGCCTGGCGTTTGGTTGTCATCACTGCAGAAAAGTCTTGAAATATGAGGGAGTGATCCTCGAATTTTACTTCCGGCATAATTAAGTAGTTTAAAAATTATAGGACGCGGCGGGTGCTTGAGCCCTGGGTTGGAGGTCCTAGCCGATGTGCCCTCTCCACCACCATTGAGTCGAAACGGTCAGAAAGGTTGTGAGCTTGTTGGAGCCACGTGGAGGTAAAGTGTTGTAAGTCCTTTTCCGATTCAGGGACCCCTACAAGCTTGAGATTATTTCAACGACTCCGGTTTTCCATGTCGTCGAATTTGTCTTGAAGCTGCTCTATTGCAAGATCTTTATCTTTAATTTGAGCAGCATAAGATTTTACCGTGTCGTCAAGGTCAGAGATCCACTGTTCTGCTGTAGAGATTTTTTTTTGGTGTGATCAGACAGCTGGGCAATGATCGAGTCCTGTGAGGATTGAAAGGACTATAGTCTGGCATCGATTTTTGGCATCAGTTGTTCTTTGATAGTGTCCGCAATGACCTGTAGGGATGCTGCAGACATGGCAAAATTGGAGTCCGACTCATCTGGGGGGGAGATTTGGCAGTTTGCCGGAGTTAATGAATTTATCCATTTGGTGGTGGAGAGGAAGAACTTTGGAAGACGAGAGAGAAAAAAGAAAGAAAGAGGTAAAAAAAAAATGAGGGGAGGAAGCACTGGCCAACTGTTGAGAAGGAAACAGTATGAGATGTCCCATTCAAGATCCAAGTATCAAAGCTTTCATGGTTACTTGAAAAGTCAGTTTAGAGGAGATCCAAGATAGAAGCATATATGCACTATTGGATCCGTAGGCAGACTATTATATGTCCCAGAATGGGCCTGGATTAGTTGCAGCATGTGGGACAGGCCTTAACGTGAGAGGGTCTGGTCTGTGGTGTATGCCCAAGCCTCTTAGCCTGGCCCTTCTAAAAAAAAATAAGCTTTAATAGCTACTTGGCCACAGCACCCAGAAAGAGTAAATAGAAAGTTTATACAATTGTCATCCTACGAGATATGATTATTTACACTGAATCCTGTCCAGTAGACTTCAGTTTGTATTAATGGTAATTTAAAGTAGATGACCCAGCAGGGATCCTTCAAAAGGACACAAGCTGCAGATGGCACCAGATTCTCTGGAGGGCTGAGCAGGACGTCCTCATTGTATGGCGGCCATCTTCATAGAAAACAACTCACTGGTGATTTATCAGTCCTGCCACTATCTATGGGTGCAGAAGCAGACCCCTTGTAGGAAATGATAGGGCTTATAGATAAGGGGTATATAGAAGTTAAGACCGACACTCCAAAGTGTAACAAAGTTTTGAAGGATGGTAATAAAAGATGGCAGGTAGCAGCTGGGCTTATTGCTCAATGTGTAGTCAAGTGCCTATAGCTGTAGGGGCGCCCCAGTTCTCTCTCGAGTGCTGCAGTTATATCTGTGCAGAACATCCTCTACTGTAAATTAAGAGCAGCTGTATGGGCCCAGTAGGAGTGCAGATCTTTATGTTAAGGGACTCTTGTGACAATGCAGGAGCTCTCCTATTGTTTTAGTGTGTCTTAGTTCCTCCAGGCACCCCCTGCCTGCCGGCTAAATAGTGTTTAACTGAGGACAGGGTCTCTGCAGAACAGCTCTGTAGAGTTATTTGAGACCTTGAGGCTGGCTGATGAGCAAATAGTCCTGGGGGTAGGGGAGCCAGAGCCCCTTCAGGGCTAATGCGAGTGGATCCTTTATGTATTGTATGTCTCTTCTATACTATGCCTTGTTCAGAGCACCCCTGCATAACTCACACTACAAGGGCTGCTTGCAGGGGTTGGATGGACTCTGCTGTGCAGGGCTCCACTGGCCTGGGCTTCTCCCTCTCCTTTCTCCATGGACCTGGCTCCACAGAATGTGAGCCTCTGTGTAGTCTCCCCACTCTCCCCCTGCGTCACCTTCTTGATGTGTGTGGTGATCCCTGCTGACCACCGGAGCAGCACCTGCTAAGTCAGCGGCAGGTATCTGCTGCACTGCTTCTGATCCCGGCCATCCCCACAGCTTCCGAGGCTCTTT
Organism: Allobates femoralis; assembly: GCA_033576535.1. Lineage (NCBI taxonomy): Eukaryota > Metazoa > Chordata > Amphibia > Anura > Aromobatidae > Allobates > Allobates femoralis. The sequence goes on along the minus strand of JARQOC010000003.1, from coordinate 685,407,905 downwards.
GCTGAAGAGTCAGCATCACTGGCGTGTAGCAGGTCGGGTTAGGTCAGTCCCTGAGCACCCCGGGGTCTCGTAGAGGGGCCGCTGGTAGGCCTGTGGGTGAGGCTGCTCAGTGTCGGCTGGGCAAGGAGGGGGAGTGGGGATAAACTCCTTACTTCCTCTGCGGCTGGTGTCTCTCGACCACGGGTCAGGTGCCTGCGTGTCCTCCAGGCAGGCCCCAGGACAGATGTGTGGAGCGTCCTCTGGATCAGGAGGATTCAAGGGGGGTGGTGTGCGGATGATTCTCTGGCTGTAGGTAGGCCACAGGCCAGTTAGCAAGGCTCATATGGGGCCCAAGTTTGGGTATGTGCTTCCTGCCTAGACGTCTGCCCAACAAGTGGCAAAATCTGTCAGCAGAGGTGCCCTGGTGTCAGATGGGCAGGCTGGGGTCGTCAGGAGTGTTGTAAAGGGGATAGATGGGATAGATTGTCTCAGCAGATCCTTGAGCTCCCTGTCACACGTCCTGCACCATCGGCGGCCATTTTGGATCTCCTCAACACAATACATTTTTGATGCGGTTTTTTTTTTTGCATGTGTTTCCATGCAGTTTCATGCATTTGGGGTGGAAATACGCTGCAAGAATTGATGTGCTGCAGATTTCTTTGTGCACCAAATCTGCAAGGGAAAAAAGAAATGTGCACTTAGAATTCTCATTGACTTTGCTGGCATAAGGATTTGTAGGCAGTTTTGCGTCAAAAATGCACAAAAAACACATTAAAAAACGCACTGTGTGCACAGGGCCTGAGAATACTAGCTTAAATGAAACCTGTCACATGAAAACATTCTTTTAGCCTGCAGATATTGGGGTAAATTACATGTTAATAGCATTCTGAACCTGCTCATGCCCCGCACATTGAACCCCTCTGTCAGGAGGAAATTAATTTTAATCCTCCTGGCAGCTTTCTGGTTTCAGTCATGGAGGTGGTGGCGGCGTGGGTTCAGACACCGCTCTGTGTATGGAGAGCGGCAGCAGTAGCTATGTCCCCGCACTGACTGACAGCAGGTTGTAATGCTGAGCGGCTGTCAGTCAGTGTGAGTGGTGAGTTTTCCACCATACACCGCCTCCATGGCTGAAACTATAACATTTCTGGCAGGGGGATTTAATGTGCAGGTTCAGTGTGCTATTAAAATGCAGATTAACCCCATATCTGCAGGTTAATCGCATTTTTCCACGTGTCGGGTCCATTTAAACATGTCAAATTTGACCAGGATTTCGGTGTAGATTCTGAGCTAAAGAATTGTAAAAAGTTTATGACAAGTATTCAATGCATGTGAATGGGCTTTCTGTTTTTGCCTGTACTATAATAAAAAATTGTGGTGGTACTAAGTACTGTAGCATTAACATACTCTATACAAATATAAAATCTTTGTATGAAACCCTTTGTATACCAAAAGTGCTAATTATTTTGTGAATCTGCTGCACACCTTCATGCAAATCAGCCTTGATGAATATTTGGGTCTGTGCTCTCCGAATACTTTCTCAAGCCCCCAATGAGTTTTTGGGCTAATTTGCATGTTTCTTCAAAACCTGGTAGGTCATTGCTGGCACATTGGATTACAGGGATCATGTTAGTGGTTTGCTGGGATTTCTACAGCTTTACCGCTAAATTCTGCTGTAAAATCTCCCGTCTGTTCCATGTAAATTCTGGACCGTTTTGTACCAATGAATCAACTGAACAGAAAGCTGTGCACGAGCATTAGCCAAACCATGGCGGCTCAGCAATGATGCAATTATTCAGCTTGTGTTATCAACCAGAGCGTGTGGGTGCAAACTCCAGAACTCCCACAGCTTGTGCTCCGGGGACAAGTTCTCCTTTGTAGTATAGTTAATAAATACAGTGTAAGATCTGTAGAATAGCCAATTACACAAGATTTACTAGCACCTATTAAACTGACAACACAAAGTGAGCACCGTTTTTTTTTTTTTTAGCCTTTATCTGATCAAGTGCAGCATTTGCTTAATAATTAGATCAAATGTCATTTTTGTTGGTTTTCTTCAATTCACATTCGAGCTGAGATGTCCATTTACTTCCCTCTGTAGACACCATGTAAGCTTTGTTGTTTCTTCTCTATATATTTATGGTTTTCTCACATTAGGCAGAGACGCGATATTCCTCACGTTAGGATCAAGGCGGCAAATATTGCTGTCGTTTATGGCATAAGGAGCAGCAACATTTTGGAGCACATAGGTCTCCTTTTTTTCAGTGTCAAAGAAGCTATCCTGCAAATGTTGGGTGGCACAGCTCATGCCAATTAATTTACAGCAATGTTGGCTGCTATATGGGTAATGTTATACTAGGAATATATTTTCTGCATCATTTAGAATACTTCCATTACACGTCTGGAGCTTATATGGTGTCTGAAGATAAAAATAAATGGACATTTGTGTCATGTGAGTTGACAGTTGATCTCATTATTAACCATATGAGGTCTGTTTTGTTCCTGGGATAAATATTGTTTTTGGATACTGAGAGGAGTTTGTGGACTCTAACAAATCTCGGTAGAATTTGGTGATCACTGTGACAAAATGGACTCCTTTAATGTATAACATAGGATGGTTTCTTATGTAGCCAGACAGTATTTGTATTTTGTTTGTTACCTTGTGAAAAGCAACTCATTGCTCCTACAAGTCTTCTAGATGCCTACGGTGGTAGTGTTAACATGGGTAGTGTAATTACCTCACCCCTTTGTATTGTATTTTATTTCCTACCTTGTGAGGGGCCTCTCATTGTTCCTACAAGTCTTGTAGATGCCTGGTGATGTTGAATGTATGTAATATAATTAGCTCACCTCTGTGTCATAGAAGGCCAGAGAACTTTAATTCTGCTAAAATTCCTTTTTATTACTATGTGTATTACTGATTCTATGTAAAATACTTCAGCCACCATTGTTTGTTGTTACAACTGGCCGACTGGATGGGCTTCGCTTTGGCCTCTCTCTGCCCACATCATTCAAATGAACATTGTCCAGGCAGCTTGAAATTCAGCCAATGAGAACAGTCTTATTCCACCAATCGTCACGTCCCCAATATCTTGCAATGAGTGATTAAGGGGATATAAGCGGACCTGTTCAATAACCAGAGAGATTTTGTGTAGTAACCTCGGTCTAGTGACTTCGGCCCCGACTAGAGGTGCACGGGACTTGATACAGGCAGCTAATCTATGGATCCGATTGCTGATTGGCAGGCCATAACCCCAGGTCTAGGCACTTCGGTGCCGACCAAGGGGATCAGAACCTGGATTATAATACTACAAGGACTTTAGCATCAAATGTTCGGATTTGGCTGAGATATCGAAAGACTGCATAAGGAAGCAACTCAGGTTGGGACAATTCAGTCACCTGGCTACAGACTTTGCTGTGATAGCTTTGAGGCACAAATATTCTAATCCCTGGCGAGCCAGCAGACGGGTGAGACTGCTGCCTGTTACATTGTGTTTTGCTGCTTATGAGTTATATGCTGTTAACTGTTTTGGGATCCCTTAATATTGTGGTTCCCTCACCCTGTGTTGTCTGAGTAGTGTTCCGCCCACTAGTAAGGAGCTCGGGCGTTCAGTTTGGGATAACCCCTGGTCCAGGCTGTCTTTCTAAAGGCGGCTTGGCTAGCAGACGAGAGCACCCACTGACCCCCGTGTCTCCACAATCACATTAACGTGATTTTGGAGATGTGCACGATAACCATCAAGTTCATGCTTTATCTTTCAGGTTTGCCAAATATTACAAGGATTCCAAGCATGTGGAGTCAAGAACGCTCATGAAAATTTATGGAATTCGGTTTGATATCTTGGTATTTGGAACAGTAAGTTGAATGTTATTTTTTTTTTTTTTTTTTTTATCTATGCATATATTTTTATACCTAGGTCAGAGTGATACTAAAGACTGTTGAAGATAAAAAAAAAATATTTCCTTTTTAACGGAGTAGAAAAATCCCAAAGTTTAATTCCTAACTAATTACACTACATGGTATATATATCATCAGCTGCCTAAGTGGTGACTGGTAAATAAATATACAAAAAACACTTTAAGTGAATGACAGTTTGTGGTTAAAATTCTGATAGGGCTTCCGATATTGTGGATATAGCAAACCGCTATAGAGCCAGAATTTATACTGACTTTAGTGCGTACATTCATGAAGAGGGGTGGGTGCATCAAAATGTCAGTACATGATAATTGAAGGGGTGCTGCTTGTCAACATGGCAAAATGAACAAGGTAGGAAAAAGGGTTGACAAATGACCGCAGCACACCACAAAGTAAAGTATATAAACAAAATCAACTTTATTAATTTACATAACCACACAAATTAAAACCAATTAAAAACAGTGCAAAAAATGCAAAACCACATAGCTCGTGAGTAGGGGCGGGGCCACTGCAGCTGTGAATACATACAATAGATCCCAAACCAGTACATGCAAATATCAAATACAGAAATGGCAAAAAGTCAAGGGTGCTGCAAGTGCAAATACCTGCCTACTGGTGGATACAATGCAATCAATCTCGCCCCACAGAAGGTCAGGGAGGAGGCGTCCCTGATGAAGCTGTTATAATAGCGACGATACGTGTCAGATCCTGGGCCCCTGCTCTGTTATAGTGATCCCAGCTGTATTACCCTCCTGTTTCACCTGCTTATTGGTCTCTCTCTGCCCCCCCTCTTGTTATGGAGCTTTTCCATCTGCATCCCTGACCTTCTGTGGGATGAGATTGATTGCATTGTATCCACCAGTAGGCAGGTATTTGCACTTGCAGCACCCTTGACTTTTTGCCATTTCTGTATTTGATATTTGCATGTACTGGTTTGGGATTTATTGTATGTATTCACAGCTGCAGGGGCCCCACCCCTACTCATGGGGCTATGTGGTTTTCCATTTTTTGCACTATTTTTAATTGGTTTTAATCTGTGTGGTTATGTAACTTAATAAAGTTGATTTTGTTTATATACTTTATTTTGTGGTGTGCTGCGGTCATTTGTCAACCTATTTTCTTCCTAGTGCGTACATTCAAACGTGTTTTAGAAGAAAAAAAGAGGGCATCAGAGGGATTTATCTTTTTGTTTTTTTCTCCTTTTTCTCCATTTGGTCAACCACTACACATGTGATAGGTTACTGAATGCTCTACTTTGAGCTAGATTAAAGAAATGGGGAAAGGCCACAGTCCTCCTTAGCATTTCCTTAATCTCACTATTTGCCTTTAATGCATGGTTTAAACACCCAAAATCTCTGCACCTGTTGCATACTGCTAATAGCAGCAGTCCACACTGCTGCTGTGAGGCCCGTGATTCGTGCCCCCCGCTTGACATTGCCCTTCCAACTGTATCTGCATCCGGAATGAAGATACAGTTGAACCAAATGATGGAACATTGAGTTGTCAGCTCCATCTTCCGAAATGCTCCTTGTATGCCTGAGCTCTGATGTCACAGCTCAGCGGGCATGATGATCTCACTACATCGCACCTGCTGTGCAGAGCTACCGACCCTACACTGCAGGGACCGGAGCAGCAGGGGAATGAGGAGAGGTGATTTATTTTATTTATTTTAAACAATGGGGCCACTATACTATTTTGAGTGCAATGTGAGGTCCATTATACAGATTGTCGGGTGTTGTTGGGACTATTATATTGTGTGAAGGAGTGCGGGGGCCATTATATTGTTTGACGGGCTGTGTTGTGACCATCATACTGTGCAGGGGTCATTGTCGAGGTACCCTACTTTGTAGAGGGGAAGGTACTGTGAGGTCATCCAACAGTATGTGGAGGGTATTGTGTAGGAATTTGCTGTGTTTGTGGGGCACTTTTGTTGACAACATAATTTATGGGAGCCACAAATGGGGTATCTTAATGTTTGAGAACTCTTAAGTGGCTTCAGTGGGAGAAAAATTACTTTGTAAGGACCACAGAGTTGAGGTATGGTTCTGTGACCCTGTCGAATATTTGTTTGTTTTTTGTAGGGGGCGGCAATTGGGACTTCTGCTATGAGGCCCCATGATTTCTTTGTGCACTCCTGCTCACAACTGTTAGGGTGACTTCACACTGGCGTTTGTGTCTGCATGCTGATGGCATGCAGACACAAACGCTGTCAAAAGCAGGGACACTTTGATGTGTCCGCAGCGGATAATGTCCGCCTGCGGACACATCACTAGGGAGCCCGGCAGCCAATCGGCGCTGTCCGGGGCGGGCCGGAGGAGGAGTTCAGCGCCGGAGATCTCCTCCTCCCGGCCGCCGGTAAGCTCCGGGACTGTCGGCGGGGAGTACAGCTGATGTGACAGCTGTTTGAATCTTCCCGCGCCGACACCGAGAGGAGATGTCGGCGCGGGAAGATTCAAACAGCTGTCACATCAGCTGTACTCCCCGCCGACAGGTCCTGGTGCTTACCGGCGGCGGGGAGGAGGAGATCAGCAGAGGCTGAGCTGATCTCCCGGTGGCCGTCGGTGAGCTCCTGTGACATCACCGGCGGCCACCGGGAGATTTTTCAATGGGTCCGCAGCGTTCTCCAGCGCTGTCAAGCACAGAACACTGCGGACCCATTGAAGACAATGCATGTTTTGTGCGCTTGGGGACGCTTGCCGATTTTCCAAGCTCCCTGAGCGCACAAAAAATGCAACATGCTGCGTCCCGGGCGCGGATGCTGGACACCGGAAGGAGCAGATATCGTCCGCATCCGCACCCGAACGCAGAAAACGCAGGCACTATGCGTTCCTATGTTAAACATAGGAACCGCAGTGCGCATGCGTTTGGGAACGCAGCATACGCTGCGGCGCCAAACGCTAATGTGAAGGCACCCTTATAGAGTCCTGCAGAGCATTTTTTTTTTTAAACATTTTATTGCATTTGCATATAGGGAGAGACCTGTTAGTCAAGCCTGGCTTGGAGAAGGTGGATAGAAGCCATCCAGTGGACACTTCTCTCTTGAGTCAATCACATAATTTATTGACCCTACGCAATAAAGAAAAAAAAGTGTGTGGCAAAAAAAAATTGCAATAAAAGCTCTCCAAAAATAAAAAAGTAACATGATTCTGTATTGTTATGCATACTAGAGACACTCAGCTAAAATAAATACAATACACCAAATTGGGTAAGATATACTGTACTGTAGGTATACCAGTACAATACATCAGAAAAAAAAATGTGAATACTCAACCACACACTGATATAATAGTCATTTAGGTTATTGCCTATGGAAGTAAAAAGATGTTACGTTTGTGCCGACTCACAGGCAGTGCAAAATAATCAGTGGGTGTCAGCTAATTGTCATAGCAGACGCCCACGATTGATGCTTGGCATTTAACCCCTCTGATGCTGCTGTCAATAGTGATAGTGGCATCGATCTGCTTACAAGAGGGAGTGGTCTTCCTCTCTGCTCCAATCAACACAACACGATTGCGTTTGCGTCGTGCCAATGGTCTCCATGGTGACCCCAGGCCAAATAATGGCTGACCGGTCACCCAGGTATGGAGGCCTGTAAGGTCCTACCTTGAGCAGGACCTGAAATGCCTGCTGCCTGTGTGCCAGTCACTGATCAAATGCCCTGCAATATAAAAGCAATGCAGAGAATTAGATGAGCGATCTGACCAAATAATGTTGATGTCCCATCCTGGGACTAGGTAAAAAAAAAATTGTACATTTTTTTTTTTTAAATTACGTATTAATAAAACGAAAAAAGAAATAAATTATTAAGTGTGTGTTTTATTTCCTCTGTATTTTTAACAATTGTTTTAGTAAATGTTTTCTTTTTGAATAAAGTAGTAGTGTTCTTACGATCACAATGTATGCAATAGTCCATATAGAAACATTACAATGAGAATATTTTATACTGGAAATAAACTGTGGTTAAAAAAAAAACAATCGTTAATGAATTAGACGGCAGCTAAACTTTTTTTTAATAATTGATCACGCTTTGCTAAGTTATGATTCTTTGCAAACAACCATACTGCCTCATTTTTCTTCATTTTCTCCTAAACTCAGATGCTGAATGTGCTGTTATTGCTGCCTATTTCATGTACTTGAAGAACTGTTCTAGCAAGAAGCTGCATGTAAACACTATTGACAAACACACAGAGAATGTGAACGCTGCAGCATACTACAGTTACTAATGTGTAGGCAGTTAAAACAGCACATTCAGTTAATTTACGTAAATAACTAAAGTTCCTAACTTTGCAAAGGCTGAACTTTATTGAAATGAAAAGTTTACTCTTAAGTCTGAATGTCATATAGCAAATCGTTGGACATATTCAATTGTCAGATACAACACTGTTTGTCTTCGTAGGCCGGAAAGTTCGACATAATTCCAACAATGATAAACATTGGATCTGGTGTGGCACTGCTTGGCGTGGTGAGTAAATTCATTTAAAACCTAGTTCCGTGTATGAAATTTTTTTTGAGGACCACACTCAGGGAAGAGGGGTGACATATCTCAGGAATGAATAAAAACAATGTCTGATTCAGAAGAGCGGCATTTACATCAGGAGAAAAATGTATTGAAAGTGATGGGTTCCCTGTCATTTTTGTTTCATGTAAATTAAACACCCACAGAGCAGGCGAAATAAGTATTAAACACGTCACCAATTTTCGGCATAGTTGTAGTTACTGGCTGTGGCGGGGGGTGGAGCTTACAGAATGGGCACCATCGCTCGGCCAGAGTGGGTGGTGAAGGAAAAACTGGATGGTGTGACCAAGTGCCTGAAATTGATGGGCGTGATCTCAGTAGTAAAGGGTGTGACTGCCCCATGTCATGGGAGTGACTGATCAGACTGCCCCTGTGTGATGGGCGTGTCCTTGGTTTTCATAAAATAAGCCTTACTGCTGCAATCTATCTGGGCATAGAGTTGATTATTAATAGAAGCAGGGGTTTGGAGGTAAGACCCCCAGGCGGGGGAGCAGGGGGGGTGAAGGCATAATTTGACATAATTTAATCTTTCAATGGGCTGCATAATGTTCTATTTCTAAACAATGTCCGTTCCCTCTCCACCTGGGGTTCTTACCCCCAGACCCCAATTTCTATTTTAATCAACTCTACGCCCAGGTGGATTGTAGAGGTAAGGCTTATTTCCTTACTTGATAAAAACTGTAAACACCCCCACCACACAGGGGCAGTCTGCTCAGTCACGCCCATGACATGGGGAAGTCACACCCTCTATTATTGAGATCATGCCCATCAATTTTGGGCACTTGGCCAGGCCCATTCTGTTCCTCCTTTTCCAACCACTGTCCTTGAGCGATGACGCCTCCTTGATAAACTTCACCCCCTTCCCCCTGCAGCCAGGAAGTTCCATGCACTTTTTCTGCAAATATGCCCAATCTTCTAAGTGAATATATTTCTAAAGGTGCTATTGACATGAATTTGTAATGTCGGTAACAACCCATCTAATCGACACAAAGTATCAAGCATAGATCAGGGGTGGGGAACCATTTTTTTGCCCAGGGCCATTTGGAAATTTCTACAATCCTTCGGCCATAATAAATTATCAGCTTGAAAATTACCTGCTATATTTGATTAAACAATCAACCCTATCCCTACTGTGGTGGCTGGAGCTGCTTCTCTTTGGCATGAGCTATATTGGTCATGTTGCTTCTCAACTGATTTTCCAGGTTTGTTAGAGCCGTAGAAATCACAGGAGAGGCTGGGAGCATATACCTCACTGGGGATGCCGAGGCTGGGGCAAAACACGTCTGCCAGCCTGAGCACTGCAGTCCCCATGAAGCTACCCAGCGGCTGCAATAAAGTCATCGAGGGCCGCATTCGGCCCTGGGGCCAGAGGTTCCCCACCCCTGACATAGATGTCCATAAATTAAGTTGAGTAATAATGAGAAATGACACAGGGAAAAAGTATTAAACACCTAAAGTAAGGTGTGCATGGAAAGTCGTGACACAATTATGAAATTGTCAGTAATTGGAAATAAATCCTGCCACATATTGTAAAATAATAACAGCTGGTTAAACTCATGACCTATAAAAAGGTGTCTTATTACCAAGGTGCCACACAAGAAACATCATGACTTGTGAAACTTTGTAACCATATTGTTGCAAAACAAACTGATGGCATTGGTTACAGAAGAACCTTGAAACTACTGAAGGCCCCAGTGAGCAATGTTGCGCGGAAAGAACACAATTTCACCATAAACCGGCCATGACAGCTGCTCTCCACAGGATTTCACACACACCAGTGACAAGGATTATCAGGAGAGTTGTCCAAAGACCATCTGTGGAGAGCTATAGAGAAACCTGGAATCAACAGGTACAATTGTTTCAAAGAAAAATAATGCACTCAACCTACATGGCTTGTATGCACGCTGACCATGTAAGACTCCGTTGCTGAACAAAATACATGTTCAAGTGTGTTTAAAGTGTGCTCAACAACATTTAGACAAGTCTGTGAAATACTGGGAGAATATAGCCTGGTCAGATGAGGCCACAGTTGTACTCTTTGGATGCGATAATACATACCATGTTTGGAGGCCAAGAGGCGCCGCATATCACCCCAAAAACACTATACCAACAATGTTTAGAGGTGGGAGCATCATGATATTAGTCACCTGTTTTACAGCATATGGCACTGGCAAACCTTGTATCGTCCGCATCAGAGCAAGATAATCATTCAGCTGGTGACACGGAGCGGCGTGGCTAATGGGGGCGTGGTCATCAAGTCAGGCAGAATGTGGAGTCCTATGGAGGGGTGTGGCTATTCAGAGGGGGTGGAGACTGAGACAGGAAGACTGGGATAAGAACAATGAAAACAGCAAGAGAGAGAAAAGACTGAAGAAGTTCATGACATAGTGAGGTAGGACACGAGACACAGTGAGGTAGGACACGAGACACAGTGAGGAAGGACGCGAGACACAGTGAGTAGGACGCGAGACCAGTGAGGTAGGACGCGAGACACAGTGAGGTAAGGACGCGAGACACAGTGAGGAGGACGCGAGAACAGTGAGGAAGGACGCGAGACACAGTGAGGAAGGACGCGAGACACAGTGAGGAGAGCGAGACAGGAGGAAGGACGCGAGACACAGTGAGGTAAAGGACGCGAGACACAGTGAGGAAGGACGCGAGAACAGTGAGGAAGGACGCGAGACACAGTGAGGAAGGACGCGTGACACAGTGAGGAAGGACGCGAGACACAGTGAGGAAGGACGCGAGACACAGTGAGGAAGGACGCGAGACACAGTGAGGAAGGACGCGAGACACAGTGAGGAAGGACGCGAGACACAGTGAGGAAGGACGCGAGACACAGTGAGGAAGGACGCGAGACACAGTGAGGTAGGACGCGAGACACAGTGAGGTAGGACGCGAGACACAGTGAGGTAGGACGCGAGACACAGTGAGGTAGGACGCGAGACACAGTGAGGTAGGACGCGAGACACAGTGAGGTAGGACGCGAGACACAGTGAGGTAGGACGCGAGACACAGTGAGGTAGGACGCGAGACACAGTGAGGAAGGACGCGAGACACAGTGAGGAAGGACGCGAGACACAGTGAGGAAGGACGCGAGACACAGTGAGGAAGGACGCGAGACACAGTGAGGAAGGACGCGAGACACAGTGAGGAAGGACGCGAGACACAGTGAGGAAGGACGCGAGACACAGTGAGGAAGGACGCGAGACACAGTGAGGAAGGACGCGAGACACAGTGAGGAAGGACGCGAGACACAGTGAGGAAGGACGCGAGACACAGTGAGGTAGGACGCGCGACACAGTGAGGAAACGAGGGTGACAGACACAACAGGGACAAGCAGAAAATAATACAGAGACAAGAGGCAGGCAGACACAGGAGACAGCCAGGGGTGAAGGGTGAGAGGGCTGTGTATGACACTGGCTGTCTCCTGTGTCTGCCTGCCTCTTGTCTCTGTATTATTTTTCTGCTTATCCCTGGCTGTCTCTTAAACTAAATTTCTTAAGTTTAAGTGCACATGATCCAGGGGCACTGTATATTGGACACAGTGTCTCCGGACCTGTAGGAAGCCGCAGGTGAGCACAGGGTGCACGCAGCCGTCCTGTACTTACCATCTGCAGTGGGGGTCCAGGCTGGCTTCTACCTGCATTCAGCCACTGGAAGTCTCTCCTGACTCCGCAACATGAAATTAACATGCTGCGAAGCTGCAAGAGCGCATCAGCCCGCACCGCAGGTGAAATAATGCTGCAGAGGGGAGAAGCACAGTGAGCATGGGATTTCTAGAAATCCCATTTACTATGCATGTACTGTACAACGCAGCGTTTTGGACACAGCGGTAAAACACTGCATCCAAAACGTTGCTGATACTGATTGCGAGCACAAAGCCTAAAAGGCATTTTCCAGTCTAAAGTCTAGTCACTCAGTGTCACTATGTGACTGCAGTCTTGTAAATCCTTACTTTGAACGGTCTGTGTGTGCTGGGAGGATTCAACCGTGTCGGAGCTGGGAACGGTCATTGTGTGATATGCAGACTCCAGGCCATAATCTGACTTTTTCTGGCCTTGCACAGTCAGGGAGGCCACTCTTCTCTAGTTAGATTCTGGCCTAGAGTCTGCATATCACACAATAACAGTCACACGACAGCCATTCCTGACGCCGACACTGGTGATTCTCACAGCATACAAACAGGGCCGCCATCAGGGCGCTAATGGTCTTACGGTGCTGTGGGACCCGGACGAAAGGAGGGGCCCGCCAGGCTCCGTGGTAATTAAAGCTTTATTAAGCCCCACTCCTCCCTCTGGCCCCTCTCTGCCCTGTGCCCCCACTCTGCCCCTGGGCCCCATCCTCCCACCTCTTCTTTAATGGGCCCCAATCTGTTAGTCACTGCCACAGACGCCGAAGCAGAATGGGTGTGCCGAATCTGACATCTTCAGTGACTTGTAAGGTTTGTACTGCGCATGTACTAAATAGGCTGCCATGCATAGTACAAACAGGAAGTCACCATAGCGTGCCAGGATTTGGACATTGGAGGGTTTCCTGCTGGTCAGTATAATGTCTGTCTTCTGGCTCCTGTACCTGGTTCATGAAAAACATCATACTTTGTATATAATACAGGTCCACACTATATCCTGGAACGTGTCTCTGTATATACTGTATGTATATAGTGTGCACCTGTGTGTATAATAGTGCTGTATACACACTGTATACAGCCCTCAGGCTATTTTATATATAACCAGCAGTCTCCTATTATGTATACAGCCCTCAGCTGACTCTTATTGTGTATACAGCTCACAGCAGTCTCTTATTATGTATACAACTCATAGTAATCTCTCATTGTGTATACAGCCACAGCAGTGTCTATTGTGTTTATAGCTCAGTCTCTTATTGTGTATACAGCCTACAGCAGTCTCCTATTGTGTATGCAGCCTCAGTGGTCTATTATTTTTTTATACAGCCCACAGCAGTCTATTATTGTGTGTACAGCCCGCATCAGTCTCTATTATTTATATATATTTATGCACAAGTGTTTCCAAGAGTGGGTGGTGGGACTGTGGAGGCGGAGCTGGGATGGAGGCAGAGAATTAAGGGGCCCCGAAAATTTTGCCAGTATGAAGCCCAGAAATTCCTAGTGATAGATGAGGATGTAGACCAGACAACCTCTTTAATCATTCCATGAAATATGATATACATGCATGTCATGTATCGTGTCATTACCTTAGATGCGGGCTCACATGCTGAGCCTGAATTTTTTCCAGCAGACGATGGCAGTGTTATTCAGTTATTATCCGCCTATAACAGTGGATTGAGTGCAGCTTCACAGGAAAAAGTCAGTGAGGGCTGGCATGTAGTGGGTCAGAGGACAAGAAAAAGACTTAGGAGTCCTTACTTTCCAATTCCCGGGTCTCACTGACATGTTTTGGTGCCTCCTCATCCATCACTAGTTTCTCCATACAGGAGGAGTCTTGAAGCTGTCATCACCAAAAAAAAGGCTTTTGCATGAAGTATTAAATAAATTTCAGTAATTGTGCTCAATACTTTTCCCCGTGTCATATCTCATTATTACACATCACTAAGCTTATGGACATTTATGGCTTGATTTCCTTGCCCGTGTGGATTGAACATGTTGGTGAGGTGACACGTTGAATACTTAGTTCACCCGCTGTGTGTCGGTATGTGCACGCAATTGATATATAAAATGTGTGTGTAAATGTATGTGTGTATGTATGTATGTGTATATATATATATATACTAGATGGGTGCCCGATGCACAATGCATCGGGATTCTAGCAGAGCGAGTCTCTGACTCGCAATGGCCGCTTCGCGGCCAATGCTTCGCGCTGCTAAGGCGACTCGCCATGCCCGCTGCGCGGGCATAGCGAGTCGCCTTAGAGCGACTCGCAATGGCCGCTGCGCGGCCAATGCTTCGTTCGTATCCACATGACCACGCTGACTCGCAGCGAGTGCGGTCTCAAAAGGGGCAAAAAACCATTCGTGATTATATAATAGATATGTGTGTGTGTGTATATAATATATATAGAGAGATTACATATGTATGTGTATAGAGATATATGAATAATATATATAGCGAGAGAGATGCACTGCTCAAAATAAATATAGGAATCACTACAATATGACATCCTACAGTGTTGGCCAAAAGTATTGACACCTCTGCAATTCTGTCAGATAATACTCAGTTTCTTCCTGAAAATGATTGCAATCACAAATTCTTTGGTATTATTATCTTCATTTAATTTGTCATCAATGAAAAAACACAAAAGAGAATGAAGCAAAAAGCAAAAAAACCTTGATTATTTCACACAAAACTCCAAAAATGGGCCAGACAAAAGTATTGGCACCATCAGCCTAATACTTGGTTGCACAACCTTTAGCCAAAATAACTGCGATCAACCGCTTCCGGTAACCATCAATTGCCAAATTGGATATACCGGTAGTTCCACACCAAACAAATAAAAAAGGGGGTGGACAAAAGTATTGGCACTGTTAGAAAAATCATGTGATGCTTCTCTAATTTGTGTAATTAACAGCACCTGTAACTTACCTGTGGCACCTAACAAGTGTTGGCAATAACTAAATCACACTTGCAGCCAGTTGACATGGATTAAAGTTGACTCAAGCTCTGTTCTGTGTCCTTGTGTGTACCACATTGAGCATGGAGAAAAGAAAGAAAACCAAAGAACTGTCTGAGGACTTGAGAAACCAAATTGTGAGGACACATGAGCAATCTCAAGGCTACAAGTCCATCTCCAAAGACCTGAATGTTCTTATGTCTACCGTGCGCAGTGTCATCAAGAGGTTTAAAGCCCATGGCACTGTGGCCAACCTCCCTAGATGTGGACAGAAAAGAAAAATTGACAAGAGATTTCAACACGAGATTGTGCGGATGGTGGATAAAGAACCTTGACTAACATCCAAACAAGTTCAAGCTGGTCAGATGAGACAAAAGTAGAGCTTTTTGGGCAAAGGCATCAACATAGAGTTTACAGGAGAAAAAAAGAGGCATTCAAAGAAAAGAACACGGTCTCTACAGTCAAACATGGCGGAGGTTCCCTGATGTTTTGGGGTTGTTTTGCTGCCTCTGGCACTGGACTTCTTGACCGTGTGCATGGCTTTATAAAGTCTGTCTGAAGACTACCAACAAATTTTGCAGCATAATGCAGCATAATGTAGGGCCCAGTGTGAGAAAGCTGGGTCTCCCTTAGAGGTCATGGGTCTTCCAGCAGGACAATGACCTAAAACACACTTCAAAAAGCACTAGAAAATGGAGAGATCTAAAAATGGCAGTTTGGAGAAGGCATCCTTCAAATATCAGGGGCCTGGAGCAGTTTGTCAAAGAAGAATGGTCTAAAATTCCAGCAGAGCATTGTAAGAAACTCATTGATGGTTACTGGAAGCGGTTGATCGCAGATATTTTGGCTAAAGGTTGTGCAACCAAGTATTAGGCTGAGGGTGCCAATACTTTTGTCTGGCCCAGTTTTGGAGTTTTGTGTGAAATGATCAATGTTTTGCTTTTTGCTTCATTCTCTTTTGTGTTATTTTCATTGAAGACAAATTAAATGAAGATAATAACACCAAAGAATTTGTGATTGCAATCATTTTCAGGAAGAAACTGAGTATTATCTGACAGAATTGCAGGGGTGTCAATACTTTTGGCCAACACTGTATATATATATCTATATATAGATATAATCTAATATACACAGAGCAGCACATTTTATACTTAGCAGTTTGTTGCAAACAGTCCTGATATCACAGTGTCCAGCTGTAAGGCAAATCCAAGTGTAGAAAACCAGGCAGCACTCAAAACAAATGCAGAAAAGTGGACTTTATTGAGCCCAAAATGTGGCACAATGTTTTGGTGTTCACACTACACCTTTCTCAAGTACTTGAGAAAGATGATGTGTCAACACCGAAACGTTGTGCCACATTTTGGGCTCAATAAAGTCCACTTTTCTGCATTTGTTTTGAGTGCTGCCTGGTTTTCTACACTTACTTTTCACAAAACACTGTGTATATATTTGGCCTCCTTGAACTTTTCAACCTTTTGCCACATTTCAAGCTTCAAACATAAAGATATAAATTCAAATTTTTTTGTGAAGAATCAACAACAAGTGGGACCCAATCATGAAGTGGAATGAAATTTATTGGATATTTTAAACCTTTTTTAATAAATAAAACACTGAAAAGTGGGGCGTGCAATATTATTAAGCCCCCTTGAGTTAATACTTTCTAGCGCCACCTTTTGCTGCGATTACAGCTGCAAGTCACTTGGGGTATGTCTCTATCAGTTTTGCACATTGAGAGACTTGCTATGCAGGGGGTCCCTCATCTGATTGTGTATGGGGATATTGAATGTGCCTCCACAAGTGAGTCTGCTGGTCTTAGGCTGCAGTTGGTGAAGAAATATTAATAGGAGCACCAGTATTGAGCTGTCAGATAATTTATGTTACACAGGAGCACCCCTTTTATACTGTTGTTTGCTATGTAAGAAGTTATTGTAGAAATTGTTCTTTTTTAAAGGAGTAGTGCCTGTAATAATTGTGGTACCTCGACAAATATATGTTTATGAAATTATTTTTAATGAATTATTGAATAAAAATTATTAATTGATATTTGAGACAGTTGTTTCATTCATCCTTCGTTATTTATGGGGGATTTTGGTTTTATCAGTATATGAGTGAAACTTTTAATTATTGGACATTTGATTATAGTATAATATGCACCATCCTGAGTCCATTTCTGGTAAAATGTGCCCCATCCTGGAAAAATGTGCCCAATCTTCGAGTCATCCCTTGTATAAGGTGTCCCATCCTGTGTTCAGCTACAGTATAATGTGCCCCATCGTTTTCTCCTTGCTGTCAGGTCCAGTTTTCTGAACACATAAAAATGTTTTACTCGCCTTACTTAACACAATGAGGCATCCTCTTCTACAGCTATTACAGGAGCCAACAGCTTAAATTTTCCGTCATGGGAATGTGGATGTCAGCTGCTGGCCTCTGATTGGTCAGTGCTGTATAATGCCACTCAGTGAGCCGGCGGGTTCCCTGCGTAACATTATATCCATCTGAAATAAACACCCCCCTCTTCACCTGGGCCCTGCTGCAGCTACACCTTCTCATCCTTGTCCTCCTCACCCATGTCCAGCCAGTAGTACATTCTCTCAGAAACATTGCACATCTAGACATTCATAGACTCTCCGACTCTATTCTACCTCTGTCTTCCATATCTTCACTCCACGACACGGACAGTGCCCCACTTTCTATAATACCACCCTCACATCGGCCATAGATTCAGTCGCTCCTCTAGTGCATGGCAAATTGCAACAAATCAACAGGCAACCCTGACACAACAACCTCGTTAAAAAACTTCGGCAAGTGTCCAAGGTTGTGGAGGGGTGTTGGAAGAAAACAACCTACCAGACGACTTCAGTGCATTCAAACAAGCAACTCTCGCCTTCAAATCAGCACTCACCTCTGCTAAACAGACTTATTTCACAAACCTTGTATCTTCCTTATCCTACAACTCCAAACAACTGTTCAGCTCATTTGACTCTGTCCTCCGCCCACCACTGCCCCTTCAACATCCCTCATCTCTGTCTAGGACTTCGCCACATACTTCAAAACTAAGAACGACCAAACAAGGCAAGCTTTTAATGTTCCACCACCCCAACCCCTCCATATACCAGACTTCTGCCCTTCTCTCATAACCTTCTTCTCCAACATCACTGAAGAAGAGCTTACCCATGTCCTCTCCAAATCACACCTCACCACTTGTGCACTTGACCTCATCCCTCTCCAACTCCTTCCCAACCTCACTACCAAACTTATCCCAGTCCTAACCCATCTCTACAAACTATTGCTAACTTCTGGTACCTTCCCCTCTGCCTTCAAACATGTCACGATCGCACCCATGATCAAAAAGCCAAACCTTGACCCGACTGCTATGCCCAGCTATTGCCTCATATCGCTGCTCCTGTTTGCTTCCAAACTCCTTGAGCAGCTTGTCCATGCTCAACCCTCTTCCCACCTCACATCTAACTCTCTCCTTGACAACCTCCAATCTGGCTTCTGGCCCCACCACTATATCGAAACTGCAGTGATCAAAATTACTTACGACTTACAGCCAAAGCTAATAGACAGTTCTCCATCCTCCTCCTTTTAGACCTGTCCTTTGCCTTTGACACAGTCAATCACTCCCTCCTGCTACACATCCTTTCTTCCCTTGGCATCAAAGACTTTGCCCTATCCTGGATCACCTCATACCTTTCCAACCGCACATTTATTGTTTCCCACTTCCACACTACCTCCTCATCCCGCTCTCTCTGTTGGAGTCCCACAAGGCTCTGTCTTGGGGCCCCTACTTTTCTCAATCTATACCCTTGGCCTAGGACAACTCATAAAGTCCCATGGCTTCCAGTACCACCTGTACGCTGCCGACACTCAGATCTACCCCTCTAGCCATGATGTCAACTCTCTTCTGTCCAGAATCCCAGAGTGACTGTCAGCCATATCCTCCTTTTTCTCCTCTCTCTTCCTAAAACTCAGTGTAGACAAAACCGAACTCATAATCTTTGCTCCATCTCGTATCTTCCTTACTTGATCTATCTATCCCAGTTAATGGCATCACACTCTCACCTGCAACTGAAATCTGCTGCCTCGGATTAACCCTTGACTCTACTCTGTCCTTCAAACCGCATATCCAAACTCTTGCCATCTGCTGTCGCCTCCAGCTCAGCAATATTTCCAGAATCTGTCCTTTCATCAGTCCTCAATCTACTAAAACACTTGTACATGCCCTCATCATCTCCTCCTCTGTGGCCTCCCTGCTAACACTCTTGCACCTCTCCAGTTCATCCTCCACTCTGCTGCCCGACTAATCCACTTCCCTCCTTGCTACTCCCCTGTTTTTTCCCCTCTGCAAATCTCTTCACTGGCTCCCAATTCCCCAACGATTTCAGTTTAAACTACGAACACTGAATTACATAACCTGTCCACTCCTTATGTCTCTGAACTAATCTCCCAATATCTTCCCTCCTCCCAAGACCTCCTCCTCTCCGCTACCCTTATCCGTTACTCATCCAATCTCCTCCAAGGTTTCTCGCGAATATTCCCATCCTCTGGAATTCTGTGCCCCAACACATACGATTATCCATCACGCTCAAATCCTTCAGACAGAACCTGAAAGTCCATCTCTTCAGGAAAGCTTACAGCCTGCAATGACCATTCTCCTGCCTCACCACCACCAGAGCTGCCGACTCACCACCTTCGGAGCTGCAGCACTCCCTTCCCACCATTATTGTAGAATGTAAGCTTGCAAGGACAGGATCCCCTCTCCTCTGTACCAGTTTGTCACTGTTAATTTGTTTACTGTAAACTATATCCAGAATGTTCTATTTAACCCCTTCTCACGTACAGCACCATGGAATTAATCGTGCTATATAAAGAAATAATGATAAAAAGATTAGAGGGACTGTTGCTGATGACTAGTAGTACTTGTAATGATATGTCTACACATTTCACAACAGACTTATCTAATGATCTAAAAATTACATAGCCCATATTCTGAGTGTGTAGATTAAAAATATTTTATCTGGCAAAACAAACAGTTTAGCGTATCCAAATAATATTCCGTAATTTAATATGGTAACAGTTATCATTTAATGAAAAAATGATTAAATCGCATGCAAAAATGTACTGTAAAATAGGCCTGTGGAGTTGGTAAGCCAAACCACTGACTGACTCCTGAATTTCATCGACTCCAACTCCAATTCCATGACTTCATACACGGCTCATGTTTACGTGATACATTTATTCAATCATAAACAACTTCTGCGACACAACTCATGAATAATGGTAAATTCATATTTATTAAAGTGCAATATAAAGTACAATTGTGCTGTACAGACATGGTGACAGGGTATTCGGACTGTTATACATAATGTGGCAGAGGTCACATGATATTATATACATCAGAATATTAATGTATCATTATTTATACCAAATATTACTATTTATAACTGTATACACTTTGAGTCTGGTTGAAAACATACACACACTCAAAAAGTGTCTGGTATTAGTGACATGCTCATTCCTATAGAATACAAGATCCTCCCAAGGTTCATGTGATATACACTGGGTGGTCTTTCCCAACCCCACATAACCTAAATATACTGCTTATATGTGATGTAATAGAGTACTCACAACATGGGTATAACCACAAAACTATAGATATAGGATTGCAGTATAAAAGACAGTGGGTAAATCTGTGAGTACCAGAAAATACCCAGCATGGGTGGTAGTTGTATATTTTATTGCCTCATGACACCTAATATTACAACCAAGTAGCACTCAGCCAGAGAGATAACATATAGCTTACAACACCATGCTGCATTAGTATGCACTGTTGTAACCCATATAATCCATGGGCAAAAAAGCAGTCACTATGGATTAATGTGTGTACCACATAATAAGGTATACCTTAAGCGTAGCAGGGGAGAATCTAGTGATGACGTCCTATAACCTGGGATAGAACATAATAATTCATAATAATAATCAGCATGACTGTACCCAATTTATTCTTGAGTCTTGAGTCGGTCCTTTTTATACCAACTCAGACTCCTCAATTTCTCCGACTCTACAGCCCTTGTGTAAAATCCCATCTTCTGTTTTGCTACATTCTGATCTTCCCTTTTAATTTTAGGCTACAGTTCTGTGTGACATTGTAATATTTCATTTCTTCAAGAAAAGACATTATTACAGAGAAAAGAAATATAAACATGTGGAAGATTATGAGGAATTGGTAAGACACTCAATACTACATTGTTTTGTTCTGACTAATATATTGCCCTACACAATGCCGTATATAAGGTCTTACTGGTGGTGTCTGCAGCTTATACACAACAAAATGCTGAAAGGCTTTCTGGTCCGTTAAGGCAAAAAGCTATATAATTACTCCCAAAATACCTTTTTTTTAAATTTTTCATTAAATTCTATACCTGAGATCACATGTAGTACGTAATAACTATAAATGAACTATAAACTGCCAAGTTTCCTTTTTTTAAAATTAATATACATAGGCTAATACAATACTGTAGTTTAGCATAATCATAATCCTCCTATTTTTCTCATGCCATTGTAAGGCTGCCTTCACACTTGCAGACCCCTCCGCAGCGTCCTGCGGAGGGGATCCGCAAACTGACCGCAGCCGCCGCCAGCCCCTATGTTTATAATGGGAACGCACGGTCATGCGCAGGTCTGCGCATGACCGTGCGCTCCCATTCACTGCAATATGTGATTTGTACTCAGGGGGATGCCCGCACACAAATCACACACTCTCGTCCGCACCCTGAACGCGACATGGTTGCGTTCCTGGTGGGACGAGAGTGTGTGATTTGTGTGCGGGCATCCGCCTGCGTACAAATCGCATATTGCAGTGAATGGGAGCGCATGGTCATGCGCAGACCTGCGCATGACCATGCGTTCCCATTATAAACATAGGGGCTTGCGGTGACTGCACTCAGCTTGCGGATACCCTCCGCAGGATGCTGCAGAGGGGTCCGCAAGTGTGAAGCCAGCCTTAGATATGCTTAGGGTTTTTATAATTTTGTCATTAGACTGTCTTTACCATTTCGATTCTTCTCTTTTTATGGTTATATAAACAGACACTGGTTTTCATTGCAGGGTGATAACGGAACATATGGATCAAACCCTTAACCCACGGAGTAATAATGCACATTTAGTTAGCGCTTCTTACGTACGAGAACAGGGAGCAGTCTGGTTTCTCTGTTGTCTATCATTCATAAATTAGTTGGATCGCTGCTGACTTTGGAAACCTTCAACACAACATTCCATATCGGCCGGTTATGGTCCATAAACAGCAAGCGGGTCGATATCGCTATCCTATTGTACACAAGGCCGTTTCACTGTGATGCATTTAATAAGGGAACGATCTGATCTCATATTTTTTTCCTTCCATATTTTTGCCTTATAATTACTGGACTTTAATTCATCACACATTTTTTCATATAAGCCTGAAGATTTAAGGACTAATGAATGTACAAGTACTTACTATAAGAATCCTATAGTTTTGATGAATGGATTTAAGATTTGACTTAATCGCATCACTGTGAGCCTTTCTTCATGGTTTACCCATTTTTGTTTTTGCCTTTCTTTTTTTTTAATACTTCTAGAGGCTAGATTTCAATGAATCAAAACATTGAGGGAACACCGTCATCTAAAGTTGTCTAAAATGTGTAATAATGTTTGAACCACTATAAAAAAAATTGTATTTTTTTAGTAAATTATTGCACTTTTGTACTATTGTTCTTTATCTTGCGCTATCTGGGTAAAGGTTATTTTACACACAGCATTTCTTTGAAAATCATCACTTTAGTAGGTAATGCAGGGTGTTCGCCTTTCTTTAAATAGGTTTCCCCACAAAAGAAGTCCAATTTAATCAATAGATCTTGTAATAATAATTACCACAATTGGATGTATTTAAAAAAATATATCTTTGCTAAAATAATCAAATGAATATATGTATGTGTGTATCATATATAAAATGTGTGTGTGTCCCTGCTATGTACTGTGTAGTGGCCTTGTTTGACCGTACAGGGACATGAGGTGTGGGAAGATAGAGATGGGGTGTCTGAACCACGCTCCCGTCTTGACAAATTCAACCCAAAGCAAGGATTTATGATGGTGATATTATTTTTCTACGCGGTTCTGTTTTTTTTCCTGAAGTGGGGGGCTATACCCCCAAAACACATAGAAAAATATCACCATCATAAATCCTTGCTTTGGATTGAATTTGTGAAGACGGGAGCGTGGTTCAGACACCCTCTCTATCTTCCCACACCTCGTGCTCTGTGCTTGGGGGGAATGGCTGCATACAGTCATCAGGATTAATATCCATTTGTGGGTCCGTGTGGTTGTGACTTTCACAACCCATTAAAGGTGAGCAAAACCTTGATTTTTATTGTTCACTGTATGCACAGGTATACCCTATTTGCGCCTTTTCTGTTCAGGATTCACTACTCATACAGGGACATGGTCTGATTATACCACATCTCGTGCTGAGATAATCTTATATACGTGTCCCTGCTATGTACTGTGTAATGGTTGTGTCTGACTGTACAGGGACATGGTCTGATCATACCACAGCTCCTGTGCTGAGATAATCTTATATATGTGTCCCTGCTATATTCTGTGTAATGGATGTATCTGACCATACAGGGACATAGTATGATAATACCACATCTCCGGTGCTGAGATAATCATATATATGTGTCCCTACTATGTACTGTGTAATGGATGTATATGACCATACAGGGACATTGTCTGATCATACCACATCTCCTGGGCAGGGGAGGACACAAAAGAGTATACAGACATTACAGCTGAGGATCACAGATAGTTCTTTATTTGAGATACAAACTTTTTAAAAGCAGACAGGGAAATGTTTTACATCACAAAAAGAAATCAGCTGCCATCCCATGCTGTAATGTTTGTATACTCTTTTGTGTCCTTCCCTGCCCAAGAGATGTGGTATGATCAGACCATGTACCTGTACGGTCAGACACATTCACTACACAGTACATAGCAGGGACACATATAAGATTATCTCAGCACAGGAGATGTGGTATGATCAGACCATGTCCATGTACGGTCAGACACATTCACTACACAGTACATAGCAGAGACACATATATAAGATTATCTCAGTACAGGAGATGTGATATGATCAGACCATGTCCCTGTATGGTCAGACACATTCACTACACAGTACATAGCAGGGACACATATATAAGATTATCTCAGTACAGGAGATGTGATATGATCAGACCATATCCCTGTACGGTCAGACACATTCATTACACAGTACATAGCAGGGACATAATTTTATATATATTTCAGCAAAGGAGATGTATGAGCAGACCATGTCCCTGTACTGTCAGACACGGCCACTATAACTGTAGAGTCAAAGCACTCGTGCAGTCTGTTTGGTGCTTCAAAGTGAATTTATTTCACAACACTGGTGTAGAGTATGACGAGCAGAATAACGTTTCGGCCAACACTAGGCCTTGATCACAATGTCATTGAGAATAAACAAAGAATATATAATATATATATATATATATATACGGTATGTATCTTACAATGTATACAAGGAAAATATGTACAGTATTTACACTGGAGTCCAGTCTAAAAGAATCTGGGTATTTCACTAAGGACGTAAAAAGCTGGTGGCCAAATGAATATATGTTGCATTGCTTTTTTCATGTATTATGTGACCAGAAGAGTTGCTGAGATTACAGCAAGATTTGGCAAATGAATGTATTTAGTAAAGTGCTTATCTATGGCAGTTCGTTCACATGAAAGGAACATGTAAGGTAGTGGCCACTGTTTTTGGCATGCTGAAAATCTAAATCATGCTTACATTTATTACTTGGCTTTAATTTTCAAAATACAGGGGTGATTATTTATGGCAGCCTTTGATGCAACTTTAGAGGATGATTGCATCTTCACTATAACAATATTCTTGGCTCAATAAAATTATTGATGTATCTCCTCGGAGTGACCAATAGAATCCTGCCATCTCAGCCTTGATGATGTAATCATAATTAAAATTGTATGCCTTGGCTTTATGAATACCGATACTTCCTTTATCAGTCACACAGTTTTGGCTTATATCTGTCAGAATAAAGATGCACCAGACTTTATTAACACAGCAAATATTATCTGATATATATGCAGTAAAGTGACTTTTGCGTCATAACAATGAAACTTGACTCCCATGTCTTACTTGGTGGTCCTCTACCGCCACCCACAGTCGAACAGACATATACATTAGGTCTCATCTTCACCCACCTCTGCTCCCAATCCAACCTTATTAACTTACTTCTCCTCCTCTCTGACCACCATTTACTGTCATTCTCATCCATATCCTTGTCACCTACAGCCCAAATCCAGCAGCGAGCACATTCCCTTTAGAACCCTCGCTCACCTAGACACACACACTCTCGACTCTATTCTACCACTGTCCCACATATCTTCACTCTACAACATGGACAGCGCCACCATTTCACATCCGCTATTGACTCAGTTGCCCCTCTCAAGCATGGCAGAGTGCTACATATCAATTGACAAACCTGGCACACAAACCTCACTAAAAAGATTTGGCGTGTGTTCAGGATTGGCTGAACAGTGCTGGAAGAAACACATTCACAGGAAGACTTCACCACATTCAAACCAGCACGTTTCGCATTCAAGTTAGCCCTCACCTCTGCTTAACAGGCCTACTTCACAAACTTTGCATCTTTATCCACAACACTAAGCAGTTATTCACCACAGTTAACCCCCTACCCCACCCACCATTGACCCCTCTGAACTCTCATCTCTGTAGAAGACTTTGCCAGACACGTCAACAAGATCGACCAAATCAGGAAGGTCTTTACTTCTCAATCACTACAAACCCTATGTATACCAGACCACTGCTTCCCCAACAAAACTTCCTCGCTACCATCACTGATAGAGAGCTTACTTATCTCCTCTCCAAATCACACCTCACCACTTGAGTACTTGACCGTTTCCCATCCCATCCCATCCCATCCCCTAACCCATCTGTTCAACTTATCATTAACGTCTCGTACCTGCCCTACTGCTTTCAAACACTTCACAATAACACTATTCTAAAGATGCCATTCCTCGACCTGACCTGTACATCAAACTGTAGGCCTATATCACTGCTTCAATTACTCTCCAAACTCCTTGAAAAACATATTGACAATTGTACCTTTCCCTCATCTAACCAACATTTTGACAAACTTCAATCTAGCATCCGCACCCCAACATTGCACAAAAATTGTCCTAACCTCAATAATTAACAACTTACCACCAAAGCTAACAGACATTTCTGTATACTTCCCCTTCTAGACCTGTCCTCTGCCTTTGACATGATTGACCACTCCCTCCCACTACAAATCCTTTCTTCCCTTGGTATCAGACCTTGCCCTCTCCTGCATCACCTTGTACCTCTTTAACTGGACATTTATCATCCCCCATTCGCATACTACCTCCTCATCCTGTGTTTTCTCTGTGTCCTCCAAGGCTCTGTCTTGGGACCTCTACTCTTCTCCATCTGTACCTTTGACCTAGTGCAACTCAAAGTCCCATGGCTTCCAGCTCTATCTATACACTGATGAATCTTTGATTTACCTCTCTGGCCCAGACATCACCTCTCTGCTATCCAAAAACCTTTGTCTATCAGCCATATCCTCCTCTCGCTTTCTAAAACTCGACTTGGACAAAACTGAATTCATCATCTTTTCTCTATCTCGCCTATCTGCCCCACCTGATCTATCTATTACAATAAATTAATTATGCTTTCCCCTGCTCTCACCACCTCCTGCCGCATTCAACTGAAAACAATTTACAAAATACATCCTTTCCCCAACCCTCCATCTACTAAAATGACTGCATGCATTTATCATATCTCTCGTTGAGTCCTGCTATTTCCTTCTCTGTTGCCTTCCTCCTAACATTTTTGCACATTTTCAGTCTGTCCTTAACACTACTGCCAAGCTAATCCACCTCACTACTCCTCTGCTTCTCCCCTATGCAAATTCCTTCATTGGCTGCCAATTCCCCAACATCTCCAATTCAGCTACTAAGGGCCGCTTTACACACATCAACTTCTATGTCCAACTTCTGAGTCCAATATCTGAACAGATCTCTGGTTGCAGTGAAATCATGGACACATTGCTCCATTTTGTGGCTGTGTACAAATGGAATAATGTGTCCATGATTTCACTGCAACCAGAGATCTGTTCAGAAGTTGGACACAGAAGTTGGTGTGTGTAAAGCGGCCCTTACAATGACCTACAAGCCATCCATAGTCTGTTTCCCCCATATATCTTTGAACTGATATCCCAAAATCTCCCAACACATAATCTCCGGTCTGCCCAAGAAACCTCTTCTCCGCACTCATACTTTCCCTATTAGGGCTCACAATCTAAATTCCCTATCAGTATATATTTGGGAGGAAACTCATGGAAGCACAGGAAGAACATACAAGCTCCTTGAACTCCTTGTATTTAATTATCCTTGCTGAGATTTGAATGCAGGACCCCAACGCTATAAAGCAACAGTGTTAAACCACCATGCTGCCAAGGTATTTTTTTGGTAGGTTTAATCTATAAAAAAACATCTATAAAAAAAACAAATTTGTTAACAGATCCCAGTTGAGCAAATGTTATCGTAGTTCAAAATATAAATAGCATACATTTATTAAAATTTCTTGAGATCTGATAAGAGATAGTTACTTACAAAACCAGTGTCAGAACAGTTGTATAATTCTTTTGCTGAGCATTTTTTTTCCCCCAGCTAAGACCCCCTTCACACTCGGGGGGTACTGCACCCAGACCAGCATGTACGCTATCCCTGTGACCAGTGAAAGGTGAGGTTGATATGTGGCTTTTTACCCTGCATCCACACCCACTTACTGTAGCTTCATGGGACCAATTGGTTCAACCTGTTACCTAGGTAACCGGTCCTGGGAGGAAGTTTTAAGAGTGGTAGTGGAAGGCGGGAATACAGGAGAGGAGAGTAGAAGTCGAGAGAAGAACAGAGTACGAGAACGTCGGAGAAGGACCCTTCAAGGGGATGCATAGAAAGGGCACCCAGAAAGAGTGGTGACCCAGGCAGAAGGAGGAGACCCAGTGCCAGACCGTACGGTAACAGGGGAATCCTAGTCCACAGCAGAGAACCGGCTCTGGGAGCGGTACGGGCAAGTTGAACTCCGGGCCGCCAACACCGGTCGGACCCAGGAGAGTTTAGCCTCTGAGCCACCTGCAAAAATCACTAACGCTAAGACCCAGGACCTGCGTAAAGCCACAGAGGTAGCAGCAATCCGGAGAGGGTTCTTACCCACATTAAGCAAAGTAGGACTGGAACAAGGAGGCCAGGCCAGGTTTAAAGCGAGCCAGGCTTGACCACAACAGGACAGAGAAAGCTTAGAGGGACATGCTTGTAAGCCACAAAAAGACACCACATTCATTGGTCAATACCCAGGCCAGCTACCTGTGATTGTGTGACTGTTAACCTGTTGTTGAACTCTGTTTACCAAGTGACCAGTAAATACCAGTGCAGAGCAAAGAAAGCCTCTCTTGTCTTGTTATGTTTAAACTACAGAGCTGCTACCACGACAACCAGCACAGCAGCAACTCTGCCCTTGGGATCCTGCTCCACCTGCAGGGAGCAAGACCAACTAACTGCAATACCATAGTCTTCGGAGGTCTGACAGTGGCACAGGTGTTATCAGATACTGCAGGTGGCGTCACAAACAATTCAATCCATTTTATTATTTTATTTAAACACTTTTCCAGTGACCACCAGTGCCACAGACTCGGGCACCGACCACCAGTGACAACACCCCATATCAACGTCCGAGATCTGAGTACCCCTGCCGGGGTGAGTCATTAACATTTGCTCAAATGGGATCTGTTGTCATATTTCAAAATATAAATAGCATAGATTATTAAAATTTCTTGAGATCTGATAAGAGATAGTTACTTTCAAAACCAGTGTCAGAACAGTTGTATAATTCTTTTGCTGAGCATTTTTTTTCCAGCTAAGGCGCCCTACACACCACAGCTTTTGGGATCAGGTTCTGCCCGGTTTGAACCGGACAGAACCTGATCCGGTTTTGCCTCCCATGAATCCCTGTGGTGCCAGATTGGTCCTATTTGGCCATCTGGTTTTGTGTATGCTGTGCTGGATTCTTTTTTGTCCGTTTTTTTTACCGTGCCCAAAATCAGAGCCTGCAGCATTTTTTGGCTCCGGTGAAAAAATGGGACAAAACCGGACAAATAGTCAGGGCGATCTGGTGGACATAACATGGGAGTCTATGGGCCCCAGAACCATGAAAAAATCGGATCCCTTCCCGTATACAATTTTTTGGCACAGAACATTCTCAGAAATCTGTCCATGCAGACTTCAGCACCATGGACAGCACTACTTCATGCACAAGCTGTGAATTCAGCACCTAGGACAGCGGCAGAGCAGACACAGACACAGCCTTAGGCCCCCTTCACACCACAGTTTTTGGCTGTCAGGGTGGATCCTGTTTTTTGCAGGATTCCCATGATAGAACCTGAACCTGACAGCATAGGATGTGCAGAAATTGTCCAAATATGGTCCAGGATCCTGTTTTTTGCAGGATTCATTTTCTGCTGCTGTCCATGGTGCTGAAGTCTGCATGTGTCGGCTCTGCCGCTGTCCTAGGTGCTGAATTCACAGCTGCAAAAAATAGGATCCTGGACCATATTTGGCCACACTTTCTGCACATCCTGTGCTGTTCAGGTTCTGTCAGGGGGATCCTGCAAAAAACAGGATCCACCCTGACAGCCAAAAATCGTGGTGTGAAGGGGGCCTAAGGCTAGCTTCACACCACGTTTTTTGGCTGTCAGGGTGGATCTTATTTTTTGCAGGATCCCCCTGACAGAACCTGAACAGCACAGGATGCGTAGAAAGTGTGGCCAAATAGAGTCCTGGATTCTGTTTTTTTGCAAAATTCGGTTTCTGCGGCTGTCCATGGTGCTGAAGTCTTCCTGTGTCTGCTTTGCCGCTGTCCTTGGTGCTGAATTCATAGCCTGTGTTTGAAGTAGTGCTGTCTATGGTGCTGAAGTTTGCACGGAGGAATTTCAGAGCATGCTCTGTTTAAAATCGGATCCAGGAAACAGCAGAAAAACTAATACGGCTCAGAATACACAAAAACAGATGTCCAACTAGGACCAATTCGGCACTATAAGGATACATGGGAGGCAAAACCGGATCCTGTTCTGTCCTGTTCAAACTGGATAGAACAAGATCCCAAAAACCATGGTGTGAAGCCAGCCTAAGGAGTGAAAGTTCTTAATTAGTTATAATTAATCTCCACATGCTCTGCCTGACAGCCACAATTTATAGGCTACATTCCAATACACCGTTTTTGATCAGTTTTTTTGCATCCGTTTTTTGCAATACACTGCACAATCCGGATCCCTCAAATGGAAAACCAGCAAAGTCAATGGGTTTTCCCTTTTTGCCATTCAGACAGGGATTTTGTTGAGTGATGCACTTTTCTTTGACAAATCACTTTTCCAGGTTACAAAACATGTTCGTTTCTGTGGCGGTTTTCCCATTGGGTACCATTCTAAATGGGGAAAAAAGCAGCAGAAAAAAACTGATCAAAAACACAGTGTGAATAGGTGATGTGTTTTTTTTGTGTTGCATTGGGCAGCTACACAAACGCAGCTGTCTGTAAACAAAAGCAGCACAAACCTATTGCTTTTGTGCTGCGTTTGTGCACATACAAAGGCAGCACAAAAATGCAGCACAAGTAAGGGGATACACAAAGACAGACAGACACTTTCTCACCCCTCCCTGGTGAGCCCGCGGTGATCCCCGGTGACTCTTCCTCTGTGCACCGGCGGTGCTGTGTTTATTGATCTTCCAGATCCTGCGCACTATGTGACAGACTGAGTCACATTCTGCAAAGGTCCTTGAAGATCGATAAACACAGCACCGCCGGTGCCTGGAGCTCACCATGGGATCGCCAGAGAGGGTGAGTATTGGTGCAATTTTGTTTTATTAATCGTTGCAAATAAGCATCACAAACGGACTGTGAGAATACCCATCCGTTTGTGGTGCGCTTTTTTGGGGGGGGAGGGGGGAATTAGAATGAAGTCTATGGGAAAAATGCAGCCCAAAAAAGGGCTTGTTAATTGGTTAAATGGTTGGCACTGCAGCCTTGCAGCGCTGAGGTCCTGGGTTCAATTCCCACCAAGTGCAACATTCAGGTTTCCTCCCACATTGCAAAGACATACTGGTAGGATGTTTAGATTGTGAGCCTCAATGGGGACAGCATTACTGATGTATGTTAAGTGTTATGGAATTAATAGTGCTATATAAATGAATAAATATTATCATTATATTAAAAGGCGATTTCTGCATCAAAAACGCAGCACCCGAAAAGCACATGTGGGCACAACTTTTGGAAAATCACATAGACTTTCATGTTAAAGCTGAGTGCTGCATTTTTGCTGCAGAAACTCAGCAAAAAAAAAAAAAACAGCATAAATGCAGTGGGCACATAGTTGTATTTTCAGGAGTTGGGCTATCTTTTTTTCTGTAGCTTTATTGTACAGCAGTGTGACTTGGTGTTTTTACGACACTCCGGGCCAGTCCCCAAAGCTCCCCTTCAAAATTCATCACAATTTGGATCACAACCGTTTTGTAAATTATGACAGAAATGTACACCAGTACCTTACTGCGGTAAAATGTCTGGTAGAGGTGCATGATTGTTGTAAGATGTACCATATATTGTTATGGATAATATTTTGAAATATTAATAAGTTGTCTGCCCCTGGCCTCATAGATATGAACCAAGGGCTAGTGTGAAAGTATGACACCAGACACACAGAGTCAGATGTACACTCTCCGTGGTCAGCTCCAAAGTGTGGCTCCAAGTGAAGTTTATTTGAACAGGCATGAACTTATAAAACCTCAGTAAGGGTCTCGGCCAGCCCTACTCAGATGTATTCATTGGTTAGTGGGTTGGATAATGGGCTAGTCCATGGGCGAATCCATGAGTTCATCAGGGGGTGAGGTCTTGATCGAGTATGTCCCGGTGAAGTGTTGTTCTGTGATTGGTCAGTGCTTCTATGGAATTCAGCTTCCTCCAGGAAATTATTAGAAACAGGATGTAGTCATAGATCCAGTCACCATCTTGCACACTAAGGCATGCTGTGATGAAACAGGAAATGGCAGCCATGTTTAGGTCTCAACTAAGCTTATGCAAGGTAAAATAATACACTCTATGGGTCATTTTTCTCAACACCTTATGTCTTAAGGTTAATGAACAATGTTAATTAACAGTCCCCCCTAAATACTTTATGAATCAGTCCCTACTAGAGCCTATTACATCTGCCCAATGTGCCTCCAACTCTTTGGTGCTGCCCGTTAGACGAGAAATCTTCTGATTGCTGTCCTTCTTCTTGTGGATGTCTCATCGTATGTCATCTACTCGTTGGCCCTTATTGCGCTCCTGCATACATGCACAGTTCTCTGCTCTGCTGAGAGTAGAGCAAAGAGCTCTAAAGCGCAGGTGTGGGGAAAGGGCAAAGAACCTGCGTAGTGTGCCTGTACATAGAATAGTTATCTCCAGGTCACAGCAGTACAGCTTGCTGCACTTCATGTTCAGAAGCACCCGTCCTAAACTTCTGGGACAGGTTAGTGCTGTAAGGCAGTGGTCATTTTAATTCTATAGTGATCACCCCCTCAGAGAAAACTATCTGAAGGAAATGATCTCAGACAAAAGATCAATAGCGCTCTCAGAAGACTCCAATATAGTATATAGAATTTATCTTTTATTGTAGTTAAAAATAAGGATGAATACAATGCGTTTTGGCTACTAAATGCATTGTATTCATCCTTATTTTTAACTACAACAAACATAAATACTAGTTACTATATTGGAGTCTGCTGGGAGCACCACCAGTCTTTTGTCTGGGATCATTTTCTTCATTTTGTTTCCTACGGGAGCACCAACAGAGGAGCTTGTGGTAGTATTCCTGGGTGTGCAGCAGAGAAGTGTGGAGGGACAAAAAGCTACTATACTAATTCTCAGTTTAACAAGCGAATGTGCATTCACCTGGGTGAGTGTATATATCCAATTATTATTATACAGTTGAGAAAAGCCACTCTTGGATAGGTGCCACAACTATCTCCTCTTTTTTTCCCCTCTAATTTAGGGGTTCACAAGATCAGAGAAAACTATAGTGATTGACTAATTTAACCCCTTTACTCCGGGACCATTTTCCATTTTTCCCTCCTCTTCTTCCAAGAGCCATAACTTTATTTTTCAGTCAATATAGACACGAGGGCTTGTTTTTTGCAGGACGAGTTGTCCTTTCAGAAGAAATCACATATTTTATCATATAGTCTAGGAAAATGTTCCAAGTGCAGTGACATTGCAAAAAAAAAAGTGCAATTACACGTTTGTTTTCTGGGTTTTTTATTCGCCATGTTCACAATATGGTAAAAGTGATGTGTCGGTATGATGCCTCGGATCGCTACGAGTTCGTAGATACCAAACATGTATACTTTTACTGTTATCTATGCAGTGGAAAAAATTCTGAATTTAAAATAAATAAATAAATTACGCTTATATCGCCATTTTCCGCAACTCATGGCGTTCTCATTTTTCAGGATCTGGGGCTGTGTGATGGCTTATTTTTTGCGTTGTGAGATGATGTTTCTAACGATACAATTTTTGGGTAGATACATTGTTTAGATCGCCTGTTATTGCGGCAATTAAAAGAGGATAATTCTGGCATTTGGACTTTTCCATTACACAGTTTACTGATCAGATTAATTTTATATTTTGATAGATCAGGTATTTCTGAACACGCTGATACCAAATATGAAGTTTTCTTTTTTTCATTTTTTTAATAGTTTTATTTTAAATGGGGCAAAAGGGAGGTTTTGAATTGATTTGAAGTTTGTGGGTTTTTTTTCCTTCAGATTTTTTAAAACTTTTTTTTCTTTTTTCTTTATTTTACACTAGCCCATAGGGCACCACAGTGCTGCACTGTCCGATCACTTGTGCTATGTAGAGATGAGCTACAGCTCATATCTATATAGCACAAATGATCACTTAATGTGGATACTGCTGCTTGCCAGGCATCCACAGGAAGTGACCCCAGACAGCATCTGGGGTCACCAAAGAACCCCAGGCTATCCAGTTGACACATCAAGATCCGCGATTGTGTCACGAGATTTGGATCGTGCTGTCATTGACTGACAGTGTCATTTAAAGGGTTAATACCGCCGATTGGATCTCTTGATATCCGCAGTGTTAGCCACACATTTCAGCTGATGGTATCAGCTGAGATGTGGAAGGAAAGATATGAGCTCACCGCTGGAGCTCACATTAAAGTGAGGGAGCCGACCCATGATGTACTGGGTACGTCGTGTCGTAAAGAGGTTAAAGAATTACATTTCCATTATTTTTATCTATACACAGTGCACCCTTTTAGTCATACCTACAGGTGCATCTCAATGAATTAGAATATCATCAAAAAGTTAATTTCAGTAATTCAATACATAAAGTGAAATGCATATATTAGTCATTACAGAGTGATATATTTCAAGTGTTTATTTATGTTAATGTTGATGATTATAGCTTACAGCCAATGAAAACCCAAAGGCCATTATCTATTATATGTGTTTCACTGTTTGTATTGAAATACTGACAAAAATTACTTTTTGATGATATTCTAATTCATTGAGATGCACCTGTAACTGTATTATATTATTAGCAACACTAATAAGACATCAAAGTTGACTGACGCTCCTGTATGTGTTCCTGGATCTGCATTACATCTCCACAACCCATCCCCTCTCCTATTTAATTCCATAGGAATAAGTTTAAATTTATTTTATTACAATGGAACCATACTTTCAACATGCTTAAAGGGAGCCTGTCACCTAATCTAGCCCTTGTAACCTATGAATACCTGTCCCTGCAGCCTAAAAGTGCTATACTAAGCATCCCTGTCTGATCTTTTATTGCTGCCTACAAGCTGCATAATTCTTTTTATAAACTTACATTTTCTCTGGCGGCTGGGTCTCCTTGGGTGCGCAGCCCCCGCCTCAGTGCTAAAACTACGCCCTAATTGGCGTAATGCTGGTGGCAGTGCGCGGGCATGTTTGTATTTCCCCGCCTCTGGCCGCATCCGGTCGACCAGCGCTGGCTGTATGACGCGCACATGCCAACTTCAGCATGCGATCTGCGCATGCACTGAAAGCGGCCAGTGCACTGAGTGCACACAGCCCTACGTCACCGGAAGGGACGCGATACAGGCATCAAGTGACCCGCCGCGTCACAGTGATGCAGCTAGAGGCGGGGAAATACAAACATGCCCGCGCTCTGCTACCAGCATTACCCCCATTAGGGCGTAGTTTTAGCACTGAGGCGGGGCAGCGCGCCCAAGGAGACCCTGCCTACCCAACAAAGACCCCCCAGGGAACGCCCAGCTGCCAGAGAAAACAAAGTTTATAAAAAGAATTATGCAGCTTGTAGGCAGCAATAAAAGACCAGATAGGGATGCTTAGTATACCACTTCTAGGCTGCAGGGACAGGTATTCCTAGGGTACAAGGGCTAGATTAGGTGACAGGTTCCCTTTAAAGCAATAGTATAAGTGCATATAAGAAACTTTGTAATATATCTTATCAGAAAAATCAGCTTCCTTCCTCACTGATCAGCTACTTCATCACCCCCCTCCCCTCCTGAATTTGTCATCAACTGTGAAAAACATCAAATCCATCTTGCTCAAACAAGACAGACTTGTTCGGCTAAGAGCTATATTCAGTTCACGCTGAAGGATTTTTGGGGGTTTAAAGAGAATCCGTCACCACATTTGACATATCTAAAGTATTTATATGGGCATACAGTTTATAGTCTGCTGACAAGTCATACCTGTGCTTTCATATCAGATACCTTGTTGTGGATAAATCAGTTAACACTTTTTATAAATGAGCTCTTCCAAGCTACACGGAGGACTTAAACCAATATTGGACTTCAAAGCCCATAATAAATTTATATTAAGCATCAAGCTCTACTGACATCCCCAAAATCCTATACATGATTCACCAACTTAGTAGGCTGTAGGCAAAAGGTGCATCAGTAAACTGAACAGTGTGATCTCATTTTTTTGTACATTATGATGGCGCAGCTTAGTGGGTAATATGTCCTCGGCACTATTGCACTTTATCATAAATTAGGGGTTGATTACACTGTGTGCAGAATTATTAGGCAAATAAGTATTTTGATCACAGGATACTTTTTATACATGTTGTCCTACTCTGAGCTGTATAGGGTTGAGAGCCAACTACCAATTAAGTAAATCAGGTGATGTGCATCTCTGTAATGAGGAGGGGTGTGGTGTAATGACATCAACACCCTATATAAGGTGTGCTTCATTATTAGGCAAATGCCTTTCCTTAGGCAAAATGGGTCAGAAGAGAGATTTGACGGGCTCTGAAAAGTCCAAAATTTGTGAGATGTCTTGCAGAGGGATGCAGCAGTCTTGAAATTGCCAAACTTTTGAAGCGTGATCACTGAACAATCAAGCGTTTCATGGCAAATAGCCAACAGGGTCGCAAGAAGCGTGTTGGGCAAAAAGGCGCAAAATAACTGCCCATGAATTGAGGAAAATCAAGCGTGAAGCTGCCAAGATCCCATTTGCCACCCGTTTTGCTATATTTCAGAGCTGCAACGTTACTGGAATATCAAAAAGCACAAGGTGTCCTATACTCAGGGACATGGCCAAGGTAAGAAAGGCTGAAAAACAACCATCTTTGAACAAGAAACATAAGATAAAATGTCAAGAATGGGCCAATATCTTAAGAGTGATTTTTTTCAAAGGTTTTATGGACTGATGAAATGAGAGTGACTCTTTATTGATCCAGCCTCTGGCCCATCAAGGGCAGAGAGCTCCAATCCAACTCAGAAGCCAGCAAGATGGAGGTGGGGTACTGGTATGGGCTGGCATCAATAAAGATGAACTTGTGGGACCTTTTCAGGTTGAGGATGGAGTGAAGCTCAACTCCCGGACCTACTGCCACTTTCTGGAAGACAACTTCTTCAAGCAGTGGTACAGGAAGAAGTCGGTATCGTTCAAGAAAAACATGGACAATGCTCCATCACATGCATCCAAGTACTCCACAGCGTGGCTGGCCAGTAAAGGTCTAATAGAAGAAAAAAATGACATGACCCCCTTGTTCACCTGATCTGAACCCCATAGAGAACCTGTGGTCCCTCCTAAAATGTGAGATCTACAGGGAGGGAAAACAGTACACCTCTTGGAACAGTGTCTGGGAGGCTGTGGTGGCTGCTGCACGCAATGTTGATCGTAAACAGATCAAGCAACTGACAGAATCTATGGATGGAAGGCTGCCGAGTGTCATCATAAAGAAAGGTGGCTATATTGGTCACTAATTTTTTTTTGTGTTTTGTTTTTGCATGTCAGAAATGTTTTTTCCTAAATTCTGTGCAGTTATATTGGTTTACCTGGTGAATATAAACAAGTGAGATGGGAATAGATTTGGTTTTTATTAAGTTGCCTAATAATTTTGCACAGTAATAGTTACCTACACAAACAAATATCCTCCTAAGATAGCCAAATCTAAAAAAAAAAAACTCCAACTTCCAAAAATATTAAGCTTTGATGTTGATCAGTAGATTTGGTTTTCAGTACCATTTCTTTACTGGCTACACAGAATCATACATCTCCTCTTCTCCTGACATCACCCCTGCATTACTACCACAATACCAGTGATTTTCTGTCTGCTGTCTCTAACATTATGTCTTTTCTCTACCTTAAACTGAATCTGTCAAATACTGAACTTCTCCTGTTTCTTCCCTCTACACACGTTCAAAGACCTAATATTGCCATGTCTGTATGTGGTTGTACCATTACTCCTCAGCAGCACGTCGACTCTCTTGGGGTTATATTTGACTCAGATCTCTCCTACACTCCCCATATATGATCGCTCGCACACGTCACCTACATCTCAGAAACTTCTCGAGAATTCAACCTTTTCTTACCATTTACTGTGCAAAACTTTTACTTTCACTCTTATTTATTCTTGTGTGGATTTTTGCAATTCTCTATTCATTGGTCACCCGCTTACTAAACTCTCCCCTCTTCAATCCATCCTGAATGCAGCAGCCAGGATCATATTCCTCTTGAACCGCTTCACTGATGCCTCAGCTGGTTGCCCATCTGCTAGAGTACAATATAAATGTATCACTCTCAACGACAAAACCCTCCACAGTTTTGCACCACCATACATATCCTCCCTCATCTTTATCACCCTACCCGTGCCCTCTGTTCATCTAATAACGTAAACCTAACATCCCCAATAATCCAAACCTCCCACTCCCATCTCCAAGACTTCTCGCGAGCTGCGCCAGTTCTCTGGAACATGCTACCAAGAACAATCTGAATAATTCTCAATATCCACACTTTCAAACAGGCCTTAAAAATCCTTTTCTTTAGAATAGCTTATCACCTCACCTCACTTCTGTAACTATTCCCATTCTGCCCTTCACAATATTTTCTTCCCCTTCTGGTCCTTTTTATCATCTTGTTGCACACTCTCCATGCACTTAATAGCCTTCGGTATCTGTACTTGTACATATTCTGGCTGGTGACTGGTTCATGTAGTGTTATGTGAATCCCCTATTGTATTGATGGTTGGACCATATATGATGGCACATTTTACCATTCACCTTTTGTTCCTCCCCTATCTCCTCATATATTGTAGCTTGCGAGCAGGGACCTCACTCCTCATGGTCTCTCTGGAGTTTTTGTTACTTTGTATTGTCTTTACATGTCTCCTCTGAATTGTAAAGTGCTGCAGAATATGTTAAGCATTAAATAAATAAAAAATTATATTATGAATTAATTTTTGACACATCCCTTTTTTAGTTTTGTCCTTTGCTTGCACACTTACCGTATACTACGTGCCACCATTTTTTTCTTACCCCTTATTTTTGTAATTTATCTAACAATCACATGTATCCTATTAGCATAGTGTGATATGCCACTGACCACACCGCTTTCCTTCACATTGTTTTAATGTGTTTAACACACAAAATTAAAGGAAAAAATCTGTAAATTCTTTTTATTTTTTACTTTGGTATTGACAGTATTACTATAATCTTTCTTTGAGTAATGTATTGGTTTATATGGGCAGGACATTTCCCAAAAGATAGCACTGACTCCTCTCTTTATTATCGTGTGTATCTCCTCCCATCGGCGTCGCTAGGTCCTTGTGACTTTGGGTGTTGGCGAGAAATCTTGCGCCTGCATCCATCTCCTGTCATTCCTCTTTAGTATTCCACCATTCTATCGACATAGGCTTCATGTTCCTTCTGCGCAGGTGCAAGCCAGTCACTGATACTTAGTGAAGTATGCAGTAGTGCTGAGTTAGTGAAAAAAGCACGATCTCACCCTTTGTAGAGAGAGAGGCTATGGAGGATTGTGGAATTCTGCTCTGTCTACCTACTGCGGAAGCTGTAAATTCTGATTTTGGGGCATTGGGCACTATTGTGACTACTTTTGTTATAGTGATATTTAGAGGGAAAAAAAATCACCAATCTGAGGCTTCTCACTTTTCTTAAAAAAAGCTGCCCTGGACTGTGATAACTGCTCTAGGAGTCCAGCTTTCAGCATACTTTTTTCAGTACTCCGCTGCAGTATATAGGCAGAGGTAGGCAGAAGACACACAGTGTGAGATGCAGGTGAGATACTCGCACGAGTCTCGCATGCTTTACCTGGCATGGCCGCACGATGGATAGGAGTGCGCCAGCTGTTTGTGTTTTTATGAAGCTGCGAGTACCTGCTGAGAGATCTGGCGGCCATGCCGGGTGGGGCATGCGAGACTCATTCAAGTATCTTGCATGCATCTCAAACTGTTGTCTCCAGTCATAGGCTTCATAGAGCAAATAAAAACTACATTTAAGTAATTTACGTTATTGAAACATCTGTTTAATAATTACTGATTTTAATTCAGGATTGGCATGTCCCAAAGTAGCATTAAAATTAAGTATTAAAACGCAGCCATGGAACCCAGTATAACAAAATCACACCTGAAACAGAGTGATACCATTTTTTTTAATGGTGATAAATATGCAGTATATAATCATACAACCTGTTTAAATGAAATGTATAGTAAAATAAGCAAAATGCAAAAGAAATCCAATAAAAAAGCAACAGTCAATTATTTTTTTTTTATCAAATATACAACTTCAACCAAATCGACATTTCACATCACTGAAGCTTGTAATATATGGTGCAAAATTGTAGTTATTTATTTTCCAAAAAACATTGGTGCAACCCTTACAAAAGCATATAGAAAACATGTAGGTAAAGAGATATTTAGCAGCTATTTGTGGGCTTTGAACCCTACATACGTATCTGCAGAGAATTCATCATGCAATTACTAACAGAGGTATCAGACTTTTCTATACTAAGAGTCTGGAAACTACATCAACACAACAGCTAGTTTATATTGACATTAAAAATACATAGTCCCTTATTAATGTGTTTTTTTTTTTTTTTTTTTTGCAAAATAGACAACAGGAAAATATTCCTTAAAGTTACATGTATAATCTTTGGCTTTTGGCCAAACAAACTTCACAAGTTTTCTCTGTAAATATTAATATATATCCAAGGTGAAAAGAGAAATCTTCTGGTACAAAAGTACATCTGTTGTGTTTAATCTAGAAAAGCTCAAGATCTAGAAATGGCTTGATCGGACATGGCAAACTGTTTCCATTTTTGCAGACTTCTGCAGTGTCCTTATCCTGGAAAAGCTTACTTGAGATTGGTAAAATGGCTGACATTATAATACAAAACCTAAGCAGCCTATAGAGCCACTCCTAATTCAGTGCACTCCCGGAATAAAGAACGAGCCATCATTCATTCCAAGCCTACTTTTGACTTAGTGTAGGATACTAACATACTATACATTTTCAATGTACGGTACATTTTTTTTTTTTTTTTTACAAAGCATTATAGGTACTGTCCACTATCTACAGAGAACAAAAAGTGGTTATTTAGTTTCTGTTAACAAGAAAGAAGAGCATTCTGGAGTTATAATAATGTAATATACTAGTGCATCTCAATGAATTAGAATCATTGCCATGTTTCAGGACTGGAAGCCCTAAAGCACTGACTATTAAGTCAATATTATATTCACCCTTTGATGTCTCGTGGAATATGGTGGTGCGCTTTTTAACCCTTCATCCCCCCTACTTTAATTTTCTGAGATAATGACTTTTGGGTTTTCATTCGCTCTCAGCCATAATCATCGACATTTACAGAAATAAACACTTAAAATAGATCACTATTGTATATAATATATGCATTTATCTTTTTGCATTGAATTACTGAAATAAATTAGCTATTTGATGATATTCTAATTCATTGAGATGCAGTAGTATATGCAATTTACACTATTACAAAATTTGATCCCTGAACAAATTAAAGGGAAATGTGTCCAGATATTCTCAGTGTTCATTAACTTCCAATAGATACTATATGGAATAATGTATTTGGACACACCTGTTAGTCACTGAATTCATGTTTTTCACACCGTCTCATGTATAAAATTCTGCCCCTGGCCATGTGAAAGAAAGACTAGTTCTAAAGAACTCACTGAATTCGAGTGGGGTCCTGTAAAAGACGCCACCCTCTGCAACAAGTCCATTCCTGAAATGTCGTCCCTATTAGATATTCCACAATTGCCTGAGGACCGAATTATTGAAAAATGGAAGTATTTTAGTAGACACAGCAACTAAGCCACACAGTGTGACCATGTAGCATATCAGAGCGTTGTGGCACATTGTGGAGGTTTGCAGCTATTTCGTCAATGGCAAATTTCCTGCACTGTTATTAAAATCAACACAAAAACTGCACCAGGAGCTTAGTTACATTTTTCAATGCCCGAGCACCTGCATGGCAGACTTAGATCACCAAGTACAATTCCAAGCATCAGACAGAGTGGTGTAAAGCACGCCAACATTAGACTCTGAAACAGTGGAAATGTGTACTGTGATGTAACAAATCATCCTTCTCTAATCGGGCTGTCTGCTGGACTAGTCCGAGTTTGGCGATTGTCAGCATTATTTACCTTTCAGACTGAACTGTGCCAAATGTAAAGGTCAGTGGATGATGGCTAATGTTCAGCCGGGTTTTCATCGTTGGCCTAGGCTCCTTCGTCCCAGTGAAGTGCAATGTTAATGCTTCAG
Organism: Allobates femoralis; assembly: GCA_033576535.1. Lineage (NCBI taxonomy): Eukaryota > Metazoa > Chordata > Amphibia > Anura > Aromobatidae > Allobates > Allobates femoralis. The sequence continues at coordinate 685,365,617 of JARQOC010000003.1, read as the reverse complement.
AAATACCAAGACATTTTGGACACTTGTATGCTTCAAACTTTGTGGGAGCAGTTTGGTGGAAAACCCTTTTTCTTCTCCAGCATAACTGTGCCCTAGTGCGCAAAGCAAGGTCCATAAAGGAATGGTTGGGTAAGTTTGGTGTGGAAAAACGTAACCGGCCGCACAGAGCCCTGACCTAAAACTCATCAAACATCTTTGGGGTGACCTAGAATGGAAATGTTGAGGCTCTCTTGTCCAATTTCAGTGTCTGACCTCACAAATGCTTTTCTGGATGAATGAGCTGCAATTCCCACAGTCAATCCCAAATCCTGTAGAAAGCGTACACAGAAAAGTGGATACTGTCATAGCTCCAACTGTGAAGATAAACACTATTAAAAAAGGGGGTTTCTGGCACCAGAGATTTAAGTACTAAAACTTGTATTCCCACTATGTACAGACTTTTTCAAATATACTTAGTGCACTGATTGTGCAGCATTATACGACTGCAAAAATGCAGCCCAATACTGAACCTAGCCTGTCACATGCACAATCTCCTTTATAGGAGGTTGTCCAAACCTCCTCAGCACTGGTTAGTTACCTTTAAGGGCCTGCCAGAGGGCAACCCAGCTCAGTCCTGTTCTACGGAAGTTGATCTTCACAGGGGCTGTAGCTACAAGACCAGCGAGCCTCCCTGTGATGGTGACATTGCATTAGAAGGAGTGTCTAGAGGGAGCTCAGGGCATAGGAGTGCATAATGAAGATCAGCATGTTGGGGAGGCACATGTACTTTACATCGGTAGACTGAAGTACTGCAAGTCAGCAAAACGGGTGAGAGCTGGTGGCTTCAAGGGACCAAGAGAGGATTGAAAAACTGCCTAAGACTAGGGTCACACTGAGTGCTGCACCTGCGGCAGCCGGATTCCGTTACAGCAGAGCTCAGCCTGCTGTAACCGCCAGCGGTAACATCAGGAACGCTGCCCTTAGTTACCCAATGTGTACCATAGTTACTGGCCACACACAGAGCTACCTGGACTGCGGTAATCCTGAGCGCAGAGAAAAACATTGCCTGCACTGGTTTTCTCTGCGCTCCAGGCAGCTGTGTGTGTGGCCAGTACACATCGGGTAACTAAGGGCAGTGTTCGCCCGAAGTTACCGCTGGCGGTTACAGCAGGCTGAGCTCTGCTGTAACGGAATCCGGCTGCCGCAGGTGCAGCGCTCAGTGTGACCCTAGCCTAAAAGTTGAATGAGTGGCTTTGCTCTCACAGTACAAAAGGTTCCTATCTGTATTCAATACTGAAAATGAGCTGAGAAAACATCTTGAATGCCTATGGATGTAAAATGGAATTTCATAAAAAATCCTGTAGCCCTAATGTGAAGATGTCCGAATACTTTAATTCCATACACTAAGTTAAAAGGAGAAGTCTGGGCATAGTTATTTGATGACGCAGCTACATGATTGGTAATCTGTAGCAAAGCTGTGATGTCCACCTTCTGCTGCCCCCACCAAAAGTGGCTCTTCACTTTAGCCAGATTTAAACACTTTTAATGGAGCTGTGCTCCGCATGATTAGCAGCTCCACTGCACAACTTCTATGCAAAAAGAAGAGGAGTTGTGCTGCATTACCTGCTCATTTTTGAGTGGAGCTGCTGAACGTAGCTTCATTCCATGCAGGGGCTGACTGAGGATTCAAACTCTGGCTGGCAGATTTCCTTTGCAGCCCCTAGGTGAGGACGGGGGGGGAAGTTAGGGGGGGTGCTGTCAGAAATTTTTGGTGCTCCTAGGGGAGGGTTCTGTCAGGCTATCGCCAGCCACTCGCTGTGCCGTCTCTGCCGCAATCCAATCCACCGCTTCTCGACACCAGCCGCAAAGCGCCGCCAGCAGGCCCATTTGTGTGGGGGGGGGGCGGCCCTAGATGAGGGCTATTACCACCAGCCCACCTGGGCCAGTCCGCCCCTGATTCCATGTGTTCACTTCCATATTCTGCTGAAGCAGAGAACAGCTGATAAATCACGGTCTGCTGGGTGTCAGATACCCACTATTCTATTGAGGACCTACCCTGTAGCTGGATTATCATATACCTATGCCTGGACAACTCTTTTAAGGACTATACTTTAGTTTTATAATTGTTTTGGTATATACAATGTTTTTTATCTTTTACTGTGTGATACATGAAGCCTTATTGTGTAACATATTTTGATTTTAGCTTTATGATTTAAATCCCGTAATGTATCTTTCTCATTTTACTGTGATGATGATGATGATGATAGTAAGTACAACAAACGACCACATCATCACTGACAGCTTGTAAACAAAGACTGGTAAGCGGCCACCGGAACATCTGCATTTTTTTCATCTTTTTAACAATGACATAACTCATTTTACCCCATAGAACACCTTAAAAGTATTCACACATTCATATGTTGATGTAAAAAATCTCCATTATGTAGTCACAATGAGATTAATAATAGGTAAGCAATCATTCAAGTGATTTAATGGCTGGGTGTCATAACTAATATCACTAGAGCTCTGTAGGGCTAGAGCAAGAAAAATGAGAAGAGGAACAAAATTGTAAAATAACTGCCAAGGACAATCAATTACAACATAACCTCTGCAGAACACTACCACCCCTTTATCAAGACCAAATGTCTTGCGGCAGACTCTAGTTACATCATATACCAAGCACACACTGCATCGGTTTCAGATCACTACCTGTCATCACGAAATGCTTTCAAGCATATCAAGGAAGATTTGAGCTAAAGACCTGACGATTCATAGTATAGTCAGTGAATAACTTGCTATCTGTTAAGGAAGCAAACATCCAATTCTGGATTTGTGGAAGAAGGAAAAATGAGCAAGCAAAGAGAGTAAATTTAAAAAGCCCATCATCACGACTTTGTGGTGTAAATACATGGCTGTTATGGTGTTGTAATACTGGTTACATTGATACCTTTGTTGAATAAATCCATTTTGTGGCTCTTCTGCAATCACCATTTGATGTTTTCTGCTAATAAGACTTCAGTGCACAAGATTTCTTCTCCCTGTCTGTGATTCCCCAGCCCCTCCCTCTGCCTCCTCTGTGAATGACAGGTTACTGTTGATATTTCACAGACAGGTGGTAGGAGGGGGAGGAGGAGACAGGGATCACAAACAGGGAGGAGAGACACAATTAGCAGAAAACTTCAAATGGCAACTACTGAAGAACCACAAAGTGGATTTCTACTTTAAGGGCTTGGACACACTGCTACTTACATCCGAGTTTGATGGGCGAGACTCGGAAAGGGCTGGAGCAGTGACCCTGAAAAGGCCTCTCCCTGTCTGGACAGGGAATGGGATGCTGCACAGAAACACAAGCAGCTGTCATTCCCCGTCCAGACAGGGACAGGCCGTTCAGGGTCACTGCTCCAGCCTGTCCCGAGTCGCGTCCGGCAAACTCGGATGAGTGTGTCCGAGCCCTTAAGCTATCAATTCAATCAGTATTGGGGCGTCATTACATTACATAACATAATCATGCTAACAGGTTCTATTAATTGAGCTGTAATAGTAGATCCTGTGAGGTTATTTGCAGTGTTTAAATCCTGTGGAGCGATTTGGAAATGTTAATATTGGCTTTGATGGAACGGGGTCAGAAAATAAGAGCATATCACAGCTTGCAGAACATGAAGCTGTCATATACCCATGCAGGCCAATCTACCACCCAAAGCAATTACATGTGAGAGTATCAGAAGCATACCATTAAGTGATGAGAGAAGGTTGATTTAAATCTAAAATCCTCCAATCTGAATGTTCTGGCTGATGGGTGCAAAGTCTACAAATAGGATTTTGTGCCATATTGGAGGATTGTTCTGTGACTTTACATGATTGTGAATACTGATGTTTTAAAAAATTTGCTGTTGGCAAAGTATCTGTAAAATACGGGACAATTAAAGAAACTGATAGATTTTTTATTTTAAAAAGACAATTAATTTAAAGGGAACCGACCACCTAAAAATAGCTATCTAACCTATAAATATCTGTCCCTGGAGCCTAAAATTACTATTCTAACCATCCCTGACTGACTAAATCTATCTAACTACATGCACAATTAATAACTTTTTATACTTACCAAATCCTTGTCTGATGGGCATTCCTCCAGGGTCTCTGTCAGATAGGTAGGGTCTTCAGGCCGCGCTCGCACCCGCCTCTCTGCTGTCCATCTTCTTTCCAGGGCAGCATATTCTTCCAGGAGGATTCAAATTACTGCAGGCCCTGCGTCCCTTCCGCCCGCCGCGTCGCTGGGTCTATGACGCGCCCCGGCCGGCTTCAGCATGCCATCTGCGCATGCTCTGAAGCTGGCCTGGGTGTACCAGTGACGTGGGGCCTGCAGCACGTGACCCGCTCATTGCGAGGACGTGATGGGCGGGTAATTTGAATCCTGGAAAGAAGATGGACAGCAGCGAGGCGGGTGCGAGCGCGGCCTGAAGACCCTGCCTATCTGACAAAGACTCTGGAGGAACGCCCATCAGACAAGGATTTGGTAAGTATAAAAAGTGATTTATTGTGCATCTAGTTAGGTAGATTTAGTCAGTCAGGGATGGTTAGAATAGTAATTTTAGGCTCCAGGGACAGATATTTATAGGTTAGATAGGGATTTTTAGGTGGCTGGTTCCGTTTAATAGTAAACAATATTATATAAATCAGGTGGGGAGTTTCTATGTGTCTGTAATCAGACAAAATTGAGAAATAAAATGTGAAGCCTGAAGATGAATTGGAGAAACACTTCATAATAATGATCGCTTATTTTATGCTTTGAGCTCATGCTTCAGTCTATAAAGCATTGCTCTGTTAGCGTAAAAAAATCTGTTTATGTGGTTTTCGATTTTTCCTGGGAAACATTTCTTTATAAAGTACATTACCGTAAATATATTAAAAAGACTATAGCTCAAAAAGCCTTTGCGTCAACAGTCTCTTTACTTCAAATTGTCCCATGCACGATGAATGTCTTTATTCACGTTTTCCTCATGTGACAAGACACTGTCACAAGTCATAGGAGACCACAAACCTAAAAGTAAAGTGCCCTGAGATCAAACTGCTGTGCCCCATACTGCTTGGGATGTCTAATACTAGCCACTCACCGAGGAGGACTCTGCGGAAAAGGAAGACTTAGGGCCCTTTCACATCTGCGTTTATTTGAAATCGCGGCAGATGCGGTGAAAAAACCGCATCTGCCGCGATTGCCGCATAACCGCTGCACTTGCGGCGCGGTTGCGGTAATCCCCATAGAAAGTATAGGGGGACTTGCGGCAGGTGCGGCCGCGAAAAAAAACGCGGCTGACCGCGGTTTTTTTCGCGGCCGCACCTGCCACAAGTGCAAAACCGCACTTGCCGCACCTGCCGCAAGTCCCCCTATACTTTCTATGGGGATTACCGCAACCGCGCCGCAAGTGCAGCGGTTATGCGGCAATCGCGGCAGATGCGGTTTTTTCACCGCATCTGCCGCGATTTCAAATAAACGCAGATGTGAAAGGGCCCTTACAGCACAGCTTTATGGTGGAAAAGTCCATTACAAGGACAATCTGGGATAAATAAGTTGCCAACTGTAAAGTCAATGTGGCTTTTGCAGTTGTAGCCATAGTTTAAGATTGAAGATATGTCCCAATTTTGCAACTGAGAGTTGAGTGTGACTTAAACACTTTTGCTTTACTTTCTGCTGATTGATAACGCTGTACGGGCAGAGACAATAGTTGTTCTAACAGGACCAGTCTGGAAATAAATCCTAGTGGTAGAGACAACTGGAGCTAAAACAAAATGAATATCTGTTGCACTTACACTATCCTTTTTTCCAGCCATATTTGCGTTTTAAGGTCCTTTAATGTTAATCTACATTACATAATGCATTGTCATATTCCTGTGTGAAGAGGTAGTCAGTCCTTCCATTTGAGCACCCCCCCATAGACATTAGACTGTCAGCTAAGTGTATAGGCATAGGTAGAGTAATGGGCTATAATCACCATCCACATCACTGGCCACATGTAGTGGACTGAGTGGTGGTTATTAGCGGAAGTGCCTTCTAGTTGGAGTTGTGGAGTCTGAGTCGGTGTCCATTTTGGCTGAATCGGATTCAGGGAAATTGAGGAGTTGGAGTCGGATATTTGGCTGACTTCACAGCCCTGGTTGTAGAGTCAGAGTCATGGAGTCGGATATTTGGCTGACTTCACAGCCCTGGTTGTAGAGTCAGAGTCATGGAGTCGGATATTTGGCTGACTTCACAGCCCTGGTTGTAGAGTCAGAGTCGTGGAGTCGGTGTCCATTTTTGTAGAGTTGGAGTTGACTTTATTGAGATTGAGGAGTAGGAGTCGTGGGGTTGGAGTCAAAATCAGATTCATGAAATTGAGGAGTCGGATGTTTGGCTTACCAACTCCACAATTCTAATTAGCGGGCCAAGATTCGGATTACTAGACGTAGTGAGACTGCAAGAGTTGGATCTACAATCAAGGAACAAAAATGTCTTATTCCCATGTTTCTATGAATACCTCTTATTTTTCACTTATAAATAAAAATAAATAAGCATACAGCACTTGTCTGTAGCCAACATGAAAGTGATTTTCAGCAAGTACAAGTTTTATACATGTGGTGCACTATTCTCAAGGTACATGCACACAGAGTGGCTGTGTATCCCCAAATCTGAGAACAGTGATTGTGAAGCTCTGCTGTACTAATCGTTATTATAATTATTGTGATTTGGCACTTCACTTTTGACTAATTTTCCAGGACATTGCCATCAAAATATGTCAGTTGGCATTTGCTATGTATTCTGAGAGCAGCAAGATATAGTAGCAGAGACCCGGATTCCAGCGATATGTCACTTTCTGGAGTTTTTGATTAAAAACTGTTTTCTTGTGTGCAGATCTCCCAGTTCTCTGAATGCTGAGCTCTGTAAACCCCACAAACATACATGATTGGCAGCTTTCTGTGTACACTATGCATAGGCAGAAAGTCAAACTACCACCAATGATTGGTAACTATCTGGTAGCAGGTTTACTAGTCCTTCATTGATGGGATCAATATTATCACCAGACGTTTATCAAAACTACAGCAGGACATCCCAGAAAGTGGCATACCACTGGAATCTGGATACTGTTCCCAGATTAGGTAGCAAAAAGCAGGTAACAAATTCCCTTTACTGCATGAGAATCTGTAATACTTATTATTCTAAATATACTGTATATGAAAATGTAGTCAACCTTCAAAGCAAATTTTATTGAATATAGAAAAAAAAATACTTTGGCAGATTTCAACTGTATCCTACAAGCTCTATAACTCTGGGCTTTGAGAACCAAGTTTGGCCAGATTACTTATACTGAAAGGAGTCTCTCCAGTGCTCCCTTCACCAAGGTGTCCATATAATACGTGCATGCACTGTAAGACGTTCGTGAAGTGTAGTGTCCTGCAGTTCATATATATGTGCAGGGTGTGTGTAATATTTGGCATCATTAAGACATATGATACAAGCCACTTTGTTTTGTTTTTTTGCAATATACAATACACGCACCTTCTCTGGATCAGTCTCCATGAGTCCACTGGAAGAATGAGCCCATAGCAAAGTAACTGATAACGTTTAACAACCAAGGCAGGACACTATGGTCTTTAGCGCATGCAGCAACATAAGGTGCATAAGTAGCATGCATGGTTCAGTTTACACATGGTGTGTTCAACATACACACACCCAGGTCGTAGATAAAGAAGCCCAAGCCCTGGCACATCACAGCAGATGCCCTCAAGATAAAACCTCGTCTTCTCCCAATTCCTGCAGGTCACTCTCTCTCAGGCTTTCTTCACTGCCTTGAATCCTGTGAATTAAGCACATTAAGATTTTTAGCATTCTATGACTATGATTTTTACTATAATTAGAACAACAATGGAGGAATAAATGTAGCAACAGATGGTACAACAGCAGGAAAGAAGTGGCACATCTGATCAAGGAAAGCAAGAGGCAGAGCCAGGATGCAGTGTCCCTAGCAGAATATTTGTCTTTTACTGGGGCCTTCCTTGTGCATGGAGTAGGATATCAATATCAGTGATTGGTGTCTTACCATGTGACCAATATATCCAAAGTAAGAAACTGTTATAGTGTTCTAAATTGATGACATAACCTAAAATGAGCTGTTGAGGATACTGAAGAAAACACTAATTCACAATATATTTAGGATACAGTTATATATTTAATATGCGCTTAAAGTGCAGACTCTCCGCTTTAATTTGAGGGTATTCACATCCTAATTGGAGTAACGGTTTAGGAATTACAGGTCTTTAATATATAGCTGCCTCTTTTTCAAGGGAACAAGTGTAATTGGGCAATTATCTCACAAGCTCTTTAATGGGCTATTCCCTTGTTAATCCATGATCAATTTAGCAGGATAGGGTACATTTTTGCCCTGTTCATAAGAAAAAATATAAGGTGTCCATGATTTTTTTAAGCTGAAGATACATATACAGCTTATTTTGACTGTAATTAGCATTTTACAGTGAAGGCTGTCTTGTTCTCATATCAGAATTATTGGCTGTAGACATGGGTCCCTTACAATCATAACGATTTCTCATGGTTTTTCAATGTGTCCGTAAATAATATTGTCTTATTTTTTGATATGCTGATTAGAAAAAGTAAAAAAAATCAAATTGGCAACCCTAATGGACAATGGCCTAAAACATACTGCGAAAGCAGCTCAGGAGCTTTTAACGTAAAAAAGTGGAATATTCTGAAATAGCCGAGTCAGTCACCAGATCTTCACCCCATCAAGCTGCATTTCACATGCTTAGGACAAAACTTAAAGGGGTTATCCAAGATCTAGAAAAAAAATATGTGCCTATGTACCAACAGGTAACTTCCACCTACCTGCTTGTTGTGCCCGACAGCGTTCACCACCATCATGGAGCGGTGTTAAGGAACCGTCACACGCGGCATTATTGCTAGGCAATTTCACTGGCAATTTGCTGGTTGGAGTGAAATCATGGATACATTGTTCCAATTGTACATGGCAACAAAATAGAACAATATGTCCATGATTTTACTGCAACCAGAAAATTGCCAGTGACATTGCAAGCAATATTGCCACATGTGACTGTACCTTTAGACTGCTCCTATCAGCAATTTTGTCGTTTCCGCTTACATTACATCTACAGAGGGGCAGCTTCTCCACTCTGTTGACGGATGTTATAGCTGATGTCATGCTGATTGACAGCTGACTCCTCCAGTTAGGTAGCGGGGAGCCAGCTGTCAATCAATATGAGGTCGGCTGCCCCACCTCTTCCGCAGAGTAGAGTGGGAAAAGAAGCCACTGCTCTGGTTAAATGACCATGTTATCCACGGCAGGAGCGATCTGCTAAAACTATGAACGGTGAATAGCGCCGAGCACAACAGGCAGATAGTTGGCAACTACCTGCCTGTAAGTTCTAGGGAACATTTTTTTTTTCTTAAATCTCAGATATACCCTTTAACCCCTTCACCCCCGGGCCTATTTTGACCCTAATGACCAGGCCATTTTTGTCAATTCTGACCAGTGTCCCTTTATGAGGTAATATCTCTGGAACACTTCAACGGATCCTAGCGATTCTGAGATTGTTTTTTCGTGACATATTGGGCTTCATGTTAGTATTAAATTTAGGTCGATAATTTTTGCGATTATTTGTGAAAAAATCAAAAATATGGCAAAAATTTTGAAAATTTTGCAATTTTCAAATTATGAATTTTTATTCTGCTAAACCAGAGAGGTATGTGACACAAAAGAGTTAATATATAACATTTCCCACATGTCTACTTTACATCAGCACAATTTTGGAAAAAAAAAAAAATTTTGTTCGGACGTTATAAGGGTTCAAAGTTCATCAGCAATTTGTCATTTTTCCAGCAAAATTTACAAAACCATTTTTTTTTGTGACCACATCACATTTGAAGTCCCTTTGAGGGTGTACATGACAGAAAACACCCAAAAGTGACACCATTCCAAAAACTGCACCCCTCAAGCTACTCAAAACTACATTCAAGAAGATTATTAACCCTTCAGGTGCTTCACGGGAACTAAAGCAAAGTGGAAGGAAAAAATGGTCATTTAAATTTTTCCAACAAAAATGTTCTTTTAGCCTCAATTCTTTCATTTTCACATGGGGAACAGGATAAAATGGATCTTAAAAATTGTTGGGCAATTTCTCCTGAGTAAATCGATATCTCATATGTGGTCATAACCCACTGTTTGGGCGCACGGCAGGGCTCATAAGGGAAGGAGCGCAATTTGACTTTTGGAGCTAATTTTCCATTCAAAAAGTCAAATGGCGCTCCTTCCCTTCTGAGCCCTGCCGTGCGCCCAAACAATGGTTTATGACCACATATGAGGTATCGCTGTACTCAGGAGAAATTGCCCAACAAATTTTAGGATCCATTTTATCCTGTTGCTCATGTGAAAATGAAAAAATTTAGGCTAAAAGAAAATTTGTGTGGAAAAAAAAGTACTTTTTAATTTTTACGGATTAATTTATGAAGCACCTGGGGGTTCAAAATGCTCACCACCCATCTAGATATGTTCTCTGGCGGGTCTAGTTTCCAAAATGGGGTCACTTGTGGGGGAGCTCCAATGTATAGGCACACAGGGGCTCTCCAAACGCGACATGGTGTCCGCTAACAATTTGAGCTGATTTTTCAGTCAAATTGTTAGCGGACACCATGTTGCGTTTAGAGAGCCCCTGTGTGCCTAAACATTGGAGCTCCCCCACAAGTGACCCCATTTTGGAAACTAGACCCCCCAGGGAACTTTTCTAGATGGGTGGTGAGTATTTTGAACACCCCAGTGCTTCTCAAATTAATCTGTAAAAATGAAAAAAGAAAATGTTTATGGAAAAAAAAGTACTTTTTAATTTTTACGGATTAATTTATGAAGCACCTGGGGGTTCAAAATGCTCACCACCCATCTAGATATGTTCTCTGGGGGGTCTAGTTTCCAAAATGGGGTCACTTGTGGGGGAGCTCCAATGTGTAGGCACACAGGGGCTCTCCAAACGCGACATGGTGTCCGCTAACAATTTGACTGAAAAATTTGCTCCAATTGTTAGCGGACACCATGTTGGGTATGGAGAGCTCCTGTGTGCCTAAACATTGGAGCTCCCCCACAAGTGACCCCATTTTGGAAACTAGACCCCCCAGGGAACTTATCTAGATGGGTGGTGAGCATTTTGAACACCCCGGTGTTTCACAAAATAATCTGTAGAAATGAAAATAGAAATTTTTTGTGGAAAAAAAAGTACTTATTCAATTTTACAGATGAATTTGTGAAGCACCTGGGGGTTCAAAATGTTCACAACCCATCTAGATATGTTCCCTGGGGGCTCTAATTTCCAAAATGGGGTCACTTGTGGGGGAGCTCCAATGTTTAGGCACACAGGGGCTCTCCATACCCAACATGGTGTCCGCTAACAATTGGAATTATTAGCGGACACCATGTCGCATATGGAGAGCCCATGTGTGCCTAAACATTGGAGCTCCCCCACAAGTGACCTCATTTTGGAAACTAGACCCCCCAAGGAATGCATCTAGATGCATAGTGAGCACTTTGAACCCCCAGATGCTTCACAAATTGATCCGTAAGAAGGAAAAAGTACTTTTTCTTTTCACACAAATTTTCTTTTTTAATTTTTACGGATCAATTTGTGAAGCACCTGGGGGTTGAAAGTGCTCACTATGCATCTAGATATGTTCCTTGGGGGGGTCTAGTTTCCAAAATGGGGTCACTTGTGGGGGAGCTCCAATGTTTAGGCACACAGGGGCTCTCCATACGCGACATAGTATCCGCTAACAATTGGAATTATTAGCGGACACCATGTTGCATATGGAGAGCCCATGTGTGCCTAAACATTGGAGCTCCCCCACAAGTGACCTCATTTTGGAAACTAGACCCCCCAAGGAATGCATCTAGATGCATAGTGAGCACTTTCAACCCCCAGGTGCTTCACAAATTGATCCGTAATAAGGAAAAAGTACTTTTTTTCACACAAATTTTCTTTTTTCGGATCAATTTGTGAAGCACCTGGGGGTTCAAAGTGTTCACTATGCAACTAAATATAGCGAAGCCCATTTTAATTTTTTTTCTAGGACTAATTCTAGAAAAAAAATGGCGTGAGGCTCCGCCATATTTTTGGTCCAGCCAGGTACAACTTGGCGGCTACGGACTGCCAGCAACCCCCAGCTGCCTCATTGTACCTGGCTGGCAACCAAAAATACAGCGAAGCCCATTTTTATTTTTTTTCTAGGACTAAATTCTAGAAAAAAAAATGGCGTGGGGCTCCGCCACATTTTTGGTCCAGCCAGGTACAACTTGGCAGCTACGGATTGCCACCAACCCCCAGCTGCCTCGTTGTACCTGGCTGGCTTCCAAAAATACAGCAAAGCCCTTTTTTTTTTCTTCTAGAACTAATTCTAGAAGAAAAAAAAAATTACGTGGGGCTCCGCCATATTTTTGGTCCAGCCAGGTACAACTAGGCAGCTGGGGGCTGGAATCCGCAGCATGGAGAGGCCCAAGCGTTCTGGGCCCCCCAGGCTGCGAATTGCAGCCCGCAGCCACTCCAGAAAATGGCGCATTCATTGAAGCGCCATTTTCTGGCGCTGTACCCAGACTCTTCCAGTTGCCCTGGTGCCGGTGGCAAACTGGGTAATAAAGGGGTTAATGCCAGCTTTTTATTGGCAGCTGGCACTAAGCCCGAGATTCATAATATAGGGCCAATGTTAGACCCGCCATTAGGAATCTCTGGTAAATAGTCAGAAATTACACACAGAGAAAAATCTTTTTATTTGAAAAAAAAACACACACAAAATTCGGACTCCATCTTTATTATAAAGATCCGACGTAGTCCACAACGAAGGTCCCACGACGCTCGATTGCCTCCGACGTAGTCCACAACGAAGGTCCCACGACGCTCGATCGCCTCTGCTCAATCCAGAGACTGCAGCAAGGGATCAAGTGTCCTCTTCCTACAGCCTCTGGGGTCAGAGTTATGGTGCACTGTATGACAATGATCTGTCATACAGTGCACCATGACTATGATCCCAGAGACTACAACAAGAGTACACTTGATCCCTTGTTGCACCCATCCATCCACCTATGCACCCATCATCCATGCGCGCACGCACATCCACATCCACGCACGCAAGCGGACATCCACGCACGCACATCCACATCCACACACACATCCACGCACGCGGACATCCACGCATGCACGCTGACATCCACGCATGCACGCTGACATCCACGCATGCACGCTGACATCCATGCATGCACACATCCACGCACGAATGCTGACAATCACGCATGCTGACATCCACGCACGCATGCTGACAATCACGCATGCTGACATCCACGCACGCATGCTGACATCCCCACACACATCCATCTATGCACACATCCACGCACGGACACATCTATGCACGCACACGTCTGTGCACGCACACGTCTATGCACGCACACGTCCACGCATGCTCATGTACGCTCACGTCCACGCACGCATGCACCCCCCATCCATCTATCCATTCACCCATCCATCCATCCATCATCCATCCATCAATTCATTCATACATACATACATAGATACATACATACATACATAGATACATGCATACATACATAGATACATGCATACATACATAGATACATGCATACATACATAGATACATGCATACATAGATACATACATACATAGATACATGCATACATACATAGATACATGCATACATACATAGATACATGCATACATACATAGATACATGCATACTTACCTCCCTCTCGATAGACCGATCAGCAGGAGGAGGCCGGGAGAGGAGGCCGGGAGAGGAGGCCGGGAGAGGAGGCGGGGACACCGACCGGCCGGCAGAGGAGCTGCACAGCCGGACGCAGCGGCGGGTGCACCGATGTGTGCAGCCTGCCGCAGGAGGTGAGGGGTGGGGGCTGCCTGGAGGGGGGCAGCCTGGAGGGGGGCTGCCTAGGGGGGGGCCGTAGGAGCGGACCAGGCACTGTGGTCGGCGGGAGCAGCCGCGGCTGCAGCCCGCCGGCATTTACATGACAATAGAGGGGGGGCGGGCGGTTCTGGGGGGGCCCCTGTAGGTCCTGGTGCTGGAGGGGGCTGTGGAGGGGTTGGCACTTGCCGTTCCGCCCCTCCAGATCTGATTGGAGAGCTCCAATCAGATCTGGAGGGGTGAATCCCTATGATTCCCTCCGATCGGCAGTTTCACTTTTAAACTGCCGATCGGAGGGGTCCTGGGCACGGGGGGGTTAATCCACCCCCTGTGGGGTCATCTACAGGTTGTCACAGAGCAGCAGCATCTGTGACACCTGAGCGACCCCACTCACAGGAGCTGCAGCAGCTCAAATCTGCCAGGACGTTGTGCAACGTCCTGTGTCGGGAACGGGCAGAAACACAGGACGTTGCACAACGTCCTATGTCGTTAAGGGGTTAAGGCAGAAAGACCCACAAACAAGCAAGAACTGATGTCAGAGGCAGGTAAGGCCAGCAAAGCATCACAAAGGAGCAAGCATTTAGTGACATTCTTGGCTCCCTGGCTTTAGGAAGACATTGTCTGCAAAGGTTCTTCACAAAGTATTAAAAATGAAGAGTTTATAGAAAACTTAATTTGTCCAATACTTTTGAGCCCCTGAAATAGGGTGGCTTTGTAGAAAAAGGGTGCAATTCCTAAATGTTTCAAAGGTTATTTTTGCTTAACCCCTTTAATTAAAGTTGAAAGTCTACACTTCAATTGCATCTTAGTTATTTCATTTTAAAATCAATGTTATCACTTTTATTATTTTATCACTTAAGCCGAGTAGCTAAAGTCATGCCAAGCTGTGTTAGCTACAGTTGAGACTGTTAATAAGGTAGAAACGCTTTCTGCCCTTGTTACCTTTGGTGGATATATTCCCTGACTTATTTTTTCTAGAAGTGAAAAGAAATAAACCCATTATTTTTTTTACACTTTAATTGCAAAAATAACTTGTCTTCATTTGGAGCAGACTGCTTGGTTACCATAGAGACACAGAATCTCAAAATAATGGCTCATTAATGACCCTACATACCATAAATATACTGACAGTTTAGTTGCTATCATTTAACAGGATTCTCCACAATTTGTAACGATTGAAAAAGCAAAGCAAAACAAAAGTAAAAATGGAGTTCATTATAAAGTGGGGCTGATATGGGTTATCAACTAGGATCAAAAGTTATAGGTGATTTCTGTTGTATCGACCAGTCTGAGGTTTATTATAAGCAAATATAAAGAACTCGAAATGTAGGAAAACGTACGTCTGTAAGTTTCCAGGAGATGACAGAGATCTTTCTTCTTTTCGGCTTCCTTCAAATGGATTCCCAAAAGAACGCTTCCGCAGCATAGTTTTTACCAATATCTAGAAAGACGAAGAAATGCATAAATACAAAGAGCAGCATTATATCTCAGAGAAACCAAGCCAAATGCCAATGTCCATGAGCTGAAAGGGGAAAAAATACATTGTACCATTGGGAGCAGCTAGAGCAAAAGGAACGTGGTACACACCAGCTTCAATGGACATTGATGATATGTATTGTATAAAAAATGGATATTGAAGCAAAAGAAAAAAAAAAGGTAACTTGGAAATTAGACAGATACTAGTGAGTGCCAAGTAAATTACAACACTGCTACTTCATCATTTATTAACAAGAAAGGGGAACAACAAGCATGATATTATTTAAATAGGGAAACCCCATTAAACCGTTTACAGAAGGGATTGTGTTGTACTCACCACTGTTGCCAAGCTGGGAATGTGCTTCACCGAATTTTCTACCTCTTCTTCCGTTACTTCTATCAGGGTGCAGTTTTCATCCTCACTAGGGAGAGGCTCGGCACCATGTTTAGTCACCCACGGATGTAGCTAAATCAAGATATATTAGAAATGCCTTTAGTATGTTCTTGAAACAGAGCAGATCATGGGCAACACTAATAGTCGCAAAGAGGATTTGGCGCCTGAGAGACCTACAGGCTTTTTTGCATCTTTTCCTACAGTTTGCATGTGATTGTTGAGGACCTTTGTATAGATTCTAAATTAGGACTTGAATAAAGAAATGGCAAACAAATCAGCACATCCTTCAGGCTGTCATCCTCATAAAGGTACCGTTACACGCTTCAATGTTGAAACGATATCACTAACGATCTCATGGGAGCACGGTCGTTAGGACATCTTTTAGACATCATTGGTGAGATGTCACACGTGTAGATATCATGGATGACGCACCAACGACCCAGCGAGCAGGTATTGTTCATACAATCCAGCAAACGATACTTGTTCACTGATGTGACTGGGCGAAATTGTGAATGACATAGTTATCGCGGTGTCACACACAACGATGCAGCAGGTTGGCTGATCGTGGATCGTCTGATTTGAGAACATGTTCTCAAATCTGCGTTCAACGATCCAACAATTTATCGTAGTCATATGTCGCGGTGTTACACGCAACGACGTCCTAACGATGTTGTTTAACAACTCCAAATCCGTGTCGTTTCAGCGATATCGTTCACGATATCTTACCGTGTAACTGGGCCTTAAGTAACATATGACTAGTCTACTAAGTTAATGCACTTTTATACAATTATTCACTACAACATTATTCACTATCCACATGAGGGTCGATCCTGATTGTATTAATTGTAAACTATTAGTTTGTTACATAAACTCTACACCTATTCAAACACAGCTCTATGGTTGGCTCACCTTTATATCAGGAACTGAAATTCTAGACTCTGGGTTTTTATCCAACATTTTCAGAATAAGGAACCTCAGGTCTTCTGATATTTCTGGCCTGTGAAAAGAGAAAGATAAATATAACTTATTACCCTTAAAGGGGTGTTCTCATCAAGGTACATTTATGGCACATCCACAGAACAAGCCATAAATATACAGTAGATGCACGTCCTCCTATTTAGATACAAAGATTCCATAGGGCTGTTACATTAGCCGCACCAGTGTTTCCACTGATTTACGGCATTAGCAGCTCATCATACAAACATTTTAAACAGGAGAGACATATGAGCTTTTATGCTTACAAAAGTATATATTTATTGCCAGGAAACATACATACATAGAGTAGGTGATATTAAAAATTGCACAGCAAATTCATTGGTACATCAATCCATTGGTACGCTCACAGAGCTATTGCATTAATCAATTGAGGCAGTATGTATCACAAAAGGGTCACATACAGAATGGTATAACAGATATCTTTCAATAATTAAAGTATTAAACAGGTACTCAAAACTGCCCATAGTGCAGTAACCCAATATATCAAGTCTACATTGCCGTCACATAAGGTGCAATCTCAGAGCATAGAGGTAAACATCATACCAAGTTAAAGTGCTTAGTGCAGAGAATAGGGGACCCCCCCACACGTGCCGGACTCCAACGCGCGTTTCGCGTATTGTGATCTTTTGTGTTTCTTCAATAGGAGTATCGGGACCCTCTTAGTGACGCGTATACATAGCCAGCTCTGCACCTGTCACGGTGCAAACTAATCATGCCGCCGATTGCGGCGCATGCGCACACACGGCCCGTCCCGATACGTCACTTCCGGCGCTCCGCCCGCCGTGTCATCACCGCCGCCGGATATTACATCCACGCAGCGGGGAGGTGACGGCCAGGCATAGGAGCGTCGTCATGACGACCAAGACGCGGCGGAAGTGCGCGCATGCGCACCGGGGGCACGATATACAAAGACTGTGCTTCTTAACAATACCATATTCGCCATAACATCATAACATCATAATTGGAATAGAATTTTCTTGCAGTCCTTTCCATGATATTGTTTTCTTTTTTGCACATCCAAATCCACTTGATACAGTGAAGTTAACGCTGTCACTATAGAAAAAACGAGCCCAAGTGAAAATAAAAACAATTAAAACCAGCACATATAAATATAGACACAGGAGGGGATGGGAAAAGGGAAATGATAAAATTCTTAATTTCATTAGAAAAGGGGGTGAGATGGTAGGACAGTTATGGACAGTCTAGGAGACATATACAGGATTACAACATTTTTATAAGTATGGAGAGAAACTCAGGGCCTCGTTCAAGCCCTTTGGTGACACAGTATCCAGCATCACGATCCATTTTAATTCACTCTGGGCAAGTAACTTTTTTGATTCACTTGAGGAAGACGCATTGGGCGTTGAAACATGTTGTGGCAGGAGGAATCCTAACTATTTTTGTCTAATAAATCAGTAGGTAATCTTTCAAAAGCTTTTACCTGCATAGTGTCCTTCCTTAGCGCCGCAACTTGAACACCACTATTCTATATTTTCCCTGTCTCCGAAAATTGGCTTCGGTGGAGCAGATCCGCTTCATCCTCAAAAATTAGATGTAATACATGGGGGGATCGGGGGGGGATCTAAAAAAGTTACTTGCCCAGAGGGAATTAAAATGGATCGTGATGCTGGATACTGTGTCACCAAAGGGCTTGAACGAGGCCCTGAGTTTCTCTCCATACTTATAAAAATGTTGTAATCCTGTATATGTCTCCTAGACTGTCCATAACTGTCCTACCATCTCACCCCTTTTTCTAATGAAATTAAGAATTTTATCATTTCCCTTTTCCCATCCCCTCCTGTGTCTATATTTATATGTGCTGGTTTTAATTGTTTTTATTTTCACTTGGGCTCGTTTTTTCTATAGTGACAGCGTTAACGTCACTGTATGAAGTGGATTTGGATGTGCAAAAAAGAAAACAATATCATGGAAAGGACTGCAAGAAAATTCTATTCCAATTATGATGTTATGATGTTATGGCGAATATGGTATTGTTAAGAAGCACAGTCTTTGTATATCGTGCCCCCGATGCGCATGCGCGCACTTCCGCCGCGTCTTGGTCGTCATGACAACGCTCCTATGCCTGGCCGTTACCTCCCCGCTGCGTGGATGTAATATCCGGCGGCGGTGATGACGCGGCGGGCGGAGCGCCGGAAGTGACTTATCAGGACGGGCCGTGTGTGCGCATGCGCCGCAATCGGCGGCATGATTAGTTTGCACCGTGACAGGTGCAGAGCTGGCTATATATACGCGTCACTAAGAGGGTCCCGGTACTCCTATTGAAGAAGCACAAAAGATCACAATACGCGAAACGCGCGTTGGAGTCCGGCACGTGTGGGGGGGTCCCCTATTCTCTGCACTAAGCACTTTAACTTGGTATGATGTTTACCTCTATGCTCTGAGATTGCACCTTATGTGACGCCAATGTAGACTTGATATATTGGGTTACTGCACTATGGGCAGTTTTGAGTACCTGTTTAATACTTTCATTATTGAAACATATCTGTTATACCAATCTGTATGTGACCCTTTTGTGATACATACTGCCTCAATTGATTAATGCAATAGCTCTGTGAGCGTACCAATGGATTGATGTACCAATGAATTTGCTGTGCAATTTTTAATATCACCTACTCTATGTATGTATGTTTCCTGGCAATAAATATATACTTTTGTAAGCATAAAAGCTCATATGTCTCTCCTGTTTAAAACGTCCTCCTCTTTAACCCAGTTTTCCTGCAAGAATGGAAAGTGGAAAGTGATGAATGGGCATACTAACTGATCTATCCATCATCAGTGTCGTGTGTGAGAACTTCATTCTTTAGACAGGGGTGCGTACATTGGAGGAACCTGCATCTACTATAGATTTATGTCCTTTCCTGTGGACATACCATGAATGTAGTGGATGGAAATATTCCTTTAGTGAACCATATACACTGATTATTTGTCAAAATGACAGGTTGCTGAAGCTCTCACCATCAGTAGCGTTAGGCAAGAGTCACACTGGCATATTGCATCCTATGCGAGAGAATCAGATACAATATGATAATGACACTTGGTTCAGGCTCTGCTGCGAGTGTGAGCGGAGTCTTATGTATCCGTGTTCTGAACCTGTGATCAGATCACAGCTGCAGAGAGGAGGGAGAGCTTAATCTCTCCATCTCCTCCTTTGGCTTTCTCTGCGTATATCACACTAAACTCAGATGACCAAGTGTAATGCGATGTTTCACTCACATCCATAGACTGGATGTGTATGGCTTCAAGTGATCGGAGACTCACTGATCTGAGACTCGCATGCTGTGATTTTTTTTTCCTCAGTCTGATTAGGGCTGAGGAAAACATCACAGATCTGAACTGCAGCATTGTCCAACATTAGGCTGCGTGCAATGTGAGATATTCCCTTTGACCTACAAGTGCATCTCAATGAATTAGAATATCATCAAAAAGTTAATTTTTTTCAGTAATTCATCACATAAAGTGAAACGGATATATTATATAGTCATTACAAACAGAGTGATCTATTTCAAGTGTTTATTTCTGTTAATGTAGATGATTATGGCTTACAGCAAATGAAAATCCAAAGGTCATTATCTCAGAAAATAAAGTAGGAAGGATGAAGGGTTAAAAACTGCACTGCCGTATTCCACGAGACATCAAAGGGTGAATATAATATTGATTTAATAGTCAACGCGTTTCAGAACTCCCTGAAATGCCCTGAAATATGGCAATATGATATTGATTTGTCCTAATGAAGGTGCCAGGGAGCCCTGAAATGTGTTGACTAATAAATCAATATTATATTAAGCCTTTGAGATCTCATGGAATACGGCAGCGTGGGTTTTAACCCTTCACCCTCCCTACTCTATAAGCACCACGTCGGGTACTGCAGTAGCCGTGATATGCTTTTATAGTGGTTGTGACCACACAAGGTGAAGCCTCTGATACCTATTTAGGGAATATTTTATCTCTCAAACTCTTCATTCTGAGATAATGATAATAATTGGGTTTTCATTTGCTGTAAGCCATAATCATCAACATTAACAGAAAGAAACACTTGAAATAAATCACTGTTTGTAATGACTATATAATTTATGCATTTCACTTCATGTATTGAATTACTGAAATAAATATACTTTTTCATGATATACAAGTGAATCTCAATAAATTAGAATAACACCAAAAGCAAGAAACCCCCCAAAGAATCAGAACTTACTGGTCTGGGAACTCTAGAGGCTGATTCTTTATTTTTCCATGTAGTGATAAAATCCTCTCATCCATAAAAGGACACTGAAAATGCAAGAAAATATACTTTACCAACAAAATAGAAAAGTGCTAGCAGCACACTCGAGATAGCGGTTAGCCAAACAATCATCGGCAGATCGTTACTTCTCCAAGATCAAACCTAGATACGCATGCTGACCAGAGAAGACATTTTTATTTCTCTGGAGAATGGGAACTAAACCTCTGTCAGACATCTGTAGTATAAGCTTAAGGCTCCAACATGGATGTCCGATCTATTAAAGGCTTCCAAATGCATGCAAGAACATTGCATTGGAGTCACCCAGCCAGACTCAGCGGGTTCAATTACCTTCTCTTAGGTGGCCAGGAACTAGAACTAGGGTCACAATGTTTTCACTATAAATCAGGAGGAGGTGCGGTAATCCTGGTCAAATTCAGATTTTGTATACTTACAATGTTTGATCATTATAAGGTGTTTAGTGCTAATGTACAATATATATACCAGGTCATAACCTTGCATTACAATATTTCTCAGTGGTAAACTAGTCTAGAATCAGATATAACATCCCAGCTCCTATTCATATGCATTGAGCGTGAAAGAAAGCTGAAAGGGGCAGTGTTTGCTATTGCTGTACACATTTTGCAAAAGCAGCAAAACAATAGTTATATAGAAATACTGTATATACAAACCGGAAAGGGAAATGGCAATAGTGTAGGTAAATACCTGGCCAAATACAAAGCCGTACAAGGTGACTCCCATAGCCCAAACATCCAGAGCCTGCAGAAAAAGGAACAAACAGGCATCAGGAATTAGTGCTGTACACCTGTCGCACACAGACAGCAATATCACAGGACTCTGTATCCATGGCAACCTCCCTGAACACTTCATACTCAGCACATGGAAAACAGCTGCAGATCTCACGCAGTTTGGATTTGTAATGCAAGATGTGTCATATCTTAGAGCAGTCTTCCCCAACTTCAGTGCTTAGGAGCCACCAACGGTGCAGGTTTTCAGGATCTCCTTAGTATTGCACAGGAGATAATACCTGCACTGGGGATGATTTCAACACTTGTGTAATACTAAGGAAATCTTGAAAACATGCGCTGTTTTGTTCGTAGCTCTTGAGGCTTGGAGTTAGGGAACACTGTTTTAAACATACATATAGTATAAACTTAGTGGCCATTTTATAACACAGTCCTTACATCTGAACAATAATTCTCTCATTGCCTAAGATTTATGTCATATCTCAGAATTAAACCATTGCCAGACTTAAATGAATGAGCTTAAAAGGGGTTCTCCAAGAATGAGATAAAATGCCATCCCTAATATAATTAAAACTGCAGTCTATCCTAGCCACATGTCAAGATGGGCTGCCAGCTTAAGACACACAGCTACTTAGACCTGTGTCTCAACTGACAAGAACTGTATCACATATGCCTCACTCCGTTGAGAGCACACCTGTTATGTGTGAAGAAATAGATCTATTCCTAACTGAGCACAAGGGGTGTTATTATTTATTTGACATTGTTTATATAGCTCCATCATATTCTGAGATGCTTTACAGAAATTATTATCTCTATCCCTTTTGGGGCTCACAATCTAAATTCCCTATCACTGGAGTGTGGGATGAAACCAGAGAGCCCAGAAGAAACCCATGCAAACCAGGGATTACATACAAACTCCTTGCAGATGTTTTCTTTGATGAGCTTTGAACCAAGGCTCAAGCACTGCAAAGCAATAGGGCTAACCACTGGGGGTTATCTCCAGCTGCATCTGCCTCAATGTCTAATTGTTTTCTAATCAGACGTCATTCTCTGTGCACGGCTCTAAAGCGGTCAGACTAGTAGAGGAGGATAATGAAGTTGGAGATCTCGCTCACAACGTAGGTTAAAAAATGTTTCTTGGCCGCCGACTGAGGTATGTGTGATATAGCTCTAGTCATTTAACACACAGCTCTCAGAAGCTGCAGGTCTTCAGTTTGCAGTGCATCCAGCACGGCTTCATTTGGAGTTCCTGATAAAATTACATTTATTCTCATTCTTTAAGAACCCTTTTAAAAAGAGTAACCATGGTTTTAATTTTTTCCCATAAATCAATAAACCATGTGAAAATAAGAACATTTGTACTAATAATTTATAATAATAATAATATGCACTACTTACAAAAAGTTAGGAATATTTAGCATTTAGGTGAAATGTCAGGATGATCCTAAAATGCCCTCTAACCTTTTCAGGTGAACTTCATGTGACCTTCTCTACGCTTTTAAATGTCCAACTGTTCAATGATTCAGTACTTTTAGCACAACTTGCTGTTCTCTTAGGCTACATTCGAACACAATGTTGTTGATCCATTTTTTGATGATCCGTTTTTGGCAGTGACTTTCAGCATCCCAGCAAATTCAATGTGTTTCAAGAAATTCAGACACAAAGTTTTGCCTCAAAAACTGATCCTCACAAAGAAGGAGCATGTCAATTTGTGCAGTGTTTTTCTGATCCGCTTTTCCCATTGACTCCATTGTCTCTGAGCTAAAAAAAATGCAATAGTGAAAAACGCAGGAATAACTGATCAAAAAAACAGTGTGTGAATAGGTGATGCATTTTTTAAAACCGAATCCAGTTTTTCAGCTGAAAAATGGATCCTCTAAAAAACCATCAAAAACGTTGTGTGTGAATGTAGCCTAACAAATGTGGTGCAATGAAAGTTGTACTGTAGTGCTGGATGGAAGGTATATTTCTCCCAGCAAGATTAAATCTGGCCTGGATATTCAGGGCAATGCCTGACGTCCACGGCTGCAGCAATCAAGCCAGCATAAGTCAGTAAGTGGGGAAATGTCAGTGTGTGTGGAGTTAGGGCTGGAGTAATGGTGGGTTTACACGCCACGATATCGTTTCGATATCGCAACTCAATGGCGCGGGAGCGCGCAATTAGTGCACGTTTCACCCGCATCGCATTGACTGTTTAGACGCTGCGATATCGTAATACAACGTCCGTGCGATGTCTCCGCCTCCCAATCCAGGATCGCATAGTTAACATGGGAGTGAATGGGTGACGTATCAAATCGCATCGTAATTGGGTGTTTACACAGCACGATCTGGCTTCAATCGCTATGCAATATCGGGGCATTGAATAGCACGCTCATTCGATCCCCGATATCGCATTGACATCGTTCCTGCATCGCATTGGACGTTCACACCATACAACGCAGGCACGATATCGGGTCCAACGATTGAACCACGTGACTTTTGATTGAAATTGTACTGCGATATCGCGACGTGTAAACCCGCCATAAGACTGAATTTATGCTGTTGTCTGTTTGCCATGATATATGTTGCAAAGACTGGGACAATTCTCAAAGCAACCCTGGGAATGGCTCCTGGCTACATCCAAACACGTTGCTGGTGGTGACCAGGCGGCTGCTTAATTAAGCCCGTCCCATAAAGGGTGAGGCTGAGACCTGAGTGCATTCACGGTTTTTTTGTTCTTTCTGCCACTTGCTGTAAAAGTGTGAATAAAACACTGAAATTGGACCTTAAACCTGTGTGTTCCTTCATTACTGCGTCCTTGCCGCTGCCTGCCAGAGCAAATCCCTACACAATAAAAATGAACAACTAGTGTTTAAATCATGAATTGTCCAATAACATTTAGGGTTCAATTAGAATTGAGATCAGACCAAGACGACAGCTAGCAATTGATCAACAGTACTTCGCCATTGTGAGGCTTCAAGCAGGGTGTTCTCAGAAGGAAGTGGCCACTAAGCTTAGAGTGTCAGTGTCATCAGCAGGTTGCAACAGAGATACTGGAAGAGTACTGAAAGTTATAGAAGTGGACGTCCTCAAGCCACATCGCACACTAATGACTGCTTCATTCTGATTAATGACCTTCGGAATCGTATGATAAATGCCACACAACTCCAGGTACATTCAAGGGAGGTGAGAAGCACACAAGTGTCACGTCAGACAATTTGAAACTTGCTCATATATAGGGAAGATGGTGTGTCACGGTCCGCGCTGCTGTCTCAGTGGGATCCCAAGGGATGGATGTCTCCAAGAAGTCACAAGGAAGGCAATGGTTCCAAAGCAAAGATCTCCTTTATTCACCAACGCGTTTCGGCACCTATCCTGGCACCTTCATCAGGGTACCTGAACTCATTGAGGTCACATCATTAGAGAATGGCTGCTGGAGACTGGAGTGCCTGAAATTTGAGTTGACTTCACTTTCTACAGACCTGTATCCCATAGAAAACCTATGGGATCAGCTGAGTCACCATGTAGAGGTTCACAATGCTGCACCCCAGAACCTCAATGACCTGAGACCTGCACAGAAAAGTGGGATTTTATGCCTCATCAGACTATAACTGACCAGTAAACAGCATGAGATGTCATTGTCAATCTATAATTAATGCTAAAAGCCATATCACAAATTATTCAGACATTGACAATTTTAAGGGGTGTACCACTGTTGCTGGCTTTTGTTTTAATAAATTGTTTGAGATGAGGAAATCTCCATTTCATGCTTCTACCTAAATGCCCTACTTTCATGATAAAATATCACTGCAGCGTGAACTTTGTACGTTTTAACATAAATTTCACCCAAAAGCCAAAAAAACGTACCTTTTTGTGAATAGTGCATCTTAATAAAGAAACGTGTCCCTTTCTCCTCCTGGGCTGATCTTTCATTCTTAAACTTCTCAATTCATGGGTTAAATCTGTTTTCATTGAATACAGATGTTTTCATTACTAGAACATGACAGGTGGTGCTTAAAATGTTATATGGAGAACTTGCCGAAAACGCCTTTTTTGCCTTTAGCTTCTCCTCTCCCCATTAAACTTTAAAAGTACCACCTGACAACTCCTCTCTTAGTGACATGAAAACCAGTATTCATTGAATACATATTTTACTCGTGAATTGAATGTGCAATATTAATCCAGTATTTTTTTTACAAGATATAGTGCAAACTTGCTTATTTTCATACGTACTATTGAGTTATTAATTCAAAATCTTGATGTCATATTAACGCCATGTATGCTAGCTTTAAAAAAAATTATTCCACAATCAAAGCTAAGTGCAATATTGAGTATGAAACATTTCTTTGACTGAAGAGAAGAAAAGTTTTGTTGACTGTATGGGAAGGGTGGGTTTAAGTCAGAGCCAAAAGTGACATAGAAGAAAAGTTCACAGCTTGCTATTGTCATCTTTCAGTTTCATGTTTGCATTTCAAGTGACGTCAAATGGCTGACATGAGAACTTTTTCATCAGATCGAAATAAAAAAAAAAATACTTTATTGTTAGGAGGTCTAAGGCTAGGTTCACATTTGCGGACCCCTCCGCAGCGGTCTGCGGAGGGGATCCGCAATGTGACCGCAGTGGCCGCGAGCTCCTATCGTTATAATGGGAGCGCACGGTGCTGCGCTTGACAGCGCATGACCGTGTGCACCCATTCACTCCCATATGTTATCTGTGCGCAGGCGGATGCCTGAGCACAAATCACACACTCCCGCCCGCACCAGCAACGCGACATGTTGCATTCCTGGTGCGGACAAGACTGCGTGATTTGTGCGCAGATCACATATGGGAGTGAATGGGTGTGCACGGTCATGCGCGGTCAAGCGCAGCACCGTGCGCTCCCATTATAAAGATAGGAGCTTGCGGCCGCTGCGGTCACATTGCGGATCCTCTCCGCAGAACGCTGCGGAGGTGTCCGCAAATGTGAACCCAGCCTTAGCGATAGGTAAATTCAACTTTAGCTGAATAATGACAAGGTCTTAATGTATGTGTGTTGTTCAACAAAAATGATGCCAAAACGCAGTCAAAATGTGTAAATTATCAAGTGCACCCCAAGAATCAATAGCTTGTAGAATAATCCATAGCAGCAATAACTGGAAGTAACCATTTACCTCATTTTGACCTTTAACTTCTCAGAAAGTGGAGTAACTACAACTAGGTAGGCTCAGATGCAAAATTTGTATCTTATTACCCCCCTGCATGTTGGTCAGATGTATGGGCCTTTGTATTGTTCAAAATTATATAAAGACATACTTGTTGCCCAACCATTGTGTAGTGATGACCGCCATCCTGGACCCCTTCCAGGTATAAAAGTCCCCCATTCTGGGTCACTTACAGGTATATATGCCCCCCATACTGGGCTCCTTCCAGGTGTAAATGTCTCCCATCTGGGCCCCTTTCAAGTATATATTTGCATCCCTATACTGGGCCCCTTCCAGGTATGTCTCCCATCCTGGTATATATGTCCTCCATCACAGACCCCTTCCTGATATATATGACCCCATTTCTGGGCCTATTCTTGGTATACATGCCC
The DNA here is from genome assembly GCA_033576535.1 of Allobates femoralis. Taxonomy (NCBI): domain Eukaryota; kingdom Metazoa; phylum Chordata; class Amphibia; order Anura; family Aromobatidae; genus Allobates; species Allobates femoralis. The sequence goes on along the minus strand of JARQOC010000003.1, from coordinate 685,338,250 downwards.
CTTGTTATGCCGCTTTTCTCTAATGCATAAAGAAAACTACATGCGCTGTCCTTTTCTATAGCCAACATAGAGGCCAGCAGCTGACATTGGCGTGCCTACTGTGGGCCAAGCATTATGTCAGTGCAATGCAATGACTAGCACACAGATGTCAGCTGTTGGCCTTTGACTAACTGGTGACATGCAATGCGGTGCAGGGACCCAGAGGGTCTCTGTGATGCAATACATTTCAGCCAAATACGTCTCCTGGGTGGGGGGGCAGAATACAAACGCACATCACAAGTTTCAGATTTACATTTTTTAAATATTTACAAAAACATGTATCATTTCCTTTACACGGCAAAAATATTTGATACTTTGTGTTTACTTGGGCATTATATAGTATATACACACTCAATGATAATTTAGAATTTTGATTTACCTTTCCTGAAAATATTCTGCGTGTTTCAGAGAGGGTCTCAGGAGCCATGAACGCTGGTGTGCCCACTGTGTTAGTCAAATAGGCATCTGCTCCCTCAAACTGATTACTGACTCCAAAGTCAGCAATCTTAATGTGACCATCTTCACCTACTAACAGATTGGACGGTTTGATGTCACGATGTATGATTTTCTGATAATGTACTGTAGGATAAAAAGAAAACAGAACTATAGTATTATGACCTGAATTCTTCCATATGGATAATAGATGCAATATAACCCCCCCTCCTCCCAAACATAGATAAAGCTCTTCAGCAGTGTGGTCATATACAGAAAGCTTGGGACTCCTGCACCTTCCTTCCCCACAGAGTAATAACAAGAAAACATGTGGACTCACGATATTCAATTCCTTTTATAAGATCCTGGAAGTAAAATCGTGCCTGGTCTTCTGTTAGTGGCTTGGTAGTGGGTATTTCCGTTACTGGCCTAGGCAACATAAATTCCATTTTGGTTACCATCACAGGTAATGGTGGCAAATATATACAGTGCATTACTAGGCTGATAATACCTGTATGATTAACAATTCTTTTCTTCTCTCTAAACTGTTAACTTTGTCACAAACTAGTATTTCCGTTGGAAAAATTCAAAATTCAGATATGTTTTTTTTTGCAGAGATGCTGGCATTTTTCTGTTGTATTGTAGTATCAGAAACCTTAGCCATTATTAGTACATTACTGCACATGTAACTCCCCCAGGAATAAAAGGAGCTTGAACAAGAGGTCTACCAAAAGAGCAGGTCTGCCAAGAGAGCAGGTCAGCAAAGAAAGCAGAGGTCTGCCGAGAGAAGAGGTCAGCAAAGAGAGCAGAGGTCTGCCGAGAGAGGAGGTCAGCAAAGAGAGAAGAGGTTTGCCAAGAGAGCAGGTCTGCCGAGAGAGCAGAGGTCTGCCGAGAGAGGAGGTCAGCAAAGAGAGCAGAGATCTGTCAAGAGAGCAGATCTGTAGAGAGAGCAGAGGCCTGCAGAGAAAGGAGGTCTGCTGAGGGAGCAGAGGTCTGCCAAGAGAGCAGGTCTGTAGAGAGAGCAGAGGCCTGCCAAGAGAGCAGAGGTCTGCAGAGAGAGGAGGTCTGCTGAGGGAGCAGAGGTCTGCCAAGAGAGCAGGTCTATAGAGAGAGCAGAGGCCTGCCAAGAGAGCAGAGGTCTGCAGAGAGAGGAGATCTGCTGAGGGAGCAAGTCTCTGATGATCTGGAGGTCACTGGCAGCATAAACATTCCTATACAGTAGTTGTCCATGTTGACCATTTTGTTCAAAATTTCAAACCCAAATCCTCATGGAGTAACTTACAACATATTATAAGCATTAACTAAAGCTACAAAAGGTTTTGCATTCAAAAAGTAAAACATCACTAATCCAGGAAAAATAGGGATGAAATAAGCTCCAGATGAAAATAATTTTTATGCGCCAGAGTGAGAATCTTTGTCAAACGATGAACCAAATCTCTCAGAACATGGCAATCCTACTCATATGTGAATCCTTATTTTCATTCATCACCTATGCTTAGGATTGGTCATCAATAACTGATCAGTGGGAGCATGACACCCTCCACCCTGCCGATCCGTGGTTAATGGTGCCAACCGAACGTTTTCGAATGTTGCTGGAACACAGCAGTTTCTTCATTTCTTTAACATTTAAAAAGTAACCATCGTTTTATTTTTTCTTATATAATACAACAGTACACATGAAAATAAGCAACTTTGTAATATATCTTATTAGACACATTTGCTTCTTTCTCTGGCAGAATTGATCAGTCATTATCAAAATTCTCAATTCTGAGGTCAAATCTGTATTCAGTGAAGACTTTCCCATTACTGAGATCTTAACAAAACTAGAGATATGAGCTGGAGGAAGAGGAGCGCAAATAGTGTCTTACCTGCATATTGCTGGAGGAAGGATAGTAATGGAGGTACTTACCTGCTATGGTTGTGCAAGTCATAACCAGCATATAAGACATCAGCTACTGCAATGAACCCAAAAAAGTTAGCATAAACCAAGGAGATGGAGGATAACCGACCCGCAGGAGCAGTCAGGATACAGAGAACTGTACCAAAAGATCTTTAATGTCTACGCATTTCATGGGCATCAGCCCACTTCTTCAGGACAATAATCTGTTTTTTTGTCCTGAAGAAGTGGGTTGATGCCCATGAAATGCGTAGACATTAAAGATCTTTTGGTACAGTTCTCTGTATCCTGACTGCTCCTTAAAATCGGTTATCAGCAGCACAAAGATATAACTCCTTCCTCCATCTCCTTGGTTTATCCATTACTGAGATAGGAGATGGCAGCTGTTAAGGTATCGTCACACGCGGCAATATTGCTAGCAATTTCACTGGCAATTTGCTGGTTGCAGTGAAATCATGGACACATTGTTCCATTTTGTTGCCGTGTACAAATGCAACAATGTGTCCATGATTTCATTGCAACCAGTAAATTGCCAGTGAAATTGCTAGGAATATTGCCGGGTGTGACAGTACTTTTACTGATGAGGTCTTATAGTGACAGTAGGATGGAGAAGCTAGAGACATAGGGAAGAGCTAAAGTAAAAGCTCTGCCTTTAGCTCCTCCCTCCTACTATTGCTGTAAGAGCTCATCAGTAACAGTTGCCATCTCCTATCTCAGTGATGGGAAAGTCTTCACTGAATACAGATTTTACCTCAGAATTGAGAATTTTGATGACTGATCAATTCTGGCAGAGAAAGAAACAGATTTGTCTGATAAGATATATTACAAAGTTTCTTATTTTAACTTATGCTATTGATTAATAAAACAAAAATTTAAATGACAGTTATGCTTTAAATAGGGGTTGGATCTGCAGTACTCAGCTACGGCCGCTATAGAAATGAGAGCAGCTGTGTTACAACAACATCTGAGAACTTCCGACCGTTGTCGGTAACAGTGGATTGGCTTGGGTGCCCGGTGTCATACGCTCACCAATTAGATAGTGCCATTTCAAAGATAGGCCATCAACAAAAAAGCAATGACCAAACCTTTTAAAGGGAACCAACCAGCAGGTTTTATATCTAGAAAGTGAAGCCAGTGTTATACAGGCTCTGGGATATTCAGTGCGATCATACGTTTACTTCAATGATTACATGTATGATTGCAGAGAAAAGTGTTATCAAACACTGGAAAAAGTGCACAGAACATTAGCATAAGTGCAGCACAGCATCACTATGAGGGGTTGCGTTTATTTGTATTACTCCCCTTACTCTAAGCCAAACCTTCCTCCCCTCTCCCTCCCTTCCTGTCGGTATATACACTAGGTATGTACATTAGGTCTGGCATTGTGCATGGTGATAGCACAATGTCAGGCTTCTATGTGCTCCTCACTCCCTATCTCCCTCCTGTGTCTCTGGCTTCTCACTGCTTCTTTTCTGGCTGTCTGTGGCTCGGTCCCTCCAGTCTGCGCGTCCCACAGACCTGTGACTGTGAGGAAAGAATTGAGGTGGGGACACACAGACTGGAAGGGGCGGCGTCTTCTCCTGCTCTCTAGCGACCAAATCACAGCCAGCCAGAGAAGAAGCAGTGAGAAGCCGGAGACACGGGAGGGAGTGATGAGCACATAGGAGCCTGACATTTTGCTATCACCATGCACGATGTTGGATCTAATGTGCCTGGTATATACTAACAGGGACGGAGGGAGAGGGAAGGAAGAGAGGGCGGTGGGAGGGTTTAGTGTAGAGCAAACAGGGGAGTAATACAAAGAAACCCATCCCTTCATAGTGACGCTGTGGTGCACTTATGCTATTGTACTGCACTGTGTTTTCCAGTGTTTGATAACTACTTACTCTGCAGTCATAAATGTAATCATTGAAGTAAAGGTATGATTGCACTCAGTATCTCAGAACCTGTAAGGCACTGGCTTCACTTTATAGCCTTTAATCCTGCTGGTTGGTTCCCTGTAAGTAATTTTATAAATACACTGCATTACTTATGTTCTTCACAACATGAATGTATATGAGTACTACTTTACAGCCATTTAGTGGCAGACATTGGCCAAAATGGAGGAAAAAGAAAGATGGAAACTACATGGTAAACATTTTGGTAGTGGCCTGCTGTATGGAAAAGGATTATCTACTGCACTTTTACATACAGTTCAAAAAAGAATTTTTGTGGCGCATACCACCATGAGGAAGGCAGAAGAACTCTCTTTTCTCCTCTGAGAATAGCGGCCCATGGCTGCGGTTGACATATGTGGTGAGAGGTTTCCTGTCACATAAGAGGACAAACCCTTATACTGTCCTGTCCTGGTTTAGGGATTCTATATCAGGCCCGACTTTACAGTTGGGATCTCAGTTACCATTTATTAGTAATCGCCAATGTCATATCAGAATGCAAAATAAAGCAGGGAAAAGATGATCTGAATGAGGCTTTCTGCAGTAAATCTCCTAAATCTAAACTTCATTTGATTTCCATGAGTATGGCCATGTTCTTCTTTGCAATCAATCAATTGAAATCTGTGGAAAGATTAACTTCTGGTGTTGATTAATGATAGAAAATCCAAACACACCACCCCAAAAATTGGTGTATAGCAGCCGAATTTGGAGCAGTTGTAGTCTAAGGGTACCTTTACACGCGGCTACATTTCTAGGGTGGCTACAGGTAACTTACTGGTTGCAGTGAAATCATGGAGACATGGTTCTATCTTGTTGCTGTGTGCAAATGGAATAATCTCTCCATGATTTCACTGCAACCAGTAAGTTACCTGTAGCCACCCTAGAAATGTAGCCGCGTGTAAAGGTACCCTTAGGGTTAAAAGCAACATCTCCTATCTGTGAAGTTGCCATGGTAACAGTCACCACTATCTAAACACTCACTTGGTGACAGCTGTAATTCGCCTTTGCTAGGAGGGTAAAACATGTTTGCAGCCAATGGAAACAGTCATCAGTGATGATCACAGGTGGTTTAAGAAGAATAAACAGTAAGAAGAGTAAATGTCCTAACGACAGGATAAAATAATAAAAAACAAACAGAAATTACACCTGAACAGATAGACAAATCTACTTATATAATCGGGAGTTGGGAATTTGGGCGCTGTAGCCCAATCCCAGACTCCTTTGCGCGACTGCGAGCGATGACGCGTAACGTCATCGCGAGCCGCATCCTAGCAACCGTCGGCCCCGCAAAGCACCTCAGGGACACAGACCCGGGGAGACTGAGGGGCCCCAGACCCGCACCCCTGCACATCCGCCACACAAAGCCAGCCGCTCAGGCACACAGCACACCCGGGGAAGACCCGGGGAAACAGAGGAGTGATCGCGCATCTCTGCTCTGTAACCTTGCGCTTCCGCAGCTGATGGATTTCCATTAGTGACCTGCGGTGGAGCAGGTGCGGCATTGCCTGCGGCTCTCATGTAATGGTCACTGACTGACGATCGCTCCGCTCTGCACGGTGGATGAACAAAAGGGAGGAAGCGGCGATCAGCAGGGTCCCCCGACCTCCGCTGTGCCCGGGCTCTGCCCCGTACTGCCCGCACACATAACGGCCAGTCCATGTGAAGAGCCCCGGTGTGGGCGGAGTGCAGCTGGTGCCCGGCCAGGGTGATTGTCTGATCCCCATCCGAGGCCTGCTGCTGCACCGTCTGTTCTCCTGCCTCAGGGCACTCACAGCTGCTGCACCCAGCCTGCTGCTGCAGAACCTCTTCCCAAGCTGAGCTCTTCTGTCCTGACATCTCTCTGCTCGGTTATTGAGCGCTCAGTGTGATCAGTGTGATGGGGCTGGAAGTTCCCAGCGCTGCCCGAGCTTGATGTTACAAGTCTCTGCCTGTTGTTTGCGGATCAGACCCGGATCATCGCCCCATGGATGGAAACACAGCAGTAAGTCCGGCCCCTTTGTTTACTATGGAGCTGATCTGTTTGTGCGGGGACAGAGCTGTCCGAGGCACGTCACTGCCTGTCTGAAGGATGGAGGATGCCTCCGCTCATATATGTGTGCCTGTGCTCTGTCTATGTTGTATATGTGTCTGTACTGTGTGTGTATATGTGCCTGTGCTGTCTACACTCTGTGTTGTATATGTGCCTGTGTGGTGTCTACACTGTGTGTTGTATATGTGCCTCTGCTGTCTACACTGTGTGTTGTATATGTGCCTGTGATCTGTCTATACTGTGTGTTGTATATGTGCCTGTGTGGTGTCTACACTGTGTGTTGTATATGTGCCTGTGTGCTGTCTACACTGTGTGTTGTATATGTGCCTGTGTGGTGTCTACACTGTGTGTTGTATATGTGCCTGTGTGCTGTCTACACTGTGTGTTGTATATGTGCCTGTGTGGTGTCTACACTGTGTGTTGTATATGTGCCTGTGTGGTGTCTACACTGTGTGTTGTATATGTGCATGTGCTGTCTACACTGTGTGTTGTATATGTGCCTGTGCTGTGTCTATACTGTGTGTTGTATATGTGCCTGTGCTGTCTACACTGTGTGTTGTATATGTGCCTGTGCTGTGTCTATACTGTGTGTTGTATATGTGCCTGTGCTGTGTCTATACTGTGTGTTGTATATGTGCCTGTGCTGTGTCTATACTGTGTGTTGTATATGTGCCTGTGCTGTGTGAGGCTGGGGACAGAGACATCAATGAGGAGTAAGGCTGGGGACTGAGACATCAATGAGGAGTGAGACTGCGGACAGAGACATCAATGAGGGGTGAGGCTGGGGACAGAGACATCTATGGGGAGTGAGGCTGGAGACAGAGACATCAATGAGGAGTGAGGCTGGGGACAGAGACATCTATGGGGAGTGAGGCTGGGGACAGAGACATCAATGAGGAGTCAGACTGGGGACTGAGACATCAATGAGGAGTGAGACTGCGGACAGAGACATCAATGAGGAGTAAGGCTGGGGACAGAGACATCTATGGGGAGTGAGGCTGGGGACAGAGACATCTATGGGAAGTGAGGCTGGAGACAGAGACATCAATGAGGAGTAAGGCTGGGGACAGAGACATCTATGGGGAGTGAGGCTGGGGACAGAGACATCAATGAGGAGTAAGGCTCGGGACAGAGACATCTATGGGAGTGAGGCTGGAGACATAGACATCAGTGGGGAGTGAGGCTGGGGACAGAGACATCAATGAGGAGTGAGACTGGGGACAGAGACATCAATGAGGGGTGAGGCTGGGGACAGAGACATCAATGAGGGGTGAGGCTGGGGACAGATACAGAGATCTTTATCTACTTATATAATCGGGAGTTTGAGATTCGCCCACTGTAGCCGAATCCCAAAATCCTTTGTCACACTGCGACCGATGAGGCAATAGCGTCATCACGACCCGCACACGCACTAGCTCACACCGCCCCCATCCTACCAACCGTCCGCCCCGCTGCAAGCGTGTCATCGCAACCGCCCTCCGCGAGGTCTACGCTGCACGGATGCCGCCGCTGCCTTCCGCCCCTCGCCGCTCTCTCACCGCTGGGGCCTCGGTGTCGCCATCCTGGTGAAGTAGCGCTGTACGAGCTGTGGCCGGGTGCCGGCAGCAAGTGACGTCGTCCTGAAGCCGGCGGCGGCGCCCGCCAATGGGAGTGAGCGCGCCGTGTCAGCCTGCAAAGCCTTACACGCCCCGCTCACTCCCATTGCCCGCTGCCCCTGCAAGCGGATTCGGCGCTGTGTTGTAACCACAGGACGCCCATCCCATTGCACAGGACTCCGCGTCCTGGACCCATCGGATGACCCTCCTCGGTTTACCACAGAACGCCCAATCCGCTCCTTCCCCTCAGGTCACATGTGTCACCTGAGGCAAGGGACTGATCCCTCTCTTCAGCCCCCACCCCGCTGCACAGGACAATGACGTGTGACTGCGGCTGCCACCATCACCCCCACCACGCTGCCACGTCCTGCCGCCAAGCGGTGATTTCGCCCCTCCAGCCGCACCTCTCCTCACGCCTCCAGCCGGACCTCTCCTCACGCCTCCAGCCGGACCTCTCCTCACGCCTCCAGCCGGACCTCTCCTCACGCCTCCAGCCAGACCTCTCCTCACGCCTCCAGCCGGATCTGTCCTCACGCCTCCAGCCGGACCTGTCCTCACGCCTCCAGCCGGACCTGTCCTCACGCCTCCAGCCGGACCTGTCCTCACGCATCCAGCCGAACCTCTCCTCACGCCTCCAGCCGGACCTGTCCTCACCCCTCCAGCCTCACCTCTCCTCACCCCTCCACCCTCTGCTCTCCTCACCCCTCCAGCCTCCCACCACATCATACTCTGCTACACACAGAGCTGCCTGTATGCTCTGCTACCCACAGAGCTGCCTGTATACTCTGCTACCCACAGAGCTGCCTGTATACTCTGCTACCCACAAAGCCGCCTGTATACTCTGCTACTCACATAGCCACCTGTATCATCTGCTACCCTCAGACCCTCCTGTATACTCTGCTACCCACAGACCCGCCTGTATACTCTGCTACCCACAGAGCCCTCTGTATACTCTGCTACCCACTAACCCGCCTGTATACACACAATTTATTTCACCGCTCTCCCGATGCAATTGCATCGGGCCTTTTTACTAGTAGTTGATAAAAAAGGGCTTCACAGTCTCCTACTGAAGAGGCTAAATGCCATTTTCCTACAAGTACAACGGTGGACTTAAGCGAATCTGTCACATTGTACATGTAGCAGTGGTGATTGGCGTGCACACCTGTTGGGTATAGTAGAGGTGCCAGTGTAGGAGTCCCTTGGGTCTCAATGTCAATAAGATATACAGAACACTGCACACTCAAAGGTTTTCAAGGTGATGAAGTTAATTTATTGCGGTGCATAGGGACAGATTAGCGACAAACTGACGTTTCGACCACCTCCGTGGTCTTTATCAAAGTATCGCTGTCCTTATAACTATAGAAGGTATGCACCTAGGAGGACCTTAGGTCCTGTACTGCATAGGGTTATGGTAGCCTCTGGCAGTAGTTTCTTAAAGTTGCATAGATTATGTGTGCCTCCTTTGTGAAGGTCTTATCCCGGTCTGTGTCTCCCAGAGGTGAGCACCTTTTTATGGGTGGGTTGTATCCCTCCCGCTCCGGGCTCTGCCAGCGCGTCCCGCGCCTCGGCTGTGAGGCGCGGGACGCGCTGGCAGAGCCCGGAGCGGGAGGGATACAACCCACCCATAAAAAGGTGCTCACCTCTGGGAGACACAGACCGGGATAAGACCTTCACAAAGGAGGCACACATAATCTATGCAACTTTAAGAAACTACTGCCAGAGGCTACCATAACCCTATGCAGTACAGGACCTAAGGTTCTCCTAGGTGCATACCTTCTATAGTTATAAGGACAGCGATACTTTGATAAAGACCACGGAGGTGGTCGAAACGTCAGTTTGTCGCTAATCTGTCCCTATGCACCGCAATAAATTAACTTCATCACCTTGAAAACCTTTGAGTGTGCAGTGTTCTGTATATCTTATTGACATTGTACATGTAGTCTGATTTGTGGACACATATCATTAGCATGTCCACAATAAACTTTATTACATATTATCTCAACCTCTCCCTGGCCGGATCAGGCATCTGGTAGCTGCGACGGCGTGCGTTTGCAGACACATGGCCAGAGCCGGATGAACCAGCTTTTTAAGGCGTATTTTGGAATCAAGGGGCATGCAAGAAAAGCCTGCATGCCCCTGGATTCCCCTGTTATGATGAAACTAGATGCACCCACACCCCATGCAACCGTTTGCATATTTTACAGGGAACCAGTGGATAGTAGATGACACGCACCCTAGGGGGCATGTCATGTAGAACGGTGTTCTGCGCATGCACAGTTCATACAACATGAACCGGAAATCCAGATCCACCGGGATATGGAGTCCAAATGAATCAGTGTCTCATAGACCCCGTTCAGATTTTACCAGTGGTGCCCTGAATACAGGGGTTCATGTTTTTTTTTCACGGGGACCAAAATTGCAACAAGATGCAGATTTTGTCTCCATGAAAAATCTGTATGCCTGCATCCACCCGGAGCCAGGGCAAACTGTACACAACTGGTGCACCCACAAATGTCTCCAGCCCCATTGAAAGTCAATAAGGCTGATAACTGATGCGAGTGGATGAATTCTCACTGATGGTGAAAACGCCAGTGTGAAACCAGCCTAAGGCCCCTTTCACATCAGCGTTTTTTTTAAATCGCGGCAGATGCTGTGAAAAAAACGCATCTGCCGCGATTACCGCATACCGGCTGCACTTGCGGCACGGTTGCGGCAAGCCCCATACAATGTATAGGCGGGCTTGCGGCAGGTGCGGCAAGTGCGGTTTTGGCACTTGCGGCAGGTGCGGCCGCGAAAAAAACCGCGGTCAGCCGCGTTTTTTTCGCGGCCGCACCTGCGGCAAGTGCCAAAACCGCACTTGCCGCATCTGCCGCAAGCCCGCCTATACATTGCATGGGGCTTGCCGCAACTGTGCCGCAACCGTACCAAAAGTGCAGCCGGTATGCGGTAATCGCGGTAGATGCGTTTTTTTCACAGCATCTGCCGCGATTTAAAAAAAACGCTGATGTGAAAGGGGCCTAAGAGAGGATATAGTTTAGTATCAATGCACAGAGACATTTTGTTGCAGACTCCAAAGTGACACTGTCATGTGGACAGTGATAGGCTAGGTCCACATTATGTTTGTGCTGTCCATTACAACGGAAACATTAACAGTTTCCGCTGTAATGGACAGAAAAAGTGATATTTTGAGTCATTTTATAGCGCATACGTTTTTGATACTTTATCATTGTCCCTGCTCTGTCTCTGCTGCTCCCGAGCCACTGGGTGAATATTCATGAGCATAAGGAGCGGCACCGAAAGCAGCGGACATAGCGGGGAGACTAAGTAGGGGACACTGGTAATGCTTTTCGAGCATTTATATTTCTATCTATCCTATCTCTTTCTATCCTATTTGTCACGCTTCCGAGGGAAGGCGTCCTAGAGTGGGACCCACTGGGCCGTGGTACCGAATTCCCCTGGGTGAGCTGGTCCTAGTTTAGCCAACATCTATACAGGGATTGTCAGAGGCAAGCCCAGGGGCTCTAAATACCACATATGCTAGTACCAGACGGCCGGTTCGTAGGGTTAGCCTATAGTACGGTAAGGCCAAACAGAAAAGGAGGCACCAGAGCCCGGGTTCAGGAGAGCTGGAACGGGTTCTACCAGAGGAGAGCACAAGGTGGGCCTGACTACCAGTCAGAGAAGCAGAAGCTTACTAACACAATAATCAGGCACCTCCCAGCAGTGGAGGTGGCCTGATATACTGGAGGACGGACAGCTATTGGTCAAAGGGAGTGTTAGGTTGAGCCATGCCGGCCCCTAGATTCACAGGGGAGGAGCGTGGCCGCGCCTAGTGCACCGCTGATTAGATTCATGACTCCGACCATTGTAGTGTGCTGATGTGTGAGCCCGGTGGTCAGCAGACAGGAAGGGGGCCCGGCGATGGCTCCGAGACACAGCACGCCTGGACGCCAGATGTCCGATCGGTAGAGGAGCAGAGGATGCAGACCCAGGAGAGGTGAGCTGGGGAGCGGTGCCCGGGGACCTAACACTATTCATCTATTGCAAACGCAACATAACGCAATGCTGCAGATTTTCTCAAATCTGTGGTATTGGGTTATATTGCGTTTGGTGTCTAGTGGACTGAAAAACGCTGCAGACAGTGTTTTCTTGTCAGTTGAAACAAACGGATACTTGCACACTCATGCCTATTTTGGCATGCACTACTATGCCTTTGTTGTATGGAGGCCTATGGATGTGTTAATGCATCTGTTACATTGCGTTTTTGCTGCTGTCAAGCTGATCCCTTAAACAGACAGAACAAACATAATGTGGACCCACCCATTCCGAAGACCGCACACTGCATCAGAGTACTATCACACAAAAGGATTAGATACACAGAATTAGATACACATACGGTATCACAAAATGATAAGATTAGATACACAGCTCTGTTAACTATCATTTGTGATGCAGTCTACTGAGCTATGTACAGCTGTGGCCAAAAGTATTGACACCACTGCAATTCTGTCAGATAATACTCAGTTTCTTCCTGAAAATGATTGCAATCACAAATTCTTTGGTATTATTATCTTCATTTAATTTGTCTTCAATGAAAAAACACAAAAGAGAATGAGGCAAAAAGCAAACATTGATCATTTCACACAAAACTCCAAAAATGGGCCAGACAAAAGTACTGGCACCCTCGGCCTAATACTTGGTTGCACAACCTTTAGCCAAAATAACTGCGATCAACCGCTTCCGGTAACCATCAGTGAGTTTCTTACAATGCCCTGCTGGAAGTGCTTAATCTCAAACCATTTTCTAGTGCTTTTTGAAGTGTGTTTTGGGTCATTGTCCTGCTGGAAGACCCATGACCTCTGAGGGAGACCCAGCTTTCTCACACTGGGCCCTACATTATGCTGCAAAATTTGTTTTAGTCTTCAGACTTCATAATGCCATGCACACGGTCAAGCGGTCCAGTGCCGGGGGCAGCAAAGCAACCCCAAAACATCAGGGAACCTCCGCCATGTTTGACTGTAGGTACCGTGTTCTTTTCTTTGAATGCCTCTTTTTTTCTCCTGTAAACTCTATGTTGATGCCTTTGCACAAAAATCTCTACTTTTGTCTCATCTGACCAGAGAACATTCTTCCAAACGTTTTAGGTCTTCTCAGGTAAGTTTTGGCAAACTCCAGCCTGGCTTTTTTATGTCTCAGGGTAAGAAGTGGGGACTTCCTGGGTATCCTACCATACAGTCCCTTTTCATTCAGATGCCGACAGATAGTACGGGTTGACACTGTTGCACCCTCGGACTGCAGGGCAGCTTGAACTTGTTTGGATGTTAGTTGAGGTTCTTTATCCACCATCCACAGAATCTTGCGTTGAAATCTCTCACCAATTTTTCTTTTCCGTCCACATCTAGGGAGGTTAGCCACAGTGCCATGGGCTTTAAACTTCTTGATGACACTGCGCACAGTAGACACAGGAACATTCAGGTCTTTGGTGATGGACTTGTAGCCTTGAGATTGCTCATGCTTCCTCAAAGTTTGGTTTCTCAAGTCCTCAGACAGTTCTTTGGTCTTCTTTCCTTTCTCCATGCTCAATGTGGTACACACAAGGACACAGGACAGAGGTTGAGTCAACTTTAATCCATGTCAACTGGCTGCAAGTGTGATTTAGTTATTGCCAACACCTGTTAGTTGCCACAGGTAGGTTACAGGTGCTGTTAATTACACAAATTAGAGAAGCATCACATGATTTTTCTAACAGTGCCAATACTTTTGTCCACCTCCTTTTTTATGTTTGGTGTGGAATTATATCCAATTTGGCTTTAGGACAATTCATTTTGTGTTTTTCATTGAAGACAAATTAAATGAAGATAATAATACCAAAGAATTTGTGATTGCAATCATTTTCAGGAAGAAACTGAGTATTATCTGACAGAATTGCAGGGGTGTCAATACTTTTGGCCACAACTGTACACAGACTGTCACATATGATAGTCTTCTGAACAATGTATCTAATTATCATAATAATAATATGATATCTAATCCTATCATTTGGTGCTCATGGCTTAAATTCCCTTTAAAGTGCCATTAAAAGAGGAATTCTTATCTCCAAAATCCAATCCCAATATGTACTAGATGTAATAATAATAGTTAGCAAATGCCTCCAATTAGAAAATGTAGTATAGTTCTTCTGATTAGCTATGTCTCTTACCTCATGTGCAGGGATTGCAGCTTAGGTATCCATGGTTATGACCATGAGCAACTAACTGTCACTAAAATGCAATGCCCAGCACATGAGGTAAGAGATATAGCTAATCAGGAGAACTATACTAGATTTCTAATTGGAGGTATTTGCTAACTATTATTATTAATATTATTACACCTACTGTACTACATATTGGGATAGTATGTCGCAGACGTGAATACCTCTTTAAGTGTATCATTTCCTTAGTTCTTTGCCCACAACCACTGTGTGCTTCATGACATTTAAAAATAAATTAAGAATGGACCTTTATGGAAAAGGGATTATCTCTTATATTCACTACTTAATACACTATTTTTCAGACATGAAGTTAAACTATATGGAAGAATAGGGAATATATATTGGTAAGGCTCTAGTCCTCATCAGGTGGCATCATTGCTGTGACGTGCTCTGTAGGGGTGCCAATCAAGTATTCCTTACTAAGACATCTTAATAATTTAAAAAAATGTTTGTTCCATGTTAGGCCCCTTTCACATCAGCGTTTTTTTCAAATCGCGGCAGATGCGGTGAAAAAACCTGCCGCAAGTGCCAAAACCGCACTTGCCGCACCTGCCGCAAGTCCCCTATACTTACTATGGCGATTACCGCAACCGCGCCGCAAGTGCAGCGGTTATGCGGTGGCTATGCGGCAATCGCGGCAGATGCGTTTTTTTCACCGCATCTGCCGCGATTTCAAATTACCGCTGATGTGAAAGGGCCCTAAGACATCTTAGAAATGTCTACTCACGGTATATTAGGCCGATATTATTATTTATTAATATAGAGCCATTTATTCCATGGCGCTTTACATGTGCAAAGGGGCATCCATAGACAAGTATAATAGTCATGAAAAATACAAGGCACACACAGGTACAGGAGGAGAGAGGCCCTGGCTGCGAGGGCTCACAGTCTACAAGGGATTGGTGAGGATTCACTAAGAGAGGGTGGAGCGGATTGTTCAGAGGTATAGTGGACGGAGGATCACTGCAGGTTGTAGGCTTGTCGGAAGAAGTGGGTCTTCAAGTTCCTTTTGGAGGTTTCCCTTATAGACAAGTCTGGGGCAGAGAGTTCCAGAGTATGGGGGATGCACAGGAGAAATCTTGTATGCGATTGTGGGTAGAAGAGATAAGAGGGGAGTAGAGAAGGAGATCTTGAGAGGTTCACAGGTTGTGCGTAGATAGGTACTGGGAGACCATGTTAAAGATATATGGAGGAGACAGGTTGTGGATGGCTTTGAATGTCATGGTTAGCATTTTGAACTGGAACACTGGACAATGGGGAGCCAGTGAAGAGATTGGCAGAAAGGAGAGGCCAGGGAATATCAGGGAGGTGGATTAGCTGGGCAGTATTAGGATAGATTAGAGGGGTGCAGGAGTGCTAGAGGGGAGGCCAGAGAACAGGAGGAGGGAGATAATGAGGGAATGCATGAGTGTTTTTGCATTTTCTTGGTCAAGGAGTGTACGGACCCGGGATATATTTTTGAGTTGGAGTTGGCAAGAAGTGCCAAGGGCTTGGATATATGTCTTGAAAGAGAGAGCAAAGTCAAGGACTATCCCGAGGCACCGAGAATGCGAAACTAGGAAAGTGAGCAACCATTGACTTTGATGCATAGGTCTGGTGGTGTGTTACAGTGAGATGGTGGCAAGATGATGAATTCTGTTTTGTCCGTGTTCAGTTTTAGAAAGCGAGCAGAAAAGAAGAATGAAAAAGCAGACAGACATTGTGGGATTTTGGTTAGTAAGGATGTGCTATCAGGTCCAGAGCGGTAGATCTGCGTGTCATCAGCGTAGAGATAATGCTGAAAGCCGTGAGACTCTATGAGCTGTCCCAGGCCAAAAGTGTAGATGGAGAAGAGCAGGGGTCCAAGAACAAACCTTGGGGGCACCGACAGACAGGAGGTGGTGGTGTGGGAGAGGGAGACACTGAATGTCCGGTCTGTTAGTTATGATGAGATCTAGGATAGGGCCAATGATATGGCCAATATCTGTCTAAACAAAATGATAACACTCACCTCCCCACCCCCCCGGAGCTCTGACTGCTGCTTTAGAGGCTGTTATTCTCTACGAGACATTTGGCACACTTTAGGTTTCTGGCAGTGACTTCATTAAGGAGCGATGTCCACACTTTAATCTTCTCCTTAGTTAATAAACTCATTCCTCTTTCACCCTCTAGGAGCTTGTTCGGTAACAATCCATTGGGGGTTAATAAGACACCCCACATCATTTAATTAATTACAATAGCCTCTAGAGATCACAGTCACTAGATTCAAGGCTGCTGCGCTTTGCAGAGGTGCTTTAAATCTAAGTCCCCTGCCCCCGTCTTATATTTATACTTCATCTTCTTTGCCGCAGCTCCAGTCAGTCTTCAGTGATTTTTGACCTGTCGGCAGCTCCAGTGTTTTATGGAGCACACCAAAGGTCACAAATCAATACAAGTCTATAAGAGCCTTGTTCTTGTTCTCATAGAGTTATAATGAGAGCTTGCAATGGAACTGCAGGGAGATCATTTATATCATAAGGGGGCCATACTCCAGGTCTGGAGCCATACATACAGAATGGTGGATCATTTACATCTGCATGGGGGCTCATATACCAGAATGGGACTCGGACATGAGGATGGGAAACATGACACCAAGACGGAGGACATGTATATCAGGATAAGGAACATATACCAAATGAAAGACATATATACCTGGAAGAGGCTCAAGATGGGGGACATACATTCAGAATTGGGGGACAATACCCCATAACAGTGTCAGCAGCAAATTTCC
This sequence comes from Allobates femoralis, assembly GCA_033576535.1. Lineage (NCBI taxonomy): Eukaryota > Metazoa > Chordata > Amphibia > Anura > Aromobatidae > Allobates > Allobates femoralis. The sequence goes on along the minus strand of JARQOC010000003.1, from coordinate 685,321,325 downwards.
CCCTATAACAGTGCATCATGACATTTTTTGCTTCAAATTAGTTTATATTTCCCACTTCTCTTTTCTAAAATTTGAGTGTGTCTTATAGTCCAAAGAATATGGTATATGATTACAGTACACATGAACTTCAGTAAAACTTTATGAAACTAAGCAACATTAATAAACCAATTGCTAGTTATCGCCGACTTACCCTCGCTTAACCAATTCAAACACTGGAAAACAAAACAAGATCTGCTTTTAATATGCATTCCATATAGTATCGATATACGTATTCTAAGCATGCAGTTTAGGGATATGAAATCTCAGTGACCAGACATATTAGTGAATCTATATGAGTATATGAATTTTCAAATAAAATACGAAAGTAAAAAAAAATGGGATTTTTGTGTATGTAAAGTTCTATTGAATTAATAGCGCTATATAAATGAATAAATATTTTATATTTTATTATTATTATTATTATTATTACTCATCGTAAAATCCTTTTCTCTGAGCCTCTAATTAGGTGACACAGAACCATGGGTGTTATGCTGCAGTTCTTTAGAAGGCTGACACTCAGTGGAATCTGAAAAAAACTAAGTAACTCCTCCCCTGCAGTGTACACCCCCTGGCTGGCACAAGTCGAACCAGTTCAGTGACCAAAGCAGTAGAAGAGAGAAAATATAGGCCTGTAAGAAGACAACCATAGGAGAACTCAAAGAACCGTAAAGAACACAAAACGGTCCGGAATGGGCAATAGGGAGGGTGCTGTGTCCCCCAATTAGAGGCACAGAGAAAATGATTTTACGGTGAATACACACAAAAATACCCTTTTCTCAATCGCCTCATTGGGGGACACAGGACCATGGGACATCCTAACGCAGTCCCTGGGTGGTTAGAAAGGAAAAACACAGAAAACATTAACAGCCTTTTGCAAGACATATATTCTAGACATGAGCTACCGCTGCCTGCAAGGTACGCCTACCCATACCGATGACTGAGTATGGACATTGTAGTGCTTAGCAAACATGTGCAGGCTGGACCAGGTGGCTGCTTTGCACACCTGCTCGGCGGATGCCTGGTGTCAAATGGCCCAGGAAGCTCCCACCGCACGTGTCGAGTGCACCTTTAAACTAACTGGAATGGGCATGTTTCTCAATCGATATGCTTCTTGAATAGTTTACTTAATCCTTCTGGCCAATGTGGCCTTGGATGCTGCCATGTGATGTGCCCGAATGAATAAAGAATCAGACTTTCAGAAGGATGCTGTCCTAGATACGTAGTATCTAAGAGCTGTAACTAGATCCAGTGTGTGCAGAGCCTTCTCAACATGGTGCTCCAGCGCCGGGCAAAAAGAAGGGAGAGAGATCTCCTCATTCAGGTGGAAGGAAGAATCCACCTTTGGAAGGAACGACGGCACCAACTGGAGCACAACCATATCCTGATGGAAAACAAGGAAAGACGCTCTGTAGGAAAGCGCTGCCAGCTCAGAAACACGACAGATAGAGGTTATCGCCACGAGAAAGGCAACTTTCAAGGACAGGAAAGAAAGGGAGACCTCCATGATAGGTTCAAAGGGGGGGTTCTGAAGGACTTCTAAGACTAAGATTTAGGTCCCACGCTTCCAGCGGTCTCCTGTAAGGGAGACACCCTGAATAAAGGTCCTGACTTGAGGTTTTACAGCAGGGTCGCGCTGGAAAAGCACCGAAAGTACAGAAATTTGACCCTTGAGTCAGGAGAAAGACCGGCATCTAGTCCCGAATGCAGAAAGCCTAGGATTACAGGGAGAGAAAACACAAGAGGCAAGTGGTTCCGAGCCTTGCACCAAGAGAAGAAAGTCTTCCATGTGCGGCAGTAAATGTGAGCCGAGGCGGGCTTCCTAGCCCTGATCATCATATTGATCACGTCTATGGAGAAGCCGGCCCGGGTTAAAACCCAGGTCTCAACAGCCACACCGTCAAATTCAGGGCCATCGAGTGTTGGTGGCATATTGGACCTTAAGTCAGCAGGTCCGGAAGACGCCAAGGTGTGTCGGCGACGAGTCGTACGAGGTTGGGGTACCAGGCGCGCCTGGGCCAATCTGGAGCTACTAGAATGACGGGGACACCCTCTGTCTTGATTTTTCTCACTACCCTAGGTATTAGAGGCAAAGGGGGAAAGATGTAAGGCAGGCAAAACTGAGTCCAAGGCTGGACTAGTGAGTCTGCTCCTACCGACAGCGGGTCGTGGGACCAAGCCATGAAAGTGGGCACCTTGGCGTTCAGTCGCAAAGCCATGAGATCCACTTCCAGAGTCCCCCAGCAATGACATAGCTACTGGAAAACCTCCGGATGTAGGGCCCATTACCCGACGCAATGCCCTGATGGCTGAGGAAATCTGCCGCCCAATTGTCGAAGCCCGGAATGTGCTTTGCTGAGAGCACTGACCGGGTTGATTCGGCCCTGCGGAGAATGGGTTCCACTTCGCACATCACCTGCTGGCTGCGGGTTCCTCCCTGCTGATTGACATATATCACCGCTTTGGCATTGTCCGACTGGACACAAATATGGCGACCTGCCAGAAGATGATGAAAGGTCTGTAGAGCCAAAAATATGGTCCGGATCTCCAGAAGGTTGATGGGCAGAGTGGATTCCTGTGGAGACCATCGATCTTGCACCGTATGGTGGCATAAGACCGCCTCCCAGCCTATCAGACTGGGGTCGGTGGTGAGCACTTCCCAGTGAGCAGGGAGGAAGGACCTCCCCTGCTAGAGAGACATTGGTCACAGCCACCAGCAAAGGGCCTGCTTGACCCTGGAAGGTAGCTGAAAGGTCCCATCTAGGGTGAATGGACTCCTGTCCTAGGCTGTTAAAAGGGCCATCTGCGGAGGCCTGAGATGCAGCTGGGCAAAAGGAACCGCCTACATTGCCGCACCCATCTTGCCTAAGACTCTCATCCCCAAGCAGATGGAGGAAGACGAAGGGCGAAGGACAACTTGGACACTCTGACGCACAGCACGGGACTTGTCTCGGGGTAGAAGTACTAACCCGTGGGAGGTATCGAAAATCATCTGATTCGGAACTGGGGAGGATTTGGACAGATTGATCAACCACCCCAGATGAGAGAGAGTGTCTACGGTAATTTGAACGCTCTCTTTGCAGTCCGCAAAGGAAGGAGCCTTGATCAGGAGTACGTCCAGTTAGGGTAGGATGACTACACCCCGGGAATAAAGAATCGTCATGACGGCTACCATGACTTTGGTGAAAACCCAGGAGCCCGTGGCAAGACCGAAGGGGAGCGAGAAAAATTGAAAATGGTCCTCATGAATCGCAAAGTGCAGATATTGTTGAAGCACCTGGGAAATCAGAATGTGTAGATACGCATCTCTAATATCTATCGAGTCCAGGAATTCTCCCTCCTCCATTGATGTAATGATGGATCAGAGGGACTCCGTGCAGAATTGGCGAAGACGAACAAATTTGTTCAGGCGCTTTAGATCCAAGATGGGATGGACGGAACCGTCCTTCTTTGGAACTACAAAAAGGTTTGACTAAAAACCTTTGAAGCGCTCATGTTCCGGAACAGGGATGATGACTCCTGCCTGTAGGAGGGAGTCGATGGCCTCGAAAAAAGCGCGCACCTTTGATGGAGAACGTGGGGGACGGAGGGGAAAAAACGATTTGGTGGGCGGGAAACAAACTCAATGTTGTAGCCGAAAGACACCAGTTCCCTGACCCACCTATCTTCTGTGACGGCAAGCCAGACGTGACGAAAGAAAGAAAGTCGGCCACCAACCAAGGTGGTACCTTCCGTGGATGAGGGCGAGTCAGGATGAAGAGAACCTAAGGGATCTGGATCCCTTTGGTCTGGATTGTTTTGACCGGGATTGCCAAGCCGTGTTTGTATTTTGCGACGGACGGGAGGCCATCCAGCCAAATGAATTCTGAAAGGAGTGAAACCGCATCTGCTGATGTGTAACAAAAAGGGCATCTCGGCTTATGCTGGGGAAGTGAGGTACTCTTTCCTCCAGTGGCGTCTGAAATTAGATTATCCAGCCACTCCCAAAAAGACAGCCGCTAAGATAAGGAAGACTAGTCAGGGATTTCTTTGAAGCGGAATCCGCTCTCCACTCTCGGAGCCAGAGCACTCTGCAAATGGTAATGGCATTCGAGGCTGCAACGGCTGCGCAATTGGCTGAATTCAAGGATGCATGAATAACATATTCCCCGGCTACCAAGATCTGGGCCGCAAGATCTGTCAATGTGGAAGGAAGGCTGCTATCTCGCAGAGAGGAGTGTAGTGTATCTGCCCAGGTCATGATTGCCTTAGCAACCCATACAGAAGCAAAAGAAGGTGAGAGGGACGAACCAGTCACCTCGAAAACCGAGCGAGCCAGTTGTTCAACCTGTCTGTTGGATATTTCTTTTTTTAAATCAGGTGATATTTATTAAACACTTCAAAAATACACCGTTCAAACAACAATACAGTTGTCTTTTTTTTTTTTTTTTTTTTAAAACAGAAAATCCCTCAAGATAAGATTCCCCTCCCACCCCTCCTCCCTCCCCCAGACAGCAAGCTTATCTACAAATGACAATAAAGGCATATAAAGGAGATAAAGGAGACAACACGAGGCGCAATAGTGCCCTATCAATATGGCACGGATCTTGCATACAGATCGCAAATAGGTGCACTCACCTTTTCTAGTTGTGTGCACCCACAACTAGTTTAAATCGCATGTGGTGTAAAAAGCTGCCGCAGGACCTCCACCTCCACGTAGCACGTGTAAGAATATCCATAGGTGGAAAATAAAAAAAAGGGGGGTCTTTCATTCAAGACTTTGGAGTGATTATTTCAAAGCAGCACGGACTGTACATACACCATCCCTGGATTTAAATAAAGGCATAGACATCATCACAGCATAGAAGCATAGTCGAATGCCCCTTGTGCACCCCAGACTATCCGCTCCTCCTCAGCCATACTGAATCTTAGTGAGAGCCATACTCCAGCCACGGTGTCCACATTTCTGTCGGATGTTTAATAGAGGATCCATATGACAGAGAAAGTAATGTTCTCACGGCCAAACGGGAAACCAGGGGATCAACCTGTGGGGAGTCCACCCAGTCCTGGCCTAGGGCAGGGAGAAAGGGTAGCGACCTTCGATAGCCTTGCGGTTACCAAATCTTTTATCTGGACGGGTCTTATGTTTCTTTAAGATTTCCTGGAACTCAGGATGATCTGCAAAAAACTTTTGTGGGTGTTTCACCCTCTTGAAAAACAAAGCATGGTCTGGAGTGTCACATGGAGGGTCGTCTGCTTTAAGCGTCTGGTTGACGGCCGTGATTAAATCCTCGACCATGGCCTGCGTGTCAGGAGTATCTAAGTCTAAAGATACATCCGGCACAAAATCCAAGTCCGGATCGTGGAATGCATCAGACGAGGGTGAGGTTGGTATTGATAGGGGAGGTGTGGGAGCCCTATGAGGACGCAGGAGAAGCACTCATATGATGTCTCTTTCACATTGTCCCAGCCACCGATTGTTATTTCTCTCGTGGCCTGCCCCTATGTGGCGTGCTCTCGTGTGCCAGAGTGTCCACCCGTGACGCTGATATATATATATATATATAGCCTATATATGCATATATTTATATTCATTATTTATATATATATATATATATATATATATATATATATATATAGCCAATAAAGATCACACTGTTGGGCAAAGAGTATGCTGAGACAGGGAGAGAAAAGGCAGCAAGAGAATGGGCTGCAGCAGAGCAGGGTCTGCTGAGCTCCTTACTCCAGACCTAGGTCCAGTCTCCAATGTAGCTGCCCAGTGATCCGGTGTCCCCCTGTGCAGAGAAGTTGAAATGCCGCGGTACCCTCCGAGAGAACAGTGATCTGGTGTGGCAATGCAGGCTGCACATGTGAGGAGGAGGTGGGAGGGCCACAGAAAAGACGCACAGTAAAGTTTTGCAAGAAGCGCCGGGAATAGCCAGACGGCCCCTCCTGGGAAGTCGCAAGTGACGTCATCCTGAGGCAGGCGGGACGGGGGGGGCAGATCCGCTTTGAAAGCAAGTCTGGAGCCGTGGCCGAAATTAAATTGTGGCCCCGAGAAATGTGCAGGGCCGGCGTGGAAGGTACATTGCGCTCTATTACTGCTATATTGAGGGAGCCCTCCACCTATGTCATACTCCCTCTGATGCAGAGGGGGGTTACCAGTTGCGGGCTGTGTCTGTGCAGACCGCTTTGCAATCATCTCCATCAGGGTCCCTGGAGGGAAGATGGGGAGAGCCCAAGAGTATTACCGGATGATGGCTCCTGCAACCCATAGTCCCTGTGAGGGGAGAAAGTTGTGCAGGTGGAAAAGTTGATGGTAGCGGTGCCTGCAACCCAGGATCCCTGAAGAGGGAGGATGGGGATGGCCAGGGAACCCAGAGGTGGCATCAGGCACCTGCAACCCAGTCTCCCAACTGTGGGATCTGAGGAGCACCATAGGGCTCTTGTATGGCACCGGACGCCTCGACCCAATTTCCCATGTTATGGGAAGGTGGGGAGAGCTGGTATGGGGTAGCTGGTGCAGAGGGGGATATGGGGAGGTACCACTCCACGTGTCCATCTGATGGATGGTGGAGATCAGAACACTAAGGAACCGTCGCCATTGTGAATAAAAATAAAAATACTGTCCCTTGCCACAGAAAGGGGTACGTGAAGGAAACACTCCACGTTCCCATCTGTTGGTGGTTGTGGGAGAGTGGTGCGCGAGGGCACCATCGCCCGTCTAATCTTCATCCAGAGGGAAAGGTGAAAGAAGTAAAACAATACAATAAAAATAAGAAATTATAAAAATAATAGAAGTGGGTTAGTAGACCACATCTACCTCCTACTGACCCTAAGCTGAACCTGGTTCGGCTTGTGCCAGCTACGGGGTGTATACTGCAAGGGAGGAGTTACTCTGTTTTTTTTCAGATTCCACTTAGTGTCAGCCTCCTAGTGAACTGCAGCATAACACCCATGGTCCTGTGTCCCCCAAAGAGGCAATTGAGAAATAAATAAATAAATGTAGGTAAAGGCTGAACTATATGAAGTTACACTATTCGGACCATTTCGGCTGTGGATTTTTCCATTACATTTGAAAAATGATTTTTATTGATTTTTTTTTTTTTTAAAACATCAGTGGATAGATTAATAATAAATAAACCTAATTATACCTTCCTAGGTGCCTTCCATTTTGCATCACTAAGAACATAAATGTTAAAGTTGTATAACAATGAGGTAACAGCTACACCAAGGGTGGTCTGAATTCAGAAAGTGCACAGATTCTCTACTATTCCTCGACTAGCAGCACCACCATGATGACCGTTCAAAGCTGCTGATGATAGTATCGTGACAGCGTTAAACCAACATCGATCAGGCCCACGGTGGTGGTAAACAGTAATGTATAAAATTGGACTTGCTACCTCAGACATGAAATATAAGTGCAGGCAGTGTCTTTTTCAGGCAGATTTCACATGGAACCCGCCTGAAAAAGTGCTGCAAAAACTTAACACAATGCACAAAAAAGTAAATACAAAATTGCTGTACACATGATCAGTCTCTTGTTACTTTAACCGCTTCATGGTTTGGAAACCGTTAAGTGGTTAAAAGAAATAATGTGTTCATTGTTCAGATCGCTTCATTATTTATTTAAAACAAAGGGGAAAAAAAGACACTTGTAGCGGACTTGCGGCAAAAATTATAGGAAAACTGCCAGTGCAGCAGGTCCTGGAAAATGACCACATCCACGGATATGGAATAAAAATGTAGAGCAAGTGATTATAATAAACTTTCAAATATACTTTATAAATGAAATCTGGAAGAAAACCTTTCAAAATCCTTCCAGAAGATGTCCCCACTGCTAGGCTGTTTCTAAACCAGACATATGCTCGTTGTCAGGGAAATCCATATTCAGTTTTTTACACACTGAATACGGCCTTAAAAAAGTGGGGGCGGAGTCTAACACAGCGTTTATACTTTTGTCTACAGCTGATTAGTGTATCCTCAGTTTACCTCAGAGTAAGGGACAGTGCTGAGGTTGGTCAGGTTGTCAGTACACAGTTTCTCAGATCTGTTATGTATCTCTTCTGCAGTCACATCGGCTCTGCTCCATGCTATTAGCTGATGGCCCCCACACAACTCCACAGAGAAGCTATAGTGCTGTTTGGAGGCCATCAGCTGATAACACGGAGCAGAGCCGATGTGACAGCAGAGGGGTCAGATATCACAGGAGCTGTGTGCTGATAACCTGACCAAGCTCAGCACTGTCCATTAGCCTGAGATAAACTGCAGATACACTGATCAGGTGTGGCACACTATGTAGGTTCCGCCCCCACCCTGATAAGGCCATATTCAATGTGTGCAGCTTAATACAGATTTCCCTAACAACCAGTATATGGCTGGTTTAGACATAGCCTGAGGGGACCATCTTCTAGAGGGTTTTTTAAAGGTTTTCCTCCAGATTTCATTTATAAAGTATATTTGAAAGTTTATAAAAATTGCATGCTCTATATTATTAGATAAAAATTTAAACAGTGATTACGTTTAAATTGGTTTTGTTGCTTTAGATAGATTTCTGCAGTCACGCAATGTGACTGTAGATTGGCAAATCGTGGTAGTGTACAATGTGCACGCTGTCACGATCACCCTGTATTTCAAATGGAGGCAGGGAGGGTCACACTGCTATAATTTGGCAATCTGTAGTCACACTATGTAGATTTCTCTGGAGCCTGGAGAAAACCCTTTAATGATGACAAGTGATGCAAAGTAAAATATGAGAACACGATAAAGGGAAGGCACCACTAATAACATATAGATGAGTTCAATGCAATGCACCACAGACCATGTGTGAGCAAGCAAGAGAAAAAACTGCAATTGGAGCACAGGAACCCAAATTAGAAATATAGGCCCAATGCCCACTGCATATGAATAATTTTCACAAAATGTTGATACCATAATAAAAACATTAAAAACAGTGGTAAATGCTCAAAGAGGATTGGTGGGTACACAAACCAAATTCCCCATAGGACAACAGTACAGATACCAAATACCGAGAATATATACATTTTTCAGGATCCTAGGTATCTTCATATGTGAGCCTTCACTGGTATTACTTATTTATGTGCTTTGTATATTTGCAATTTTCTGTGATCATGCCAGTAGACTCATGGGTTTATTTGTAACAGACCCTACCTTTTTCATGTCTACCTGTGGCAGCTCATATTTATTTAATCATAACATATGGTTACTCACCCTTATTTTGTACTTTTGTATTCATATACATGATTTATTCTCTGTACTTTGTATCTGTACTATTGTCTATGGGGAATTTTGTTTGTGACATCATCCATCGTTCTTTAGGATATAACAATGTTTTTGATATGGTATTTTTGTGTCAATAAACTTTTTCAAAAATTATTCATGCGCAATGTGTTTAAGGTAAAGTCATATATGCCTGAACAGGCCTCTTTATACCAATTTGCTTTGTGGCTGTAAAGCTTTGGACACATGAATGCCTTGAAATCAGAATGGAAATCTCATATTGCAGTTGGGTTAGGCCCCTTTCACATCAGCGGTTTTTTCAAATCGCGGCAGATGCGGTGAAAAAACCGCGTCTGCCGCAATTACCGCATACCGGCTGCACTTGCGGCACGGTTGTGGCAAGCCCCATACAATGTATAGGCGGGCTTGCGGCCGGTGCGGCAAGTGCGGTTTTGGCACTTGCGGCAGGTGCGGCCGGGAAAAAAACCGCGGTCAGTCGCGTTTTTTTCGCAGTCGCATCTGCCGCAAGTGCCAAAACCGCACTTGCCGCACCGGCCGCAAGCCCGCCTATACATTGTATGGGGCTTGCCACAACCGTGCCGCAAGTGCAGCCGGTATGCGGTAATCGCGGCAGATGCGTTTTTTTTCACCGCATCTGCCGCGATTTGAAAAAACCGCTGATGTGAAAGGGGCCTTACACAGCTAAAATAATACAGAAAATAAGCTAAACTTTCCTTACCCATGTACAGATGGTCCTCGCTGGGGTCATCCAGTACCTGGCAACAGAAGAAAAGCAGTCAGAATAGATTCAGTGGACATAAAAGACAAGATAATATTCAAAGGCAAGATTAAGGTCTAGGGAATCTTCCTTTATTCCTTTAGAGGAGAAGTCGGAGGCAGAAGTTAGACGATTCACACAAAAGAAGTAGGAGAGGGCAAAAATGAGTTTCTTCAAATCACAATACAATCTTACATAATTATACATCCTACACAGGGCATATTACACTACTTCACAACTAGCTAGATTTAGACCTGATTACCTAAATTAATAACCCAAAGGTCATACAGCTGATACTTTCTTCCACCTCATTTGGAGCCGTCCACGGATATTAGGTATTTAGAAGCAGGTGATTAGATTCTTAGTGGGATCCCCTCTGGCTTACAAAATGCTTAAAGTATATTGATTTGGAAGCTTGTGAGTTAGGATACAGTACATGTACGCTATATTATGTGAAGGAGTGTTTTGTCCCACGAATGAGAACAAACTGTTATATGTATTTTTCTATGTTATGTATTTTTCCTCCAATCAGGAAATGTCCCTGTTGCTGCTAGGTAGATTTAGACAGTATGAAGTTTGATCTTATGTCCCTCCCTTAGTTGGCCTCCATGCTAGGTTGCTCCTCTCTTTTTCCTCAGTTTAGTCTACAGAAGCCATTACTGAATACACTTGTGTACTACCCTGTACAGATTACTCCTTTTTACATGCCTTTAAATTGTACTTAATACAACATTTTGGAAGAAACCTACAGCGTTTCTCCTGGTCTTACTACAAGTCATCGTTCTGGCCGAGTTATACCTTCTGATGACGTCTGGTGATGTGAGTACAAGTTACACAATTATCTAAAAGACTGATGATTAGAACGCTTGGAATTTCCAGTCATTAGAAAGAGACAGAACAGGTGGTAGTGAAGAAGTGGCTTGTGGCTCAATTCCCAACTACAGTCATATGAAAAAGTTTGTGCACCCCTCTTAATCTTACTCATTTTTATTTGTTTAAAATTGGGTTTTTGCAACAGCTATTTCAGTGTGATATATGTAATAACTGATGGACACAGTAATATTTCAGGATTGAAATGAGGTTTATTGTACTTACCAAAAATGTGAAATATGCATGATTTCAAAATTTGACAGGTGCAAAAGTATGGGCACCTCAACAGAAAAGTGACATTAATATTTAGTAGAGCCACCTTTTGCCTCTAGTGGCTTCCTGTAGCTGTTAATGAGTTCCTGGATCCTGGATGAAGGTATTTTTGACCATTCCTCTTTATAAACAATTCCAGTTCAGTTAAGTTTGATGGTCACCGAGCATGGACAGCCCGCTTCAAAACATCCCACAGATGTTCAATGATATTCAGGTCTGGGGACTGGGATGGCCATTCCAGAACATTGTAATTGTTCCTCTGCATGAATGCCTGAGTAGATTTGGAGCGGTGTTTTGGATCATTGTCTTGCTGAAAGATCCATCCCTGGCGTAACTTCAACTTTGACACTGATTCTTGAACATTATTCTCAAGAATCTGCTGATACTGAGTGGAATCCATGCGACCCTCAACTTTAACAAGATTCCCGGTACCGTCATTGCCCACACAGCCCCAAAGCATGATGGACCCTCCCCCAAATTTGACAGTGGGTAGCAAGTGTTTTTCTTGGAATGCTGTGTTTTTGTGGCGTCATGCATAACGCCTTGTTGTATGACCAAACAACTCAATCTTTGTTTCATCAGTCCACAGGACCTTCTTCCAAAATGAAACTGGCTTGTCCAAATGTGCTTTTGCATACCTCAGGCGACTCTGTTTGTGGCGTGCATGCAGAAACGGCTTCTTTCGCATCACTCTCCCATACAGCTTTTCCTTGTGCAGTGTGCGCTGTATTGTTGACCGATGCACAGGGACACCATCTGCAGCAAGATGATGCTGCAGGTCTTCGGAGGTGGTCTGTGGATTGTTCTTGACTGTTCTCACTATTCTTCTTCTCTGCCTTTCTGATATTTTTGTTGGCCTGCCACTTCCGGCCTTTACAAGAACTGTCCCTGTGGTCTTCCATTTCCTTACTATGTTCCTCACAGTGGAAACTGACAGGTTAAATCTCAGAGACAACTTTTTGTATCCTTCCCCTGAACAACTATGTTGAACAATCTTTTTTTTAAGATCATGTGAGAGCTGTTTTGAGGAGCCCATGATGCTACTCCTCAGAGAAGATGCAACTAGGAGTACAACTTGCAAGTGGACACCTGAAATAGCTTTTCTCCTGATTAGATACACCGGGCTATGAAGTACAAAGCTTAATGAGGTTACCAACCCAATTTAGTGCTTCAGTAAGTCAGTAAAAAGTAGTTAGGAGTATTCAAATCATGAAAATCAGAAGGGTGCCTATACTTTTGCACCTGTCAAATTTTGAAATAATGCATATTTCACAATTTTGGTTAGTGCAATAAACCTCATTTAAATCCTGAAATATTACTGTGTCCATCAGTTATTACATATATCACACAAATAGCTGTTGCAAAAACCCAATTTTAAACAAATAAAATGAGTAAGATTAAGAGGGGTGCCCAAACTTTTTCATATGACTTTATAACTGAAGGGATTTCACTCATTAATGCTATGTTACCACATAAGAAATCGCTATACCATCATTGGCATCATAAATTTGAGACAAATTGTTGCAAGCTCCTTAGTTTCCCATAGGGACAGGACTTATCATACTGAATTTTGATTTGCCAGGGTCCTTTACTGTAAAGTATGGTTTATCAGAATTAATAAATTATATCCATTACAGACGACCTTGTACATAGCTGATCGTTCGGATTGTTCTTGGCCTTGATGTCTGCTATGTCAATCTAACTTCTGCAACTGGACTTCTTTATTTCTAGCAATATCAGATCTCGACCTTATCTTATTATTATATATTATTATTCTTGTTCTGTATATAGTAGATTAAGTGATTTGAATAAAAAAAAAAAATCACGTGTGAATCACAAAACCTCAATTGGTATAGCAAAGTGCAGACACAGGAGTTAAGATTATTGCTGGTGCTTTTATGGTGTTGAAATAGAGGATATGTACCCGGTTTCTCCAAACATAAACCATACCGCAAAAATAAGCCCTAGCAGGGTTTTTCAGGCTTCTTGAAATATAAGACCTACTCCAAAAATAAGCCCTCGTTGCGTACTCACAGCTGACAATGACACCTCCATAGAAATACACAGTGCAGAGCAGTGATACAATAGTAGGCAATGAAGCAGGAATACAGTGTGAGGTGAATACTGTATTCATTCCCCTTGCTCCCCCTTATTCCCACTGTCCACCACCAGTCATTAAAACAATAAAGCTTTATACTCAAAAGGCTCCAGTGCTGGTAGGGGTTCCAGCGCTGTCAGGACTTGCAGTCACTGAGCCCGTGTGACCCGCAACCATTCAGGTCCCGGAGTCAGTATGTCCTGCCTTCTGACTCTAGGTGCCGATTAGTCGCGGGTGACATGAGCACCATAACTACAGGTCCTGAGCGTGATTGAACATTGCATCCTGAATCCTGCTCCCTCCAGCTCATCTTTATGGGTAAGTACCGTACTGTATACCGTACCAGTAGTAGGGTACCTGCTCCCCCGCTCCACTCCCAAGTCCCACCACCCAAGTCTGCATGTCCACCTCCAAAGTCTGCCTCCCTGCAGATTTGCTCATTTCTACAACCAGTATACTCTACCCCCATCACATTATATTTTTGTTCATGCATAAATGTGTGATTGCTTACTCTTGCCCAAATATAAGCCTTACCCCATAAAAAGCCCTTTTTTCAGAGGTGGCACTGTCTTATTTTTGGAGAAACACATGAAACAACCCCTGCCATTAAAGAAGACGATTAACTTTTTATCAGGAGTAAATAACCATACTTTAGAAGAAAAAAAGAAAACGTGTTGTATCCAATTTATTTCACAGATACAACATGCACCCATTATAATCTATGGTGCTACTCATATGTCCGTTTTTTTTCCAGTATCACGGTTGAAAAGGGCCAATAGAACTCTATGGGTCCGTGCAAGGCATCAGTGTACAGTCCATGTACGGTCCGTATTTACCAATGCAAAGGATAAGAGACGCTTTGTAATATATGTATTTTATTAGCCACAGTGAAAATTACCATTGATACATTGATGGCAAAGAGAGATATAAGAACCAAACGCTGATGACATCAATACCATTTTTTTTCACGTATGTGTTTAAATACAGACACGTGAATGGGGCCTTATTTTGTATCTAGAAAAAAGCCCACATTTGCTGATACTGGACTTTTACTTAAGTTATTTATGAAACACACTTTTAAAAGGTTTTGCCCCCATCTACTGAAAAATGATTCATTTCCCAAAATTCTCTCTATATTGTGGTGCAAGTCTTTTACATTCTGGAAAATCTAGTCAAGTAGTATAACTGCATCGCTCTAAAAGCTAAAAATTCTGACATAAGAGGTTAAAGCTGTCCTTCTGGCAGATGAGAGCGGCTTAAAATTTACTACTAAATGTTATTGTTGGGCTGAGAGGATTAAGGGCTGACAATAAATATTACTAGAGTTACTGAGGGCTTATGATAATATCACTAGTGACCCACCGTGGTGTAAGGACTAATGCATTATTATTTTACGGGGAGAAAGGGTGTCAATAGTCCACATGGTCTAGGGTAGTCCAATATTTCTCAAATAGTCTAACATATTGATAACCAATCTGCAAGTAACCAATATAAGATCAATGGAGGTCCGACACCCCGACCCCTACCGATCAGCTGACAACCAGCAGTGACTCAATATAAGTGACCTACGGGGCAGAACACTGCGGCTCCATACATTGCTCAAGTAAACGGAAGATAATTAGAGATAAAATATTTTGTGATACAATCCCCCGTGGCTTATTTCTGTAAATGGTTTAATTCACATCAGGCAAGGATATCGTTTGTTAGGTTACAGTCATATGACATTTGGAGTCCATATTGCTAAACATGTAGAGTCCATATTGTCACACATGCTGGAAAAAAGTTCTGGCGTACATGTCAAACAAATCCATAGGACTCAATTAACCCAATGGAGGCTGGTTTTCTTTTTGCAGCAGTGAAAAGTAAAGTAGACTGCACTAATCTATACAATAATCTATAGAATAAAATAAAAAAAACAGCAACAAAGGATGTGTTAATAAATTTACACAAATTGTGAGGCAGTGACTGGTGTCATATATGAAGGTCGCTGTGTGTCTGCCAGAATGTGCTCTGAAACCCTCACTAAACCTTCGCTACCTCACAAAATACATACCGCCAGTTCTGATATAATCTTATGGGGATTGGTTACAATAGGATCCCATTAGCAATGAATGCTCCTGGCCTGGACTTTATGTGTGCATGGGAAGAGCTTGAAGGTGGCAGTACACATTAGCTGGAAGCAGGGTGATGGCTGGATAATTATTGAACGACCCACTGTCTGGTGAATAATCTGTATATTGATGTTTCCACATGCATTTAGGGAGCTGTCAGAAATGTCCATACACCCTGTGCATCGTTTCTACAGAAATTGACAGTCTGTCAGAAATCATTTTGGTTGATTCCATCCATTTCGATCACCTTTGTATTAATGTGTACGGCCACCTTTACTCCCACACGGTCCTGCTGTGTCATGTAGGTGCACAGGGGATCTGCTTATTCCATCTCCTGCACCAATAACTGAGCTAAGTGCATCATAGATGTGGTTTTGGAACAGTGGTTGTACTGTTCTCTACAGAATCACTTCATTTACTAAAAAAACATCTGGAGGCCATGTTAACTCCTGGGTTTATGAAACACAAATTCCAATCTGTTAGTATATAAATTGTTAACGAAAGGGAACAAATATATAATCATAGGTAACCACAACTCCAACACACACACACAAATATGTATATATTCAGTTGATCCACAGTGACTAATACAATCCATTACAGGATGACTCCATGTGCTCCGGGTTGCTTTCGATCATACATTATTACAGTTTTCCACCTCAGCAGCCAAGTAAGTAGCCAATCTTGTGAAGCACTGTTGTTGGAGAATTTCATTTATCTTCTTTCTTTTAATAAATAGATCATTGTCAGCATATTCACAGCCATGGGTAATGTAACTGCTCTTAAAGTATGAAATGTTTATATAAGGCACATTGTGGAACCTAGGTTAAGTCTGGAGAGCAATGAACAGGGACATAACTTCATAGGATTTATATTGAGGCTTCACTTCTCGTGTATTTTACATGGGCTTCAGATTAGAAAAGCAGAATAAGGCAAACTAAAGGGAAAGGAATATGGCCTGCATTTCTCATTGGGCATCTGGAAAATTAGATCTTTAGCACCAATGTTATATATATAATACAGCATATTTATCTCCTAACTGGAGTTAGGGTTTAGGGATTACGGCAACACTAGAAGTCCCGGGAATTTAAAGGATCCTTGGTTTTCAATGTTAAAAAGGTCAAATGACCTGTCTCTGGGACTTCTAGTGTTAAAGCACCACTACAGCATTTTTTCAATTTTTTACAGCGCTGGAGTGGTGCTTTAATTGTACTGATACTCACCCTCTAGCGTTTTCATCATTTTCTCTGATCCTATAGCGCCTTCTTGTGCCGGCACCTTCTGATTGGTTGGAAGTCAGAAGTTACATCACAAGCGCTCAATGTATCTCTGAGAGGACCAGAATGAAGCTCCCGTTGAGAGTCACTGAAAAGCAACTTCCGGCACGCTCCATGAAACATTGGAGCTGCTGTTAGGTCACTTTTCAGACCAATTGGAACACAATTGGAAAAGGATGACAGTGGCAGAAGGTGAGGTGCAATAAAAGAATAAGCTGTAGTGGTGATTTAATGTGTAGCATTCTTCTTTATCAAGTGACCAATTGGACAATTATTTCAAAACCTGTTTAATGGGCTGCATGGGCTACTCCCTCATTAATCCATCATCAATTAAGCAAGGAAAAGGTCTGGAGCCGATTGCAGGAGTCAATTTGCATTTAAAAGCAGTTGCGTTGAACCCAAAACATATGGTTAAAGGAGCTCTTATTGGAAGAGAAACAGACCAGCATTAAGCTGAAAAAATGAAGAAATCCATCAGAGAGATAGCAGACATGTTATAAGTGTCCAAATCAAAAGTCGGGAAACATTCTGCAAAAACAAACAAAAAAAGCGCCTGATAGCTTGGAAACTCAAAAGGGCCTGGATGTCCACGAAAGACAATAGTGGTGGATTCACATAAAAACAATAGTACAGCGGTCTCAGGGAGCGCCAAAGGAATACTGGACAAATTAATGGATAAGAACCGACCTTTATTCTTCCTCCAATACCACTGCCACAACGCGTTTCAACGGTCTAAGCCGTCTTCATCAGGTGGCTTAGACCGTTGAAACGCGTTGTGGCAGTGGTATTGGAGGAAGAATAAAGGTCGGTTCTTATCCATTAATTTGTCCAGTATTCCTTTGGCGCTCCCTGAGACCGCTGTACTATTGTTTTTATGTGAGTTCTCTCTCTACGGAGCCAAAGCGGCAGGAGCAGCCTGGAATATCTGGAGTGTTGAGGACCTGTGGTTACCTAATTACCGGGATAAACATACTGAGGACCTGCGGTGACGCGGTATCCGGTCCGGTAGGATTACGTGAAAATCGCGGAGCACAGAATTGTGAACGCAAACACCGGCAGGACAGCAGCACTAATAGAAAGAGGCGACCCGGAGCCCAATCACCCACACGTTTAATCTTGGTTGTGTAGACGTACACAACCATTATAGGTGAGTGCACTGGCACTTTTTATTTATACAAATAGCCCTGTGTGTCTACACATGCGCCCTTTTCTTTTTCTTTCTGAATAGTGGTGGATTGTCACAGAATCCTTTCTATGGAGAAGAAAAACCCCTTCACAACATTCACTCAAGTCTACCATAAAAAGAAGACTTCATGAGATAAAATACAGCGGGTTCACCACAAGGTGCAAACCAATAATCAGCCTTAAAATTTGAAACACCAAATAAGACAAAAAACATCTAAAGAAGTCAACCCAGTTTTGAAAAAGCATTCTTGGACAGATGAAACAAAGATCAACCTGTACAAGCATGATGGGAAGAAAGCATGGCAAAGGTTTGGAATGACTCATGATCCAAAGCACATCACATCCTCTATAAAACATGGTGGAGGCAGTGTGATGGCTGGGAATGCATGACTTACAATGACACTGTGTCACTAGTGTTTATTGATGATGTGACTGAAGACAGAAGCAGCCAGATTAATTCTGAAGTCTACAGAGCTATATTCTCTGCTCAGATTCAACCAAATGCAACAAGTTTAATTGTACTGTGACCCGCCATCCAGATAGATAATAAATCAAAATATAGTGTGAAGGCAACCCAGGCAAACAAGTGGAATATTTTGCAGTGGCCAAGTTGATCACCATATCCCAACTCCATAGACCATGCATTCCACATGTTTAAGACAAAACGTATGGTAGACAGATCCACAAAAGAGCAACAACTGAAGTAAGCTGAAGTAAAGGCCGGCAATGCATCACAAAAGAGGGAACTGATGTCTATGACTTCCAGATTTTATCTACGAAGTATTAAAAATGAACATTTTCTGGCGCTGTACCCGACTCTTCCAGCTGAGGCGGTGGCAGACTGGGTAATAAAGTGGTTAATGCCAGCTGAATATTACCAGCTGGCACTAAGCCTGAGGTTCATAATGTCGGGCCAATGTTAGACCCAACCATTAGGAATCTCTAGTAAATAACTACACATAGAAAAATCATGTTATTTGAACAAACACCACAAACACACCTCATTTCCATCTTTATTATTCCCACACAAACCCTCCACGATCGTCTGCGACGACCGTGCACGACAGGAACCGAAACTGATTGCGTTTCAGCGCTCGCACTGAACGGGGCAATGTCACGGTCTGGGTCACCTAAGTTCAGCTAGAGAGAAATGGCTCTCTGACCTGAGGTGAACTTTCCCGTGTCACAGAGAGACCCAAAACACACTAGCTCACATCTTGAAACCCTTCCCCCACAGCATTTAACCTAGCTTTATTCACAGTCACAACAGTGAGCAATCGCTAAAAAAAAAAAGGCAAAATCCGTTTGAAAAAATGCGGTAAAAAACACACTACTGCCATAAGGATGTTTTGGGTACATATTTCTGACAGAAGGTGCAGCTTTTTGACTTCCAAAATCTGCAGCACAAACTCAGCATCGGCACATAGCCTCAAAATTCTTATAACCAACTGAGCAGGCTATAAACGTTAAAGTTCCGATATTAGAATAATTCTAGTAAAGGATGCTCATTGTAGATTTTATATCAAACAGTGTTGTGCTACATTCATTTTCTTTGCTATTCATGACCACACACAAATGTGGGTAAACAAGAATGGTATCACATATGCATAAAATATCTGCATAGACAGAGGAAAATGTTGAAAAGCAGGAGAAGATCGCCTTTATCTGGAAGATTGAGACTCCTCTGCTAAGTGTAAAACAACTTGTTAATTACGTGTTGCAGTTTTATTTTTCTTCGGTCAGTGCACCAAAGATCCATTCTTTTAGCCCTAACAAGCTCAGGTCAACCTCTCCTGCTCAGCATTATTTACACGGAGCGAATTTACAAAGCTGTTTAGTTATCTCAGTGAAAGGGAAGAGCTTCATAATGTGCTGTGCTCATAGGATTTAAGAAAACAGTGTCACAAATTTGTAGGAGTTAATAGGGGGACTGGGACTCCTAGACTGTCCCGCAGGTTAGTGACTCCCAAGCTTTCTCTTATCCCAGAGATACCTCTGATGGTGAAGATGTCTGGGCTGCCACCCTTGACCTGCTCCTGGCCAGTCCGGATGTAATACCCTCTTTCCCCCATCTCAGGGGAGGGTCAGGACAAGAGTGGTAAAAGCCTATAAAAATAGACAAAGGGGAAACCAAAGACTCATCTAATAGCAATCACACACAGGAGTTTAAGATAATACAAAACACAGAAGGAAATTATGAGAAGGGAGGAAATAACCAGATGATGAGAGGATTTCTACACTGCACCAAACGGCAAATGTTCACCAGCTACTGGATTACAATAGCACAAGGACCGGTATTGCAAAAGCTATAGTCGGCATGGGAAAACAGATTCCACCTTCTTAAAAAGGTGGGGAATGAGAGTGATAGATCTCCCAGAACATGTGATCCTAGAGGTAATCAACAGACTAGCAGAGATTAACTCCTGCTAGCCAGATCACTAATGAGTACACAGCTGGTCATCGCCTGAGCCTGCCTGTGCAACTCAGAAGCATCAGAAAAACTACAGTGTGGAGTGTCAGAATCTGTAGTGTGAACAGCACTAAATGCCACCATGACACTCGGCAAGCTTTAAGCCAAATGCCGTGTGACACTTTCAGGGATGTCTGGCATTGCTGACCTTACTAATTGCTGACTATAGAAGATGCACATAATTTATATCAAGATGTTATTTTGATTAAAAAAAAAAAAAGTGTGCTTTACATTCAGAAAATTACTGTATGCACCAAGTATGAAAAGTAAAATTGTATGTATATATATGAGTTCAAAGGGTGATATGTGTATATAGATCCAGCGCAGACTCTAATTCACCTTATTGGTTGCTTCTTTATACCTTCATTGGGTTGGAGGACTGATTACCTCTTATATTTATGGTCAAGACTATGGACAGTACAGAATGGTGTAAAGAATGTACTTTATTTAAAGTTTATAATACAAAAAATGACTAAAGTATATGAAGATAACTTCAGATATATGATAAAAATAGTCAATGCAAGTAGATCGCTGATTGTTAGAGGCAGTGATGCATTCCTCAAATAAGCCTGTTGGTTAATTTCCTTGGAGGTAGTTTCTCCCTTTTCCAACCGTGGGAGTTATAGCGTTAATGTCTGTCTTCTGGTGGTCTGAGGCTGCAAAAAAGTGTATGGTGCTTATTCACTGAGGCTGTGTGATCGCTGTCTGGTCTTGACCTTGTCTAGTAATGATTTTTCATTTGGACCGTTGGTGGTACTGGGTCTTCGCAGTCACTGCTAGCTAATTCGGGTCCCTCTCCGGCTTTCCTGCTTGTCCTGCGCGGTATACGTTCACCGGACGGGCTTGCAGTCACCGTGGCCAGCGGTGAATGCGCCCGGTTTCCGGGTTTCTGATGTCGGCGGTCAGGTGGTCTGTGTCCATCATGTGATCGGAGCGGGCGGGAATTGAGAGAATTAAACACACCGATTTCTCTCTAAGATCTTCAGCAGCAACTCATAAGGATAGGAAAGTAGTGACCGTCACGCACTTCCTATAAGCACCCCCATAGCTTGCCTCCGGTGCATCACCATAATTATTATATATATATATTACACGCATATACATATATGATCACACTGTGTATGTATACACATACATACACACATGCACAGTTGGTTCTGGAAAGGTGGTTTAGATTTTAGAATTGCATGCAGATTCACTTCCTCTTTATAGCAGTAGTTTTATTGTATACTTCTGGTAATAGGACTAGGATGTTTGAAATGTGATCACACACTCGAGATTTCAGTTAATCCCAATTTCCCTTTACTATGTGTCACATTCCGGGAAACTGTTTAGCATGATGCCTCACTGGGAGGTGAGACTTCTGGTCATTTTCTTCTTTTCCTTACAAAAGAGCAGCTATGCAGAAGTAAAGTGCACTTTTCATTTCAAACCTCCACAGTTCCCAGATAAATCATTGGTAATACAATAAATATGAGAGCGCAATCAGACATTCTTTATTCATAGATAGAACTTGTACCTATGAAGTCTAGGGGGCTGTTTACACACCCACATTTTTTGGCAAACCAAGTGGTCCATGAAACAGCATGGAGACATGTCTAATATTGAGTGTTGGATCAAAAATCACCAATGCAAATATATGGTTCAGTTAAAAAAACACAAACAAAAAAACACACGGTACTCCGATGATATCTACTGTATGTTCTGTCCATTTTCCATGGACTAGTTGAAAAATGCTTATCCAATAAAGGCTGATGAAACTCAGACTAAACTTTGATGACACTAAAGGCCCCGTCACGCACTACGTCACGGGTTTTCAGTCGTTCAAACGACGTCGTTCAGTGTGACATGTACATGTACATCCGATCAACGATAGTCAGGCAGATCGTTGATGGGAGGTTTGTGAACCGGACCTTAAACCTAACGATAAGCGTTCGTTCAACCTGCAGCATGGGTGTGTGTGACACCTCGATCACGATGTCTTTAACGACCTCGCCTATTGAGAAGGAAGGACGTAGGCGATCAAACGACCGCAAGTATCGTTTGCTTGTCGCGGAATCGTTACTGCGTCGTTAACGATATCTATACGTGTGACATTTCACTAGCGATCATTGTATGTCGTTCAAGCGATGTAGGTCAAGTCGGATCGTTGATCATATCGTTCGACCATTGAAGTGTGAGACGGGGCCTTTAGATAAAACTTTGATAAAAACACTAATAAAAAAATGTTTTTTTTCTTATGTAAAAAAAAACAGATGTCTGAATGAGCCCTTAGGCTACTTTCAAATCAGTGCTATTTTAAATCCGGCACAGATCCAGTTTTTCAGCAGAAAGCTGATCCTCTCAGGATCAGGTTTTAGCTCATTCACTTTTAATGTCGTCCAGTAGCATCCAGTTTCTTCAGGTTGCTTCCAGATCAGGTTGAAGGCATTTTTTTGGCAAGTCCAAAAAACATTTCATGCAACTTTATTGTGCTCGGTAAAAAAACGCATCTTGCCAAATCAGGCCGAATCCAGCATTGATTATAATGGAAGTCAATGGGTGCCAAAGCCGGGTTTACCTGATCATGCCGGCTCTGGTAAACCGGATCCAGCACACTCACTGAGCATGTGCAGTATCGTCACATCATGCAAACTTCAGGGTCCATACCGAACACCTAAGTGTTCGGGCACAGACCCCAAACATGGACTTCACAGAGAAGTCTGTGATTAAAGCTAAAATTATACTCACCAGTTTTGGCGCTGCGGTCACTTCCAGGTCTGGCTCATTAACCTAATGAAATATTCACTGCATTGATTGCTGAACAGCCAATCACAAACTCCCATTGTCTGTGACAGTGTCTGTGATTGGCCTTTGTGCCCAGCCAACTGTGTCTATGATTGCTTGCTGGCACAATGGGTGGGGGCGCAACAGCCAATCACAGACGCTGTTGCCGAGTGGGACCCGGAAGTGACCGCATTGACGAGACTGGTGAGTATAATGCTTTAATCATCCTTTATGTTTTACAGCCGAACTGTTTGGGCACGGACACAACAGGACTAATAACAGCAAACGGAACCGGCATAATGCCAGTTTTGGTAACATTCGGTTTAAGGGCAAAAACTGGATCCTTTCTGGATCGTTTTTTGCTAAAAAACTGGATCTGCGCTGGATTTAAAAAAACATTGGTGTGACAGTAGCCTTAGGCAAAAAGAAGGAGAAAAACGTTTAATATGGTTTGTAACAAGATTGTGATGAGTGGGAACTGAATTTTGTTAAAAGGAAAGAGAAAGTTGTGACCTTCTTTTGATCTTATTATGCCAGCAGCAATTCAGTGTTCCTAAAAAGTCGACATATTAAAGCCAGTCTCCGTTAAGCAGTGAGACAGTTTTTCTGGCTGCAGTATAATTTATAATGTTCCATTACACTTGGGAATATACAGCTCTGTTAGAAGCAGGCTAATCAGGCTTCACTTATTCCGTCTTTGCATAGAGCTCATCCAGTTTGCACGTTTCCAAGGGAACTGATGTGTGATGTTCTGCAGCAGTAGGTAAAGCATTTCTAATTAACCTCAAAAGCCCCCCAATGCCATTTGGGCGACGTGCTCTGCAGACCCCTGTGATAGACAGGAGTATTAGTAATAGGTGGAGAGTAAAATCCTCAGCCTCAAAGACATTCCATCATTACAAGAGAATCATCATTACAGCCTTCCATCTTGTCAGAGGATAAACATGGCTCAAATCCTATCTGCTGCGGAGTCCCTGCTGCCAGGGTTTATTAAAATTAGGAGATTTCATGTCATCATTTTTCTCTCCTTTGGGTGTGATGAATGTTTAATCCTCTCATTGATGATCCTGAGCTTAGGAGAAAATGTAGAACACTATATTGGTCAGGCAGCTCTGTGTAATCAGCAGAGGTTTCTCCAAGTACATGAACAGTTCAGTTTTAAGTGTTTATAAAAAATAAAGTAAAAAAAATTTGACAGGAAAGTTATATTTTAATTTTAGAAAAAAAAATAAAAAAAATTTGTAAGTGGTTGCAGTGAAATCATGGACACATTGTTCTATTTTGTTGCCGTGTACAAATGGAACAATATGTCCATGATTTCACTGCAACCAGCAAATTGCCAGTGAAATTGCTTGCAAAATTTCCGCGTGTGACGGTACCTTACCTCTCCACTCATTCTCTTCTAGATCCATTACAGTCTGGCTTCCGTCCCCTACACTCTACAGAAACTGTCCTAATCAAAGTAACCAATAACCTTCTGATGGCAAAATGTAATGGTGAACACTCTCTGCTTATTGTTCTTGATCTCTCTGCAGCTTTTGATGCTGTTGACCATCATCTCCTACTCGCTATGCTGCACTTCATCAACATAAAGGACACCGCTCTCTCTTGGTTGTCTTCCTATCTTTCTGACCACTCCTTCAGTGTATCATTTGCTGGATCCACTTCCTCTCTTCTTCCCCTCAATATCAGGGTCCTTCAGGGTTCAGTCCTTGGACCTCTTCTCTTCTCTCCTCTCTTTACACAGCCCCGATTGGACAGACCATCAGCAGATTTGGCTTGCAGTACCATCTTTATGCTGATGACGCACAACTATACACTTCGTCCCCTGACCTTAACCACGCTGTATTATAGAATGCCAATGACTGTCTAACCGCAGTCTCCAACATCATGTCCACTCTCTAAACTAAACTCAACCTTTCCAAAATTGAATTTCTTCTGATCCACTAACCTCCCTAAATCTGACATCTCCCTCTCAGTGTGTGGCACCATGATAATGCCTAGGCAGCAGGTTCGCTGTCTGGGTGTTATGTTTGACACCAATCTTTTTTTTTTTTAAACTATAAATTTTTATTTGTTTTTGGCAAGAAATAAACAAAGTACATACAAACTCTGTAAGAAAGGCTATACAATTGACAAGTAACAGAGAAATTATAAGCCTATTTCACAAAAGTCAGGCATATAGTATATAATATTAAATGAAATTGTCATCTCGGATGAGCATATTGCTCACGAACAAATAGAGGAAGTCTCCCACGTAGTCTGGAATCCAGCACCCCACAAAGCGGGCGGATCTCGTGAGAGAAGATCCTCTCCAAAAGTCCAGAAATAACAGGTGTTCGTAAATCAGTTACGCCCTTACAGCTAATATATTTTGATCTATACAGTTACCATTACATAGGAAAAGACAAACCTAACAGACACGGACAAGACAGACTGGGGAGGAAGGGAAGGGTTGGGAAAGAAATCGTGGGGTGTCTTACGTCCCTTGAGACCAGCCTCAAGAGGATATACTCTCGCTAGCTGCATTATATAAGCCCCATAGAGACCAAACCTTCAAATATTTGTCCACTGAGTCGTTCATCAACGCCGTCAGGTGTTCCATACGTCTAACATCGAGGATCCTATTGCTAAGATTCATGAGGGATGGGGTAGAAGTCTGCTTCCAGTTTTTAGCTATTAAGCACCTAGCTGCGGTGGTCATGTGGAGGAAATTCTGGACGACACTTTATTCAGCCCTCTGACTCTAGTACCCAAGAGGAAAACCAACGGATCTAAAGGGATATCAGCTTGTAGAACATTATCTATTAAAGTTTTTACCCGACTCCAAAAAGGTCTAATCCCCGGACACGTCCAAAAGATGTGATAAATTGAGCCCACCCCGCTCCCACACCTCCAACACGTCGAGTGGACAGAGGAGTCCATTCTGTGGAGTATCTCAAGGGTATAATACCACATAGTCAGGATTTTGTATATATTTTCCTTGTACAAAGTGCAAATGGAGGATTTGGCAGCATTACTCCAAATATACGACCAATCCTGATCTGATATCTTACTCCCCAGACTCGTCTCCCACCTCGACATATATTTGGGCCTTCCGCCCTGGCCTTCATCTGGTTCAGATAGCAAAGAGTAGATTGCAGATATCAAACCCCTGGTACCTGAAAAGGACCTACATAACGTTTCAAAATTCGTAGGGACTGAAACCCCCGCCCTACCAAAGAGGGACCTGGCCAAATTCCTGACCTGGAGATATTGATAAAAAACCCTATTTGGTAATGAAAAGTTTCTTTTGAGATATTCAAAAGTATGTATCTCCATGGTCTTCCCGTCTATTATATCAGCAAATCTAAAAAGGTCTGCTTTTAGCCAGGTATGTACCATATCCGAATCAAGGCTATTTGGGAGTAATGGTTGGTAGATGAATGACACCAACGAGGAACAGGGCGACATCAAGGCGAATCTCTTCGTGCAAGAGTTCTAAAGCTCACGGGTGAACTGCATTGGGCCCAACAGAAGAGAACCAGGACGCGCCTGTGCTGGAGGCCAAAGAAATTAATTTGGATGTACTGGAGCTATCCATAGTTTCTCTATTTCTGTACACCTGTTGTAAGCCCAAAGGGAAGTCCAACACGGGATTCTCCTTAGATGTGTAGCCCAATAGTATTTGAGTATGTCAGGTACCGAGAGCCCACCCCTCAACTTGTGTGTCAGGAGCACCTCCTTGGCCACCCTATGTCTCTTCCGAAGCCAAATAAAATCGATTATTGTGGCCTGTAGCGACTTCAGTTCAGACAGGGGAACTCTGACCGGTAGAGTTTCGAAAGCATATATAAGTTTAGGAAGGATGGACATCTTGACTGCCGTTATTCGGCCCATCCATGACATGGGAAGAGACAACCACTTGGAAAGTTTTGCCCTTATGTCCTTAAAGAGAGGCGGGAAATTATGCTTGTATAGGGTATCATAAGAAGATGTGATCTGCACTCCCAGATATTTAACCGCCTCCAGCTTCCATCTGAATTTGTAATTCAATCTCAAGTGATCCCACATCTCGGGGGGGGAGTCCAACGGGCATAGCTTCTGTTTTGCTGGAGTTTAATTTGTAACCTGAAAGGGCCCCATAGGTTCCCAACTACCTGAGTAGATTCGGGAGGGAAACATGAATGTTAGTGAGGGTCAGAAGAACATCGTCTGCAAATAGCGCAATTTTAAATTGTTTGCTCCCTAGAGTCACTCCCGAGATATCAGGGTCTAGCCTGATGGCTGCTGCCAGGGGTTCTATGCATAAAGCAAACAATAAAGGCGAAAGTGGGCACCCCTGCCTGGTACCGTTCATAATAGCAAATGGTTTGGATATGCTGAAAGGAAGCTTTATGGAAGCCGAGGGGCAACTATACAGTGCCTGTAGAGCCTTCATAAATCCCCCCAAACCCCCAGGGAGCGCATGGTTCCAAATAGGAAGGGCCAGGAAAGGCGATCGAAGGCCTTTTCCGCATCCAAGCTTAAGACTAAGGCCTGCTGTTGCTTGATAAAGGACACAGTCCGAAACGTCGCTTGCACTGGGGTGCTGGAATAAAGAATTGGTAAGAAATCCTGTTTGGTATGTGGTGCTGTCCCTTTCTACTTTATAATTTATGGACTAGGATGAATCCCTGGTATAAGACGTGCACCACAATGGAGGTTTGATTTATCCTCATTTACTGTGGGTGCTGCGGGCCTTGCATTTATTATAAGGCCTGCTGTCGTCTCCGATTCAGAACGTCCACCAAGTCAATGATTCTCCTGGTGTTATCACCTCCCTGTCTGTGAGGTATAAACCCCACCTGATCTTTATGTATTAGATGAGGTGTCCAGTTATTAAGTCTCACTGCCAGGAGTTTGGTGAAGACCTTCAAATCGGAGTTCAACAAAGCAATCGGTCTATAGTTAGCGCAGTCCAAGAGGTCCCTGGGTGGCTTAGGGAGGAGAATGAGGTGAGAATGCAGCATCGTGGTCGGAATGGGATGACCCGTCATAAAGGCATTAAACAGAGCCGTCATGTGAGGGAGCAACACCTTAGCAAAAGTCTTATAATTGGTAGTGCATTCCTTCCTCCCACCACTGCCCTTGGTGCCGGACTTTATTCAGTCGCTGTGTATGGAGGTTTGGTCCTTTTTGGAATGTTCCTTCTATATGATACCCAGAAAGTCATTAAGCGTGCGGAGACCACTCCAATGTATGGGATGGTGAGATATGACCCCATCAATGCGTGCATGGGAATTTACACTGACACACTGAACATCTTTATCCGTGTGGCCATGATGATGGCTGGCGGAGGAGGCGGAAGGAAGAAATAAATCGGTGCAGCTCTCATTATCTTGTATTGATTGCCCAAAGCACTTTACTTATCTGCCGGACCATAAATATATGCTAATATATACATCATCAGCACGAGTACGTTTATCTCTGCAACTAAGCCAGAATCGACTTGATTGAATCTGCTCTAAAAAGCATTTACTCTGAATAAACACAATTCATAAGAATAATTTAGGATTGGAACAAAGAATGCCATAGAACCATTCATCTCCTCTGCAGTAACAAATAGTGCAGGATGCAGGGAAAATGATTTCATATTCTGAAATTAAATTGCATGGTGACACAGTACATCTTCAAGAAAGCCTTCCATAACTGCAGAGGGGGGTCGAGGTGAGAAGATTTGTGTGCAATTACCTATGTGCACCAAAATGCAATGAATTCATGTCATATATTTAAAGAATATTTACTGAAGCAAAAAAAGCGTTTATGTAAACCTCAGAAAATAGCTTTTTATTTTATCCCTTCAGCCCTGAGCAACTAGGAAAGAAATGCAAAACCCTCGCCGTGTTTCATGCAGATACAATGTGTGAAATAATCTAGACTCTCTAGCGTTTGTTTAAATATGTTCGTTGTGTTTTTTTTTTTTTTTCTTTATGAAATGTTAACTATATAAATTCAATATTGGTGAAGTGTATAACACATTTCACTTGGAGTGTTTGCTATATGGTTTAGATTTTATTTTTTCAAATGTATGAAATGATCAATAAATCTTGATTGATAAAAAAAAAAAAAAAAAAAAAAAAAAAAAACCGTCAGGGCCAGGAGACTTGCCCTGAGGTAGCGAGTTCAGTATCTCATCTACCTCATCAGTGGTCACTACAGCGTTGAGGGCTTCTGTAGACCCCCGAGGTAAAGGAGGAAGTCTCAGTTTGGAGAGGTATGTGTCTATCGCCTCGGAGTTCCCAGAATCGTCACCCCCACTTGAATGTAAACTATACAATTTAGTATAATAGTTATAGAAAATGTCAGCTATATCGTCTGGATGATATTGTACTATCCCGTCGGGATCTCGCAGAGCCTGAGGACCCGAGACCGCCAAGCGCTCCTTAAGTTGTCTAGCCAACATAGTATGGGCTTTGTTACCCCTTTCATAAAATTTTTGTTTCGTGAATGTTAGCAGCCTCTCGGCTCCCCGTACCGCCAAATCTTTTAGCTGCTCCCTCACTTTTACCACTTCTCTCAGGGTAAGCAGTGACGGGTGGGAAAGCAATCTTTTCTCCAGTTGGGCTAAACTAGCCGTAAGAGAATCCTTTAATATACTTTTATTCTTTTTGGCCCTAGTCCCCTCCTTAATACAATTACCCCGTTACACTGCTTTATGGGCTTCCCATAGTATCCCAGGGGAGGTAACTGACCCTTTGTTCAGTGTAAAGTATTCCTCTAGGCGACTCTGCAAAGATGCCCTGATCGTCATATTTTTCCAGTAAAGACTCGTTCAAACGCCACGGGCCCCTATGGGAGCGAGATGGAGTGAACTGAAAGTCCATAGATAAAGAGGCATGATCCGACCACGATATCGCACCCAGGTCCACCCTCTCCATAGCTCTCAGGACCTGTGAGCTTACAAATAGATATTCAATTCTAGAATGGGTTCGGTGTGGGTGGGAAAAAAAAGAAAAGGTTCTCTCACCAGGGTGAGCCACCCTCCAGGCATCGAATAACGCCTCCCTTCTGATTAGCTTCCGTAAGCCTAAAGAGAGCCTCTGCAAGGCCTCAGAAGGACGTTGTCCCCCCAAAGAGAACCTATCAGACATCTCAGAGAAGGGAGCGTTAAAGTCTCCACCTACAATGGATGGAACATCTGGAAACTCCGCTAGCTTGTTAAATACCCCTTTCAAAAATCCCAGCTGTCCTTCATTAGGTGCGTATAGATTGGTTAAGCGCAGGGTCGGCCGTTCAGAGTCAGATCTAAGATAATATATCTGCCACCCGGATCTATGTGGGACGAGGTGATTTGCACTGGACTCGCAGCCGATAACAAAATAGCCACCCCACCCCTCTTAGAGTCAGAAAAAGCCGAGAATTGATGTGGGTATATATGAGCTACGAATTTGAACGACCCAGTGGAGTCAAAATGAGTCTCCTGTACGAACACTATATCAGCCCCACAGGATCTGAGTTCTTTAAGCAATAGAGCTCTTTTACGGGGAGAATTGAGGCCCCGCATGTTAATAGAAAGTATACGTGTCATTTTAGCAAAAGAGGTAGATCTTTGTCTATGTTATACGTGTGATACCTGAGGCAAAGGTGGCTCCCGAGCCGTGTCCAGGTGAAGAATAGTGTAAAGGTTCCATCCTCAAACTCGGCGGGTCTCGATGAAGGTATTGAAATCCGAGGTAACATAGAGGGGAAAGACACAAAGGGATGGGGGGGACATACATAGACATATATAAAAAACCATAAGCACTGAGTCATTGCTATTAAATTATACTAAGCTAATAAAGTGGAATACGACAAAAATAAAAAATATTTATAGAGATAAACCAGCCGGGGAGAAAGAGAGGAAGAAGAACAGAAAAAAGGGGGGAAAAAATCGTCCTCCTGCTCTCTCCCCCCCTTTCCCCCCGGTCAAGAGACCCCCTTTGGGAAATCCGGGTATAAGAGCAGAAAAAGAAAGACCCGGTCCTCTCCCAACTGTTCGGGACAGGATAAAGCTTCCCGGGGTCACCAAGAAAAATGGGGAAACGTGGCAACGGATCGTCCCTCTTCTCTAGGTATATAATATCCAGAATGAGGCCCACGCCAACTGCTTCGTATCATGTCGTCAAACACAGGCCACTCCATATTCAGCAAGGGAGGCAAAAAGTCAGATAGGAGAAAAAAATCTCAAAAGGGTTCACGCCATCCTTCAGCGGGGGTATGTAGGGGCTCGACCCCCTCTGCCTCGTTGCCTACGGCCTCCCCTTTCCCCTCTTCCTGTCTTCTCAACCTTCGACCACACTGGGGGCGGAGGGGGTCCAGCAATGTATATAGTCCAGTGTGGAATGTGAACCGAGGGAATGTCCAAAGCAGCACAGAACGCCGGGACGTCTGCTGGGGTACATAGTGAGGCCGAGCGCCCCTCTTTCCTTGCTGTTAGGAGAAAAGGGAAACCCCATCTATATGGGATCTGATGGTCTCGGAGGATCGCAAGAAGAGGCCTCAGGTGTCTTCTCTTTTGTAGGGTAATGCGAGAGATGTCTGGGTATAGTTGTATTTTAGTACCCTGGAAGGTCATGTCTTTCTCTTTTTTCCTGGCATTGGCCATTATGCTTTCCTTGGTCGTAAAGTCATGTACACAGCAGATGATATCACGTGGCTGCCCTGTCATGGACTTTGGCTGTAGTGCCCTATGTGCTCTATCCAATTTAATGCGATTGGATGGAGAAGTCCCCAGTAGGTCGCCAAAGATGGACTGTAAAATGGCGTCCGGAGATTCCGTTTCGGCTGATTCCGGGATCCCCCGCACCCTTATGTTGCATCTGCATCCTCTATTGTCCAGATCTTCCATATGTACCTGCATTTCCTCAATAATGGCCAGCTGTGAATCCACAACCTGATGGAGCTCAGCGAGATGTTTTCTAGTGTTATCGTGTTCCTCCTCTAGGTTCTCCATTCTAGTGCGAAGATGGTGCAGATCCTGTCTGACGCCCTGGATTTCAGCTCTACATGCCTCTTTCACCTCATTTATTAGGTTCTTAAAGTCATCTTTAGATGGTAAAGAGGCTAATATGCTTTGCCAATCTGAGGGGGGCGGTGGGAGGTTTCCCTCCAGCACACAGCCTGTCAGGGCGCCATGTTTGAATTGGTATGACAGGGAAGGATGGTGGGAGTAGTAATTCCCCTGGTAGCCATTGGGAAATGTGGGGCCATGAGATTTTATGCTATCTCCAGTCCCCAGCCTAGCTGCAGCCCTGGTATTATAGGGAGTATTATACTGGGCTCCCTGTCTAGGGTCTGGGTCCCCCTCCTCAGATACCTCGTGATGCTGTTGCCGCTGGGGGTTATCCTCCTCCATGTCTCCTAGCTCCTCCGGTGTGCCTGGCCCCCCTGCCTCCATCTCAGGGTCCACCTCCTCCTCACCTCCGCTGCTTGTTTGCTCGCAGTCATATTCTCCCCTGGTGAGGTCCTGCTGGGTGCACGCTTCTTCCTCCCCGTGCTGTTTCAAAGATGGCTCCTGGTCCGGACCGCGCCGCTGCTCCTGCTCCAGGAAGGTGTCTAAAGCAGTCTTATGGAGCGGAGTGCCGGCGTTCGGTGCCTGGACATTGCGGAAGCGCTTGGGGCCCATATTAGTGCAGAAGTGCTGGCTGTGTGTGCCGATGAGTAAGGATTAAAGCTGCGGTCAGCGGGAGCCCCACCAGCCTGCGACCGCTCAGCTCTGCATCCGGCCACTCTCGTTTGACACCAATCTTTCCTTCACCTCCTATATACAATCTCTCGTCCACTCTTGCCGCTTACACCTGAAGAATATCTCTTCAATCCGCTCTTTTCTCACCATGGAAACAACAAAAACCCTCATCGTAGCCCTGATCCACTCTCCCCTTTGATTATTGTAATTCCTTATTAACAGGCCTCCCCCTCACTAGGCTTTCCCCTCTTCAGTCCATCCTTAATGCAGCAGCCAGGGTCACCTATCTGGCTAACCTTTACTCAGACGCTTCCGCTCTGTGCCAGTCATTGCACTGGCTGCCTACACATTATAGGATCAAATTCAAATTGCTTATTCTCACCCACAAAGCTCTTCACAGCGCAGCACCTCCCTACATCTCCACCCTCATCTCTGTCTTTCACCCCACCCGTTCTCTTCGTTCTGGTAGCGACTTTAGACTGTATTAATCTGAACCTCCCACTCCCGGCTCCAAGACTTCTCCCAAGCTGCACCAATTCTCTGGAATGCTCTACCCCAAGAAATTAGGTCTATCCACAACTTACATACTTTCAGACACTCCCTAAAAACACATCTTTTCAGAGCGGCCTATCTTGCTCCTTAATTGAAGTCACTTAGACATAGCCTATTCACTCCACCAGACACAAAAGCATGACAAAGAATGGCTGGCGACTACTCATGCAGCTCTAATCTATTCCACATTTACTCAGGTTGGCTAAGGCATCATTGTAAATAAGCCCCTGTAATTCATGTCACCCCCCACCTCATTGTTAGATTGTAAGCACTTATGAGCAGGGCCGTCATTACTTCGCTTCATTTATTGTATTCTTTGATAACTGTTTGTATATGAATCTCTGAATTGCAAAGCGCTGCAGAATATGTTGGCGCTATATAAAGATTATTATTATTAAAGTCAAAGCTGGTATAATCAATTAGAAAAGGTATCTCCATCTTGTAAAGAGATGGTGTATCGCTAAAATATCCAATTTTGAGCTCCATTTCTATAACGTTATAATCGGTGACTACATATAGCTGCCGGGTTTAGAGAAAGTCTACATGAAGTCTGCAGTTGTCTGAGACACCCCTCTGTCTCATCACTGGCTCCGGATCCTGCTCTATCCCGCCTCCTGGCAGATCTGCCTCTAATAACAGTTATAGTGTATGAATACAAACACAAGCTGACCAAAACATCAGTGACTTGAGAAGATTATACATAGTACAACTAAAATAACCAGTGCCGATTCACATATACTGAGGCCCTTTTATGGAATTATTTTTGGGACATTTATGATGGATGATCTGGGTAACTGCGTATGAATATGATGGAACTCTGCAGCCAGAGTACCTAATTTCCCTTTGCCTGTCTTACTGATAAAAAAAAGCATTTCATTTAGTGTAGCATATCACCATTCATTGAGTCTATGTCCATATTGAGTTTGGCCCAACAGAGGCAGCCATTACCCAGAAGCATCCATATATCAGATGCATCATAAGCCTTTTACCTTTTATTTGTTAAACATATGACATTATAATCTATGTATGATGGCTACTGCATGTAGATGACAGTCATCAATAGGCTATAATGCAAATCTCATTAATGAAGTTGCCTCCTTTCAATTTGTCCATGCGCCACTTCTAGAATTGTCTGACATTGGCAGCAGTGCTGACGTCACTTAAGCAGCCAATCCGTGAGCCCAGAGGTTCTGCAAGTGTACATGGCATGATCCGCTTAGATCTGCTGCTCACTGATTGGTTGGTGCACTTTCAACGTGACATTAGCATCACAGTCATTGCCAAATGCCAAGGGAAAGCAACAAACTGCACTGTATTATCCTTCCCCAGGTCCACCAGCTTAGGTGGACCTGGGGAAGGATATTACAGTGCAGTTTGTTGTTTTATATAAATTGAAAGGGGACAACTTCTTTAATAAGTAATTCATGAAAAACCATTTAAAAACACATTGCACTTATATGTTAGTTGAAAATATTATAGACTATTAAAAAGAATTACCTCAATCAACTTAACAACATTAGGATGGTCAAGTTTCTTCAAAATTGCAATTTCCTGGTAGACCCGCTCAATGGGTCCCTTGGCTTGTGAACCTCCATCAATAGCAGCCTTTGTTCCCCTGGGAGGTGGACGACCTATGAAGAGAAAAATGCAGGTCACGTAAAGGTAAATGAAAGCTATTTGCTCGTATATTTATACATGTTGAATGTATATATATATTTCTATGATATTATGATATACAAGCACTGAGTACACTAGACGAGGTGGGACTGTTAAAGAGGCTTTTTGGCCTTAGGATATTGATGACCCTTACTTTAGATAAGTCATCAATATGAGATCGCAGGTCTGACACCCGACACCCCCACTGATCAGCTGGTTCCAGCTTCTGCTCCATTCTCGTACAAATAGTGAAATGAGCTGAATATTATAATTCCATTTAATGTGTAGTAGTCACTGAAAAGAATAGGTCTGATCTGCAGATCTTGGCAGTGGCCACTATACAGGGAACATAGCCAGGTTCCTCAACTCAGTTCACCGCTTACATCCACCAATTTGATGATCCATGCTAATGTCATCAATTGCAATGTTGGAAAATACGGTTAAGGTTTTCAATGTATATATTTTTTTCTCATTGAAGATAATGGGGAAATAATCCATAGCAAGCTCTGGTCCTGGTTTAAGAAAACCAGAGAATACACACCATATTGTCACAATAAGGTTTCAGAGTATGTCAATCAGCCTCATCCGGTCTATATAATAAAGGGGTTTGTCAGGACTGAATATTTTGATTACTTTTTGAGCATTCTTGCCCTCTTTAAAGATGGTATCATTTGGTTCATGTGCTCTTCGTCTTCCTGCCTTTATAAACCCCACCCCAGCCTCTAGTCAGCTCTAGAGTATTCTGTCTGTTTTCTGTTCCTAGTGCCTCCTCAAGGTGGGTTCTGCTACCTACACCTATGCCAGTGTTACTTCTGCTTCTGGCTGCTTGTGCAACTCCCTCTACTGCAGTTTTTGCCTCACCTGCCTTAGCAAACACGTAAGCTGGTTGATGCACTGTCACTTCCTACGTTCGAGTGGATGGAGAGCACGAGACTGTTCTGGATTTCTGTACTCTGGTAATTTGCTTTGCATCTGGTTCTGGACTTTCTAAAACTTTCTTCCGCTGCTCCACTGATTGCATTTTCCTCTGAGGTTATTTTAACAGACTTTTTGCTAAGGCTTCATTTAATATCTACACTGTGTGTTTTCCTCTGCACTGTATGGTTTATCACCGTGTGTTACAATATAGACTATTTCACCTATAAACTGGGTTCTATTGTGTCTTTGCTCCACTCAAAAGAACTCCTTTATTATTCATTATAATTATTATAGGAATGTCCACTACTAGGACAAGCCCTTATCATTCCACATGTTCCCACAATTAAATTAAATGCCCTATACACACCTCCAGTTTTGAGCCAGTCCAGCGGTGTTGGGGATTGCACCCAATCACCACCAGCTCCTCTCTTCCCACCTTCAGATGCAGAAGTAGTCAACAAAAAGGGAGTGGGCAAATGCAGCTCTCATCTGCTCTTAATTAACGAACATGTCTGAAGGTGGGAAGAGAGAAGCCAGCGGTGATTGGGCTTGAGTCCCAACACCGCTGGAATGGCCCAGAAGAGGAGGCGAGTTGAGAGTTTTTCAATTTAACTTGCAGCAAACGTGACGAATGAGATGGGATTGCCTAAGTAGCGGACAACACCTTTAATATATGCAGTTTGTAATAATAAATCTAGTAATAGATCCTCTTTTTTAAATTGAAAAATGCTTTACTGACTAACAAAAATGTAGAGAAAAAGGTGAGACAGACACTGATGTCAATCTGTCATAACAATCAGACATTATGAAGCATAGAAGCAATAAAATCTCAAAGAACAATACAGGTAGTTATAAACTCCTGAGAAATACACTGAAACATATTATACTAAGAGAACTTCTACAACTCAGAGAAGAGTCATTGTTTGCAGCTAATATCTGATATGTGAAACTATGAAACCATGTCCACAGCCCTACAGCCCACACCAACACGTGATAATTTTGTCAATAACTAGAACCATGTCACTGGGTTATGTAATTAAAATACAGGCGGCTCCACGTGTTTTTTTAAATTAAATATTTTTTAAAAATAGGGTCCTACTCAAATTTGAAACCCAGCCAAGATAAAGCACACAGCTGGGGGCTGGTAGTCTTCGTCTATTTATCGAGTCCTCCCCAGGCTAAAAATGGCATCATAATTGGCACATCCATTAAATGCACCAAATCCCTGCGCTTTACCGGGCTCATCCCGTCTGCACTGGCAATCGGGGTAATATAAGGGGTTAATGACAATTGTGATTTATGGAAAAAAAAATCACAGCCACAAAGCCCTGGATTATAAATGGGTAGGAGTCTAGGAGACCAACCCATTAATAATCCTGTAAGTAGAAAAAAAAACACATTGAAAAATCCTTAATTTAAATAAAGGTTAATAATGGGGGTGTCTCACAGACTCCCTTCTCATTACTAATCCAGGGCTTCATGGCAGCTGTGATTTTTTTTGACAAATCACAGCTGTCATTAACCCTTTATATTACCCCGACTGCCACCACACCAAGGCAATCGGGACGAGCCAAGTAAAGCTCCACGTTATAGTGCATTTAATGGATGCACCAATCTTGTGGCACCAGCAGGCAGTCCCCAGATGTTTGCTTTAGCTTGGTTAGGTATCAAAATTTGAGACCTTGCACCATTTAAAAAAAAAAATAAAAAAAATTATATATATATATATATATATATAATATTTTTTTTTATATATATATACACATATATACACACACACATATTGTGTATATATATATATATATATATATATATATATATATATATATATATATATATAATATATATATACACACTATACACACACACACTTTTTTTTTTTTTTTTTAAACCTGCATGGGATCCTCCGACTTTTGATACCCAACAAAACTAAAGCACACAGCTGGGGGCTGCAGCCATCTGCTTTATCTGTGCTGTGTATCAAAATAAGCCATTTTTTTCAATTATTTATTCATTTATACTCTGTATTTCGGAGACCCACACAGCTAGTACCAATTCGCCGACCCCTACGGTAGTTTCGGCTTTACCTTCTTCAGGGAACAACCTGTTTGGAGTGACCAATATTCACCATTATAGGTACTCTGAAGATGCAATACTAACCTCTACTTGCTGTGTGCTGTTAAGGGGTTCATGTCTCTATGGGTATATGCAACAATTTTGTAAGTATATTTCCCTTTGTATGCATGTATACTAGCTATTTGGCACTATGCAATTTAATGTCTAGGGACCATTGAGTTCTCTGGTGTGCTTTCAGCAATAAATTATCTGTATGGGCATGGGTACATACTGTCTATGAATTCTTGTGATTGTATAAAGTGAATTTATGCCTATGCCCTGATCGCTACTCAACATCGCCTTGCACCACTTGCATGTGTGTTGCTAGATGTATCTATATGCCATGGGTGCACACCTACCATACTGTGCTTCTCTTCCTGTGTATATTTCTCCTGTGTAATCTGGCGAAAATAAATGCACTGATTTTCACTTTCTAAAAGGACACTTGGCCGTGTTTTCCTCTCCTTTTATGTAATGAGCCTGTGGGTGAGATCTGTCCTGTCTGTAGTTGGCAGTTGTGTTAGTAATTGTGGTTGTATATGCAAGATGACCTAGATGAAGTTCTTTTATTATACAGATATGTTAAGAAATGTATTACAACATATTTTTTTATTCAATCCAAATAAATAAAAATTAACGAATTGACATTCAAGTGTGAAAATGCACAAAGGTAATGCAAAACCTACGTGGAAATCCAGCTTGTCTCATTAACTTCTTCTTTGAAAGAACCTTCATTGCCTATATTAAAAAGGTGAAAAGTGGATAATTTCAAATGTAATAAAAATACTAATGTAAAAGGATTAAGAACTTATTTTACTTCTCTATTCTTTACCATTTTCACTTTTTACTCTGTATGTGATGCATTAAAAAAAGAAAACACAACAAAAGGACTATTGAAACTAACATTTCAGTGTTTCCTCTGGAGAGGACATCACATCACTTCAGTAATTACAGCCCAGCCCCAGCACAGTTAGGATATCTACATAGAGAACTATTGTGCCAGACAGTACAGAATGTCCCAGTTATATTTACTTGCTGTCTGTCACCAGTGAGGTGTCATTAATTGTAACGCAAATAAAGGCCAGACATAATGTAACACTTTCGCTTACCAGGAACGCTATAACATGACACAGAACAACCACCCACATATCGATTCTCTCTGCAAAATCAAATAGTATTTAAATTATGAATGCATACATACTTATGTAACCCTTGATTCTGCCCTGTCCTTCAAAGTGCACATCAAAACTCTTTCCACCTTCTGTCGTCTACAGCTCAAAAATATTTCCAGAATCTGTCCTTTCTTCAGCCTTCAATCTACTAAAATACTTGCATGCCCTCATCGTCTACCACCTTGATTACTGCAACCTCCTCCTCTGTGGCCTCCCTTCTAACCTCTCCAATCTGTCCTCAACTCTGCTGCCCGACTAATCCACCTCTCTCCTCTCTACTCCCCTGTTTCTCCCCTCTGCAAATCTCTTCACTGACCCAATTCCCCATCAAATCCAGTTCAATCTACTAACACGGACTTACAAAGATATCCATAACATGTACCTTCCTTATATCTCCCACTATCTTCCCTCACGTAATCTCCGGTCATCTCAAAACCTCCTCCACACTTATTCGTTCCTCACTCAATCGCCTCCAAAATTTCTCCCGAATATCCACCATCCTCTGGTTGTTCTGTACCCCAACACTTCCGATTATCCACCACCCTCGGATCCTTCAGACAGAACCTGAAAAACTTATCTCTTCAGGAAAGCTTACAGCCTGCAGTGACCCTACTGCTCCTGGAGTGGCTACCTCACCACCACTGGAGAGGCCGCCACACCACCACCACCCCCGCACAGCCACCTCACAACCACCAACCTACTGTTTCCTCCCTATCATCCCGTAGAATGTATGCCCAGAAGGGCAGGGTCCTCTCCCCTCTGTACCAATCTGTCATTGTTAATTTGTTTACTGTAAACCAGATCTATAATTCTGTATGTAACCCCTTCTCATGTATTGCACCATGGAATTATTGGTGCTATATAAATAAATAATAATAAGCAACATAAAAACTATGCCAATCTTCAAAAAGTGTGTTATCATGTCCACTGTCCACTTACATAGTATGTGTTATCATATTCATTGTAGGCCAGTTTCACCACTCCATATGAGCCCTGAAGGAGTGCAAAAAAATAAATTAAAAATAGGCCAATTATTGTGCATTGGATTATACTTAAGTGATTTTTTTTTCCCATTTGGCTACTACTCTGCATGCAAAAATGTGCAATTTATGTGCAGTTAAGAATTTTATTACAGTGCCGTATCCAACAATAATAGCAATGAATGAATGTGCAATTGTAGTGATTTGTTGAAAGGTTTTAAAGAGTGTATTTCTGGATTACAAGCCTAAAGTAATCCCAGTGTGTCTAAAGCAACATTTGTTAAAAGAAGAAGGTCTCTCACAAATGAATATTTTATTATAGGCAATGGAAGAGCGGCAGCCATGTGTGCTTAGAATTAAGTAATCGTGATAATCTAGAACACCAGTTTATGAGTTTAGAGGTTTAGTTGTATGGTTTATATTGCTGTAATGTAGAAAGATGATTTTGCACGTGTTTCATGCTTTTTTATTAAATAGTAATTGTCTGTACCCCCTCAAAGAATGACAAGTTATTATTATAAATAATAAAAATATATTTAATAAAGCAGTTTGATGTTTAAAATGAGATAAACCCAAAATGAATATTCTTTGCTTCCTTCCAATGAAGTACGGTAAATTAGAATACCAGTTAAGAGCTTTAGTTAAGAACAGGTATGAAATCATATAGCCGCACCATCTCCCATCGTTCTTAAAACTGCCATATGAATAAACATAATTAAAAAACAGCAGCAT
Organism: Allobates femoralis; assembly: GCA_033576535.1. Classification (NCBI taxonomy): domain Eukaryota; kingdom Metazoa; phylum Chordata; class Amphibia; order Anura; family Aromobatidae; genus Allobates; species Allobates femoralis. The sequence continues at coordinate 685,280,432 of JARQOC010000003.1, read as the reverse complement.
TGCCCCTCTCATATGTTCAGGTAGAACGCTGGTTCTTTAGAATTCTGAATACTTTATGATACTTTATAGTATTCTATTTTTCCTTATTGTAGGGTGTGAACACATACACAGAAGATTAAATGAATTACCGTACTAGAGTTTCATTGCTCCTCCTAGTTTGTACACATAGATGCTCTGATATGTAGACAGCAGGCTTTCTGGCATTTAAGGATGTAGTGAATACCTTAGAAATCCACTTAAGAAACAGAATATGTCTGGGTTTTCTTTTTTAAAACACTTGTATTTCCCCATAACGGAACTCTGCTTTGTGCCATTCCTCTATTATTCCTCCTAGAAATGTATATAAATTGACAGCTAGCGTTCCCAAGATACACTTTCAGGAGCTGAATTTTAACTGTTCAACGTGGACATCCCTGAGGATTTCACCCTAAACAACAGGGCTGAGGAGTCAGAGTCGTAGAGTCGGTGTCCATTTTGGTAGAGTCGGGGGAGGCATAAAATGGACCAACCCCTAAAATATATAATTAATTGGGTACAGTAGTTTAATGCAGTATGTGCTGAATATTATGAATTATAATGCTGTAAATATTTTGATTATTGCATCTTAATAATGATTAAAGCCTGATGTTCACATTGTACTACAATAAATCTATCACTTAAACATGAGCCATGTATGCGGGAGTTGGAGTTGGAAATTTTGGAGCCTGAGTCGGTGGTTTGGCTTATGACTCCATAGAAAAAAACTCACCAAACGTTCGCCACTTTTCATACCCATTGCACCTAGCAGGAGGCTGCTGGCTCCTCTGAGAGGTAACACATGTGTCTGGACACCGATGCTCAGTTTCCTGCAACCCAGGCATGGGGGCGATTGTAGCACCTGCGACCAGCCATGCTGTCAGGGAGGATATTGGTGGTGTATAAAGACACAACCCTGCCATAGGGTATCAGTCACATAGGTCTATGTGATACACAGTGTCAGAGCAGCCTATTGGTCACGCCTAAGCTATTAGACAAGGCGGGCTGCTCCGCACCAAATACATGCATCACAAGTGACTGACGGCCCCCAGAAGGCCCAGCCTCATGCATGTATCTGGTGCGGAGCAGCCCGCCTTGTCTAATAGCTTGGGCGTGACCAATAGGCTGCTCTGACACTGTGTATCACATAGACCTATGTGGCTGATGCCCTATGGCAGGGTTGTGTCTTTATACACCACCAGTCTCCTCCCCAACAGCATGGCTGGTCGCAGGTACTACAATTGCCCCCATGCCTGGGTTGCAGGAGACTGAGCACTGGTGTCCAGACGCATGTGTTACCTCTCACAGGAGCCAGCAGCCTCCTGCTAGGTGCAATGGGTATGAAAAGTGGCGAAATTTTGGTGAGTGTTTTTAAATTTTATGTCCTATTTTCGGTGAATCTTATGACTCCATAGCCCTGCTAAACAATCCTTGTAACTATTGTGAGAGCTTTGTGATTATCTTATGATTTGATAGTTACATCCCGATTTGTGCTAGCATGTGCTTAATCTTGTGATACAGAAAATACATAAATAAAACGGCACAAAGAACATTTTGCCATAAAAAATAACTGGAAACAGCAAAGTTAGGGGGATTGGGCGTGATGACCCTGGAGGTCCCTTTCAACTCTAATACTGGTTTCACACTGGTGTTTTTTGCCATCAGTGTGAATCCGTCACAAACTGAATGCAAGCACATCAGTTTTCAGCCCCATTGACTTTCAATGGGGCCGGAGACACTTGCGGGTGCACCAGTTGTGTATGATTCGCCCTGGATCCAGGTGGATGCAGGTCTCCACAGATTTTTCATGGAGACAAAATCAGCATCTTGTTGCAATTTTGGTCTCCGTGAAAAGAAAAAAACATGAAGCCCTAGATGATCCACACTAGATGGGGGCCTGTGTGACACAGAATCATAGGGACCCTGGTGGATCCAGATTTCCGGTCCGTGTTCTATGGCCCTGTAAAATTTGCAAAGGGATGCTGCTGCACAGGTGTGGAGACATCCAGTTTGTCATTGCGGGGGACTCCGGGGGATGCTTTACCTGTGTGTCCCCAGATTCAAAAATACGCTAGTGTGAAAGTAGCCTCACATTCTACGATTTACGTAAATGCAAACACTTATTTTTAGCACAATATAGTTAGGCATTTTTTCAACAAAAAACTAAACACCTCAGAAAAACTGTCCCATGAGATGTACTGCAATTGTTTGCCTCATATTATTGCAGAATTTCGGGATCTTACAACCCAGATATACAGAACACTGATCATGGGGGCTGACAATCACTCACCTTACCAATCTCATCTTTCAGCTTATACTGGTTGAGCTGCACACAATCCTTTATAAAATATTGAGAAAAAATGATTATTACAATAGATACAGAAACAGTTAACAGCTTATGATTTTATCTGTTTGTATCACCTTTAAAAAGGACTTTGTTCGAAAAAGGCTGGTTTAATAAGCAGAGACTGGGGAGGAAGCCGAGCATCTCTTCACCACAAAAACAATAACCATTATTATTCCCTTTTCCCTGCCTCATCTTTAACTATACTCTAAGTATTGTGCAGAATAATTTTTCAATCTAGGAGAGCACAATGACACACAATGAACATAAAATAAGATGAAAAAAATTTAATAAAGGCTGTGCCGACCCAAATAATTGAAGTGCGGCTTATTAATGGGTGGCGGTTCACTCCACATTTGCTGCTTTGGGCGGACAACATGTGAAATCTCTTCTTGCAGACCAACTGCTCATTATTTCAGTTTTCTCTGCGTGGGGGCGTGCATTTAAGAGTACAGGGATTTTTTAAGTTATATGAGTCCATTTTTTAAGCAAGTGACAGGTCCTTTTCAAGCTGTGTGTTAAAGAAAACGGGTTAATATATAAAAACTGATTCGAGTGAAACAACATCTATCAATAAGCCCCACTTCAATCTCACGTATCACACAAATGTGAGCATTACTGAAATGAAGCAATTTAGAGCAAAATGAAGAATAGCGGCAGCCTCAGTGATTTTTACAAGGAACGTAACAATTTTTTTGATCAAGTGACAGGACCTCTTTAAGGATGTAATACAATAAAACAATGCACGAATATACATACTGTGTATTTGTGCATTGTGATACATATAGAACATTTACACAAATCTTTAAATCATAGAACTATATAGTTATTATCATTTTAATTACATTTTTTATTTAGCATTTTTATAGAGTAGTGCTTTTTCTGTGGTGCAGTAGATCATTATATATTAATTATATATAGAAATATGAAGCAATAGCACAAATAATTGTGCATCTTCCAAATCAGGATCTAGGAAATTTTTTTGCTTATTGTAATTATGGATGAGAATGATAGGAAAGCCTTAGGTTAGTACATACTGCATAAATAAATGCAAATTTTTCTGATAAAATGTGTTAATCAAGCTTTGATAAAATCTTACTCACTATAATGTTAGGCTGGCTTCAGAATCTCCGCATGCGTTCACATTAGCATGGTGCCCGGGCAACCAATCAGCTGTCTTGGGGGCGGCCGGGAGGAGGAGATCAGTGGCAGAGATCTCCCCCTCCTGGCCACAGCTGATCTCCCACCAGTGTCGGTGCGGGAGATTTGAAGATACAGCTGATCTGACAGCTGTTTAAATCTCCTGCGCTGACACTGAATAGGGTGATATCAGTGCAGGAGATATGAAACAGCTGATCGCTGCTTCAAAATCTCCCACGCCGACCTCACCTATTTGGTGTCAGCGCGGGAGATTTAAACAGCTGTCGGATCAGCTGTATCTTCAAATCTCCCGCACCGACACTGGTGGGAGATCAGCTGTGGCTCTAGCTGATCTCCCGGTGGCCACCACTGATCACCGGCGACCACCGGGAGAGATTTCAATGAGATCCGCAGTGTTCTCCTGCGCTGTCATGCGCAGGACACTGCGGATCCATTGAGATCATTGCATTTTTTTTGTGCATTTGCGGGCGCTTGCAGGTAAAACAAGCGCCCACGAATGCACAAAAAATGCAACAGGGCTGCATTCTGAATGCGGGAGAGGGCACACAAATTATACGCAAACGCAACCAAACGCAGCCAAAATGCAGGCACATGCGTTCCCATGTTAAACATAGGAATGCATGTGCGCAAGCGTTTGGCTGCATTCAGTGCGCTGCGTAACAAACGCAAATGTGAAGGCAGCCTTAATAATGCTGCTAAAAAACTGCAGCAAAGTGCCATATGTAAACCTAATATAAGACATAAAAGGTTTCTGAAAGCCATTCAAGGGAACCTGCCCCATGTTTACAAAACAGTTAAAGAGGTTTTCCATTACTAATGTGATCCCCTTTCTTTTGCCTTAGCAATTCCTAGGTAACACTTTCCCAATATTCTTCTGCTACCTACCCTGCTCCTGTAAACTTACCTCTCTGAAGCTCATATATATATTTATTGATGTTTTTGCTTTGATCCTTCCAGTCAGGGGACCGGAATCGGACAAACTGAGTAGGGCATGTCACTGGTGGGAGCTGAGAGTAGAGGGAAGTGTGATCCAAGTATGCATGCCCAGATTGCTGTCACTCACAGAAAGGCAGCCCAGCTCACACCAATGACATGCCCTGCTCAGTTCATCCACATCCAGTCTGCAGACCAGGAGAATTAAAGCTAGAACAATAAAAGGTATATACCAGCCACAGAGATAAGTGTACAGGAAAAGGGAAGGTAGCAGAAATATATTAGGAAAGTGTTAGTTTGGAATATTTAGGACAAACGAAAGGAGGTCACAATAGTGGAAAAACTCAAAATATTACAAAAATTGAAACGTTAAACAAAGCAGTCAGATTAGGCTTTTGATCGTCTTTTATACTGTTTCCACATTGACTATAGAGATTAAAATGCTTGTGTTTTTTCACATTACTTTCCAAAGTAGTAAAGGTACAATTCTGTGCCACATTTGTACCCAATCATACGGACTAGTGTTTCCCATACTCCAGTCTTCACTGCCCCACACCAGATAACGGTTTTAGGACTTCATTAGTATAGAACACATGATGGAATTATAATGACTTCAAGGCATCAGAAATTGCCACCAGTTCTTTCACCTGTGCACTAATACTAAGTACGGTAAATCCAGAAAACATAATCCAATGGAGAAGTTATGAGTACTTGAGCTTTGGAAACACTGCCATAGAGAAACCCCAAACATGAGAACAGTCAGGTAAGTGCTCATTCATACAACGATTTCTGCTGAATCCCCCATACATACGGACACTCGGCGTGGACGAGCAATCATGTTTCTTCAAAAGGGCGTTGGCAAAAATCAGCACTTCATGGGGCCTATTAATCAGAAAAAGTGATCATGATGCCATTGGGTAATATGAATTTATAGAGGACCTGGCACCCCCCCCCATACATGCTGATCTAATTGCAGCATTGAATGCAGCATGTCTGCTGCATTCAGGTAAGGGGTCCCCCACCCCTTCAGCCCTCTGTACCCTGAGATAATTGAAAAACTTACAATGTGGAGCCAAAGAGGTGGGGTGTAGTGGCTGGAGCCACTTCTCCTCACAGGGAAGTTTCACGCCCCCGTATGCATTATCCACCGTCCGCCGCCTCCCTCCTGTCACTCGTGGTCTCCCTCTCCTGCGCCTGCTGCATAAGAAGCTGGACGCAGGCGCAGAGCGAGGGATCGTTTTTGGAGGTACTGGCCGCCTGCCCCGCCTCCTGCGGGAACGTCACTGCCTTTCCCCGCCCTGCTCCATGGATAACATGGAGCAGGGTGGGGATAAGCAGTGACATCATGGCAGGAGACAGAGTGGCTGGCCTCCTGCGGTTACGTCACCACCTTTCTCCGCACTGCTACGTGGATAACATAGAGCAGGGTGGGTAATGGAGCTGACATCACCGCAGGAGGCGGGGCAGGCGGCCAGCACCTCCAAAAATGATCACTCGCTCTGAACATGCAGCAGGCGCAGGAGAGGGAGACCATGAGTGACAGGAGGGAGGCGGCGGAGGGAGGATAATACATACAGGGGGCGTGAAATTGCCTTGTGAAGAGAAGTGGCTCCAGCCACTAAACCCCACCTCTTTGGCTCCCCATGGTAAGTTTTTAAATTGAATTATCTCGGGGTACAGGGGGCTCAAGGGATTGGGGACTCCTTGCCTGAATGCAGCAGACATGCTGCATTCAGTTCTGCAATTAGATCAGCATGTATGGTGGGGTGACAGGTCTTCTTTAACAGGGCTCCGGTCCTCCTACCATGGAGTACCAACATAGCTGAAAAGAGACTTGCAAATCATCTTGTTCAGCTCTAAACTTAACAAAATTGACAGATTCAGCCAACTTTCATATAATGTATGAAGACCATATCACACTTCAGTTGATTTGTTAATCAAGCTTTAAGGGGAACCTGTCGTCAAGATATTAGACCTCTAACTAAAGGTATTCGTGAAAAGAGCATTTACTGACGATTACATCCATACCTTGCTTGTAGTATTTAGCATCCTGCAGCAACCCGCATGTCACCTGTGTGCTTGTCATTAATAAAGTCCTTCCAATAACCAACAGAGAGTGCATCCTATCCTTACTTAAAATGCTACATTACACTAATGTTGTCTGAACCTAACACCTATGAATTTACATGTTAGTCAAGGATTAAGGACAACCTGTAATCAGGATATGCTTGTAACATTTTGTTGGAAAATTGTAGAGAAATTAAGACTTAAAATTTTAATTGCAAGTGCAGAAGACAGGCACAGTACTTCTAGCTCTCTTGTCTCAATCCCTATTCCCATGCCAGACGATAGCCTTCAGTATTTGACTGACAAGCCATTCTTCTCTCAGTAAGCTGCCATCCCAGACTGAGATTTTGCCCTAAGTCATTCCATCAGATGGGGAGGCGCATGAAGTTGCAGGAGGCTGGCTATAAAGTGATGCATGGCTATACCATTTGATGAGCCACTTTCAGACATTGACGGCACTTGCACAAACCTTCAGGCAGGAATAGCTACGGTAGTTACTGCCAACAAAACACTATTACGAAATCCACAAGATTGTGCATTATAACAATAAATTCACTCTCAAAATATTGGGCCAATAATATTCTTTTTTAATAAGTTCTTAAAAGCATACAAAATTCATTAAATACTGCAGTTACAAAATATGGGGAAAGAGAGTCAAAATGTATTATTTGCAATATTTTAATTGTGTTTGCTCAAATAATATTCATCTCACGTCTCCTCAGGAAGTATCCATGCGAAACATGTGTTAGGGCAGGGGAGTGGACGGAGCCATCAGATCACAGCCTCATAAGTAAGTGTTGCCATTATTTACTTTTACACTCTACTTGGGAATCACTGACAACCAGCGTGGCAGCAGTTTGATACAAAGGAACAATGGGACCTTTGATTTAGCAGTGAGGAGTGCATATTGGGTGACTTAGGGATTTGTCACATACAGTGATATCGCTAGCGAAATCGCTGAAATCAGCAACCTCGCCAGCGATATCGCTGTGTGTGAAAAGCAGCAACAATCAGGCCCCGGCTGTGAGGTCGCTGATCGCTGCACATCCTTCAGGACCATTTTTTGGTCCTTGGTCTCCCGCTGGTCAGCACGCACAGCTGCGTGTGACAGCAAGAGACCAGCGATCAGTGACCTCACAGGCTGGTAACCATGATAAACACCGGGTAACTAAGTAGCGCGCGCTGCCTAGATACCGGGTGTTTATCATGGTTACCAGCGCTAAGCAGGAGGTCGCTGACAACGATCCGACCTGGTAGGGATCGCTGGTGCGTCGCTATATGATCGCTGCTGAGATATCAAACAGTCAGATCTCACAAACGATGCAGGAACGATACGGCGGTCATTGGGAACCTGTCACTCTAGGGTGCAGTTTTGGGATCGTTGGTCGTTGTCCCTGTCAAACACAGTGATGCAGCATTCCCAGCGGGAGCGCAACGACCAAAAAATGACCCAGAACGGTTTGTAACGATCAGCGATCTCACAGCGGGGGCCTGATCGCTGCTAAGTGTCACACATAGCGAGAGCGCTGGCGAGGTCGCTGTTACGTCACAAAACCTGTGACATATCAGTGATCTTGCTAGCAATCTCGCTATGTGTGACGGGGGCTTTGGAACTTCCATTAAGTAGATTAATAGTATACATATAGAATCACAGATGTACTCTGCACTATATAACTGATTGTAGTCTATATAGCAGGAAGCATTATTCTAATCACCTTAGTTACTCTCTCATTTCTTAATAAATAGATTTCCAAGGAGATGAATATTATTTGAACAAACACATGCAAAATATTGCAAATAGTAACTTTTGGCTCTGTCCCCCCCCCCATATTTTGTAACTGCAGTATTTAATTAATTTTGTATGCTTTTAAGAAGTTAGAAATAATGATTGAAATATTTTTAGCCCAATATTTTGTGGGAAGCTTTATTAATGTATTTATTTTATTGAATATATTTATTTAGTAATGAGTTGAAATGTATACCCTGATCAATACTATGGGTTTATAGAGTTAGAAGATGATGTGCTGTAGAGGTTTTACATTTCATAACACTGTGAATTTGGCCAAAGTGTATACCTGAAAACCTGTAATGGACACCCGATTTGACTCAATTGTTGGCCTTCGTGGCAAACGAGGAGAAGACTGCGGTGATGTCACGGGAGAATACGGAAGAGATGGGTAAATGTATCGTCCATTTACATCTTCATTATCATTTGGAGACCGAGAAGATGGAGAACGTTCTTGTAGTGAAAGTTTTCTATTGGTCATGTTGAGTTTGGCCCTCTGATCTTTTACAATCCCTTCCATGCTAGCCGTTATACATCCACTTTCAGTAAGTCTATGAAAATCCGGTAGTTCCCTGCAGTTCTCCTCAGATTCCCCCACTTGCTTCCCAGTTTGTCCATTCTGCCCATGATCCCTCTCAGAGATGCTGGATTCATATTCTGTGACCACGATAACAGATTCCATCCCTAGATCTAAACTCAGCGCTGAGAAACTACAGACAATACGAGGCTGACTTGATGTTTCATGGTCATCTTGCAGGATGGACCTCTCAGAAGAAGCCCTCTTGGACACGCATGATGACATGATTACCACACGTCACGCACTCCCTTAATGCGCTCCCATTGGAACCTAGAAGCAAACACAAAAAATGTTTTAAAAAAAAAAGACAGCAGTAGAAAGCTCAAGTTTAGCCATTGATTGCAGAGTGCACATATACAAACCTAATATTTCAAGAGTGCAATTACCTAAATGTGTGTAAATTAGATGTTGCATGTAAGAAAATATCAACCGATTATGGAGATTCTTTCAAATTCAGACTGCAGTCCCTGACTTGAGGTACTCCACGAATAACAGGGGTACACAGAGGGCCCAGCAACCAAGTGTCATCTTAGAACAGACTCTTATTTGCTGTAATGGTTACAAAGGTTTGGATTACTGGGGGTGGGGCGGGGAGGGGGATTTATAAGAGAAAAATGGTCAAAATCTAGATTGTAAAAATAGAATGTGGACCAAATACTGATAAAAATATGATCCAACACGCTAATGGAAATTGGGCAGTCTTCCTTAATATATATACTGTATATATACTGTGTATACACACGCACATGCATACACACGCACACACACACACACACTAGTACACACACACTTGGCGCTACCCGCTACCAAAACACAGGTCCGGCAATACTTTTACCAGTCCATTCTCTATAAATGAGAGATCAGTGTTTAAATTGATATGCAAATAATCAATTATAAATAGTTTGAGGGTGGGGGGTGGAGGGGTGAAATCCCACCGATCCATTACCTTTACTAAACAAACTACTCAATGCATCAGATTTTAGTTGATTTAAAATGGGCAATCATTAATACACAAGCTCCTACAAGTATTATGAGGGATCACAAGAAGAGGAGTCTCACTCCATAACTTGCTTAGCCTAGAATGAGACTGGTATTTAAAAATGTAACATGGAGAAATGTAAAAAGGTAGAAAGTGAATAACTGGTAAAAAGGTTATTCACTATGCCAAAATACTGAGAATATCTATCTATCTGTATGTACGGTGCTTATCAGTGACTGCTATTACAATTGAGGTTTACACAATTACCTAGATAGTTTGTTAATTTAAGAAGTTGGAGTTTTTCAAAGAAAAAAACATAGGTAAAGGCCCTGTTTCACATAACGATCACTCCAGCGATCCCGACAGCTATAACGACCTGCCGGGATCGCTGGGGCGTCGTTACCTGATCGCTGGGGAGCTGTCAAACAGGCAGATCTCCCCAGCGATCAGAGACACCTCCCACATCGCTGAAGTCGATGTTACCAGTATCCTCCCTGCTTAGCACTGCCTGTAAGCAGGGAGGACGCTGGTAACTGTTGTAAACACCGGGTATCTAGGTAGCGCGCGCTGCCTGGATACCCGGTGTTTATCATAGTTATCAGCGTTCTCCCTGCTTACAGGCAGTGCTAAGCAGGGAAGACGCTGGTAACCATGGTAAACACTGGGTATCTAGGCAGTGCGAGCTGCCTAGATACCCGGTGTTTACCATAGTTACCAGCCAGTGAGGTCACTGATCGCTGATTTCTCGCTGTCACACGCAGCGATGCGTGCTGACCAGCGGGAAACCAACGATCAAAAAATGACCCAGAGCACTTTGCAGTGATCAGTGACCTCACAGCAGGGGCCTGATCGCTGCCAAGTGTCACACAGAACGACATCGCTGGAGAGATCGTTGTAACGTCACAGTTACAACGATCTCTCTAACGATATCGTTATGTGAGACAGGGCCTTAAGATAGTTTTTAATTGCAAAGGTATGTGTACATGTTAAAGGGGTTGTCCGTTCTACATCCATAAGTCTGCAGTCACTATGTATCACAGATTTATGAATTCTCACATCACACGCACTGTGCAGAGTAAGGATTCTCCGCTGTCAGAGCTGGGAACAGCTGTCATGTAGCCATGAGGATGTGATATGTAAACTCCTGCCAAAATCCGACTATATGGGCACGGCTTCGCTCAACGCAAATGTATTGACCAAAGTCGTGTCCCTTTTGTCTGATTCTGGATGAGAGTATGCATATTGCATACTAGTGGCCACGTGATCACCGTTCTTGCCTCTGACACCTGCAAATCCTAATGGCAAACAGCACGGCTGTGGAGTTGGTAAGCAAAACCTCTGACTTCTCAATTTCCCTGAATACAACTCAAACTCCCTCATTCATGGCTCATGTTTAAGTGATACATTTATTGTAGTACAATGTGAACATCAGGATTTTAATCATTATTATGATACAATAATCAAGATATTTAGAACATAAAAATAATTCATAATAATGATATTCAGCACATTCTACAGCGTACCCAATTTATTATATATTTTATTGGTTGTTCTTTTTACACTGACTCCACACAGTGCGTGTGATCTAAGGATTCAGAAGTATGTAGTCACATCGAGAGGCTGCAGACTCACGGATTTAGACTGGACAACCCCTTTAAGTATTTGTTGCAGATATTTCTGCATCAAACACATGCATCTCGGTAGGAAAAATGTGGCATAATAAAGTGCATTTTTGCATTTGTTTTTTCCAGTCATTAAAATGGGTGAAAATTGCTGATAAAAGGCTAAAATAACTGACATACTGCAGATTTAAAATGGCTTCAAATGTGCAAGGAAAGAAATAATAAGCAGTATGTGCATTAGACTTCAGGATTCTCATTCACTGCTGGTATTTGAAAATGCTTACATGTTTGTAACAAAACTATGAGGGAAAATAAAATCAATAAAAATGCAGCAAATACTTGACATGTGCATATGGCCTCATTTATTACATACAGGACCTGACATGCAAATGCAGGAACCTGGAACGAGATCAACTACCATTGGATCCAAGGTTAAACCAAGTATATTTGTAACTTGCCTGTTACAGGGCTCTATCAGTGGTCGCCTGACAGATCTGAAAATGGCTACCCTAGACAGAATTAGTACAAGCACTCCATTTACCAGATCCCAGATCTAAATTTACACAGGGTGTCTGGGTTGAGGTCATGGACTCATCTAGCTGGGCCAGAACCAAGTCAAGGTACACAAAATAATGGTCAGACAACAGGAACTCAAACTAGCAGGAGCGGAAAGCTGAACCAGAAAATGTACATTTTTAACTGCCATTGGGAGTCCGACCTTCATGAGTTTACACACTCATCCAGGGTTCACAGAAAACAGCAATTTTAACAACCGGTAGTTAACCCCATATTTTCCTGACTGTGCAGCACCTAAACTCTCAGAAATTAAACAGGACTGCCAGGTTGCAGCAAGAAAAGGGGTGACAGCGTCCAGCAACCAAAGTGGATACCGAAGGAACAGATACTGGGTTGGATGTTACAGACCAATGATTGGACAAGTTAGAAAAGGTGATTTTTTTAAATTTTACAAAAAAAAATTCTCCTGCCAGATATCTTAAACTGTCACCTTTTACCATCAGTAGAGATGTTCAAAGAAAATGATACTCAGGATTGTAGAAAATAAGTTCATTTGACTGGCAGCAAGATCGCACCTACCATGAGACAACTTGAGCTGTTCGCATCAGGCGGTGCCCCCTGCTGGTAGCCAGAGGGTGGCATCAGCAGGGGACCCGGTGGTAGCTCCTATAGTCCCAGCCGCCGCTGCTGGCCGCATTCTCCCAGGTCCTGGCCTCCACTGTGTGCTCTCTGCGGCTCTGCATGACAGGGAGCGATGACATGATCACAGAGCGCCCCACTGTGCCGAGCAGTGCAGAGACAGAGGTCACATGCTGAGGACACCGGGACAAGCCAGTGAGGACCAAAGAGAGACGTGAGTATTTACTGTTTTTTTAGTTCACTGGTGGGAGACTGTGATACATAACACTCCCACTGCTGGCTCCAAGACTTCTCCCAACCTGCACCAATTCTCTGGAATGCTCTACCCCAAGAAATTAGGTGTATCCACAACTCACATAGTTTCAGGCGATCCCTAAAAACACATCTTTTTAGGGCGGCCTATCATGATCCCTAGTCAATGTCATTTAGATATAGCCTATCGGCTCCACCAGTCTCAAGAGGATCACAAATAATGGTTGGTGGCCACTTATACTGCTCCTATCTGTTCCCCATCTGCTCAAATTGACTATACCATCATTGTAAATAAGCACCTGTACTTTGTGTCACCCCACCTCATTGTTAGATTGTAAGCTCTTATGAGCAGGGCTGTCATTATTTTGTTCTAATCATTGTATTATGCTTTGTATTGTATCGTATTGTGTATTGTATTTTATTTACTGATAACTGTCTCTTATGATTGATTAAATATGAACCTCTGAATTGTGAAGCGCTGCGGAATATGTTGGCGCTATATAAATAAAGATTATTGTTAGTACAGTATAAGAGGAACATGGGGTTGCTATATATATATATATATATATATATATATATATATATATATTTATATTTATATGCACTGTATATACATATATACACACACACACAGCATACAGTTAGGGCCAGAAATATTTGGACAGTGACACAAGTTTTGTTATTTTAGCGGTTTACAAAAACATGTTCAGAAATACAATTATATATATAATATGGGCTGAAAGTGCACACTCCCAGCTGCAATATGAGAGCTTCCACATCCAAATCGGAGAAAGGGTTTAGGAATTATAGCTCTGTCATGCATAGCCTCCTCTTTTTCAAGGGACCAAAAGTAATTGGACAACGGACTCTAAGGGCTGCAATTAACTCTGAAGGCGTCTCCCTCGTTAACCTGTAATCAATGAAGTAGTTAAAAGGTCAGGGGTGGATTCCAGGTGTGTGGTTTTGCATTTGGAAGCTGTTGCTGTGACCAGACAACATGCGGTCAAAGGAACTCTCAATTGAGGTGAAGCAGAACATCCTGAGGCTGAAAAAAAAGAAAAAATCCATCAGAGAGATAGCAGACATGCTTGGAGTAGCAAAATCAACAGTTGGGTACATTCTGAGAAAAAAGGAATTGACTGGTGAGCTTGGGAACTCTAAAAGGCCTGGGCGTCCACGGATAACAACAGTGGTGGATGATCGCCGCATACTTTATTTGGGGAAGAAGAACCCGTTCACAACATCAACTGAAGTCCAGAACACTCTCAGTGAAGTAGGTGTATCTGTCTCTAAGTCAACAGTAAAGAGAAGACTCCATGACAGTAAATACAAAGGGTTCACATCTAGATGCAAACCATTCATCAATTCCAAAAATAGACAGGCCAGAGTTAAATTTGCTGAAAAACACCTCAAGAAGCCAGCTCAGTTCTGGAAAAGTATTCTATGGACAGATGAGACAAAGATCAACCTGTACCAGAATGATGGGAAGAAAAAAGTTTGGAGAAGAAAGGGAACGGCACATGATCCAAGGCACACCACATCCTCTGTAAAACATGGTGGAGGCAACGTGATGGCATGGGCATGCATGGCTTTCAATGGCACTGGGTCACTTGTGTTTATTGATGACATAACAGCAGACAAGAGTAGCCGGATGAATTCTGAAGTGTACCGGGATATACTTTCAGCCCAGATTCAGCCAAATGCTGCAAAGTTGATTGGACGGCGCTTCATAGTACAGATGGACAATGACCCCAAGCATACAGCCAAAGCTACCCAGGAGTTCATGAGTGCAAAAAAGTGGAACATTCTGCAATGGCAAAGTCAATCACCAGATCTTAACCCAATTGAGCATGCATTTCACTTGCTCAAATCCAGACTTAAGACGGAAAGACCCACAAACAAGCAAGACCTGAAGGCTGCGGCTGCCTGGCAAAGGATTAAGAAGGAGGAAACCCAGCGTTTGGTGATGTCCATGGGTTCCAGACTTAAGGCAGTGATTGCCTCCAAAGGATTCGCAACAAAATATTGAAAATAAAAATATTTTGTTTGGGTTATGTTTATTTGTCCAATTACTTTTACCTCCTAAAATGTGGAGTGTTTGTAAAGAAATGTGTACAATTCCTACATTTTCCATCAGATATTTTTGTTCAACCCTTCAAATTAAACGTTACAATCTGCACTTGAATTCTGTTGTAGAGGTTTCATTTCAAATCCAATGTGGTGGCATGCAGAGCCCAACTCGCGAAAATTGTGTCACTGTCCAAATATTTCTGGCCCTAACTGTATATATCTACTATATGATCATCTAAGGTTCTCTGTCTAACACGGAAATCGCAAGCCAGCGCCAGGGCGCTCATTAGTAGCCGCCAGCAGCGGCCACCAATGTGCGAGGAGTATGCAAAACAGCTGCGTGCATTCAGAATTCGCGCCAAGCTGAAACCCAGCGACAGAGGGTGCATTGGCGCCGCTGTCGCCGGGATACACGCGTCCGGCCGCGGCCATCTTCTGGACATCAGCAGCATTAGTGGACCTCGGGGCGCAGTAGATAAGCAGCGGATATCGTCGGGAGATCGGCGGCCGCAGCTCATCTACTGCGCCGTGAGGTCCGCGGTGAGCTAGCCGGGAGATGACTAGCGTCAGCTGGTCATCTCCTGGCTGCTCGCCACGGTAGTACCCCGACCGAACACCCACGGTATGGGTATTCCTATATGGCGGCATTCAAATTTCGCGGCAAACACGTGCCGCATCTCTGATTGGTCGCCGCCAGCCGTGGCGACAAATCAGAGACTTGGCGCGCGGTTTGAATGCCGCGTCTCTGATTGGTCTTCGCGGCTGGCAGCTAACTGCTGAAATAGTGTATAGTGTTTGTGGGGCAATTTTGTTGGCATCCCACTTTATGCGGGCAATGAAAGAGGAATCTAAGGGCCTCAATAGGAGGAAAATTTCTTTGTTGCAAAGTTGTTAGATATGTACCAATGTGACCCAGCCAAATATATATTTTTTAAGGGGGCTCAATTAGAACTTCTGCTATGGGGCCACATGATTTCTATGTAAGCCCCTGATGCAGGATGCATTGTCCCTTTCACATACGTCCCTGCTGCAGGACTGATTGACCATAACTTACACACCAGGTCCATTGCTGCCCCTCAGTGCATATAGGCATTTTAGCCATGTTTCTCTCTAGCGGCAGTTGGTCCGTGGCGCTTGTCCCCCTTCCCGCTCCCACATCCCTTGCTCAACACAATTGGAGACCCCTGCTATTAGCTCTGGACAGCTCCATATGCGGTGCTTGTGATTGGCTAAGCGTTTCAGGAGAAGGAGGCATGGTCTGTTGGAGGATAAGCGCCATTTTACAAGCTTAGTGCAGTGGCTGCTTGTTGATGCTCAGACTGCAGATCATGGCATGTGGTGTGTGGACGGTGCTGCATGGTGGACGTTTCTGACTAGTTAGACAATAAGTTGGCAATCAGTGCTGCCTCCAGTGTGTATGGTATAAGGATTTAGGACTGTGTCTGCTTACAGGACCACAACTCTGCAGCCACCATTGTGTGTCTGTATGCTTGTGCCAAGCTTGCTATTGCCATTAAAGATCCTTATTTTGGATTGTTCTGTGTAGTTCTTGCATGTGCGTGTGATGGCGCTGACATCCTTGTGAAGCCAGTGTCTTACAGGCACTGGGATGCTGAATGCAAATCATATCTCTGCTTGAATTATTGCATGTTTGATTGCAGAAAAAAGTGTCATAAAACTCCTGGATAACAGGACAGCAGATAATCGATGTGTGCAGCCCTGCATCACTATTTGGAGTTTTTTCTTTTACTCCTTCCCTGTGGGCATGCCTTTCAGCTGTAAGACAAACCCTCTTCCCCTCCCTCGTATCTCTTTCAGTTTCTGGCTCATGTTTCACTGTCACTGTACTCCAGCCACAGCGTGCCTGACAAAACTGAAAGTACAGATGAAAGAGAGGGGGTGAGGGTTTGGCTTACAGCTGAAAAGCATGCCCACAAAGGAGGAAAAAAAACAGCCCCAAAGAGTGAGGTAGGGCTGCACACATCAATTATCTGCTGCCCTGTTTTCCAGAAATTTTATGACACTTTTCTCTGCAGTCAAAAATGGAATCATTCAAGTAAAGGTATGATTGTATTCAGCATCCCAGTGGCTGTAAAGCACAGGCTTCACTTTAAAGCCCTAAAACCTACTTAGGTGGTTCTCTTTAAGATGTGAACATTTATTTTATGAATTTTAATAATGTATTTAAATGCTCTCAATTATAAATACAATTTTCTTTAATTGTGGTTCAATTTAATGTTCTCTTCAAATGACGTTATTAGGAAAAGAACAATCTGTTTTGAGTCTTTGAGAAGCTTTTTTTTCCCATCAGGTACGATAATATTTTATGCAAATACATTCTGCATGAATATCAATTAAGAAGAAAATCATTCTGATGCATGAAGACAATGTTAGCGCACCTAGCAGCTTTGAAGTGTTAATTAGTACCATAGAAACTGAAGCCGTAAACTCTACAGAGCACCACACGTACCTCAGTCACCAGCGCATACATAACAAGCAAGGTCCACAATGAGCTCAAGCACACAGTAGAACGTCAGCTCTTCAGCATAATAGCTTGGCTTGTTTATAGTCTTTCTATATTCTCCAGGCACGAATATAGAGCCCTGTTCCCGAATTTAAAATCCCCAATAATCCACCTTCTATTATTTTCATTGGGAGATCAGCAATGCCGTTCATGTAGCCGAAGATTAACTTTCAGCTTGCAAAATATCAATTTGTTTAGAGAATAAGTCGCAAATTGGACTCTAAATTCTTGTAGATGGTGAATAGCTGGTTGTCTGCAGCCCTGAGTAGGAAGCCTGACCTCACTGTATACCAGTATGTGGCTTTCTAGAAACACAGACAGCTGCGTTTCATCACTTCTGCTACCAGAACCATTGCACATGCGCAGAATAAGGCTAAGGCCAGGCTACCATTAGTGTATGGCATCCTATGCGATATGCTAATGACACTCAGCACAGGCTGTTGATGATTATGGCTTACAGCCAATGAAAACCCAAAGATCATTATTTCAGAAAATTAAAGTAGAGAGGATGAAGGATTAAAAACCGCGCTGATGTATTCCACAAGACATCAAAGGGTGAATATAATCTTGATTTATTGAGCCGCTTTCACATCAGCGGGAAAAATGTAATTTGCAGCAGATCCAGCAGATGTCGCCACACCTGCTGCGTAACGGCCGACTTGCGGCAAGCCCCATTCATTCTCTATGGGGCTTGAGGTCAGGTGCGGCAAGTGCGGTTTTGCCAGATCCAGCTATCCAGTGCTTGCGGCTGCGCAAAAAAACCTGCTGCTAGCAGCATTCCTTTGTGGTGCCGCAAGTGCCGAATCCGAGAAAACCGCACTTGTCGCACCTGACCGCAAGCCCATAGAGAATGAATGGGGCTTCCTGGATGATGCAGCAAGTCGGACGTTACGCGGCAGATCCAGCAGGTGCGGCAACATCTACATTTACCGCTGATGTAAAAGCAGCCATAGTCAACGTATTTCAGGGCTCCTAGAAACGCCCTAAAACCTAGCAATATTGCATTGATTTTTGATGATATTCTAATTCAATGAGGTGCACTAGTATATAATTAAAGGGAACCTGTCAGCTCATTTATGCCCCTCCAGCTATCACTGTCTGTAGCTGCAGCTTTATAATACCAGTCTAATCATCCCTGTCTGATCTCATGGTGCAATGTGAAAGGTGAAAGAAAAGCATTTATACACTTACATTTCAGTCCCCACCTTGGAGGAGGGGGACTGTCTGGCAGGATAATAGTTAACTCACTTTTAACTTGGATGGCTAAAGGACCTGTGTGATGTAACGATCACGTGACCATAGTGGGCGGAGCTAAGCCAGCAAACATATTATGTTCTATGAGAACTTAGCTCCGCCTATTGTAGTCACATGGTTGTGACATCACATCAGGTCTCCGAACATGTTCTAGCACAAGGCTGAAATGTTAACTATTAACCTGCCAAACAGTCCCCGTCCTCCAAGCTGGAGACTGACTGCCCCATTACATAAGGAAATGTCAGTGTATAAATGCTTTTATTTCACCTTTCACATTACGCTATGAGCTCAGACAGGGATGATTAGAATAGTATTATAAAGCTGCAGGTACAGACAATGATAGCTGGGGAAGCATAAACTAGCTGACAGGTTCCCTTTAACTTAGCGCAGGGGTGGGCAATTCATTTTCCTGAGCGGGCACATGACACATAGAAAGTGTGAGCCCGCACATAGCCCCTCTATATACAATATGAACCCCCAGAGTCTATATACAGCATGAGTCCTATATAGCCTCATAAATACATTATGAGCTGTCACATATATTCCTATGTATTTTATGAGCCTCCACATAGCCTCCTATATACTTTAGAAACCCCACTTAGCCTCCTATATACATTATGAGCCCCACATAGCCTTTTATATACTTTATAAACCCCCACATGACCCCCTATATACAGTATGAGTATATACAGGTATATTAATACTTGAGAAAAAAAGAAAGCCACTCACCACATACTCATCTTACTTCCTTTTACCCTGGTGCTTTGCTGCACTATAATGACCCTCTGCACAGCAGGTGCACGGATGTGAAATCATTGCATCTGCTATCTTACATGCTCATTTGTCGAAGAAGGAGCTGGTGGCCTATTCTCCACCAAGGGATTCACCGCTATCCACATCCTCAGGATGCGGATAGCTATAATGGTGGGCAGTGGGCAGCAGCGGCAGAGGACATAAAGCCTACTGTTTTCATCCCTTTGGCTATCTTCACCTGTGGGCAGACTGGAACAGCCAGAGGACCGGGTGTAGCCCACTGGCCACACTTAACCCGCTAAGACAGGGCAGGGCAATATGTGAACCACACATGACAGTATTCCAGTTACAAACTGAAAGTACAAGCCAAGACATCTTTGCATGCATGCAAAGTCAATGGGACCAAAATCAGATGTGGGTGCATCCAGTTTAGATTGGACTAACACTGATGCAAAAAAATGGCAGTGTGAAACCAGCCTTAAAGAGGACCTGTCACCAAACCAGGCATGGTGATCTAATTACAGCACTGGATGCAGCATGTTTGCAGCATGCAGGCAAGGGGTCCATAAGCACTTGAGCAGCCCTGTACCCCGAGATAATAGTTAGAAAACTTACATGCTACAGCCACTAAGGAGGTGGCTAGGGGCTGCAGCCAAGGGCAGATTCACACCCCCTGCATGTGTAATCTGCCCACCGCTGCCAATCATCCTCTCCCTGTCTGCAGCATTTAAACTGAGTTTTTTTTTCTCTCCTGTGTAGCCCCGCCCCTCAGGGCCCCTAACAGACTTTCTGGGAGAGAGAAAAAAAAACTCTGTTTAAATGCTGCAGACAGGGAGAGAATGATTGGCTTCGGTGGTGCAGATTACACAGGCAGGGGGTGTGAATCTGCCCTTGGCTGCAGCCCCTAGCCACCTCCTTAGTGGCTGTAGCATGTAAGTTTTCCAACTGTATTATCTCGGGGTACAGGGCTGCTCAAGTGCTGGGGGACCCCTTGCCTGCATGCTGGAGACATGCTGTATCCAGTGCTGTAATTAGATCACCATGCCTGGTTTGGTGACAGGTCCGCTTTAAGCCTAAAATCTTTACAATAGTTTTTATTTCCATGCATTGAGAACATTGCACACTGTTTTCTAAATCAAAACATGAAAAGAAATGTATATTATTTTTCACTACTTTACTGAAGATAGCAAAAAACTGAACATTAGGCTACTAAATAAAATAGAGGGTCTGTATTTGTCTTTACAAACTCAAACTCTTTTTTTTAGGATTTAGCATTCCGGTGAATCACTAACCTAATATTTAGTTGTATAACTAGTTTTTTAGAGCTGCTTCACATCTGTTGCATAGAGTCAACCAACGTCTGGCACCAGTTAACGGTTATTCCAGCCTAGGATGCTTTGACCACATGCCATAAAATATTTGCATTTGTTGGCTTTGCCTCAAAAACAGCATTTTTGAGGTCACCCCACAAGTGTTCTATCAGTTAACAGTCCGGGGATTGGGGATTGGGGATTGGGTTGGCCCTACATAACCTCAATTTTGTTGGACTGGATCCCAGATTTTGCTAGTTTACTGTTGTATTTAGGTTCGTTATCTTGTTGAAACACCCATTTCAGAGGCATTTCCTCTTCAGAATAAGGCAATATGACCTCTTCAAGGATTTTGATATATTTAAACTGGTCCATGATCCCTGGTATGCGGTAAATAGGCCCGACACCATAGTAAGAGAAACATGCCCATATCATGATGCTTGCATCACCTGCTTCACTGTCTTCAGACTGTACTATAGTTGAAATTCAGAGTTTGGGGATCTTCTGATGAACTGTCCGCGGCCCATGGACCCAAAAAGAACAATTTTACTGTCATCGGTTCACAAACTGTTTCTCCATTTCTCTTTAGGCCAGTTGTGTTTTTTTGGCATATTGCATCTGCTTCAGTACATGGGACTTCTTTCCAATAGGTTAGCTTCACACAGGCGTCTAACTGTCACAACACTCACAGGTAACGTGAGACTGTCTTTAATCATCTTGGAGCTGATCATTGGCTGAGTCTTTGCCATTCTGGCTATTCTTCGATCCATTTAGATGTTAGGGCCTCATCACACGTAGCGAAGCACCAGCGATCCCGACAACAATATGACCTGGCTGGGATCACTGGTGCGTCACTACATGATCGCTGGTAAGATGTCAAACAGTCAGATCTCATCAGCGACTCAGCAACAATACGGCAGTGGTTGGGACCCTGTCACTCTCGGGTGTAGTATTGAGATCGTTGGTCATTGTCCCTGTCAAACACAGTGATACATGCTGCCCAGCGGGAGAACAACCACCAAAACATGTTCCAGAACAGTTTGTAACGAGCAGCGATCTCACAGCAGGGGCCTGATCGCTGCTACGTGTCACACATAACGAGATTGCTGGCGAGGTCGCTGTTACATCACAAAACCTGTGACGTTGCAGCGATATCGCTAGCAATATTGTTGTGTGTGAAGTACCCCTTAGTTTTCCTTTTCTTCCACATCTCTCTGGTTTTTGCTTTCCATTTTAAAAGCATTGGATATCATTTCAGCTGAAAAGCCTATCGTTGTCTGCACTTCTATATGTTTTACCCTCTCCAATCAACTTTTTAATCAAAGTACACTTTTCTTCTGATAAATGTCTCAAATGACTCATTTGTCAGGCTTTCAAGGACGAATGCATGTACATGTGCTGGCTTCAGCCTTAACAATGGGCCACCTTATTCACACCTGTTTCTTCACAGAATGATTGACCTCACTAACTGAACTCCACACTGCTATTATTTTGAACATAGCCCCTTTCAATTTATTATTCAAATACACAGAACCAAAAACATACAGATCATGAATGCCGAGTCTGTTGGTTTTCTAAGAATCTACTGCACCAACTAGTAAATTGTTTGACATGTGGTAATATAATTTATACCAAAAACAGTGAATAATCTGGTTAGTCATATTGGACTGCTATTATTCTGAACACTACTGTAACTACTGTTTGTAAGTCTCGCACAACAATTATTTGCTTATATTCTTCAATTTTATCTTTGCATTAATGTAAAATGTTCTGCTTCCTTTTGTGATAAAAATAGATTGAACATAACCCCATATGTGCAGGTTAATAGCATTTTTACATGACAGGTTGCCTTTAATTATTATTAAAAAAACTAAAGCCTTGGTACAGTCCTAATATATAGAATGTTTATTTGTTTGTCTTTTTAACTATTCTGTAAAAAAAAGAATGTAATCCCCTTAGAGAAGATAAACCTGGGTTTGTCTATACAATACACCTTAATTAATGGTCTCTTATAAAGTCCAGACACTGGCTGGAGTTAATAGTAATAATACCTAAAGTCTTCGGAAGCTGCCTTGGTGTCATGGCAATCTATGGTTGCGTCATTTGGGTGATGGGACTGGGGGTTTATGGGACAATAAGCTCCAAACTGATGGCAGCCATTTTGAAGGCCTTTGAAAAGCCAAAATTACTCAACAGCGGCATTTAAGGGCATGTGCCCACAGGAAGGTTTAGTGGCGTTCAAACCGTCAGTAAACCGCTGGAGATTATCAGTTCTGAGATCTGAAGTCTCCAGCTGTTTTCCGGCGTTTTTTTTCAGCGTGTGCACAGCGTTTTTCAGTCGGTTTTTCCAGCGGTTTTTCCAGCGGTTTTTCCGGCGGTTTTCTATGGAGGATTTTGTTCATGGAACCGATCAAAAACCGCTGAGAAGAATTGACATGCTGTATGCTGCTAAACCGCTGGGAAACCGCTCAACCGCGGGCAGATCCGCTCACATAAACCGACTATGTGTGCACAGCGGTTTCTAAATTACATAGGGTTACTTGTAAGTCCTAACGCTGCTAAGGATTTACATAGATTTAAATAAAACCTATGCTAAACCGCCGGCGGTTTTCGCTGCTAAACCGACGTTAAACCTTCCTGTGGGCACGCACCCTAAGAGGTTTGACTGATCTGATCACATTAGTTACTCTCATGTGTTGGCTATGTAATGGAGCTAGCACCTGCATAGTACAAATATAGTGATGGTGCATGGCGACTGTTGCTAAGGAGTTAATAAATGTAACCTTAATGGGGCTAATACTATATTTAGCTAGTATATAGCTAAACGTGAGCAAAATCTGATGTAAACTGCGCCAAACTGTGTTTCATGACTTGCAAGGTAAATATGCCACACTGGTAAAGAGTCGGCCTCGTTAGGCTGTAGGGGATTCAGTTTCTCCAATAATCACACACAGTGGCGTAACCAGAGTCTGGCGGGCCCTAGTGCGAAATTTAGACCTGGCCCCCCCGACATGTTGATGAAATGCACCTCATGTAACGTTCTAAATCCTTTAAAGACTCACAAATTGACTCCTCTTCCCCCTTTACTATGTATTAATGTCCCCCATCCTGGTTTATATGGTCCGCCTCCTCCCGTCACCATACTCATCCAATTATTATAATGCATCCCCATAATCCTCCATATATTACAATGTACCCCCATAGTCCTCTATGTATCATAATGCATCCCATAGTCCTCCATTCATAAGGTAGGCCCCATAGTCATTCAATTATTATAATGAACCCCCATTATCCTCCATATAATATAATGCAGCCTCACATCCCTCCATATATCATAATGCAGCCTCATAGCCCTCCTTATAGAATAATACAGCCTCATAACCTCTCCATATAGTATAATGCAGTCTCATATCCTCTCCATATAGTATAATACAGCCTCATAGCCCTCCTTATAGAATAATACAGCATCATAACCTCTCCATATAGTATAATGCAGTCTCATATCCTCTCCATATAGTATAATACAGTCTCATAGACCCTCCATAGCATAATACAGCCACATAGCTCTCCATATAGTGCAGTCTCAAAACTTTCCATATAGTGCAGCCTTAATACTTCCATATAGTATAATACAGCCTCAAAACTCTCCATATGATGCAGCCCCAAAACCTACCATACAGTGCAGGCTCATAACTTTCCATATAGTGCAGCCTCATTTCTCTCTATAAAGTGCAGTATTCTATATGCAGCCTCATATCATTTCCATATAGTGCAATATTATATATGCAGCCTTCTCCCATATAGTGCAGTATTATATCTGCAGCCTTCTCCCATATAGTGCAATATTATATGTGCAGCCTTTTCCCATAGAGTGCAGTATTATGTGCAGTCGTATATATGACCCCCTTCCCCCTCCCCCCATAATCCTCTGGCCACACTTATTGAAAAAAAAACAACAAAACTTTACTTATCTCTCCTGGTTCCCTCGCTGCTCTGGCATTCTCCTCTGAGGATTGAGGAAGAAGAGAGGCCGCCAGCCTGTGTTCCACTGTGCATTCAAGCAGGTAGTGGGAGGAGGCGGCACAATGGAACGCAGGCCAGGAAGCCGGCAGGTCAGAGGAGGGGAGGGGCGTGAGCAGCAGCAGGAAGTAGGAGGCTTCCCTCCCCTCTTTTCCTCTACCTGACACACGGGCACTATCTGCCACGCTGTCACATGGATGTGTCCCCTCCGGGACGCACATCCATGTGAAGCGGGCACCTGTGCTGCGATCAGCGGGCACAGGGGGTGGCTGGCGGCACGGGCCCCTTATAGGTCTGGGCCCCGTCTCACCTGCGAACCCTGCGACCGCGATCGTTACGCCACTGATCACACACGATTGTTCAATAACAGACCTCTCCTACAGCAAGCTATACATGCAGCAATACATCCACTGTACCGACATGATGTAATTGGACACACATTAGCCGATTTTAACCAAAATGTGTGAGGTGCCAACCTAGCTTTAGATGCATTGAGAGAAATTGAGCACAGCTGCTGCAGTTTCTTGGAATTGTTAATCTATGCTTCCATCATGATGGGTAACTGCATATTGTCACCCGTGAAAAGTACATGTTACCGAAGCATCTTTCCAAGCTGTTTTAGGATTGGTGCCAAATAACAAAATAAACATGCTTCCATTGGAGAGTTATTTTCCTTAAATCTATCATGGAACCAAAAGTACTTCTGGCAACAGCTGCTGAAAAGAAAGTGAGTCCACAAAGAGAATGGAATGAGCTGGCAGACGGGTAGAGGGCATGCTTTGATACAGAATACCAAAACAAACTTTTACTTAAAATGGTACAAAGTCTTATTCAATGTAACAAAAGCAGTTACAATCCATTTACTACCTTTTAAAGAAGGTGATGTCGAGCCTTAAAACTATGATGACGTAGCTATAAGACAGCAAAATCAAAATGATGATGCGCCATACTCTAACACTTGAATCGTTGGATGCGCTACGTAACCCAAGTAAACTAACTAAGAAATTTTTTTTCAAGTGGAAAACATTCATTGAAAAGGAATTTACAGATGGTGAAATAAATAACTTTATGTTACACTTCCGTTCCTCGGTGTGGTATGCAGAAGAAGATTTAGGAGGGACGCTTGGTAGACTGAGATGTGGTGTCTAGATGGTTAGGATGAGACTAGATACATTATATCTATAATATAATCGTCTTCTTATGAGACTACAAGATAAACTATGAATAAAGGATAATTTCCAGGGAAGGGTGGGGGGAGGGTTTACAAGACTTGTTTTATAAAAATGTAATTGGATGTATGCTGTTAATTCCAGATACCTTTGTTTGACTTTTGTAAATTTCTCTTTGTTATGCATATCCTAATCTTTTGGAAATTCTGTTATGCTGAAAACCTAATAAAAACATGGTTCAAAAAAAAAAAAAAAAAAAAGACAGCAAAAGATAGACTTGGTTCTCTAAAATCTGTGACGAATAGGTAAAAGTTTTTAGTATGGTAATCTAGTCACAAAATATTAACGTTTCGATACAATGTTCCAGACTTTCATCAAACAGTAATGGATTGCTGTGGGAGAGGAGTTTCCAGGAGGCAGAGCGCAGGAGTTAAAGGAAAACTGTCAGGTCAAAAATTCATATGTAACTGCTATCATTTTCTAATTCCTCGCTCTAAACTCTATTTATATATTTCTTTTATTTATATTTCCCTCCTATCTTCTGTAAACTTCAAATAAAGAGATTCATTTCATCTGTCACTCACAGTGAATGATCCACTTAGCTCTTTGCTGTCCCCTCCCCATAGCATGAATATGCATGTCACATATTCACACCACATCACAGTACAGGAGATCACTGGGGGGGGCTGTATTCTCCTCTCTGCTCTCTGTGTTTGCAGCATCACAAAAGGTCAAATACAACACAGAAACTGTCACAACAGGGATACCTGCTTAGAGAAACAAATGGAGTCTAGATAGGGCAGATCTGTAATACCTCTCTCCCTCCATGTCCTTAACAGAACAGAAGCTACTGAAACCTGACACTGCACTATTAGCAAAGGGAGAAGGGAGGAGATTGCTGCTGAGAGGGAGGAGGGAGGATAGAGCTGCTGAAAGGAAGTGCATAATTACCACAGTTTATACAGCAGCCGGACTATTCCTGTTTGTTTATAACGGAGAGTACTAATCCAGGAGCTCCCTGCAGGGTCTGACAATGCTGATAACATGGAAACTACAAAGGGTAGAATAATGATTTTACATGTTTGTAAAAGGTCTGTCCAGGCACTATTCAAGGGTAATAATAGTATCATACTGAAAAATGACCTGACACTGTCCCTTTAAGCGATCATAGTTGCATGTGCAGGGGTGGAGGACAAAAATAAGAGAATAAGACAGGTCATTAATAACAGATTGGTGGAGTCCGACTCTTGGCAACACCACTGATTAGCAGTTTTAGCTCTAGTAATAGTGATTAATAGAAGCAGAGCTTCAGTTCTTAGGCCAGGTTCACACCACGGCATGATCCGATCCGGGACTGTCCAGTGTGAACCGAACAGCCCCGGATCAGATTTCGACCCCATAGTATGCTATGGGGCCGGATGGAGCCTGATGGCAGCTATCTGCCATCCGGCTTCCATCTGTCCGGGAGCATCCGGGTGTATTCGGATTTTTCTCCCAGACACAAAAACGTTGCATGCAATATTTTTGTGTCCGGGGTGAGAAATCTGAGACACTTGGATCCTCCTGGTCCGATGTGATCCGGCGCCCTCTAACATGGGGTCTATGGCGCCGGATCACACCGGAGCCACAACAGGGAGCCAGGTGCTGAAGCTCAACTTCAGCACCATGGACCTGTCCCCTGCTGACAGTTCATGACCGCGGCTAGATCCCCACTAGCCGTGATCTTGAATTATCAGCAGCTGCGGCTGCTATAAGAAGAATACGGCTGGACACCAGACCAGAGGGCATATTTGGCCCTTCGGTTCTGTGTCCAGATCAGGTCAGGGGCTGTCCGATTCACACCTGATGCTGCCGTGGTGTGAACCTGGCCTTAGCTGATTAGACCCCATGCTCCTGCTATCGGCAATAGCCACCACTATGCACTACCAGCTCCATTCACTGTTTACATCAGACTGGTGCTGGAGTTGAAAACTAGTGATCAATGGATGTGCCAGTTGTCAACACACCACCAATGTCATATTGAGGCTATGTTCACACATAGCGCTTTTATTGCGGTTTTTTGCGAGGGCGCTTTAAACAGCGTTTTGCAGCCGGGTAAGTATTATTTATTATTTTTAATACCTCTGACTTTTTTTCATTTTGATTTCGCAGTTAATATTATTACACTGCAAAATCAAATGGGAGCGGTCACACATGTCACAGAGGGAATGAAGGAACAGAATTCTTCCTCCCCTCTGTGACATCAGATCCAGCAGCGCCGCCCCCTATGGGAAAAAGCATTGCTGAGTAAAGACTTTCACATTGACTTTGCCGGCAGTCAAAAGGCACATTGCGCATTTTTAAAAAGTGTCACAGACACTCTGCATCATTTCTATCAATATGAATGGCGTCCTATACATACAAACCTTGAGCTGTGCATAGCAAGTCACCTCGCCATGTGGTGGCAGGTTGATGGTGATTTTTATCGGTTCTGTGCACCTGTGTTTGGTTTTTATTGGGGTCTGACTGCATCCTGTGTAAGTGCTGTGTTGGATTTGTTTTAGGCTGCAACTGGTGAGCTTTTCTATTGCTGCCATTTGTTGAGTAGTTTTTAGTAGATAGATGCTCATTCACATGGGAAAGCACTATCACTAAAAGTAAAACATCACAAGGCCATATAATGTGAGCGCTACTTTCATAGGACAAATGTTAAAGAAAGAAAAACTTACATTAGGTATGACATATATCAATAATAATAACATATATGGTGCCTCTCCGAGAATGTAGGACGTCAGTTTAGTGTGATCTAAGAACTGTCCATAAAATTTAAGTCTATCTAGAAAAGAAATTTATTCTGCAACTCCACCACCCCAAAAGAGGGGGAATTCCACTCAATAACCCATATATTACAATTTCGATGTTTCTCATTATTCTGTTTGCAAAATTAAATTTACATATGCAGCCTCAAGTTTCTATTTGCCAACAATTTAGTTAAGCATTTTATAAAAAAAAAAAACATTTGCTGGAATTATAAAAATAACTATTAGATCTTTACGCCTTGAACTCTCCTATTTCCCGCCAATCAACCGTCTAAGGTGTTAATATTGGTCTGCAGAGCACTTGTCACAAATACTACACAAAGTAGAATGCTCTTTAAAATAGCTGATTGTGGGGTGGAACAAGTTGAACTCCCACTAATCTAATATTATTGCCTATTCTAAGGCTACAACATTGATTTGAAGAAATGTATAAGGCTTTTCATTCCACTTTCCTGAATTGGCATGTGAAATGAGCAGAACCCTATCCATCTCCTTACACAGTCAGGACTGGCTTTCCCAACCTCAGGGAATGACAAGAATTTTCTCTACAGGATCTTTAGATTACACTATGCAACACATTTTTAGTTATTTTTTGTTCTTGGTTACAAAGTGTGTTTTCCTAACCAGTCATGCCTAAAACAAATAGAAAATAGTTGTTGTTCCATCAAAACTTTGCTTCTGTGATCAGGACAATGACATTTTGAAATGTGTGTTTTCTGGAAAATCCTGAGTTGTCTGAGTTGTCTTCTAGAATATTCTTGAACTGCTAGAATTGTGCAGAAGTTTCTACAATTTTCTAGAATTATCTAGAAGTTTCTAGAATGTTCTCGGACTGTTCAATAGTAGTCCTACAAGTATAAAAGCACAGGTGACTCGAGCCAACATTTCGGTTTATGTTATGATGAGTAAGAGAATAACTAATCGTGGTTAAAGAGCAATTATTTGTTTTAGACGGCATCAAGAGGTTGTTTGCGCCCAGCAGATGCATTTTTCTATGTATGTGGTCAATTTATAAAGACAAGAGCAAGAAAGTATTCTGTGAAAGCATGTCGTAAGATGTGCAAGGCCTACAAGGCATATTTCGGCATGCTTGTCAGGGATCAAGACAAGACCTTCAAAAGGTACTAATGCCACCTATGCACATTAACCTAGACCTCATGAAACAATTCGTCACAGCTTTGGAAAGAGATCAGTGGCATTCAAGTATCTACGAGATCTCTCTCTTCCCAAAGCTTTTAGAAGCAAAATTTAAAGCTGGTGTTTTTGTTGGCACTCAAATCAAGATAGTTATAGAGTCTCAAGAGTTTCCCAACCGACTCTCACCCTCCCCCCCCTCATGCGCTAGACCCGTGGAGAGCCAATCAGCTAATCCATTTTCTGAAATCCCTTCCTGACAGTACTTATTTCTCAGGGTATTCATCACCTTTTGAGGTGGAATGTCTGGGTTCAGGCCCAGTTAGACACACTCTATCTAGGGCATATCATTTAATCACCACCCCAACAGAAAGAACTAAGACCAAATTCCAAATGGAATGGGAGAGAGATCTACAACTCCAGCTGTCAGAGGAACAATAGGACAGGATTTGCAGGCTGAAACATCAATCCTTTATCTCTTCTCGCTTCCAGGAAGCGGGTTTTAAATTGCCAGATGGTATAGACTACATTCGATCTTGTCGGAGGTAAGCCCCCTCTGCTGGAGATGTGGTGAGGAGGAGAGTGGTTTAATACACATCTTCTGGGCATGCAAATGCCTTGCCCTGTTTTGGGAGAATATGCAAAAGGTAGTCCACAGAGTTACTAGCTTGACCACTAACCTGGTTCCAGCCCTACTCCTCTTACACCACTGTGACATTCCAATGAAACAATACAAGGTCGCTACTGCATTATTTAATTATGTCAGCGAGGGCTTGTATTTCCCTCTTGTGGAAAAAGGACACTCCGTCCACTATGGCTATGTGGTTCACCAAGGTTAATGAGTTGATGTCGCTCGAAGATCTCACCTCAATCTTACACAACTCTCAGGACCGGTTTGTCAGGACCTGGTTCTACTGGGTAATCTTTAAGGGCTTTGATGACTAGAGACAACCTACCCCCCCATTCCCCACTGGAAGGAACCTCTTCCACCCTGACCCCCTATCCCTTTCTCCCCCTTTCTGACCCCTCTTTCCTTTCTTTCTGTTCTACTCTGCCCTTTCTGGCTAGATGACTTTTAGTTAAGTTCAGGTTTTAGATTTTAACACCCTAGGTAGATGCGTTGGCTATGCGGAGCTTGTGGAGTCCTTTGGTCGATTGCTCGAAAGAAGCGAAGAGTTGTTGAATCAATATTGTTATGTCCTATACCTACAGCTCTCACCCTTCTTGATTACAGACTCGAAGCGCTCATCAGGTTGTAGTATCATTTTCTATACTATATTAATAAAACTAAGTTTAGAAAAAAAATTTTTTTCCCAACCTCCTTAAAAAAAAAAAAAATAAATAAAGAAGCATAGATCAGTTTTGTTACAGTAGTTACAGACTTCCTTGGAAACCATAAAGCTGAAAACTGTTTCATTGGTTGAGAATCTGGTGAAAATCTATAGTAAAATGGGCTGCAATAAGTCTATATCCTTGGTGTACAACTTGATAGATTGAAACAGAACATGGGTGCCTTTACCAAAATGGGTTTCAATATATCTCAAAAAGTCTATATCCTTGATGCCCATATTGATAGAGTCAAACAGAACAAGGGAGCCTGTTCATAGGAGCAACGAGAGCACTTTCGTCAAGATATTCTACATTTTTAATGTTGCTACCAGAGAAACTACAATGAAAACATGATGGGGGACTACATTTGGGGATTAATGCATGAAAGTGGTCTGGCATACCCTTGTAAAGTCTGCAAAAGTAAACATTTCTCGGTTCCTTTTCATCAATTTGTAGCAATTTGATTAAAGTATAGTAATGCTTTGAAATAAATTGTATTTTGTTTTTATTATGAACTTAAACCAAAACATTTGTAATTTTCCTCTTATACGGGGAAATGCATGGCGAGCCTACAGAACCTGCTGTTCCATAGTATTAAACATTGTATGTGCATTCAGTTGTATGTATTTGTAGAGCGCAAAGTCTACAAGTGTTAATATGAGGTTAGTGAACCCCTGAGATACAATAGAATTCAAAATGTAATTTCTTCTCTTTCTCTTCCATCCTCCATTCCAGTTCTGCCTCCAGCAGGGACTGATCTTGTCATGTGCTCGGAGTGTGAAATGCTACGATGTCTATAACACCAATGCAAACTGTTCCATTTCCTGATCTGCAAAGCTGTCACTGCTGGCTATAAATATCCCAGAGATATTCATTACCAACCGGGTACCAACCGGCCGACAGAACCAAATACCTGGAATGTCATCATCTGTTCCATCCTCAACCTGAACCTTATACCAATACACATATGGTGCCTCTGATCATTGGGTATGGCCTCCAAACTGAACCCTGATCCATGTCTTCAAGCTCCTTTCACCTTCATTCTCTCTCAAGCAGTTATATGGCTGATAAAGTACGTTAGTTTATGAGCTATGACTTACAAGGTGCATTAGCTCAGCAAGCATTTAGTGTCCAAATCATAATTATTTATGAGCTGATAGTGAAATCTGCCTCCAATTTATGCTTTGGAAGATCAACAAATGGCAGTGTGTTATCTGTGAGTTTAATATTGTGCAAATATCCTCTCCATAGTGAAAGAGAACAGAGTACAGACTACTATATACTTATCACCAGGGCTGTGGAGTCGGCAAGCCAAGCCTCTGACTCCCTCATGCATGGCTCATGTTTAAAAGATACATTTATTATAGTATGATGGTAACATCAGGTTTTGAATCATTATTATGAGACAATAATGAAGATATTTAGATGGCACATAAAATATATTTATTGGAATAAAACTTTAGAACACGAAAAAACTTTAAAAATTGTAAATTTTTATGCAAGTGGAAACTAACTGTACCCAATTTATTACATATTTTAGGAGTCAGAGTTGGTCCATTTTATAACAACTCCGACTCCATCAAAATGGACACCGACTTCACCTCTATAGCCCTGCTCATCACTCATCTTCAAAGCTCTTCACAATATCTGCACCATCCCAAATCTCCTTCGTCATCTCTGGCTATCACTCAAACCATACTCTCTGTTGTGTAACTGAACTAAGACCAACAACCTCCATTATCCGATCCTACCTCTTCTGTCTCCAAGACTCCTCTCTTGGTGTGCCAGTTTTCTCGAATGCTTTACTCCAGATATCCAATTAATACCTAGCACCCACACTAAAGTGTGCTCTTAAAAATACATCTCTTTACAGGGGACTATCACCTTACTAATCTAACTCGCGCATGTTCCCCTTTTTTAAGGTTTCCTAAGAATCTGCTCCCTCCTAGTCTCCACACCCTCTATGCACCCAGTAGCACTTGGTAACTGCATTTACACTGCAGTCACATCTGCATGTGACTCGTGCGAGTCTTGCATCACCTGGCATGGCAGCCTACCCTCCGGACAGAAGCGTGCAGCTGCATGTATTTCTATGTAGTTGCACGCTCCTGTCAGGAGAGAGGGCAGTAGTGCCAGGTGATGCGAGGCTCGCACGAATCACATGAAGGTGTGTCTCCAGCTTAAGGGTAGAGCCACAAGCGATATAACCCCACATTGCACTCAGCCCCATGTTAGGCAATCAGGTAACTCAGACCTGCGAGTTTTTCCTTAGCTCTATACGTGCTGAGGAATATAAAAAAATCTCAACATGCTGCGATTGTTTGCAAATCTCGGATCACTCGCACCCATACAAGCCTATGGGTGCAAATGAAAATTCGTGCTTAACTTGCATGCACTGGGTAGACATGTGAGGACAATGCAATATAAGCTGAGGCCGGCAATGGAGGAGATGGAAGATTAATCTCTCCCTCTTCTCTGGAGCTGTGATCCAATTGCAGGATCTGATCACATATGATACTCGACTCAGGCTCGCAGAATAGCCTGAGCCAAGAATCATTAGCATCTCGCATCTGATGGTGTGTCCCTGGCTTTAGACTGGCTTCACACCACATTATTGGGGATCCGGGTCTATCCGTTTTGAAATGGATAGGCAGCGATCAGTCATATATGGCCACCCGCTTGTATGAATTCAGTCAGGGATCCGTTTGTGTCCTGTTTTTCCCTACACCCAGAATCAGAGACTGCTCGGATTTGGGGCGCACCGGACAAAAACAGACAGAAACTAATCCGGCGCGGTCCGAAGCGCATAACATGGGAGTCTATGGGGCCGGGGAAAAAAAAAAAAAAGAATCTTTTCCTAGGTCCGTTTTTTTGTACTGAATAAATGCATTTGTCTCCCAGCCCAATTTCTGTTCAGGATTCGCTCTCTCGAACTGACATTACCATTATGTCCTATAGCTGCACAAAACGGATCCTTCAAAAGACAGGATCCAGTAGCATAATTGCCATCCGTTTACACAAATCTGCAAATCTGTGCCTGTCCATGTGGTCCTTCAAAAAACAGGATCCACATGGACAGGCAAAAAACGAGATGTGAAGGGGGGCTTAGACAGTTTCTGGCTGATGACCAGATCATGCAGTATTACAAAACCCTTATTTATTATGAGTGGACCATACATGACAAGCACATTACACTCAATGTGTCCCCCTTATTTCCTTATAGATAGCAAGCAGGACCCTCACTCCTTCTTTAACTGTTGAATGTGTTACCTTGTAATGTCTTCACTGTCTGTACGTGTCCCCACTTAATTGTAGAATGCAGCTGAATATGTTATTTTTACCTCTCATCAGGGCAAAGTCATTGAACTGGTTGGTCAGGTGAGAATACTTTGCGTTAAACCATCTGTATGCCTCTCATACAAGGCATGTACAGTTTTATAATAATCCTACTATATAATCGTCTAATTCTGTCTGTCTGTAACGGAAATCCCGTGTCGCTGAATGGTCACGCCCAGCTGGCCGCGACGAATCATCGACAGGCACAGTCCGGCCGCGAATTCGCGCGGCATTTGAACCACGCACGCCACCGCTACCATCGGGAGATCAGCCCAACAATATCCGCTGGTCATCTCCTGCTGCATGGAGGTCAGCGGCGATGCAGCCGGCAGCTCGCAGCGCAAGTACCCCGACCGCCATATTGGAACACCCAAGGTTTGTGTATTCCGATATGGCAGCCGGGATTCAAATCTTCTGCCAAGCCACGCGGGACAACAACCAACGACCTCAATACTACGCCCTAGAGTGACAGAGTCCCAATGACCGCCATATCGTTG
Organism: Allobates femoralis; assembly: GCA_033576535.1. Lineage (NCBI taxonomy): Eukaryota > Metazoa > Chordata > Amphibia > Anura > Aromobatidae > Allobates > Allobates femoralis. The sequence continues at coordinate 685,245,347 of JARQOC010000003.1, read as the reverse complement.
CTGCATTGCTGGTGAGATCTGACTATTTGACATCTCACCAGCGTTCACATAGTGACGCTCCAGCGATCCCTACCAGGTCGTATCGTTATCGGGATCGCTGGAGCGTCGCCAAGTGTGACGGTACCCTTACTAATCGCTCATTGCATTATTCTTAAATCTTCGTAAATAAACTACATACATATTCTAGAATACCCGATGCGTTAAAATCGGGCCACCATCTAGTGATATATATGCATCCAAAAAAAAGAAAAAAAGATCTCTCAGCTCTCAGAAAGGGGAAGGCCAATGTATTCAGCAGTTGAACTATCAAAAGATCCGCCAAGGCCAGTGGATGTATCAGAATGCATTGAAAGGCAAATGAAACTTCAGAGGAGGAGAGCAAGATACATTAAGAAGAGAGAAAAGTATTGAGTGGCTGCAGAAGAAAAGGAGAAGAAAATAGACATGATCTTCATAAAGAAGGCTGTGATGGTGAAAACTGGAGAACTCAGGCAAACCATGATGGATATATTCCTAGTCACTGACTGTAGAAAGATGTTCCGGACTGATAAAGAGGGTGGGCATAATGGACTCAGCCTTAGCTTGTGTGAAGTGTTGTGCTCAGGGCTTCCATCAGGGCATGAATGCTCTGGCTCTTTGAGGGGCCCTGCGGTAATTCACAGGAGGGGGCTCGTAGAAGAGGTGAGGAGGCGGGGCCCAATCTCCTTTGTGCCTCGCCCCATCACCTCTTCTACGGGCCTCCTCTTCTGCCAATCACCTACGGGCCACACCCCCTCAGCCCTAGAACGGGCCAGTCTGGCCGAGACTGACATCTTAATTGACGTCAGGCTTGGACAGGTTTTACTGTGCATGCACCTAACAGGCTGACATGAACATGCGCAGTAGAAACCGGAAGTCACTGCACAGCGCAGGTTGCGGTGGGATGAAATTGCTGCTGGTGGTAAGTATGAAATATGTTTGTGCGTGTGTGTGTGTGTGTGTGCGCGTGCGTGCGTGTCTCTGTCTCTACACAGCACTATACTGTATATACAGGTCCACACTACATGCTGTATTAGTGTGTCTACATACTGTATGTATATAGTGTGAAAACGTATATACAGTATAGTGCTGTGTATACAAAATTTACAGCTGGCAGTCTCTAATGTGCATATGGCCGGCAGTCTCTAATGTGCAAATGGCTGGCAGTCTCTAATGTGCAATTGGCCGGCGGTTGCAGTTTCTAATGTGCATACGGCCAGCAGTCTCTATTGTGTATACCACCATCAATCTCTATTGTGCATACAGCTGGCAATCTCTAACTAGCATACAGCTCTATATTGTTAATACACATAATGATTGCTGTATGTCCCAAGTAAGGCTGGTTTCTCACTTGTGTCTGGTCCAGATCAGGCCAGCAACGGATGCAGATGCATCCGATGGTGGATGTTAAAACGCATGCCACCGCAGCGTTTTTTTTCTTTTGCCTGATCAGTCTTTGCTTTTTGGTATAGAAATTACATTTTGACTACAAATTTTGAGAGCAAGAGAGAAAGAGAGAAAGAGAAAACTTTTATTGATCATAAATGTGAAATACATGAACAGAGTACGGACTCTGGGCACGCGCAGTGGTGAAAGTGTATCCGGCTTGACCACATTCCTCCCTGGCTGGATGCGGCATCATTGAAATCAATGTGTCATTCTGACGCATTGCGCCATATCAGGATTTTTCATGCAATGCAAACTGTCAACAGTATGCCGCCAGGGGTAGCTCAAAACAACATACTTGTTTGCATCCATCCAAAACCTGATGTCGCCTGATGTCCCTGTGGCCCCACTATAAGTATAGAAACGTATGCCGGATTAGGATTACCTGAGGATTTCGACAGATATAGACGCAAAACAAAAAAATGCAGGTGTGATACCACCCTTAAACAGTTCATTCTTCCACAATGTCTGTGTGCTGAATTATTGTGCTGAAGGCTGAAATCCTGCAACATCAAATATGTATAGTTGGGGCAAGACAACCAGGGAGTCATCTGCATCTAGTTTTTAAAGAGGTTCTCCACTACTTGGATAACCAATTCTCCATCCCTATGTTTCCCCCCAACAAAATATCACCTATACTTGCCTTCACTGCAGACTCCTTTCCAGTGGGGTCGCCACTAACTCTCCTAGGATCATGTGACTTTGTTATTTCACGTGACCCCGTTGGCAGCGCTAGCTTGGCTCTGGCTTGGCTCTGCCCTCCTTTGATGAATCAAAACATCAGGAGGAAATGAATTCAGAGATGCTAAATGGACATAAATGGACATAGGGATCTTGTGACATATCGTCAAGTGATTCCAGGGAGAATCAGCGCAGGCACCACTGAAATGGCGGCCAGTACCATAGGGGAGTGTTATTTTGTTGGGAGGAAACATATGAATGAAGAAAGGTTGTCTCGAGTAGTGGACAACCACTTTTATATGTGCCTCAAGTTGAATAGGATTCCTCAGGATATAACATTGCTAAGCCAAGCTCCAAAACCATATCACTAGATCAAATAAATTCTCATCAATGGCAGCTTTCTCGTCTTACACTAATGTGACTCTACCCTAAAAGTAACACTCACAAGAGCACATTGCAAGAAAAGACAATGCACTCAGTCCCATGTTAGAGAATGGTGCAGCTCAGATATGTGAATTTTTCCCTCAGCCCTAATTGCACCGACGAGATAAAAACCCCATAGCATGCTGCGATTGTCCGCGAGTGTCAACTCACTCGCACTCATACATAGAAGTGTGTGGGTGCAAGAGAAACAAAGCACTGCAACACAGAGGTCATCTGAGTGCAGTGCGATATACGCCAACACTGGCAGTGGAGAAGATGGAGAGATTACTCTCACCCTCCTCTCCACACCTGTGATCTGATCACAGAATCTCATAGCAGTAAATGACCATTGGCTAACGCATGAAGCAGAGCCTGAGCCAAATGTCATTAGCATATTACATCCGATGCTATACACTAGAGTGACTCCAGCTGTATAGTAGGAGCTGAGTAGGGAACTCAACTTGCCAAAAAAGCAGTATGAGACATCCCTTAATCATGCTTCTTGCTGAATAACTTCTGAAAGATGTAGGGAAAGTACAGTGTGAGCTACACTGCCATCATGGTTTGTGTACAGTGCTGCAAAATAGGTTTTCCCTGCACACCAGTTTTACAGTCTTCCTACATTCTATAGGAAAACCACACCAGTTTTACAGTCTTCCTACATTCTATAGGAAAACCACACCAGTTTTACAGTCTTCCTACATTTTATAGGAAAACAGTAGTCAAGAGCAACACTATATCAGCATTATCAGGTTTGGTGAGGACCCCAGAGGTCTGGTCCCAACTGATCATAAAGTGGTAACATATCATATCTAAAGGGCTCTTTAAAGTGATCCTAAACCCAGAAACTGACCCCCCTTATCTTTAGACCTGTCCCTGCACCCCCTCTTATCATTTCTAGCCATCCCTTTTGCAGAAAAAATCGCTATTGTAAAGTAAGAGAAAAGGTTATAATAGTTTGACCTGTGTGAGTTCTCTCTTTCTGTGGAAGCCGCAAATGCCCCGCCTGTCTGCTGCTGCCTGGTAAATTATGCACACCCCTCTCTGCTTGTAAGAGCCTGGCCGCGTCATGAAAGGGGGCGGGGCTAAATCGCGCCATACCGGAGCCCCGCCCCCTTTCATGACGCGGCCAGGCTCTTACAAGCAGAGAGGGGTGTGCATAATTTACCAGGCAGCAGCAGACAGGCGGGGCATTTGCGGCTTCCACAGAAAGAGAGAACTCACACAGGTCAAACTATTATAACCTTTTCTCTTACTTTACAAAAGCGATTTTTTTTCTGCAAAAGGGATGGCTAGAAATGATAAGAGGGGGTGCAGGGACAGGTCTAAAGATAAGGGGGGTCAGTTTCTGGGTTTAGGATCACTTTAAAAAGGTCAATGTTCACTTATAGGATTGCTATTTCTAATAGGTGGCATCAACATCCCATTCAAAAAATATAAAACAAAATCTGTCTACATTTTTATGAAGACTAAATACCCGTTAAGGGAAACTGGAAATACAGTTGTGGTCAAAAGTATTGACACCCCTGCAATTCTGTCAGATAATACTCAGTTTCTTCCTGAAAATGATTGCAATCACAAATTCTTTGGTCTTATTATCTTCATTTATTTTGTCTTCAATGAAAAAACACAAAAGAGAATGAAGCAAAAAGCAAAACATTGATCATTTCACACAAAACTCCAAAAATGGGCCAGACAAAAGTATTGGCACCCTCAGCCTAATACTTGGTTGTACGACCTTTAGCCAAAATAACTGCGATCAACCACTTCCGGTAACCATCAATGAGTTTCTTACTGGAATTTTAGACCATTCTTCTTTGGCAAACAGCTCCAGGTCCCTGATATTTGAAGGGTGCCTTCTCCAAACTGCCATTTTTAGATCTCTCCACAGGTGTTCTATGGGATCCAGGTCTGGACTCATTGCTGGCCACTTTAGAAGTCTCCAGTGCTTTCTCTCAAACCATTTTCTAGTGCTTTTTGAAGTGTGTTTTGGGTCATTGTCCTTATGGAAGACCCATGACCTCTGAGGGAGACCCAGCTTTCTCACACTGGACGCTACATTATGCTGCAAAATTTGTTGGTAGTCTTCAGACTTCATAATGTCATGCACACGGTCAAGCAGTCCCAAAACATCAGGGAACCTCCGCCATGTTTGACTGTAGGGACCATGTTCTTTTCTTTGAATGCCTCTTTTTTCACCTGTAAACTCTATGTTGATGCCTTTGCCCAAAAAGCTCTACTTTTGTCTCATCTGACCAGAAAACATTCCTCCAAAACGTTTTAGGCTTTCTCAAGTAAGTTTTGGCAAACTGCAGCCTGGCTTTTTTATGTCTCGGGGTAAGAAGTGGGGTCTTCCTGGGTATCCTACCATACAGTCCCTTTTTATTCAGACGCCGACGGATAATACGGGTTGACACTGTTGTACCCTCGGACTGCAGGGCAGCTTGAACTTGTTTGGATGTCAGTCGAAGTTCTTTATCCACCATCCGCACAATGTTGCGTTGAAATCTCTCGTCAATTTTTCTTTTCCGTCCACATCTAGGGAGGTTAGCCACAGTGCTATGGGCTTTAAACTTCTTGATGACACTGCACACGGTAGACACAGAAACATTCAGGTCTTTGGAGATGGACTTGTAGCCTTGAGATTGCTCATGCTTCCTCACAATTTGGTTTCTCAAGTCCTCAGACAGTTCTTTGGTCTCCTTTCTTTTCTCCATGCTCAATGTGGTACACACAAGGACACAGGACAGAGGTTGAGTCAACTTTAATCCATGTCAGCTGGCTGCAAGTGTGATTTAGTTATTGCCAACACCTGTTAGGTGCCACAGGTAAGTTACAGGTGCTGTTAATTACACAAATTAGAGAAGCATCACATGAGTTTTCTAACAGTACCAATACTTTTGTCCACCCATTTTTTTATGTTTGGTGTGGAATTAGATCCAATTTGGCTTTAGGACAATTCTTTTTGTGTTTTTTCATTGAAGACAAATTAAATGAAGATAATAATACCAAAGAATTTGTGATTGCAATCATTTTCAGGAAGAAACTGAGTATTATCTGACAGAATTGCAGGGGTGGTCAATACTTTTGGCCACAACTGTATAATATTTAACCAGATTGTTTACTGCATCGCTCTACATCAGTAAGGCATGTTCTACTGGAAGCAATCTAGGATTGTCAGGTAACTGTACCACATGAGTAGATTGGGCGCCATTCTATTCATTGTATCACAGCAGAGAAAGGAATCTCTGAAATTCAGAATCTGGCTTTTAAAATGGATCAATACACTATGACCCCATTATTCAGACTACAAAAAGCACAAATCCAACAGCGAAAGCATCACATTTCGGAAGGGCCTTCTCTTTTCATTGCGCAGAACGTGATCACTGAATTTCCCATCTGTCTTAAAATTACAATGCTTTAAATTCACTACCGCTCATCTTCAGAGTGGATTCCACCTCATAAATGGGTCACAGAACATTTGTGCCTTATGGCAGAACTCGGAGTGGACGTAACTAATGAAATAGCACATTCTTCATTAAAACAGGGTCTGTGTATTCACTGCAAGATATTAAATCCTCTGTGCTCATCTGCCTGACCCTTGGCTTCTTTTCTTACTGTATCAGTGGTCTCCTTTTATCTGCCGCCTCATTAAATGCAAACTTCTTGTGTGACATGAATTCAGATTTGGGAGATGAGCGCACAAGAATTCACAGCTCCCTGCTTGGTCTAAGTATGTCTTTAAAGTGAATCTCTCCCCCCCACCAGATCCTCTGACTTAACTCATTCACTGCTGCTAACAGGCTAGGCGCCCACCAATCGTTTTTGTGCTTTTTCTGTGTTTTTCCTTGCAGGTTTATCTGCAGGGGAACACAAATCCCAGCCAAGTCCAGGAGAATTCTCAAGTGTTGTGCCACCTTTTTTTTTTTATCAAATTTTAGTGCACAAAACAGAAGCAACATGTCTATTCTTTCTGCGTTTTTCCTTACATTTTTCCCATAGAATATATGATTGAAATACATAGGAAAAAATGCGCCAAAAAACACCAAGCTTGGAGTTATAATTCACCACAGTATTGGTATTGGTGTATTTTATTTACATTACTTTATTAAGACTTAAGGTAATGCAGCAGTGATTTCAGCACGAGTATGGCGCTGACACACTTGGTCTAATGGAGCGCTAAGAAGGAGAACCTATTGGTTCTAGTAATATAGAAAGTATACATATACCCAATGATACAATACCTAATGGGAGTTACAAAACGGGGATTATGAAAATTATTCAGTTTTTTCAATTGGTCCCAGGGAAGACATCCCAAACGAAAAGAGGGAGCGGGGCTGTAGGGGGGGACGAGGGAACTGTGGAAAATGGAATAAACAATCAGGATGTTGTACAAAAGAAGACAAAAACAATATAGGGGGTCAACAGGAGGGGAGAACTATAGGGGATCATGGTAATGCCACAGGGATCTTTAATATCTCTGATCATGTTCTTTCAGATGATGAGAAATCCCTATTGGAACATGGGCTTTCCTTTTGTCCATCCTCTGGACTGCATTTTCACTTTATTTGGATCTAAACGAGTTGTTTAGAAAAATCACTGTACAAAGACACTTTTTGTTAGAGGAGAGAAGTAAACCAAAGAGTCCATTGGTAAATAGTCCAGAGGAGGAGGGGGAATCAATACATGTGAATCCAAAAGGTACCGCTGGTAAATTTTATCCAGTACACCATAAAGGATCACACGTGGAGACCTTTCAACAGCTAGTCTTAAAAGAGATGAGATCTTTCAGTTATCCTAAGAAGAAGAATCTTACATTAAAAGAAAGAAAGGCGATTATTTCCCTAAAGGAAAATACTAATGTGATTATCAAAAAAGCAGATAAAGGAGGTGGGGTGGTCGTAATGAACAGAGAATGGTATATTAATGAAGGTACTAGAATATTGGAGGACCGTAGTTTCTATGAACCTTTGGACTACGACCCCTCAATTGCAATCTTCCTGAAATATAATGGTCTGATAAAAGATGCACATTTGAAGGGCCTTTTAAACAAAAAAAGATTCTTAGATATCTCCCAATATGAGGTACCCTTCCTATATTTTTTACCAAAAATACATAAAGACCCTAAAAACCCACCGGGTCGTCCTATTATTTCTGGAGTCAATTCCATATCAGCAACCTTTCGCATTATGTGGATCTGTTTTTACAGGATTATGTGGTCAATTTGGAGTCTTATCTGAAAGACTCAACTCAGTTGATTAGGGAGCTATTGAATCTGCCACCAGTTGAGAACTACCGTATATACTCCTTTCATTAGATGTATGCTCCTTGTATAACAACATTCAACATGACCTTGGTCTGTTAGACATAAAAAATGTGTTAATTGGAGATGCTAACTTGCCTGTTGAGCAGAGAGATTTCTCCTACAAGCCATAGAGTTCATTTTGGAGAATAACGTATTTACGGTCAATGGGGGATTCTATAGGCAAACAAAAGGCTGCACAATGGGGACGAGATTCGCACCCAGCTATGCAAGTTTGTTTATGGGTGCCTTTGAATCCGTCAAACTGATTTGATTAATTACATAAATACCAACAATTTAAATTTATGTTTTACTTTAGAGATGAACAGGGATGAAATCTCCTTTCTGGATATACAGTTAATTGGTAATAGAAGCAGTGGAAAGGTAGACTGTAGTCTTTTCCGTAAGAAAATCTCTGGAAACTCCATATTACATGCCTCAAGTCAGCATCCCAAACATGTTATAAAGAATATTCCAACAGGGCAATTTGTGCGAGCTAAAAGGTGTTGCACCAGTAATCCAACCTATGAAAAGGAATGCATCAATATCAAAAAGAGATTATTAAGCAGAGGATATAAGGCAAATTTGATTGATGAATCCGAAGCTAAAGATAATTTGAAAACTAAACAACAATATCTCTCCCAATCCACAAGACAAGTAAAAAATGATTTTTCAGAGGGAATATATTTTTCTACAGCTTTTAATAATAATTTTTAATGGAATAACTAATATTATACGCAAATATTTACCTCTTTTGAATACTGATGATTCCTTGACAAAAATCCTAAAAGAAGGATGCCATTTTATTCCAAAAAGATCTTTAACGGTGGGAAATTTTATTTCTCCAAGAGAATTTAGAGATGTCTCCGCAAATATAAGTAGCAAAACCTGGCTTTCAACTAAAGGGTCCTTTAGATGTGGGCAGGAGACAGTGTGGATTGTGCAGCTTTATGATCAATAATAATAAAACTGTAATTAGTAATGAGGGAAAGTACCGTATATACTCGCGTATAAGCTGAGTTTTTCAGCCCAAAAATTGGGCTGAAAAGTCCCCCCCTCGGCTTATACGCGAGTCATATGGGACCCCCTCACTGTTTGGCGCCCCCACCTCAGAAGATGCCCCCCTCGCATGCAGCGCTGCGCATATACATTACCAGGCTATCAGCTGTCACCCTCCGGTGGCGATTCGCGGCTCCCGGCTCCGGCTTCCATCTTCATCTCTGTCTTCCTGCATGTCACATGACCGGCCGGCGTCGCGATGACGTCATCTCGATGAGCCCCGGCCACAAAGCAGGAAGACAGAGATGAAGATGGAAGCCGGAGCCGGGAGCCGCGAATCGCCACCGGAGGGTGACAGCTGATAGCCTGGTAATGTATATGCGCAGCACTGCATGCGGGGGGGGCCATCTTGTGAGGTGGGGGTGCCAAACAGTGAGGGGGGCCAGTGTAATACCTCTGGGGCTGCATATACCTCTGGGGCTATATATACCTCTGGGGCTGTATATACCTCTGGGGCTGCTGTGTACTACCTAAGGGCTGCTGTATACTACCCCTGGGGCTGCTGTATACTACCCCTGGGGCTGCTGTATACTACCCCTGGGGCTGCTGTATACTACCCCTGTGGCTGCTGTGTATACCCCTGGGGCTGCTGTGTATACCCCTGGGGCTGCTGTGTATACCCCTGGGGCTGCTGTGTATACCTCTGGGGCTGCTGTGTATACCCCTGGGGCTGCTGTGTATACCCCTGGGGCTGCTGTGTATACCTCTGGGGTGGCTGCTGTAATAATGCTGGGGTCTGTGTATACCACTGGGGAGGCTGCTGTATACCACTGGGGCTGTATATACCTCTGGGGCTGCTGTGTACTACCTAAGGGCTGCTGTATACTACCCCTGGGGCTGCTGTATACCCCTGGGGCTGCTGTGTATACCCCTGGGGCTGCTGTGTATACCCCTGGGGCTGCTGAGTATACCCCTGGGGCTGCTGTGTATACCCCTGGGGCTGCTGTGTATACCTCTGGGGCGGCTGCTGTAATAATGCTGGGGTCTGTATATACCACTGGGGAGGCTGCTGTATACCACTGGGGCTGTATATACCTCTGGGGCTGCTGTGTACTACCTAAGGGCTGCTGTATACTACCCCTGGGGCTGCTGTATACTACCCCTGGGGCTGCTGTATACTACCCCTGGGGCTGCTGTGTATACCCCTGGGGCTGCTGTGTATACCCCTGGGGCTGCTGTGTATACCCCTGGGGCTGCTGTATATACTGTTGGGGCCTGCATACCACTGGGGAGGCTGCTGTATACTACCACTGGGGGGGCCTGTATACCACACTGCTGGGGGCTGTATACCTGTGCTGGGGTCCACCCTCGGCTTATACACGAGTCAATAGGTTTTCCCAGGTTTTGGGGGCAAAAGTAGGGGGGTCGGCTTATACACGGGTCGGCTTATACACGAGTATATACGGTATTTAAACTGAAAACCTTCATGAATTCTAGCATGAACCACTGTGTCTATGCCATCTTATGCATTGTTTGCAATAAACATTATGTAGGATCAACAAGTAGAACCATCAGAAAAAGAGTGTCGGATCACATCTATGACGTTAAAAACACGACTACCCGCAGCTTATCTGGGGCTTCCAAACATTTTTTATATGATCATGGGGGCGACATTACCAGCCTTCGGGTTACTGCTTTGGAAACTGTTCAGGCACCGCATCGCAGTGGAGACAGGGCTAAATCACTGTTATTTTCTGAAGCACAATTGATCATGAAGCTGAACACTAGACATCCAGCAAGAATGAACTTAAAACAGGAATTGATGTATCTGTACTAAATAAAAATAATAAAAATAATAAAAAAGAGAAAAATTTCCATATGATATGATAATTATATTGATATAATTAGAACAGATAAAAACATTTGGTAGAATCATAGTAATATATAGAGCTCATTCACGGACACAATCGAATAATTTAAAAATAAATGAATTTCCTGCTTGCTTCACTCCGGTGCTGCCTGCTCCTCTCGCCTCCGGTGCCGCTCATTAAGCTCATGAATAAACACTTCATTGAGCTGGTGGGCGGACCGAGGGACGGTGGGGTGGCGGCACTGGGGCGAGGCGAGTATGGGGTTCACAAAATTTTCTTTTGCTGTCCGTGGATAGTGGCCTTGCACTTATTTTATGGAAAAAAGGGGAAAAGAGTTCATCCTGTTTTTGGAATAAGATTCTACCCTTTATAGGGTTAACATGCTGATCCTGAGAGACCTCTGTGGATGTTGGTTTCCTACTCTAACTACTTTCATTCCACAGCTGATAGGAGGGTGGGTCTCCTCAGTATAGCCTTCTTTAAATGTGCAATTTTGTTATCCATATTTTATGCTATGAGTAAGAGTCATAAGAAGGACTCGAAACATGTAAGCCTGACTTGCTTTTATATTCAATGGAAATTGATTTTAAAGAATTTTGAATAAAGGCTTGTTTTAATGAAAGTATATCGTGATGCCGGAAACCCCCTTTACTTCCTTTCATTAGATTCATGCTCCTTGTATAACAACATTCAACATGACCTTGATCTGTTAGCCATAAAAATGTGTTAAGTGGAGATGCTAACTTGCCTGTTGAGCAGAGAGATTTCTCCTGAAAGCCATAGAGTTCATTTTGGAGAATAATGTATTTACGTTCAAACAAAAGGCTGCGCAATGGGGACGAGATTCGCACCCAGCTATGCAAATTTGTTTATGGGTGCCTTTGAATCTGTCTCCATTGCGCAGCCCATAGAGGTAAGGGAACATGTTATTTTGTATCGTTGATTTATAGACGACTTATTTTTTGTGTGGAAAGGGCCTCTACAAGTGGCTAAGGACTTTGTTCAGGAGTTAAATAATAATGAGTGGGGTCTGTCCTTCACAGCATCTTATTCTGATACAAATTTACAATATTTAGATTTGGACCAGCTGGGGAGGTTTACTACATCTACCCACTTCAAACGTGTGGACGTCAATAGTTACGTCAGGTTTGATAGTGGGCACCTCCCCAGCTGGATACAGAATGTCCCTTATGGTCAGTATTTAAGGGTCCGAAAGAACTGTACGGAGGACTCAGACTTTAGGGTGGAATCAAAACTTTTAAAGAAAAGATTCCTAGAGAAAGGCTATCCAAAAGGTTTATTACAGGATGCTTTTAGGAAAACTAATAAGCTCTCACAGAGATCATGCATTGAACCTATTGCGGCTAGTCCAACTGATGACAAAAAGAAAAAAAAAAAAAAAGAGTGGTCAATTGTGTAAAATGGGGCCTAACAACCACCTTCTGTCAGCCAAGGACACGTATCTATAGGTTATTGGCAAAATATTGGTTTGTGCTGAAGGGGGACCCTATTCTGTCTGATCACATACCCGATAGGCCTATTATTACTTACAGAAGGAATAGGAATCTGGGTAATATGGTGGCTCCCAGTAATGCTACCCTAAAGAGATTAGTGAGAGATGATACCAATCCGAAACAATGGGAATGCTACCCTTGCATGGTACCGAGATGCCTATATTGTGAGTCGATTAGAAAAGGTGTGAAATTCTTTTCCTCAAGAACTACTGGGGAAAGATTTGAGATTAAACATAGGGTCACTTGCCAAACAACATTTGTGGTGTACTTGTTGGAGTGCACGTGCGGCCTCCAATGTGTAGGCCGCACGGTACAGGAAATGCACAATAGGCTGACCAAGCATAGACCTAACATTAGGGTAGGATACCAACTACATAGTCTCTCTAGACACTTTAATGTCGTGCATCAAAGAGACCCGAGTAAATTGAGCCTTACCATTATAGACAAGGTGAACAGTAGAGGGAATAATCCATTGGCTAATCTAATTAAGAAAGAAAGTTTTTGGATCTACAAGCTGGGGACTTTAAGCCCCGAGGGACACAATTTAACGGTGGATAATGTGGCTAAATAATAATGTTGGAGGATCCTTTTAGATTGCATTTATATTGGGGGTGGTGCAATATATGCACGTTAATAATGTAAGAATTGGATAATATTGAAGTACAGTGGGACGTATAGTGACATAGAGACTTATATACATAAAATGGGGGAGGTATTATATCACATATACACGAATTTTCGGGATGTGAGTGTATATAGTGGGTAGCGGTTGGAGAATGATGATAATCATGGTCATTTAATTTTTAATAATAATTCATTTTTAATTGCTTTTAAAGTATGGATTTTAATGTATTTTATTTTTTATATGGATATTTTATATTGACATTTATTCATTTATATGGAATTATATGTGTTTTTTAATTATGTTTTTTTTTATAACACATAATGTGCTTTTATAGGGTGTTTTAATGTATTATACATATCAAATATATTTTATTATGGATTGTGGGAAGACTGAGACCAGGGTATTAGGATCATCAAGGGTTAAATGTTACAATTAACCAATTAGACTCCTGGGGCCAGGCTTCCACTCCTTATATAAAGAATTTCTGTGATAAAGTCCCTCATATCACCTGAGGAAGACGGCTGTAGACTATCGAAACATGTTGTGGCGTATAGGGGACATCTTAATAAAGGTTTGGATGCTTTAATATAAGATTAGTAATCCTCTCCTTCTTAGCGCTCCATTAGACCGCCTTTTATTTTGTTTATATTCGTGGTATCCCTATTGGGAGGCTGGCAGGAGCTGCTGTGGGAAGGAAGATTAGCTTTTAACCCGGAGCTATTCACTGAAGCGAAAGAACCTGTGGTTGCTGGGCGACTGTGACCATTTACAGGGAACTTGCGGTGACGTGTTTCTGTGTTCTGGATCACGTGAGGTCAACTTCCTGAAAAGGATCGCTGGAGCGACGACGACGGTGCCTGGCGGGATCTGGAGGTCTAAAGCCCTGAGCGTTAACGGGTGTTGTGCGGAGGCGCACAACACACCAAGGTGAGCGATACTGCTACCCACCACAGACCAATTTAGTGTCTCAGGTGCTTCTTATTTGTGCCCCTCTGTTTTTGTTTCTTATACACTTGCTGCCTCCAGCACCTTGCTCCTCTGCTCCTATTTTCTTTAATAGCAGGTGCACACAATCTCCCCAAGCAGCTGCAGGAAGCCGGCAGCTGGTGCGGCCACGTGTGGCGGCTATTTAAGAAACGTAATAATCCCTGCTCTTAATGCCCAACTCTCAGCGCTGGCTTCACTGCCGACAGGTGGGTGTGGAGAACCAGTGAATATTCATTTTCTTAATTAAATCAGCCACTGGATTCCTCAACGGGAACCCTTTCCTGCTTACTGTGACCCGACTCAACCACACCCCACAGACCTTACAGACCCAGCGACGCGGCGGGCGGAAGTGACGCGGGGCCTGTAGCACGTGACCCGCTCATTGCGAGGACGCAATGGGCGGGTAATTTCAATCACAGAAGAAGATGGACAGCGGCGAGGAGACCCGCCTTGCTGACAAAGTGCGTGGAGGAACGCCCAGCCGACAAGGATTTGGTAAGTATAAAAAGTCATTTATTGAGGGTGTACTTAGTTAGATTTAGTCAGTCAGTGATGGTTAGAATAGTTAGAATAGTAATTTAAGCCTCCAGGGACAGATATTTATAGCTTAGATAGCGATTTTGTACTGGTTGGTTCCCTTTAAGGCATGGGTGGGGAACCTTTTCCTTCCGGGGGCCATTTGGAAATTTCTACCATCCTTCAGGGGCCGCACAAAATTATCAACTTGCTTAACAACTGTGTGGTTGTCCCCCCTTCCCCTCCCCAGTCTTCTTCTCTTTCTCTATTTGATACACTTAACTTGCTTTCTTCTAACCTTTTACTTTCTCTCTTCCTTTCTGTTTACCCAAGGGCCTTAGTAGCCACGTGCTCTTTAGACTGTTTTTTTTGGTCAAATTTACGAAACCTCGGTTTGGTTTATTATTATATTCACACTAAAATTTGAAAATCACATGGAACAGACTCTCGCCTCTATGATGGACTATCTTTATATAAACCGAGATCTTTTGATGGGCGAGTACAAGACTGTTAGCTGTTAATAATGGCTTATGTTTTACATCTCTACATTTTGTACTTGATTGATGTGCTCTTGAACATTTTTTGAATGTTTCAATAAAAACAGATGTAAACCAAAATTATCAACTTGAAAATTACTCTGCAATACTTGGTTAAACAATCTGCACCACCCCTACTTTGGTGGCTGAAGCGTCTTCTCTTTGGCATGGCTGTGATGTTAGGTGATATTGATTATGGACTTTACAACTGCTTTTCCAGGTTTGCTAGAGCCCTAAACATCAATGGAGAGGCTGGGGGCAAATACGTCACTGGGAGGCTGAGGCTGGGGCATAGAGATCACTGCGAAACTGGATTTAAAGGCAGGCAGCCGTCACTGCAGTCCACAGTAATATGCCCAAGGGCCACAGAAAAGGTCATCGAGGCACTGGGCCTGAGGTTCCCCACCTCTGATTTAAAGTGGACCTGTCACCCCTCCTGCTGCATGGCAATCTAAATGCAGCACTGAATGCAGCATGTATGCTGCATTCAGGGAAGGGGTCCCATGTGTCTGTGTGCTGTGTACCCCAAGATATAGCCTTTTTAAAACTTACAGTTAGAAGCCATGGATGTAGTTACTGTGGCTGAAGGGAGATTGATTGACTGTGGCCATTTCATCCCCCACTGCCTCTCTTTGCTGCCTCCTACTGTGCTGTTTATGCTTTGTCAGGGCAGGAATCTGGAGCTGATGTCAGGAGAAATTATTTGCATGCTGTGAGTGACAGAGAGGAGGAGGGCAGAGCCAGCACAGCAGAAGGTGGCACACAGAGGCAGAGGGGGAGGGAATGGGCCCAGTCAATCAAGCTCCCTCCAGCCACAGTTATTGCCTCCATGGCTTCTAACTAAGTTTTACAAAGGCTATATCTCGGGGTACACAGCACACAGACACATGGGGGACCCCTTCTCTGAATGCAGCAGACATGCTGCATTTAGGTTGCCATGCAGCAGGGGGTGACAGGTCCTCTTTAAGGTTATACTGACTGGAGTTGGAAAATCTCCATAAAAATTATTATATGCTCAAAATACTCACTTGTCTAATAAGTGTGCACACAGCTTATATTTGAAAGATTTTTCCAATTTTAGCTTAATAAAAAAAAAAATATTAAAGAGTGAATGAGGCTTATTCATCACTAGTCGGTAATTTACATAGAATTTGTAAGAACAGGACAGTCAGACACAGATCTTATTGTAACACAAGTACAAGCTTCTACACAGCCTTCCTGGTCTAATTCTGCTGAACTCTTACCACCCATTACACCACATTCTGCACTGACAGGACGCTAATGAAGCTCACATGATGTTTATCTGACATGTTTTACATCTTACAATCATGTATCTTCTTCTTAAGAACTGATAATAAACTGCCAACTACCAAGGAAAAACAGACAAAAACCAATATAGAACTAACAGATTAACTAAAAGATTCTGTCATTATTAGGCTCAAGTACCTGAATTTGACATATCACGTAGGTGTTTCAAACTTATATTGGAGAATTCTCCTTCCACCATTACTGGATTTACATCTGGTTACTGTGCTGGTCACAGACTATGCTAATGAGATATCATGAATGAAAATATACATTATCAAAATTCATACCCGACAGCCCTCCTGGGCCCCCGGGAGATGGGGGGGGTTATTCTAGAAATAATCCTTTAAACACTTTGGGTTAAAATAATAAAAAGTCTAGAGCTATATAGAGACATGTCCAAAAATATCTGTGCAACTTGCTATCACAAGACTATTTTAGTACTGTGGGAAAAAAAGGCGGTGGGGGCAAAATAGGGTTTAAAGGTACACTGTCAGGTCATTTTTCAGTATGAAACTAACATTACCCTTGAATAGGGCCTGGGCAGACCTTTTAAAACCCTTTCACATCAGCAGTAAGCGCTGATCGCGGCAGCTGCGGTGAAAAAAATGCACCTGCAAGTGCAGTATAGTTGTGGTTTCGGCACTTGCGGCAGATGCGACCAGCCGCGTTTTTGTCGCGGCCGCATCTGCCGCAAGTGCCGAAACCGCATGTGCCGCACACTTACCGCAAGCCCCATAGACATTGCATGGGGCTTGCCACAAATGAACCGCAAGTGCAGCCGTTATGCGGTAACCGCGGCAGGTGCATTTTTTTCACCGCAACTGCCACGATCAGCGCTTTACCGCTGATGTGAAAAGTCCCTGAAACCATTATTCTGAACAGTCTAGTTTCCACGTTATCAGCATCTTCATACCCTGCAAGCAGCTGGTGCATTAGTCCTGTCCATTATATTTCCAACTGAATAGTTCAGTTGCTGTATAAAGGCCGCTTCACACGCAAGGATATCCTGAATGATATCCTTAAAATGTCACGAATTTGTGATAGTTGAAAAGATATAGTTGCGTCGTTGCGTGTAAACGAGCGATATAAGAAGAAATAATCCTTGGATCGTTCATCCAAGATTTGAGATCCTGACCTCAAATCTATCGTTCGTCATCCAATTAACGCTGCTTGAAGAATCTACATCGTTCAGTGTGACAGCTTTAGGAACAATCTCCCTAAAAAAATCTCCTATTCCTGGTCCTTTAAAACATCGTTCAGTCCTTGCTCTCCTATTTAACTGGTGCGTTGCAGAATGGGATATAATTAACGATATCCTTGTGTGTGACAACGCACTAACGATGTCGGAACGATCACTGTCACGTGATCGTTCTAATGATATTGTTAACGATATCCTAGCATGTGAAGCGGCCTTAAGTGTTATTTAGATATCCACACCCATCCAGCCTTGAGTTCACTCCCCTCTGTGCTCTGGGGCTGGGAGGTGTTTTGTGCTGCAGCCTGTAAGATTTCTATGTGTATATATGAACTTTGGTTTTCCTGCAGACATGTAATGTGTGTATCAGCGACAGGCGCAGTCCGGTCACGAATTGGTGTGGGATTTGAACCATGCACGCCACCGCCACCGTTGGGAGATCAACGGTGCTAGCCGCTGATCTCATGACAGTAGCTGCGGATTATCTCCTGCCGCACGGAGGTCAGTGGCGACGCAGCCGGAGATGACCGGCGCCAGCCGGTTATCTCCCGGCTGCTCGCAGCAGAAGTACCTCGACCGGCGCTAGTGAGCTCGCTCAGTGTCACACGCAGCAGTGACCAGGCCCCCGCTGTGAGATCGCTGATCGTGTCAGAATGGCCTGGACCATTTTTTGATCGTTGGGACCCTGCTGGGCAGCATGCATCGGTGTGTTTCACGGGGACAATGACCAATGACCTCATTACTATGCCCTAGAGTGACAGGGTCCCAACAACTGCCATATCATTGCTGCATCGCTAGTAAGATCTGACTGACATCTGACATCTCACCAGCGATCACGTAGTGACGCTCCAGCGATCCCTACCAGGTCGTATAGTTGTCTCGATCGCTGGAGCTCGCCAAGTGTGACGATACCTTACTGATCGCTCATTGCATTATTCTTAAATCTTCATAAATAAACTACATACATATTCTAGAATACCCGATGCGTTAGAATCGGGCCACAATCTAGTGTTCTTATAATCACGTAGAAATAAATCAGACTGCACACCCTACACATGTCGCATACACACAATTATATGAAGAGTGGCAGCTAAACTCCCCCCTCCTCCCCCTTCCTTCTCTATCTTCTGTGAATGAGTCACACAACAGACAGATCAGAGAGGAGGCAGGACAATGTCATGAAGCTGAATATTCAATCATTGAGTGGGACTGGGCAGCAGAGAAATCACTGTGAGTGACAGAGGGAATGAATCTTTTATTTTGAAGTTTACAGAGGATAGGAGGGAAATATAAGTAATAGAAATACATGAATAGAGAAAGCTTAGAGAAAGGAATTAAAAGATTATAGCAGTTACACATAGATTTTTGCCCTGACAGTTTTCCTTTAAGTCGCACACAAGGCACAGTCACACATGACCTGCATTCAAGCCGATGGCAAGTGATTCACTTGCAATTGGTGACAGAAAATCCAATACATTTGAAAACATTTACAACTCTGTGGCAGAAGGTTCTAGGTCGCAACGCGGCACCAGAAGAATACGAAGGAGCCTAAATCTGCCCAGTGCTCCTTCATTTTGCTTATTTGGTTTCCAAAATCCACATAAGTAGAAAAAAAACAACAACCAAATACCAGTAATAAGAGACTATGATAGATTTTACATAGCTGTTAAGGCTAGGGGCTACTTGGCAACATGTGTTGCGCAACACTGAAGTTGCAGAGACACTTTGGATATAATGATTTCCTATCTGTCATGTTGTTGTGTGTAACTGCCACACAGTCACATCAGTTTCCAAATGTGTCGGATTTTCTGCCACAGGTCAGAAAATTACATGGAACTCACTTGCCTTAAGGTACCGTCACACGTAGCAATATCGCCGCCATATGGCTGGCAATTTGACGTGAGAGCGCACATGTTCTGGACACTTTTTTTACACATCGCCGTCGCCCTGTCACACATAGAGATCTCGCATGCGATGTTCGGCAATCCTGCGTTCCGGAAATCCCCTGCCGCAGACCGGAAGCAATTTCACATAGCCACATCGCCACCAAATCTGTGCGTCACACGCCTCCACCGCATCAGCGATGTGGGCGTAGAGTGTGAGCGTGCCGAGGACACAGGCATGGCAGAGTGTTGTACACCGCTCCCCTACCACTTCGATTGGGCAACACAACTGCGCTGCCATTGGTCAGCCTTGTCATGAAGTCTACCCACTACATGATGCATGTGTCCTTTCTATTATATCACTATTCAAATATGGTGCCTTTGCCAGGAGCGACCACCAATCACGGCAGACGGGGCGCGCCAAACAGAACGCTCAGGCACGCCTCTGGAATTTCTTCCAAATTGTCTGAGCTTGCTTTCTACAAAGCTATCGCCCTGTCACACGCAAAGATGCGCAGAAATCGCCTGGTGGAAATCGCCTGATTTCTCATCAGAGCAGAGTGATCAGGCAACACTCCACCGGCGATTTCATGCCGTAAAAACTCCCTCACACCGCAACGTACAGGCGATGTGGTTTCCACATCGCCGAAATACACACATGTGCGGCGATATGGAAGCCATATCACCACGTGTGATGGTACCTTTAGACTTTGTCATGGCAATTCTGCCAATTGTACTTTCAGCATGTAGCAGAGGCTATATTTATGTGCATGAAGGAATATGATAAACAGCAGATTGGGTTGAAAGTCAGGGATTCCTAAAGGGGTGACGCCCCCGATAGGGTTTATTTGTAGGCAAATGCTAATACATGAGTTAATACAACTCCAAAATCATTGGTTACACCCAGTTGTTTAATACAAAGCAATTGGTGATACCCAGATGTTTACTACACATTGATTGGCTCTTCATAATACTTCCAAGAACTGGCAGGGTGGATGAGTTTATGGAAAGTCCCCTAAAACTCCAGGCTTATCTTATCTTGAGCATATTGAGGGTCATGATCAGAGCATGCTTACATGTTCTTACAGAAAAACTACTTATGTAAGTCTTGACCGACGCCATCTTATACTACAGCTTAGAAGTCCAAAATGGAGCTTCAGTACATACAAACAATCAACAATTGTCCAGTTCATTATTGTCAGATAATTAACTTCACAACTTCAAAGCAAGTTGAACACAACATACGACTTATCTGCAATCTGGATGCAGCAGAATCGGAGCTCTAAAATACCGTAGTCGCTCAATAGCTGCCACAAACAAGTTGCACAAATGTTCTTGGTTATGCGACATTCAGAAAATTGCTCTTATGTCGCATGTCATTGTCACTGTGAACCCTTAGCCTAATCGTTTCAAAGCCACAAAAAGGAGAAAAGTAAATAGAGAATTTAGAAAGAAATAAACTGTATTAGAATTTATCACTCGAGACACCACACATATGAAAAATTATGTCCTATGCAGTTGAGTATCTGGGGTCAAGCACTTGCTTTCTATACTGCAATGTACGGGCATGTGAACAAGTGAATCTGTTGCAAACACTTAAGTGTTGGGAGGAAAAAACGTTGCGTAAAATATGCATTTTTTTTAACATTTGTTTTCCCATTCACTTGAATGGGTGAAAAATACTGCAAAAATGAAATAATTGAAATGCTGCAGAGAAAAATATAAATAAATCACTGTGATGGTTCATATCTGAATAAATAAGCAGCAAGTGCATGAGATTTATTTCAGAAATCGTATTCAGTTTGCTAGTAATTTATAGTTCAGCGGTTTTTATCCTTAAAAAAAACGTGGCCAAAAATCACACAAGCATGTGAACAAGCCCTTAAAGTGTCGGTCGAGCAAGTAGGGCGCAAATATCCGTTAAGTGAACAAGCTACAAACTGCTAAGGTAAAATATATGTTTTTACTATTTTAGCGAGTAGATAAAAAAGTATTAAAATCTGAGAGCATGGAACAAAAATTACAACAATACTAGTACAACCTACGAACCCTCCTGATCCATACCAAGGAAAAGAAGCTACATAGACTGTGCCTCAATTCAGGCCCCAATAAAAGTTACAAAACAACGAAAAAACCTTACAAGACAACCACTCAGTGCATCCAAAAGCATCTAACTGTTATCAATCTCTCGGATTACAAACCCAACAAAGTACAACCTGCTGTGCCTTATAGGGGACTCGCATTTTTTACTTCTGAAGCCCTAGATAAAACTGAATTCTGCAGCGACATGGAAGATTACTTCAGGAGACTACACCTGAGGGAATTTTACAGTGACAAAGAGGATTCAGAACCCACCTAGACAGAAAGAAAAGGGATACTGATAACCAAGAAAAAGGTCAAATTGGACACCTGCACCTGGACACAACCCCATTTGGATAACTATATAGACACCTTCAGAAATGTGAAAAAATCCACTATCTAACACCCCTTTCATATCAGCGTTTTTGCTGATTTGGGAAAGATCCGACAGACTTACCGCATCTGCCGCGTAATGACTGCACTTGCAGCACACTTGCGGATAGCCCTATTCATTCTCTATGGAAGTTGTGGCAGGTGCGGCAAATGTGTTTTTTTCTGCGATCCGGCACTTGCAGCAGTTGGGGCAGGTCAAAAAAAAGCAGCTAGCAGCGTTTTTTTGACCTGCTGCAACTGCCAGATCGCGCAAAAACAAAATTTGCCACACCTGCCTCAAGTCCCATAAAGAATGAATGGGGCTTGCTGCAAGTGCAGCCGTAACGCGACAAACGCAGTAAATCTGCCGGATTTGCCGCAAATCAGCAAAAACGCTGATGTGAAACGGGCATTAAATACACACGAGAGGCAGCCATCCAACATCAGTGCCCAGGCGGGACGGGCCATACAATCTGTGAAAACTAACAAAGAAATATACCAGCCTGAAGAAGAGACCTGACTTGTCTCGAAAGCTTGCTATTTATTACCATCTTTTCAGTTAGCCATTGAAAGGTATCAACCACTAAGGACTCTCAGGGTACCTTTACACACGGCTACATTTGTAGCTTGTCACCAGGTAACTTACTGGTTGCAGTGAAATCATGGAGAGATTATTCCATTTGTACACAGCAACAAGATAGAACCTTGTCTGCATGATTTCACTGCAACCAGTAAGTTACCTGGTGACAAGCTACAAATGTAGCCGTGTGTAAAGGTACCCTCAGGGTACCTTTACACGCGGCTACATTTCTAGGGTGGCTACAGGTAACTTACTGGTTGCAGTGAAATCATGGAGACAAGGTTCTATCTTGTTGCTGTGTACAAATGGAATAATCTCTCCATGATTTCACTGCAACCAGTAAGTTACCTGTAGCCACCCTAGAAATGTAGCCGTGTGTAAAGGTACCCTCAGAGTTTAATATTTTTCAAGCTACACACAACATTTCAAGATTAATGACAGGGATAGACAATCCTTTTTTGGAATCACACTGGGCAATCATCAACACAAATGACTGAGAATTAACAAATTGTGCCAGAGTAAAGCCAGACATGGCATGTAGATGTGAAGAATTTACCATATATCTCTCACTCACAATATATAACATTTTAGCAGGCAGGCGTAATCTGACATATGCTGCAAAAACTGTCAGAGAAGCAATCGAGAACAAATAGAGAATCGGCCCACACAACACAAACAGCCTCCCACTCCGGCTCTTGTTGAAGGCACAAGGTGCTTAAAAGGAACACAGACTTATAAAAATAATTCCCAGTCCACGAACTAGGAATACAATCACTCCTCAATTCATTAAGACTGGCATTTTGTACGGCATGCAACGCCTAATAAATTTAGGGCATCTTTAGGCTACGTGCAGACATGGTGCATTTTGTGCACATTTTTTTATGCAGTTGCGCTTTTTTACGCGGCAACAAGCACAACTGCATTCACACATTGCGCTTTTGCGCGCTTTTTTCTGTACGCTTTTTCTCAAGCCCATTTTAACATGTGGGCAATGGGAAAAGCGCGCAAAGAATTGACATGTCTATTCTTTTTACGCACGCGCTTTTGCAGCGAAAGCAAGTGCATAAAAACATGCAAAAGTGCAACATGTGCATGCATTTCAGTAAAACCCATAGGACTGCATTTCCATAATTTTGCTT
Organism: Allobates femoralis; assembly: GCA_033576535.1. Taxonomy (NCBI): domain Eukaryota; kingdom Metazoa; phylum Chordata; class Amphibia; order Anura; family Aromobatidae; genus Allobates; species Allobates femoralis. The sequence goes on along the minus strand of JARQOC010000003.1, from coordinate 685,221,873 downwards.
CACTGCACTTAAGCGCGCGTAAAAAAAGCGCCGTGTAAATGCAGAAAAACAATGCAAATATGCAGCGTGTGAATGTAGCCTTAAGCTGCCATGCACCGAAAGAAATTTACCGTAATGAAGTTCTGGTGAAAAGTATAGCAAATTGGTTGTTCGTGCTTCACCCCTCCAGACTAAGCTCTGCCACTCCTCTAAAAAAAAAAGTAAGGCTAAGTTCACATCACGATTTTGTGCCTGTCCGTGGGATCTGTGTTGAAAGGAGGATCCCACAGACAGGCACGGATCCACACGGATCCCTGCACTCGGATGGCAAATAGCCATCCGATCCGAGTCTGTGCATGATCCGTGTGGATCCTCTTCTCCCTGTCTGTCCCTGCCTGTCCCTCCTCTATCTCTGCTTTATCTCTTCATTATGCTCCCCCTGTCCTCCCCCCTGTGCTCTCCCCTCCGGAATGTAAATAAAATAAACAAATCCTCTCAGAGGATACTTTACATTGCTGCGACTGCAGGGCTCTGACAGTGTCTTCTGCTGTGCGAAGGACCTGTGGTGATGTCCGAGTCGGTCACCTGACACATCAGGTGACCGACTCTGACATCAGGAGAGGTCCTTCGCACAGCAGAAGACACTGTCACAGCCCTGCAGTCGCAGCAATGTAAAGTATCCTCTGAGAGGATTTGTTTATTTTATTTACATTCCGGAGGGGAGAGCACAGGGGGAGGACGAGGGGGGGAGGACAAGGGAGCATAATGAAGAGATAAAGCAGAGGTAGAGGAGGGACAGGCAGGGACAGATAGAGAAGAAGCAGGGACAGACAGGGACAGATAGGGTTAATTATGTACTGAGCACTGCCTCTGGGCATGCTCAGTACATAAAACACAGAGCTGACATCAGATCCGAGCTCAGCGCGGATCCGATGTCCATAGGCTCCTATACTATCGGGGCTCGGATCAGCTCTGATCCGAGGCTGTCCGATTTCATTCTCGGACACTCTCAGACACAAAAACGCAGCATGCTGCGTTTTTGTGTCCGTGATGAAATCTGACAGGAACGGACAGGATCGGATGGTGCCAAACTCGGATGTCAAAAGGCACACATCCGATCCGATCCGAGCCCCATAGGAACACATTGGAGCCGATTTTGGATCCGAGTGTATCCGTTTTGAAACAGATACACTCGGAAGCTCCAAAATCGTGATGTGAACCCAGCCTAAGTTATCTGGCTGGAACAACAGGTGTAACAATTTTGTGCAATAATGAGAATTCTAGTGGAAACTGATAAACTAGGACTAGAGATGGGAGACTCAAGCTGCAGGACTCTGTGACAGGATCCCTTCAAGTCTCCTTGCCTCACTGCATTCCTGGCCTTTTCCTTGAGTAGCCAAGCTAGCATGACGTTAGGTGTGTCAACCAGCCATCATGACATCATGCCCAACTGTGTTTGTGTGTATGTGAGAGAGATCTTATCCTAAAGGGAACCTCCTGTCAGTCGGTTTATGCTCCTCCAGCTATCACTGTCTGTAGCTGCAGCCTTATAATACCAGTCTAACCATTCCTGTCTGAGCTCAGAGTGTAATGTTATAGGTGAAAAAAAAAACATATATACACTTACATTTTAGTCTACACCTTGGAGGAGGGAGACTGTCTGACAGGATAATAGTTAACTCATTATTAACTTGCATCGCTAAAGGACCTGTGTGATGTAACGATCATGTGATCATAGTGGGTGGAGCTAAGCAAACAAACTTATATCCTATGGGGACTTAGCTCCGCCTATTGTAGTCACATGGTTATGACATCACATCAGGTCTCCCAACATGTTCTAACATAAGGCTGAAATGTTAACTATTAACCTGCCAAACCGTCTCCGTCCTCCAAGCTGGGGACTGACTGCCTCATTACATAAGGAAATGTAAGTGTATAAATGCTTTTCTTTCACCTTTCACATTACACTATGAGCTCAGACAGGGAGGATTAGACTGGTATTATAAAGCTACAGCTACAGACAGTGATAGATGGGGGATGATAACCTAGCTGACAGGTTCCCTTTAAGAAAATTTGCAGGTGTCCCATCCAGACATCACAAATTACTGACCTGGATGATTGACCATAATCCTGGAAATCGATTGTCTAATTAGGACCGCAAACTTGTAATAATTGGGCAGAATTAAAGCAGATGTCTGGCTTCTCTTAAGTACTTTTTTTTGTTACCGAAAAGATGAGGCTTGGAGTTTAGTTCTCCTGGTGAGCTGGAGACGAATAAGGAGGCTTCTGATGTAGCAGACTGCCAGCCAGCAAGGAACTTGTCTCACCTCAAATCTGGGAAAATGGAACGCCAAAATTGTCCCAAAACACATTTACATTTTGACCCATTTAATTGTAACATTGGGTAAAATAGCATTGCTGAACTGTGGAGAAAAATAGTAAACCAATAATTTGCCCCACACTGACTGTGGCCCTGATTCATCAAATCCTTTACGAACCCAACAACGAAGCATAAAAGCTTTGAAGAATTGTTGAATTTTGGAACTACTCACACAATGGTGCCAAAATTTTGCCACCTTGGGAGTTTTCATGCCAACTGCTCCAAAATTAGTGGAGCTGGAGTAGAAAGGGGGTTGGATGCCACAGCTCATCAAATTCACAATGAACTGTGGCATTATATACTACAGGAATCTCACTCAACTGGAGAAACATTTTCAAGAAGGCACGCGCCACCTGTCAGACGTTAAGGATTCATGAAGAGGTGTGCACCTCTTCATGAATCCGGGGCATTCGATTCCACCCCGCCCCTTATCAAGAATGGAAAGGAAAATCACTGGTCTTAATGAACCTGATAAAAACAGTAACCCATCACTTATTGAGTTATGTGCAGGAAGACAAAATCATTTTATTAAAACTCGGATACAATGTGCCATCGATTTATGATTAGTGGTGTCTAAATGCCAACAAATCACATGTAATGGATATGTTGCAGATTTTCCATGCACATTTGTCCAGAATTCTTAGCCTGTCAATTCTTTCTGCAGAATTTCAGCAGATCATGAAACCTGTGCAGATTGTTCTGTAGATCTACAACAAATCTATGACAGATGGTTTTTTTGTCATGAGTGAACCATAAGACTGTCTCAATCACATGAATAAAAAAAGGCTGTTGCCTGGCAGAAAAAATGTTCAGGGAAGGTTCCATATCAATCATAATAATATGTAATAATGTAACATCCTGATGCCATAGCATATTATAATGATAATACCACTTTAAGAAATGCACAAAACTGTTAAACACTTCTAGTCTGGTCATTAATTTTTAACACAACTCATTTCATAAAGTGAATAAAGATTGTATAACTAGAATGTACATGTCAATAATGCATGGACTGAAATGCACTGAATTTTTCATTAAGCTCAAATCAAACATGAACCAAGGAAAACTCACAGTCCACAAAATGCTGAAAAATGCTGTGTGGGAGCAGGGCAGGACAGCCGTCATATTGATGAAAATAACAACACTTATACTCCCCTCCGGTACCAGCACGTTCCTACTATATCGACACTGACGCTCCTGGGGATCACGGGAGAGCAGCAGCTGTCGCTGCGATGCATTGGAACGAGGGGAGAGTCGCCACTGGGATCACATGACATAATGTCAGGTGAGCCCCTGGAGAGTCAGTGTTGACACCGCTGGAATGTTGCCAAAATTGAGTGTTAGTGTTATCATTTTAAAAGAGGAAACCATATGGGATGGAGAAGGGGTTGACTGTATAGTGGACAACTCTTTTAATGATGGGGTGTTTATTCTGCCTGCTTTTATGTAATCCCAGGGGTATAAACAATAACCAGAACATTTCATGCCTTCAGAGTTTTTTTCCCCGCTATTTAGGGTCAAGTTACAAAGATGGATAACTAATTAGGTATTCTAATGCCATGGATGAGAATATGTACACAGCAACAGTTCATAGGACCCATTTTATAGGTAGTGTAATTATATATATTATGAGGTAGTCACCGGCTATACGGCTATATTGTGAATGGCCGGTATGTGTCACAGAGCCAGCTGTCCTCCAAGATGTCAACCTGGAATGTTTACTCTGGAACTAGCAGTTTGGCTGCCTTCACATTTGCGTATGTGAAAGCAGCTTATGCTGCGTTCCCATACGCATTCAAACGCATGCGCACTGCGTTCCTATGTTTAACATAGGAACGCATAGTGCCTGCGTTTGCTGCGTTCGGGACATGTTGCGTCCCGGGTGCGGACGCAGGACCCTGGAGGGAGCAGATATCGTCCGCATCCGCACCCGGGACGCAACATGTTGCATTTTTTGGAGTATGAAAAATCCGCAACCATCCGCATGCGGACACCTGCGGATATTATTAGCATTGCTGTCTATGGATATGCAAGACTAAGCAACACATTGCGTATGACTTGTTTTGGGACGCATGCGGACAGCATAGTGCGCATGCCCAGAAAAGGTTTAAAGGTAGACGCCCACTCTCCACCCATGAGAATAAACGCATGCGGATGCATAAACGCATGCATACGCAAGGAAACGCTGCGTTTTTTAATAGGATTTTGGATGCACTTGCATATAAAAAAAACGTGCGTTTGACAGCGTATGCATGCATATTGCCTTGCGGATACGCATGCGCATCATACGCTGCGGCGGCAAACGCTAATGTGAAGGCACCCTTTCTCAAGTTTTGATAATGCATTCAGGACCAGATTTACGTATAATCAGCGAGATGGGCAGGTCTGGCTAAACACATACTTCTACCTATGGGTGTGCTTCATGTGTTATAATGAGACTGTTGGTTTGATCACATGGCCCCCTGTATATGGAAGCTTGAGGCTTCCTGGATGTGTGCACTGACAGGAGACAGTGAGTGGAGGCTGCCAAAGCTAATGAAAGATAACCTCAGAGGAAAGGGGGTTGTGTCTACTGACCGCGGTCAATGAGTGGAGGGTGTGATACCCCCACTGGGATAGTCCAGAGGAGTTGTAGTAAAAGTTGTGTGTGCATATCCGCAAAAAAAACGGACTGTATGTCACATTGGTTTCTCTAATGCCGAAGTGTGTCTCATTTTTGGAAAGTTGTTTTTGTGTGTCTTAATAAAGCGGCTGGACTAGTTAAATAGAAAACCGTTCCTGTGTGCCTAAATCCAGCAGTCAAGCAAGTATCAGTAGTCCTGGCTACTTAGCCGCAGAACTAGAATCCTACTAGCTGTGATATTCCTCACACCTATTAAGCCCCTGTGTAAAGTAATGAAGTTGTCATTATCAGAAGATGCAGCATGGATAGAGAGGCCGGTAGTAGGGTGTCTTGCAAATCATTCTGCTCAACTGCAAAGCAAGTATATTTTTTTTTTTGTTAAATATATCTTTATTGGCTTTTATAAAGTATATTAACATAAGTAGTCAACATTGGTACAAAAGTATAAAATACAAATATGTAAAATACCAAACAAGGTCAGGATATGACTTCTTTAAACTAGGTCCCAAGAGGCTGAAGTACGAAGAATGAGTTATAGAGTAGGCCTCTTCAGCACTCAAATGCGACTTCGCCGAAGCAAGCGCAATTCACTTTTGGAGGGCGAGTGTGCGCTTTGTAAGATAAAAAATAAACGCTCTATTTGAGAAGTCACGAAATTATTCTCTATCTCCCACCAATGATAAGTGTGGGGGCTAGAGAAGGGAAAAACAAAACATATTATATGCATAACCAATTGGTCGTCTTGGGAGGGGAGGGAAGGGAGAGGAAGGAAAATAGGTATGAAGAAGGAAGGGAAAGATTCAGAATAATAGAAGAAAAGGTGAAGATGTACAGAGAACAAGGGAGGTACGGCTGCAAGTATATTTTTTGTCCCTAGTCTTCCTTGAAGGCCACTTCTGGACACCCATCCAAAAAGTGGATGGATGTAGCTGGGTCCCACTAGTTGCTGCCAGTTCAGAGCTATTGGCACTGCGGACCATATTCTGATTTCAAGTGGAAGTAAACATGATGTATCTCATCTTCTGCATGGTTTCCATGGATAACCAATGGGCTTCTATCTTGTCTATTTCTTGGTGTCCAAATGCTTCCCTGATGGTATTGTATAGTGGGTAAAGTATTATGTTCGCTGCAATTTTATTGTGCAGCAGGATAACTCCAAACATACAGTCAATGTCCTTAAAGTGCACCTGTCACCTGTTTGGGGAATTCTAAACTGGGGGTTCCTGTAACCCCTTTAAATCCCTGGACGTGCCCCTGCATACCTCATAAATCGACTTTTAATCTGTCCTCCGCTGTGTGTAAATTACCTTTTAAGGGTCATATAGGGATCGCATATTGTGGTCAGACACACCCCACTCCATGGAAAACGCTCCCTGCTCCATGCCAACACCGCCCCACTCAATGGAAAGCCTACCCCTCCTGTGTACGTAAGTGAATGACATAGCGACATCATTCACAAGTCTCGTGTCTGCGCAGTGGTGCGCCTCACTGTGCTCTATTGATCCTTTATTTTATCATTTTCATCCTTTACTTTTCACTTTGTTAATTGATAAAAATAAAATTAACAACACTTCTGCTGTACATGATATATATGTATATATATTATCCTTTTTAATCCCTTCATGATCAAGGGTGTAAATAGTATGTCCTTTACTGCGTCCCCTCCCTCTGATGTGAGCTCATACGCTGAGCTCGCATCATCCCCCACATGTCAGCTGATTTGATAAGCGATCCAATCGGTGCGGTTAACCTTTTGGATTGCGCTGTCAATCACTGACAGCGTGATTCAAAGCAACAAGGTGTGGATCACGCTGTTCCCAATTGGCATCAGAAGTACCTTGATGCATTGCCATGACAGTCTGCATCGGCATCTACAGAAAATGATAATTTCTCCTGTTCACAGACATATATCAGCACATCTGTGATTAGGAGAAGTGATCAGACAGTGTAGTGCTGAGGGTGGTGTAAAATAAAGTAATAAAAAAAGTTTTAAAAAATATGGAAAAAAATCATAAGTTCAAATCACCCCCTTTTGCCCCATTGCAAATAAAACTATTAAAAAATAAAATACACATATTTGGTATTGCTGTGTTCAGAAATGCCCGATCTATCGAAATATTAAATTAATTACTCAGATCTGTAAACTGTGTAACAGAAAAAAACATCAAACTTTCATTATTTGGTCGCTGCAACATTGCAATAAAATGCAATAACAGGTGATCAAAACATCCCATCTACCCAAAAATTGTATCATTAGAAACATTAGCTCAAGGCGCAAAAAATAAGCCGTCATACAGTCCCAGATCCTAAAAAATGAGAATGCTACGGGTTGCAGAAAATGGTGCCAAAAGTGCAATTATTTTTTTTTTTAAATGTAAATTTTTTTCACCACTTATAGAACAGTAAAAGTATACATGTTTGGTATCTACGAACTTGTACTGACCCGAGGCATCATACTGACATGTCAGTTTTACCATAAAGTGGACATGGTGAATAAAAATCAAGCATGTAATTGCACTTTATTTTGCAATTTCACCGCACTTGGAATTTTTCTCTAGTTTTCCAGTACACTACTTGGTAAAATAAATTATTTAATTCATATAGAACTTATATAATAATAACAATATGTATTCATATAAACAAGGTAGAAAGTTCTGCACCATCTATTCTGAATGACTACTCCTGCAATTCAAACGCACAAAGAATGCAACATGTTGTGTTCGGAGGGCACACAAATTATGCACATCCGACGCAACCGCAAACAAACGCAGCCAAATGCAGGTACCATGTGTTCCCATGTTAAACATAGGAACGCATCTGTGCGCATGCGTTTGGCTGCGTTCCGTGTGCTGCGTTCAAAAACACAAATGTGAAACCGGCCTAAGTCCTGTATATAAGTGCGCAAAGGAAATGTTTGATCCCATCAGTGCATCGCTATCTGAGCATGTACTGCAATGCATGGATCTCCTAAGCCAAACTCGACAGCCTCATAGCAGATCAGACTGTTTTCGGATCAGAAGAGCCACAGACAGTCGATGGAAGCTGGCATTGCCTGCACATAATAAAGGGAACTCATCTGCATAGGATGGTCCTGACAATGACGAACTACAGCAGGACGCCAACTATGTGCAAGCACTGGTAGTATTTGGGGAGCTTAGAGTTATATTAACCCTTCGTAATATGGCCAATTTGCATTGTATGTTTTTGCTTTTTTTCCCTCCCCTTTTTACAATAGTTATAACTTTTTTATTTCCCTGCCCACATAGACATAGCGGGCATGTTATATTTTTCTGCAGGAGGAGTTATACTTTACATACATTGTGTGGTAAAAATGACCGGGCAATGTGATTCTCCTTATCAGGCTAGAGACACACTAGCGTATGAGAGCATTGGATATGATATGCTAATGACCCTCTGCTGTGAGCTTCAGCCGAGTGTCATGTATCTGTGATTGGATCACAGCTGAGGAGGAGAAGGAGAGATTATTCTCTCCATCTCCTCCATTGCCGTCCTTAGCGTATATCGCACTGCACTCGGATGTCATCAGAGTGCGGTGCGATATTTCACTTGCACCCATAGACTTGTATGTGTGCGAGTGATCGGAGACTCGTAAATGCAGCATGCTGCCATTTTTCCCTCGTCCCATGTAGGACTGAGGAAAAACTCGCAGGTCTGAGCTGCCTTGACTGTACTTGGGCCTATGTTAAAAAAAGCAAGATTATGTCGCATTGCACTCATCCGAATCTCACACTAGTGTGACTCTACCCTCAGTATGATTATGCCAAACGTATCAAGCTTTTGTATTATTTTAACAGTGAAAAAAATAAAATAAAAAAATTGATTGAAAAAAAAATTGATTTTCCAAGACACATAACGTTTTCATTTTTCAGTTGATGGAGCCATGTGCGAGATGAGGTTATTATTCATGTCATTTGGGGATAGATCTGACATTTTGATATTTTCTTGCATTTTTTGAGGTGTTGTGGCAACCAAAATAATGTAATTTTGGCATTTCCAATTTTTTACCATTTGCTGTTCGGGTTAATTTTAAATTTTGATAGATCAAACTTTTGTGTTCACGCTGATACCATATATGTGTATATTTTATATTCTATTTTTAATGGAGGATAAAGGTGATGTTTTACACTTGAAAAAAAAAGAAATGTGTAATTTTTATTGTATTTGTCTCCTTAGGGGACTTGAATTTGTGATCATCTGATTGCTTGTGCTATATACAGCAATAACACAGTACTGCTGTATACAGTATAAATCACGGTCTGCTTTGAAGCCTGGCCATAGGCTGGATTTTAAGGGAGCTCAATGATGACGGGCAAAGAAGTCTTTAACAGACCCTGGTTGACATAGCTACCCATCAACACACCACAATCACATTGCATCATTGGGGCACTTTTGTGAGCATAATATGGATTTTCTGTTGCTGATCACAAGTGACTCATGTGTCATACACTTCAGTGCAAGCAAGCAACTTAAAGGGAACCTGTCATCCCCTTTGGGCATTTTAAACTGTGCCCACCAGCTTACACATGATGTAAATGGGGTTCTAGTAACCCCTGTATGTGCCCAGACGTGCCCCTCATAACTGGGAAAACAACTTTTATTGTGTCCAGCGATGGCCTCCTATTGAGTCACGAAGGCTGCTATATGATCATGATGGCTAAACCCCTCGCCGCCCCTCTAGTCTGCAAAACCCACTCAGCATGTTTTAAATTTCACGCCCCACATCTGGCTGGCGCTTGAGTGACAAGAGCACTCGCGCCAGCGCAGTGGAGGTGGGTGTCCGCGCTCCATAGAACATAGTGCAGATGTCTTGCGAGACTTTACAAATCTCGTGAGACGTCAGCACTATGCATGGACACCAGCTCCACTGTGCAGGCACGGGTGCCGCTGTCAGTGCCGAGGTCTTGCGAGATTAGTGAAGTCCCGTGAGACATCTGCACTATGTTCTATGGAGTGTAGACACCCACTTCACTGCGCAGGTGCGGGTGCTCTTGACACTCAAGCTCCAGCCAGAGGAGGGACGGGAAGTTTAAAAAATGCTGGGTGGGTTTTGCAGCCTAGAGCGGTGAGGGGTTTAGCCACCATGACCATATAACAGCCTTCGTGACTCAATAGGAGGCCACCGCTGGACACAATAAAAGTTGTTTTCACAGGCATGAGGGACACGTCTGGGCACATACATGGGTTACAAGAACCCCACTTACATCATGTGTAAACTGGTGGGCACAGTTTAAAATGCCAAAAGGGGGTGACAGGTTCCCTTTAAAGGTAAACTCTGGGGAGATAGGGGAGATAACATTTTTGCACAGATCCTGCATGCCAACACTATAATGCTGAGCTGCCTGTTACACTTCTATAAAGTTTAGAATATATAAAATCAGTTATTCACTAACTGCTCCTTACCAGTCACCATGCCCAGAGAGGACAATACATCCTGCCTGAGTGAGCAGCTCTCCCCCCTCCCACTTAGAAAGCTTCAGTGCCATCTGACACTCCTCATTCCTCCTTCAATCACATGGGTGTGAAATCACATAAGATCCTGTACTAAACTGGTAGTCTGGATATCTGTTTCTGTGCAGAGAGCAGGATGGGAGGCCTGTGTTGATAGGACCTGCTGTGACTTCACGCCCATGCAATTGAAGAAGGAAGAGTCTATTCTCTGACCTACAAATGCTCAATGCAGAGGGAGGGGGAAAGCTGCTCATTCAGGCATGATATCTTGTCCCCTCTTGGAGTGGTGATGATTAAGCAACAGTTAGTGAATAACAGATTTTTAGTCATTCTAAACAGTATACAAATGTAACAGGCAGCTTAATATTATAGTCTAGGAGTGCTGGAACTGTACAAAAAAAATTCTCCCCGGCATGCCATTTTAAATGCAACTTGTCTGCTGTTTACAACTAAATCTCAGCTCTGTAATAGTCATGTGAGATAAAGTCACAGACAAGTCGCACAAGTATTTCTGGTCGCATGTTGTGCCTGAGAATTGCTGCTCCAAGATGATTATCGCCGTATGGCCCCAAACTAAAGTGAATCGTCTTCATACAGTCTGGAAAAAGAAAATCTGGAACAATTCATAGAAAACGTCCCAACACTGTACATAGTACAGTCCAGGCCATAAAATGAGCACAGAACTACGACTACAGAGCATAGCACAGCCCGGGCCATCAAATGGGCACAGAACTACAACTACAGAGCATAGCACAGCCCGGGCCATCAAATGGGCACAGAACTACAACTACAGAGCATAGCACAGCCCGGGCCATAAAATGGGCACAGAACTACAACTACAGTGCATAGCACAGCCCGGGCCATCAAATGGGCACAGAACTACGACTACAGAGCATAGAACAGCCCGGGCCATCAAATGGGCACAGAACTACAACTACAGAGCATAGCACAGCCCAGGCCATAAAATGGGCACAGAACTACGACTACAGAACATAGCACAGCCCGGGCCATCAAATGGGCACAGAACTACAACTACAGAGCATAGCACAGCCCGGGCCATCAAATGGGCACAGAACTACGACTACAGAACATAGCACAGCCCGGGCCATAAAATGGGCACAGAACTACAACTACAGAACATAGCACAGCCCGGGCCATAAAATGGGCACAGAACTATGACTACAGAGCATAGCACAGCCCGGGCCATCAAATGGGCACAGAACTACGACTACAGAGCATAGAACAGCCCGGGCCATCAAATGGGCACAGAACTACAACTACAGAGCATAGCACAGCCCAGGCCATAAAATGGGCACAGAACTACGACTACAGAACATAGCACAGCCCGGGCCATCAAATGGGCACAGAACTACAACTACAGAGCATAGCACAGCCCGGGCCATCAAATGGGCACAGAACTACGACTACAGAACATAGCACAGCCCGGGCCATAAAATGGGCACAGAACTACAACTACAGAACATAGCACAGCCCGGGCCATCAAATGAGCACAGAACTACAACTACAGAGCATAGCACAGCCCGGGCCATAAAATGGGCACAGAACTACGACTACAGAGCATAGCACAGCCCGGGCAATAAAATGGGCACAGAACTACGACTACAGAGCATAGCACAGCCCGGGCGATAAAATGGGCACAGAACTACGACTACAGAGCATAGCACAGCCCGGGCCATAAAATGGACACAGAACTACGACTACAGAGCATAGCACAGCCCGGGCGATAAAATGGGCACAGAACTACGACTACAGAGCATAGCACAGCCCGGGCCATAAAATGGACACAGAACTACGACTACAGAGCATAGTACAGCCCGGGCGATAAAATGGGCACAGAACTACGACTACGAGCATAGCACAGCTCGGGCCATAAAATGAGCACAGAACTATGACTACAGAGCATAGCACAGCCCGGGCCATAAAATGGGCACAGAACTACGACTACAGAACATAGCACAGCCCGGGCGATAAAATGGGCACAGAACTACGACTACAGAGCATAGCACAGCCCGGGCGATAAAATGGGCACAGAACTACGACTACAGAGCATAGCACAGCCCGGGCCATAAAATGGGCACAGAACTACGACTACAGAGCATCTTCATACAACAGCTCTGAGGAAACATTTTATTATGAGACACAAAAGCTTCAATTTCTGCAGTTTAAAGGGTTAATTAACCCTAAACAAAATGCTCCTCGGCTCCGATAACATACAGCAGGTTTTCCATGCCCCATGGCAGCTCTCCATGCCAACCTTATCTAGTTTTGCCAGCCGTTGGCAGACAGTTCCCACAGCTCCAGGAAGGATTTTCCGCTCTGGATCTATTTCTGTGTTTCCCACTCCATCCCCCACCAGACACCACCAATCCCAACAGCCAGTGCCTGAAGCCCCCATTATCCCACAGGCAGGACCCCAGCAATGCCCAGTGTGCCAGCCTGTGAAGCGGGCGGACTCACGTGTTACCCTGCTGCTGTACACAACGCTTAAGGGTATGTGCACATCTGACGTTTGTGCATCTCTGCAGAACGTCCAAAAACCGGTGTAGATTAGCAGAAACTGAGTTTTCTGTGCTCAGTTTTGTTCCTCGTTTTTCAAGCGTTTTTTCCACGTTTTCCGCCCGGTTTTACAGCGTTTTTCTCGGCGGTTTTCTTGCCGTTTTTTCAGACTGGTCTTTGGTGCGCTGGAACTGCTGGAAAAACGACCAAAAGAAGTCACTTGCTCTATTTTGGAAAACCGGTGGAAAACCGGTGAATAAACTGAAAACGACCAGAAAAAAACCGTTCTAAGGGCCCTTTCACATCAGCGTTTTTTTAAATTTGCGGCAGATGCGGTGAAAAAAACCGCATCTGCCGCAACTGCCGCATAACGGTTCCACTTGCGGCACGGTTGCGGTTTTTTCCATAGGAAGTATAGGGGGACTTGCGGCAGATGCGGCAAGTGCGGTATTGCACTTGCGGCAGGTGCGGCAGAGAAAAAAACCGCAGTAAGCCGCGGTTTTTTTCTCTGCCGCACCTGCCGCAAGTGCAATACCGCACTTGCCGCATCTGCCGCAAGTCCCCCTATACTTCCTATGGAAAAAACCGCAACCGTGCCGCAAGTGGAACCGTTATGCGGCAGTTGCGGCAGATGCGGTTTTTTCACCGCATCTGCCGCAAATTTAAAAAAACGCTGATGTGAAAGGGCCCTAATGTAGACAGCGTTTTCTAAACTCCATTGACTAGCATGTTAATCCAACCGGTGGGTAGGATTAACATAAATTAACATAAAACTGAGCGGAAAACGCCGACGGAAAACGTTCAAAAACAGCCCACAAAACGACTGATGTGCACATACCCTAAAAGGGACATTATAGAACCGGTCCAAAGCCCAAAAGGAGGCGCTGATGCTAATGACCAGTATACACTACATCACCCAGCATGCCCTGACATAACCCCATTACACATCTGGAGGGAGGATGCCAATATCCTGGGCACCGTCAAGGGTTAAGGTCCTCTGCTCCTATGGAAGAACAGGGGATTCCCTCTGCCCAGTGCCTCACACACCTATCCACTGCCCACAGTGGAACATCACATGCTGCAGCGCTGCCCGATCTCCTCTGAGGTGCGCGGTCACTTTAAGAAGATGCAGCTGGATGTAAGAAGTCACAGAGCCAGATGGCTCCAGAGGAGGCGGACTGAGCCCCGGGCAGCCCTGGGCATCACCGGCCCCGCTCTTACCTGTGAGTGGTAGCCGGGCACAGGAGCATCTAATCCTGCCAGGGCAGCGGTGCCAGCGGCTCCTGCAAGTCGCCCGCTGATTGGCTGCTCGGGACTTCCCCCGTTGTATCGTCCCCCAGCTCATAGCGAGCGGCTGAATGGCCCAGATGTGCCCGGATGTAACGGTCGCTCTGATTGGCCAATCACTGTGCTTTCACTGAGAGAAATGAGGTTAACTCTTCAGCTGCCGGCTTGGAGAGATCTGAGCAACTTCTTAAGGACCAGCCACTTTTCATCTCTGAGCCATCATTTTTTCCCTCTTGTTCCAAGAGCCTTAACTATATATAGAGAATATATGACATTTTTTATTATTATATTTATTTTAACCCCTTCAGCCCCCGGCCTATTTTGACCTTAATGACCGGACCATTTTTTGCAATTCTGACCAGTGTCCCTTTATGAGGTAATATCTCTGGAACGCTTCAACAGATCCTAGCGATTCTGAGAATGTTTTTTCATGACATATTGGGCTTCATGTTAGTATTAAATTTAGGTCGATAATTTTTGCGTTTATTTGTGAAAAAATCAAAAATATGGCAAAAATTTTGAAAATTTTGCAATTTTCAAATTTTGAATTTTTCTTCTGGTAAACCAGAGAGTTATGGGACACAAAATAGTTATGAAATAACATTTCCCACATGTCTACTTTACATCAGCACAATTTTGGGAAAAAAAAAAAAATTTTGTTAGGAAGTTATAAGGGTTCAAAGTTCATCAGCAATTTTTCATTTTTCCAGCAAAATTTACAAAACCATTTTTTTAGTGACCACATCACATATGAAGTCCCTTTGAGGGGTGTACATGACAGAAAACACCCAAAAGTGACAACATTCTAAAAACTGCACCCTCAAGCTACTCAAAACTACATTCAAGAAGATGATTAACCCTTCAGGAGCTTCACAGGAACTAAGCAAATAGAAAAATTAAAATATCCATTTTTTTGTTTCCAAACAAAAATGTTCTTTTAGCCTGAATTTGTTCATTTTCACATGGGCAACAGGATAAAATGGATCCTACAATTTGTTGGGCAATTTCTCCTGAGTACACAGATACCTCATATGTGGTCATAAACCACTGTTTGGGCGCACGGCAGGGCTAAGAAGGGAAGGAGTGCAATTTGACTTTTGGAGCTAATTTTACATTCAAAAAGTGAAATGGCGCTCCTTCCCTTCTGAGCCCTGCCGTGCGCCCAAACAGTGGTTTATGACCACATATGAGACATCGGTGTACTCAGGAGAAATTGCCCAACAAATTTTAGGATGAATTTTATCCTGTTACCCATGTGAAAATGAAAGAATTCAGGCTAAAAGAACATTTTTGTGAAAAAAAAGTACTTTTTCCATATTCACAGATCAATTTGTAAAGCATGTGTGGGTTCAAAATGCTCACTACCCATATATATAAGTTCCCTGGGGGGTCTAGTTTCCAAAATGGGGTCACTTGTGGGGGAGCTCCAAAGTTTAGGCACACAGGTCCTCACCAAACGCAACATGGTGTCCCCTAACAATTTGAATGGAAAATCAGCCTAAATTGTTAGCGAACACCATGTCGCATTTGGAGAGCCCCTGTGTGCCTAAACATTGGGGCTCCCCCACAAGTGACCCCATTTTGGAAACTAGACCCCCCAGGGAACATATCTAGATGCATTTTTATGGATTCATTTGTGAAGAACCTGGGGGTTCAATATGGTCACCACCCATCTAGATACGTTCCCTGGGGGGTCTAGTTTCCAAAATGGGGTCACTTGTAGGGGAGCTCCAAAGTTTAGGCACACAGGGGCTCTCCAAACGCGACATGGTGTCCGCTAACAATTTGAATGGAAAATCACCTCAAATTGTTAGCGGACACCATGTCGCATTTGGAGAGCCCCTGTGTGCCTAAACATTGGGGCTCCCCCACAAGTGACCCCATTTTGGAAACTAGACCCCCCAGGGAACATATCTAGATGCATTGTGAGCACTTTGAACCCCCAGGTGCTTCACAAATTGATCCGTAAAAATTACTAAATACTTTTTTTTCCACAAAATTTTTCTTTTTCATTTTATGGATTAATTTGTGAAGAACCTAAGGGTTCAATATGGTCACCACCCATCTAGATAAGTTCCCTGGGGAGTCTAGTTTCCAAAATGGGGTCACTTGTGGGGGAGCTCCAAAGTTTAGGCACACAGGGGCTCTCCATACGCAACCTGGTGTTTGCCAACAATTGGAATTGTTAGCGGACACCAGGTCGCGTATGGAGAGCCCCTGTGTGCCTAAACATTTGAACTCCCCCACAAGTGACCCCATTTTGGAAACTAGACCACCCAGGGAACATATCTAGTTGCATAGTGAGCACTTTCAACCCCCAGGTGCTTCACAAATTGATCTGTACAAATTAAAAAAGAAAATTTGTGTGGAAAAAAAAGTATTTTTACCTCATTACGGATCAGTTTGTGAAGCACCTGGGGATTCAAAGTGCTCACTATGCATCTAGATATGTTCCCTGGGGGGTCTAGTTTCCAAAATGGGGTCACTTGTGGGGGAGCTCAAATGTTTAGGCACACAGGGGCTCTCCATACGCGACCTGGTGTCCGCTAACAATTCCAATTGTTGGCAAACACCAGGTTGCGTATGGAGAGCCCCTGTGTGCCTAAACATTGGAGCTCCCCCACAAGTGACCACATTTTGGAAACTAGACCCCCAAGGAACCTATCTAGATGCACAGTGAGCACTTTGAACCCCCATGTGCTTCACAAATTGAGCCGTATAAATGAATAAAGAAACTTTTTGTGAAAAAACATACTAGTCTAGTAGTTGCAATTCGCAGCATAGGGGACCCAAAACATTTGGGTCTCTCCATGCTGAGGATTCCAGCCCCCTAGCTGCCAAGTTGTACCTGGCTGGCAACCAAAAATGCGGCAAAGCTCCATGTCATTTTATTTGTAGAATTTTTTTTTAAAAATGACATGGGGCTCTGACATATTTTTGGTCCAGCCAGGTACAACTTGGCAGCTACGGACTGCCACCAGCCCCCAGCTGCATCATTGTACCTGGCTCGCAACCAAAAATACAGTGAAGCCTATTTTTTTTTTATTTCTAGAATTATTTCTAGAAAAAAAATGACATGGGGCTCCGCCATATATTTGGTCCAGCTAGGTACAACTTGTCAGCTACGGAATGCCACCAGCCCCCAGCTGCCTCGTCATACCTGGCTGGAACCAAAAATACAGCAAAGCCTATTTTTTTTCTATTTCTAGAATTATTTCTAGAAAAAAAATTACATAGGGCTCCGCCATATTTTTGGTCCAGCCAGGTACAACTTGGCAGCTACGGACTGCCACCCACCCCCAGCTGCCTCGTCATTCCTGGCTGGAACCAAAAATACAGCGAAGCCCATTTTTTTTTTAATTTCTAGAACTAATTCTAGAAAAAAAAATTACGTGGGGCTCCGCCATATTTTTGGTCCAGCCAGGTACAACTAGGCAGCTGGGTGCTGGAATCCTCAGCATAGTGAGGCCCAAGCGTTCTGGGCCCCCCATGCTGTGAATTGCAGCCCGCAGCCGCCCCAGAAAATGGCGCATTCATTGAAGCGCCATTTTCTGGCGCTGTACCCATGCTCTTCCAGTTGCCCTGGTGCCGGTGGCTAACTGGGTAATAAAGGGGTTAATGCCAGCTTTTTATTGGCAGCTGGCACTAAGCCCGAGATTCATAATATAGGGCCAATGTTAGACCCGCCATTAGGAATCTCTGGTAAATAGTCAGAAAATACACACAGAGAAAAATCTTTTTATTTGAAAAAAAAACACAAACAAAATTCGGACTCCATCTTTATTATAAAGATCCGACGTAGTCCACAACGAAGGTCCCACGACGCTCGATCGCCTCCAACGTAGTCTACAACGAAGGTCCCACGACGCTCGATCGCCTCCGACGTAGTCCACAACGAAGGTCCCACGACGCTCGATCACCTCTGCTACATCCAGAGACTGCAGCAAGGGATCAAGTGTCCTCTTGTTGTAGTTTCTGGGGTCAGAGTCATGGTGCACGGTACGGCAGATCATTGCCATACAGTGCACCATGACTGACCCCAGTGACTACAAGAGGACACTTGATCCTTTGTTGTAGTCTCTGGGGTCACAGTCATGAAGTACTGTATGGCAATTATCTGCCGTACCGTGCTTCATGACTGTGACCCCAGAGACTACAACAAGGGATCAAGTGTCCTCTTGTTGTAGTCTCTGGGGTCAGAGTCATGGTGCATGGTACGGCAGATCATTGCCAAACAGTGCACCATGACTGACCCCAGTGAATACAACAAGAGGACACTTGATCCCTTGTTGTAGTCTCTGGGGTCACAGTCATGAAGTACTGTATGGCAATTATCTGCCGTACCGTGCACCATGACTCTGACCCCAGAGACTACAACAAGAGGACACTTGATCCTTTGTTGTCACTGGGGTTAGTCATGGTGCACTGTATGGCAATTATCTGCCGTACCGTGCTTCATGACTGTGACCCCAGAGACTACAACAAGGGATCAAGCGTCCTCTTGTAGTCTCTGGGGTCAGAGTCATGGTGCACGGTATGGCAGATCATTGCCATACAGTGCACCATGACTGACCCCAGTGACTACAACAAGAGGACACTTGATCCCTTGTTACACCCATGCGCCCATCCATCCACACATGCACCCATCCATCCACGCATCCATGCACGCACCCATGCGCCCATCCATCCACACACCCATGCGCTCATCCATCCATGCACGCACCCATGCGCCTATCCATCCACACACCCATCCATCTTTGCACCCACGCTCCCATGCACGCACCCATGCTCCCATGCACACACCCATGCGCCCATCCATGCACCCATGCGTCCATCCATCCATTCACGCACCCATGCATCTTTGCACCCATGCACGCACCCATGCGCCCATCCATCCACGCACCCATGCGCTCATCCATCCATGCATGCACCCATGCGCCCATCCATCCACGCACCCATGCGCTCATCCATCCATGCACGCACCCATGCTCCTATCCATCCACACACCCATCCATCTTTGCACCCACGCTCCCATGCACGCACCCATGCTCCCATGCACACACCCATGCGCCCATCCACCCATGCACCCACCCATGCATCTTTGCACCCATGCATCCACCCATGAACACGCACACATACACATAACACACACACACACTCCTCTAGTGAGGAGGAGGAGCCTGGGAGAAGAGGAGGAGCGCTGCACCGAGGAGCCGCGGCACCACGGAGGAAGACGGAGGACGGGTGAGAGGGGACACGGGGGGGGGGGTCGTGGATGGAGGTGGGATCCGGGGTAGGAGGGTTGAGGGGCACTAGGCACCCGCCGGCGCGCGCTGGCCAGTGCCGGCGCCAGACCGCGCCGGTGCCTGCACCGGCACCTGCAGCAGCGCCAGCATGCGGGAGGCTGCAGAGGTGATCGGTGCCGGTGGTGGGTGGGTTGCAGTCAGGGAAAGGACGGGGGGGTTAACTTGGAGTCGGAGGGGCTGAGGAGGGGGAGGGCACCCGTGCACCCACCCCTCCAAGCCTGATTGGAGAAATCCAATCAGATTTGGAGGGGAGAATCGCTCTGATTGGTAGTTCAGTTTAAACTGCCAATCAGAGCGAATTCAGCCACGAGGGGGAAAAAGCCACCCCCCCAGGACAAAGTACAGGTCCTCATGTTCCCGCGGCACCAGTGACATGTCACCGGCCGCGATCACCGGTGCCGCGGGAACGCGATCCTGCCATGACGTCGTGGGACGTCACAGGTCGGGAACGCATCGACTTCTATGACGTCCCACGACGTCATAGGTCGTGAAGGGGTTAAAGGCTTAAAAAAACTTAGAAGTTTTTTTTTTTTTGTTTTTTTTTTTAAAACAAACATTAGTTTGTGTCACCATTTCTTGAGATCCGTAAAGACTCATTCAGATGTCTGCAAAAATGAGTCTGCGCTCAGACCACAAGGCACAAACTGTGGCTGCTCCAACGCCAAGGTCTCATAAATGCCAGTGCCACTGTCGAGGGTCGGAGAACTGCCACTACGGTCCGGAACCGGAGACCTGCCGCCATGGGCTGGGGCCAGAGATCTGACACTACGGTCCGGGGCCAGTGACCTGCCGCCATGGAGTGGGGCCGGAGACCTGCCACTATGGTTCGGGACCGGAGACCTGCCGCCATGGGCTGGGGCCACAAATCTGCCACTACGGTCCGGGGCCAGTGACCTGCCGCCGTGGACTGGGGCCTGAGACCTGCCACTACGGTCCGGTGCCAGTGACCTGCCGCCATGGGCTGGGGCCAGAGATCTGACACTACAGTCCGGGGCCAGTGACCTGCCGCCATGGACTGGGGCCGGAGACCTGCCGCCATGGGCTGGGGCCAGAAATCTGCCACTACGGTCTGGGCCTGGAGACCTGCCACTACGGTCCGGGGCCAGTGACCTGCCGCAATGGACTGGGGCCGGAGACCTGACACTACTGTCCGGGGCCGGTGACCTGCCGCCATGGACTGGGGCCGGAGACCTGCCGCCATGGGCTGGGGCCAGAAATCTGCCACTACGGTCTGGGCCTGGAGACCTGCCATTACGGTCCGGGGCCAGTGACCTGCCGCCATGGACTGGGGCCGGAGACCTGCCACTACGGTCCGGGGCCAGTGACCTGCCGCCATGGGCTTGGGCCGGAGACCTGCCACTACGGTCCGGGGCCAGTGACCTTCCACCACAGTCTGGGGCCAGAGAACAGTCACCACGGTCCAGAGCCGGGGAACAGTCACAATGGACCGGCGCCAGAGACCTGCCGTCACTGTCTGGCATTGTGGTGTGTAATGCACAGACATCTGAATAAGCTCCAACTTTTTATCATTCTGGCGATAACCTTGTTTATTGGGCGACAAAATACTGGTTTTTATTGATACCAGTTTAGGGCACATATGACAGTTCTATCACTTTTTATTAGGCCTAATTCACATCAGTTTAAAAAAATGCACGTGTTGTATGTCCCGTTTTGGCCATTTGAGTGGCTGTTCGTGTGTACGTATGTGTTAACTGTGTGACGTCCGTGTCATCTGTGTGCTGTCCATGTGACATCTGTCTGACACATACCAGAAAAAGATGCATGAAACTGAAATGAATGTTTTTTATGTGTAAAAGATGTGCAAAGACAGATAAATGATCAATGATGATAAAGAGATAGATAGGTTGAAAAAATGGGCGACAGCACTACTTCATAGAAAAAAATGTGGATTTTATTTACCCAGGACTGCAACATTTCAGCTATTCAATAGTCTTTGTCAAAGGCTTTGTCACAAAGGCTAGTAGACAGCTGAAATGTTGCAGTCCTGGGTAAATAAAATCCACACTTCTTTCTGTGAAGGAGTGCTGTCGCCCATTTTTTCAACCTACAATTTGAGACCTATGGATTCATGGTAGGAGGGCTCTGCACCCACTACATTGTTTTTGTGCTGTTCCATTTTTTTTTTTTTTAAATAGATAGATTTTACAGTTAGCCTCTTTTTGAGAACCAGCCAAGGTAAAGCAGACAGGTGAGGATTGGTATTACCAGAGTGTTAAGGACCATGGTTATTGGGCCCTTCCCAGTCAAAAAATAGCAGCCTGCAGCTGCCTCGGAATTGGCATAATCATTAGATGCGCCAATTCTGTTGCTTCGCCCCGTCTCTTACTGATTGCTCTGCTGTGGTGGCATATGGGGTAATGATTTGTGGGGTTGATCCCAGCTGTGTAATGTCAGCTCGCATCAAACCCTGTTATTAGTAATGGAGAGGCGTCTATCAGATAACCCTCCACTACTAATCCAGTAAGTTACACCTTCACGACCTTTGACGTAGCTATATGTCATAGGTAGGTGGTACTTACCGATCTATGAAATATAGGTACATCCAGGGGCGTAACTATCTCGGCCGCAGGGGGTCGCGGCAGCAATGGGGCCCGGACGTACAGGGGCCCATGCCACCTGACGCACCCTGAGCCTGCCGAATCCAAATCCTGGTTCACATGGTTGTGCATCCCCAATGACACACATCCATGTGACTGCGTGGCAGCACACGCCGATTTAGGGCCAGTGTGTCGGGGAGGGGAGCCTCCTGCTTCCTACTGCTGCTGCCCCCACCCCGCTGCTCGCTTCCTCATACCAGCCAGGGGCTTTACATCTGCATTTCACTGTGGAACGCATACAGTAGGCTGGTTCCGCCTCCTCCACTCCAGTAGGCGTCACTTCCTGCTTTATTTGTTCCACAGTGGAACGTACACTAGCACCATTTCCTTCTGAGTCTTCAGTCTTTGCAAGAAGACTGGAGCAGCGGGGGAACCGGGAGAGGTAAGCCCAGCTTTTTTTTTTTTGATAAAAGGGAACACTATGGCCAGAGTATTATGGGGGGAGGAGAGGGATGCATTATACTATATGGAGAGTTATGAGGCTGAACTATATGGAGAGATATGAGGCTGCACTATATGGAGAGGCAATGAGGCTGTATTATACTATATAGAGGAGCTATGAGGCTGTATTATACCATCTGGAGGGGCTATGAGGCTGTATTATACCATCTGGAGGGGCTATGAGGCTGTATTACACTATATGGAGGGGATATGAGGCTGTATTACACTATATGGAGGGGCTATGAGGCTGTATTATACTATATGGAGAGGCTATAAGGCTGTATTATACTATATGGAGAGGCTGTGAGGCTGTATTATACTATATAGAGGACTGTAAGGCTGTATTATACTATATAGAGGACTGTGAGACTGTATTATACTATATGGAGAGGCTATGAGGCTGCACTATATGGAGGGGCTATGAGGCTGTATTATACTATATGGAGGACTGTGAGGCTGCATGATACTATATGGAGAGGCTATGAGTCTGTACTATAATATATGGAGGGGCTATGAGGCTGTATTATACTGTACTATATGGAGGGGCTATGAGGCTGTATTATACTATAAGGAGGGGTTGTGAGACTGTATTATACTATATGGAGGGGTTGTGAGGCTGTATTATACTATATGGAGGGGCTATGAGGCTGTATTATAATATTTGGAGGGATTCTGAAGCTATATAATACTATATAGAAAAGTCAAGAGGTTGTATTATACTATATAGAGGACTGTGAGACTGTATTATACTATATGGAGAGGCTATGAGGCTGTATTATACTATATGGAGGGGCTATGAAGCTGTATTATACTATATGGAGGGCTATGAGGCTGTATTATACTATATGGAGGACTGTGAGGCTGCATGATACTATATGGAGGGGCTATGAATCTGTACTATAATATATGGAGGGGCTATGAGGCTGCATTATACTGTACTATATGGAGGGGCTATGAGGCTGTATTATACTATATGGAAGGGGCTATGAGGCTATATTATACTATATGGAGGGATGTGAGGCTGCATTATACTATATGAAGAGGTTATGAGGCTGCACTATACTATATGGAGAGGCTATGAGGCTGTATTATACTATATGGAGGGTGGCTGTGAGGCTGTATTATACTACATGGAGAGGCTATGAGGCTGTATTATAATATATGGGAGGCTATGAGGTTGTATTATACTATATGGAGAGGCTATTAGACTGTATTATACTATATGGTGAGGCTGCGAGGCTGTATTATACTATATGGAAGACTGTGAGGCTGCATGATACTATATGGAGGGGCTGTGAGTCTGTATTATACTATATGGAGGGCTATGAGGGGCTGTATTATACTATATGGAGGGGCTATGAGGCTGTATTATACTATATGGAGGGGCTATGAGGCTGTATTATGCTATATGGAGGGCTGTGAGGCTGTATTATACTATATGGAGAGGCTATGAGGCTGCACTACACTATATGGAGGGCTATGAGGCTGTAATATACTATATGGAGAGCAGCTGTGAGGCTGTATTATACTATATGGGGGGTCATGAGGCTGTATTATACTATATGGAGGGGCTATGAGGCTGTATTATACTACATGTAGAGGCTATGAGGCTGTATTATACTATATGTAGAGGCTATGAGGCTGTATTATACTATGTGGGAGGCTATGAGGCTGTATTATACTATATGGAGAGGCTATGAGACTGCACTATCTGGAGGGGCTATGAGGCTGTATTATATTATAGGATAAGCTCCATATTCCAGTAGGATGACCAAAAAATAGCAGAATGAGGGACGTTAATACATAATGAATGGGGAGAGGCGTCAATTTGTGAGTCTATATAGGATTTAGAATGTTACACAGGGCCCATACATCTGACCAACGTGTGCATCGGGGGGAGCCCAGGTCTAAATTTCGCACCGGGGCCCACCAGGCTCTAGTTACGCCACTGGGTACATCATGGTGATTTTGCCGACAAAGAGGCTATGCCCACACATTTGCTGCAGTGTCTCTCCCTAATGTTACAGCCAAAACCCGGCACTCACTGCCAGGTGTGGTCCCAGCGCCACTCCATGCAGTTTAACCCTCTATTGTGATTCACAGGTTGTCAAAAATGAAAACTGCCAAATTTATACCAGTACTCAGATAAATATAGTATTTAAACCACATGGAACATGGTATGGGGTGAGGGAATATCAAAAAGTAATGCAGTAAGTCCTGTTGTTTTTTATTTTTTTAGTTCAGTCGAATAACATTTTACCAAATCTAAACAGTGTATTTTAGATACTCTAAATTATCCAGCAAGCAAGGACCACTCATACGCCTACCTCAATGGGAACATTTGGTACCGTCACACAGGGAGACATCGCTGGCGATTTTGCCGGCGACGCAGGGGCGTGGCCTAATTGCGGCGACATCGCCGGAGAGTTGCCCCGTGTGACAGTGCAATATTTGGGCGATATATCACCTGATAGTGATCACCAGGTCTCACTGCAATGTAGTAAAACCTGGCGATCACTCTCAGGCGATGTGTACGCATCGCCCTGTGTAATGTGGCAACGGCAATGTTACCGGCGACTTGAGCCATAGGCTCCCATTATAATCATCGCCGCCAGGATGGATTTTAACCCTGGCTGCAATGTCGCCGGTAACATGGCTGATGCGTCGCCAGTGACATCGCAGCGTGTGACATCTCACCGGCGATGTCTCCCCCTGTGACGGTACCTTTAGATCAACAAAACTGACATAAGAAATCTACACATATTTGGTATCATCAGTCCCACTGTATGAAGTTAGTATTATGTGTACCACACAACCAGTGTCATAATTACTGACCTTTCATTTCCTGCCCCTAAGGACAGTTAAAGTACAAGAAACAACAGCAAAATGGCAAGAAAATAATGGTTTTTTTGGAACATTATTATTCGTGGCATATTTTATAATCAATTTCAGATTAGTGGGAGTTCAATTCCAGTCATATTAAGCAATCAGCTGAAGTGGCACAGCGCCATTCATTGTGTAATGGCAGTGAGTGGTACTGCAAGAACTATATAATGTACAGAGACCTGACACTTTATGTGTTCAGACACACAGTTTTTGATCTGTTTTGTGAGGATTTCAGCTGCAAAACTGGATCTGCTATACAAAAATAAATAAAAAAAATGGATCATCTGTTTTTGATTCATTTTCACCTCTTTTGTATTTTAAGCCCATGGTTTCAATGGA
Source organism: Allobates femoralis (assembly GCA_033576535.1). Taxonomy (NCBI): domain Eukaryota; kingdom Metazoa; phylum Chordata; class Amphibia; order Anura; family Aromobatidae; genus Allobates; species Allobates femoralis. The sequence continues at coordinate 685,196,028 of JARQOC010000003.1, read as the reverse complement.
AAAAGTGGACCAGAAAAACACTGCACAGATTTACTTGCTCCTTCTTTTTTAAGATCGTTTTTCTGCCCAAAAAATGGACCATTTCAAAACGTTGTGTCGGAATGACAAATCTTGAAACTCTTTGACTTGGGTGGGAATCGTAGAAATTGATCCATACACTGCTACTGCAAAAGCGGATCCTTAAAAACCACATCAAAAACGGTGTGTCTGAATATAGGCTAAGGCTATGTGCTGACGTAGAATATGTGCTGTGGATTTTTGACGTCCAAAATCTGCACCATGTTTCAAACATTCGCACAGAATTCAAAATCTGCACCATGTTTCAAAGATCAACACAGCATTCATAGAAGCACTCGCTTTACAAAACTCTTTCATCTTGGCAGAATGGTAATAAGGGATTAAGTTCAGCTGAGTATTGCTGGCTAGCACCAAGCCCGAGGTTCATGATGTCAGGCCAATGTTACACCCGGCCATTATAAACCAATAAGTAAATAGTAAAAATTACAACACACAGATACAAATAATTTATTTGGAAAAATAACACAAACACATCCCTGTTTGCCATCTTTATTACCCCCATAAAAAGCCTCAGCACTCAGCCGTGTTGCAGCAGCTGACCTCAGTTGAACCTGACTGTGATGTCACTCTGCTCACAGCCAGCAGTGAGATCTTCTGCAGATGCCATGATGAACAAATGGCGCTCTGGATTATCATGGATTACCATCGGAGGTTTTTATACTCAGCTGACGTTAATCTCTTATTACCCAGTCTGCCAACCCCATGGGACATCTGGAAGAGTCGGGTAAAGTGCCTGAAAGTGGTTCTTCTATGAATGCAACATTTTCTGGGGCAGTTCAGACTGTGATTCGCACCATGAGGGGGCTCAAAATGATTTTGCCTCCCAGCACTGAGAATTCCAGCCCCCAGCTGCCTAGTTTTACTTGGCTGGCAACCAAAAATATGGTGGAGCACCACGTATTTTTTCACTTAAAAGAAAACTGTCAAGCCAAAAATCCATATGTAACTGCTATCATTTTCTAATTCCTCCCTCTAAACTCTATTTATGTATTTCTTTTATTTAAATTCCCCTCCTATCTTATGTAAAGTTAAAATAAAGAGAATCATTCCATCTGTCACTTACAGTGAATGATCCACTTAGTTCTCTGCTGTGCTCTCCCCATGCATGAATATGCAAGTCAAATCACAGCACAGGAGATCAGTGGGAGGACTGTATTCTCCTCTCTGCTCTATGTGTTTGCAGCATCACAAGAGGTGAACTACAACAGAAAACTATCACAGCATAGCAGGGTATCTGCTTTACAGAAACAAATAGAGTCTACATAAGGCAGACCTGCAATAACTCTCTCCATCCGTGGTGATATCAACTGAACAGACCTGTAAGTGAAACCTGATACTTGGGAACAAATGGTGTACACCAGTCCGCGCTGCCAGGATTACTCACTTCAAAGAATATGCAGGTAATTGATGTTTAACCAGATCCTTCTTTATTCTCCGAAGCGTTTCAGTGCCCTTCTGGCACCTTCATCAGGGATCTTTAAGGTGCCAGGAGGGCACTGAAACGCGTCGGAGTATTCTTTGAAGTGAGTAATCCTGGCAGCGCGGACTGGTGTACACCATTTGTTCCCAAGTATCTTGTTTCATCTCCACGTGAGAGTGGCCGGTGGAAGTCCAGCAGCAGCCATCAGGACATTACTAATAAGCCTTCAAGCCAGTTGTGGGTCTCACAACTGGACTAGGTGAGTGGATTTTATTTCTCACCACTTCACAAGCAAGTGTCTAGTGATAAGGGCACTATTGCGCCTCTTGTCCCCCCCCTCTTTTTATTGTAAGTGAAACCTGACACTGCACTGTCAGCAGTGGGAGGAGGGAGCTGCCGAGAGGGAGTGCATAATTACTCGACAGTTTATACAGCAGCCGGACTATTCCTGTTTGGTGATAATGGAGAGGACTAATCCAGGAGCTCACTGTAGGGTCTGACAATGCTAATAACATGGAAACTACAAGTGGTACAATAATTTTACATGTTTTTAAAAGGTCTGTCCAGGCCCTATTCAAGGGTAATATTAGTATCATACTGAAAAATTACTTGACAGTGTCCCTTTAATTATTTCTTTAAAAAATGGCTCCCTGTATTTCTGATTACCAGCCAAGGTTAAACCAACCAGCTATTGGTTGATGGCATCCTGTAGCTTTCCTGCTTTTGTGGTACAGATGACCAAAAATATAGTGGATTTAGACATCATCAGCGCAGAATATGCAATAAATATGCACTGTGTGATCACTGCTGCGTATTTGCTGGGTATTTTGGAGCTAACACTTCAAATTTCCTATACACTTTGGAGGGAAGCTGCTATGCTGCGCATTTCACAAAAAATCTGCTGCAAATACACGGTGAAAATGCGGCAAAATACGCCGTAAATCCGCTGCGTGGGCACATACCTATAGGCTGAGTGTTTTGTTGCAGAAATATCTGCACCAAATCGGCACCTTGTGGCAGAAAAACACACCAAATTTACAGTGTGGATTTGGTGGCTTTGTGGTGCAGAAATGGTGCAGATTTGTGCCTTGCATTTTTTGTCATCAAGTCAATGGTCTGAAGGGCTGAAAAACACTGAAAAGTCCGCTGCAAGAATTGACATTACTGCAGCAAAATCCACACCTTTTCTGCAGCGGAAAAAAATGTAACATGGGCACAACTCTTCAGAATTCCATAGACTTTGCTGGCTTGCAGATTTCAGACAAATCTGCACCATTGGTGCATCAAAATCCGCAACATAAATGCTGCTAAATCCACAGTGTGCTCACATGGCTAACATCTTCAATGAGCTGATTGCTGGAACACCCTGGAATTTAATCATCATGAATCTGATATTAACATTGGAGTGAATAGGGGAAGTTGCGCTCCAAACCGTAGTTGCGCTGTCACACAGCACGATCCTGCCACATCGCCTATACAATATCGTACGGTTGAAGGGCTTGCACAATCTTCTTGCAATATCATAGTTTAGGTTGTTTTCAGGTCGCATTGCCCATTTACACGACACAACGCACGAACGATATCAACAGCAACGGCCACACCACGTGACTTTTTATCGATGTTGCGTTGCGATATCGCGACGTGTAACGCGGCCATTAAAGGTATTCTCCACTAATACTACCACACCAAAGTTAATCGACCAGTGTAGCATAGAAATCAAAAGTAACTTATCTTTGAGACTGGTGCTACTCATCCACTCACCATACTGTATTTTGGATGGGCGTGGGAATTAGCAATCGCCTCATGTTAATATCAGATCGCTCTCAGGTCAGGAGAGCCATGACCGGTCTAAGCATTTTCATTCAATCCACACGCGAGTCATACGTTGATGACTCTAGCCTTAGAATCTGTTCACATGGGAGAAAAGTGGGGTGTATTTTCTTCTGCATGAAATCTGAACTTGCAGACAAATACACACCAAACACATGGCTGCCCGCACAGTGCATTTTATCTGCTGCGGATATGATGCTTTTTACCATTGACTTTTCTGTGACTCAGCATTTTTGTGGACAAATCTGCAGCGTATCTGCATGAAGAATTGACACGCTGCACATTTTTCTGCACTAAAATATACAGCGTATTTGCAGCAGCAAAAAAGGCACCATCTGGACAGGACTTTTCAAATCTCATGTAATAGTAGTAGTAGTAGATAGTAATTGGTGAGTTCGGGGCTGGACATAACATGAACTTGCATCCAAACCCCGAGCTAGGACCTTACAGCTATGTGATGGGGGCGGGCTGTACAACAAAGCACATAGTTAATAAACAGCATTGTTATACTTACTGCTGTCCTGCCACCTCGCATCCTGCCTCCCACTGTGCAACCGCTGCTTGCACTTCGGGGTGCCATCAGAGTTGAGGGTCACACGAGTTCATGGCTCTGCTATGAACTTGAGTGCCTTCCTTTTTGACAGCACCCAGCTCAGTCTGAACCTGCTTGTCCCTCTGAACAGACATGAGTCTGTTCAGAGGGATGAAGCACAGCTGCCTGTGGATTACGTCAGAGGGATGTTTTTTTTTCTAATAAAGATAAATAAAGATGTAGACCCTTAATGTGTTTTCTGTTTTATCACTAGTAAAAAAATTTTCTCTGTTATTTTTTTATGTTTACTAGAAATTCATGATGGCTGGGTCTATTTGGGTCTGACATCATGAATTTCAGACTTAGTACCAGCTGAGAATACAAAAGCTGGTATCAACCCGTTCATTATCCAGTGTGCCACCCCCCCACCAGGGCCACTGGCCACTGGAAGAGCCGGGTAAAGCACCTGGAAATGGTGCTACGATGAATATGCCACTTTCAGTGGGGGTGGCTGCGGGCTGCAGTTTTCAGTGTGGGAAGCCCAGAACGCTTGGGCCTTACCACGCTGAGAATCCCATTACTATGGTGTCAGTCAATCTGTAAAGGGCTCAACAGTCAATTACAGTTGATGTGACAGAGAATGAACATCTGTGATTGGCTGCTGGAGTAACCTGAAACAAGCAGGCGATGGGGGTGATTGAAGATTACTCAAAAAGCCAATCACAGACACCCATTCAATGTGACAGCAAATGTTGGGCCCCTCACGCATATAGTAGTATAAAAATAAAAAAAAAAAGACATAGCGCTTAGCGGTATTTTTGATTCTCAGGGCAGATAAAGCACACAGCTACGGGCTGCTACCCACAGCTGCCTAGCTTTAACTGGGCTGACAATCAAAATACTGGGAAGAACATTTTTTAAAAATTATTTAAATAATTTTTAAAAAAATGCGTGGGTTCCTGCCACATTTTGATTGCCAGCCAGGTAAAACCAAGTAGCTGGGGGCTGGGATTCTTAGCATGGTAATGGCCAAGCATTCTGGGCCCCCCACATTGAAAACTTCAGCCTGCAGCTGCCCCTGAAAATGGCGCATTCATCATAGCACCATTTCCAGGTGCGTTACCCAGCTACTTCCAGTGGGGGATGGCTTGCTGGGTAACAAGGGGTTAATACCAGCTTTGTATTGCCAGCTGGTATTAAGCCCTGAGATTCTTAATGCCATGCCAAGTTAGATCCCGCTATTAAGAATTTCAAATAGTTAAAAAAGACACATCATAGACACAGTTTTTTTTATTAGAAATAACACACAAAACACATTTAGGGACTCCATCTTTATTAGTAAAAAAAAAAAAAATCTTCCTCTCTCGCTACCATGCTAGATTGTATAAGCTAATTGCAGATTACTTGAACAGCCAATCACAAATGCCCAAGGCGTCTGTCATTGGCTGTTGAAGACAGTGAGGTGAATATCCCTGAGAGAAAATGAGCGGCCCTGAAGTGCCGCGGTGCCGCGGGACACTGAGACGGGAAGACGAGTGATTCGGTAAGTATAATGATTATGTTTAACTCTTTGCTTTCTTTTACAGCCCGACTCTGGACCCGATCTGTAACACAGGTTTCCAGTGGAAACCCGTGTTCGGGATATGTGCACAGACACTAAGTATTTGGTACAGACCCCGACCTTATTCATCGAGTTCACCCACTACTCAGACTTTGCTGGGAAAACACGCTGCTTATACGCACCAAATACATGCAAATATGCATCAAGCGAACACGCCCTTAGGGTAGAGTTACACTAGCGTGTAACTCGCACGAAATATGAGGAAATCTCGCATTGTCTAACATGAGCAGCGTTCAATTAGGTGGCTCAGACCTCCGCAGCATGCATGTGATTATCTGCGAGTCTCAGATCAAAAGTCTGTAGGTGCGAGTGAAACATCACACTGCACTTGGCAGACATATGAGTGAGGCACGATATAAGCTGACAATGGAGGAGATGGGGAGATTAATCTCTCCTTCTCCGCAGCTGTGATCTGATCACAGATACATGACATTTGGCTCACACTGGTAGCAGAGCCTAAGCAGAGTGTAATTAGCATATTGCATCCTTCGTTCTCTCAATGGATGCCTTATGCTAGTGTGTCCCCAGCCTTCGGTTATGTTCACACAGGGCGGTTTAGCTGCATTTTTCCTGCACTAGAACCGCAGCAAAAACTGAGGTGAGATGTTTATAAACTGATTCTCTCACAGTCGGTTTCCCGTGTTTTTTTTTACCACGGTTTTGCTGTGACTATGCTGCGTTTTTTGCAGTTTTCTAGTTTTGGTTTACAATTGAACATATAGTGATTTTGAAGCGGTGACATTCCAAAGCCGAGGGAAAAACACAGTAAAGAATAGACGTTCATTCTTTCAAAAACGCTGCAAAAACCAATGCCGGGGTTTCAACTTCTGGCAATAAATAAAACCAATGTGTGTGCACATCTTTACCAAAATCGCACAGGTTTTGTTGAGAATGAAAAACGCAGGTTTAGATTAACATGGAGTTGCGTAATAACACCTAAGTAAAAAAGCATCAAAACCGAAGGAAAATCATAATGTGTGAATATATCCTTATAGTGAGTCTTGTAAGACAGAAATCTCTAAATTCCCCTGATTCTACCCCTCTATGAATGCTGGGTTGTGAGTGATCATTCAGCAGTATTTTGCACCTGTGCTGCTCCTGTTTTCATCATGGTGGCCTTCTGCATCTGGCAGTGCATTAACATTGCGTCCTCATGTTGGTAAGTATAACTGCTTTTTTTCTGCTATTTTTCTTGTTGCTATAAATAACTGGATTGCATTAAGTGAATGTTAACTAAAAACTTGGGTTTTGTCAGGATTTTATTTGAGGTTTTAAAAATGATCAAATTTGTCATCATTTACTAGATTAGAGTACTAATCTAAATAATACATGTTGTGTGTTGCTGATTACTGCCCTTGGAAGGGACTTTACAGTATATGTAAAAGCGTTCCTGCTCTCATAGACACCAACAAATCAAGACAGGCTGACGGTGCCTTCACACTGGCGTTCCCCTTCACAGCATTCTGCGGAGGGGAATCGCCATGTGAGTGCAGGCACCGCAAGTCCCTATGTTTATAATGGGAGCGCACGGTGCTGCGCATGACCGTGCGCTCCCATTTATTTCCCTGTGTGATTTGTACGCATGCGCATGCTTGCGTACAAATCGTACATTGTAGTCTGCACCAGGAACGGGACATTTGTCGCGCTCAGGGTGCGGACGAGAGTGTGTGATTTGTATGCAAGCATGCGCATGCGTACAAATCACACAGGGAAATGAATGGGAGCGCACGGTCATGCGCAGTGAAGTGCAGCACCGTGCGTCCCCATGATAAACATAGGGGCTTGCGGTGCCTGCACTCACATGGCCGTTCCCCTCCACAGAACGCTGCGGAGGGGAACGCCAATGTGAAGCCAGACTTTCTCTAACCAATTATTATCCATCCCTGATTCTTAAACTCAGCCAGAAACCCTGCAAGTTTCTAAAGTACATAATAGTCTAAAGTGTAAATCTCATTATATGTGTAGGAGGGAAGTATATGCTTTTCAGAGCGCAGATGTATAATTTGTACAGAATCAGGGGCCTCTGGTAGTTCTAGCATGTGTGCAATTCCTACAAGCAAGATGGAGCATAATAGTAATAATAATATTTATTCATTTATATAGCGGTAGTAATTCCATAGTGCTTGACATACATATTTAACACACTGTCCCCATTGTGGCTCTCAATCGAAACGTCCAATCAGTATGTCTTTGGAGCATAAATAAATAAGTCTAGCATTAATACCTGGACACAGAATCACCCCATACAATAATATAATAAATGAATACGGTATCTAGAAAATGAAATACCTACAATTCTGCTCCATAAATCAGAAGATGGTCTTCTGTCTGTGACTTGGGCAATATCGGACATGTCACTGTTTTGATGTGAATGACTCTGTCCTCAAAAATACACGGACAGATGAACAACCCCAGATTGTAATCGGTTCAAGTTCAATCCATGAAAAATTAACATCTGAATGAAGATTTACAGGGCTACAGCCTCCCTGTTACTAGAACAACTGTGCCCAGCTAATGTCACCATGGTATGGGGTTCATTAAGCCCTTAAGGCTTTGTGCTGACACTGCTTTTTTGGTGCAGTCATTTTCTACACCAAATCTGCATCCTCTGGCAAAAAAATGCACCAAAATCTACATCAGTGCGTTTTTGCATGCAGAAAGTGGTGTTTTTTTACAGTTATTATTATCCTGTCTTCAATGCCATGAAATTGTGAAGCTATGCCTGGGAGAACAAAAGAGAGAAAGAAAGAAAGAGAGACTGAAACTTTTTGGCACCAAGACATAATTTCAGAACATTTAAGAAAACATTAATATTTTTGCAGCGTTTTTCCATGATTACAATGGGCACAATGGAGAAAAACGCTACAAAAGACGCTCCTATAATTGACATGCTGCTTCTTTTTTCTGCATCACAACCTGCATGGAAAAAAAGCAACATTGGCACAGCACTTTTGAACTGTCATAGACCCTGCGCTGTCTTAAAGGATAGACATGCAAATTTTGATAGATTCCCAAAATCTGCGGAAAAAATGCACTGTGGGCACAGAGCCTAAAGGAAACATACTGTCTGAGTGACATGTGTGTTAAGGTACCATTACACGGCACAATATCGTGCACGACATCGCTCAAAAGTGACATGTTCAACGATGTGTCATTGCGTGTAAACGAACAATTCAAGTACGATAATTAGTCAAGTTGGTGTTGACAAGTTTATGAACATGTTCAAAAACCTGACGATGTTGTTCAAGCGATCTGCTAGCATCGTTCTGTGTGACACCACGATAACGATGTCGTGGACGACTTCGCCCATTCACAGCAATGAGCAGGGATCGTTAGCTGGGTTTTGAGAATGATACCTGCTCACAACATCGTTGGTGAGTTGTCCACGATATCTAGACGTGTGACTTCTCACCAGCGATGTTTAAAATTAAGTAAAAAACAACCGCTCGCCCATGAGATCATTGCTGTCATCATTCCAACGTCGTGCCATGTAACGGTACCCTGTGTTGCACGAGTCTCGGATCATTCACCCAGGATATGGCCTCCCCCCTCTCTGGGCAGGAGCAGCGGAGCTACATAGAAAAACTTACCACTGACAGTATCCCGTCCAAAGAAGCAGGGGTTATGGGTAGGTGATAAATGTAATTACTTTCAAAATTGCTTTAGTTGATGTTGTTTTTCAATCTCCTATCATGAAGAACCATCTTGTGGAAGAAAATGGAAAATTTACAATAAAGACATGGGAGATGTGTCTGTTTTCACCAACAATGGAAAAATTCTCACAAAAAGAGAAGGATTAATAATTGTTTTTTTTTCTACTTTTTGACACCCACAGACTACCAATTATGGCGAGTTTAGTGGCTTACTGAACTCAATAAATCCATATGTAACCTCCCAAACTCCCCCTTGTGGTGGCTGCAGTCTCTCAGAATTATATCTCATATATAGTATTTCAGTATCATATAGGAGATTTTGAACTATAAAACAAAAGTTGCAATGTAAAAGGGTAAATGCTAACCATTATAGGGTTGTCCACTACCAGATAATCCCTTTTTGACTGCTGAAATGGCCAAGATTTTCATTACACACACATACCTCTTGGACCAGTGCTGAAGTCTGTGGTCCCAGTTTGCTTAACATTATGGAGCTAATCAACGGTCATCTGACAATGTCACATGATTTCCCACCTGGAAATATAGCACCAACGTCATCACTTTGATAGATGTGCATACACACATACTGTATATTTAGGGGTTGTCCGATAGTGCACAAATCCTTTAAAGGACTGTTCTAGTTTATGAATTATTTATACTTAAAGAGGACCTGTCACCCCCCCTGGTGCTATGCTAACTAACTAAATGCAGCACTGATTGCAACGTGTCTGCTGCATTCAGGGAAGGGGTCCCCCATGTCTCTATTCCCCCTGTAAGCTGTTAAAAAGACTTTATAAAGTGTACAGATAAGGCATCCGGAGGGACTTGCTCAGTAATGAGTCATCGCCTGCTGCTGGTGTCCTCCCCGCCCCCAGCCCTCTCTTGTTCAGTCTCCTGTATGTGTCATCGCTGTTGTATGGTGTCCTCCCCGCCCCCATCCCTCTCTTGTTCAGTCTCCTGTATGTGTCATCGCTGTTGTATGGTGTCCTCCCCGCCTCCAACCCTCAGGAAGCTGAACAAGAGATGGCTGGAGGTGGCACAGAGAGGGCTGGAGGCGGGGAGAACACCAGCAACAGCGATGACACATACAGGAGGCTGAACAAGAGAGGGCTGGGGGCGGGGAGAACAGCAGCAACAGCGATGACACATACAGGAGGCTGAACAAGAGAGGGCTGGAGCAGGGACGGACTGGTGCTTTTACTACCGGGTGGCAGAATTGTCCTGCCAGCCCGTGGTGAGGAGTGGGGGATGGGAAAGGTTTGTGCTATCAGCCCGAGGTGGGCTCTCTCACCTCATTACTGAGTCCCTCCGGACTCCTTATCTCTACACTTTATAAAGTCTATTATTACAAATTACAGGGGGGCTAGAGACATGGGGGACCCCCTTCCCTGAATGCAGCAGTCACACTGCATTCAGTGCTGCATTAAGTTAGCATAGCACCAGGGGGGTGACAGGTCCTCTTTAAAGGGAACCTGTCACCCGATTTTAAGCTCCTACACTATCTCTAGCTGTCCCTACACCTTCCTAGCAGCTCCCTATCTCTCCCTTTCTTATCTAAAGTGGCCCTATTAAAGAAGTGTAAAATAAGATTAAACTTACTGCAGTCCCCGTAGTTAGGGGACTGGGTAGGCGTGGCCTCTGTTCCTTCCTCACTCCTCCGTGTGGAAATGCACGCCCCGCTGGGCGGCATTATTGTGGGTCCTCTCTGCCCCCATTAACATTAATCCTCCGCCCTCTACACCTCTTTGCACCGGCCGGGCGTCACATCCGGCGCGGTGCATTATGGGCCGTCACGTGATCTGCCCTAGTGCATTCTGGGTCCGATCACGTGATCGGCCCCAGTGCATTATGGGCTTGATCACGTGATCGGCCCCGGCTTCAATAAGCGCATTGCGCATGCGCGGAGCCGGGGCCGATCACGTGATCAAGCCCATAATGCACTGGGGCCGATCACGTGATCGGACCCAGAATGCACTAGGGCAGATCACGTGACGGCCCATAATGCACCGCGCCGGATGTGACGCCCGGCCGGTGCAAAGAGGTGTAGAGGGCGGAGGATTAATGTTAATGGGGGCAGAGAGGACCCACAATAATGCCGCCCAGCGGGGCGTGCATTTCCACACGGAGGAGTGAGGAAGGAACAGAGGCCACGCCTACCCAGTCCCCTAACTACGGGGACTGCAGTAAGTTTAATCTTATTTTACACTTCTTTAATAGGGCCACTTTAGATAAGAAAGGGAGAGATAGGGAGCTGCTAGGAAGGTGTAGGGACAGCTAGAGATAGTGTAGGAGCTTAAAATCGGGTGACAGGTTCCCTTTAAGATAGAAATTTACTTCCATCTCTGGTTAGAAATGGACTGTTTTTTTGCCATTTATCATTGTATATCTATTGGGAAAACTCTTCCAGGCACATGTCAGATAGCGAATCTAGAAGAGTCATTGTAATTTATGATATCCATAATATTTTACTGTAGTCTGAAATGTGGTAGACTTGAGGCCTTATAATAGTTAATAATAATCAGAGCCAGATATTTTACATGCATTTGTTTCTTAACAGACTAAATAAATCTTAGCATAATCTTAAAAGCAATTTTCCATGGACAATAAAGAAAACCTTTCAACTTTGGTATGTCATTTGTGGTGCTCTCATGGAAAATCTCTGGAATTTTCCATGACTACATTCAGCTTCTAGTTAGGTCCATCACAAGAAACAATGTGTCTGGACAGACAAGAAAGAAGCATCATTTATCTTCTGCATTATATAGTGAGTAAATGACTGAAATAAGACTGTTAAAGGGAACCTGTCAGGTCATTTATGCCCCCAAACCTATCACTACCTGCAGGGGTGCACCAAGCCTCACTGCCGCCTGAGCCGCGGCACCGATTACGGGGGGGGGGGTGCTAGTGGAGCCCAGCACTGCCGCCCCTTCTGCCTCGCTACCGCCGCCTGAGCCGCGGCAGTGATTGCCGGCCGCGGCCGTGAGTACCGGGGAGGGGGGGGGGGTTCAATACCGGGGCGCTGCCGCCCCTACTGTTACTCTCCCCCGGCGGTCGCCGCTTACCTGCGGTGCGCGCGGGGTGAGCGGCCGGCGCCATGACAGGGGGAGGCTGTGTGCATGAGGCGCCGCCCCCTTCTGCACTACCGCTCCCCCTGCCTGCTGCCGCCTGAATGACAGGGTTCACACTGTCCAATGGACGGTGCGGCCCTGACTACCTGTCCCTGCAGCTTCCTACTACATCCCTAACCTTCCTTGTCTGACCTTAATGTGAAGTATAATGGTTGTAAACACGTTGTTTATAACTTACATTTTCCCCCATTGTCTAGACCTGTGGGTGACGGGTGGGCAGTCTCTCAGCCTCCAGAGAAAAATAGATTAAAAGATTTTGGAGCAACTGGAGGGGAGTGCGAGAGTAAGGCCCCATTCACATGCGTATTTGTCATGTCTTTTTATGCGCGTTTTTGTCGCAAAAACACATGTGTGTCTGCATTTCCCAGCAAAGTGAATGGACATTCACTTTGTGCCATTTAGACGACGCATAATTTTATGCATTTTTAGCAAAAAACGTGTGCGTAAAAGAATGAACATGTCAATTCTTTCTGCTTTTTTACTCGCATTTCTTCCATAGGCCCCATTATAAGCACTGGAAGAAACACACGTAAAAAAGCGCAATTCAAGTTGTTCTCTCGCGTTTCTTTTTATGCGCATTTTTCCCCTTAAAAAAAGCGTGTAAAAAGACGCAACAAAAACGTAGCGTGAGAACGCAGCCTAAGAGACCATATATGATTATATGATTCCTTATACATGTTTTGCTCAATTCACCTCATCCTCTTTGACTTACTATCTTTATAATTTCTATACATCAATGGTCTCTTACTCTCGCACTCCCCTCCGGTTGCTCCATCTTTTATTCTTTTTTTCTCATTTTGATTCTTTTGTTCTTTTTACCCCATTTTCCATGCCCAATAGACCACACGTCTTGTGCTTTTAACGAAAAATTATCTATGCCACTATATGTTACAAATATTGTCTTTATTATATAATTTTCCTTTAGATTTAGTGTGACCCGTTGATACTAGTCAAATCCGCACAGTAACGTAACAAACACCATTAGTGCATAGATAATCTGATATGCATATGTAATCTAATATGAAAATGAATATTTGATTACTACTGATGTGTACTTTATAGTCATTTGAAATTGATGTACTGTACCTTTAAACATAGTTATCACTATGTTAGCTTCTCATGAAGATGTTACTTTCATTGTTTTTTTGTTATATATTGCATATTTGTATTATTATGTCAATAGCACTGATTGTTGTTTATTTTTATACTTTTGTAATTGATAAACTTGAGAAAGGTCAGTATGTAAGGCCAAAACGTCAGCTAGACTTTATCTAAGCATTATAACCTGTGCTGAAAAATTGAGTAATAAACAAAACCTTTTTTACGTAATATTCTCTCAATTCATTGGATAATGTGCTGAAGTACATTTTTATAAAGAACTGAGAAACATTGATGTGAAAGTGCCAAAAGATGCAAAATGTCGGCACGCCTCTATGTTGCACCTAAATTTTGTGACTTTCTAGCATTTATGCTAGAATTTTGGCATGTGAGGCCGGCTTCACACCGCGGTTTGGAGCTGTCAGGTTGTGTCCGGTGTTTTGCAGCATGCACCGGAGAGACCTGACAGCCTCGGACGAGCATAACCGGAGGGCAAATCTGCCCTCCGATCCTGCTTTTTGATAGCTTAATTTCTGCCACTCTCCAGTGCTGACATTTTAGGAGCTGGTCGCGGTGCTGACATTTCAGCCATGGAGCTGAATTGAGCGCGACTGCTTTTAACAGCCGCCGCTCTTCAGTACCATGGATCCGGGAACCGATCTGATTTTTTTGTAGGATCAAGGGCGTTCCGGCGCCCATAGACTCCCATGCTATAGGCGCTGGATTTGTCTGATTTTTGCATCGGGCACTAACAATGCTGCAGACTTCGGTTTTGTGTCCAAAGCAAAAATCGGACAAAAAAGGATCCTCCCAGAAAAGCCCAAAACGGAGGCCAAATAAGGCCAATCTGGCACCATAGGGATCCATGGGGGAAAAATTTGGATCCGGGTCTGTCTGGCTCACACCGAACAGACCCGGACCCAAAAAAACATGGTGTGAAGCCGACCGAAGCTTTGATGACTTTGGCCCTAAATGTCTGTGTAGCTGTGACAGATATGCATGTTAGAATTCTGAAATAATTTTGCCAATTTAGTATATGTATTTAGTTGTTTGTTGCTGCTACAAACAAGTCTCCTGTCTCGCACACAGGGGTTAGTATTGTTATGGCTATACTTTGTTTTGATTATCATTTAGGCAATTTATGTATCTTTGATAACTTTGTGTATTGTTTCAGATTTGTAATACTCAGGAAACAATGACACAGCAATTTGGTTTTGTGTTGCTACATTGAGGATCACTTTGCTCAAACAATTTGTTATCTTTGAACTACAGTGGATACAGAAAGTATTCAGACCCCTTTACATTTTTCACTCTGTTTCATTGCAGCCATTTGGTAAATTCAACAAACTTCATTTTTTTCTCATTTACGGTATTGTACACCCATCTTGACTGAAAAAAAACAGAAATGTAAAAATTTTTTCCAAATTTATTAAAGAAATCTGAAATATCGCACAGTCCCAAGTATTCAGACCCTTAGATCAGACCCTCATGTTTACGTCACATGCTGTCCATTTCCTTGTGATCCTCCTTGAGATGGTTCTACTCCTTAATTGGAGTCCAGCTGTGTTTAATTAAACTGATAGGACTTGATTTGGAAAGGCACACACCTGTTTTTATAAGACTGCAAAGCTCACAGTGTATGTCAGACTAAATGAGAATCATGAGGTCAAAGGAACTGCCCAAGGAACTCAGAGACAGAATTGTGGCAAGGCACAGAGGTTACAAAAGAATTTCTGCAGTACTCAAGGTTCCTAAGAGCACAGTGGCCTCCATAATCCTTAAATGGAAAAATTTGGGACCACCAGAATTTGGGACCTGGCCGTCCAGCCAAACTGAGCAATCGTGGGAGAAGAACCTTTGTGAGAGAGGTAAAGAAGAATACCAAGATAACTGTGACTGAGGTCCAGAGATACAGTAGAGAGATTGGAGAAAGTTCCACAAAGTCAACTATCACTGCAGCCCTCCACCAGTTTGACCTTTATGGCAGAGTGGCCCGACGGAAGCCTCTCCTCAGTGCAAGATATATGAAAGCTTACATACTTTGCTAAAAAAAAATGTACAGAGATATCCTGGATGAAAACCTCTTCCAGAGTGCTCTAGACAGCTATAAATATACAAGGATTCTTTTTTTATGCCATACAATAATGTTCTACTTGATTTGAACATTTAGAAGTTAAATAGTTGCATGCTTTTTTTGCATTCATTTGCCCTCATATTGTATGGTATTGAATTAGGAAGTGACAGGTGTCAGTAAAATAAAGCTCACTCATTTTTATTCTACAACATACTAAAATAAAGAGGAAAACATATCAGCGGATCACAGAGCAATCCAATCAAATAACAGGGCATTGCCAGTGTTATTAAATGAGAAATCACATTACTGTTTTCGGTGCTAATCCCTGGGATTGCCGGATGCTACCCTTAGTTGGTTAATTGTAATACTATTTATACCAGTGTCAAACTGTTTGATCAAAAGCAATTTGTTTCATATGTCGTTAACATTTGTAGGAGACATGGCACTCACCCAGATGAATTGCAGGCATCAGCTTTTTATTTTCGGTGCTTCATACAACAATCAATGCAGGGAGGGGGTGGGAGGACGGAGGACTACGGTCTACCATTTTGTACCGTTCAGGTACTTCTATGGGTTGAAGACCTCATAGAAGTACCTGAACGGTACGACACGGTAGACCATAGTCCTCCCTGCATTGTTCTATGAAGCAAAAAAAAGCTGATGTCTGCAATTCATCTGGGTGAATGCCGTTTTTCCTACGACTGTTAATTCTGCACCATATATATGAAACAGCAAAATTTCAGTGCCAGCTACCCCATTCCACTAGTTAACCGACTTTGCAGGTTGTCGCCTTCTGGTCCATTGTAGTGCCCGATTATCCTTGAATGATAGACTGTTTCATATGTAACCACAATATATTGCAATTATTTTGCATCACAATCCTACATTTTATATTGCAAATTACAAAAATTAAGAGGACCTGTCAGGTGATTTATGTTACAAAGAAGCCAGCAGTATGTATCGCTGCCAAGTATTTTATCCCCTGAAACTTTTCAGCATTTCGAAGAGAGTATACTTTAAAGATCTGGCCAAGCATTAAAGCCAGATACAAGGCTAATCTAGCTCCACTCCCGGGGGGCTCTTCACAGCACCAATTGACAGGTCTTGCCCTATATGTGCACACGAGGAAAAACCTGTCAATCATGTAAATCAGACCAGAATATTTTTTTTTACACAGACCATTTGTGCTTATGGAAAATCATCTATGTGCCCTGGAACATAATAGCTATAATAGGTATGTATTCTCTTATTCAATGTCTCATATCTTTCATAGAATGTGTTGACATCATTAACTTCTTTCATTAACAACTCTTTTAAGAATGCATTCATTGCCTCATTGCCTCCCAGACCATAGGTAAGGACATCGACCATCTATTAACCATGAGAAACCCCCTCAAAAATTTGAGGATACTACTGTCCTGCAGAAAGATGTTCAACCAGAAAGGAATGAACTTACAGGAGCAACTTGTGGAGCCACAGTGGTCAAAAAGGGTCAATGTCACCTTAAGTGGTGCGTGGTCAGAGAGACTATGGGGGAGATATTCTATTGCTTTAATTAATTTTGCAGCTGTGGAATTACAAAGTGTCAGCTCTATATGGGATAGTGAGCTATGTACTGTAGAGTAGCAAGAAAATATACTATCCATGGGATAACATGTTCACCAGGGATCCGGTGAGAGCTATTTCCTCTAACTCTTTCCCAAAGCCAGTACATCCATCCTGTGTTCCAGCTGAACACTCACTCTCAGAATCCCTTCTCCCTCTCGCCAACATAACATCTATACGTGACACAGACACTGCCACCACCCTCTACAACACCACATTAACCAAGGCACTCGACCTAGCAGCCCCCCTCACACACCACGCTCCACTCACTAATAGGCAACCCTGGCACACCACCCTCACTAAAGACCTGAGACGGGCATCCAGGGTCGCCGAGAGGCGATGGAAAAAATCACCTTCCACTGAGCATTTTGCACTGTTCAAACAGTCCCTCATAGCCTTCAAGACTGCACTTGCCACTGCCAAACAAACCTTCTTCTTATCCCTAATAACCTCCCTGTCCCATAATCCCAAGCAACTTTTCAAAACCTTCAATTCCTTACTCTGCCCGCCTGCTCCCCCTCCCTCTCCCCTTATCTCTGCAGAAGACTTTGCCTCCTTCTTCAAAGAAAAAATTGACAGAATCAGAGACAGCTTTGATCCACTGTCCCCACAGCCTCCCCTTTCACCTATACTGCCCTCTACTTCCATCAACTGCTTCCCCCCTATAACTGAAGACCAGCTCTCCTCCCTCCTGTCAAAATCACACCTCACCACCAGTGCCCACAACCCGCTCCCATCCCACCCCATCCCCAACCTCACCTCCGTTATCATCCCAGCCCTATCTCATCTTTTCAACCTATCACTTACCACTGGCACCTTCCCCTCAGCCTTCAAACACGCCTTGATCACACCCATCCTCAAAAAACCCTCCCTCGATCCCACAACTGTCTCCAACTACCGCCCTATATCTCTCCTCCCTTTCGCCTCTAAACTAATTGAACAGCATGTCCACTCTGAGCTGTCCTCTCACCTCTCCTCCTGCTCCCTCTTTGACCGCCTGCAATCTGGCTTCCGACCCCTCCACTCCACTGAAACAGCCCTGACCAAAGTCACAAATGACCTACTGACTGCCAAAAGCAAGCACCACTACTCTGTTCTCTCCTCCTCCGACCTGTCAGCCGCCTTCGACACTGTTGACCACTCCCTTCTACTACAGATCCTGGAATCTCTTGGCATCACGGACCTTGCCCTCTCTTGGATCTCCTCATACTTAACGGACCGCACCTTCAGCGTCACCCACTCCCACACATCCTCCTCGCCCTACCCCCTATCTGTCGGGGTCCCCCAGGGCTCGGTTCTTGGACCATTACTGTTTTCAATCTACACTCTCGGCCTAGGGCAACTCATTGAGTCCCATGGCCTCCAATATCACCTCTACGCCGACGACACCCAAATCTACCTGTCTGGTCCTGACAACGCCTCCCTTCTATCCAAAATTCCACACTGCCTGTCCGCCATCTCATCCTTCTTCTCTGCTCGCTTCCTTAAGCTGAACATGGACAAAACCGAGTTCATAGTCTTCCCCCCAAGACGCTCCCCCTCACAACCTGACCTATCCATCGTCGTCAACGACTGCTCTCTCTCTCCAGTCCCCCATGCCAAGTGCCTCGGGGTTATCCTTGACTCTTCTCTCTCCTTCAAGCCCCACATCCAGGCCCTCGCCACCTCCTGCCGACTCCAGCTCAAAAACATCTATAGGATTCGCACTTTCCTTGACCACGACACCGCTAAAACCCTTATTCACGCTCTCATCATCTCCCGCCTCGATTACTGCAACCTCCTGCTCACCGGCCTCCCTAATACCTCCCTTGCACCTCTCCAATCTATCTTGAACTCTGCTGCCTGCCTAATCCATCTGTCTCCCCGCTACTCCCCTGTCTCCCCCCTCTGCCAAGCCCTTCATTGGCTCCCTGCTTCCAGAGATCCCGGTTTAAAACATTAACCATGACATACAAAGCCATTCACAACCTGTCCCCTCCATACATCTCTGACATGGTCTCCCGTTACCTACCCTCACGCAACCTGCGATCCTCCCAAGAGCTTCTCCTCTACTCCAGCCTCATCTCCTCTTCGCACAACTGCATACAGGATTTCTCCCGTGCTTCACCCAGACTCTGGAACTCACTGCCCCAACACATCAGACATTCTCCTACCCTGGGAACCTTCAAAAGAAGCCTGAAGACCAACCTGTTCCGCCAAGCCTACCACCTGCAATAAGACCCGGTCCACCACACCGCCTCATGACTGGAATTTCCCCCTCCTACTGTGTCCCCACCCGCCCCTCGTAGACTGTGAGCCTTTGTGGACAGGATTTCTCCCCTCTTGTTTCTGTACAACTGAATTGTCAACATTTATTGTTACTTGTATTGTTACTATGTTACTTGTCCTAGTCTGCCCTTTTTAACATGTAAAGCGCCATGGAATATAATGGCGCTATATAAATTAATAATAATAATAATAATAACCTGTGCAGAGTATAACAAATAATGTATTTTAACTCACTACCACTAGGGGAACTCAGGAGCCTTGAGACAAATGTTAGTACTTTCTGGAGAATGACACCTGTATAGGGGAAGGAATATAAGCAGCTGCAATAAACATAATATTAAAACATTTGCCAAAGAGACAAATGCACCGCCCTTCCTTATCCATTGCTTTATCTATACATTGAAAGTGGAATGTGAGACGCATCAGAACACTAAGCCCCATGTGAGTATGTAGACTATTGCATGATATCATTGAATTACCCAGGCAGAGTTCAGTGTGTAAAATTTGCTGCCTTATGTGTCTGTTGCCTTCAAGGATGATGTTTTATTTTATATTAATTATGTATAAGATGACACTGGAGCTGGCCGTAAAGGTATTGACAGACACGAAGTAGTGTGCTCATACACCACTGAGTGTCCGTGTGCTGCTAGGAAACCCCTGAGGACCTCCGTGTAGGAATACCTCTATGGCTGAGACACTCGCCCTTACACGTAAAATAAATAGAATTTTGGGGTTCAGCGGACTGAATATAAAAACCGCGTATAAAAATTAATCTATATTCATTAAAATTAAAACAATATTTTATTGATTTCTCGTGCTGCCATGTACTATATAAAAAACATTAAAAGCGATAAATGTGTATCAAAGAGGATCCATTCAGGGAATATGTCCCATCAGAATTTTCGGTAGGCCTTTTCCTATAGTCCTGGCGTAGGTGCTATGGATTTCTTTGTTTGTTTTTGTTTTATTATTCGTTTGATAATCCTATAGGAAATGAAATTTAGAGACCTACATAAAGGAGATGTCTTTTGAGAAGGTGAGCACGACGGTTGCCTACCTTTCTGATGGATAGGGGTTGTCAGCTGTCGTATTGCTTTCTACGGTTCTCCCAGTATGCGATAGGTTTATACTTAAAATCTGAAACACGAGTGAAAGTATAACTTATAAGGTCTATGGGAGTAGTTTTACACCCTAAATGGTGCAGACATTGCTAGAAAATAAAGTATAAAAACAAAAATATAGCGTTGATACCTGTATACAAAGGGATGTAACCTTCTAATATTCTCCTAGGATCGAGGATGCCGTTCTTAATTCTGAGGATACAGATATCAAACACTATAAGCCACCTGCTGTGTAATCTACTATAACATATAGATTAAATAAACTTTTTTTAAATTTTTTTCTTATTTAGTGGATATTTCAGTAGATTCAATTCTTCTTTTTGCATTTGTTATGTTGTTTGTTGTGATTGGCACTACTTGTCCTTTGTGCATAAGCTTAGCTGTCTGAATTTTTTTTTTTTTCTTCCTTCCCCCAATGGAGCTTGTTTCAATGGGTTTCTCTATGGGGCATTTTTCACTCATTTCCTTCATTTTCATTTTCCTTCATTTTTCATACATACGTCCCTGGTATTGTTCCTCGTCTATTGTTTGGAATATTTTTTATTTATTTATTTCACCTTGTCTACTATATAGTTTAATGTGAATAGATATATAAATGTAGATATGTAAATATATTCAGAGGGGATTGGCAGTCCATGATTGTTTTCTAGATTCAAATCTGCATGCTAACTCTGGGCTATCTTTTTGATGATGATATCATATTTTTGCGCGTGTTTAGTAGTGATGGGCGAATCCTAAATTACTCGGAATCGCTTGACTCTAGCGAGTCCGAGCCCAGGACTCGTTGCGAGTCTAGCGAGTCCAATGTTAATGAATGGGGAAGCGAGTAATAGCGAGTAGTGTGAGATTTACAAATCGCTGATGTGTCTCGGAAGCTTCAGCCTGAAGCAATCCTAGTTTTGTCATTTATTTGCATTGGACTCGTTTACTTTGTAAGTAATCGCTGGGAAACTCGCACAGATAAGAGAAGAGTCCTGTCTGCTCTGTGCAGCTCCAGGGTCCTAGAGCCCGCCTGCTGCCTGATGTAGCAGTGCTGAGATTGTTCTCAGTCTGCTCATTCCCTGTGTACAGACATGAATGTCTGTGCACAGAGATGATGTAGCAGTGCTGAGATTGTTCTCAGTCTGCTCATTCCCTGTGCATAGACATCTATATCTATACACAGGGGATGTAGCAGAGAGGACATCGCGTTTTGGACTGCGTCGGACGGAAGAGGATTTTTTTAATTAAAGATGGAGTCCCTAATGGCTTTTTTTTTTATTTCTAATAAAAAAATTTCTCTGTGTTGTGTTTTTTTTAAAACAATTTAATAGAAATTCATGGCGGTCATGTCTAATATTGGCGTGACCGCCATAAATTTCGGGCTTAGGGCCAGCTGATAATACAAAGCTGGCCCTAACCTCTTTATTACCCAGCGTGCCTCCGCCACCAGGGCCGCTGGAAGAGCGGGGTTCAGCGCCAGAGGATGGCGCTTCAATGAACGCGCCATCTTCTGGGGCGGCTGCGGGCTGCAATTTGCAGCGGGGGGTGCCCAGAAAGCTTGGGCATCCCTGCGATTCCAGCCCCCAGCTGCTTAGCTGTACCTGGCTAGACATAGAAATTGCGCGGAGCCCCACGCATTTTTTTGACTCCGACTCCGAGACGACTCCGACTCCAAGACGACTCCGACTCGACTCCGAGACGACTCTGACTCCGAGGTGACTCCGACTCTGAGGCGACTCCGACTCTGAGACTCCGACTCTGAGACTCCGACTCTGAGGAGACTCCGACTCCGAGACTCTGACTCTGAAATTCATTAAATAATAAAAAAAAAAATGCGTGGGGCTCCGCGCAATTTCTATGTCTAGCCAGGTACAGCTAAGCAGCTGGGGGCTGGAATCCGCAGCGCAGGGATGCCCAAGCTTTCTGGGCACCCCCCGCTGCAAATTGCAGCCCGCAGCTGCCCCAGAAGATGGCAGGTTCATTGAAGCGCCATGCTCTGGCACTGAACCCCGCTCTTCCAGCGGCCCTGGTGGCAGTGGCACGCTGGGTAATAAAGGGGTTAATACCAGCTTTGTTATACAAGCTGGTATTAAGCCCGAGATTCTTAATGTCAGGCCACGTTTGACCCAGCCACTAAGAATCTCCAATAAAGGGTTAAAAAAACACAACACAGAGAAAATTTTTTATTTGAAATAAAAAAAAGCCATTAGGGACTCCATCTTTAATTTAAAAAATCCTCTTCCGTCCGACGCAGTCCAAAACGCGATGTCCTCTCTGCTACATCCCCTGTGCATAAATATAGATGTCTATGCACAGGGAATGAGCAGACTGAGAACAATCTCAGCACTGCTACATCAGGCAGCAGGCGGGCTCTAGGACCCTGGAGCTGCACAGAGAAGACAGCTGGACTCGGCTCGCAAAGAAACAGCAGTTACTTTGCGAGTTTCCCTGCTATCACTGGCACAGTAGCCAGTGATTACTCGCACGAGTCTAATGCAAACAATGGCAATCCTAGTTTTGTCAGCGTTTCTGACAAAACTAGGATTGATATTGATTTGCATTGGACTCGTGCGAGTAATCACTGGGAAACTCGCAGAGTACCGAGTCCTGCGAGTCCCTTACTACTCGCCGAGTAACGAGTCCTAGCGAGTAGATTCGCCCATCCCTAGTGCTTAGGACAGGGCCTCTATTTAAAACCGAACAATTCAGTGTCATGGTTAAGTCCTATAGGGATGAGGGAATTGAGTTCATAGATCCACCTCGTTTCTGCCCTGGACATCCTCTCTAAATGATTACCACCCCTCCAGTGTTTTTGTATCTGTTCTATCGCGAAAAAAGTAGCTTCTGTACAGGAGGAGTTGTGATGATTTTTGAAATGCCTGCTCAGAGGGTGTCCTGAAAAACCTTTTTCTATATTTCTAACATGCTCCGCTATTCTGGTGGCCCGCATCCTCGATGTCCTTCCTATGTATAATTTGTCACATGGACACCTTACAATGTAGATTACACTCCTAGAGTGGCATGTTAAAAGTCTCTTAATTGTGAACGATTTTCTGTCTATGGGTGCTTCAAACTGTCTGATTATTTTCTTGGAAGTGTCCATGGCCATACAGCCCCTACATTGTCTGCATGGTCTAAAGCCACCATTTTCACTTTTATTCCATACTGTGTGTAGATCCGTTTGTTCTGCATTCACGGTTTTGACTGATGGAGCAATCATCATGCTCAGCGGGGTACCTCGTCTGTATATGACTTTGGGGCAGTTGGAAAGGAATTCACCGATGGTTTTATCGTGTTTCAAAAAGTGCCAATGTTTCCTAAGGATTTTTTCAAATTCCTTGTAATTAGAATGGTATTCTGTAATGAAAGATAATTTCTTTATCTGATGTTCAATTGAGTATGTTCTACTATCTTTTACTTTGTTTTTAAGGAGATTAGTTCTATCTAGATTGGCCACTTTCATTATTTGGAGGTCTAGGTCTTCTTCTTTATATCCTTTCAGTCTAAATTCATTTTTATGAGTAGTACTTCTTCTAGGAAATGGGTTTTGTTCGTGCAGTTCCTACGCAATCTTGTCAATTGTCCTTTAGGGATATTTCTTAGCCATTTGGGTAGATGGCAACTAGTGATTGGTAGATAACTGTTTGATTCAACTTCCTTTCTGTAAGTTCTTGTGCATATATGATTGGATTGATCTATATAGATTTGGAGATCCAGAAAGTTAATTGCCTCTTTATTCACTATTGCCGTAAACTCTAGACCATAGATGTTACTCCGAATGTCAGTAAGGAACTGATCGACTGATCCTGCCGTATCATCCCAAATGAAAAGTATATCGTCGATGTATCGATACCATGCTATTAATCCTTTCCTTAGGGTGTTGGCTAGATATATGGATTCTTCCTCCCATTTACCCATGTAGAGATTCGCATATCCAGGCGCGAAACGCGTGCCCATTGCGGTGCCCCACTGCTGCTTATAGATTGTCTTCTTGTACTTGAAAAAATTATGTTCTAGGATGAAGTTAATGCACTCCATCAGAAAATCAATCTGATCTCCTCTCAAGAAGTTTGATTTTTCCAGGAAATACCTCGTTGCGCTGCATCCTTTTTCATGTTCGATGATGGTGTAAAGGGATTTGACATCAAGGGTGCCAAGTGTATAGCTGGATTTCCAACTGATACTTCCAAGTATCTGTAGAGTGTGGGTGGTATCCTTTAGGTATGCTGGTAATTTAACTACACATTTTTGTAGATACCAGTCAATGTATTGAGAAAGATTTGATGTCAAAGAGTTAATGCCTGAGATTATAGGACGGCCGGGTGGATTTTGTGTATTCTTGTGAACTTTGGGGTTCTGATAGAAAACTGCCATACATGGGGTTTTATTATTCACAAATTTGAACTCCTTTTTG
The DNA here is from genome assembly GCA_033576535.1 of Allobates femoralis. NCBI lineage: Eukaryota > Metazoa > Chordata > Amphibia > Anura > Aromobatidae > Allobates > Allobates femoralis. The sequence goes on along the minus strand of JARQOC010000003.1, from coordinate 685,171,204 downwards.
TTCAGAATGCCTGCATGAAGGCCTTTTGTTGTTAATCTGTCTAGTAATCTTTTGTAACCTTCCGTTGGGTCAGTTTTTAAGATTTGGTAAGTCTGCTGATCGTTTAATATCTTCATCGATTCTTCGTGGTAGTCCTTAGTGTTGAGAATAACTACAGATCCTCCTTTGTCTGCCGGACGTATGATGATTTGGTCATTCTCTTGTAGTGATTTGACTGCATCGTTTTCTTTCTTCGTCATATTCCTCCTGGTGGGCTTCTTCTTTTTCTTTATGGTCTTCATTTTTCTTATATCTTCCGTTACCAAAGTTTCAAACGTAGAAAACTCTTTTGATTGTTGATTGTTCTTACACCCTAAATTTCATTTAATATAGGATTATCAAACGAATAATAAAAGAAAACAAACAAAGAAATCCATAGCACCTACGCCAGGACTATAGGAAAAGGCCTACCGAAAATTCTGATGGGACATATTCCCTGAATGGATCCTCTTTGATACATATTTAACGCTTTTAATGTTTTTTATATAGTACATGGCAGCACGAGAAATCAATAAAATATTGTTTTAATTTTAATGAATATAGATTAATTTTTATACGCGGTTTTTATATTCAGTGTGCTGAACCCCAAAATTCTATTTATTTTATATTACCAAATATCGCTTTCCTTTGGGAAAGATCTTTCATCCCCGTCACGATCCATGACAAAAGGGCAATTGTTTTAGTCATATTAATCCACCCATAAGAAGACACAGGGGAACGTCAGAAATAAAATTAGTTATATAGGCCGTTATAGTCATAAACAGACCACCTCAATTGTACCCTCAAGCCCTACACTAAGAAACATTAATAAAATGTTCACATCTGTGTCCCTGTCCTAACCAGAGCTTCCAAAGGGACCTAAACCTTACATATGTAGCACTTGACAGCCAACAGATATCAATGAGCAATAGTAGTATGCCCCTATGAGAAAATTGGGAAGAAGAAAGAGAGGTAAAAAGTAGGGTGAGGACAGCATACTACTCTCCTCCTAGTTTGCAAATACAGTAGCCAGAGTATCACAACCTAAGAAGGAGTCCAGAAATGTGATTACTTTGCTAAGGGTGAGCCAGAGAATGCAACTGATATCACTAATCAGTTGGCACCAACACATAGCAAAAGTCATTTTTTGCTCACAATTTATCTTAATTTTGATCCAGCCAACAGAGCCTCTTTGGAGAAATAAAAAAAATGTCGAATTCATTGCAGCCACTGAAGCAAGACAGATATAAAATGGAGCACAAGATTCCCAAAAACCACGTGTTTTTTCATATCCAGGAATTGTGCCATTCTCTTCATATCAACACGGTATTCAGAGAACAAGGAAACTCTCTGCCCATTTATGCAAAGCTCTAGATTGTCTCTGGAGGGATTTAGGGTGATATTATTATTCCCATAGCGTTGTATCTGGACTAGAACTGTACAGGGACAGCTACCAAAAGGGTAATGGTCTTGTCAGTACCTGGTGTGCCCTCTCTAATGCAAAGAGAAGCCTCAAGATGTCCTTTCCAAACACCTTTAGTAAACAGGTTTCAAAGAATTCAGTCATTATTCCTATGGAGGCGATTCTCCATATCATCCTGCTTAAGGCGAAGAGCATCCAGTAACCTGGTATGCTGTTGCACATCCTGCCTTGTAGAGTGTAAAGTATCCTCCAATTCATTAATCCTTTCTTTAAGGGCTGTGGTTTTCTCTGAGAAATTACAGAAGTCTTGACTACCTAGTCTTAATGATTAGGAACTGCTACAACCCCTAGATCGCCTGTGTATAGGTAGATCTTCAGAGGTGGCCAGTCAATTCAGGTCTCTCTCATCTAATTCAGTCACTGGTTGGTTTGTGCTGAGTAAGGAGGAAAACAGGTTTGAATCCATCTGGATCCCTCTCCCCAATCTGGGAACCACTCAAGTTTGGCTGCGGCCTCCTTTTGGCCAGATTTTGTCACTGCACTGGCGTCATCTTGTGCCTTGCACTCCTGGCCCTTGTTCATCTTTCCTCCCTTCATGAGTACTACATTGCCTGAGGAGTCGCCTAGGATGTCTTGGAGTGTTCAGGTAAGTGTTCGAGGCTGCCGGGGTAGATAAACAGGCAAAATAAGACTTTTATGAGGATCACTGCACTGAGCTTGTTAGCACTTTATTCCAAAAGAACTTTTGAAAGGATATTATAGAAACACAAATAGTTCAAAGGTGTTCATATCTCAGTGGCGTATATTCAGAAACAAGTGTTACGTGGTTTGCGGGAGCTCACAAGTAACTCAGTAATCACCACATTACTGGTTAAAAATGATACAACATTGCCCATATCTATAGCCCAGTTTACAACAGAATAATATTAGGCCAAGTACAGTAGTAGTTACACTGATTAGGGGACAATGATACAACTATATCGTCCCTACTCACTCATTGTAGCATGCTTTACAGATTTCTGATGTATCAATACATATGACAAGCAAAACCACACTCTACAGTGAAGTAGTCAATTTACATTGCACATATCTCCGACATCTAAGGTGCTAGTGCCCACTTTCCCGCAGTACAAGCTTCCACTTATACTAGGTACCAACAATACTCCGTATTCATTGCACAATGTCATAATCATTTTGGCCAATGCCGATAAATTCAAGTATCCATGGTAAGTGCAGGTGATATTTACCAAAAATAGGAGTTCCCGGTAGCCACACCAACCCCTACGTCTGTTTCACGTAGGCTTCCTCAAGGGGCGTGGCTACCTCCAGCTTCCCCGCAGCTTTTAACCAGATCTTAGTGGGTCACATGTGTCCCGCTGGCCAATCACCGCTGTATAGGCGGCGCATGCGCTTCTCACACGGCCCCAGTCTCTTATGTCAATCGGGCTTGTCATGGGAGCAGGTCATGTGACCGTTATAAAGCTTTATTGTTCCCATAGCGAAGAGCCCAGGCAGAGCAATAGGAGGCCACGGAGACCGTGCATGCGCTCATTTGCGGCAATGGGTCCATCAGGAGACATCACTTACAATAGTACCTATGTGATCTACTACATTACAGATTATGACAATCCAGAAAGTAAACATTAATAAAATAAGATCCGGATGACATGATAATTCTCTCCTTAATGGGAAGTGATCCGGATCACATAAACTGTATCCCAATCCATATCTTAGATCCATGAGGTGTTTGGGGCGGAATTGTTAGGGTAGCCAGGGTAGCCTTTGTTCTATCCGATATGTAAAAAAAAAAATTAAAATTAATATATACAAATTAAAAGACACACGAAGGAAACATGATTTCAGGGTCTTAGTTCCTCTTATTCTATTATTGTCTTGCTATTTACTAAGCGCCACTACAACACAGAACAATGATAGAGGTGGTTACTAAAATGACATGAAGCTATTTGTTTAATTTAGACCTACTGGTTTCAGGGTCCCCAAGATTGTTATCCAATGGCACTCCCTCTATAGGTGCCTTTTTTGTGCGTCCCCACCTCTAGTACCTAAACCAGTGATGGCGAACTCCAGGCCTCAAGTGCCACCAACAGTGCAGGTTTTCAGGATTTCCTCAGCATTGCACAAAGGTTGGAATCATTACCAGTGCAGGTGATTATATTATCATCTGTGCAATATAAGGAAATCCTGAAAACCTGCACTGTTGGTGGCACTCGAGGCATGGAGTTCGCCATCACTGACCTAAACTAACCCTCTCTATCCCTCAAACCTTAAAGGAGGATGGGTCACTTCCATGAAACATTTAATAATGGCGAGAAATAGTTTTTAGTTGCTCTAAATCCTTCACCTCTTTTGACCCCATTATGTCCCGGACATGCTCCCTTGTCCTTAATTTTAGTTGTCTGGTTGTCATTCCTATGTACACCTTGGGACAGTCACATCTAGCATAGTCTAAATAATAAGAGCCAACAAAGCGTAATAGGGTCTTATCTCAATGGAAACTGGGCTATTGCTACAATATTGGGTGCTCACCTGGTAACGTTGTGTGCCCCACAACCTGGTGTCATTCACGTATACAGCTGCTGCAGGATCCACACTCCATGTGTAAACGGTATCCAACTGAAATCCAAAAAAGAGGGACGAAGTGTACACGACCCGCGCTGCTGAAATGAGTTTGTTGACCCAAGAGTTGATGCAATGATGCTCTTTATTTTTTCTCCTCCGCGTTTCGGAGTCTGCTGTGCTCCTTCCTCAGGGAATAGCAATATGATATTGCTATTCTCTGAGGAAGGAGCACAGCAGGCTCCGAAACACGTAGGAGAAAGAATAAAGAGCATCATTGTATCAACTCTTAGGTCAGCATCCTCATTTCAGCAGTGCGGATCATGTACACTTCGTCCCTCTTTTTTGTACATCTAGCATAGTATATCATGGGCCTAGTCTGGCAAGAGATATACGATTTAGGGCCACATCACACACACAGATATCTGTGCAGATATTGTTCGCAGATCTCTGGTTGCAGTGAAATCATGGACACATTGTTCCTTTTTGTGGCTGTGTATAAATGGAACAATATATCCATGATTTCACTGCAACCAGAGATCTGCGAACAATATCTGCACAATTATCTGTGTGTGTGATGTGGCCCATACTCATATATTCTCTAGTTCCATCGTCTGATCTAAACCCCTTTGCCCTCTCAATATTCTGGCAAGAGATGCAGTCACCACATGGATATGATCCCCTAATCGGTGTTCTCATACCGAACAGGTGTGTTTTCTCTGGAAAGTAATGACTACTTACCAGCATGTCTTTAAGGTTCATGCTGCGTCTCGGTGTCATTAAAGGGTAGTCTGCCAGATACTTGGAGAGAGTCCGGTCATTAGTTAGAATGGGCCAATGTCTTGTGAGGATTCCCCTCATTTCATCCCAGCATCCATTGAATGTTGATATAAACCTCACCATATGTTGGTCCTCAGGTCTAGAAGGCTTAAGACGTTTATTACATGGTGTATGTTTTGCACGTAGGTACCCACGTTTAATGGATCTATTGCTATAGCTCCTGGACTGGAATCGGTCCCTAAGTTCACCCGCCTGCAGTTAAAATTTCTCCCCAGTTGAGCATATCCGCTTCATTCCCAGAAATTGGCCCACTGGGATAGCGTTGATGGTACTTCTTATATGACTTGATGAAGCGTGCAGCAGAGAATTGGTGGCTGTCTCATTCCTGAACACATCAGTTTGCATGTGTCTCATTCCATCGCACTCGATTTTAATGTCCAAGAAATCCCCCACTTCTCTGCTGAACTTAGATGTTAGTCTCAACTTCAGGTCATTATCAGTGACCGGTCTATGAATGCCCAAAGTCTGTCCTCCACTTCCAGATCAGGCACACGTCGTCGTTAAATCGGAGCCACAACCACACATGGGACGCTTCCCGCACGCCCTCCCAGCCAAACAGGTCCCTCTCCCAAAGGCCGATGAACAGGTTTGCAAAGGAAGGCACGCCAGCCGTGCCCATGGCGGTGCCTCTCTTCTGTAAATAGAATGCATCCCTGAATACAAAGAAGTTGTGAGTGAGGACTAACTCAAGCAATTCCATGTCCAGCTCAATTGTACCACCATCCCAGTTACTGGCTCTGAGGAAGAAGCGGGCAGCGCATAACCCCTGGTCGTCTAATTGACATGAATAGGGACTCCACATCTGCCGTTACCAACAGTATATCAGGGTCGAATGTGATCCCATCAATGCGTGTCAACACGTTGGTGGAGTCCCTTACGTACAATGGTAAAGACTGGACTAAGGGTTTGAGGTAGAAATCAATGAACTTGCAGACGGGGCCACACAGGCCCTCCAGCCCAGAGCCTATAGGAAGACCAGTGGCTCAACAAGATTTTTGTGCACTTTTTGGGGTAAAATAAAGTGTTGAGACCCTCGAATTTATAACCATGAGTCTGTCATACACTTTTTTAGGGATACTACCCTGCTGGAACGCCTCATATAAAGATGGAATCCAATTCCATCTCAAATTTAGACAGAGGTGAGCTTGGTAATTTCACATAAGTCTTTATCTCTTAGATGCCTATATGCCTCCCTCTCGTACATGGTCTTTGGCCATATCACCACATTTCCCCCTTTGTCCGCAAGTTTTATAACTACATCATTTAGTGACTTCAACTGATCTAGTGCCTCCTTTTGTTTCCTCGTAAAGTTATCAAACGGAAGTTTCGTTTATTTTTTTTAGATCCTTGGTAACCAGATCAGTGAAGATGTCCACCGCCAGACATAAGAACAGAGGGGGAAACGTGATTGATCTCATAGTCGCTGTCTTGGGGAACTTGCCACTGCTGTGAATATCAAGCTTTTCCTGCAGGTCCTCCAAATCATTCAGAGTCAATTGTTCACAGATAGGGTCAGTTGGTGTGTCTCCGCCACTAAGCATCTCACTTATTGGTTTGTCATATATCTTTTTCAAAACCAACTTCCTGGCAAAAAGTTGGATATCCTTTATTGCTGTAAATAGATTAAAATTATTGATTGGAGCAAAAGATAAGCCTTTCTCTTGTACCTCAATTTGATGTTTCGTTAGTAAATGTGGAGATAGGTTGATTACCTCAAGCTTATCTTTTTTTATTTTCACCCTTTTTCTATTTATCCTGACCCTCGCCAGGTGGTTTCAGATTGGACCTCAACACTCTTGGGGCTAGGGCTGGAGTCTCTCCTCCTATGCTTTCCTCCGTGGACATTATAGAAACAATAGACTGTGTTCTATTTGTTTTTTTAGGTTGATGTTTTTTGTTCCATCTATATACGTTATTAGTGGCCAAGTCATTCATATCTCTATTTATTAGTTTTTTCCTCACAGATCTTTCTCCCAGTTTTTGAAAGACTCGTCAAGTTCCTTGTCATGTTTTTCCAGGGCCTCCTTTGCTAGTTTTTTCTTGATCCTCTCTTGGACGCCCTCTCGCTCTTCATCCAAGTCTTTCAGGGTACAGGTGTTCAATTGATCCAAGAGTTTAATAAATCCCTTTGAGCACATATCTGCTCTTTCCTCCCATATTTGCCGAAACGCATCGTCCATAATTTCAAACGATGGGAACACCTCTACCCCGAGACCTCTTGGGATTAGATCTTTCTGGAGATATTTATTCAAGAACGCACGGTTCCACCAGATCCTAGTTCTGCGCTGCAATAGCGCCTTAAGCAGGACAATATCACCCTTTGTTTCCTTCGTTGTATCGGACACAACCACACTTGGTTCCTCATTGATCTGAGATTGCCATGTTTTTTCACGGCCCTTGATATCCATTCCAATAGGTTTGCTTTTAACTGCCTAACACAGACACAGATAACTATATATTATTGTAGCAGCAGATAGAAAAATATTAGAATCGGAGAGTTCTCAGTGGTTAATACCTTTTAATGGCTAAAAGATGGTAAAGATGGATGAAAAGATGGTAGATATAGCAAGCTTACGGGACACTATGGCCCCTTCATCCAACCAAGATAGGAGTAGCGTCTCTGGTCCGCGCTGCTGCCCGATAAAAGATACACAGGGAGCCAACACATATCTGCTGCACCTTTATTCCTCCTTACACCAACGTCTTTCGGTGCAAACCTTGCACATTCCTCAGGTTTGCACCAAAACACATTGGTGTAAGGAGGAATAACGGAGCAGCAGATACACAGGGAGCCAACGCTTGTATCTTTTATCGGGCAGCAGCGCGGACCAGAGACACCACTCCTATCTTGGATCATTCTGGATCTTTTTCCCACGGTTCACGTGGCGGTGTGGGTCCTGCAGCAGCTGTCATCTCAGGCATACAAGCCGGTTGTGGGTGAACACAACCGAACCAGGTGAGCAAGGTCCATCTGGGAATCACCATTTTGGTGGTAACGAGTGATAAGGCACAATCTGCGCGTCTTTGTCTCCCTTGTTTTTATAGATTTTTTTTTTTTTTTTACTATGGCCCCTACATCAGGCATATAATGACACAGATCCTGAAGACAAACACAGTACAGACCAAAAGTTTGGACACACCTTCTCATTCAAAGATTTTTTTGTATTTTCATGACAATGAAAAATAGTGGATTCACACTGAAGACATCCAAACTATGAATTAACACAAGTGGAATAATATACTTAACAAAAAAGTATGAATCAACTGAAAATATGTCTTATATTCTAGGTTCTTCAAAGTAGCCACTTTTTGCTTTGATTACTGCTTTGCACACTCTTGGCATTCTCTTGATGAGCTTCAAGAGGTAGTCACCAGAAATGGTTTTCACTTCACAAGTGTGCCCTGTCAGGTTTAATAAGTGGAATTTCTTGCCTTATAAATGGGGTTGGGACCATCAGTTGTGTTCTGCAGAAGTCTGGTGGATACACAGCTGATAGGTCCTACTGAATAGACTGTTAGAATTTGTATTATGGCAAGAAAAAAGCAGCTAAGAAAAGAAAAACGAGTGGCCATCATTACTTTAAGAAATGAAGGTCAGTCAGTCCGAAAAATTGGGAAAACTTTGAACGTGTCCGCAAGTGCAGTTGCAAAAACCATCAAGCGCTACAAAGAAACTGGCTCACATGAGGACCGCCCCAGGAAAGGAAGACCAAGAGTCACCTCTGCTGCAGAGGACAAGTTCATCCGAGTCACCAGCCTCAGAAATCGCAGGTTAATAGCAGCTCAGATTTGAGACCAGGTCAATGCCACAGAGTTCTACCAGCAGACACATCTCTACAACAACTATTTAGGGCGGCTTCAGACTGCGGCAGCGTCCGGTCCGGGGCTGTCAGAAGTGACAGCCTGGAGCGGAGTTTTCCTCCATAGAATCCTGTCGAGCTGCACGGAGCTGGATCCCGGCGGGTGGTAATTAGCTGCTATCCGGCTGCTGTGTCGCCGGATGAATCGTGCAGAAGTGGAGATTTTCTGCCGATTCCAAAAACGTTGCATGCACCGGTTTTGGAATCGGCAGAAAATCCCCACTTCTGCACGATTCATCCGGCGACACAGCAGCCGGATAGCAGCTAATTACCACCCGCCGGGATCCAGCTCCGTGCAGCCCGACAGGATTCTATGGAGGAAAACTCCGCTCCAGGCTGTCACTTCTGACAGCCCCGGACCGGACGCTGCCACAGTCTGAAGGCAGCCTAAGAGGAAACTTTGTGCAGCAGGCCTTCATGGTAAAATAGCTGCTAGGAAACCACTGCTAAGGACAGGCAACAAGCAGAAGAGACTTGTTTGTGCTAAAGAACACAAGGCATGGATATTAGACCAATGGAAATCTGTGCTTTGGTCTGAGGAGTCCAAATTTGAGATCTTTGGTTCCAACCACCGTGTCTTTGTGCGCGCAGAAAAGGTGAACAGATGGACTCTACATGGCTGATTCCCACTGTGAAGCATGGTGGAGGAGGTGTGATGGTGTGGGGGTGCTTTGCTGCTGACACTGTTGGGGATTTATTCAAAATTGAAGGCATACTGAACCAGCTTGGCTACCACAGCATCTTGCAGCGGCATGCTATTCCATCTCGATTGCGTTTAGTTGGACCATCATTTATTTTTCTACAGGATAATGACCCCAAACACACCTCCAGGCTATGTAAGGGCTATTTGACCAAGAGGGAGAGTGATGGGGTACTACGCCAGATGACCTGGCCTCCACCGTCACCAGACCTGAACCCAATTGAGATGGTTTGGGGTGAGCTGGACCTGAGAGTGAAGGCAAAAGGGCCAACAAGTGCTAAGCATCTATGGGGAATCCTTCAAGACTGTTGGAAGACCATTTCCGGTGACTACCTCTTGACGATCATCAAGAGAATGCCAAGAGTGTGCAAAGCAGTAATCAGAGCAAAAGGTGGCTACTTTGAAGAACGTAGAACATAAGACATATTTTCAGTTGTTTCACACTTTAAGTACATTATTCCACATGTGTTAATTCATAGTTTTGATGCCTCCAGTGTGAATCTACAATTTTCAGTCATGAAAATACAGAAAACTCTTTGAATGAGAAGGTGTGTCCAAACTTTTGGTATGTACTGTACATATATACATAAGCAAGCAAATGAAACAAAAATAAACAAAACAACAGTCTTAAGGCCCAGTCACACATAACGATATTGTTAGAGAGATCGTTGTAACAGTGATGTTACAGCGATATCTCCAGCGATGTTGTTATGTGTGACATCTAGCAGCAATCAGGACCCTGCTGTGAGGTCGCTGATCGTTACAAAGTGCTCTGGGTCATTTTTTGATCGTTGGTCTGGCGTGTGACAGCGAGAAACCAGCGATCAGTGACCTCACAGGCTGATAACCATGGTAAACACCGGGTATCCAGACAGCGCGCGCTGCCTGGATACCCGCTGTTTATCATAGTTACCAGCGTCCTCCCTGCTTACAGGCAGCGCTAAGCAGGGAGGACGCTGGTAACATCGTTTTCAGCGATGTGGGAGGTGGCTCCCAGGTCCCTGATCGCTGGGGAGATCTGCCTGTTTGACAGCTTCCCAGCGACCAGGTAACTACACTCCAGCGATTCTGGCTGGTCGTAATCACAGTCGGGATCGCTGGAGCGTCGTTGTGTGTAACAGGGCCTTTAGATGCTGTAGTAAATGTGACAGGTGATGTAAAACAGAGTAGTCAGGCTAGAGAGGAAGAGAGGGGATAGGGAATTTAAACAAAGTCTAAGAAAAGCATAACAAATTGTATTATTGTTATGGTTAGTAGTCTGTGTAGAATTGAAAATACTTGAATGAGTTGAGGAAAGCAATAAAAGGAAGCGAGGGTGAAGAAGTGTCAAAATTTTATTGTCCTCAAAATGGAGTATGTCCTCAAAATGGAGCTTTTAACCACCCCTTAGTGGGCCACGTGCCCTGCTGGCCAATCACCGCTGTATAGGCGGCGTATTCGCTTCTCACACGGCCTCAATCTCTTACGTCATCCGGGCTCGTCATGGGAGCGGGTCAGGTGATCGTTATAAAGCTTTATTTTTCCTTTATTGTACATGTATTGTTATAATCTGTAATGTAGTAGATCACATAGGTATTGTTGTAAATGATATCTCCTGATGGACCCATTGCCGCAAATGAGCGCATGCTCCGTGGCCGCTGATTGTGCTGCCTGGGCTTGTCTCTATGGGAGCAATAAAGCTTTATAATGGTCACATGACCGGCTCCCATGACAAGCCCGATTGACATAAGAGACTGGGGCCGTGTGAGAAGCGCATGCGCCGCCTATACAGCGGTGATTGGCCAGCGGGACACATGTGACCCACTAAGATCTGGTTAAAAGCTGCGGGGACGCTGGAGGTAGCCACGCCCCTTGAGGAAGCCTACGTGAAACAGACGTAGGGGTTGGTGTGGCTACCGGGAACTCCTATTTTTTGTAAATATCACCTGCACTTACCATGGATACTTGAATTTATCGGCATTGGCCAAAATGATTATGACATTGTGCAATGAATACTGAGTATTGTTGGTACCTAGTATAAGTGGAAGCTTGTACTGCGGGAAAGTGGGTACTAGCACCTTAGATGTCGGAGATATGTGCAATGTAAATTGACTACTTCACTGTAAAGTGTGGTTTTGCTTGTCATATGTATTGATACATCAAAATCTGTAAAGCATACTCCAATGAGTGAGTAGGGACGATATAGTTGTATCATTGTCCCCTAATCAGTATGACTAGTACTGTACTTGACCTAATATTATTCTGCTGTAAACTGGGCCATAGATATGGGCAATGTTGTATAATTTTTAACCAGTAATGTGGTGATTACTGAGTTACTTGTGAGCTCCCGCAAACCAACACTTGTTTCTGAATATACGCCACTGAGATATGAACACCTTTGAACCATTTGTATGTTTCTATAAAGTCCTTTTAAAAGTTCTTTTGGAATAAAATGTAAACTTATGTGCAATCAATTGAGTTCTCCATAATTTCATGTATCAATAATTGAGCACATGGCAATATGATTATCTGCTGGTACATTAATATATACTGAGCTTGTTAGGCGCACATCCTCTCACATTGCTCATTAGCCATGCCCAAGCATATATTTTTAATACTACGATTTACTTGCTCTAGTTTCATCACAGTGTCTGCTTATTACTCATTTCTTACAATACATTGTTGACCATATACTCATAAGTGATATTAGGCTACGTTCACACATTTGCGTATTTTGCTGCGCTTTTTTGCGCGCGCTTTTTGCCGCGTTTTTCGGCCGCGCAAAAAAGCGCAGCAAAATATGCAGGGGCTTTCACACACTGCGCTTTCTTTCCCCCAGAAAGCGCAGTGATGTCACAGAGGGGAGGAAGAATCCTGCTTCCTCCTCCCCTCTGTGACATCTGTGACCGCCCCATTAGACTTCACAGTGTATTAATATACACTGTGAAATCTAAATTAAACAAAAGCAAGTGTATGAAAAATAAAAAAGAATCAATACTTACCTTCCGACGCCTTCTGCCGCTGTGCGATCCCCGGTTCTAAGTGAGATCTCTTCTGACAGGACCTGTGATGACGTCAGAGGGGGGGGCGTTCCCGGGGCGGTCCCATCGCTGATTGGCTGCTCGCGGTCATGTGATATGTATCACATGACCGTGAGTGCCCGGGAACGCCCCCCTCTGACGTCACCACAGGTCTTGTCAGAAGAGATCTGACTTAGAACCGGAGATCGCACAGCGGCAGAAGGCGTCGGAAGGTAAGTATTGATTCTTTTTTATTTTTCACACACTTGCTTTTGTTTAATTTAGATTTCGCAGTGTATATTAATACACTGTGAAATCTAATGGGCGGCCACAGCTGTCACAGAGGGGAGGAGGAAGCAGAATTCTTCCTCCCCTCTGGGAGAATACGCAGGAGCAGCTGCGTAAACAATTGACATATCAATTGTTTACGGAGCTGCGTTTTCTCCCGGAAAACGCACTGCGTATTTTTACGCAATGTCTGCACTGCAAAGTGAATTTCCCATTCACTTTGCTGGCAGACAAAAGGCACATTGCGTATTTTGAAAAGTGCGCGTAAAAAAACGCAGCAAAATACACAATGTGTGAACGTAGCCTTAGATCGTATATTACATATACTTACACAGGTTTATTTAAATAAATAAAAAAAATAGAAAACAAAACAGAACATAGTACTTTATTAACAAAACTTTATGTACAGCTCTTAATGAGTAAAACAAGTGCTTGCAAACAGCTTGAAGGGGTTGTCCAGGACGAAACGATATATCCTATGGAGGGTCATCATTGTGTGATCAATGGGGATCCAACACACAGCACTCCAACAGATCAACTAAAATCGATTCTGGCCATAGCCAGATCTAAGCAATGTACATTGTTGAACAACTTATCTTTTATTTAAACTCTATCGATGGCGCACTCACATAATAAATCATACTAGTGCTAGCTGATGTTTTATTGGATAGCACTCACTCCAGTGTTACACTATGGAGCAGTGCCAATCAGCGGGTTTTTTTTCACATGCCAATTCGGCATGAGAAAAAAAATTGCTGCATGCTGCAACTGGCAGCGTATCTTATATCACACGCACCTATACAAGCCAATGGGTGCCATGTGGAACATCAGATTGCACTCAGTTGTCCTCCGAGTTAAGTTGAATATACGCTGAGGCAGAAAATGGAGAAGATGGAGAGATTAAAGGTGCTCCGATTCTCACATGATCATTGTGACTGACAGTTGCAGCAGAGTTTAAGCCAAGTATCACGAACATGTAGCATCTGACTCTCTCACATGAGAGAATCAACCGGATGCTATATGCAAGTGTGACCCTGGACTAAAGTAATGTACAGAGCTGCAGTGTTCAGTTCCATACATTGCTTAGATCTGGCCAGTGCTGGAGCAGATTTTAGCTAAATGGTGGGAGAGTGCCAGGTGTTGGGGGTGAAAGAAAAATAAACTGCTATACTCAGCAGTGGCCATTAAATAATGTACAGCGCTACAGTGCTTCGCGACAGTGTTGCAGCCACTGCTAGAGCATATTTCACAGATTATATAATTAAAAGGGTTTACCTGGGATTAACCATAGTACATCAATCTTTCAGTGTAAAATATGGTACCAGGAACCTGCATCAGATATTAATATAAAAATGTTCTCTGAAAAAAAGTGGAATTCTATGTCCCAAAGACAAAATATTAAGATAATTTAGTTCCCATTAGTATATATGCCATATAAAAGATTCCAAATGTGTCTGATGATCCGAGCTGCTGTAAAGAAGAAACTAGACCAGTGGTCTGATGCAACGATGTTCTTTTTATTCCGACGTGTTTCAGAGCCTGCTGTGCTCCTTCCTCAGGGACTACAGATATCCAATCCTTGAGGAAGGAACACAGCAGGCTCCGAAACGCGTCGGAATAATTCGGAACAAAAAGAACATTGTTGCATCAGACCACTGGTCTGGACCCTTCTTTACAGCAGCGTAGATCATCAGACACTTTTGTCCCCCTGTTCCAGTTGAACACTGTATTACACATGAAAGTGTAGATCCTGTACACGCGCATATTCCGATTGTGGGTCACACAACCCCATCAGGTGAGCACCTTGCACGGGCAACCGGCCCCCTCTTTCCATTGAGATAAGACCCTATTGCGCTTTTTTGTCTCTTAATCATATAGATATAAAAGAGCCCAACTCACTCAGGTGAAGGATGAAAATTGCTCCAAATGATTTGCTGCACTGCTCATGTGGGTCAGTAACACTATTGCTGCAGCACAATATACAATACCTGAGACTGCCGCATCAATGATGTACCTGACATTCCTATAGGACTGATGCGGCCTACCACAAACCTTAGGAAAAACTGACTAATAATTACAAGGGTACACCATCACTGCTGGTAAGAAATATGCAAAACACCAGATCTAAGGCTGCCTTCAGATTTGCAGATGCCTCCGCAGCGTTTTGCGGAGGCATCTGCAAGCATCTGCATGCAGACCGCAGCCCCTATGTTTATAATGGAGCGCACGGCGGTCTGCAGATGCTTGCAGACCGCCGTGCGCTCCCATTGCCCGCCATATGTGATCTGTGCGCAGGCGGATGCCTGCGCACAAATCACACACTCCCGCCCGCACCAGGGACGCGACATGTTGCGTCCCTGGTGCGGGCGAGAGTGTGTGATTTGTGCGCAGGCTTCCGCCTGCGCACAGATCACATTAGGCGGGCAATGGGAGCGCACGGCGGTCTGCAAGCATCTGCAGACCGCCGTGCGCTCCATTATAAACATAGGGGCTGCGGTCTGCATGCAGATGCCTCCGCAAAACGCTGTGGAGGCATCTGCAAATCTATAGGCAGCCTTAGTATAGGACTTTTTAGGCAAGTGTTTGGTTTTTACTTAACTTACTACATAAACTGAATAAACACCATACATGTAGAATTCAGTTATGCATCAGACAAGGAGTTACATGATACAGAACAACCATAGCAATTTCCATCACTGGATAGTTCTCGCATTCCTTTGTATGACCTTTTGACAACCAGTGTCTTAATAACAAAAAAGCAACACATTGAAACAGTGACATTGCCTGATATTATGGTAATTAGATGTTAAAACTAGTATCTTACCAATACAATACTGGAGTAGTAAACTGACATTTTAAAGATTTCCTGCAAGTTTTTCAGCAGCATCTCTGCATGTAATATTCATGGCCATGTATTCACCCTTTGCATTGCAGTAGGTGAAATGTGCACTCTCAGTGCAGAGAATTGACCAGCTGAGGATTCTTACATTTTCACTACATGTCAATATATGTGCAATTTTCCACAAGGTATACAAGATATCTGCATAAATATCATCATCCATCTGCTATTTTATTACACCGCAGAACATCTCTGTGTAAACCAGCAGCGGCCACTAAATGTGCACAGCGGTGGATCCTCACTTCTTATATCCATCTGCTGCAGATAAGGGAGCCAAACCCCCATTGGTCACATAACGATGATCTTTCCTAGGTATAGGACTTCGTAGAGGGCAATGTGTGAACACAGCATAAAACTATAAACGAATTAATAATGAGACACCATGGCAGGGCAGCTCTTGATGTATCTGTCGAAAAAGCATGGCACACTTGTTCCTTTCTTGGATTTTTCCTAAACTATTGTACAATCTGGCTTGTAAATAAAGGATGTCTCGTATCTGTTCTTTGCAGTCCACTATAGAAAAGTAGGTTTTAGCTTCGTCCAGATTAAGTATAGCCGATTCTAAAGCTGCAACAGAAAAGAACGGTAAGAGTTAATTGTTAAAAAAAATAAAATCTAACAATTTTAAATATATACGCATTATACACACAAATTTTAAATATATACGCATTATACACACAAAGACATTAGTTCTAAGATTAGAATGCCCTGTATAATGGGAAGGGAGTACAACCAGATAATGACATGCAGTAATGGATGCAGAGAACAGGGGCCCCTTTCAATTCATATACCATTACATTTGGGAAAGAAACGGATTTTTGTGTACTCACCGTAAAATTGTTTTCTCCGAGCCATCATTGGGGGACACAGGACCATGGGTGTTATGCTGTTTATCCCTAGGAGGCTGACACTAAGTAGTGAAAACAAGTTAGCTCCTCCTCTGCAGTACACACTTCCCTGGCTGGGCGAGGCCACCAGTTTTAGTGAACAAGCAGTAGGAAAACAAGAAAACAGACAGTTCAACCAAGTGTTAACATGCAAAACTCAAAAGTCAAAAGAGAACAAAACGCCTGGATCGGGCAACAGGGTGGATGCTTTGTCCCCCAATGATGGCTCAGAGAAAACAATTTTACGGTGAGTACACAATATCCGTTTTTCTCTATTGCCTCATTGGGGGACACAGGACCATGGGACGTCCTAAAGCAGTCCCTGGGCGGGAAAGGAACCACAACCCAAGGAGCAAGGAAGAGTCTCAGCCTTCCTGAGTCACCTACGTAGCTAGGTGGGCCACCGCCGCCTGAAGGACCCATCTACCAAGGCTTGCATCAGCCAAGGCCTGGGTATGGACTCTGTAATGCTTTGCAAATGTGTGCAGACTAGATCAAGTAGCGCCTTTGCACACTTGTTCCGCTGAGGCCTGGTGTCAAATTGCACAGGGATGCCCCAACCGCACGAGTGGAGTGAGCCCATAGTCCGCTAGGAATGGGTCCGTTCCTTAGCCGATACGTTTCCTGAAGGGCAGAGCGTATCCAGCGAGCTAGAGTGGCTTTTGAGGCTGCCAGTCACTTCCGAGGGCCCTCCAAAAGAACAGAGTGTCCGTACTTCGGAAGGAAGCTGTTCATGAAATGTAATACCTGAGCGCCAGGGTATGCAGTGCCTTTTCCACCCGGTGCCCCGGCGTTGGACATAAGGATAGCCGGATGATGTCCTCTTTGAGGTGAAAAGAAGAGGTCACCTTTGGAAGGAAGGTGGGAACTGGGGCAGAACCACCTTGTCTTGATGGAAGGAAAAAAAAAGAGAATTTTGTTTACTTACCGTAAATTCTTTTTCTTATAGCTCCTATTGGGAGACCCAGACCATGGGTGTATAGCTTCCGACCTCCGGAGGACACACAAGGCATTACACTTAAAAAGTGTAACTCCTCCCCTTCTGCCTATACACCCCCTTCCAGGATGAAATCCCATCAGTTCGTGCAAGAGCAGGAAGGAGGATAAAAAACACCCTCACCAAGACCAACAGGTCTGGAACAACAACTGGCCAACCTGGCCAAACAGTGAGGAAACCTACCACCAGGTACCAACAACATAACACCCCCAAAGGGGGAACAGGGTGGGTGCTGGGTCTCCCAATAGGAGCTATAAGAAAAAGAATTTACGGTAAGTAAACAAAATTCTCTTTTTCTTCTGCGCTCCATTGGGAGACCCAGACCATGGGATGTCCAAAAGCTATCCCTGGGTGGGACTAATAAGGCAGACCCATCATAAATGAGCGACCGCTGCCTGAAGGATCCGTCTGCCCACGTTGGCTTCAGCAGAAGCCACAGCATGCACCTGATAGTGCTTAGAAAAGGTATGGAGGCTGGACCAAGTTGCCGCCTGACACACCTGCAGGGCTGAGGCCTGATGCCGCAAGGCCCATGAAGCTCCCACAGCCCTGGTAGAATGAGCCTTAATGCCAACAGGCAAAGGCAAACCAGAAGAGGCGTAAGCCTCCTGAATTGGAGCCTTGATCCACCTAGCCAGAGTAGACTTAGAGGCCGGCTCACCCTTCTTTGTTCCTGAAGACAGAACAAAAAGGGCATCCGAACAGCGAAACGGCGCCGTGCGGGAAACATAGATCCTGACAGCCCTGACCAGGTCTAGAGTGTGAAGTGCCTTCTCAAACTGATGGACCGGGTTCGGGCAAAAGGACGGAAGTACAATGTCCTGGTTAAGGTGAAACGGAGACAATACCTTCGGTAGAAACTCCGGCACCGGCCACAGAACCACCTTATCCTGGTGAACCACCAGGAAAGGGGTTTACAAGACAACGCGGCCAACTCCGACACCCTCCGCAAGGAGGTAATGGCCACCAGAAAGACCACTTTCTGAGACAGTCTGGCAAGGGAGACTTCCCTGATAGGCTCAAAGGGAGGCTTCTGCAAAGCCGAGAGCACCATGTTCAGGTCCCAAGGATCCAACGGACGCCGATGTGCCTAGCCCCTTGAATAAAGGTCCGCACTCGAGAGAGCGACGCCAACCGCTTATCAAACAGAACCGATAAGGCAGAGATCTGCCCCTTGAGGGAACTAAGGGCAAGCCCCTTATCCAAGCCCGCCTGCAGAACGGCGAGAAGAATAGGAAGAGCAAAGGGCCAAGGAGAATGGCCGTGCTCACGACACCAGGAGAAATATATCCCCCAAACTCTGCGATAAGCGCCGGCCGAGACCGGCTTCCTGGCATGTCTCAGAGTATCCACGACAGCCGGGGAAAAACCACGAGACGTCAGGAGCCAGATCTCAAGTGCCACAAGGTCAGGCTCAGGGCCGAGGAATTGTGGCGTAAGAACGGACCCTGTGACAACAGGTCCGGACGGTCCGGTAGCCTCCACGGCACCCCCGCCGAGAGGCGCAGAAGATCCGGGTACCAGGCCCTCCTGGGCCAATCCGGGGCAATGAGCAGGACCCGTCTGCAGTCCGTCCTGATCTTCCGCAGCACCCTGGGCAGCAGGGACAGAGGGGGGAAAATATACGGGAGACGGAAACGGGACCAGTCCTGTACCAGCGCATCCGTCCCCACGGCTGAGCTGTCTCGAGCCCGAGACATGAATGCCGGAACCTGATGGTTCAGCCTGGAGGCCATCAGATCCACATCCGGGGTCCCCCAGGTGTCGCATATGTGATGAAACACGTCTGGGTGTAGAGCCCACTCGCCTTCGTCCATCCCTTGGCGACTCAGGTAGTCGGCCTCCCAATTTTCCACTCCTGGGATGTGAACGGCCGATATGGACGCGCCGTGGTCCTCCACCTACCGAAGGATGGGTACGACCTCCTCGAACGCCTGGCGACTGCGGGTGCCGCCCTGGCGGTTGATGTAAGCGACGGTTGTCGCATTGTCCGATTGACTGCGAATCGGGTGGCCTGACAGGAACCTCTGGAAGGTCAGCAGCGCCCGGTAGACCGCACGGATCTCCAGCACATTGATCTGTAGGCTGGATTCCTCCGCCGTCCAAGCCCCCTGAGCCCTGTGGTGCAAGAAAACAGCACTCCAGCCCAGCAGGCTGGCATCTGTCGTCACCACCAGCCACGACGGGATCAGAAAAGACCTGCCGCGAGACATGGACTCCGGCAACAGCCACCAACGAAGGGAGTCCCTCGTTACGGAGGGGAGAGCGATGCACTGATCTAGTGACGCTGCATCCCTGTTCCACCGGCGGAGAATGTGCAGTTGCAGGGGCCGCAGATGAAACTGCGCAAAGGGTACCGCCTCGATCGTTGCCACCAGTTTCCCCAGGACGTGCATCAAGCGTCTGATGGAGACCGATTCCTCCTGAAGAACGGAGCTGATCTCCTCCACTATCAACGATCTTTTGTCGACAGGGAGGATCACCAGAGCCGGTACCGTATGAAACTCCATGCCTAAGTACTCGATGGACTGAGCAGGAGTGAGAACCGACTTGGGCTTGTTGATCAGCCAGCCAAATGTCTGAAGGACTTCCAAGGTGGCCGACAGGCTTGACTGGCACTGTGTAATCGAGGACGCCCTGAGCAGCAAGTGTATCCGATCGCGCCAGACCTCCGCAAAGCGGGAGAGCCTGCCGCCGACGCCGGCTGGAAAGACGGTTAGTCATGCAGAAGAGGCCTTAGGGGTAGGAGCCCCGGCCGGCTTCTTCTGTTGTGCCCTCGATTTCCACGCACGGTTGGACTTTTGATCCCGATCCGTGCGGGAAGAGGTTGCAGAGGTGGAGGTGGATTTCGCCGAAGAGTGAAAGGACCGAAACTTAGCCGGCAGTTGGCGTTGCCCAGCCTTCTGCGCCTTAGCCTGGGGAAGGGAGGTAGACTTCCCCCCAGTCGCATCCTTGATCATGTCATCAAGGCGCTCACCGAAGAGCCGGTCACCTGAGAAAGGCAAACCCTGTAGGCTCTTCTTGGAGGCGGAATCTGCCTTCCAATCACGCAGCCACAAATTTCTGCACGCTGCCAAGGAGTTCGCCGAGGCCACAGCGGTGCAGGCGGCGGACTCCAAGACGGCCGTCCTGGTGTAATCCATGTAGGCCGCAGCCTGAGACATCAGGGCGGCTACGTCAGACGAGTCCGGAACCATTGCGGGAATCTCAGACAGACAAGCCAAGACCGCCTGCAAGGCCCACACAGCCGCGAAGGCGGGGGCGAACGAGGCACCTGTTGCCTCATAGACTTCAGGAGTAACTCCGTCTGCCTGTCAGTGGCGTCCTTCAGGGAAGCCCCATCCGCTACTGACATCACCGTATTGGCGGACAGCCGCGACACCGGAGGGTCGACCTTCGGGGGCACCGACCATCCCTTAACCACATCAGGGGGAAAAGGGTAACGGTTATCCTTCTGCTTCCTAGCGAAGCGTTTATCTGGACAGGCCCTAGGACCCTGCACCGTGGACCGAAAGTTAGAATGGTCCACAAAAACAAAGGAACCCCTAGTTTTGGGCGGCGGGAGGAACTGGTAAGCCTTCCCCGCCTGGGTCGAGTCCACCACCGAGGGGGGACCGTGATGTCCAACACTGTATTAATGGAGGACACCAGGTCATCCACCAAGGGATCATCGTCCGCCGGATCGTCCAGATCCCGGACCGAATCCGTGTCGCCCTCCCCCCCTATAAGAGAGGACATCGTACGTGACTCCGCACGAGAAGGGGCCGGGGAAGAAACCCGACGAGGCCGCTTGGGAAGGCGCGGAGAGGGCTCAGATAAACCTGAGGTGTCCCCGCAGTCCATGTCCCTAAAGGACGAAGACCCACTACGTTGTCTGCGGCGAGTCTCACCGTCCCGAATCCCTGAAAGGGACTCCCCCAAAACCGTGGTCAGAGCCCGAGCCATCGAATCCGTTAAGGAACGTGTCAGGGTTGCCGTCCACGGAGGCAGCACAGCCGGATATACCTGGTTTGGAGCCGGTACCGGTGCTACAGGGTCAGTGGGAGCCGCATGTACCATAGCCGACACCTGAACAGGAGCTGCAGGTGAGGATATAGACTCACTGTGGGCACAAGCCGAACAGTGGGGGTCGTGAGATCCAGCAGGCAGCGGAGCCCTACAGGCCGTGCAGGAGTGAAAAACAGTCCGCACTATGGGAGCCTTGGACCTGGTGGAGGACATTCTCCCTGTGTAATGCCCGGAGAGGGACTACCAGAGGAGGAGGTTTGGGGAGAAAAACAGAACCGAGTGTTCCTGGGAGGAGAAAGGCACCACCAGAGAGCTCTGGGGTGACCTACCAGACCCTGTGTGCCCTCCGGTCGTCACAAGCAGCAGCCGTCCCGGTAGCACAGTGTGCCGATGAGAGCTGCAGCCGAGTCTCTTCAGTGCCCAGCCAAGATGGACGCCGGAGCAAGAGGAGGGGGCGTGCCTAGGGGCGTGGCCCCGAGACCCAGGAAACCGGAGGGCGGGCCCACTCCCTGCTGCAATCCGCAGCCCCCAATGGCCAAGGGGTGGAGCTCAGCCCGAGGCCGGCCTCCCCACAGAAATGGTGACACACCTCCACCGGTGTCACTGCAGGGGAGGGGAGCGGCCTCAGAGAGGTCGCCACCCAAAAAAGGCGGAGGATCGCCCTCCTGCACAGCCCTGGCTGCTGGAAGCCTTTGTAGGCCGCAGCCAGGGACTAGATTAGCTTGCCTCGGTCGCCTGCAACCAGGGGGCCGGCGCGGAGCAACAGAAAAGGTGCAGCAGGCTGCAAAAATATGCCCGGCCAGGAACCATACTACCGGGGGGAGCCAGCGACCCCCACCCGGATCCACAGCAGCGCTGCGTGACGGGAACAGACCCACACAGAGTACCTCGTTGCAGTGGTGGTCAGTGGTCCGGTCCCAGGGTCCCTCGCTCGCACCGACAGATACCAGGGTAGCCGCGGGAGAGCGGATGCAGCCAGCATGAGTGACCGGGCGGATCCCACTTCACCAGAGCCCCAAAGGGATGGTGAAGGACAACAGCATGAGGGCTCCAGCCCTTTGTACCGCAAAGGCACCTCAACCGCCTCCGACCGACAAGTCAGGGAAGAGGAGGGAGACATGCTGGGGATCCAAAGATCCACTTTGCTTCCATCCGACTAAATAGTGCGAACAGCAGTGAGTGTGTGCCTCCTTCAACACAAAGCAAAGAACTGATGGGATTTCATCCTGGAAGGGGGTGTATAGGCAGAAGGGGAGGAGTTACACTTTTTAAGTGTAATGCCTTGTGTGTCCTCCGGAGGTCGGAAGCTATACACCCATGGTCTGGGTCTCCCAATGGAGCGCAGAAGAAAAAAAAAGCTCTCGGCAATGTCGCCAAGTCTGAAACGCCTCTGATGGACGTAATTGCCACCAGGAAAACTACTTTCTAGGACAGGAGGAGAGAGACCTCTCTCATAGGCTCGAAAGGTGGATGTTGAAGCCTGTCCAAGACCAAATTAAGGTCCCATAATTCCAGAGGCCTCCGGTAAGGAGAAGCCAATCAGGATACTCCTTGTAGGAAAGTTCTAACCTGAGGTCGTGTTGCAAGGCAGCGTTGGTAAAAGACCGAAAGTGCAGATACCTGCCCTTTTAAAGGAGCTCAGGGCTAGGCCCGATTGTAAGCCTGACTGGAGCAAACTGAGGACCACGGGAAAAGACAGAGGAAGAGGAGGATATCCCCGGTCCTTGCACTACAAAAAAAATAGTCTCCATGTACGGTGGTAAATGCGGGACGAAGTCGGTTTACGGGATCTAATTATGGTGCCAATGACGTCCGGTGAAAAACCAGTGCGCGTCAAGACCCAGGTCTCAACGGCCACGCCGTCAAATTTAGAACCCTCGAATCCTGGTGGCAGATGGGACCCTGCATCAGGAGATCTGGTTGATCTGGAAGGCACCAGGGGACATCTGCGACAAGCTGCACCAGGTCGGCGTACCAGGCGCGCCTGGGCCAGTCTGGGGCTATGAGGATCACCGGCACTCCTTCCGACTTGATATTCCTGACTACCCTCGGGAGCAACGGTAGAGGAGGGAAGATATATGGCAGGCGGAACTGATGCCAGGAGAGTACTAGCGCGTGAGCCCGGATGGACGCTGGGTTGTGTGACCGGGCTATGAATGCGGGGACTTTGGTATTCAGTTGAGATGCCATCAGATCCACATCCGGGGTTCCCAGTGACAGCAGATTTGGTGGAACACATCCAGATGGAGGGACCATTCTCCTGCAGAGACACCCTGGCGACCTAGGAAATCCGCCACCCAATTCTCCACCCCTGGGATGTGTACTGCCGAAATGACAGACTCCGTCGACTCGGCGCAGTGGAGAATGCGTTCTACCTCATGTAGCACCACTTTGCTGCGAGTGCCGCCATGGCGATTGATGTATGCCACCGCCATGGCATTGTCCGATTGGACACGGATATGGCAGCCCGCCAGAACTTTGTGAAAAGACCCGAGGGCTAGAGCTATGGCGCGGATCTCCAGCAGGTTGATCAGTGAGGCCGATTCCTGCATGGACCAGCAGCCGTGGGCAGTATAATGTCGGTATACTGCCCCCCCCAACCGATGAGACTGGCATTGGTGGTGAGGACTGCCCAGTCCACAGGGAGAAAAGACCAACCCCTGGAGAGGGATGATGGACGAGTCCACCAGAGAAGTGCTTGTCTGACCGAGGGTGTCAGGTAAAAGGTCCTGTCCAGAGAGAAAGGACTCCTGTCCCAAACCGTCAGGAGGGCCAGCTGCAGTGGGCGAATGAGAAACTGGGCGAATGGAACAGCTACCATTGCTGCCCCCATTTTGCCTAGTACCCTCATTCCGAAACATATGTGGGCAGGGGCGGAGGAGAATGCGCACTCCCCATCGCAGTGCTAGTGCATTGTCCCGAGGGAGGAACACCAAGCCTCGGTATGTATTAAAAGTCATGCCCAAGAATGTGATTGACTGGGAAGAATCGGCGAAGACTTTGTCAGGCTCACCAGCCAACCTAATTGCGACATTGTGTCTACGGTGCTTTGATTAGGAGGTCGTCCAGATATGGCAGGAAGACTACTCCTCTGGAATAAAGGATACTTATAGGGGCTGCCATGACCTTTGTGAATACCCTTGGTGAGGTAGCAAGACTGAAGGGTAAGGCTACAAATTGATCGCGTGGTGATCACGGACAGCAAAACGTAGAAACTGTTGGTGAGCCTGAGCTACAGGCACGTGAAAATATGCATCTCTTATGTCTATAAAGGCGAGGAATTCCCCTTCCTCCATAGATGCAATGATGGAGAGCAGGGACTCCATCCGGAAACGACGAATACGTACGTATTTGTTCATGTGTTTGAGGTCCAGGATGGGTTGCATTGACCCATCCTTTTTGGGGATGACGAAGAGGTTTGAGTAAAAACCTCTAAAACGCTCGGAGTTCGGAACGGGAACGATGACCCCCGCCTGTTGGAGCGAGCAGATTGCGTGGAAGAAGGCGTGACTTTCTTTTGGTGACTTTGGGAGGTTGGCGGGAAAGAAGCAGTTTGGTGAGCGGGAGGCAAATTCCATGTAGTAACCGGAAGACACAAGGTCTTTTACTCATCTGTCGTCTGTGGCGGATAGCCAGACATGACTGAAAAGACATAGTCGGCAGTTTACAATGGGAGTGTCTTCCGGGGAGAAGTGGGAGTCATGTGGAGGAGAACCGATAGGATCGGGACTCCTTGGGCTTAGACTGTCTAGGTCTTGATTCCCAGGTGGAGTTAGTCTTGTAGGACGATTGAGTGGGCCTTTCTCTACAGGGAGGTCGGGTAGTGGAGGGAGGTGCTCTAGAGGCCGCCCATCCGAAGGAGTTGCGAAAGGGACAAAAGGAAGTTTGTCGTCATCTGATAAACGGACATCTTGGTTTGTGTTGGAGGAGAAAAGTACTTTTTCCCTCCGTGGCGTCTGAAATAAGTTCGTTGAGTCGTTCGTCACACAGTCGACTGGTGAGGTGAGGCCGGTGAGGGACTTTTTTGAGGCAGAATCTGCACGCCATTGTCTGAGCCAAAGGGCTCTGCGGATAGCGATGGCGTTGGAGACAGCAAATGGTGCACAGGTTGCAGAGTCCAGGGAAGCCTGGATGAGGCAGTCTGCTGCCGTGACTATGTGAGTGGTTAAGTCTGTGAGTTGTTGAAGAAGGTCGGAATCAAGTAAGGATTTTTGTAGGGTTTCAGCCCAGACCATGAGTGTCTTGGCCACCCATACCGATGCGAAGGAGGGGGAAAGGGACGATCCCGGCGCCTCAAAAGCCGAGCGTGCGAGTTGCTCTACCTGCCTGTTGGTCAGGTCCTTGATGGAAGAGCCGTCCGGCAGGGATAGTAATGTCTTTGCAGTGAGGCGGAATACTGAGGGGGTCAACCTGTGGGGAATCTGCCCAGTCTTTGGAAAGTGCTTAGGCAAAAAAGAGAATTTTGTTTACTTACCGTAAATTCTTTTTCTTCTAGCTCCTAATTGGGAGACCCAGACATTGGGTGTATAGCTTCCGCCTCCGGAGGACACACAAAGTACTACACTTAAAACAAAAAGTGTAGCCCCTCCCCTACTGCCTATACACCCCCCTCTAGGAGAAATCCCATCAGTTCGGTGCACAAGCAGGAAGGAGAATAAAACCCACACCAAGACCGAAAGGTCCGGCTATAAAGTATCGGCTAACAGAGCCATAAAAGCGACATGTATAACGCCAGCCACTTAAACAGAAAAACAAAGCCCAAAAGGCAACAGGGTGGGTGCTGGGTCTCCCAATTAGGAGCTAGAAGAAAAAGAATTTACGGTAACTAAACAAAATTCTCTTTTTCGCTCCATTGGGAGACCCAGACATTGGGATGTTCAAAAGCGATCCCTGGGTGGGAGAAGACCCAAAGCGTGGCAGTAACAATCATAGGTGAGCGATCGCCGCCTGAAGGATTCATCTGCCCACATTAGCGTCGGCAGAAGCATACGCATGAATTTGATAATGTTTCGTGAAGGTGTGTAGGCTGGACCAAGTGGCCGCCTGACACAACTGTTGAGCTGTGGCCTGGTGACGTAAGGCCCACGAGGCACCCACAGCTCTTGTCGAATGCGCCTTAATCCCCGCAGGTAAGGGCGTACCAGAGGAAAGGTAGGCCTCCTGGATAGGAGCCTTGATCCACCTGGCCAAGGAGGACTTGGAGGCCGGCTCTCCTTTTTTCTGGCCTGTCGTGAGAACAAACAAGGCGTCCGTGTGGCGAAAAGAAGCCGTGCGGGAGACATAAATCCTGACAGCCCTGACCAGGTCCAAAGTATGCAGAGACTTCTCATACTGGTGAACAGGATTAGGACAAAAAGACGGTAGGACAATGTCTTGATTCAGGTGAAACGGAGAAAGCACCTTGGGTAAGAACTCTGCCACAGGCCGGAGCACCACTTTATCCTGGTGCATCACCAGGAATGGAGACTTGCAAGACAGGGCTGCCAGCTCTGAAACTCTCCGAAGAGAGGTAATGGCCACCAGAAAGGCAACTTTCTGTGAAAGTCTGGAGAGGGACATCTCCCTTAGAGGTTCGAAAGGCGGCTTCTGTAACGCCGCAAGGACCAGGTTAAGGTCCCAGGGGTCAAAAGGACGTCTGTAGGGGGGAACGATGTGACTTGCCCCTTGCACAAACGTCTTCACCTGAGGAAGGTTAGCCAGACGTTTGTTGAACAGCACAGAAAGTGCGGAGATTTGCCCTTGAGGGAGCTGAGGGCCAAAACCCTTATCTAATCCTGATTGAAGGAAGGCAAGAAGGGTTAGAAGAGAGAAAGGCCAAGGAGTACTTCCGTTGAGACGGCACCAGGAAAAGAAGATCTTCCAAACCCTGCGGTAAATCTTTGCCGACGCAGGTTTCCTGGCTTGTCTCATGGTGGTGGCGACTTCAGAAGCAAAGCCGCAAGATGTCAGCAACCATTATTCAAGGGCCACAAAGTCAGGCTGAGGGCCGCGGAATTGTGGTGGAAGAACGGACCTTGCGACAAGAGGTCTGGCCGGGTCGGGAGTTTCCACGGATCCCCCGCCGTGAGCTGTAATAGGTCCGGATACCAGGCCCTCCTGGGCCAGTCTGGGGCGACGAGCAGGGCTTGTCGACATTCTGAGTTTCCGTAGAACTCTGGGCAACAGAGGCAATGGAGGGAAGATATAGGGAAGGCGAAACTGGGACCAGTCCTGCACCAGAGCGTCCGCCCCCACAGCCTGGCAGTCTCGGGAGCGAGACATGAAGACCGGAACCTTGTGGTTCAACCGAGAGGCCATCAAGTCCACGTCCGGAGTTCCCCATCTGTTGCAGATGTACTGAAAAACGTCTGGGTGGAGTGCCCATTCGCCCGCGTCCATACCTTGCCGACTTAGGTAGTCGGCCTCCCAATTGTCCACCCCGGGGATGTGGACTGCCGAGATGGACGAGTCGTTGTCCTCGACCCATTGCAGGATATGCTGGACTTCCGAGAAGGCTTGAGGGCTGCGAGTGCCTCCCTGGTGGTTGATGTAAGCGACCGCGGTCGCATTGTCGGATTGTATCCGAATCGGATTCCCCGCCAGGAATCTCTGAAAGCCAGTAGAGCCAAGTAAATGGCCTGAATCTCCAGGACATTGATCTGTGGGGTGGACTCCTGCTCCGCCCAGGTGCCCTGAGCCCTGTGGTGAAGAAACACGGCACCCCAGCCTGAGAGACTGGCGTCCGTGGTCACAACTAACCAAGAGGGGGGCAGAAAGCATCTGCCTCGTGACAGAGACATGGGAAGCAGCCACCAATGGAGAGATTCCTTCGTTGACAGCAACAGAGGGATGTGCTTGTCGAGAGAAGAAGGTATCTTGTCCCATCCGCGCAGGATCTGCAATTGCAGCGGACGCAGGTGGAATTGCGCAAATGGTACTGCTTCTATGGCCGCCACCATCTTCCCCAGAATGTGCATCAGACGTCTTATGGTTACAGAGTCTGATTGCATAAGGAACTGGACTTCCTCCTGAATCGACATCTGCTTGTTTAAAGGCAGAATGACCAGAGCCGGAACGGTGTGAAACTCCATGCCCAGATACGTTATCGTCTGAGCAGGAAGGAGAACAGACTTTGGTACGTTGATCAACCACCCAAAGTGCTGTAAAGTGTCTAGGGTTACTGAGAGACTCAGTTGACACTGCTCCGCAGAGGGGGCTCTGACCAACAGATCGTCCAAGTATGGAGTTACTGTGTGGCCCTGGGAATGCAGTACAGCCACCATTGCTGCCATCACCTTGGTGAAGACCCTCAGTGCAGAGGCAAGGCCGAAGGGCAGACCCACAAACTGAAAGTGCTCCTCCCCTACTGCGAACCTCAGCCAACGTTGATGTGCAGGAGCGATGGGGACGTGTAGATAGGCATCCTTGACATCCACCGAGGCTAGGAAGTCCCCCTGAGATAGAGACGTGATCACAGACCACAGAGACTCCATTCGGAAAGTCCTGACCCTCACGTGTCGGTTGAGAAGCTTGAGATCCAAAACCGGCCTTACCAAACCGTCCTTCTTGGGTACCGTGAAGAGGTTCGAATAGAACCCCTGGAAGCGTTCCCCGGAGGGAACCTGGATCACGACCCCGTCCCGTCTCAAGGCGTCCAGCACATGACCAAAGGCCGAGGCCCTTGCCGGCGGGGGCGAGGAGAGATAGAAGCGAGTCGGAGGACGCGAGGTTAGCTCTATCCTGTAGCCGTGGGAGATGACATCTACTACCATGGGTCTTGGATATGACCGCGCCAGACGTCTCCAAATTGGGAGAGCCTGCCACCGACCGAGGATGCTGCTGGGAGAGGCGGCGAGTCATGAAGAGGCAGCCTTGGCGGTCGAGGCGCCGGCAGGCTTCTTCTGTTGAGGCTTAGTCCTCCACGCCCGGTTTGACTTCTGATCCTGGTCTGAACGGGAGGAGGAGGAGGAGGCGGACTTTGAAGAGGGACGAAACACCCGAAATTTGGCGTACATCTGACGCTGGCCAGACTTCTGCACCTTTGATTGGGGCAAAGAGGTGGACTTTCCACCTGTGGACTCCTTTATGATGTCGTCCAATTGCTCTCCAAAAAGTCTGTTCCCCGCGAACGGGAGACCCTGGAGGAATTTCTTGGAAGTGGCATCAGCTTTCCAATCTCGCAGCCACAACATTCTGCAGGCTGAGAGCGAATTAGCTGAAGCCAATGCGGTACAGCTGGCGGATTCCATGACCGCCGACCTAGCATAGTCAGTGAACGCGGCGGCCTGTGACGTGAGGGTAGTCACCTCGGGAATATCCTGAGCTACAACATTGAGCTCTGCCAAGCACGCCGAAACCGCCTGCAGAGCCCATACTGCTGCGAAAGCCGGAGCAAACGAGGCCCTGTGGCTTCATAAATTGACTTCTGCAGAAGTTCAATCTGTCGGTCTGTGGAATCCTTCAAGGAGGAGCCATTTGCAACTGACATGACAGTATTGGCAGACAGTCTAGAGACTGGAGGGTCCACCCTAGGGGAGACCGACCAACCTTTTACTACATCTGGAGGAAATGGATACCGAGCATCCTTCTGTTTCCTAGAGAAACGCTTATCAGGGCAAGCCCTAGGCGTCTGTACAGTTGATCGGAAGTTGGAATGTTCAAAGAACGAACCCCGAGACCTGGATGGAGGAAGGAACTGATACAGTTCCTCCGAGAGCAAAGCCTCCACCGTGGGAGGGGGAGCAGTCAGATCCAGCACGGTATTAATGGAAGACACTAAATCATCCACTAAGGAATCTTCCTCTGAGGTCTCGTCCGAAGGTCTCACAGAATTCTGCCTATCCTCTTCCCCATCAATCTGGGATCACTCAGCGTGAGACCCCGTGTGATGAGAGGAGACAGGAGAGGGCGCTCTACGTGGCCGTTTGGGGGGCCGTGGAGAGGTAGCTAGGTCAGAGACCCCCGTATTGTCTCCAGAGTCCATACCCCTAGAAGGGGACGACTCACTGTAGCGCTTGCGGCGGGAGGCAGAGGAACGGGGGGCACTTTCCCGGTGACTGGCCTGTAAGGACTCCTGCAGGACTCTGGTTAGAGATGTCATAGACTGGGCAAAGGAGTCCGAGAAGGACTTAGTGAAAGCTTCAGTCCAAGGAGGTGGCACTGCCGGGTTCCCAGGGCTAGGGGAAGGCTCTGTAGTAGCAGAGCTGGGGGGAGCCCCATGTTCCACCTCAGCCGGTGCCTCATGAGAAGTGCAGGCAGAGCAGTGAGGGAAGACAGAACAAGCAGGCAGTAAAATCTTGTAAGCAGTGCAAGAAGAATAAAATGTCTGCACCTTAGGGGCTTTGCTCCTGGTGGAAGACATGTCGCCTCAAGTGGGAATCCTCCAAGAGGAAATACACCAGAGGGGGGAAACAGAGGGAAGGGGACACCTCCAGAGAACCTGGGGTGACTTACCGACCTGTCTGTGTGATTGTGTGCCCTCCGGATGCCGCGCTCCCTCCTAGAAGCAACAGGGTCTAGGAGCTAAGGGCGGAGAGCAGCCTCAGCAAAAATCATAAAATGGCCGCCTGAGCCAAGCGAGGGGGCGTGGCCATTAGAGCGCGGGAATCCGGAGGGCGAACGCCTAGGCCGGAAGGCGGGCCATCCCGAGAGAGGGGAGTGGCTGGAGCTCCAAGCCCGCCCGCAATGGCGGCCGAACCCGCCTCACTTAGAGCCTGGATTCCGGGCAGAAAAAAACAAACCGCGGCCAAGCCGGGGCCTAAATTTTCGCAGTCGCCTGGTGCTCCGGAGCGGGTGACCGCGGTGCACCAGAGGTAGCACCGGAAAACCCGCAGCGCCTCAGGGACCGGACAAATTGTGGAACACAGTGTCCCAGGTATGCCCAGCGACCACCCCCAGGTGGAATGAGACCGGGCTGCAGCAGCAGCGCAAACCCCACAGAGTACCTCATATAGGTGCAGGGGCCGATCCCTGGGGGTCGCACAACTCCGGCCAGCAGATCCCACAGGGGCTGTGGATGGAGTCAGAGCTCCAGATTACATGGAAGCCCGCGACGATCCCACTTCTCCAGAGCCCCTAAGGGATGGAGAAGGAAAACAGCTTGAGGGCTCCAGCCCGTTGTACCAACAATAGGTACCTCAACCACCCTGCCCGAGGGTGGGGAAGGAGACATGCCGGGGATCCATATGGATCCACTTTGCTTCCATCCGACACTCTCCAGGGAGAGTAAGACTAAAGTGAGAGTGGATGAGTGCAGAGTGTGCCTCCTTCAACACAAAGCTAAGAACTGATGGGATTTCTCCTAGAGGGGGTGTATAGGCAGTAGGGGAGGGGCTACACTTTTTGTTTTAAGTGTAGTACTTTGTGTGTCCTCCGGAGGCGGAAGCTATACACCCAATGTCTGGGTCTCCCAATGGAGCGAAAAAGAAAGGATATTGTGTCTCGATGGGTTTGCGGCCACCAAAGCTTATCCAGTTTCTCCCTTTGTTTGGACAAAATTGCTTAGAACTCAGGGTGGTTCGCAAATATCTTTTGCGGCCTTTTGACCTGTTTGAAGGTCACGGCATGGTCCGGTGTTGTGGACGGGATGTCGTCAACCTTTAGCGTATGGTTGACTGCTGATATTAGGGTGTCAATTGACGCGTGATCGTCTGAAGAGTCTACCTCAAACGAGTTGTCCAGGTCTGGTTTGAAATCATCGTCCCGGAGTTCGTCAGATAGGGTAGAGCATGGTCCCGGATCTCGAGCTAGGGAAGTATGAGAGCCTTCGGAAGAAAGGGGTGACACGTTTCTGTGAGGTCTCTTTCTCACCGCGACTGCGGATGTGTCACGTGATCTACTTTCGTTTTATGGATCCTCTTAATGAGAGGTCATCAGCATGTGCTCTGCCCAGTCAGGAAGTGCTGCTCGGGGGGCGGTACTGCGTGGCTTGGACCAGTTTTTGGGACAGCTTTTCCATTCACTAGGAAAAGAGTAATGCCCAGGGCATTAGAAGTTGTGTGGGCGATGGAGGGCTCCTGGCTCTCTGTGGGGGTGCAGGCCTGGCAGTGAGGGGTGGTGTCGCTACACGGGAGGTCCGAATGGCAGGTGACACAGGAGGTATAGTAGACCGTATGGGCTTTAGGTTTATTTAAAACCTTTGAGGTCTGCATGTTGGTGAGGCAAAGGGAGCTGCAGGGGGAGCAATATATGGAAGTGTGAGCAGAGGAGCAACTTAGTGTAGCTGCAATGGCAGCATACACTATGAATGCGGAATGTGCAGCCCTGTGCAGGGGTAGAGTGCTTGCCTTACCAGGAGGGGGTGAACCCCTGAGGTAAGTGTCATAGTCCTATGTCCCGAAAAGGCCCACGTGTGCTCTGCACTGGAGAGGGAGGGTGTTGTGGCCCTGCACAAGATTCCATGATGAGAGTGTGTACGAGAAGCAGGGGAGGCGGAGCTAGATGTTCAGGGATCGGGGCGCGCGCTTCCAGGGGCGTGGCCAGAATGGTGGGCTGAATTTGCGTCCAAACGACGTCATTGGGAGGCGTTTACCGCGACACTCCACGTTCCCGATTGTTGGTGGTTTTGGGAGAACGGTGCCGTTGAGGGTGCCGTCGCCCATCTAGCATCTTGATGGTGGAGAAAAATCCCCAAAAAATAAGATAAAAGGAAAAAAGACATGTGCCTCTTACGGAAACTAAGCTAAAACTGGTGTGGCCTGGCCCAGCCAGGGGGTGTATACTACAGAGGAGGAGCTAACTTGTTTTCACAATTACTTAGTGTAAGCCTCCTAGGGATAAGCAGCATAACACCCACTGTTCCATTGTCCTGTGTCCACCAATGAGGTGATAGAGAAACAGTTCTTACTGCTATCAGTTTTTCCCAGTACTATGAATGAAAAAAAAAAAAAAAGGAATTATTCTCATAATTCCCAAACGTTGGACCGTGACCAATGAAACAAAAGATATATTGGGAATATTGTAATACTAATTAAAGTGATTTGTGCGGTTTCTTGCCCAGAGTATATATTGTATTGTTTTAGGACCCAAAGATCCTGCTACTGGCAGCCACAATAGAATCTACATATCTTTAATTTATGACGTGTTTATAGCTTTCATTCTGCTATGCACAGCTTACAATTGCTAAATGAATATAACATATAATATTTTCCCCAAATATATCAAATATGTTCTCTTCTTGGTAGGGTGTGTGTCCAACTGCTTGACTTAACATTCAGTATGTTACCTATCCAAAAATGTTACAATAAATTATGCCTATTTTTATTCATTCAATCTGACAGAAGCCACCAATCTTGTGCCACTCAATCTGACATAATAATAAAATTGTAAAAGAGACCCTAACTCCAGAGATGTGTTACTAGCGGTTTTATTAGCAGGAGATTATCAGAGGACCAGTAAACCTGCTGCCATGTTATCCTCCATATAAAGTATAACCTGCTCCGATCAATGTTTGGCAGTTTTCTGCCTTTGCACAGTGCACACAAAAAGTTGTCAATCAGTATTGTGGGTGGGGTTATCCAGAGCTCAGCATTCACAGACCTGCTCTATCTGCAGCTGACCAAACACATTTTAATCAAAACTGCAGCTAGCAGCCCAGTAAGTGATACACTGCAGTAATCCAGTTCTCTGCCCCTACATTATGCTGCTCTGAGATAAGGTAACAAACACTTGGTGACCAATTCCCTTTAACAAAGTGCCAGTTAGTACATCTTCAAGTTGCACTACATATTAATATGTAATAAGTAGTCAAGTATAAATATATCTGACATTACCAGTAGAAGTCATTTAGTATTGGGGTACATAGGCACACACAAAACATAACAAATAAAACAATCTTTTGCCATTATTAAAAGCATATTTATGGTGTTACCATCTGTCTTTTTTTGTGAACTATATGATGTCGCTGATGCTACTTGACACTTTGCCACAAGAAACATAGCCCGGCCCTTATCCAAAACGGCACCATGAGCCAGAATGGGCTCTATTGCCATGTGCAGGATATTCAGTGCTTGCTCTGGGATACCGAGCATCAGCTGAAAAATAACAACAAAGATAGGGAGATTAGCCATCAAACGAACAAATAAACATTACGTAACAAGCTATACTTTCCATCAGAATATTTTTTTTCATTTTTACTAAATCAGTAAATATATGAATACCTATTTTTGCATATTAATTCTGTAATATATGTGTGTATATATATATATATATATATATATATATTTTTTTTTTTTTTTTATTACTATTTATCTAAATAATACACTGAATAGACAGGGAGGCAGAAAGGAGGATGTAACTGCAATTTCAACATCTGAAAGGTAAGCAGACATCTGTGTCGTGCTCACATTGCAGCCCATTGCGTCACATCATCACGTTGCAGCACATAGCATTGAAGATCATCACGTCGCAACCCAGCGCATCGCAGATCATTAAGTTGCAGATCATCAAATTGCAGCTCATCGCATTACAGATCATCACATCGCAGCCCATTGACTTGCAGATCATCAAATCACAGCCCATTGCGTTGCAGTCCATTGCATCGCAGATCACCACATCACAACCCATCGAGTCACAGATCATCATGTAACAGATCATCGCATCGCAGCTTATCACATCACAACAGAAGGAGCTGAATCTCTCAGCAGGCATGAAAAGAGAAAATATCCAAAGCAAGATTCCCGGGCACTAGTCTTGGCCCACTATCAGACCCCTTCTCATCACTTAGCTAAGCGGTGTTGCACTAAGTCTCAGAAAGTCCATACACTCATAAGAAAGTATGAGATGGCACTCACCGCTTGTGGTGTTATAATGTCAGCTTCTTTATTTTATCCGTGCAGGTTACAGGCAATGGTGGAGGAAGGGGTGCGGAGGTGGATGACGGGCGCTCCGTTTCGCACATTCAGTGCGAAACAGGTCCAACGTTGCACCTGTTGAAGCACATTCAGTGCGAAACGGAGCGCCCGTCGTCCACCTCCGCAGCCCCTCCCTCCACCATTGCCTGTAACCTGCACGAATGAAATAAAGAAGCTGAAATTATAACACCACAATGGGGTGAGTGCCGTCTCATATTTTTTTAAAAGAGAAAATATACAGTTTCAGAAATGCACATTAAAGGGGTTGTCCATTACTAAGGAAATTTTCGGCAAGCCAGTCATGAGCTAACTAGAGTCTCAAGTCTTCTTGAGAGAAGCAGCTTAAAGTCTAGTCGGCATGAGACCACAGCTAGGTAAATTGTAAACTTGCAGTCATGTGATGAATGCTGTCCAGCAAGTACAGTCAAATTGGTGTGTACAGTACAAATCTCTAAAATTTGGCAAGCTGCAGGGTCGACTCACAATTTTCTCAGGAATAGACTACCCCTTTAAACACAAAAGGTTACTCTGTCTTACATTTAATGACCATCTAAAGTTCCCTACAAAGCAATTGTAGATTATTTATGCGATTAATACGCCTATAGGCTGGAATTGTTTTTGACTGTTTCTACCTGTGAGAAAGCCAAATTAAGCACCGTCTCCGAGGCCAAGTACTGTAAGCGGTACTCCCTAGATAGCGCCAGGGCTTGGAGGAGCACAGGTAATGCCACCGGGTGACATGAAGACTTCCAGTACAGCTCTGCTAAAGAAAGAAGGACCCTGGAAAAAAACAAATACAAGAATATGATTTCCAATTCATTGCAAAACATCAAATGTGCATGACAATATTAGGATATAAGAAGTCATCATGAGCTTAGAACATTTCTATCTTTGAATTTTTATACCCTTAAAATGCACCTGTCACCAGTTTTGGGGGTTCTAAACCCTGCCCACCATCTTTAACGTGATGTAATTGGGGTTCCTGAAACCCCTTTATATCCCCAGACATTCCCCTGCATACCTCAGACAGAGTTTTAGACTGTTCCGAGCCATATGCTAATTTCTTTGATGGGTCATATGGCGGTCTGCAGATTGCAGTCAGTGTCGCTCCGCTCAATGCCAACACCGCTTCTCCTGACTGTACGCAACTGGATGACGTCACTATGCCATGCACACAAATCCC
Organism: Allobates femoralis; assembly: GCA_033576535.1. NCBI lineage: Eukaryota > Metazoa > Chordata > Amphibia > Anura > Aromobatidae > Allobates > Allobates femoralis. The sequence continues at coordinate 685,134,696 of JARQOC010000003.1, read as the reverse complement.
AAGTCTCGTGCCTCACTGTACCCTACTGAAGAGCCAGTGATTCCACTGCGCAGGCGCGAGACTTTGACCTCTTATCAGCTGCACAGTGTCCGAAGTCTCATGCATGCTCAGTGGAATCACTTGCTTTTCAATAGGGCACAGTAAGGCGCACCACTGTGCAGGCGTGAGGCTTGGGATTTGTGTGGATGGCATAGCGACATCATCCACTTGCATACACTCAGGTGGGGCGGTGTTGGCATGGAGCGGCACTGACTGCAATATGCAGACCCCCATATGACCCAAACAAGGAGTTAGCATATGGCGTGGGACAGAATAAAACTTGTTTTCTGAGAAATGCAGGGGGACATCTGGGGTTATAAAGGGGTTCCAGAAACCACATTCACATCATGTTAAAGGTGGTGGGCATTGTTTACAACCCCCCAAAACAGGTAACCGGTTCCCTTCAAATCAGAGAGTAGGGTCACAAAAATAGTTAATTAATAAATAACATTTCCTACATGTCTACTTTACATCAGGACCATTTTTTAAACATAATTTGTTTTTGTTAGGAAGTTAGAAGGGTTAAAAGTGTATCAGTATTTTCTCCAACAATATTTACAAAACCATTTATTTTAGGGATAATATCACATTTGAAGTGACTGAGGGGCCTACCCCATAATATACGTAGGGGAAGCCTAGTGTATTGTGAAGTAAGGCAGCTCTGCGGACCTAGAGATAGGCAAGGTCAGATGAGGAATAGAAATGATAAAAAGAGGGGAGTTATTAAAGAAGTTGCCTGATACTTGTATTGACTCTATATTGGCAGCCATCTTGTCTTTTCAGCCATTTTAGTTCATCATGTCTATTCTCACTGAACTATATAATACCTTTAGTAGGAATGTAATGTATCAATGGTTGAGGGCTGAGAATATACAAAATATGCAGACACGAGTATGGGAGAATAGGTAAACATTTCCTATCTTGAACATGAAATCAATAGACTGTGACCTTAGGGATATAAAGGACAGCTAACAGATGTCTAAATGGATGTAGCAAAGGATTTATGACCTGTTCGCAAGACATTCCTTAATTAGGTGTCATCTCTCGATAAAGGTGTTAATAGATTTATATCTGTTTAGAGCACATTACTTACATTCTTTTATAATTTGTATGTCCATGTCCCCTCCATTTTACCACGTATTACCCTATTAGGTAATACTCTATTGTTAGGGTAACCTTGATTATGGTATATAACCTCTCCTTTCCAATAAAGTGTGTGACTCTCTCTTGGAAAGACCTGACTGATGTGTCTTCTGTTTGAGCGTCCCGTATATACGGTAGACCGGTGCCGATCCTACTTTATTATTTTACAAATCAGTCTATTCTGGTTAGCATAAGCATACAAGCCCGATTAACGGCTTTATCACAGAAAACACCCAAAAGTGACGTGATGTGGCAGATAATGTCACGTGGGTTGTCGTCCATGTTTTTGGGTTGTAGTGCTCTATGGGCCCTGTCCATTTTAATGGGTTGATCCAGTGGGTGCTGCAAAACAGAGTTAAAGATTTTCTGGAGAGTGGTAGCAACATCTTCTCTGTCTCGCTCTTCCGGGACCCCTCGGACCCTGATGTTATGACGTCGCCCCCTATTATCCAAGTCCTCCACGTGTCGTTGGAGATCTCGTATAGCAGAGGTTCCCAACTCTCCAGTCCTCAAGGCACACCAACAGTGCAGGTTTTCAGGATTTCCTTAGTATTGCACAGGTGATAATTGAATCACCTGCACTGGGGATGATTCCAATTTCTAAGGAAATCCTGAAAACCTGCACTGTTGGTGTGCCATAAGGACTGGAGTTGGGAACCTCTGTCGTATAGTGTTAGCTTGTGATGTCATGTGGGATTGGAGCCGACGGATCACCTTTTGAGTGTCATTGTAGTCCTCCTCTAGTTAATTTATTCTTTGAGACATTGTCTTCACCTCTTGGCGTACTGCTGCGATTTCCGATCGGCAGGTATTTTTGACTTCCAAAATTAAGGCTCTAAAATCCTGCTTCGTCGACAGCTGTTGCACATGTGACCACCAGTCCCGGGGGAGGATTTAAGAAAGATCTGGCGACCTAAGTGGTTGAAAAGTTGGAGTGCAGTCCTGGTATGTTAAGTCCATAGGGTTAGAATGCTGTGCTTCATAAGTATCTATAAGGTATTCAGACTCCCTGTTCATGTATGGACTTTGAAGTGACGGCTGCAGCGGCTTGGGAATCTTTTGTAGAACAGGAGGTTCATCTAGAAAGATTTTATTGTTATTTTTTTATGGTTTGATTTCTTGGTGCGACCAGCATTGTATTCTGGGTCAGCTTGAAGGGAAGATGACCCTTTGTCAAAATTAGCTGAGCTATGTATAAGCATCTAAATACAGGCTTTCATTGCTGGAATCACTTCTATCCCCTGCTGATGTTTGTCCCCACTGAATAAGAGGTGCAGAGGAGGTTGTAAGTTGTGGAGTTTGTGCACTGGTGGTTTGGGGGCCCCTTGGTGACTGGGTGCCATCTCCAGAGAGCTGGTATGCTGACTGTGCAGAGGGCTGCTTGTCTTTATTTAGCTCCAAGTTAGCCCCCTCATCTGGGTGGGCTGTTCCTATATCAAGAGTGGGGGACTTGGGGGGAGAGAGGATTGCTGTGGGGTCCCGTGTGTTTTTAGTGGACCGTAGCAGAGTCTCTTAGCTGCTCTAGTCGCCAAGCTTATTAAAAAAAGGAGGCGGGGCCATTTCCGCCAGGCGCCATCTTCTTCAGCACATGAGCGGGGGACCTGTCTCCCCACTCCAGGATAACTTCAGATTTGGAAGTGAGAAGTTGGCTCGGCGGGGTCTCTGGTTGTCCGATGCAAGACTCACCCGGCGGTTCAGCGCTCCCCGGGATCAGCGCTGCTGATGTCGGGAGGACCAGTCCCTCAGTGTCTACTGCGCACTGTGCGAATGCCGGGCTCTCCTGCGCTCCCCTCACCAGAAAGCCATCCAAGGTGAGTTGGGCCGGGGTCTCGGGGTCCCTTTGCGCCCGTGGCTGATGTTTTTTCCCCCTTACTTGTAATTTGAGATGATTTATAGGTCTAAATTTAGTCCCAGGGCGAGGAGCTCTTTCCCAACACGTCCTCACATGAAGAGTTTCAGTCACGCCCCCCGCCCTCTTCATTGTTAACCAGGCCCAGCGCCATACTTTTAGTACCCGCTTCTTTCTGATACTGAAGCTCGGTCTAATATTATTGAATGTGATGAAGTGATAGTGAGCAACAATGATATGGTGTGGTGTCTCCTGAACAACACTCGCCACAATCACTCAATCACTATTGTAGCTAATCAGTGGTTTGGAACCCTCCAACTATATATTGAAGAATTTTCAAAGAATCAGATAACCCCTCTAGGGGCAAAAATGTAAATCATATCTTCATTTTATTAAACAAAACTATATTAGTAAATAGAAAATCCAAAAATATGGGCTTAATTATATATTAAGGGTAATCTTTGAATGGTTTCTCTTTTTCATGTGACACTTGGTAATGAGGGTGACCATCTATGTCCACATTTGAAGTGAAGTCCTGACCACACAGTCTTCAAAAAGGTTCCCCAATTATCATACATGCTGTAGCAAATTAACCCTTCACTGCAGAGCAGAGCTTTGAGGTGTAACTAACCTTATCACCATCTCCATGTTCTTTACTTTCTGACAGTGAGTCAGTAGAACTTGTAGAATTTTATGAGCTTCTGCAGTTTGGTTTTGTGCTTGCAGAACAATGGCTTTCCTAAGGAAAAAAGAATAAAGTAAAAATCGGTAAAAAGTGTTCCTGCTTACAGTACATTAAGGTGCAAAAATTATAGCAGCGTGGCATAATAATAATAATAATTTTATTTATATAGCGCCAACATATTAAGTAGCACTTTACAATTTAAAGGGGTCATATACAGTCATGGCCAAAAGTTTTGGGAATGACACCAAAATTATATTTTCACATGATTTACTGCCCTCTGGTTTTTATTTGTGTTTGTCTGATGTTTATATCACATACAGAAATATAATTGCAATCATATTATGAGCACCAAAAGGTTATATTGACAGTTAGAATGAGTTAATGCAGCAACTCAATATTTGCAGTGTTGACCCTTCTTCTTCAGGACCTCTGCAATTCTCCCTGGCATGCTCTCAATCAACTTCTGGACCAAATCCTGACTGATAGCAGTCCATTCTTGCATAATCAATGTTTGCATTTTGCCAGAATTTGTTGGTTTTTGTTTGTCCACCCATCTCTTGATGATTGACCACAAGTTCTCAATGGGATTAAGATCTGGGGAGTTTCCAGGCCATGGACCCAAAATCTCTATGTTTTGTTCCCTGAGCCATTTAGTTATCACCTTTGCTTTATGGCAAGGTGCTCCATCATGCTGGAAAAGGCATTGTTGGGCGCCAAACTACTCTTGGACGGTTGGGAGAAGTTGCTCTTGGAGGACATTCTGGTTCCATTCTTTATTCATGGCTGTGTTTTTAGGCAAGACTGTGAGTGAGCCCTTGGCTGAGAAGCAACCCCACACATGAATGGTTTCAGGATGCTTTACAGTTGGCATGAGACAAGACTGGTGGTAGCGCTCATCTCTTCTTCTCCGAATAAGCTGTTTTCCAGATGTCCCAAACAATTGAAAAGGGGATTCATCAGAGAAAATGAGTTTACCCCAGTCCTCAGCAGTCCACTCCCTGTACCTTTTGCAGAATATCAGTCGGTCCCTGATGTTTTTTCTGGAGAGAAGTGGCTTCTTTGCTGCCCTCCTTGAAACCAGGCCTTGCTCAAAGAGTCTCTGCCTCACAGTGCGTGCAAAAGCACTCACACCAGCCTGCTGCCATTCCTGAGCAAGCTCGGCACTGCTGGTAGTCCGATCCCGCAGCTGAAACAGTTTTAAGATACGGTCCTGGCGCTTGCTGGTCTTTCTTGGGTGCCCTGGAGCCTTTTTGACAACAATGGAAGCTCTCTCCATGAAGTTCTTGATGATGCGATAGATTGTTGACTGAGGTGCAATCTTTCTAGCTGCGATACTCTTCCCTGTTAGGCCATTTTTGTGAAGTGCAATGATGGCTGCACATGTTTCTTTAGAGATAACCATGATTAACTGAAGAGAAACAATGATACCAAGCACCAGCCTCCTTTTAAAGTGTCCAGTGGTGTCATTCTTACTTTATCATGACTGATTGATCGCCAGCCCTGCCCTCATCAACACCCACACCTGTGTTAATGGAACAATCACTAAAACGATGTTACCTGCTGCTTTAAAGGCAGGACTGCAATGATGTTGAAATGTGTTTTGGGGGTTAAAGTTCATTTTCTAGGCAAATATTGACTTTGCAAGTAATTGCTGTTAAGCTGATGACTCTTTATGACATTCTGGAGTATATGCAAATTGCCATTAGAAAAACTGAAGCAGTAGACTTTGTAAAAATTAATATTTGTATCATTCTCAAAACATTTGGCCATGACTGTAGATATGAGGTATAGAAGCAGCTAGCACAAAAATGATGCAAATACAAATAGTGAACACATTTTGCAGCACAAGTGAACAAGTTATATGTCTGTTTGTTTGTCTGGCATGACTTACCTGTTTCCTGCCCCGTTTAACTGCATATTGCACTTCTTAAAATCTGCACTTTTTTAAATTTGCACCCCAAGGCTATGTCTAAATTTATAGGGGAGCTTGTGCTTAGATCAGGGTCAATTTAACTCGTTAATCAATCAATCACACTAACTTAGGACAGCAGGGGAACATGCAAAGAGAGATAAATAAACAGGGGTGCAGGCCAAAGTGGGCTATAAAGACTTATGGGGATGTCACACGCGTCAATATCGCGTGCAATATCGCTGCTGCACATGACGTTGCAGCGATATTGAAGCGTGTGACAGGGCGTTTCAACCAGCGATAAGTCGCTGGTTGATGGTCGTCAGGTTTTAGAACCTGCTCTAAAACCTGATGATGGTTGCCCGGTGGACCGAAGCACTGCTGCGTGTGACACCGGGAGATGAGCAATAAGCCAGCTCCCAGCGCCTCTCAGCAAGCGCTGGGAGCTGGTCTCCAAGGTAAACTGCAGGTATCTAAGCAGCGCACGCTGCCTAGATACCCGATGTATACCTTGGTTACCAGCCTTCTCCGCTCACCGGCTGGTATCCAAGGTACACAGCGGGTAACTAGGGTCCCTAGTTACCCGCTGTGTACCTTGGATACCAGCCGGTGAGCAGAGAAAACTGGTGACCAAGGTATACATCGGGTATCTAGGCAGCACGCGCTGCCTAGATACCCGCAGTTTACCTTGGAGACCAGCCTGTTCCCATTTACCGCAGCCTGGCAGCGGGAGCAAGACATCGTGGAAACGATATTTAAATAATTTCCACGATGTTGCTGATCCACTGATCGCTCATGAGTCTGCCTGTGTGACAGCTCACCAGCGATCAGCCTTCAATGTTGCCAGCGATGAGTTCGCTGACAACATTGACGCATGTGACGGCCCCATTAGAGACAGATGACCTTATTATAGCATTTCTGAACAATCTAAGATTAAAATGATTATATACCATTACAATAGCACAGAAAGATGGGTGAAATCACAGCACAATCACATCAGATGAATAAATGGGATGAGATTAAATATTATATACCATTGCAATAGCACAGAAAGATGGGTGAATCACAGCACAATCACATCAGATGAATGAATGGGATGAGATGAAATATTATATACCATTACAATAGCACAGAAAGATGGGTGAATCACAGCACAATCACATTAGATGAATGAATGGAATGAGATGAAATATTATATACCATTACAACAGCACAGAAAGAGGTATACCTGTACAATCCCTCAACGCTGTTCAGGGCTGTAATTCCAGTCACTAGCGATTCAGTAACGTGATACTTCCCATCATTCATGGCTCGATCAAATTGTATTTTCTGATCAAACAGCATCCACAGCTGAGAAAAATATTATCATGCAAGTGAATATTCAGAATACGTTGTTTTACTGTATAAACACTTATTTTTGATCATTTACATTTTTTTTGCAAAACCTGATGTTTTCTTATTGAATAAAGATTTCTTGGCAGTAAATAACCTGCGTTTTTCATGCAGTTTCATTGCATTTTTTTGCTCCATTTTTGTGTCCTCTTCCATGTTAATGGAATTTTATGTCTACTTCTCTGCATTTATTTTGAGCTACAAAAAGGGATTTTTGTGTGTACTCACCGTAAAATCCTTTTCTCTGAGCCTCTATTGGGGGACACAGGACCATGGGTGTTATGCGGCTATCTCTAGGAGGCTGACACTAAGTGAATATGAAAAAGCAGATTACCTCCTCCACTGCAGTATATACCCCCTGGCTGGACCAGGCTGAACCAGTTTAGTGACCAAGCAGAAGGAGAAACACAAAAAACAGTTCAACCAAAAGTAACAAGCAATTTTCAAAGAACTCAAAAAAACACAAGGTAATGCCTGAAATGAGGCAACAGCGTGGGTGTTGTGTCCCCCAATAGAGGCTCAGAGAAAAGTATTTTATGGTGAGTATACACAAAAATCCCCTTTTCTCCTTCGCCTCATTGGGAAGAAGACAATGGGACATCCCTAAGCAGTCCCTGGGTGGGAAAAGAACCCAGAACTGAATGGAAAAGGCAACATGTTTATTGAGTCACCTAAGTGGCTAGGTGAGGTACCGCAGCCTGCAGGACACATCTGCCAAGGCTTGTGTCTGCAGACGCTTGGGTATGCACATTATAGTGTTTGCAGAAGTATGCAGGCTCGACCAGGTAGCCACCCAGCACACCTGTTCAGCAGATGCCTAGTGCCAAATGGCCCAGGATGCCCCAACCGCGCGTGTGGAGTGAGCCCGTAAGCCAATTAGGACTGGCTTGTTCTTTTGTCGATATCTTCTTGGTTGGTGGAGCGTCTCCACCTAGCCAGCGAGGCCTTGGATGCGGCCATGCCCTTCCTGTGACCCTTCAGGAGGACGAAAAGAGTATCCGTCTTACGGAAGGAAGTTGTCCAAGATACATAATATCTAAGGATCAGGACAAGGTCCAGGGTATGCGGAGCCTTGCTGATACGGTGAACCGCTGCCGGGTAGAAAGAAGGAAGAATGATCTCTTCAATGAGGTGAAATGGAGAGACTACCTTCGGCAGAAAAGAGGGAACCGGCTGGAGCACTACCTTATCCTGCTGAAAGGAGAGGAAGGGCTCTCAGAAAGAGAGATTTGATACAAATGAGACAAGTATGAGTGTGTGACTGGGTTAAGATAGGTATCCAGTTTTCAGAATAGGTGATTATGGAAGTCATGCTGCTCATATACTACCATCTTAGAGCGTTATGCTATGATCATGAAGATTTAATTTTGTACAAGCAACATATTGGAGAATTACAAAAAGCACAAAAAGTGGAGCTAAATGCTTATAAGTTTATTACATAGTTGCATAGAAACCAGACAATATAACACAAGGAGTGCAGGACATGAAGTGCAGCAAGGTCTGCAGATAGAAAACACAATCAAATCAAACAGATTGCACTTTATATTTTTAAGCGAAACGTACGTACGTAGGGGTCATTCCTGGGATCCTTATCCCACCACCTGTCTGCTAGCATCTTATCAAACCAGGTGAGAGGTGGGGGCTTTCTGGCTGTTGTGGTATGGGTATTTCTTATACTGCCATTGCTGCAGATACTAATACTTGTAACTGCCCTGCTCCCTGCCTTGAGTTCACCCCTCTCTTATTAACTATTGATGTTCCATCCAGATGCCTTGTATACTTTCTGCATTAACCGTTTCATTTGGTTATTTACTTTATAGATTTGGGCCATATATGTGACTCTTGGCCATATCTGTATACAATGTATGTTTATTTTCTCTACATCAATTGTATTATGAATTTATTTAAATGATCTGTTTGATTTGATTGTGTTTTCTATCTGCAGACCTTGCTGCACTTCATGTCCTGCACTCCTTGTGTTATATTGTCTGGTTTCTATGCAACTATGTAATAAACTTATAAGCATTTAGCTCCACTTTTTGTGCTTTTTGTAATTGATGATATATGTGTTGAGCTGCAATATGCCTGCAATTGGTCATTTGACCAGAGGCATTTAATTTACCAGTGGTTATTATGGATATAACATATTGGAGAAACCTGGAAATCTTAAGGGCCTGTCACACGTGTCAATGTCGCCCGCGATATCGCTCATGCGTCACAAATTATTAATCGCCTGAGCGATGTGGAATTATCGCAGGTAAGATGTCACACGCGTCAATATGACCCAGCGATGCGGTGATGTCGCCATCTTGCGAGCGATTTTATTTAGTCACTTGTATGATGTCAAAATAGAAAATACGTCGCTGAGTTTAGTGTCACACGCAGCGATGCACAAGGTCTACTGAGCGATGAGCGACAGGTTTTACATCTGGCAGTGAAACCTGCGATCGGCGATCAGCGACATATCGCTGGTTGCATCGCTTGGTCACACACTTCAATGTCGCTCCTGCGTCACTTTTACGTCGCTCGAGCGACTAAAAATCCGTGACGTACGAGCGACATTGACAGCGATATCGACGCATGTGACATCCCCTTTATACTATAACCAATGGCAAACAAGTCTTGGGTTGGTGCAAACAGACCTAAGGTTGTTGTAATCAGTAACAAACAACCTTGAAGCATTGTGCTGTTGTCAGAAGACATGATCGTGTCAAACAAACCTTGAGTCTGTGCAAACAGACCTAAGGTTGTTGTTATCAGTAAGCACTGGGCCGTTGTCAAACAACAACCTACTGCGCAATTGCAAGATACTGATGATCTGGCTAAAACATATTGCACAAGATGTGTTAGGGGAGGATGTGGGAGCTGTGTATAAAAAAGGGGGCCCAGTTCAGCGAGGTAGGGATATTCCAGAAAGTATCGTGGACGCACGGTTTCTGTGATGACAAGACCAGAGTATTTCCTTCTCACTGACACTGTGGTCCCTCCGGTGGAGAAGTGATGTTACAATACTTGGTATGTATTGATACTTATTTCTCCATTTACTATGATTCACCTTAATTGTATGATTTACATTAACTGAATTATAGGAGCAGGGTAATATTATATCTGCCATTCCATACTTTAGCATTATCCTGAGGCAATCTTAATAAATTGTTACATTATTGTTTTACCATAAAACCGTATTCAGTGTGCCTAATTTGTATATTAGTGAGCGCTACGTAAGTGAGGGCGTATCCGCCCTGTCACTCTGACGTGGTAAAACATAAATTGGCATAGTCGGCAGGATTATGAATATCTGGAAGGGTGAATTTGAGGGGTATATTGGACGAAGGTGAACGTCATGTAGTTTTCCTTTTTTTTCTTTCCCCTCTTTTTTCTTGTTGGGCACCAATCCAGATCTTCATAATTCCAAAGGTATAAAAGTGTTTAAGAAAATTGTTCATAAGAAATAATCCTCACATCCTAACTTATTTTGGAGTAAGAGAATAATTTGTTGTCACTAGGCCAAAATGTTCAGCTTTTTGTCACAAAGTCAGAAAAACAAAATGTTTAAGAAAGGGAAAAAGAAAGAGGATGGTTGTGTGGAGATCCCTGGCTGGACCAGGGCTCCATACAATATTATAGCACAGGAAATGCGTTGTTGTGGATTGGCAGAACCCTGGGAGAATAAGCTCAAAGGGTCAGCACCTGCTGATGTTGTTAATGTACTCAGGGGTGTCCCTGCAAAAGCGGGTTGATGTAGTGTCTTTAGGACGGCTTATGTGGATTTTACTCAGTGCATACCGAGATATGCATGAGAAAAATACCCATATACAAAGAAAGTTGTCGGAAATGGAACAAAAAGTGGCTGTAAGTGAGTCTATTGAGAATCCAGGGTGGGAGAAAACTCCATATCATATTTTGGCGACTAAGTGGTCGCACAGTGTTGGTTCAAGTGAACATTGGGACAAATGTTTTCATGATGCTGAACCTGCTGATGTGGCAGAATGCTTGCAGAAAGTAAAAGTAGAAAAAGGGAAAGAATTATGTGCTGTTGGTAGGAGTGGCTGGATACTGATATCTGCATATAGAAAACAGCATGAGGATAAAGAAAGATTGTTAACTAAAGTGCTGGAATTGGAAATACAGCTATATGAGGCCCAGAATGCATTAGTTGTAGTGTAAGAGAGTAAACTAATAAGCTGCTAAAACCAAGCAGACTGCCATTTTGTAGTGGCCCAGGAAAGAGAAAAAAACAGTCTCTGGTTGCCTTGGTGACGGCTCTGTCAGTTGCTCCTGTTGTTGTTAATCTTTCTCTCTGCGGTGGCCATGACTAGTGTAAGGATTACAGCAGAGCCAGTGCAAGCTATATGGGCCTTTAAAGTTGTTTGCAAGCACTGTTGTGTGGACTAAAGACTTTCTCTTGAACTGAACAAGTGTCCAGCATCTGAGGAGAGGCTGAGGAGACGTTCCCCCTGATGGAGCGAGTGATTGGCGTCCAGGAAGGCCGTGAGTGACTGCGAAAGGAGAGCCGGCGTCTGGTGCCATCCACATTGGGAGGATCCTGACAAGGTCCTGACAAGCCCTGGAAAAGAGTGCTCCACAGATTGCACCCCAAGCTTACAGAACTAAAGTACTGGACATGTGAATCAGGCATTGGCTGGTAAGCTGCCGAATTCTGCTGTTTTACAATACGTTTTTCTATTGCGCAAAAGGTTTTTCTTTTCTTTTTCTTTTTCTGGACTTGCTGCAGCCCACGTGGAATATACACCGGTGTAAAAGGAGAATTTTGTGTACTCACCGTAAATTCCTTTTCTCTTAGCCTCTAATTGGGGGACACAGGACCGTGGGTGTTATGCTGCTGTCCACTAGGAGGCGACACTAAGTATACTTCTGTAACAAAGAAAACAGTGCGGCTCCTCCCCTGCAGTATATACACCCTGGCTGGCTCCAGCCTCACCAGTTTTGTGACTAAAGCAGTAGGAGAACCAAATAGCACATATATAGAAATAAACTTCAGTTAACCATAACTGTCTGAAACAGAACTGAGATAACAAGATAACAGCCAGAATAGGCAACAGGGAGGGTGCTGTGTCCCCCAATTAGAGGCTAAGAGAAAAGGAATTTACGGTGAGTACACAAAATTCTCCTTTTCTCCTTCGCCTCATTGGGGGACACAGGACCGTGGGACGTCCAAAAGCAGTCCCTGGGTGGGTATACAGACCTATGCTGTTAGTCTACAGGTGGACAACCGCCGCCTACAGAACACACTTGTCCAGACCTGTGTCTGTTGAGGACTGGACATGTACATTGTAATGTTTAGCAATGTGAGAAAGCTGGACCCGGGGGCAGCCTCACACACTTGTTTGGCAGAAGCCTGGTGCCGAATGGCCCAAGCAGCCCCTACCGCACGAGTAAAATGTGCACGCAGCCCACGCGGGACGGACTGAGGTTTGAGCTGATAGCCTTCTATGATCGTTGACCTAATCCATCTGGCTAAGGTAGCCCTGGATGCAGACAGCCCCTTTTCGGTGACCTTCTGGAAGACGACAGAGAGTCTACCTTCCGAAAAGCCGCTGTTCGGGACAAGTAAAAACAAAGAGACCCAACCAGATCCAGAGTATGCCGGGCCCTTTTCGCTGAAGAACCGGCGCTGGACAAAAGGAAGAGTTATGTCCTTATTCAGATGAAAGGAGGACACTACCCTCGGAAGAAGGATGGAACCGGATGGAGCACCACCTTGACCTGGTAGAAAGAGAGAAAAGGAAGTTTGCAGGATAGGGCCGCAAGTTCCGATACATGACAGATAGATGTGATCGCAACGAGAACACCACCCTTTTGAGACAAACTACGAAGAGAAAAGTCTTTGAGAGGCTCGAAGGGAGGCCTCTGCAGGGTGACCGAAACGAGATCTAGATCAGACGTCTCTAAAGGTCTTCTGTAGGGGAGAGCAAGACGACCGACACCCTGTATGAAAGTCCTGACTTGCGATTTGTTAGTCAATTTGCATTGAAAGTGAACAGACAAGGCTGAGACTTGTGCCTTTAGAGATCCCAAGGGAGGACCGGGTGTCAATATCTGACTGGAGAGAGTCTAGAATAGCTGGCCGAGAAAACCATAGGGGCGGCCGGCTTAGGGAATTACCCCATGAGATTAAGGCTTTCCAGGTGTGTTGGTAAATGCGGGCAGAAGATGGCTTCTTTGCCCTGAGCATAGTGACAATGCCTGGAGAGAACCCCGCCTGGGTTAAAAACCCAGGTTTCAAAAGGCTATGCCGTCCAACTCAGGGGCGATGAGTACTAGTGGTGGAGTGGGCCCTGGGTTGAAGATCTAAGTGATTTGGTAGACGCCAGGGGGAGTCGGCGAGCAGACGAACAGGTTGGCATGCCATGCGCGACGCGGCCAGTCTGGTGCGATGAGAGAGACTGGAACGCCTTCTGACTTGATCTTCTGCACTACCCTGGTATCAGGGGTAGCAAAGGAAGGACGTAGCAGAGACGAAAATAAGTCTAAGGCTATACTAGAACATCCGCTTCCTCTGCCTGTGGATCGTGGTATCTGGCCATGAGTATGGGTACCTTGTAGGTCAGCCGTGAGGCTATCAGGTCCACCCTCAGGTCCACCTCCGGTGTTCCCCACCTGGGGCATTTTTGTGTAGAACCTGGGATGTAGGCTACATTCCCCTGAGGAGATGCCTTAGCGACTGAGGAAGTCTGCCACCCACTGTCCACGCTGAGTATGGGAACTGCCGAAATCACCGACATCGTGGAGTCCACCTGTTGGAGACTTGGACAAACTTTGCGCATAGCTCTTGTGCTGCGCGTGCCGCCCTGGTGGTTGATATAGGCCACCACCGTGGCATTGTCAGATTGGATTTGTTTGTGATGCTGAGCCAGCAGATGATGGAAGTCCTGCAGGGCCAGGAAAATGGTACGGATCGCCAACAGTTTGATGGAAAGAGTGGCCCCCTGAGGGACCACCTGCTCTAAGCCGTGTGATGACGATAAACCGCTCCCCAGCCTAGAAGACTGGCGTCGGTGTTGAGAACGTCCCAGTTAACTGGCAGAGAAGGACCTCCTCTTGCAGAGAGGCAGGGAGGAGCCACCAAAGGAGAGACTGTTTCACAGATGTTCATAGGCAGAAGGCTCTGTCTAGAGTTGCAGGAATCCTGTCCCAGCATGAGAGGAGAGCGAGCTGTAGGGGTTTGAGATGGAGCTGAGCAAATGGGACTGCTTCCATAGCTGCCCCCGTTACTCCCAGTACTTTAATTCCGAGGCGAAGGGAACGTCGCCGGGGACGGAGGAGGATCTGTACCCCCTGAAGCAAAGTAAGGGTCTTCTCTCGTGGGAGGAGTAACAGTCCTCGAGAGGCGTTAAGGACCATGCAAGCGCCTTGATAACGAGATTATCAAAGTAGAGCAGGACCACTACGCCCCTTGGAGTACTGTCATAACAGTGGCCATTATCCTGGTGAATACCCTGGGGGCAGTCATGAGCCCAAATGGCAGGGCGACGATTGATGGAGGTCTTTGCAAATGACGAAACGCAGGAAGAGTTAGTGAGCCGTGGAGATCGGAATGTGCAGATACGTATCTTTGATGTCTATTGATGCGAAAAAACTCTCCTTCGTCCATGGAGGAGATCATGGATCATTGTTCCAACCTAAGAGAGAATGTGCGAGAAGAGAGTTCACGTCCGCTATAGGTCGACTGATCTTCCAGATGAGCAGGCTGAAGTACTTGACCATGCTGTATATGGAGAGAGTTAAAAGAGTGACAGACAGACATGGAAACTGAAGCAGAGATCCTGCTGGATGTGTCAATAAAATGTGTCACAACCCACAGATCCAACCACGGAAAAAACCCAGATACAGGAAGGATCCGTGGTACCACTGAACAGGACGTGACACGTGAATCCCTAGGCCACGAGAGGCGGACCAGGTTCTAGAAGCCACTGAAGTAGATGACTATAGGAGACATGGTAGCTGGGTTCCGTGTTCAACGACATTGAGATAAGACCCATTGCAGGGCGACAGATCCTGCAGACTGATATGTGTGCTGGGGTAACACCGATGCTGTAACACTTCGAGACAGGTAAAGGATACCTGGAAGTCGAACTTCCTGCGCATTTGTAAATCAGTGAATCCTATAAACTAAGCCTGCAGGGCTGTTCCTGAAGTAGGCACGTATGAACACTAGAAAGTGGAGTAGATCCCATAACCCACTGAGCAGACAGGAATAAGGTGCATCGCAACTGGCGATCCTGCTTACAAATAAGTTTAGTTTCTGGCCTCAGCCACTTTAACGGTAATTATGAGATGCAGTTATGTGCTCTGGGTAGTAGGATATCCACTGTAGGCAGTTCTTTGAATGAAGACTGCCTCTGGACTTAGAGTCTGGACACACAGGATCCAGGGCCATAGAATGCAGACAAAACATGATCCATGATGTCTTGAGATACTGTGCACAGGCAGTAGACATGGCCCGTGGTCACAGTTGCAGGCAAAGATACAATACGTACTGTATGTAGTGCTATGGAATTAATATAGCGCTATATAAATGAATAAATACTATTATTAGTATTATTTTATTATGTATGGAGATACTGTTCACTATGCCGTGAACAGGTCCCGTTGCTAGAGTTGCAGTCAACGACATAATTACGTGACGTCTGGAGATACTGTGTACTAGGTAGCGAACAGGTTGCGTGGCCATTGTGTGTGCGACATCATACATTGCAGTTGGAGATTCTGCACTGATAGTGAACAGATTCCATGATCACCGTCGCCCGAAGTGCCATATGTTGGATGGGATGAAAAACGTTCTAACAGTCAGCCCATGGAGGTTCAGGCCCACGAGTAGTGAGTAGACCATAAGACATCGTTTAGTAGAAACCTGGCTCGCTGCAGTCTTGTATGCTGCTGCTGGAGCGGCAAGGTGCATTGGGTTAATAGTACTGTCTTCTCTGAATGCCGTAGAGTGCATAGGGTTAATAACACAGCCTCTTCTGTATGCTGACACTGCTGAGTGCATAGGCTTAATAGCACTGCCCCTTTTGGCATGCTGATGCTGAAGAGTGCAGTGGTTTAATAGCACTGCTTTGTATGCTGATTCAGCCGAGTGCATAGGGTTAATAGCACTGCCCCTTTAGGCATGCTGATGCTGCAGAGTGCAGTGGTTTAATAGAACTGCCCCTTTGGTACGCAGATGCTGCAGAGTGCAAAGGGTTAATAGCACTGCTTTGTATGCGGAGTCAGCCGAGTGCATAGGGTTAATAGCACTGCCCCTTTTGGCATGCTGATGCTGCAGAGTGCAGTGGTTTAATAGAACTGCCCTTTGGTATGCAGATGCTGCAGAGTGCAAAGGGTTAATAGCACTGCTTTGTATGCTGATTCAGCCGAGTGCATAGGGTTAATAGCACATGCTGCAGAGCGCATAGGCTGTATGTTGTTGCTGCAGAGCACATAGGGTTAATAGCACGCTTCTTCTGTGTGCTGATGCTGCAAAGTGCATGGGCTGTATGTTGATGCAGAGCACAAAAGGTTAATAGCACGCTTCTTCTGTGTGCTGATGCTGCAAAGTGCATGGGCTGCATGTTGATGCAGAGCACAAAGGGTTAATAGCACGCTTCTTCTGTGTGCTGATGCTGCAGAGTGCATGGGCTGCATGTTGATGCAGAGCACAAAGGGTTAATAGCACGCTTCTTCTGTGTGCTGATGCTGCATGTTGATGCAGAGCACAAAGGGTTAATAGCACGCTTCTTCTGTGTGCTGATGCTGCAGACTGCATGGGCTGTATGTTGATGCAGAGCACAAAGGGTTAATAGTACACTCAGAAAGAGAGCGGGGGGCTCAGGACAGGCTGTTTCTGGCGCAGACAAGAGAAAAAAAAAAAAAAAAAGGCGCCATGAATGAAAAGACCACCCACTTATGATGCGGCCGGGACCGAGATTCCCGGCCGTGTGACGTCATTCGGGGGCGTTCCGGAGGCGGGCGTGGGGAGGGCCCAGTGTGTGCAGGCCGAGACCGGGGGCTAAATTAGGCCGGTTGGCCGCAAATGAGTGCTGGCCAGCGCGGAGGTCCGGCAAAAAAGGTGTCTGCGACCCCACCGCCGGTAGTAATGCCCCTAGAGAGCCCATGCCTCTGATGGGGATGTGCCAATTCAATGAGGAGCTCCACCGCTGCGTAGAGAAGAGGAGGAGAGGGGAAAACAACAAGGATCCCGTACAGGAGAGATCCCAGGATTACCTGAGGTTGGCTCCTCAACCCAGGACCCGGTGAGGGGTATGGGGAGGGCGTCTGTTCCTGGTGGGCTTCTCAACCCAGGACCCGGTGAGGGGTACGGGGAGGGCATCTGCTCCTGGTGGGCTCCTTAACCCACGACCCGGTGAGGGGTATGGGGAGGGCGCTTGCTCCATATTAATCAAGGCGTCCAGGTAAAAAAGGGAAAAAATCCTTGTCCTGCAACCCTGGGTCCCGGTATGGAAGCAGGGGAGAGCCCGATGTACACGTCTGGAAAAACGCCATGTGAGGTGCAAAGGAGAGCGGAACGCGATGGAACCGTCGCCTGGCATCCTATCCCTCGTGGCAGAAGGGGGTACGTGGAGGTAACACCCCGCGTTCCCGTCTGTTGCTGTTTTTGGGAAATCGGTATGCGGGGATACCGTCGCCCTCTAGTATCCTTGGTAAAAAAGAAGGAAAAATTCTAAAATTAAAAATACCTAACTATCTACTAGTATTGTGGTCCTTGGACCGCATCTACCTCCTAATGAGACACTAAGCAAAAACTGGTGAGGCTGGAGCCAGCCAGGGTGTATATACTGCAGGGGAGGAGCCGCACTGTTTTCTTTGTTACAGAAGTATACTTAGTGTCGCCTCCTAGTGGACAGCAGCATAACACCCACGGTCCTGTGTCCCCCAATGATGCGAAGGAGAAAGCTACATTTGAGGTTGATGGTACCATAGTTTTGAGATACCCGGGTATCCCTGTGCTAAGTGTATATCCAGCATTGATATAGTGTAATGTATTGTTATTAGCTGTGATAAGTTATACTCAGTGCGCCATCTCAGAGGTCCCATCAGACCGCCCACAGTTGATGTACATAGTTAAATCCTTGATAAGTCTAATGTGTAGGTAAATTTGCTCCTGTTTCTGAGTGTGATTTACATACCCTGGGAACTCTGAGATCGGTGCATTGATGTCGGCTAACGCTGAGTGTGTGAAACTGTTATTGGTAATACTTTAAGGGGATTTTGAGACTTATACATTCCATACTGAACCATACTTTGATCCCCATATCAGTAAAAATACTGTTGTTTATTTCTGCCTCTGTCTCAGTCTGTGACTCACTGGATCTTAATAGGACCTCAGGTCCTTACAGTAGCACAGGGTCAGAATAAGTTAGTAATGGACAAATGTGTTGGAACTCAGCATGATGAAGAACAGGCTGCTGTATGTGTAAAACAGTATAAGGCTGGTGTCACACTGGTGTTTGTGTCTGCATGCGTATGGCATGCAGACGCAAACGCAGCCCATACTGATGTGAACGCAGCTGAGAATCTCCGCATGCGTTCACATTAGTATGGTGCCCGGGCAGCCAATCAGCTGTCTTGGGGGCAGCCGGGAGGAAAAGATCAGCGGCAGAGATCTCCTCCTTCCGGCACAGCTGGTCTCCCGCCAGTGTCAGTGCGGGAGATTTGAAGAAACAGCTGATCTAACAGCTGTTTAAATCTCCCGCGCCAACTCCGAATAGGGTGATATCAGTGCAGGAGATAAGAAACAGCTGATCGCTGCTTCAAATCTCCCGCGCCAACCATACCTATTCGGTGTCAGCGAGTGAGATTTAAACAGCTGTCAGATCAGCTGTTTCTCCCCGCTGACACCGGAGATCAGTGGCGGCTTTAGCTGATCTGCCGGTGGCCACCGCTGATCACCAGCGGCCACCGGGAGAGATTTCAATGAGATCTGCAGCGTTCTCCTGCGGTGTGTCATGCGGAGGACACTGCGGATCCATTGACTTCTATGTGTGGTTTGTGCGCTTGCAGATAAATCAAGCGCCCGCGACCGCACAAAAAATTCAACAGGGCTGCGTCCAGAGTGCGCTCGAAGGATGCACAAATTGTGCGCATCCAAGCGCAAACGCAGCCAAACCCAGCCACATGCGTTCCCATGTTAAACATAGGAACGCATGTGCGCAAGCGTTTGGCTGCGTTCGGTGCGCGGCGTTTGCAAACGCCAGTGTGAAACCGGCCTAAGTGCAGAAACAAGAGGGGGAAGAAACTATCTGCTCTTCCTCTTTTTGCTGCTTCTCCTCTCAGGTGATATCTCCCCCAACCCTGGTCCACCCTCTAACTTCAACCCCTCTCCCACCACACATAGAAACTCCACTAACCTCATTACCATTACTTGCACTCCTTCATCTCCTCTTTTAACTGCGCTCTCTGGAATCCACGATCTGTATGCAACAAACTTCCTTTCATTCACAATTACTTCCTTTCCAACTCTCTCAACCTGCTGGCCCTCACAGAAACCTGGATCCAGGATTCAGACACTGCTTCCCCGGCTGCCATTTCTCACGGCGGCCTACACTTCTCTCACTCCCCTAAACCTGGGAACAGACGTGGTGGTGGAGTTGGCTTCCTCCTGTCCCCACAATGTACTTTCCAGGTCATTCCTCCAGCCCCATCACTCTCATTCCCTTCTTTTGAGGTCCATACCATTAGGCTATTCCATCCCCTCCACCTCAAAGTAGCAGTGGTATACCGCTCCCCAGGGTCACCCACCCAGTTCCTCGACCATTTCTCCGCTTGGCTCCCGCATTTCATGTCCTCAGATTTACCAACCCTTATTCTGGGAGACTTTAACATTCCTATAAACAGCCCCATCTCCCCATCTGCATCCCAGCTCCTATCTCTAACTACCTCTCTTGGCCTATCACAGCTCTCAACCTCTGAGACGCACGAAAACGGTAACACCCTTGACCTGGTCTTTACCCGGCTCTGCTCATCCTCCCTCTTGGATAACTCACCTCTACTCTCTGACCACAACATTCTCTCCTTCTCACTTACTAACCCTCGGCCAACACAGCCCAATCGTACCTTATCACACATCCAGAAATCTACAGGCCATTAACCCTCAAGCTCTCACAGACTCCCTCATCTCATCTCTGTCCCCAATCTCTTCAATCTTCTGTCCAGATCAGGCAGTAAATCACTACAATGACTCTCTCAGAAGCTCCCTGGACCAAGTAGCGCCCCTCACCCTCAGAACCTCCAAACAGAGAACAAAACAGCCCTGGCTCACACCACAAACTCGATTCCTCCAGCGATGCTCGAGGAGTGCTGAACGTTTATGGAGGAAAACTCGCTCACCAGGAGACTTTATCCACTATAAATTCATGCTCAAAACCTACAACTCTGCCCTTCACCTTGCCAAACAGACCTACTTCACCACCCTGGTCTCCTCACTATCCAACAATCCAAAAAAACTCTTTGACACCTTTCACTCTCTCCTGAGTCCTAAAGTGCAGGCCCCCATCACTGACCTCTGTGCTGATGACCTAGCTTCCTACTTCATGGAGAAAATAGACAACATCCGCCAGGAAATCAGCTCTCAGCCTCCAAGCACTGCCACCCCCATTCTTCCCCACATCTCCTCCGGCTCACTCTCCACATTTGACCCAGTCACAGAAGAAGAAGTCTCCAGGCTCCTTTCTTCCTCTCGTCCCACCACATGCACTACTGACCCCATTCCCTCACACCTGCTCCAGTCCCTCTCTCCAGTCGTCACCACTCACTTAACCACAATCTTCAATCTCTCCCTCTCTTCTGGCATCTTCCCCTCCTCCTTCAAACACTCGATCATTACTCCATTATTAAAGAAAACCACCCTCGACCCATCATGCACAAATAACTACAGACCAGTCTCCAATCTCCCCTTCATCTCTAAACTCCTGGAGCGCCTGGTCTATGCCCGCCTCACCCGTTACCTCTCCGCTCACTCTCTGCTAGACCCATTACAGTCTGGTTTCCGCCCCCTTCACTCTACAGAAACCTCCCTCATCAAAGTGACCAATGACCTTCTGACAGCAAAACGTAATGGTGACCACTCTCTGCTTATTCTCCTTGATCTCTCTGCAGCTTTTGACACTGTCGACCATCAGCTCCTATTCTCTATGCTGCACTCCATTGGCATAAAGGACACTGCTCTCTCCTGGCTCTCCTCCTATCTTTCTGACCGCTCTTTCAGTGTATCTTTTGCTGGCTCCACTTCTTCCCCTCTTCCCCTCACTATTGGGGTCCCTCAGGGTTCAGTCCTTGGCCCTCTCCTCTTCTCTCTCTACACAGCCCCGATTGGACAGACCATCAGCAGATTTGGCTTTCAGTACCATCTTTATGCTGATGACACACAACTATACACTTCAGCCCCTGACCTTACCCCTGCGGTATTAAAGAATACCAATGACTGTCTAGCTGCAGTTTCCAATACCATGTCCACTCTCTATTTGAAACTAAACCTTTCCAAAACTGAACTTCTTCTGCTCCCCCCATCCACTAACCTCCCTAAATCGGACATCTCTCTCTCAGTTTGTGGCACCACGATAACGCCTAGGGAGCAGGCTCGCTGTCTGGGTGTTATGTTTGACACCGATCTCTCCTTCTCCTCCCACACACAATGTCTCGTTCGCTCCTGTCACTTACACCTGAAGAATATCTCTAGAGTCCGCCCCTTTCTCACCCTGGAAACAACAAAAACCCTCACCGTGGCCCTCATCCATTCCCGCCTTGACTATTGCAATTCTCTATTAAGCGGCCTCCCCCTCACCAGACTTTCTCCTATCCAGTCCATCCTTAATGCAGCAGCCAGGATCACCCATCTGGCCAATCGTTACCCAGATGCCTCTGCTCTGTGCCAGTCATTGCACTGGCTGCCCGTATACTACAGGATCAAATTCAAATTGCTTGTTCTCACCCACAAAGCTCTTCACAATGCAGCACCCCCTACCTCTCCTCCCTCATCTCTGTCTATCACCCCACCCGTTCTCTACGTTCCTCAAATGACCTTCGACTGACATCTGTACTAATCCGATCCTCCCACTCCCGGCTCCAAGACTTCTCCAGAGCTGCACCAAAACTCTGGAATGCTTTACCCCAAGAAATCAGGACTATCCACAACTTGCATGGCTTCAGACGATCCCTAAAAACGTATCTTTTTAAGGCGGCCTATCATACTCCCTAATAGAAGTCCTTTGTACTGTAGACAGTGAATGGGCTATCCCTCTGGATATTACTCTTCTATAAACTCCACCAAACCAAAAAAGGTCTACACAGATTGTATAATGACCATCCATGTAAGCTTATCTCTATGCCCCATTTCCTCAAGATGCCTGGACCATCAGTGCAATAAGCCCCTGTACCTTGTGCAACCCCTATCCCGTTGTAGATTGTAAGCTCTTTTGAGCAGGGTCACCTTCATTTCTTGTATTTTCTTTTTTACATTGATTGTATGCCTATTGTTTTGTATCCAATTATTGTACTGTATTTGTTCTCTACTGTAATTACTTACTGTATTATATTTTCTGTACTCTAACCCTACATTGTAAAGCGCTGCGGAATATGTTGGCGCTATATAAATAAAGCTTTATTATTAATTATTATTATTATCAATTAGTATTGCAACATTCAGCCTTGTGGGATCTTCCACATAATATGTATTGGGTATGTGGGGAAAATGCATATAAATGGCTTCCTGTGGGAATCCAAGGGACATGTACATTAGCTCGGTTAAGCCCGGCTTCCTTTATTGTACCCTATTCTCAGTTACATGCTAAAATATTAGCAAAACACATGTTATTCAAAAGAGCAGCAGATAACAGACATCTGGAGACAGGACTACCCCATGTGGTGCAAATGGGTACTGCAAATAAGATTGTCAGTTCTTTATTTGTATATCCAATGATTATGCAGATGTGAGATAAATTGGTAGAATCTACAGATTATTTAGATGAGCAAATTTTCCATATAGTGGATATACTCAATACTTTCTCTTTTCTAAACCCTGCCAATTGGTTTAAAGGAATTGGGGGTGGATGATGGGAATTCTACAAGGAGCTTTCCAACATATTCTGTGTGGCATTCTAATATATATAGGGGTAAGAGTTGTGTGGTGTATTCTTAGACATGTGCTGGAAAAAAATTACAAAAATAATAGGAAAAATAACAACCGCACAGATAATGAATATTTATGTTGCTTGAACAAGGAAGTCTTGTGTTCAATAATAGTATGATGCTCAGAGACGAGGAAGACCAAAATGTTTTGATAGTTTCATGTAGCAATGGTCATGCATCACATCAATAATCAAGGACCGATTGTGATACAAATGAGACAAGTATGAGTATGTGACTGGGTTACGATAGGTATCCAGTTTTCAGAATATGTCATTATGGAAGTCATGCTGCCCACACACTACCATCTTAGAGCGTTCTGCTATGATTATGAAGATTTAACTTTGTACAAGCAACATATTGGAGAAACCTGGAAATGTTATACTATAACCAATGGCAAACAAGTCTTGGGTTGGTGCAAACAGACCTAAGGTTGTTGTAATCAGTAACAAACAACCTTGAAGCATTGTGCCGTTGTCAGAAGACATGATCGTGTCAAACAAACCTTGAGTCTGTGCAAACAGACCTAAGGTTGTTGTTATCAGTAAGCACTGGGCCGTTGTCAAACAACAACATACTGCGCAATTGCAAGATACTGATGATCTGGCTAAAACATATTGCACAAGATGTGTTAGGGGAGGATGTGGGAGCTGTGTATAAAAAAGGGGGCCCAGTTCAGCGAGGTAGGGACATTCCAGAAGGTATCGTGAACGCACGGTTTCTGTGATGACAAGACCAGAGTATTTCCTTCTCGCTGACACTGTGATCCCTCTGGTGGAGAAGTGATGTTACAATACTCAGTATGTATTGATACTTATTTCTCCATTTACTATGATTCACCTTAATTGTATGATTTACATGAACTGAATTATAGGAGCAGGGTAATATTATATCTGCCATTCCATACTTTAGCATTATCCTGAGGCAATCTTAATAAATTGTTACATTATTGTTTTACCATAAAACTGTATTCAGTGTGCCTAATTTGTATATTAGTGAGCGCTACGTAAGTAAGGGCTTATCCACCCTGTCACTGACATGGTAAAACAGAGCGCAGCCATCTCAGAGACACGTCTGATGGAGGTGATCACCACCAGGAAGACCACCTTCCAGGAAAGAAGCGAGATTTCTTTCAAAGGCTCAAAGGGGGGTCTTTGAAGCGCCTCAAAGACCAGGTTAAGGTCCCATGGTTCCAATGGATTGCGATAAGGTGGTACTAGGTGAGACACGCCATGGACAAAAATTCTGACCTGCGGATGCATCGCTGATAAAACACTGAAAGTGCAGAAATCAGTCCCTTCAGGGAACTCGGGGACGATCCGGAGTCCAGTCCTGACTGAAGAAAGCTCAGGATCACCGGATAGACATGGAGAGGGGATAGTGTCCCTGCTCCCTACACCATGAAAAGATTTCCCACATGCAGTAGTAAATACAGGCTGACGCGGGTTTTCGCGCTCTAATCATTGTACCGATGACAGTCGCCGAAAAACCAGCCCAGGTCAGGACCCAGGTCTCAACGGCCATGCCGTCAAATTCAGGACCCTCGAATCCTGGTGGCAGATCGGACCTTGGGTCAGAAGGTCTGGTCGATCTGGTAGGTGCCATGGAACATCGAAGACAAGCTGTACTACATCGGCGTACCATGCGCGTCTGGGCCAATCTGGGGCTATTAAAATGACTGGGATCTCTCCAGATTTGATTTTCCTCACGACTTTCGAGGACAGAGGATGGAAGATGTATGGAAGGTGGAATTGGTGCCATGAGTGCACCAGTGTATCCGCTCCAACGGAGAGGGGGTCGTGTGAGTGGGCCATGAACACAGGGACCTTGCTGTTCAACCGAGATGCCATGAGGTCCATGTCAGGAGTTCCCCAGTGATGACAGATTTGTTGGAACACTAGTGGGTGCAAGGACCATTCCCCTGCAGCGAGACCTTGGCGACTGAGGAAGTCCGCCACCCAGTTCACCACATCCGGAATGTGCACAGACGAGAGGACGGATCTGGTCAATTCGGCCCAGTGGAGGATGCGCTCCACCTCTCGCAAGGCTGCCCTGCAGCGGGTGCATCCCTGGCGATTGATGTACGCCACAGCTGTGGCATTGTCTGACTGGACACGGATGTGACGACCCGCCAACAGCCAGTGGAAAGCCTTGAAAGCCAGGGCTATGGCCCGTATCTCCAACAGGTTGTTCGGCAGGGCGGATTCCTGTGTTGACCAGTGTCCCTGTGCAGTATGATGATGAAAAATTGCCCCCCAGCCGATCAGACTGGCATCGGTGGTTAGAACTGCCCAATCAACCGGAAGAAACAACCGAACTCTGGAGAGTGAGGCTGGTCGAATCCACCAGTGCAATGCTCGCTGTACTGAGGGCGTCAGAAGGAAGGTCCTGTCTAGTGCGGAGGGGCTCCTGTCCCAAGCTGATAGCAGGGCCATCTGTAGTGGCATAAGGTGGAATTGCGCAAATGGGAACTCCTCTGTTGCTGCCACCATACTGCCCAGGACTCTCATCCCAAACCGGATGGAGTGTGGTGAGGAACGAAGAAGAGTGCAAACTCCCTGCCGAAGAGCTAGCACTTTGTCCCAAGGAATGGTTACCAACCCGTGGGAGGTGTCGAAGATCATGCCCAGGAAATTGATCGACTGAGTCAGCACCAGGGAACACTTTTCCAGGTTGACCAGCCAGCCCAAGCGAGAGAGGGTGTCTGTGGCCACTCTCCTCGCAATCCGAGAAGGAAGGGGCCTTGATCAGGAGGTCGTCTAGTTAGGGTAGTAAAACCACACCTCTGGAATGGAGGATGGTCATGGCTGCCGCCATGACCTTCATGAATACCCTTGGCGCTGTAGTGAGGCTGAAGGGGAGTGCCACGAATTGAAAATGTTCCGTTTGTCCCGCAGGGCACAGGTATTGTTGATTAGCAGAAGACATTGGGAAGTGTAGTTAGCGTCCTTTATATCTACGGAGGCCATAAACTGTCCTTCCTCCATAGAAGCTATGATGGACCGAAGGGACTCCATCCTGAAACGACGGACCCGGACGTATCTGTTTAGATGTTATAGGTCAAGAATGGGGCAGACTGACGCATCTTTCTTGGGGACTACAAAGAGCTTTGAATAAAACCCCCAGAAGTAGCTTTACTATCCATCTTTCTGGGTCCTATAGGGCTTAATAAGAAGGATATCCTTTCTGTGTCTCGGCCGCCCGCGCTCTAATTCCGAGGTTTTGGAGAACTCCTCAGATACCTTCCCTGCTTGACTGGTTCAAAGAGATGATGGATTTATTCCGGATGGATGAGCTGGCGGCCGACGCTTCGGGGTCTCGTGATAAATTTTCGGTGACCTGGACTGAGTGGATTCTCTACCAAGACTCAAGTGAATTCGGAAGAACTTTCTCTGAGGTTGATTCTGTGGTGCGATAAATGGTCGACATGGGGTCGAGGTATACCCTCTATCCCTTGTTCCCCTTAATTTTTTGGACCTTTCCTCTTCTTATCCCGACCCCGAATAACTTAGTTCAGTTCTCACTTCCCCCGCTATTATCTCTCTCTTTTTTCCTTTCTCTTTCTATATACATACTTTAGGTTACTAAACAGTTTTAGTTTTGAGAGTTATTTTTTTTCCTTTCTCAGTTTACCCTTATATGCGGTTGCAGTAAAACTGACAGGAGTATGTACCTGTTATTTTATGGAACCCTTCACAAGAGAACCTACTGCAGATGGTCCGGTTTCTCAGGAGGTCATAAGAGGCTTATTCTTTGCTTGTACACCAAAGCCAGTAGAGAGATAAGTAGTGTGACTCTGATAGATACCCACTTGCTTTTGACTATCCTGACAAAAAGGAGTATGATACTAGAATACTCCTAAAGGGATTCCTAACCCCCTTGGCTGCGGAAATCCCCTTGACTATAGCGGGGGTCCTTTAACCCCCTGAGTGTGGTTTATGATTACGGGAACAGGCCGACATACACCTGAAGAGGGTTTATAAAACTGAGAATGTATATTGATTAACACTTTATACTGATGTTCTTATTGTGAACTCCTTGCCTATACTTTTTGAATTGTATTTACATGTATAACCTGTACTGTTTGTTTTCTTTTTCAAAAATTAATAAAAAGAGATTAACCACAAAACCACCAGAAGCACTCAGAGTCTAGTACGAGAACGATTACCCCCACAAGACGGAGCGAGTCTATGGTGTGGAAAAAAGGTGCAAGCAATTTTTGCTGCCTTTGTGGGTCTGGAAAGGAAGAAACGTTGTGGGGGACAGGAGGTGAATTCTATGTTCTACCCGGAAGACACCAAATCCCTGACCCATCTATTGTTGGTGAGCCAAGTATGGCAGAGCAGTAAAAGCCAACCGGGGACGAAGGGGGTGTCTTCCGGGGGCTGGCACGAGTCACGATGAAGAAAAACAGTTTGATCGAGAATCCTTGGGTCTGGGTCTATCTGGTTCGATTTTGCCAGGATACATTAGTCTTATAGGACGATTGGGTGGGCCTATCTCGACGCGGTGAGAGGGTCATGGTTGTAGGCATCCGGGAGGACATCCACCCAAAGGAGTCGCGAAAGTGAGTTTGCTGTCGCCTGACAAAGGGGTGTCTGGGTTTGTGTTGGGGGAGCGAGGTGCTCTTCCCACCCGTGGCGTCCGAAAGAAGTTTGTCCAATCTCTCACCATAGAGGTGCCCACTTTGATAAGGGATTTTTGATGCCGAGTAAGCCCTCCATTCTCTGAGCCATAGCGCTCTGTGAATAGCAATCGCATTAGAGGTTACGAGTGCCATGCCAAGTGGCTGAGTCAGAGGCGTGAATAAGGTATTCCCCAGCCACGCTAATTTGTGTGACTAAAGGTACCGTTACACACTTCAATGTCGTTAAGATCTCACTAACAATCTCATGGGCGCGCGGTCGTTAGGACATCTTTTTGACATCGTTGGTGAGATGTCACACGTCTAGATATCGTGGACAATGCACCAACGATGTAGCGAGCAGCTATCGTTCGCACGACCCAGCGAACGATACTTGTTCACTGTTGTGAATGGGCGAAGTCGTGAACGACATGGTTATCGCGGTGTCACAACGATGCAGTAGGTTGGCTGATTGAAGATCGTTTGATTTGAGAACATTTTCTCAAATCTGATCAACAATCCAACAATTTATCGTAGTCGTATCTGGGTTTCAAACGCAACGACGTATTAACGATGTCATTTGAACGACTCCAAACCTGTGACCTTTGAGCGATATCTACCACAATCGTGTACCGTGTAACGAGGCCTTAAGTCAGACAAGTCCGGGGTGAGATCCAAGGAATTTTGTGTCTGCCCAAACCATGAGCGCCTTGGCAACCCATACCGAGGTGAAGGATGGTGAAAGTAAGGAACCCGCTGCCTCGAATGCAGAGCAGGCAAAATGCTCGACCTGGCGATCAGTCTGGTCTTTTATGGATGACCCGTCCAGCAGGGACAGCAGCATCTTAGCCGCAAGGCAGGAGACTGGGGGGGGTCAACCGGTGGGGAGTCCGCACAATCCTTGGTTAGAGTGGGTGCAAAAGGATACCGGGCCTCAATGGGTCTGCGACTTCCAAACTTCCAGTCCAGATGCTCCCTTTGTTTGGCTAGTATGTCCTGGAATTAGAAGTCATCCGCAAAGATTTTATGTGGACGTTTAGCTCTCTTGAAGGAGACTGTATGTTCTGACGCTGTAGTTACGGGATCGGTCACCTTCAGTGTCTTGTTGACTGCTGATATGAGACTGTCAACCGTCGCCTGGGTATCTGGGGAATCGAAGTCAAAGGGATCCTCCAGGTCGGGGTTCTGAATCAAAGTCCGGTTGGTCGTCAGTCATAGGGAACCCAGGGCTCGATTCCCTCGTGGGAGAGGCATGGGAGCCTTGGGAAGAAACGAGTGATACGTTTCTGTGAGCACTCTCTTTGGCAACGGTGGTACGCGGCCTACCTCCATAAGATGGGCCCTCTAGGGAAGGGTGCTCTGTACGTGACCTGCCCTGAACGGGTACACCATCGGAGGGCTTGCACTGCATAGCTTGGGCCAGGTTGTTAGAAAGCCTTTCCACGGATTGGGAAAGGAATAATGCCCAGTTGGGCGAGCTCGGACCACTGGGAAATGCGGTGGCAGCGGCGGCCGATGCGGAGGGATCTCGGGGTTCTGTATGGGTGCAGGCCTGGCAGTGTGGGGTGGCATGACCCCACGGTAGGTCAGAGTGGCAGGAGACACAAGAAGTCTAGATAATCGTATGGGCCTTAACGGGCTTAGGGGGCTTCTTTGAGTTCTTAGAGGACTGCATTGTAAAACAAGAACTGACTGAGTCACTCAGATGCAGGGGCAGATGGCTGAAAAACAAGGGTCTGCAATGCTGGGGGGTATACAGTGGGAAAGCCAACTAGCCCTATGCTGCAGGAGACAGTGTCCCCTGAATGAGATGGGTCAGCTCTTACCAGAGGGAAATGTAGGAAGCTCCCCTTCAGCCTGATGGTTCTATGTCCCCTGCTGGTGTTGCATCTGGTTTGGGATGGCACCTGGTCCAAGCGCTCTCCTTGTAGATGTGCTGTCTGAAGGGGGTCTCCACGAGTGGAAGAGGAGGGATGTGGCCGTTAGAAAGGCACGCAGCGGGTTTCGTGATCTGCGAGAGGCACCAAATAAAGTGAAAAGAAGGCCTGGTTCACGTTTCTTGATGGGGGCATGCACGAAAATACCACCTCATCGGGAGGTGGAACCGGCCTAATAAGTGTCATGGGGTCGGATCCGTGGGTGGGCACTGATGAAGCGTCATCGCCGGCCTAAAGGCCCAAGACGGGGCCTAGATTTCCGTCCATGGCGGTGACGGTGGTCACGGAGGTGTGGGGCGGGGGGTGCCGCAAGGGTAATTAGCATGGGGCAGCCGTGGATGATGCCGTCAGGGGGACCGTGTGTGGGGAACAGCTCCGCCGCATATGCCAGCTCACCAGTGCTGCGTCCTCCGGTTGTCCAGTGCACCTCCAGTGTGTAATGAATCCTGATGTGTCCTCCAGGTTCTATGGAAGAAACGGATAGCGCCACAATATTGGGAGTGCCTGAGCTCAGTAGTGGGGCAATAGAGTCCAGCTGCGACTCAGGCTCATTGTGAGAGAACTGGGGAGTAGTAGTCCGCCTTGGAGTAGGGATCCACTGGCCAAGCTGCCATTGTTGGTGGAGATGCTGCTGTCTCTAGAAGCTCTGTACACGTTCTAACCAGGATCTTTTTAGAAGAGACTGGGAGGCTGAGTACATATATAGTCCCGGCAGGGGGGGGGGCCACAAGTCCAAGTCTTAGTTAGGGATAATGCCGGGTATAGAGGGACTACGCCAGGTGCAAAGGGGGATATGGAGAGATGACACTCCACGTGCCCTTCTGTTGGTGATTGTGGGAAATCGGCACCCTTAATGGAACCATCGCCCTGATGAGTAGAGAGTGGCGTAGCCCTGATAGATCCAGTGTCGCAGAAAAAGGTACGTGGAGGTGACACTCCCTGTTCCTGTCTGTTGGTGGTTGTGGGAGAGCGGTGCACTTGAGGGTGCCGTCACCCGTCTAAATCTTTCTCTTGTAGGAAAAAAAGGTAAAAATAGTAACATAGTAGAATAAAAATAAAATAAAAAAGATGTGGGTCTGTAGACCACGTCTGCCTCCTACAGACACTAAGCTGAAACTGGTTCAGCCTGGTCCAGCCAGGGGGTGTATATTGCAGGGGAGGAGCTAATCTGCTTTTTCATATTCACTTAGTGTCATTCTACTAGAGATAGCAGCATAACACCCATGCTCCTGTGTCATCCAATGAGGCAAAGGAGAAAAATTATTTATATAATTCAGGTGTCACTAAACATTTTGCCTACTTTGTTCTTTGCAGGTCTTTTGTTTCCCCTTCACATTTATCTTTGACCTGGGGTCATAAATCAGCTGAGCGGATTTCAGAAAAAGAAAGGCAGTAGGGAAAACAAGTAGGTAAAAATGCCCCGCCATGATGTACCGAGCGCCTGTGCTTAGTTTGAATAATCATTCTGTGCTGATAGAGTCTCTTTAACTCATTCCGCTGCCAGCAAAAGGGAGTGCAACACAAAGGCTATAGAGAGAAAACAGTGTAAAAATCTTAAAGGGAACCTGTCACCAGGTTTTTCACATTTAAACTACGGCCACCCCCAGAAAGGCCTTACATACAGTAGTCTAAAATGCTTTTTTTTCTAAGTCCCCAGGATGAGCGGAGTATGTACGGCTTATTTTTGTTGTTTTAGAAACATGGATTTACATTTTGAAGTTTTAAACAAAGAAGAAAAAGTGACAAATGTTACACTTTTCTGAACATACAAAGAATAATCCTCAGACATAAGTGCAAGTATTATCTTGTAAAACATTACCTTTGCATGCTGGGAGTTCGGAGGAAATCTTTCCTTTAAATGTTTTAAAATCTCAGAAGCAGCAGAAAAACAGCCCTACAAAACAATGTATATCTCAGCACATACTTATATGAAGTGTATACATAATACTTTACAATAATCCACTTTTTAGGGTAGGGACACATAGAGCAGTTGGTAAAACAAGTGTAAATCAATTGCATAAAGTTAAAAGAAGTGTCCAGTCACAATGTATTCACTAATGGTCGTGTGCTTGCGCATAAATGGCACAGTCAGAATCAATACACAATTGCACTCACTTTCTTATAATCAATTTGAAAGACCATGCGGCTGTTACATAAGACCTCACCTTTACTAATGTGCTCAGTAAAATGTCAGACTCACCTGTTCTGCGTGCAGCTCTGCAAGATGACATAAAACTACTGCAAATGATTCAGTGTTGTTCTGTTGGACGCTCACATTAACAGAATCCAAACTGTTCATACTGAGGAGCATCTGTGCCTGCTGCAATGCCATAGTGCTAGAAGAGATAAGTCCACAAGAGTCAGATCATATAGGTGGTCATACTAGTTAGGTTAGGGTCAGACTTGCATCTGGCCGTAGCCTGCAGGATGTGCTTGAAATTTATAAATTTGCAGGCTCAGCGCACAGTGTTGCCGGCATGTAACAATATGCACCACCTGTTTATAGTATCTCCATGGTTACCGGATTGATGACGCAGTCGCCGGCTCCAATCAGCACTCTCGGATATGTGCTTTTGATGAGAACACAGGAAACGCGGTTTGCAGCGTTTTCCTGTGCGCTCTGCAAAAGCACATATCAGGGACTGCTGAGTAGATAAGGTGGCTGCATCATCAATCCGGTAACCATGGGGATACTATAAACAGGTGGTGCATAGCGTTACATGCTGGTAACGCTATCCGCAGAGCCTGCAAATTTCTAAGTTTCCAGCGCATCCGCCAGGCTAGGGGCAGACGCAAGTCAGGCCCTAGCCTTAGGGATATTAAGGGGTTTGTCAGAGCACATAGTATTGATGACTTATCTACACAAGCCATGCTGCAGTAACTGGCTTTGGCATCTACACTTTAGCTGGAGCTTAGTAGCTCAGTTCAACGGGCCTGATTCATTATGTTTGCGCCAGTCTTCTTTAGGGGGTGTGCTGGAGCGAGAAACCTCTTGATTCATGAAGAGGTGCATGCATCTTTATAATTCTGGAAAGTATGACGAGTGGGGAGTGCCCCCATTTATTATGCCTGAAATCTCACTCCAGTCATATACCAGAGATAGATTTTAGGAATACAGAATGCAACAGCACATCATGAATTAGACAAGCTGTGGCATGTCGCTCCAGTCATGCCACAGCCGTCATGAATTAGACAATACCAATAAATTAGCACAAATTGCCAAATAATGTATCAATAAGTGAATATATAAAATTAAAAATGAAGCTGACCCTACACCTGCTCCCATCAAATGGGAAGCTCTTAAATGCGTCCTGAGGGGGGTACTTATCTCTCATGGCACTCGTATCAAGAGAGCCCGAGCTCTAGAGGTAGCCTCACTCCTCCGGCAGATCTCGACTCTGGAATCTAGACATAAGAGGTCCGCATCCCCAGATATTTTCTCCGCACTCTCTACGGCTAGACATAAACTCCTCTCCATTCTGGACGACAAGGATAGAACCTTCATGAATAAGCTTAACTCAAAATTTTTCTACCTGGGAAATAAAAAGGGTAGACTACTAGCCAGAGCTCTTCATCGTAGAGAGACTAGACCTAACATTATGCAAATGAGGGGTTCAGACGGAAAGGTGATCCACAGGACCAAGGATATTTTATCCGGATTCCGACAGTTCTACACTGACTTGTATAACTTGAAAGGTCATTACCATGATTTGCCCATACCCCACTTGGAATCTAAAATTAGAACCTGCCTGGGGAGGAGTGGGATCCCTACCCTATCGCCCTCAGTTACAGACACCCTAAACAGTGAATTTTCTATTTTAGAATTGGAAGACTGCATAACATCTTTGACTTCTGGAAAATGCCCTGGTCCAGATGGCTTCTCTGTCAGCTTCTATAAGCTTTTCCAAAAAATGCTGTGCCCTAGTTTTTTAGGCATGTGTAATGCGGTGGCGGGGGGGGGGGGGGTCCTTTCCTCCTCAGGCATTGATGGCCCATATTGTAGTCTTACCCAAGCCGGGCAAAGATGCCTCGCTATATGGAAGTTACCGTCCCATCTCTCTCTTATCAATGTTGACATAAAAATATATTCCAAATTAATAGCTAACAGATTAAAAATCTACCTCCCTGATGCAGTGCATCCTGATCAAGTTGGTTTTGTCCCGGGGCGGGAGGCTAGACAACACCATCCGAACATTAGCCCTTGTGGATGGGGCGAGGAGGCGCGGGACACCCATGTGCATCCTGTCCCTTGATGCTGAAAAAGCTTTCGACAGGGTGCACTGGGTGTTTATGCAAGAAACCCTAAAATATCTGGGATTGTCAGCCTCGACAATACGTAGCATCTTAGCTCTATATTCGAGCCCAACTGCTCGAATACGGATCAACGGCTCCCTGTCTGAACCGTTCGCCATTAGCAACGGGACACGCCAGGGATGTCCGTTGTCCCCCTTTCTATATATATTATGCATGGAACCTCTGGCCTCTTCGCTCCGGGGCAACCCATCTATCCGGGGTTTGGGAGAGGGAGTGAAAGAGCATAAATTGGCTCTATTTGCTGATGATCTTCTCCTATATATCACCAATCCATTGATTAGCATCCCAAATATACTTTCTGAATTACAGAAATATGGAGCCCTTAGTAATTTAAAGATCAATTTATCCAAGTCAGTGTTGCTGGATGTCTCTCTCCCCCGGGTGGTTTCCCGATTGCTAAGGGAAGACTACTCCTTTAAATGGTCTGAAGACTCCATATCTTATCTTGGCATCCAACTGCCCCGCAAGACAATAGACCTGTATAAAACTAACTTTCTTCCTTTGTTGAACCGAGTGGAGAGGGATTTGGCCAAATGGGCGAAGCTAAATATCTCTTGGCTGGGCAGAGTGCATGCGGTGGGTATGAACCTCCTCCCAAGAATATTGTACTACTTTCAAACAATTCCCATTATGCTCCCAGCCTCATTCTTTTCTAGACTTAAATCTCAACTGCTAAAATTCATCTGGTCCCATAACCACCCTAGAATTTCATATCACACCTTATGCAATTCTGTAGACAGGGGGGGATTGGGTTTGCCAGACTTCCGAACATACCACTCAGCCAGCTTAGGGAGTTGTATTTTATCCATGTTTAGCTCCAAGAACAGGAAAAGATGGGTGGATGCAGAGTCATTACACACGGTGGACCCACCCCTGACTGCCTTATGGGGAGGTAAAACAGATGGTACTCGGGAGGTGCCGTTTATATCCTCCCAACTTCAATCCTTTTTACGTCATTGGAACCCTCATCTAAAAATCACCTCAGTTCCGGGCCCCTTGACCCCCATCTACGGGAACCCTCGATTTCCAGTGGAGCCGGGCAGAGAATCTTATTTGGGTATCCCGAAGAATTCCCATCCCACCATATCAGACTATATAACCCCTACTGGCATAAAAGCTCTTCCCGAATTGTTTCGTGAGGTAGATACCCCACCTGATTCTTGGCTGTTACACGCCAGACTAGCAAGCTATATCAAATCCCTCAATCAGACCCAGGTATCTCGACCATTAACAGTCTTTGAACAAAGATGCAAGAAAGGTGAACCCCTAGAGCACTCAATCTCTGTCTTATATAAATGGTTCTCTGTCCCCCCGGAGACCGCCTCGGGGACACCCTCTTTTGTCCGCAGTGGGAACAGGAGTTAGATAAGAGATTTAGCTTGGAAGAGTGGGAAAATATATACCTATTCTTCAGCAGGGCATCTCATTCAGCGGACGCGCAAGATCGGAACTATAGGGTGGTGGCAAGGTGGTACAGGTGCCCGGTGGACCTCAGTAGAATTTACCCATCAGCTTCAACCTTATGTTGGAGAGAATGTGGAGCAGAAGGAACCTATTTACACATCTGGTGGAGTTGCCCACTTGTAGCGGCCTTCTGGAGGGGGGTGGAGGACCTATATCGGAGAGTAGAGCCGGAGGTGGAACCGTTCACCCCTGAAGTAGCCTTACTAAACTGCTCGCATATGTCCATGTCTAAATTTAAAAGAAGTATGTTGAGACATTGTCTTACAGCGGCAAGACACTTGATCACGAGACATTGGAAGAGCCCCATCATCCCGACACGTCAAGAATTGGTTGCAGAGTTAAACCGGATCTGCAGATTAGAGGAATTGATGACCTTCTCGGTACTGGACCCAGATTCAATGGAAAGACACTGTAATATATGGGCCCCATGGATAATGTTTAGGGAAACCGCAGGCTTGCGGTCATGGTTATCTGAACCCACCTGAGTTTCTGCGGCTCGGACCTTTTAGTAACATTCTGACGCAGATCATTATTTGTAAAGGTATAAGGGACCTACACGACCATCTCCCCCTCTTTCCTCTCCCTCTTTCCCCTTTTCCACCCTCTTTTTCTCTCTCTTTTCAACTCGTTAAAGCATACAAACATAACTCACATTTTATTTTAATCTTCTACCACTATGTATGTTATTATATCTTTTTGATAGCAAACTTAGATACTGGATAGACACCCATACAAGCTGCAGTTCTTTCATTAAATGGGGCGTCAGGGAACAGAATTGTTCATAAGCTATTACAGAATTGTTATTGTGTATATTGCATTTTTATCCAGACTCTCTTTAATTCTCATACATTTTTATGTTTTTCTGTAAACGATTTACCAGATATGCCATGTGACTTACAGGCTTACAGGTCACAAGGCATTTTTTGTATCCAATGTCATATGCCATATTATTGTGCCGAAATTATATGTTTCTGTTGAAAATAAAAAATTCTGATTTACCAAAAAAAAAAAAAATTAAAAATAAACTTTATTAGTAAGTCACACACAGTTAATCAAGAGGAAATTGTAATATCAAGATTAGATAAGTTTGTAAAGATAGAATAAAACCAGCAGAATCAAAAGGACAGTATACAGGTCACAAGCAGTATATATAAAAAAAACTGTTGTCTGGGTACAAAAGTTATATTAAATAATGGTCACTATGGAGAAATATCAGCAAAATCTAAAGTGGAAGGCCACGTGCACACATTGAGTATTTGATGAGTTGTTTACCTCCGTATTCGGCGAGTTTTTTTACCTCAGTATTTGGCGAGTCTATATACCTCAGTATTTGGCGAGTCTATTTACCTCAGTATTTGGCGAGTCTATTTACCTCAGTATTTGGCGAGTTTATTTACCTCAGTATTTGGCGAGTCTATTTACCTCAGTATTTGGGGAGTCTATTTACCTCACTATTTGGCGAGTTTATTTACCTCAGTATTTGGCGAGTCTATTTACCTCAGTATCTGGTGAGTCTATTTACCTCAGTATTTGACAAGTTTATTTACCTCAGTATTTGGCGAGTCTATTTACCTCAGTATTTGGTGAGTTTATTTACCTCAGTATTTGGTGAGTTTATTTACCTCAGTATTTGGGGAGTCTATTTACCTCAGTATTTGGGGAGTCTATTTACCTCAGTCGTAAAATTAAGCCATAAATTCAAGTTGCGCATAAGCTTTGCAATTTTTCAAAGCGTTTGTGCCAGGATTCTGGTATGAAAGCTTTGATGAATCAGGCCTAAAATTCAGGCGGGAAAGCTTTCATGATTCAGGTCCAAAAGTGTTTACAACTGGTCTACATCAGATCAAATAAAAGTTGATATGTGGGGACCACTGGAGGTTGGACTCCCACTGATCTGCTATTCATGAACTATCCAGAAGATAGGTCATCCATTCAGAATATCTGAACGTCCTCTTGAAGTGCTCAACACTAAGACTAAAATTAATACACTACTAAAATATTAGCTGAAACACTGTCCACAGAATTTATATAGAATTTGATACCTCTGTCCATACAATCTCCAGATTGCTGTCTTTTGAGCAGTACTAATGTCAATTAGCTCAGACAAGCTATGCTTCCAGTGAAGAAGGTCCGAGTCTTTAAGCGCATCCATAAGTTTATCTGCAGTCTTTCCTGCAAACGCCCTTTGCTGAACCAATGACTGAATACCAAGGGAGGCAAGATACTGAAAGACAAAGTGTTGCTTATATTAGCATCTAAGTACTGAATGTTGTTAT
Organism: Allobates femoralis; assembly: GCA_033576535.1. NCBI lineage: Eukaryota > Metazoa > Chordata > Amphibia > Anura > Aromobatidae > Allobates > Allobates femoralis. Next base: position 685,096,921 of record JARQOC010000003.1, on the reverse strand, counting down.
AAACGTTAGGGGGGGTAAAAAGTATTAACTTACCGGCAACCCAAAGTGCACAGCTTTCTTTACAGAATGTTCCAGCAACACGCTGCTGTCCTCACCTTTTCTGCTCTTTAATATGTACAACCAACTCTGGAGAGAAAAGTAATAAAGTTACAAAATAGTTAAAAGCTACACTTCAATATTTTGAACTTAAAAAAAATTATGCGAAAACTTGAGCCTTTATGTAATGGTCGGCACTGTTTTAGGATATGTGCCCACAGGACGTTTTTGCTGCGTTTTTCCTGCGGTTTCTGCAAGCAGTTTACCATTGCAAGTGTCAAGAACTGTCAAACCCCTGCGGTGTTGGTGCGGATGGGAGAGAATTGACATGTTCTATTTTTCCTGCGTTTTTGCTGCAGTCAATGTCAAAAACGCAGGAAAAACGCACAAAAGACGTGATAAAAATCCACTTGAGGAAGACGCAGTCAGCGTCGAAACGCGTTGAGGCAGGAGGGCTTTTATTTGTTGAATGAATAAAACTCAAAGGTAATATATTTAAGAGCATTGTGTATCCTGTTTTAGCTCTCAGCGCTTACTATTATTATACCACATTTATTCATCGGTGATAAAAATGCAGGACCTGAATGCAGCAAATCTCCTGGAAAAGACTCGAGGATCCTTGAAAGCAGTTCAGGTTTTTGCTGCACTCAGGACTGCTTAAAAAACATCCAGTGGGCACATACCCTGACAGATCTCTATGGATTTACTATGTTTCTGCCATAAGATGGCATACATAGTAAATAAAATCTACGTTTTATTTCAGTTTATGGCACACAAACAGCCTAAAAAGAGACCACTAATTTATTCACAGGCGTGCAGCTTTAAAAAAGGATTGTGCATCTTAAGGGGATGTCACACGCGTCAATATCGCTGTCAATGTCGCTCGTACGTCACGGATTTTCAGTCGCTCGAGCGACATAAAAGTGACGCAGGAGCGACATTGAAGCGTGTGACCAAGCGATGCAACCAGCGACATGTCGCTGATCGCCGATCGCAGGTTTCACTGCCAGATGTAAAACCTGTCGCTCATCGCTCAGTAGACCTTGTGCATCGCTGCGTGTGACACTAAACTCAGCGATTTATTTTCTATTTTGACAACGTACAAGCGACTAAATAAAATCGCTCGCAAGATGGCGACATCACCGCATCGCTGGGTCATATTGACGCGTGTGACATCTTACCTGCGATAATTCCACATCGCTCAGGCGATTAATAATTTGTGACGCATGAGCGATATTGCTGGCGACATTGACACGTGTGACAGGCCCTTTAGGCTGCTTTCACATCAGCGTTTTTCGCTGATCGCGGCAGTTGCGGTGAAAAAAACACAACTGCCGCGATTATCGCACAACAGCCGCACTTGCGGCAAGCCCCATACAACGTCTATGGGGCTTGCGGCAGGTGCGGCAAGTGCGGTATCGGCACTTGCGGCCCCGAAAAAAACGCGGCGTACCGCGTTTTTTTTTGCGGTCGCACCTGCCGCAAGTGCCGAAACCGCACCTGCTGCACAATTACCGCAAGCCCCATAGACATTGTATGGGGCTTGCCGCAAGTGAACCGCTGATGTGAAAGGGGCCTTACTCTACAGGGCTTTTGACTGTGAAAGACAAGCCAATTTTCTAACTTGGTGCTGTCCCACGAACAAAATACATTATGATCAACAGGTTTTGTAATAAGAATAAGTTACACAACTGGATGTGTTTATATATATTATACAAGAGTAAAAAATCTCGCTGCCTGTTTTTTTTTTTTTAACACACAGTGAAATGTTTTACTCACAAAAAGAGTCATCTATGATCCTCAGCTGTAATGTCTGTATATTCTCTTTTTAATCCTCCCCTGTCCAGGAGCTGTGCTATGATCAGAACATGTCCTTGTACACTCAGACATATCCATTACACAGTACATAGCAGGGGCACATGTATAAGATTATCTCAGCAGAGGAACATCTTTATTTAACACATCCACATTTGGATCTTATTTATATTCCAAGATCTAATAATTCAAAAGTTAAAATGAACTTTATTCGTGGGAAAATCCATTTCATGCTTAAAGTGTAACTGCCATTTAAATTTTTATGTAATCATAATGTAGAACAAGTGATAATAAACTTTCAAATATACTTTATAAATGAAATCTGGAAGAAACCCTTTCTAAAACCTTCTACATGATGTCCCCACTAGGTCATTTCTAAACCTGACATACGCGGGTTGTCAGGAAAATCCATCTTCAGCTTCACACACTGAATATGTCCTTATAAGGATGGGGCGGGCCTATACAGCATTCACACTATAGCTGGTTAGAGACTTGTGTTACTTCAGGCAGGGACAGCGCTGAGCTCAGGGTGTCAGCACACAGCTCCTGTGATCTCTCTCTATTCACATCGGCTCTCCTCCATGTTATCAGCTGAGGAGCTGTGTGGAGGCCATCAGCTGATTGCACAGAGCAGACTGATGTGAATGGAGAGGACTCAGATAAGATCACAGGAGCTGTGTGCAGACAGGCCAAGCTCTGCACTTTCCCTGCCTGAGGTAACCAGAGACTCTGATCAGCTGTATTGTGATTGTTGTGTAGGCCCCACCCCCTTATATGGCCGTATTCAGCGTGTGGAGCTGAAGATGGATTATCCTGATGACCACCATATGTCAGGTTTAGAAACAGCCTAGTGGGGACATCTGGAAGGTTGTTAAAAGGTTTTCTTCCAGATTTCATTATTACATTTGAAAGTTTATTATAATCACTGGCTCTACATTATTACTAAGTAAAAATGTAAACGTTGGTTACACTTTAAGGTATGAAACTCTCGGTGAATAGTTTACTTATTAGCAAAAGTAGACAATAAATGCATATGTTTTACGTTAACATTCATTCTATATGTAAAATTCTGGATGGGTATTTCCTGTAAGTGGATAAGATTTGAAAACATTTCACCCTTCTTTCTACTATAATATCCAGTAAGTTTTCAGAACAAAAAAATCCAAATCTAAACACACTCTAAGGCAATGTTTATATGTTGTGGGTTTTTTTAAATTAAAAACTGTTTTATACAGTACCAAAAGCTATAAGGCTTCAGAAATTTTGTGCACATAACTGCACGAGATTTCTGAAACCTCATAGCATGACTTTTTTTCTAATTGAATTGGAAAACTGCAGTGTTTGTAAAATCTGCAGCATGTCAAGTCTAAGGCTACATTCACAAGGTGCGATATTGCACCATTTTTGATGCGTTTCTTACGTATCTGCTATTGCAGTAAAAATTCAGTGAAATGCAGTGATGTTGGCCGTCCAGCCAAGTCAATGCATTTCACAATTTGGCATTTACACACTGCGCTTTTTACGAATCCATTCTTGGGCTCAAGACCGGATCTGTAAAAACGGATTTTTGTGTACTCACCATAAAATCGTTTTCTTTGAGCTATCATTGGTGGACCCAGGACCATGGTTGTTATGCTGCTTATCCCCAAGAGGCGACACCTAGCAAATGTGAAAACAAATTGTCTCCTCTGCAGAACATACCCCTAGCTGGGCCAGGCTACACCAGTTTTCGTGAGCAAGCAGTAGGAGAACAATAAAAGATCAGTTAAAAAACAAAAAAAAAATGAATGTTAACATACAAAACTCAAAGATCAAAGTAAAGAGAGCAAGGCTCGAATCAGGCAACAGGGTGGGTGCTGTGTCCCCAATGATGTCTCAAAGATAAGATTTTACGATGAGTACACAATAATCTGTTTTTCTCTTTCGCCTCATTGGGGGACACAGGACCATGGGATGTCCTAAAGCAGTCCCTGGGTGAGAAAACGAATAAGAACTACAACCCAAGGAGTGAGGGACGACCATATACTTCCTGAGACACCTACATTGCTAGGTGCGCCACCGCCACTTGGAGGACCCTTCTACCACGGCTTGCATCCACAGAGGCCTGGGTATGGACCTTGTAGTGCTTCGCAAAGGTATGTAAGCTAGACTAGGTCGCAGCCTTGCATACCTGGTCGGCTGAGGCTTGATGTCGAATGGCCCAGGATACTACAACGGCACAAGTGGAGTGAGCCCATAGCTCGCTATGAATAGGTACCTTTCGTAGTCAATAAGCCTCCTCAATGGCAGGCATATCCAGCGTGCCAGAGTGGCCTTTGAGACTGCCTGTCCTTTTCTGGGACCTTCGGGAAGAACGAACAGACCATCCGTCTCCTGGAAGGGAGCCGTTCTGGATATGTAATATCTAATGGCTCGCACCAGGTCCAAAGTATGCAGGGCCTTTTCCACTCTATGCACTGGTGCAGGAGAGAAAGATGGCAGGACGATGTCCTCATTGAGGTGAAAAGAAGTCACCTTTGGGAGGAAGGTGGGAACTGTGCGCAGAACCACCTTATCTTGATGAAAGGAGAGAAAAGGTTCCCGACAAGAAAGAGATGCCAATTCTGAAATGCGTCAGATGGACGTTATCGCCACCAGGACCCAAACCTTGTAGGACAAAAAGTGGAAAGAGACCTCTCGAAGAGGTTCAAATGGCAGTCTTTGAAGGCCGTCCAAAACCAAATTCAGGTCCCATGATTCCAGTGGCCTCTGATAAGGAGGGGCCAATCAGGATACCCCTTGGAGGAAGGTCCTGACTTGGGAGCATATTGAAAGACGGCATTGGTAAAAAAAAAATGGAAAGAGCAGAGTCCTGCCCCTTCAAGGAGCTAAAGGCCAAGCTAGCTTGCAAACCCGACTGGAGAAAACTGAGGATCATGGGAATAGACAAAGGAAGAGGGGAGTGCCCTCGGTCTTTGCAGCATAAAAAAATATTTTCCACGTACTATGGTAAATCTGGGATGAGGCTGGTTTTCGGGCCCTAATCATGGTGTTAATAACGTCCGGTGAGAGACCTGCGTGCGTTAAGACCCAGGTCTCAATGGCCACGCCGTCAAATTCAGAGCCCTCGAACCCTGGTGGTAGATGGGACCCTGCATCAGGAGATCTGGTCGGTCTGGAAGGCGCCAAGGGGCGTCTATGACCAATTGAACCAGGTCAGCGTTCCAGGCACATCTGGGCCAGTCTGGGGCAATGAGAATGACTGGTACTCCTTCCGATTTTATTTTCCTAATCACCTTCGGGATTAAAGGCAGTGGGGTAAAAATATATGGCAGTCGGAACAGACGCCTGGATTGGACTAGCGTGTCTGCCCCAATGGACACTGATGAACATCAGGACCTTGGCATTTAGGCGTGATGCCATGAGATCCAAGTCTGGAGTCCCCCAGCGGCAGCAGATTTGGTGAAACAAGTCCGGGTGCAGGGACCATTCCCCCGCAGCTATGCCCTGCCAGCTGAGGAAATCTGTTGTCCACTCCCGGAATGTGGACTGCCGAGATGACTGACCCTGTCAATTCGGCCCAATTGAGAATAGGCTCCACTTCAAGTAGCGCCGCCCTGGCAATTGATGTAGGCTACTGCTATGGCATTGTCCGACTGTATGTGGATATGGCGGCCCTCCAGTAGATTGTGAAATTGTTGGGAGCGCCAGAGTAATGGCACGGATCTCCATCAGGTTGATTGGCAAGGCCGATTACTTAGTGGACCAACGGTCTTGGGCAGTATGATGTCGGTAAACTACCTCCCAACTGAGTAGGCTGGCATCTGTGGTGAGGACTGCCCAATTGACGGGGAGGAACGTTCGTCCCGTGCAGAGGGATGGAAGACAAGTCCACCAGAGAAGCGCTCTCCTGACTGATGGTGACAGAGAGAACAATCTGTCTAGGGAGAAGGGACTCCTGTCCCAGGCTGTTAGTAGGGCCATCTGTAATGGGCGGAGGTGAAACTGAGCGATTAGAACAGCCTCCATTGCTGTCACCATCTTGCCCAGGACCCTCATTCCAAATCGGATCGAATGTGGAATGGGCCGGAGAAGAGTGCTTACTCCCCGACGTAGAGCTTGTGCCTTGTCCCAAGGAGGGGTACCAAGCCTCGGTAAGTATTGAAGGTCATGCCCAAGAAGGTGATCGACTGGGCCAAGGTTGGCGAGGACTTTTTGAGGTTCACTAGCCACCTTTAAAGAGACAAAGTGTCTATAGTGATTTGGAAACTTTCCGTGCAGACCGGGAAGGATGGGGCCTTTATTAGGAGGTCGGCTAGATAAGGCAGGACGACGACAACTCTGGAGTGTAGAATGCTCATGGCGTCTGCCATGACTTTGGTGGATACTCTTGGAGCGTTAGCAAGATCAAAGGGTAGGGCCACGAATTGAAAATGGTGATAGAAGACTGCAAACCGCAGGAACTGCTGGTGAGTCTGGGCAATAGGCTTGTGAAGATAAGCGTCTCTTATGTGTATGGAAGCGAGGAATTCACCTTTCTCCATAGACGTGATGATGGAGCACAGAGATTCGATCCTGAAAAAGCGAATGCGGATGAATTTGTTTAAGTGTTTGAGGTCGAGGATGGGATGAACCGACCCGTCCTTTTTGGGGACTACAAAGAGGTTCGAATAGAAACCTCTGAATTGTTCGGAGTCCGGCACTGGGACAATGACCCCCTGCTGCTGGAGCCAAGAGCTCGCGTGTATGAAGGCACAATTTTCCTTTGAACATTTTGGGGGTTGAAGGTGAAAAACTTGATTGGCGGTCAGAAAGTAAACTATGTGGTAACCGAAAGACACCAGATCCTGTACCCATATATCGTCTGTGGCTGCCAACCAGACGCGACTAAAGCGTAGGCGGCCGCCGACGATGGGATTGTCTTCCGGAGGCAGTTGGGAGTCATGAGGAGGAGAACCAATGGGATTGGGACTCCTTGGGTCTAGACTGCCAAGGTCTGGATTGCCAGGCAGAGTTAGGCTTATAGGACTGTTGTGTGGGCATCTCTCTGCGGGGAGGGCAGTTAGTAGAAGTGGGCGGTCTGGAAACCGACCAGCCAAAGGAGTTCCGAAAGAAATGAAAGGAAGTGTTGTGGCACCTGAGGAATGGATTTCTGGACTTGTGTTGGGGGAGCAAGGTGCTTTTAACCCCAGTGGCATCAGAGATAAGTTTATCCAGTTGCTCACCAAAAAGCCGACCAGTGGGGAAAATCTGTCCTCATGCCAGTGGACGTTCTTACTCAGAATACTAGGGTGGGCGATACCTGTTTGTTGGTGGTGAGAGAATTTACGTACCTAGGGATTCGGGTGTCCCCTGTTCTGAATGACTATGTCTCCCTAAATCTGACTAAGCTATACTCTGCGTTTCAGAAAAAAGTCAATACATGGACTAAGCTCCCGTTGTCAGTGGTGGGCAGCACCAATTTGGTCAAAATGGTGCTGATGCCCCAGCTACTTTATATCCTTCATAACTCACAGATATGGATCCCCATGAGATTGAATATAGCCTGGAATCTATAAAACAGAGAACTGATCTGGAAGAAAGGGGTAGCCAGAATTAAACTAGACACTTTACAAAGACCAAAAGATGGGCTAAGATTAGCTGCTCCGAACCCATGGATCTACTTCCTGGCGTCTCAAGTCTAGCAATTCAAATTGGTCCAGGGGAATTTGGATAGACTATTACTCGAATTTACAGATGGCCTACCAGTGTTATCTTTTTTGTATGCCAAGCTCTCAGAAAGGGATAGCCGGAGACGTAAGCCGACGTTTCTACTCATGCGGATAATTTGGCAAAAAACGAAAGCCATAGTGAATGTTGTTGGGCATACTCTTACGCTGTTGTGGCATAACCCGGGCCTCCCTGAAGTGTATAAACTAGTGGGCTATGGCCCTTGGAGGGAAGTGGGCATCACCCATGTAGTGCACATTATGGAAGGGGATGTATTTCAATCATTTCAATAACTGAAGAAGGAATTCCACATGCAATAAAACAATTTTTATTTTTACCTTCAGTTACGTCATGCCTGGCTGGTACAGCCGAGACATCTGCAATCCAGAATCACCTACTCTTTAACACACTTCTGTGTCATAGCGGTGGGAAGGGAGTCATAGCCAGGATATATGAGATTTTAATACAGCAGTTTCAGGGGAATAGAGCGTTGACAGTTAGGGACAAGTGGGAGCAGGAGGTTGGTGCGCGCTCTACTGAACAATGGGATAATATCCTGCAGAGTGTTACTCTTTTATCAACATGCAAGGCGCAGGAGTTATCCCAGTTATACATTTAGTATAGTCCGGGGAGAAGGCTGATGTGGTGCTCAACCCATTGTTCCTATGTAGGAGACTGGGGAGGAGGCTGGGTGTCTGTGGATGCTGAAAGAGGATGTCCTGATCCATAGTCTCTGTGTATCATCCTAATATCTGCAGCCCAGCTTCTCATGGGGAGAAAACAGCTATCCATGGAGACTGTGGGGTCTGCGCCAGGTGTGGAAGGGTATACGGGGAGGAGACACTCCGCGTGTCCGTCCGTTGGTGGTATGGGAAATCGGTGCCCTAGGGAACCGTTGCCCGTGGAACTTCATGAGGCACAGCACTTCTGGATCCAACGTCACAGGAGGGGGTACGTGGAGGCGACACTCCACATTCCCGCCTGTAGGTGGTGTGGGAAAGCGGTGCCCTTAGGCACCGTCACCCGTCTCGAGTCTTGATAGGAAAAAGGAAAAAAAAAATCTGGAAAAAAGGGAAATAGATGTGCCTCCTACGGACACTAAGCTAAAACTGGTGTAGCCTGGCTCAGCCAGGGTGTGTGTACTGCAGAGGAGGAGCTAATTTGTTTTCACAATTGCTTAGTGTCGCCTCCTGGAGATAAGCAGCATAACACCCATGGTCCCTATGTCCCCCAATGAGGTTAAAGAGAAAAAGAATGAGCATGTCAATTATTTTACGTTAATTCTGTTGCGCTATTTGCTCACCTCCCCATGCACCCACGATGATCTCCAGCGACGTTCTCATACCGAGAGGCCGCAGGACCTGCGAGAGGACCTGGCACTGCACCACGTGACTGAGCGACGTCACTCAGTTACATGCGCTTTGTCCTAGAGGCAGCGACACTGCAGCCTCCTGGATTGATGAAAACATCGCTGGAGATCACCATGGGAGTGCAGGAGATGAGTAAATAGCGCAGCAGCATTCACACACACAAGGCTGCGTTTTGTGGGGATCCGATTTTGATGCAGAAACTACACCAAGAACAGATCCTCACAAAACGTAGCCAAAACGCTGTGTGTGAATGTAACCTTACAGCATTTTGTAGCTTTTTATTACATCCATAGAAAGTAATGGAAATAAAGAAGACTGCTGCAAAAAATGAACAAAAAAACTCAACCATATATTTTTGGCGAATAACACTAACTTTATTAAACATGTACTAGACAAATGACACATACAAAATACACAAAAAAGGAGAAAAAACTGCTTTTTGAAAGCAGCTTCTTTACTTCCAACAGAAAAGGTTGCCTGTGGAAAAGAAAAATGTTGCAAAAACACATTGTGTGAACATACCAGACAGTGTTGCAGGCAAACATGGTCACTTGATTCTTGTGCTATCCTGATGGCTTCTTGCAGGGCAAGCTCTGCTTGGTGACTACAGAAAAACACAGAAAAGTATATATATATTTTTTTTTTTTCAAATAAAAGGTACATACATGTTAATACTAAGGCATAGCATAGTATAAATACAGAGAAATATTCATGCAGCCTTAGAGTTATACATGCAAGTATTAAACATTAACACAACATAAAATCCTATTAATAGGTATATGAACACATTCTAAAGAGGTCTACAATAGATAGGAAATCAGATAAGTTGTCCCACTAATTTCCACAATGGAAATCCTATGTATATTCCAAACACCGGTCATCTATCAAGTAATAATTAATGCTCAGATAATCAATTACATACTAGTGTCCAAAGCGGCAGTGGAGAGCAGCCAGGTTGAGTGCAGCATATCGTAGGCTCCGTCCATAACCTTCATCTCCGTTGCTTTTACTCTCTGCTCCAGTGAGTATTAGGCGGTCAAAATAATGAAGCAGGCTGTGCGTTGAACTAAACACGTCTTGGACACGCAAACTATTTAAATAACTTAGGTAATGCTGAAAAAATAAGAAGGAAGCTGTATTAAAATAAAGCGTTAGGTCACATTACTAATGTAGGTGAAAGAGGTTGTACCATGAAGACAGACACCAACATTTGCACTATAATGGTAGATGGGACTTCTCCCCCTTATAAGGAGAACATTGCTCTGCAGGCAGCTGCCATTCTGGTGGACTGGGGCTGTCCATGTAACTCATTCCTTTTCAGTGCTTGATGCACAAAAACACTTGGCTGGCGGTGGATTCCCCAGCAAATCTAACTGTATTGTGGTGATGGGGGAAGGGGAGTAGTAGGAGTGATCAACCAATTTCTCCTACACATGAATTTTTTTAAATCAATCTCTTTCATATATGTACAATTGTACATATGTTGTGAGTTTTCCTTTGGAATTATGAATGGTTTGTTAGGCAGTTTGACCTAGCAGAAGATAATATAGACAGCGGAAAACTACATCAGATCACACGCCAGGAGATTAACAAAGTACTGCTGACCCTTTAAAAGGGGAGGTCCGGCAGCTAAAGTTTCCTTTCTAAATATCTATCTTTACACCCTATCCACTTTTGTAAATAGCTTGATTACACAATGCCCTGCACTTTCCTTATCTAGCTAATCTCTATATGTGTTTCTTTTACTCCCGTGATGTTTCATGTAGGAGGAGTCTTAAATGTGACATCACAGGAAGCTGGAGCTGCACTCCCTCCCCGCAGGGTATATCGCTCCAGCTGGAACAGGATGTCACCAGGGAGTGGCATTGAAGATACTTGTTTCTTGCATCATTGCCCCCTCTGAAGACGTCTTGCATCCATGATGATAAGACACTGTGGGAGATGTGAGTGCAGCACTAGCACATCTCCACTGTATCTCTGTTAAATAAAATGTCATTAGAGGGCGGAGATGGATGAAGTGAATGAAACCAACACCACCACACAGTTTCTAGAACCACTCTCAAACGAATAGTCATCGGGAAGGGGGGGTTTGCAGCGCTAGTGTTACTCACTGCCTCTATCTTGGCCCTATAATGACATTCTTTCCAAGAAGCTATATTGGATAGAAGCAGAGTACCAGCGCTGCAGTCACATCTCCTACAGCTATCATCATGGATGAAGTACATCTTCAGAAGGGGCAGTAATGCAAGAACCTTAATGCAGTAACTGCTGCATCACTGCTCTGGAGCTGGCCAGGATCGCAGTATCGTATTCTTAACTTCTGATCCAAGCCTTTAGTCACCTGTTCTACGATGCTGCAAAGGCAAGCCTTTCTCATAGTAGCTTCTGAGTGTTAAGTATATATAAACATATTAGAAATAGCCCTTTACAGTTTGCATCAAAAATTTTCTGCTATTTGTACAAAGGTTTGTAACAGTCAAGTGGAAAATGCAATATTAAAGCACTGAAAAAAAACACCTTGCATCTGTACTCCAAACAGGAGGAATTTTACATGTTATCCAGTGCAAACAAATGAATACAAGATAAAGAGAGTAGAGAAACTTGTGGCACTGGTCAATAAATTCAATGCACTTCATTTCATAGCACTGCATGTAAGTAGGAAAGTGCCAAAACTCCTTGCAAAACACATGCTATCTCAAAGAGTTTGAAAAATTATATGTTCATGCAAAACAGTGGTGGCTGGAAGGAGCACCACTTACCCCCATATGGTCTGTGGATTACTACAAAAAGCCTATATGTAGAAGTTAGGAGTCGGGCTCAACAAGACTGGATTTTCTTTTTGTTTTTCAAAAGAAAATATAATGCATACAAGAGAAAAATTTACATGGTCGACATGACCCAGTCAACACGTTTCGACTGCACTAAGCAGTCTTACTCGTGACACATGTACACCTAAGGGATTAAATTTACTAAAGGATATTATGTTACATTATTGAAAAAAGTTAATTTTTCTGTGTACTCACGGAAAAATAATTTTCTCTGAGCCTCTAATTGGGGAACACAGGACCTAGGGTGTTATGCTGCAGTCATTAATAGGCTGACACTAAGTGGATATGAAAGAAAAAAACAAAAAAAACAAAACAGATTAACTACTCCCCTGCAGTATACACCCCCCTGGCTGGCACAAGCTGTACTTGTTCAGTGACCAAGCAGTAGGAGAAAGCAAATATAAGTATATCAGAAGGTAACTATAGGAGAACTCACAGAACCACAAAGGAACTAAATGGCACAGAACGGGCAACAGGGAGGGTGCTGTGTCCACCAATTACAAACTCAGAGAAAAGGATTTTACGGTGAGTACACACAAAAAATCCCCTTTTCTCATTCACCTCAATGGGGAACACAGGACCATGGGACATTCTAAAGCAGTCCCTGGGTGGGTAAAAGCAAGAAATATAATAAGTCCTAAAAACATACCAACTTAAAGGTGAGCCACCGCTGCCTGCAAAATACGTCTACCAAGACTCGCATCTGCCGATGACAAGTATGGACGTTGTAGTGATTTGCAAACGTATGCAGGCTGGACCAGGTTGCCACCTTGCACACCTGCTCAGCGGACTCTTTGTGACGAACAGCCCACGATGCTCCAACGGCATTCCGTCTGGAATGGGCATGTTCCGTAGTCAATATTCTTCTTGGATGGTCGACTTGATCCACCTGGTGAGTGTGGCTTTGGACACCGCAATGCCTTTTCTGTGACCTTCCAGAAGAACGAACAGAGAATCAGACTTCCGGAAAGGTGCTGTCCTAGACACGTAGATCCTAAGAGCTCTCACCAGGTCCAGGGTGTGCAGAGCTCTTTCAATGCAGTGCACCGGTGTTGGACAAAAAGGAGGAAGAGAGATTTCTTCATAAAAGGTGGAAAGAAGAGACAATCTTCAGAAGGAACGAGGGCACCGGACGGAGCATGACCTTATCCTGATGAAAAACCAAGAAAGGATCTCTGCAGGAGAGCGCGGCCAGCTCAGGGACCTGGCGTAACAAGGTTATTGCCATGAGAAAAGCAACAGGAAAGAAAGAGAAATTTCCTTCAGAGGCTTGAAGGGAGTCCTCTGCAGTGCATCCAGCACTAGATTTAGTTCCCATGCTTCCAGTGGTCTCTGGTAAGGGGGAACCAGGCGAGACACACCTTGAATGAAAGTCCTGACTTGTGGTTTCGTAGCGAGACGTCACTGAAAAAGCACCGAAAGTGCAGATAATTGTCCTTTAAGAGAGCCGGTGGAAAGGCCAGAATCCAAGCCGGAAGAAAACCCAGCATTTCAGGAAGAGAAAAGTCAAAAGGGAATGGTCCCAATCCCTGCATCATGAGAAAAAAAGATTTCCATGTGCGATAATAAATGCAGACCGAGGCGGGCTTCCTGGCTCTGATCATTGTGTTGATCACCACCGGAGAAATGCCCACTTGCTTTAATACACAGGTCTCAACAGCCACGCAGTCAAACTCAGGGCCATCAAGTTCTGGTGGCATATTGGACCCTGGGTTAGCAGGTCCGGATAGCACCAAGGCGTGTCAGAGACATGCTGCACCTGATCGGCGTACCAGGCACGTCTGGGCCAATCTGGCACCACCAGAATGACGGGGATGCCTTCAGTCTTGATTTTTCTCACTACCCTAGGTATTAAGGGCAGAGGAGGAGAGATGTAAGGTAGACGGAACTGAGTCCACAGTTGGAGTAATGTGTCTGCACCAACGGACAGTGGATCGTGCGACTGAGCCATGAATGTGGGCAGTGGCATTCAGATGCGATGCCATGAGGTCTACGTCCGGAGTCCCCCAGCAATGACAAATCTGCTGGAATACCCCTGGATGAAGAGCCCATTCCCCAGACGCGAGGCTCTGACGGCTGAGGAAATCTGATGCCCAGTTGTCCACGCCTGGGATGTGCACTGCTAAGAGAACCAACCGGGTGGACTCGGCCCAGCGAAGGATTGGCTACACTTCTCGCATCGCCTGTCCGCTGCAGGTGACTCCCTGATGATTGACATACGCCACAGCCGTGACGTTGTCCGATTGAACTCGAATGTGGCGACCAGCTAGTAAGTGGTGAAAGGCATCCAGGGTCAAAAATATGGCCCGAATCTCCAGAAGATTGATGGGAAGGGTGAACTCGTGGCAGAACCAACGTCCCTGAGCCATGTACTGGCAGAAGACCATCCTCTAGCCTACTATGCTGGTGTCAGTGGTGAGTACCACTCAATGAGCAGGGAGTCTGGCCGCAGCCACCAACTTAGTTTCTGGGGTCCTCAGGGGACAGCCGAAAGGTCTGGGGTCGAGGGTGAACGGGCTCCTGTCCCAGGCTAATAGAAAGGTCAACTGCAGAGGCCTGAAGTGCAGCTGGGCAAATGCAACCGCCTCCACTGCTGCCACATCCTGCCTAAACGTTCATCCCAAAACGAATAGAGTGAGACGTTTGACGGAGAAGAACGCGGACACCCTAATGCAGGGCTTGAGACTTGTCTTGAGGGAGAATTACCAATCTGTGGGAGGTATCGAAAACCATCCCCAGGAAGGTGATTGTCTGATCCGGAATTGGGGAGAATTTCTTCAGATTGACCAACCACCCCAAACGGGAGAGCGTGTCTATAGTAATTTGGATGCTGTCTTCGCAGTCCGCGAAGGAGGGAGCCTTGATCAAAAGGTCGTACAGATAGGGTAGAACGACTACACCTCGGGTGTGAAGCATAGTCATGACGGCCGCCATGACTTTGGTGAACACCCGGCGCAGTGGCGACCCGAAGGGTAAAGCGGCAAACTGGAAATGCTCCCCGTGTATTGTGAAGTGCACGTACTGTTGGTGCGCCTGGGAGATTGGAATGTGTAGGTACGCATCTAGAATATCTATCGAGGCCAAGAACTCCTCCATGGATGTAATAATGGAATGGAGGGACTCCATCCTGAAGTGGCGAAGTCAAATGTATTTGTTTAGATGCTTCAGGTCCAGAAAGGGGCGTACGGAAACGTCCATCTTGGGGACCACAAAGAGGTTTGAATAGAAACCATTGAAGCGCTCGGGCTCCAAAATGAGGATTAGGACTCACACTTGTTGAAGGGAATCGACGGCTTGGAAAAAAGCGCGAGCATTTGACAGGGATCTTGGGGGATTGGAAAGGAAAAATAGATTAGGTGGGCAGAAGACAAAGTTGATGGTGTAACCGGAAGACACCAGCTCCCTGACCCACCTGTCTTCAATGACGGCGAGCCAGACATGACAAAACAAAGACAGTCGGCCGCCTACTAAGGTGGTGTCTTCCATGGATGAATGCGAGTCAAGACGAGAACCTATGGGATCTGGATCTCCTAAATCTGGACTGTTTTGTCCATTATTGCCAGGTCGAGTTAGACTTGTTGGTCCATTGTGCTCCAATGTCCCTGCGTAAGGATCGGTTAGTATTAGGGGGTGGGCGTGAAGCAGTCCAGCCAAAAGAGTTCCGAAAGGACCAAAAACGCATCTGCTGACGTCTAACAAAGGGACATCTTGGCTTGTGTTGGGGAAGGGAGGTGCTCTTCCATCCTGTGGCATCCGAAATGAGCTTGTCTAATCGCTCACCAAAAGGGCGGCTGCTTTGGTAAGGGAGGCTAGAGAAGGATTTCTTTGACGCAGAATCCGCCCTCCACTCATGAAGCCAGAGTGCCCTGTGAATGGTAATGGCGTTCAGCGCCACAATTGCTGCGCAATTGGTCGAATCTCGTGTCGCCTGTATGAGGTATTCCCCGGCAACTGAAATTTGGGCCGCTAAGTCTGCTAGCTCCAGTGAGAGACTGCTCTCCTGCAGGAAGTTTTGCAGAGTATCCGCCCAGGTCATGATTGTCTTAGCTACCCATACTGAAGCAAAAGGATGGCAAAAGGGATGAACCAGTCACCTCAAAAACTGAGCGAGATACAACCTGGAACTGGGTCCAGTCCTGGACCAGGCATCCGCTCCCAGCGACTGCAGATCGTGTGTTCTGGCCATGAAGTTGGGAACCTTGGCATTGAGGCGTGATGCCATTAGGTCCACGTCCGGACTCCCCCAGCGATGGCAGATTTCTTGAAAGACTTCAGGATGTAGGGACCACTCTCCTGAGTCCATTCCTTGTCGACTGAGGAAGTCTGCTTCCCAGTTGTCTACTCCCGGAATGTGGACCGCAGATAGAACCGAGGCTGTGTCTTCCGCCCAGTGGAGAATGTGTTCTACTTATTACATTGCCTGGGCACTGCGGGTCCCTCCTTGGTGATTTACATATGCCACAGCCGTGGCATTGTCCGACTGTACTCTGATGTGAGAGGCTGTCAGTAAGTGATGGAAGGCTCTCAACGCCAGGAGGATGGCACGAATCTCCAAGATGTTGATGGGCATGGTCGCTTCTACTGGGGACCATTTGCCCTGTGCTCTGTGATGCAGGTGCACCGCCCCCCAACCTGTCAGACTCGCGTTGGTGATTAGAACCTTCCAATGACCCGTGAGAAAAGACTTCCCTTTTGCGAGTGAGATCGGTCTGAGCCACCAATGCTGGTTGTCGATGTTAACTGGAACTTCCTGTCGAGGGAAAAAGGACTCTTGTCCCAGGACTTGAGGATGGCCAGTTGGAGAGGCCTGAGGTGAAGCTGGGAAAATGGAACCGCTTCCATTGCTGCCACCATCCTGCCGAGGACTCTCATGGCGAATCGGAGAGATCGAGGGGGCGTCCAGAGGAGGGTGCGAACTCCCAGGCTGAGAGCAAGCGCCTTGTCCTTGGGAAGGAGCACTAGACCACTGGAGGTGTTGAAGTGCATCCCCAGGAAAAACAGGGACTGACTCGGAATTGGTGATGACTTTTGTGGATTGACTATCCAGCCCAGGCGTCTCAGTCTGTCCACCGTGATGGAGACGCCGAGTTCACAGTCCCTGAAGGTGGGAGCTTTGGTGAGATCGTCCAGGTATAGAACCACAACTATACCTCTGGAGTGTAGGACGTTCATGGTGGAAGCCATGACCTTGGTAAACACTCTGGGAGCTGTGGCGAGTCCGAACGGGAGGGCCACGAACCGGTAGTGGTCCTGGTCGATTGCGAACCTGAGGAATCCGCTGATGGGCAGGTGCAATTAGTATATGAAGGTATGCATCTTGTATGTCTATGGAGGCGAGAAACTCTCCCTCCTCCATGGACGCTATGATGGATCGAAGGGACTCCATGCAGAATTGACGTACCTGTTCATATTTGTTTAGCTGTTTAGGTCCAGTATGGGCCTTACACTGCCTCCTTTTTTGGGGACTACGAATAGATTGGAGTAGAACCCGTGGAAGCGTTCGGCCGAGAGGACCAACACGATGACTCCTGCGTGAAGAAGTGAGGTGAATGCTGGAAAGAAGGCGCAAGCCTTGGCTGGCGGTTTTGGGGGAACGGAGAGAAAAGAATGGCTTGGTGGGTTGGAAATAAACTCTATCTTGTATCCGGAAGACACTAGTTCCCTGACCCATCTGTCTTCTGTAATAGGCAGCCAGACTTGACAAAAGTGTAAGGGCCGCTTTACACACACCAACTTCTGAACAGATCTTTGGTTGCAGTGAAATCATGGACACATTGTTTCATTTTGTGGCTGTGTACAAATGATACAATGTGTCCATGATTTCACTGCAACCAGAGATCTGTTCAGAAGTTGGTCACAGAAGTTGGTGTGTGTAAAGCGGCCCTAAAAGTCGGCCACCTACAGGTGGAGTGTCTTCCAGAGTCAGTGAGTCATGACGAGGAGAACCTCTGGGATTAGGCTCCCTTAGGTTTTGACTTGTTTGCTTTTGACTGCCAGGCCTTGTCTGATTTTCCTGTAGACCGTAAGTTGTCCCTACGTGGGGAACTGCTGCGAGTTTGTGCCGGTCGAGAGACGGACCAGCCTTGACGAGTTCCGAAAGGATCAGAATCGAGTTTGATTACACCTCTTATACGTGCATTTGGGTTTCAGTTGGGGGAGAGAGGTACTCTTGCCCCCTGTGGCGTTAGAAATCATCGTGTCTAGCTTCTCACCGAAAAGTCGCCACTGAGGTACGGCAGGTGTGTGAGAGACTTTTTAGAAACTGCGTCCGCCTTCCATTCCCGTGGCCAGAGGACACGCCGGATTATGATGGCGTTTGATGCTATCTCCACTACACAGTTTGCCGAGTCTAGAACTGCATGAAGCATATACTCTGCTACAACTGAAATTTGAACAGCTTGGTCCGACAACTCAGGGACAGATGAGCAGAGACCAGCCTGTACGTTTTTGGCTCAAGCCAGAATGGCCTTGGCAGCCCAGACTGAAGCGAACGCAGGTGCCAGGGAGGACCCTGCGGCCTCGAAAATTGATCGGGCCATGAGTTCCACCTGACGGTCCACTGTGTCCCTGAGAGATGAGCTATCTGGCAGAGAAAGAAGTGACTGTGCTGCTAGCCTAGAGACTGGGGGATCAACTTCCGGTGGATCTGTCCAGTCCTGGGTCACGTCCTGTAGGAAAGGGTAACGTGTCTCTAGATATTTGCGATTGGCAAATTTCTTTTCAGGTTGTGAGCGATGCTTTTTAATGATCACCTTAAACTCTGGGTGATTGGAGAAGAATTTAGGCGGCCTCCGAACCTCTTGAAAAGAGATCTTGTGTTCTGGAGCATCCGGGGGTGGATCAGAGATGTCCAACACCCGATTGATGGAAGGAATTATATCCTCAACTAGCGCTGCAGTGCTAGGGGGTTTGGGTCAAGAGACCTTTCTGCGTCCTGATCTGAGTCGGTATCACAGAGGCCTTCAGAATCCTGTATATCACTATGACGTCCCCTGTTAGGAGAGCTGAGACGGTGGCCCTCTCTGGCCAGGGACGGCCGTGGGGACCTAGAACTGTGATGTCTGTCCCTGGCAGGGGACATCCTTGATGTCCCGGAGCTACGGTGTCTCTCCCTGGAAGGGGGTGACCGTGAGCTATGTGATGACGCTGATGAACGTGACCCATGGGTCCGCTTGCGTCCTGTTCTAGACGTGGATGTGCTCGGGTTATCACATCCCTGGTCTGAGCTCTCTCTTTGTTGAGCAGAGGCCACGGACGAGGCGTGACTCTGCAGAGCCTGAAGCAATGTGGAGGCAAGCTTATCTATGGACTGCGACATGGATTGGGATATCTGAGTGGCCCATTCCGGCGTGGCATTAGGGTTATTGGGATTAGTTGGGGCTTCTTGGGGCTCTGGCACATTAGCCTGGATACAGTCCTGGCAGTGCAGGTATGTACTGCCGCTGGACAGGGGGTTCCTGTAGGCTGTGCAGAATGCATAGTAAGGGTCCTGAACACTGGTTCTCTTGGACTTTGAGCCCGGCATAGCGCACTGGGTGTCTATGCAGAGGAGCCTATAGAGTAAAATGGAGTCACAGCCGAGGTATGGGGCCTCAGCTGTGATCTTACCACACCAGGTGCGCCCCTCTAGTGTCCAACGCCAAATCCAGTGTCCTGTGCCCCCCGGAGACTGGCTGGCCTGAATCCTGAGGCTGCTGACTGGGAGCTGCAGTCTGTGTGGCTGCAGCAGTAATGGCCGCCGGGGATGATGAGGGAGGGGGGCGGAGAGCTGAAAAGGGCGCCAGGCTGAGCAGAATCGCACCCTTTCAGCTGCGATCCGCCCCCCTGTCACACTGTGCCGTGTGGGACGGAGAAAAAGCGTCGGCTTCAGTGTAAGCTGAAGCCGCAGCCTAAAGTAGAAGGCTGATGCCCAAAACAGCGCCAGGCCGGCACGGAGAACCGGTTAGGGACCGGATTTGATCCGGATCCCTCTAGATCCCGAGGCAGGGTGGTGAAGGGGCTATGAGCCGGAAGGGGGGCCCCTTGGTGGGTCTCCCTGGGCACTGGTACTGCAGATGTTGCCGCTAGTATAGAGGCACAGGGAGCCTGTGCCTCTGTATGGTGCCATGCCTGCCTGAGCACTGCCCCCAGTCCCATCAGGAGCCCGTGGCTGTGGCTCCTGAATGATGCAGCAGTGTGCGGTTCGCCTGTATCAGCACCCATTGGGGTGCTGCCTCTGACGGCCCTACGTGAGGTGTCTCAACCTAATGCCCCCAGGAGGGGTGCTGATGTCACTATCGGAGGGCTTCTACATCGCCTCGACCTCAATCCAGAAACCAGAGGAATTGGGGAGGAGGGGGTCGTCTCTATCTCAACCCAGCACCCAGAGATGCTGAGGAAGGAGCGGCATGGGGAGTGGTGGTCTCTACTTCAACCCGGCACCCCCGTAATGGGGGGTTGAGGAAGGAGCCATGCTGGGAGTCTCGTAAGAGACCCACTTTGTTTCTTCTGTAGTCCCGTTTTGCATAAAAAATAAAAAAACGAAAAATCTGAAGTAAAAAAAATTTAGGTCTGCGACACTAAGCAAAAACTGGTTAAGGCTGTGGCCGGCCAGGGTTATATACTGCAGAGGAGGAACCACTGTTAATCTTTTTCAGATTATACATAGTGTCTCCTCCTAGTGGACACTAGCATAACACCCTTGGTCCTGTGTCCCCCAATGAGGCGAAAGAGAAAGATGTGGGTCTGTAGTCTGCATCTGCCTCCTTCTGACACTAAGCTGAAATTGGTTCGACTTGTATCAGCCATATTCACTTAGTGTCGCCTCCTAATTTTTTTTTTTTTTTGCAGAATTTTTGTTTAAAATAATGGTATGTTATTCAACTATTTATGATGCAATCGTGTATCAGTTTCATCTGTAACACATTAATTTATCACTTTTTAACCCTAACTTCTCTGAAAGTTGGATTAAAAAAAAGGTATGAAAGAGAGAATATGTATCAAATAACTGCTAGTGTTTTACCTATGAAAATGTGTGGTTGTTTGCTAGCTTGCTATAACTTGTAATTATACTCACCATGGACTCATATGACACAGATTTTTTTCTTTCCTTTTTTTTTGTACATAAATAATACTCTTCAAAAAGCCAGAAAAGCAAGGTAAATGAGTTGTAACCTTTTGCAAGCCACGTCTGAAGTCGAGAATGCAATCATGAAGCTTGAGAATGATGTGGATAAATGTTAATGAGCAGTATTATATGTGTGTCATATTACATTTGTGTAAATTAACAACAATATTGAAAAACAATGTCAACTTTGTATGTTTCAATAGTACATTTGTTGCATAAGGTATTTCAGGTTCATCAAGGTTTATCAATTTGCAGCTAGTGCAATTAAAGTTCATGATCATGTTGCCTTGTAAGAATGATTTTCCATTTCATGGGAGGCATTCATATTCGCTTATAAATGCTCGCATTGTGTTTTCACCTGTTTATAAGTTTTCTTTATAAAGGTGAAATAAGAAATTAGAAAAATTGCAAGAATAATTGAAACACAATGTTAAACATTTTTATGTATACAATAAAAATGTTTTTTTTAATATACATTTTTGTAATAATATTTTACCTGGAAGAATTCACATTCACCTTCATAGCATGGTATAATTATATCATGTCATTATCAAATACACTTTGGGGTTTAATTCTGGTGTATAATTTAATTTTTTATTATTTCAACATTTCACTATTGCATGTGTTTTTCAAAATTTTGGTGTGTGACTAATTTTTCACTTGCACTGTGTAAAAATTCATGGACACTAATCACTGGTCTGCAAAAAAAAACAATGTTTTCTGGCATGGACTTTAAGAACAGTTTTAGACAAATTTAGGGGTGCGGAATTCAAATCTGATCTTATAATTTCTCTATCACATCACGTTTTTGTGCTATAGGAATATAGTTCATTTTCATGAATTCCATGTAAACTATAAGTAGTGTATGAAAAGTGTCGGTTTATACGGTTCACTAAGGTAAATTTAGTTTTCATTTACGGTAGTCTCCCAATAAATGTGAGAATATCTTTGTTCTCTTTGAACATGCATAATTCCCATTTGTTATGATAAGTAAACAGTTTTCAACGTACACAACAGTCTTGTGCAGGTACTGTTTTATTTATCGAAATTTTCAATTAATTTTGATATTTATTTTTTTTATCCTGCTGTTTTCTGTTTTTTGTTTGTGAATCAATACCTAAGGTGTGTGTGGGGGGGTCGGGACAGAAATTCAATGAACTACTCAGGTAGCTAACAACTTTTATCTTGTGTTTCTCTGCAGGATGTTTTGCTGATCTAACAATGGCCTCTATATCTTGCAGAAGACAGTGCTCAAATGATTCAAATATTTTTTGTTACATCTGTGGAAACTTTACTGTGAAGACTCAGAGGCGCAACATTACTGACTTTGTTAAGAGGGTGTATTTGGTGTACTTCAAAGTAAAACTTGGAGACCAAGACAAGCATTGGGCTCCTCACAAAGTGTGCAAAACCTGTATTGAGAGCTTGAGATCATGGTCCCAAGGAAAGAATGCTAAACTTCAGTTTGGAGTTCCTATGGTTTGGAGAGAACCAAGCAATCATTAAGAAGACTGCTATTTCTGCCTTGTCGATGTAAAAGGTTTCAATAAGAAAAACAAGCAATATTTGCAATACCCGAGTATCCCTTCAGCTATTCGACCAGTTGCCCAGAGTGAAGACATACTTGTTCCAAAATTTACTGCGTTTCCAGAAAACACTGACACAGATCTCTCCTCACATTGTTATACTGATGAAGAAGACAGTCCAGATATTTTTCAGCCATGTGATGAAGATTGTGACAAACCAATTCTGTTTACTCAGTCTGCTTTGAATGATCTGGTTAGAGATCTTTATCTACCAAAAGAGTCTGTTGAACGATTGGCTTCAAGACTACAAGAGAATCGAATGTTGAAACCCGGTACAAGTGTCTCATTTTATCGTAACAGGGAAGCAGAACTGCGTAAGCACTTCCATTCAGATGGCCAGCTTGTCTATTGTACTGATGTTGAAGGGCTACTTCTCTTTATGGGACCTCCAGCATATGATTCAAGGGATTTGAGGCTTTTTATTGATAGTTTCAAACGAAGTTTAAAATGTGTTCTGTTACACCATGGAAATAAGTATGGCTCTGTACCAATGGGTCATTCTGTAAAACTTAAAGAAGGGATGCATGGCGACTGCTTCATCCACAAGATAACGAATATACCCACTTTTCTCATCCCCACACCTCTTGGTCTCGCATCGACATGTTCTTAACAAACAATAATGTGTTTAGGTTGGTAGAGGCAGCGGAGATAGAGGACATGGTCATTTCAGATCATAGTCCAATAAGTTTGGATGTGCTTGATGAGAGGCCAAGAGGCTCAGATATATTGTGGAGATTCCCCTCGCACTTAGTAAGAAATGGAGAATTTAAAAAGAGGCTAAAGGAGTGGTGGGCTGGATACGCAATAGATAATGCCTTACATGAAGACAATCATAGACTTTATTGGGAATCCGGGAAGGCGGGGATTAGAGGTCAAATAATAGCATATACATTATCACACAAAAAAAAAGTGAGAGACCGATATTCCATGGCCAGTGCGAAAGTTACGGACACGTATCAAACCTTCAGACGCACGCATAACCCTGCAGACAAAGAAAAATGGATGGACGCCAAAAAGGAATATGAAGGGTGGGCAGAACAAAGAGAAATAATGACACGTGGACAGCTAGAAGTGGACTTGAATAGGTTCGGAGACAAAGCCGGACGGTTGTTGGCAAAATTGGCCAAGAGCAGACAACACTCCGAACATATAGCAGCTCTTAGACAGAGGGGAGGGGGCTTGACCACTGACCCCAGGACCATAAACTCCATTCTAGGGGATTATTACAGGACTTTATATAGGGCAGACGATAGTCAGGAGACGGGAGGAGAGAAGTGGTTGGAGAAAGTATCGATCACGGCTATATTGGAGGTTCACCTAGAGATGTTGAACAGCCCCATCTCGGAGGCAGAAGTTGACGCAGCCATTAGACACTTAGGCACTAATAAAGCTCCGGGACCTGATGGGTTTACGGGGGAATTTTTTAAGGCCCTACGTGAAGAACTGACACCGACATTAACGAAGCTGCTCAACGACATGACCAGGGGGATCTCCATTTCAGATGAATCAAATGTGGCATATATCAAACTTCTACCCAAAGGAGACAAGGGAAGAGAGGACCCAGCAAATTACAGACGCATATCGCTCATAAACTTAGATCTCAAAATCCTGCAAAAAATCATGGCGGATAGATTGGCCCAAGTTATCCCGGAGCTTATAGAGAAGAATCAAACGGGATTTGTCAAAGGCAGATCTGCAGTCACTAACGTACGCAAGGCCCTTATGGTCCTGGACGTGGTCAGGGAAAGAAAGGAAGCAGTGGGGGGGGGGGAGGGACCCGGCCTTGGTCACCTTGGATGCAGAAAAAGCTTTTGACAATGTCAGGTGGCCATGGCTGGGTCTGGTTCTGGACCGAATGGGAGTCAAGGGGAGATTCAGAACATTTCTGCAGAACCTGTACGCTAATCCAACCGCTAGGGTGCACACTCCGGGTTTTTTGTCACCAAAGTTCCCATTACAAAAAGGAAGCAGACAGGGGTGTCCTCTTTCCCCACTCCTGTTTAACTTGGCTCTGGAGCCCCTTGCAAGATATCTGAACAGTCACAGCAGATTTACAGGCATTAAAGTGGGGCAATCAGAGATATGAACTGCTTTATTTGCAGACGACATTATACTTTTCATGGAAACCCCAGCCGTGATTTACCTGCTCTGACTGCAGATATAGAAGAGTATGGGAAATTCGCAGGATTTAAATTGAATAAATAGAAATGTGAAATTCTATGCATTAGAGGAAGAGGCGATTCGGGAGAGGCCCTGAGAGAACTGGGAATTCCTATAGCAAAGTCATCTATTAAATATCAGGGGATATTGTTGGGAAGGACTCCTGGGCAGATCTATACGCTCAACTATAAGCCACTATTTGACAGGATTAAACGGGAACTGAGGAGTTGGGCTGGGCTGACTTTATCGTTGCTGGGTAGATGTCATCTGGTAAAGATGATAAGCTTTGCGCGGCTCCTGTATCCGATGCAAACTCTTCCTCTACTCCTGAAATACTCAGATATACAGAGGCTGAATAAAGCTTTCTCCACATTTGTCTGGAGAGGGAGGAAACCCAGACTTCGCATGGGGACCCTGATGATGACAAGGGATAGTGGAGGAACGCATCTGCCAAATACAAGAGGATATAATCTGGCCTGCTTGATGAGACACACAGTGGAGTGGATTAAAAATTCTGACAGATATTCTGATGGACAGTTGGAATCAGCGTTTTGTGCACCATGGGATAGGTGCTCTCTCCTACACGCGTCCCTGTCAAGCTTGCCAAAGAAAGTTAAATTGTCGGTCATCTTCCGAGATACTATCATGATTTGGAAGGCCGTGAGGAAAAAATGTGGGCTGTCCTGGAAAATGTCGAAGCACCTCAATCCTTGGGCTTTCCCGGGTTTTAAAATGGGAAGAGACAATGCATTATTTGAAACATGGAAACAGAGGGGGGTGAGGAGGATAGGCAACCTAATTCAGTCAACCGACAAAAGATGGATGACAGGCCAAGAAATTTTAGAGAAGTTCAGCTTGGGAGAGGGACACATACTCCAATATCTCCAGTTGAAACAACATGTTATGACACTTCTCGACAATGTATCAAAAGAAACTTCAACGAATATTTGTGATCGCTTAATAGGTTTGGACACTTCACAACTGACCATATCAGCTATATATAGAGAGCTTAGAGAGACGTTAATCCCGGGGGAGAACTCGAGGTTATTCGCTAAATGGACCAAAGGGATGGATCAGGATGAGGTGGTGGGAAGCATTCTGAAGGGATGGGGAATGTGAGGCGATACATACTGAACGAACAATGGAGAGATTCCCACTTTCGCATTATTCACAGCACAGTGTCGGATTTAATTTGCCAAAGTCATCAGACAATCCAGACAGGTTGACAAGCTGCCCGAAATGTCAACAGGAAAGGACCGACATGGTCCATGGTATGTGGAGCTGCGTGAGGGTTCAGGAATATTGGAGGATGATCAGTTCCTTGACGGCCTCATTATGTGGCAGCACATATGCCATGGATCAGACTATTTGGATATTCCAAGACTAGGAAGATAGACAGGGGGATGGAAAAGGGATAAGACTGGCACATGTTCTTATTCTCATGGCTAAGAGACTGTTACTCACCAACTGGTTACGTGCTGAGCTCCCGAGGGATACAGATATAATGTTGGGCCTGTCCAGGGCAATGGAATTAGACAGGAGAGAAACCCTGAGAGATAAAGACCAGATGATGGAGGGGTTCATGAAAAAATGGAGAAGGTACATAGAGTCGCAGAACTCAGTATAGGAGATCAGGCGCATTATGGATCCATTCAAGGGGACCTCTTGATATTTAACAGAAGAGTTGAGCCTCAATTTGGGGAGATTAGGAATGTAATGGGAGATGTGGGGGGAGAATGAGAGGATTCATGTCAGAAGAAAGGGGGGAGTAGGGTATCACTGTCTTCTAAATCTTTGAGATAGATCCTGTTGATTGGAGGAGAAGTTATGTGGTGGGTGTTAGCTATTACAATCTTTCCTCTAGGTCAGGGGTCTCAAACTCGGCTGGGCTGGGGGGCAGCACATAGAAAAAAATTGATATCTGGGGGCCGCATTCATTGTAGGACTAAGTGACATTTTAGCAATACCAGAATTTTTTGCTCAATGTAGTAATGCCCAAATCCTGGTCCCTTTCTTGTAGGAATGTCCCCACCCTAATCTCCTTTATGTAGGAATGTCCCCATCCTGGTCCCCTTCTTGTAGGAATGTCCCCATCGTATATTAATGTCATCCATCCTTGTCCTCTTCTTGTAGTAATGTCCCCATCCTGGTCCCCATCGTATATTAATGTCAACCATTCTGACCCTCATCTTGTAGTAATGTCCCCATCCTGGACCTCATCTTGTACTAATGTCCCCATCCTGGTCACAGAACTCATGGGACTGTGCACGCAGAGCCCACAGCGCACGCAGAGCCCACAGCGCACGCAGAGCCCACAGCGCACACAGAGCCCACAGCGCACACAGAGCCCACAGCGCACACAGAGCCCACAGCGCACACAGAGCCCACAGCGCACACAGAGCCCACAGCGCCACACAGGCCCACAGCGCACACAGAGCCAGTGCACACCCTCAGTGCCTGGACCCAGCCTCACTGTCTGTGCTGCTGTGCCCCCGCCAGACCCGGTAATTGCCACTTAAGTTACAGTACCATACCGGCGCCAGCGATGAGCTGCTTGATCCTCCGCCGCGGGATCTTCCCTGATGACATCCGGCAGCAACTCCTCCTCACTGCTCTCAGGGCCTTGCTTGCCCTCCACAGCAGTGACAAAGAGGGATTCTGAGACCCCCTCAGGTCACCCGCAGCAGCCAGAAGACTGAGGTGGGTGGGTGGGAGATGCTGAGGTGGGTGGGCAGAAGAGTCTGTCTTTCAGTCACCATCATCATCAAAATCATTTTCATCATCATCATACACACACAGGCACCATCATCATCATACACACACAGGCACCATCATCATCATAGAAACACACACAGCCACCATCATTATACACACACACACACACACACACACACACTCTACCATCATCATACACACACAGCCACCATCGGCATCATCATCACTCACACAGTCACCACTGCCATCATCATAATCAGTCACACACAGTCCCCACCGCCATTGTCATCAATCACACACAGCCACCACCACGATCATCATCAGTAACACACAGCCACCACCACCGCCATCATCATCAGTCATACACCGCCACCACCGCCGTCATTATTATCAGTCACACACAGCCACCACCATGATCATCATCATTAACACACTGCAACCACCGCCACAATCATCATCAGTCACACACAACCACTACCGCCACCATCATCATCATCAGTCACACACAGCCACCACTTCTGCCGTCAGTCACACATAGCCACCACCACCACCATCATCATCATCAGTCACACACAACCACCACTGCCGCCACCGGCATCATCATCATCAGTCACACACAACCACCACTGCCGCCACCGCCATCATCATCATCAGTCACACACAACTACCCCTGCCACCACCGCCATCATCATCATCAGTCACACACACCATCACCGCCGCCAAATATCATCATCACTCACACACAGCCATCATCATCATCATCATCATCATTCACACAAACACACACATATACAGCCATGATCATCCTCAGTCACACGCACACATACACAGCCATGATCATCCTCAGTCACACGCACACATGCACAGCCATGATCATCCTCAGTCACACGCACACATACACAGCCATGATCATCATGTCACACACACACATACACAGCCATGATCATCCTCAGTCTCACACACACATACACAGCCATGATCATCCTCAGTCACACGCACACATACACAGCCATGATTATCCTCAGTCACACGCACACATACACAGCCGTGATCATCCTCAGTCACACACACACATACACAGCCATGATCATCCTCAGTCACACACACACATACACAGCCATGATCATCATGTCACACACACACATACACAGCCATGATCATCATGTCACACACACACATACACAGCCATGATCATCCTCAGTCACATTTGCACACATACACAGCCATGATCATCATGTCACACACACACATACACAGCCATGATCATCATGTCACACACACACATACACAGCCATGATCATCCTCAGTCTCACACACACGTACACAGCCATGATCATCCTCAGTCACACACACACATACACAGCCATCATTTGTGACACACACACACTCACACTCTCTGACCTGGCCTATGCTCTGTCTTGTGCCCTCAGGCTGCACCCGCCAGCAAAGCAGCTGACCTCACCGCTGCTGAGCTTGGGATGAACGCAGCCATCGATTGCTTCTCCCTGGCGGTGGTCAGGGAGAAGCAATCAAAGGCGGTGTCTCCAATGCGCAAGTGCAGCCGGTGGCAGAATGAATGTTACTGTGGCCGAAGGTGGCGGGGGCAGTGTAGAAGTGCGGCCGCCGGCGGGGGCAGTGCAAAAGTGCGGCCGCCGGCGGGAGCAAAGTGAAAGTGCGGCCGGCGGCCTCTAATAGTGGCCAAGCATGTTCTGCATCTGCACAGTGTGTCCCCGGGCCGCATCAATCAGCCTGGCGGGCCGCATGCGGCCCGGGGGCCGCGTGTTTGAGACCCCTGCTCTAGGTAGTGGGAAATGGGTGAGGATAGTTAAAGTTATTAAGGTCGATAAGTTATTGTGGAGACTTGGGGATTAAAGTGTATTGTTCTATGACATCCCAATGTTACTATTATGCTGGGAATTTGATATATTACTCTGTGAATTTATTCGAAAAAAAAACTTTAAGTCAGTAAAAATGATATTTAAAAAAAAAAACTTAAAGAAGAATATAAAAACATCAAGATTGTTCTAGAGAGGTTACAATATAATGTTCATGGGTGGTTAATTTGTGTTGATTTGAAAATGGTTATCTTTCTTTTGGGTCGGCAAGGAGGGTACACAAAAACCCTTGTTTTCTGTGCTACTGGGACAGTAAGGCTACAGCAGAGCATTGGGTGAAAACTGAATGGCCTCAGCGACAGAGTTTGGCATCTGGCAATAAGAATGTCATCCATGATCCTCTAGTGGTTAGGAAGAACATTGTCTTTCCTCCCTTGCACATAAAACTTGGATTGATGAAGCAGTTCGTCAAAGCTCTCAATCACAGTGGAGAATGCTTTAACTATATATGTTCAACTTTTCCTAGTCTTAAGCGGCCGTCACACGCTACGATATCTTGAAAGATATTGCTTGAATGCGCCCGATTTAACATCGCGTGAACGATGTCTGTGCGTGTGACGGCAAGATACGACGAACGAGAACTGATCAAATCACAAGATCGAGATCTGAGCTCCGGACCTCACATCTTGCGATGAACGATTTTACAAACAGCTTCATCGTGGTGTATGACACCACGATGAACGATCTCCCAGCGGCAGAGCCTATGCTGGGAGATGGTAACTATGGTACACGTCGGGTTACTAAGCGATGCGCGGCGCCTAGTAACCTGATGTGTACCATAGTTACCAGCGATCTCGCTGCTCCACATCGCTGGTGAGTCTGTCTGTGTGACATCTCACCAGCGATGTGAGCGATATTGTAAGCGATCGCGCGTGCACGTGATCGCTTTCAATATCGCTAGCGATATCTTAGCGTGTGACGGCAGCTTTAGTGAAGAGAAGAAAAAGGCTGGAATATTTGATGGACCTCAAATAAGAACACTTATGAGAGACCCAAATTGTATTGCATCAATGAATGAGACAGAAGAAAGAACTTGGAATGCATTTTGTAATGTGGTGCAGAATTTTCTAGGGAATAAGAAGGAAGGGCTACTAATGAGTCTGCGAAATCTTGGATGTAGAATGAGTATCAAGATTCACTATTAAAACAACCATTTGGACTTTTTTCTAGAGAACCTTGGGGATGTGAGTGAGGAACAAGGGGAGCGTTTTCATCAGGACATTAAAACAATGGAAGAACGGTATCAAGGCTAGTGGGACTCACATATGATGGCTGACTATTGCTGTACATCACAGATCAGCCAAGAAAAGAAAGTTCAAATAACTGCCATTTGCCATTCATCTGTGAGCCATATATATTTTTCGCTTTATAAGACGCACCTGATTATAAGACGCACCCCAAATTTGGTGAAGGAAAAGAGAAAATAAATAATTTTTAATGTTAAATGGAGTCAGTCTTATAATGTCAGTGTTCGTCTTACAAATCAGTATATATGTCCCTCATCCTGGTACATAAACCCCCTATCCTGGTATCCCGGTATATATGTCCCCCCCATCCTGGTATACATGTCCCTCATCCTGGTATACATGTCCCTCATCCAGGTATATACAGTTGTGGCCAAAAGTATTGACACCCCTGCAATTCTGTCAGATAATACTCAGTTTCTTCCTGAAAATGATTGCAATCACAAATTCTTTGGTATTATTATCTTCATTTAATTTGTCTTCAATGAAAAAACACAAAAAGGGGGTGGACAAAAGTATTGCCACTGTTAGAAAAATCATGTGATGCGTCTCTGATTTGTGTAATTAACAGCACCTGTAACTTACCTGTGGCACCTAACAGGTGTTGGCAATAACTAAATCACACTTGCAGCCAGTTGACATGGATTAAAGTTGACTCAACCTCTGTCCTTGTGTGTACCACATTGAGCATGGAGAAAAGAAAGACCAAAGAACTGTCTGAGGACTTGAGAAACCAAATTGTGAGGAAGCATGAGCAATCTCAAGGCTACAAGTCCATCTCCAAAGACCTGAATGTTCCTGTGTCTACCGTACGCAGTGTCATCCAGAAGTTTAAAGCCCATGGCACTGTGGCTAACCTCCCTAGATGTGGACGGAAAAGAAAAATTGACGAGAGATTTCAACGTAAGATTGTGCGGATGGCGGATAAAGAACCTCGACTAACATCCAAACAAGTTCAAGCTGCCCTGCAGTCCGAGGGTACAACAGTGTCAACCCGTACTATCTGTCGGCGTCTGAATGAAAAGGGACTGTATGGTAGGATACCCAAGAAGACTCCACTTCTTACCCCAAGACATAAAAAAGCCAGGCTGGAGTTTGTCAAAACTTACCTGAGAAAGCCTAAAACGTTTTGGAAGAATGTTCTCTGGTCAGATGAGACAAAAGTAGTGCTTTTTGGGCAAAGGCATCAACACAGAGTTTACAGGAGAAAAAAAAAAAAGAGGCATTCAAAGAAAAGAACACGGTCCCTACAATCAAACATGATGGAGGTTCCCTGATGTTTTGGGGTTGCTTTGCTGCCTCTGGCACTGGACTGCTTGACCATGTGCATGGCATTATGAAGTCTGAAGACTACCAACAAATTTTGCCGCATAATGTAGGGCCCAGTGTGAGAAAGCTGGGTCTCCCTCAGAGATTATGGGTCTTCCAGCAGGACAATGACCCAAAACACACTTCAAAAAGCACTAGAAAATGGTTTGAGAGACCCCAATGGCTTACCGACATGCGGCTGCTGAGTGGGGGTCCCGGAGGCAGGTTCAGGAGGGTGAGAGGCACAAGTGCAGGACCGACGCTGCTGGGGGGCTCTGGTGCAAGAATGGAGCTGCAGGGGATGATCGGCGGCAGCGAGTGGTGGGTGCCGCCATATTCTCTCTGCCCGGCTGCATTCACTACTGCTAAGTGTGCAGACAGTCGGGAGAGACTTCAACAAAATGGCCGCGGCCATACCGGAGACCCGCGGCCATTCTGTAGTCTCTACCTCTACCGGCCGGCTGAACACTGCTTAGTGAATGCAGCCAGGCAGAGAGAATATGGCGGTGCCCACCGCTCGCTACAGCCGATCATCCCCCACAGCTCCGGTAGTGCAGCTGTGCCCCTCACCCTACGGAACCTGCCTCCGGGCACCCCCACTCACCAGCCGCGCGCACACATTCCCCCGGTATAATATTATAATTTTTTCAGATTCGCTTTTTAAGACGCACCCCCTTTTACCCCCCCCCCCCCCCCAGTTTGGGGGAGGCAAAAGGGTGTCTTAAAAAGCGAAAAATACGGTATGTGTTTTTATATTTTGTAGTTTCATTCTGTAAGTATATTTGATTTGCTGTACATAGACTTTGTAATCTTTGTTATTTCTTGATTAAAAATACACAAAATGTAGTCCCGAAAATCATGTGTTTTTATCAAAAAACATTTGATAGGAGTAATTTTCATCATAAATTGAAAATATCTCAAAATCCTGATGTGATAGCCAAAAACGGAGCTCGTATTTATAATCAGTAGCCAAAATTGACTTAAAATCTGCTTTAAAAACTTTTGCCAGAAAAATTGCGTTGAAATTATAATTTGCAGTTTTGTAATGTCATTCTAGTATTTGCCACATCACTTGCCATACGTAATACCTAATTGTTAAGTGAATTGGTTATACCTTGTAAAAGAATATATAAATGATTGCATATTATTTGACCATTAGTCATAGTGCAGTCCAAACGCATTGACTGGGTCATGTCGACCGGTTCCTGAAAAATGCCCACAGGAAAGATGCCCACAGGAAAATTGCCACAGGAAAAATGCCCACAGGAAAATTGCCCACAGGAAAAATGCCCACACGGAAAATTGCCCACACGGAAAATTGCCCACACGGAAAATTGCCCACACGGAAAATTGCCCACAGGAAAAATGCCCACACGGAAAATTGCCCACACGGAAAATTGCCCACATGGAAAAATGCCCACATGGAAAAATGCCCACACGGAAAATTGCCCACACGGAAAATTTGGCCCACACGAATGCCACGGAAAATGGCCCACACGGAAAATGGCCCACACGGAAAATGGCCCACACGGAAAATGGCCCACACGGAAAATGGCCCACACGGAAAATGGCCCACACGGAAAATGGCCCACACGGAAAATGGCCCACACAGAAAACTGCCATTTGCAGCATCACAGTTTCAGATCTCTGATATTTGAGGTGCAAGATGAGGATTCCCATGATCTATGATCATCTTGTGAATTACAGTGACCTAGTGCAGAAATGCTGAAGATCTGGGGTTTGTAGCAGTCTGTCATTATCTGCAATAGATAGATCCAGTCTGCTGTCATCTCTCAGTGATTCTGCCTTACTCCTCCATCCCTCCCACCAGCCCAAAACAGCAGAACCGAACCAGCAGCAGATTCAGAGAAGCCATCACTGCTATATGTACAGTACTCACAGGAGTATCACTGGATTATCTGTGGAGCTACATGGGACTGCAGGTCTAATACATTATCATCTTAGTGGGCAATTCTATGTGGGCAATTTCCGCTGACACTCTTCTTTGCTGCACAGCATTTCACCTATAACTCTATACCATTCTTCTGCCTGCAGAACATCTCACCTATAGGGTACAGGCACACTAATGGCCCCCTTACACATAGCGATGTTTCAACGATCCCACCAGCAATCCGACCTGGCCGGGATCGCTGGAGCATTGCTATGTGATCGCTGGTCTGCAGTCACACTGGGTGATCCACATACCGATGCTGCGTCCCCTGACGCTCACTGGGATCGCTCAACGTCTCGGGCGCAGAATGGGGATCGCTGGTCGTTGCCCCTGTCACACATGCCGATGTATGCTGGACAGCGGGAGACCAACGATGGGAAAATGGTCCCGGCCATTCCGCAGTCAGTGAGCTCATCGTTGATTGCTGCGGCGTGTCACTCGCAGCGACTTCGCTAGCGAGGTCTCTGCAACGTCACAAAACCTGTGACATTGCAGAGATATCATTAGCGATATCGCTGTGTGTAACGCGGCCTTAAGGTGTGCATTATCAGAGGGATTTTGATGATTGACAGTCGCACGAGTGCTTTCCGTCTGTGGTACGAGTGTGATGCAATTATGCATTTTTTTATCAGCTACCATCAGTGTGACATCCATGTGACCTATACCTCTATACTATCCCCCTGCCCTGCAGAGCATCTCACCTACACCTCTATACTATTCCCTTGTATTGCATGACATCTCACCTATACCTCTATACTATCCCACTGCCCTGCAGAGCATGTCACCTACACGTATACTGTTCCCTGTTCTGCAGAGCATCTCACCTTCACCTCTATACTATCCCCCTGCCCTGCAGAGCATCTCACCTATAATTCTTTATTATCCTACCCTGCAGAGCATTTCACCTACACCTATACTGTTCCCTGTTCTGCAGAGCATCTCACCTACACCTCTATACTATCCCCCTGCCCTGCAGAGTATCTCGCCTATAATTCTTTATTATCCTACCCTGTAAAGCATCTCACCTACAATTCTATGTTATTCTCCTTCCCTGCAGAGCATCTCACTTACACCTCTTTACCATCCCCCATCTTGCAGAGCATCTCAACTACACCTCTATACCATCCCCGTCTTGCAGAGCATCTCACCTACACCTCTATACCATCCCCTGTCTTGCAGAGCATCTCACCTGCACCTCTATACCATCCGCAGTCCTGCAAAGCATCTCACTTACACCTCTATACCATTCCTCGTCTTGCAGAGCATCTCATCTGCACCTCTATACCATCCGCAGTCCTGCAAAACATCTCACCTACACCTCTATACCATCCCCGTCTTGCAGAGCATCTCACCTACACCTCTATACCATCCCCTGTCTTGCAGAGTATCTCACCTGCACCTCTATTCCATCCGCAGTCCTGCAAAGCATCCCACTTACACCTCTATACCATTCCTCGTCTTGCAGAGCATCTCATCTGCACCTCTATACCATCCGCAGTCCTGCAAAGCATCTCACACCTCTATACCATTCCTTGTCTTGCAGAGCATCTCACCTACACCTCTATATCATCCCCATCTTGCAGAGCATCTCACCTGCACCTCTATACCATCCAGTCCTGCAAAGCATCTCACCTACACCTCTATACCATCCCTGTCTTGCAGAGCATCTCACCTACACCTCTATACCATCCCCTATCTTGCAGAGCATCTCATCTGCACCTCTATACCATCCCCTGTCTTGCAGAGCATCTCACCTGCACCTCTATACCATCCCCTGTCTTGCAGAGCATGTCACCTACACCTCTATACCATCCCCTGTCTTGCAGAGCATCTCACCTACACCTCTATACCATCCCGTCTTGCAGAGCATCTCACCTACACCTCTATACCATCCTTTGTCTTGCAGAGCATCTCACCTGCACCTCTATACCATCCCGTCTTGCAGAGCATCTCACCTACACCTCTATACCATCCCCTGTCTTGCAGAGCATCTCACCTGCACCTCTATACCATCTGCAGTCCTGCAAAGCATCTCACTTACACCTCTATACCATCCCCTGTCTTGCAGAGCATCTCACCTGCACCTCTATACCATCTGCAGTCCTGCAAAGCATCTCACTTACACCTCTATACCATTCCTCGTCTTGCAGAGCATCTCATCTGCACCTCTATACCATCCGCAGTCCTGCAAAGCATCTCACTTACACCTCTATACCATTCCTCGTCTTGCAGAGCATATAACCTAAAATTCTATATTATTCTCCAGCCTTGTTTTCCTGTTGGCATTCATGTCTGTGGGCATTTTTCACATATCAGTTTCTGTGTGGGCAAATTTCCGTGTGGGCAATTTTCCTGTGGGCAAATTTCCGTGTGGGCAAATTTCCGTGTGGGCAATTTTCCGTGTGGGCAATTTTCCGTGTGGGCATTTTTCCATGTGGGCATTTTTCCATGTGGGCATTTTTCATGTGGGCAATTTTCTGGTCACCATGTCGACCATGTAAATTTTTCTTTTTTTATACACTGTATTTTCTTTTGAAAAATAAAAATAAAAGGAAAATCCAGTCCTGTAGAGCCAGACTCCAATTTTTTCTATTATCCTTGATGTGAGGCCAGAGGCCAGGGCGAGGCCGGTGTCTGAACCCCAGGTGGATGAGCATAGAGCAACTGGGTGAGCTGGAATCAAGTTCCTATAGAAGTTAGGAGTTGTGGATTCAAGAGGGCTGATGAGGAACTTTTGTATTGCTAAAATAATGTCAGAAATTTATTTGAAAAATGTATAAAATAGCTACATTAAGTCAAAAATTTGTTGTGATATATATCAATAAATTAGAATAGACATCTGCTAAATTTACATTGCGTTGTTTGATGTATGTGGGTCACTGTGTGATGTTGTGCATCACTCCCTTAGGCTGCCATCAGACTGCATATGTTCACATCCGTGTGGTTCCTTGAATTTCAAGGAACACACGGACAGGCATGGATGTGTGCCAATGGATGCCAACTGATGCCCTAGGATCCTTTTTTAACAGATCCGTCATCAGTTAGCAGACATAGGGCTGGGAGGAGCTCTACCTTGCTTCTGAGCATGCTCAGCACAGCAAAACAGATCTGTTTCACGGACCCGTGTTTTTCATGGATACGTATGGATCCATGCTCCACAGAGCTCCATGTTATTTCAGGCGGACAGCTACAGATCCATGTTTGTCCGTTGGTATCAGTGATTTTCAAGGCAGCCCAAAATCAGAGAAGTCTCCAATTCTGGGTGCATGAAAAAAAACTCACAAACAGATCAGTAACACAATTGACACACACTGATGGCACCTTAGGACCAATCCATGCCAATAGGGACACATGGGAGGCCATAACTGATCCGAGTCTATCCATTTTAAAATGGATAGACACAGATCAGAAATTATGCAGTGTGAAGGCAGCCTAAGCTTAAACATTCTTTTGACAGCCTTCCCCCCAAAAAAAACAAACAAAAACGACACATGAACCTATGCACAAAAATGCAGTCTCTGTTTCTAAAAACTTACAGCTTCAGCAAAATCTGGATTAAACTTCAGTAGATTGTTCAACTCTTTTTGCAGGAAGACAGGAGACAGAGCTTTACTTTCATCATTCTTCAGTAACAAGGCCTGGAAAGAACAATGATTGGATTATGGAGGCATTGGAGTGTAGAAGTAATCAATATATAATAATTTACAACCTTGTCCCATTCTAAATTGCACAGACTAGATGGCTCCTAGTGTTTCTGTACATTGCTTAAAGGGGTTGTCTGACCTAAAATGATAATTCTGCAGACGCTCTATGCGATTGCAAACTTTTCAATCTTCCCAGTGCCTGCACTGAGGATTTGGGGTTTCGGACAGCAATTATGTGATACACGTGTTCCCGGGCAGAACCCGACTAGTAGGCGCAGCCTCGCTCAATACAAGTGCATGACGGCCACACCTACTAGTCAGACACACCCACCCGATACAGTTATATTGAGCGAGGCCATGCGACAGTCACTTTCAACAATTTTAAAAAAGCCTTTGTATTTTCAGTGTACAGATGAAATAGGGAAAAATCCCTATTTGGATACAGAAATGTTTAAAGGTAACCTATGAGCAGTTCTATACTCCCTGATCCATGGGCAGTACGGATCAGACACTGGCTGTATGATTTCACCCACGTATGTTTGAAATGTCGCAGCATTTCAGTGTCAGAGATACACATGCTTTAAAAACCCTTGGAGACCAAGCCGCAAAGGTTTTTATTTGAAAATACTGGTCCCCATTGGCTTCTCGCAGGTTCTCCGCCAATGACAAACTGGTATTTGAATATACAAGCAAGCAGGGAGAGACCCTTCACTTTAGGGGAGCGGGTGCGGAGAAGTCAGACGACAAACCTCTTCAACTAGTCTCCTGTGAGGCTCAGTCCCCTTCCAGACCTGAAAGTATGTCAAACATGCATGGCTGAAATCATACAGCCAGTGTCCGTGGTGCCCCATAGTTCGGGGCAGTATGTATCCGCTATAAGGATCATTGTAAAGCCAAGTTTAATACAGTATTTGATAAACTCAAAGTGATATGCAATAATAAAAAATATTCAAATATTGACAAACCTGATGGGACAGGAAATATTCTGCCTGTTTTTGGGACAAAGGACCATTACACGCCAATTCTTCCTCTCTGAGGGAAAAAAAAAATAGGTTGAGCACTAGTATAATGTATATATTAAAGCAACTACCAATGCAAAAAAAAAAGAGAATTTTGTTTACGTACCGTAAATTCTTTTTTCTTTAATCATCAATGGGAGACCCAGACAATGGGGTTTAGGGCACTGCCCTCCGGAGGTCACACTAGGTACTACAAGTTTGTAGACACCGCCTCCTCCGCTTATAAACCCCTACCGCAGGGAACATCCTCAGTTTGGTCCATAAGCTGCGAGGAGGAAATAAACCACACCCGAAACATCGGGACGGATGCCGTGCACAGACGGTTCAACAACCCGGCAAACACTGTCTCAACAGAGAACAGAACGAATGCAAAACATGCAACGGAACAACTGGGTGGGTGCTGGGTCTCCCATTGATGATTAAAGAAAAAAGAATTTACGGTACGTAAACAAAATTCTCTTTTTTCTGGTCATCATAATGGGAGACCCAGACAATGGGGATGTCCTAAAGCAATACCCCAGGGCGGGAAGAGTTCCTCAACAAGACGGATAGTACATGGTTCCCTTTAAAGGTGGGCAACCGCCGCCTGGAGAACCCGCCTGCCCAAACTTGCATCCGCAGAGGCATGGGCATGCACCATATAGTGCTTAGAGAAAGTGTGCAGGCTAGCCCAAGTGGCTGCCTGACACACCTGTAGAGCAGATGCTCGATGTCGCAAGGCCCAGGAGGCACCTACAGCTCTGGTAGAGTGAGCCTTCAATCCCACCGGGAGAGGCAAACCAGACGCCCGGTAAGCCTCTTGAATGGAAGCCTTAATCCATCTGGCCAATGTCGACTTTGATGCCGCGGACCCCTTACAGCGACCTGTCGTAAGAACAAATAAGGAATCCGAACTCCTAAAGTAGGCGGTCCTGGACACATAAATGCGTATAGCTCTCACGAGATCCAGAGTATGGAGGTCGCGTTCAACCTGATGAACGGGAGCAGGGCAAAATGATGGGAGAACAATCTCCTGGTTCAGGTGAAAAGTTGAAACCACCTTCGGCAAGAATTCTGGCCGAGGACGCAACACCACCTTGTCCTGGTGAACCACCAGAAAGGGCGACTTGCACGAAAGTGCAGCCAATTCTGAGACCCTTCTCAGAGACGTGATTGCCACCAGAAAGGCCACTTTCTGAGACAGTCGAGATAGAGAAACATCTCTCAGCGGCTCAAACGGTGGTCTCTGTAATGCCGCCAGGACCATGTTGAGGTCCCAAGGGTCCAGAGGTCTCTTGTAGGGCGGAACCATCCGTGACACCCCCTCCAGAAATTGACGGACCTTCGGGAGGAGCGCCAATCGCCTGTCAAACAGCACTGAAAGTGCTGAGACTTGACCTTTCAAGGAGCCAAGGGATAATCCTAATTCCAAACCCGACTGTAGGAAAGCCAACAACGTCGGGATGGACAAGGGCCACGGAGACCGTCCACCAGAGGCACACCAAGTAAAAAAGATTTTCCACGTCCTGTGGTACATCTTCCTTGAGACTGGCTTCCTAGCCCGATTCATAGTGGCAACCACCGTAGGGGAAAAACCCCTGGATGTCAGCAGCCAGGCCTCAAGAGCCATGCAGTCAATCTGAGGGCCTTGGAATTGAGGTTGTAGAATGGGCCTTGCGCGAGTAAATCTGCGCGATCTGGAAGAGCCCACCGGTGTCCGCCTGACAGTTGCCACAGGTCCGGGTACCAGGACCTCCTGGGCCAATCTGGTGCCACTAGAATGGCTACCATGCACTCCGACCTGATTTTCCACAGCACTCTGGGAATCAGAGCCAGAGGCGGGAACACATACGGCAGATGAAATCTGGACCAAGTCAGGACCAGAGCATCCGCTCCCAGAGATTGGGGATCCCATGACCTCGCCATGTATTGCGGCACCTGATGATTCAGCCGTGAGGCCATCAGATCCACGTCCGGAGTGCCCCATCTGCTGCAGATATCCCGGAAGACGTCCGGATGAAGAGACCACTCTCCGGCGTCCATCCCCTGCCGGCTCAGATAGTCGGCCTCCCAGTTTTCGACCCCTGGGATGTGAACTGCGGAGATCAGGCAGTTGTTGTCCTCCGCCCAGGATAGGATGCGGTGGACTTCGGCCAGAGCCTCTGCACTCCTGGTTCCTCCTTGATGATTTATATAAGCGACGGCCGTCGCAGTGTCGGACTGAACCCGAATGGGTTGTCCTGAGAGGAATCTCTGAAACGCCAGGAGTGCCAGATAGACCGCCTTGATCTCCAGCACGTTGATCTGCAACGCCGACTCCGACCGAGTCCAGAGGCCTTGGGCCCTGTGGTGTAAGAACACCGCTCCCCAGCCCTTCAGACTGGCGTCGGTGGTCACCACTAACCATGACGGTTTGATGAAGGACCGGCCCCGAGATAAGTGGTGTGGCTGTAACCACCACTGCAGGGAATCTCTGGTCGGTTGGGAAAGGGTCACCAGCCGGTTCAGAGAAATCGACCTTTTGTCCCACCTGCGGAGAATCTCCAGCTGGAGAGGACGGAGGCGAAATTGTGCAAAAGGCACCGCCTCTATTGCTGCCACCATGCGCCCCACCAGCATCATCAACACCCGTAGGGATGATTGTGGTGACAGGAGGACTGCTTGCACTCCTGATTGGATCGCCATCTGCTTGACTCGTGGCAGAGACACCAGGGCTGAAGCTGTGTTGAAGTCCATGCCCAAATATGTCAAAGACTGGGTCGGAACCAGCGTTGACTTCTGAATATTGAGGAGCCAACCGAACTGTTCCAGAGACCGCATGGTCACATCCAGGCTCTCTTGACAAAGGTGTTCTGATGGCGCCCTGACCAGTAGGTCGTCTAAATAGGGAATGACGGCATGTCCCTGCACGTGCAGGAGAGCCATCATAGAGGCCATCACCTTTGTGAACACCCGCGGTGCCGAGGCCAGCCCGAACGGCAGCGCCACAAATTGGAAGTGTTCTTCCCCCACTGCGAATCTCAGCCAGCGCTGATGAGCTGGAGCAATGGGCACATGAAGGTAAGCGTCTCTGATATCTATGGACGCTAGGAAGTCCCCCTGTGACACAGCTGCGATCACGGAGCGCAGGGATTCCATACGGAACTTCCGGACCAACACGTGATGGTTGAACAACTTCAGGTCCAGTACCGGGCGGAAGGATCCGTCCTTCTTCGGGACGATAAAGAGGTTGGAGTAAAAACCCCTGAACCTCTCTCCGGAAGGCACCGGTATCACCACTCCGTCTCTGCGGAGACCCTCCAACACCAGGTGAAAAGCCTGAGCCTTTTCTGGGGATGGGACCGACCGATGGAATCGGGGTATCGGCTTTGACATCAGCTCTATCCTGTAACCTCGCGAGACCACGTCTCGAACCCACTGATCTTGAACGTGAAGTAGCCACCTGTCCTGAAAACGAGACAGGCGACCCCCCACCTGTGGGGAGGCAGGAAGGGAGAGCGAGTCATGTAGAGGCGGGTTTGGGGGTGGCAGCTGCCGCCCCCGCCGGCTTCTTTGGACGACTCTTAGAGCGCCACTGAGAAGCGGGCTTTCCCCCTCGGTCCGTACGAGCGGACGGTGCTGATGACTGCGAGCTGGAACGAAAGGACCACTGTTTTGGGTTCCTCTTAACAGTATACCGTGGCTTAGGCTTATTCTGCGGTATCTTAGACTCAGCAGAATCCTTTATCAGCTTGTCCAGTTCGGTGCCAAAAAGCCTGTCACCAGCGAACGGAAGATTCTGCAAAATCTTCTTGGATGTGGCATCTGAGTCCCAAAGACGCAGCCACAACAATCTGCGGATCGCTATAGCGTTGGCCGAA
The DNA here is from genome assembly GCA_033576535.1 of Allobates femoralis. Taxonomy (NCBI): domain Eukaryota; kingdom Metazoa; phylum Chordata; class Amphibia; order Anura; family Aromobatidae; genus Allobates; species Allobates femoralis. The sequence continues at coordinate 685,054,717 of JARQOC010000003.1, read as the reverse complement.
GCCACAGCTGAGCGAGTGGCAGTTTCCAGAGTCGCCGTCCTGGCGTAGTCCGCATAGGCCCTTGCCCTCTCGGTAAGTGCCAGAACCTCTGGACTGGATCTTGCCAGGTCAGAGATACCATCCAAGCATGTAGTAATCGCTTGCAAGGTCCAGACCGTGGCAAAATTAGGGGCAAATGAAGACCCCACAGCCTCATAGGAAGACTTGGCGAGTTGCTCGACCTGTCTATCCGTCGCATCCTTCAGCGAGGAGCTATCAGAGGCAGAGAAAAGGGAGCGTGCAGCAATCCTGGTCATGGAAGCGTCCACCTTCGGGGACTGCGACCACTCCTGAAGCACCTCCTGGGGGAAGGGGAAGCGATTGTCCTTGGGTTTACGGACATAACGCCGCCCAGGATGTAACCTGGGGGCTCTAACCACCCTTCCAAAGTTCGTGTGGTCCATGAAGGAACCACTTGGTCTAGCCTCTGGCCGCAGCCATTGATAGACCTCCTTCGGGTGCACCGTCACCTCCTCAGGGGGTGTCGCGAGACGTAAGGTCTCGTTGATAGAGGACACCAGATCCTCCACCCCGTCTGGTGGTTCAGATATAGACACAGACCCGAAATTTGAACCCCCATCATCGTCCTCACCATCAGAGGAACGCTCCTCCTCAGAGAGAGCCTGGAGCTCGGGTGACACCTCACGACGAGCCCGCTTAAGGGGTCTCACAGCAGAAGAGGGAGACACCCGGGGGTAACTGGACGGAATAGCTGGGCTATCCAGCCTCCTATTAAGTGCCTCCAGGGATTGCGACATGGAGGACAACTGGGACAACAGAGATTCATTGATCTTATTCTGAGTCTCCCATGGCCCTGAGATCACCTGAACCTCAGGGTATAGCACCGGAGCTGCTGACTCAGCAGTGCCAGTCCGGGCCTCTGGGCGTCCGCAGTTATTGCAGGACCCCTCCACCAGTGTTCCATTGCATGTAGCACAGGTAATGGTGGTCTCTGCCGCCCTAGCAGCACGCTTCCCAGCTGAGGACATCGCCACAGTAGGGGAAGATAAGCCAAATTGCAGACAACAAAAACCGGGAGTCCCGGTGGCTTACCGACCGCAGTAAAGCGGTATGAGGAAGCGGTGTGTGTGTGTGACCTCCGCGACGGTTTCCGGTCTCCCCTGGAGTGCAGACGCACGCTGCATATAGATCCCAACCGGGAAGTGAGGGTAAAGATGGCCGCCGACAGTGAAACTGTGGGCGGCGCCGAAAACACGCGGGAAACACACACACACGCCCATCGATGACGTCACCGCACGGGCTGCTTCCCATCCTCCAAGCAGCCTCAGCGTGAGGGTGCCGGAGCCCGCAGCGCGGGAAATAGTGTAAAATGCTATACACAGACTGCATGCACAAACAAACATCCGCAGCCCACGGCCTCAGCCCCTGTGACCCACAGGGCGGTCAGCCAGGGTGACCCAGCACAGGGTACACCCGCAGAACCGCGGACCCGAGGGTAACGCGCGGTCTGAGTGTCATGAAACACATAAAGTGCCAGACACTACCCCCAGGCACACAGGAGACACAGAGTGCCTCAGTGCCGGTCCGGTCTGTAAGCACCATTTAGGGAGGCCTCGGACGGGGGTTCAGCACCAGTCCGGAGTGTAAGCACCATTTAGGGAGGCCTCGGACTGGGCTGGCTCCAGTCCGGTCTGTAAGCACCATTTAGGGAGGCCTCGGACGGAGCGGAGCTGTGCAAGGCTCCCATCTCCCACTCTCCAGAGCCCCCCAGAGAGGGATGGAAAGGAGCGCAACAGCGTACCGGGAGAACACAAAGTGTCCAGGCACTAGGCCCTCCGGTACCTCCACCTGCGTGTTCCACAAGGGTGAGCGGGGAGGCTGTCGCAGGTCCCGACTGGAACCATTTTACCTTGTCTTCAGACGCCATCACGTAAGCTGTAAGAATGCAGTGAAGTGCAAGCAAAGCGTGATCCTCCGAGCACACTAAGTTTAAAACTGAGGATGTTCCCTGCGGTAGGGGTTTATAAGCGGAGGAGGCGGTGTCTACAAACTTGTAGTACCTAGTGTGACCTCCGGAGGGCAGTGCCCTAAACCCCATTGTCTGGGTCTCCCATTATGATGACCAGAAAATTGCTGATTGAGGGCGGGAAGCTCTGTTCATAGTACATTTATATTACATTCTGCCAGTTTTCATGTGATTTAATTTTTACAACCTAATCTGCAGTCAAATACATCCAAATCTGGAGGAAGCCATTATAAGCCTATGGGATCAGTCAGGGTGTGTTAGAAAACAGCTCTGTCCAAGCTGTGAGAGCTATAACAGCAGTGTGATTACAGCCTACCAGGTCTATGCTAACAAAATTAACAAAATAATATTGTTGTCTTTGGGGTATACAGTGGAATTTCTGATTCATCAGCATTATTGGTTATGCCAAATTTTGTACTGTACAGTACAGAGATACTCATAATACTCTTCCAAAAACATACATTACATAGAAGTCCCGCCAACATCAGTGACTCATTTTAAGACAATATACATTTATTTAAGGTGTGTAGGGATCCTAAATGGGCTGTCTAGTTCGGATTTCTTTGTATCAGAAGGTGAACATGCTGCAGATAGTTCTAGCAGGAATGTACAGATGAGACATCATTACATCGTGATTTGAAAGTGAAACCCTCCTGAGTAACCTTTTGGGATTAGAGAAAATATTAATATTCATGTTACCCAATAGGTCCATCAAGGTCTTCTTTCTCCATTTCTCGATCTTCTCTTAATTCTGGTTCCTCACCGTCGTCGTCTTCGGTGTTTGTGAGCTCCATGTCGGCAACTTCACTTTCTGTCTTGGATGTTGTCTTGCCTTTATCACACTGGAAGTAATTCTGCAGTGAAGTATACAATTTGTACACCTGACTGAATGACAGCTTGTTGTAGGCCAAAATCATGTGGCGAAGAAAAAGACCTTATAAAGTGGAGAGAGGGCGCAATTACATTATTATTGTCTGAGGGTAAATATAATGTACTAATTTGAGTGGAATTTATTTATTTTACAACACAAATTAAGATTTTTGGTACTCATTGTAAAATCTCTTCTTATAGGACACAGGAACCAAGGGGTTATATGCTGCCATCTGGAGGCTGACAATTAATACATATTAGATAAAATCTGACTTCTCTGCTAAATGTTAGTGCAAAAACAATGGGAGGAGCAAAGCCAAGATCCTCAAACAAGGAAAAGGTGCAGTGTTCCCCAGTGAATGTCACAAGAAAGAGTGCCAAAAATCTTAATTTCTCAGTCACATTATTAGAGACACAGGAACCACGGGGCGTCTTAAAGCAGTCACTGAGTTGGGAAAAATAATATCAGTACTATAAAATGAAAAAAAAAGCAATGTCTCAGGTTAGGACCAAGGAACTGCCACTTTTAGTAGTTTTCTGCTGAGAATTTCATCCATAGTCACAAAGGTAACAGCTCTACAAGATGTGGATTGAAGACTATGTAGTGGCCCCGCGGAACAGAAGAACTCCAGTACAGTGACGTAACTTGAAGCTCATAGGCCCCTATGTTCAAGCTCCAACGGGCCTGCAATTATTGCAAATATTTAATAGCATTAGTCTTTTTCTATATGCCAAAGGGAGTTTGGCTTATAGGGTTCGAGTGCGATTGCAACCCCTGCCCCTATTGTAGTTACATCCCTGCTTCTGTATGACACAGGAAGCTTCTACCATTCAAGGGCAGTGAGCCTGGCAGGAGCCCCCTAGCAGAGCCCGATCTTATACATTTCCAGATCAAAACCAGTGAACATTGGTAGATCTAGAGGCCGTCTGACCTCTGCAAGAGCATACCGGGATCACCTAGAAGGTATCCGGACATCTGAACGGAGCCTGTAAGAGACAAGTAGAGCTCATACGCAAAACTATAAAAGGAAAGAAAGCGCAAATAGGGTCTTGTCTTCACAACATTACAACAATACCAACATTGTGGGTTCCCTGAGGAAAGAGTCGGGTCTGACTTCAAAACGCGTCAGAAAATAAAGAAGCCACTTGTGATGAACACTGCCTGACCGTCTCCTTTGTGAAGCAGTCTCTGAAACACAGTCCATACCATTTTTCCTCACTACGTAGAGCTCATAAGTACTGTAAGCATCCATAAGAATGACCCTCCACAGAGATCCATTAAAAAAAAAAAAGTTGTGCAGGATCGTGTTTTGTTTTTGTTTTTTTAAACACTGGAGTCTTTGGAGAACGGATCTGTTATCCGATTGCTATTTATCTTCCATTTGTAACAGATCCTGTAACCAAAAAATGGATCCATTACAAAAGGAAGGAAAAACGAGATGGCTAAATAGCAATACATTAACAGATCCCTTTTCTCCATAGCCTCTCATGTTATAAAAAAAAAAAAAATTATGCAGAAATCCATTATTTATCAATGGACAAAAAAGTTGTGTTTGCACAACTTATTTCCACTGGATCTCCACAGGATCCATTCTAATAAATGATTACAGGGCATGTGAATGTAGCCTATGTTAGACTGTGCAAGACCCCCTCAGGGCGATGACAGGTGACGTGCCTATAGGAAAAAGAGAAGTTTCATCATTAAGGTTAAAGAAGAGGAACACACTAGGGAAAAAGAGGGTGCTGACAGAGAGACAGGTGGGATGCACCATTCAGATCCCTGCCTGATGGAAGAGAACAGAAGGAGATGGAAAAAAATTACCCTGCCAGAAATCCGAAAATGAGAGATTGGCACGAAAGGAGAAGGTTGATTGAAAGACGTCCAAGACTAGACTGAGGTCATTCAGATCCAAGGGGATTAAGACGGTAGCCTAGAGATTGCCCCTTATCCAGGTAAACAGTTCTTACAGCAGGCCTACAAATCAAGTTCTGCTAGCAAAGTAAATGACCAAAAAAATCGGTTAGTACCTAACCAAGGTCAACAAAGTTGTGAGACTCAGTCACATATCTGCCTCTAAATGACACTAATCTAAACTTGAATAGCTGGGAGTCAAGTATGTTCCGCAGGAGCAGCTTTTTTTCTAAGATGCATTCTTAGGCTACATTCACACATTGCGTATTTTTGTCCGCTTTTTTACGCACGCTTTTCAAAATACGCAATGTGCTTTTTTGTCTGCCGGCAAAGTGAATGGGAAATTCACCTTGCCGTGCAGACACTGCCTAAAAATACGCAGTGCTTTTTATGGCAGAAAGCGCAGTTGCGTAAAGAATTGAGATGTCAAATCTTTACGCAGCAGCTCCTGCGTTTTCTCCCTCTGTCACAGAGGGGAGGAAGAATCTTGCTTCCTCCTCCCCTCTGTGACATCTGTGACCGCCCATTAGATTTCGCAGTGTATTAATATACACTGCGAAATCTAAATTAAACAAAGCCAAATGTATGTAAAATAATAAGAATCAAATACTTACCTCTCCGACGCCTTTTCCCAGTGTCTGGTGCCGAGGCCAGGCAATGTGTAGTGCTGCCAGGACCTGCCGTGATGTCAGAGGGGGCGTTCCCGGCGCTGATTGGCAGCTCGCGGTCATGTGATACATATCACATGTCCACGAGCGGCCAATCAGCGCAGGGAACGCCCCCTCGGACATCACGGCAGGTTCTTGCAGGACACACATTGCCTGGCCTCGGCACCAGACACCGGGAAAAGGCGTCGGAGAGGTAAGTATTTGATTCTTTTTTATTTTACATACATTTGGCTTTGTTTAATTTAGATTTCGCAGTGTATATTAATACACTGCGAAATCTAATGGGCGGTCACAGATGTCACAGAGGGGAGGAGGAAGCAGGATTCTTCTTCCCCTCTGTGACATCACCTGCATTTTCTGGGGTAAAGAAAGCGCAGTGTATGAAAGCCCCAGCGTATTTTGTTGCGCTTTTTTGCACGGCCAAAAAACGCGGCAAAAAGCGCAACAAAATATGCAAATGTGTGAACGTAGCCGTAGTGTCAGCCTTCAGATGGCAGCATACAACCCCCTGGTTGTTTCTCTTCCCAATGAAGAGACAGTGAAATACTTTACTGACAATATATTTTTGTCTGTTGGAGTCCCACAAGGCTCTGTCTTGGAGCCCCTACTTTTTTCTATCTATACCTTTGGCCTAAGACAACTCAAAGTCCCATGGCTTCCAGTACCACTTGTACCCTGACGACACTCAGATCTACCTCTCTGGCCCAGACATCACCTCCCTGCTGTACAGAATCCCGGAGTGTCCATCAGCTATATCCTCCTTCACCTCTCGCTTCCTAAAACTTAATGTAGGCAAAACCAAACTCATCATCTTTCCTCCATCTCATGTATCTTCCCTACCCGATCTATCTATTATGGTAAATGGCATAACACTATTTCGCACTCGAAATCTGCTGCCTCGGAGTAACTCTCGACACTGCCCTGTCCTTCAGACCGCATATTCAAAATCTTGCCACCTCCTGTCGCCTCCAGCTCAAAATTATTTCCAGAATTCGTCCTTTCCTCAGTCCTCAATCTACTAAAACTCTTGTACATGCCCTCATCATCTCATGCCTCTACAGCAACATACTCCTCTGTGGCCTCCCTGCTAACTCTATTGCACCACTCCAGCCTGTCCTCAACTCTGCTGCCCGACTAATTACCTCTCTCCTCGCTACTCCCCTGTTTCTCCTCTCTGCAAATCTCTTCACTGGCTCCCAATTCCAAATTCCACAACAAATCCAATTCAAGCTACTAACACTCCCTACAAAGCCATTCATAACCTGTCTCCTCCCTATATCTCCGAACTAATCTCCCACTATCTTCCCTCAAGTAATCTTCGATCCTCCAAAGACCTGCTCCTTTCCTCCACACTTACTCGTTCCTCACATAACCGCCTCCAAAATTTCTCCCGAATATCCCGCATCCTCTGGAATTCGGTGCCCCAACATGTTGGATTATCCACCACGCTCGTATCCTTCAGACGAAACCTGAAAACCCATCTCTTCAGGAAAGCTTACAGCCTGCAATGACTGAGCCACCGCCACCAGAGCTGCCGCACTCCGACCTTCTGTCTCCTCCCCATTATCCTGTAGAATGTAAGTCCGCAAGGACAGGGTCCTCTCTCCTCTGTACCAGTCTGTCATAGTAAATTTGTTTACTGTAAACTATATCTATAATTTTGTATGAAACCCCTTCTCATGTACAGCGCCATGGAATAATGATGCTATATAAATAAATAATAATAATATTAGACAATATTTTCACTGTTTCACCTACCCACAACACTTGTTTTGTGCACATCTGGTTCCGTCCCTGAAAAGGAGTCTGAAAGCTCATCAAAAAACTGCTCCATGTCTTTTAGTTCTCCTTCAGCCATGAGCTTTATCCTAAGGAAGAGAAAAGGAGTCATAGAGGAATAACGTCGCATGATATAAAGAAAAGGAAAGGGTCAAGTTAGAGGAATATGTGCATAGAAGTAGAGAAATCCAGAGTTCAAATTTCATAAAGAGGTACCTTCATTCCATATAAACTAAAAAGCATCACAGCAAAACAGACTATGGCCCAAAGCATGTTAGCTATGCCACCTGGATACACGTATTAAACTTTTTATCCTTTATGTTTTCTTTCTATTTTTGCTTTTACAATTTTTAATCTACCGTATATGGATTAAGGATATCTCTTATTTATGCAATTTGGACACTGGAGTTCTCTACTTCTAAGCATCAAGCTCTGGTTTGCACCACCGATCTCCTTGCGGCAATGTCTCCAAGAGGGTGAGCTGACTATTGCCTAGAAGAATGTGTGATTACTGTATTTTTTGCTTTATAAATTGCACCAGATTATAAGACGCACCCCAAATTTGATGAAGGAAAAGAGGAAAAATTATTTTTTTAATAGTAAATGGGGTCAGTCTTATAATGCCGGTGTTCATCTTACAATTAGTATATATGTCCACCATCCTAGTATATATATCCTCCATCTTGGTACAGTCCCCCCATCCTGGTATATATATTACCTAACCTGGTACATGGCTTCCCATCCTTGTACATTGGCACTCCATCCTGGTACATGGCCCCCCCATTCTGGGTATAGCCACCAATCGTAGTACATGGCCCCCTTATCCTGGTACATGGCCACCCCCATATATATCTCCCATCCTGGTACATGTTCCCCCATCAAAGTATATGGCCCTTACATCCTAGATGTAGCCTCCCATTCAGGAAAATGGCCCCTCTCCATCTTAGATATGGCTCCCCCATGCTGCAGCACACAACAAAATAATAAACAATGTAACTTACCTCTTCGATGCTCCCCTCCGTCGTTCCATGCTTGTCACACTTTGCAGTCTCCTGTGTGTGGCAACATCTGATCACGTGACAGGCTTAACACAGTGATGTCATTTCTGCACAACCCGATAGCATAATCAGATGCCGGGGGCATAGGAGGACCCGAACTGCGGCAAGTAGGGAGCGACAGAGAGGAGCATCGGAGAGGTAAGTTACATTGCTTATTATTTTCTTGTGTGCTGCAGCATGGGGGTTCATAAACAGTGATGGGGGTGTATACTTATTCTAATTTAATATGTGTCGCTCCCTCGCCCACCTCTCAGTGCCAACTTCAGTGCCGAGAAGTGGGCAGTGGAGAGTGCAATGCATATTACATGAGCCTAATGAGCGGAGGCACATGACCGCGTGCAGCCTCTGGAGCCCACGCCAGCCTCCCACCAGCCTGCTCTAGAGCCGTTGCTCCCCCCAGCCCCACAGATCCGTATATTTGGACTATAAGACGCACTCCCTACTTTCTCCCCTAATTTTGGGGGGAAAAAGGTATGTCTACTTATGCGGTACATATATTGTTATATGTGTAATATAACTTTTCATTAAAAATAACCAGATTTTTAGTACTATAAGATGCACTTCTCCCAAAACATTTTGAGGAAAGTAGGTGGTGTGTCTTATTGTCTGGATGTACCTGGCTGTGGCTGTTGGAAAGTGGTGGCAGTGGGGTCACAGTAGGCAGGAGCTGACGCTAGGGCGAACACGTGTGTTACACCCATAATCGAGCCCACCTCTCAGCACTGAAGCTGGTGCAAAGCTAGTGGCTGAATTATGGGCATGGGGTGCAGTGAATATTCGTTCTCTTTAATAGTAGGTACATATCACTCAGCAGCCGTTTTACAGCCCCCAGGCATGGGGAGCAGTGAATATTCCAGCAACTGACATTAGTATAATTGGGCATGCATGGCAATGATGTCATGATCTGCACTGCTTACACACAGAAGTCAGTTACTGGCATTAGAAGAGGACACTGCGCACCAAGGGTATGAGAGGGAAGGTGAGCAGAATTGGGTTTTTTGTGAGGTGGGTTGGGAGGCATATACACCTGGATTGGGATGAGGGCCATATACACAAGAGAATAGGGATCATATATACACCAGTATGGGTCCAGGATGAGGGTCATATATACCAGAATCGGGCCGTTTATACCAGGATGGGGATCTTATATACCAGGATGAGCCCAGAACAAGAGCAATATATACAAGGATGGGCCCAGGATGAGTGCCACATCAGGAAGGGGCCATATATAACTGGAAGGGGCCAAGGATGAGTGACATTAGTAGAGAATTGGGCAACATTATCCCTATAACAGTGTGAGCAGCAGATCCCCCCACCCCACCCCACCCCCATAACAGTGCGCCATGATCACAATTTTTGCTTAAATATTTTTCCTATTTTCCTGGTTTAACACCTAGGTGCATCTTATTGTGCAGCCCACTGGGACAGGGTGCTCGGTACCGGACCAGGGTATCAAAGGGGGTATCACGGTAGTCTTGGTCCGGACCATGTCCCGAGCCCACAAGTAATGGGGGGTATTTACAGGGGAGAAAGTCGTGACGCCACCTGTGGTGTGTGGTCAGGGTGACCACCGCTGCTGCAGAACCTCCGGGGATGATGTTTAGCAGCCGGTGATGTAACGGCTCTCCACGGGCAGAACCTGGTTCCCCGGGGCAGTGGTGATGATAGTCTATGGATGTTGCAGGGTAGGGATAGTGGTAGAGATGATAGCAGTTTGTGAGGGGAAGTAGGGCTTGAGCGCAAGGATTACACAGACTCAAGGTTTTGTAGTTTTCCAAGTCTTTACTGTAGGTGTTTTCAGCAGAGTACTGTCCATGGAGTCTGTACCGGGGCCGGGTTGCTCCCACCCTGGCCGGGTCCTTGGCTTCCCACTCCTGCGCTTTGTGTGTGGCCCTGCTGCCGCTTTAGCTAGGCTGCCGGCCCAGTCTCCTCTCACGGGTACCCACTTGCTAGGCAACTTGAGTCTTAACTTTGTGTTTCTGACCCCGCCATGTTGCTGCGCTGTGGAACAGTGAATATATATATCCTCCACTAGTCCGGTGTTTACTGTGCTGCTTGTGTCAGGCACAATTTCGGATCCGGTATCCGGTCTTTGCGCTCCTCCGGGGTGAGTTATAGGGTAACTCAGTCTCCCAGATGTGTTCCTCTGTTTCTCTTAACTCCTTCCCTCAGACCCACGCTAGGCCTGGAATTGGGCAGCGGACCGTGGGGAGAGCCTAAGGCAGCTCCTTTACACCCAAGTCCTTTCCTCAGTCCTCTCAGGAACTGAACTCTTCACAGTACTGCTACGTACTGCACTGCCCACTTCCTCTCTACACCAGAATATATAGGGAAGCAGCTTTAGCTCCCCCTTCTGGCCTGGAGGCACTAGTGTAGTGTTGTGGGTTGTGTGGGGAATTAACCCTTGGTGATGTTACTGTGGCACATTAACCCCTGGGCTGCCACATTATGGTCCAGTATGTCTTATAATCCGAAAAAGATCAGTCTAGTCTTTGAATGAATAATCAAATAAATTCAATTCCCCCATGCCCAGAACTAATTCTACTTCAAAACTCCCAATAAGGTACAAGAGTGATCACTCGATAAACAGAAAAATATCACTGGGGACTATTTTGTTATCATCACATCATTTTTTTGCGCTGATCCCTGCTATATTGTCAATCACTTCTAAAAACAAAACAAAAAAAAAAAAAAAACAGGGAAACTAGACAAATAAATGTATCAATGTTATGAGAGTGGTCTTGTAACAGTGTTGCCATCAATATTGCATTTATCTTTATTTTATGTTTTTGTATTTCTTTGTTTTATTGTTACCCTGCAACAGAACTGTGTGAGCGTCACTCAACATGAGATAGCATTGGGATGAAGCATTGATGTACTGGTTACATAATATTCATTACAAAGTGCTTTTATTAAATAATGAAATTCATAGCCTTTCTACTATAGTAACAGGACTGTGAATATCTGTCTATATTTTTGGCTGATCACCTTTTTGCATTCACTATAGCAGTGTACCTGAGAAAATTCCAGGACATAAATAAAACATTACATTATACCCAATAGCAGACAAAGGTTAAGTGCTGCTCACAGACTAAGCTGTATAGAGTGGTATCCCACAACACTCAACCACCCTACGCCTGGGCCTTGGGATGCAAATCACAGTGAGGTGGCACAATGATTCAGTGGTTAGTATTGCAGCCTTGTAGCGCTGGGGTCCTAATTGCAAGGAGTTTGTATCATATATACTAGACGAACAGAGTATAAGACGAGGACCAAAATTTTACCACCAAAAACTGGGGAAACTTATTGCCTCGAGTATAAGCCTAAAGTGGGAAATGCAACAGCACCCATATATAGCCCCCAATGCTGACACATCACACACCCCCTTCACTGTATAACTATATAGCACCTCCCCATCATCACAGTATATGGCTCCCATGCTGGCGCACACAATAAGATAATAAACTCACCCTCCGTCACTGTCTTGCAGCACCATCTCTCCTCTGGTCTTCCTGCTTGTGCCGGCATGTACTTATGTGACCGGCGCAGCAGCGATGATGTCACTGCTGTGACAGTCACATGATTACATGCTGGCACAAGCGTAAAGACCAGAGGAGAGATGGTGATGCAGGACAACAACTGAGAGAGTCAAATCGTTTATTATTTTATGCGTTTGCCAGCATGGGGGCCATATACTGTGATTAGGAGGGCGAGTACACTTAAGGCCCCGTTACACGCTGCGATGTCCCGGCGATCCCACCAACGATCGGGATCGCTGGGACATCGCTATCTGATCAATGGTGAGCTGTCGCAGAGGCAGACTCACCAGCGATCACGCTGGTAACCAGGGAAAACATCGGGTAGCTAAGCGCAACGCTGCACTTAGTTACCAGATGTTTACCCTGGTTACCAGCTTCCCAACGTGTAGTGTGCGGCGCTGGAAGGTCGTTGATGTCCCGCTGTTACACACACCGATGCTGGCAGCCCAGCGGGAGACCAACGATCAAAAAATGGTCCTGGCCATTTACCAACGATCAGTGAGCTGATCGCTGGTACATGTCACACGCAGCGACTTCGTTACGAGGTCGCTGCAACTTCACAAAATCGTTGACGTTGCAACGATATTGTTAACCGAGTCCAACACCCCTATTAATCAGTTTCTGGATGTAAAAATGAACGAAGTTGAAGAGAACAGCAGCATTCCATATGTAGTGGCTACTGTCTGGAGTCAGTCAGCAGAAAATGATTGTTCAAACCAAGCACAAGTACTCTGTGCACCCATAGTAAAAACTATTCAGTGAACCGTACCATCTACTTGTTTTGCATCTATCTCCTCCCTCTTTTTCCTTGATTGACAGCTCTGGTGTTGCAGGAGCTGGAGATGGGCTGGGACACAAAATAAGAAGGGTAAGACTCCTGGAACAGTGTGACCACAACTGTGCACAGAGTCCCTCTGCTTTGTTTCAAGAGTCATTTTGTACAGACTCCTTTAACCGATGAAAATCTCAAATAACATTAGAACAGTTAATTGCAACTCTAGAATGTACCTGATTTGTAGAGAACTTGCCACATTTGGACAGCAATCGTTGACAATCTTAAGAAGCTTTGAAAGTGACATGTCAGGACCCTAGCATAACAGAAAGAGAAGCGTTATAAGAACGATAAATATATTTACACATACATACACTAAAAATCAACAAACTAAAATACAAGTAAACATTCAGGAAAAAAAAAAAGGTAATTACTATATAACAATATGTTTGTTGTAAAAATGTGGCCTAGTTTTCAGTTAAGAGAAAAAAGAGAAAAAAAATGTTGACTTCCTATGTGGTTTCATGATACAGGACACAAGTTAGGTTTTGGGACTACAAAGGTGCAGGAACGTAAACTTTTAACCAATTTGAAGGATTTTTATGCAGATTTCCCTTTTCCATTAAAAAATAATATAATACTAAAAATACTCCCCTGCCTGCACTTTCATAGTACCCCAGCCAGTGTCTCTTTTTTGAGGTTCGGACAATGTTGGGTTCACATGACCTCAGTTTGTGAACGGCAGCAGGGTCATATTTCATATGGTGTCACTAGAGCACAGGTATCAAAAATTGACAGGCAAAACAACAAGTGTCGCAATTGAAGAGAAGTGTGATTGTCTAGGGTAAGTGATAAAAATGTCCATTTATTTTATTATTATGCTTCCTTAAAAGGGTACTCCGAGAAATGTTAAGAAAATAAAGAACTAAAATATATAAAGTACATTTAAATATATTATACATTTTACCCAATACCTTTTATTTAGCAAAAATGTAATCTTTAGTTAGTGCACTATCAATAATTGAAATTTCAGCTCCCAGCAGTTTCCCAGCCGCCTCACGTCTTAGGACTGGTTGCATAAAAATGTCTGCTGGAGACCAGAGAGCGCAGCGGTCGGTCAGGTATCATGATCGAACATTCCTTTGTTCACTGAACCTGAGAGAACGAGAAGAGGAGTGGAGCGACTGAAGCAAGAGAAGACCTTTCTAGCTGACTGAGACTGAACATTTCTGTCATCAGTCTAACAGGTTTATTGGAGGCAGGATGACGGCATGGAGCTGCTGGAATAATCTATACAAACTGTTTCCCACTTATCCAGTCAGGTTTAGGGAACAGAGGAATGCACCATTCATGATACCTGACAGGACGCTGCACTCACCTGACATCTGTCTTCAGCAGACGTCTTCACACAGTCAGTCCTAAGATGTGGGACGTCTAGGAAACTGGTAGGATTTGAAATATATCCACTCCTAACAAAAGATTACTTTTGCTACAGTTTTGCTAAATAAAGGTACTTACAAATATTTTAATATTTAAATGTGTTTCATTTTATTTACTTTTATTACATTTCTCAGAATACGCCTTTAAATAGCGCCATAATACTTTGCAGTGATTTACAATGTCATTAGGGTCACTACTGAGACTGACAATCTAAATTCTCTATTTTCAGAAGACTGCCCCTTTAAGGACACAGTCTGGACTGCTCTTAAAGCGAACCTGTCACCCCCTCCAGGCATCTAAAAATAACATAGCCACCTTCAGCAGCACTAAGGCTGCATTCTGACAAGGTATCTATAGCATTTATGCTCCCTTGATTCACTGAAATAAAGACTTATATAAAATCTGTTTCAAATCTGATCCAAGACCGGGAGGCGGGTTTTCAAGTGTCTATCTCCTTCCTCTGTGGTGTCAGTCATCCCTCTCTGCTCTCTGTGCACCTCCTCCAGGGCCATCTCCCTGCACTACAGAGCTTTGTCAGCTCTGCTACAACATAGAGCTGCTGTTATAGGAGACCCCACAGTAGTAAATCTAGCAGGAGGATACTGCCTGCTACATAGCAGCCCTTGAGCTGAGCTGTTTTCACTTTCAGTTTCTTGTACCCAGCAGCATTGCTCCGTCCTCAGCCCCTGATCTAAAGCACAAACTCAACTCTGCTGCACTGCTGACAGCTCAGCTCAAGGCTGCAATGTAGCAGGCAGTGCTTTGTCTGCTCACGATCCTCCTGCTAGATTTACTACTGTGGGGTCTCCTATAACAGCAGCTCTATGTTGTAGCAGAGCTGACAAAGCTCTGTAATGCAGGAAGATGGCCCTGGAGGCGGCACACAGAGAGCAGAGAGGGATGACTGACACCACAGAGGAGGGAGACAGACACTTGAAAACCCGCCTCCCGGTCTTGGGTCTGGTTTGAAACAGATTTTATATAAGTCTTTATTTCAGTGAATCAATAGAGCATAAATGCTATAGACGCCTTCTCAGAATGCAACCTTAGTGCTGCAGAAGGTGGCTATGTTATCTTTAGATGTCTGGAGGGGGTGACAGGTTCGCTTTAAAGGGGTTACCCTGTTTCATTTTTTACCAGTCTATAGGCTTCTAAAATAAACTGATCATTTACACCTCATCGCTTGGCTCTGAAATAGTTCTCCGATGCTGCTCCAGTCTTTGTAGAGACTGCAGAAATGACCAATGCTGCCTCTATCTTACTTTAACAGCTTGTGCCATTTACATTGGCTGTGCCCAGTAATTGGCTGCAGCAGTTCGGGGTGGTTTACATATGACATCACTTCTTCAGGCAATCAACAAAGACGAAAGCATAGGCAGAGGCATTACTGGGCCTAAGGAGGGGAAGCAACACCTCAGTTTGCTATTTTATACTTCTTGAAGACTCTGTATGAAAAGCTCTTTAAAAGGACCTCACTTTTGGTGGTTCAGAAGTTGTCCTGCTTTTCAGAACACGCCTCTGCAATCCAGCTTTCCAACATGGCCTCCCTTCTATGGAAATCATTTAGCCCTTTATTTGTCATTAACGTTACATAAAATTCTGCAACTTTCTTCCACACTTTGTGTAGGAGTTCTTCAGTTTTCCAAATGTTTGTTGGCAAAGGAACCTGATAGTTAGTGTTGATCATGTCCAAAGTAGAGAAATTGTCCCCAACCTATAGCTTTATGGGTGTTAAAGTACTACAACTCCCAGCATAACCCAGACAACCTGCAAAGCTGTGATGCAGGGACTTGCCCCACTGCTGGGTATAACCTGTCATCTAGGAGTTTGAACAGATGCTGGACTGTGCTTCTCTTTTAGCTATGCTCAGTGATGGCAGATACCTGCCTGCAGCCCTGAGGCTGGCACAGGGCCTGGTGGTGACCACTGTACACAGTGCCACTCAGGGGACCTGCTGGCACAGGGCCTGGTGGTGACCACTGTATACAGTGCAGCTCTGGGGACCTGCTGGTGACCACTGTATACAGTGCAGCTCTGGGGACCTGCTGGCACAGGGCCTGGTACTGACCACTGTATACAGTACACCCCTATGGACCTGCTGGCACAGGGCCTGGTGGTGACCACTGTATACAGTGCAGCTCTGGGGACCTGCTGGCACAGGGCCTGGTGGTGACCACTGTATACAGTGCAGCTCTGGGGACCTGCTGGCACAGGGCCTGGTGGTGACCACTGTATACAGTGCAGCTCTGGGGACCTGCTGGCACAGGGCCTGGTGGTGACCACTGTATACAGTGCAGCTGTGGGGACCTGCTGGCACAGGGCCTGGTGGTGACCACTGTATACAGTGCAGCTGTGGGGACTTGTTGGCACAGGGCCTGGTGGTGACCACTGTATACAGTGCAGCTGTGGGGACCTGCTGGCACACGGCCTGGTGGTGACCACTGTATACAGTGCAGCTGTGGGGACCTGCTGGCACAGGGCCTGGTGGTGACCACTGTATACAGTGCAGCTCTGGGGACCTGCTGGCACAGGGCCTGGTGGTGACCACTGTATACAGTAGACCCCTGTGGACCTGCTGGCACAGGGCCTGGTGGTGACCACTGTATACAGTGCAGCTCTGGGGACCTGCTGGCACAGGGCCTGGTGGTGACCACTGTATACAGTAGACCCCTGTGGACCTGCCGGCACAGGGCCTGGTGGTGACCACTGTATACAGTGCAGCTGTGGGGACCTGCTGGCACAGGGCCTGGTGGTGACCACTGTATACAGTGCAGCTGTGGGGACCTGCTGGTGACCACTGTATACAGTGCAGCTGTGGGGACCTGCTGGTGACCACTGTATACAGTGCAGCTCTGGGGACCTGCTGGTGACCACTGTATACAGTGCAGCTCTGGGGACCTGCTGGTGACCACTGTATACAGTGCAGCTCTGGGGACCTGCTTGCACAGGGCCTGGTGGTGACCACTGTATACAGTGCAGCTGTGGGGACCTGCTGGCACAGGGCCTGGTACTGACCACTGTATACAGTACACCCCTGTGGACCTGCTGGCACAGGGCCTGGTACTGACCACTGTATACAGTACACCCCTGTGGACCTGCTGGCACAGGGCCTGGTGGTGACTGTACAGGGCAGCGCTGGCTCAGTCACCTGGAGGAGCGGCAGGATCTGCTTGTTCAGCCGCCTCTTGTCCACCACAGTGATCTCTCTGCTTTTCGTCATCTCGCTCAGCAGCACGAGCACAGAGATCTTGTACGGGGTCACCCAGTCCTTGATACCAAACACATTGGCATGCACCACGCCATTGGTCATCATGGGGTTAAAGTACAGGCTCTCGTGAACGCTGGCCATGTCTAGCCGGGAGCCAGGCTCTGCCCGTGCCTCACACTCCGCTGCTTCACAGTCAGGCGCGTCATGAAACCGGCCAATCAGAAGAAGCGCTGAGAATCATGTGACCTGAGGCACGCTGTCCTCACTAAGCTTTCCCCTAGAAACATACGGCACTCAATATATGTTCCGGATTATCTCTAGGTTTTGAACTTTATAAAGCAGCCAAAAGTGTGTCCTATCCAGTAACAAGAGGAAGAAGCTAATATTGGGAAAGAAAAGGCTTCTAGATCCTCACATTAACAGGAGTACTGTCTTATGGCATGTTTATTGATTTTAATCACTTATCTAAGGCCATTAAAGAGGACCTGTCACCAAAGCAGGCATGGTGATCTAATTACAGCACTGGATGCAGCATGTGTGCAGCATGCAGGCAAGGGGTCCCCCAGCACTTGAGCAGCCCTGTACCCCGAGATAATACACTTAGAAAACTTACATGCTCCAGCCATTAAGGAGGTGGCTAGGGGCTGCGGCCAAAGGGCAGATTCACACCCCCTGCATGTTTAATCTGCCCACCGCTGCCAATCATTCTCTCCCTGTCTGCAGCATTTAAACTGAGGGGGTTTTTTTCTCTCCCGTTTAGCCCCGCCCCCTGAGGGGCGGGGCTAACAGACTTTCTGGGAGAGAGAAAAAAAACCTGTTTAAAGGGAACCAACCACCCCCAATGACCCCCCCGGACTATTAATATCAGTGCCTACACACAGCACATACATGTGCTGCACTGATTTTGGCTAAAAAAACTGTTTTTTAAAACTAAAGATAATGATTTTTAAAGTTTAAACCGGAGCGACGGATGGGCGGTACTTATCTGTGGCAAACGACGATATCTGATGTCACTCATCTTCCCTGTCTCCCCTCGCAGCAGTTATGGCCACCCCTTTGTGCAGCGTCACAGCCCTGTGCACGGGCTCGCATGCCCGTGCACACGTCATCATCTACAGCCGGGAAGCGAGCGCGCGCTCTGTCTTCCATAGCCGAGCGCAGGAAGTCAGAGCGCGCGCTCGCTTCCCGGCTGTAGATGATGACGTGTGCCTGGGCATGCGAGCCCGTGCACAGGGCTGTGACGCTGCACAAAGGGGTGGCCATAACTGCTGCGAGGGGAGACAGGGAAGATGAGTGACATCAGATATCGTCGTTTGCCACAGATAAGTACCGCCCATCCGTCGCTCCGGTTTAAACTTTAAAAATCATTATCTTTAGTTTTAAAAAACAGTTTTTTTAGCCAAAATCAGTGCAGCACATGTATGTGCTGTGTGTAGGCACTGATATTAATAGTCCGGGGGGGTCATTGGGGGTGGTTGGTTCCCTTTAAATGCTGCAGACAGGGAGAGAATGATTGGCAGCGGTGGGCAGATTACACAGGCAGGGGGTGTGAATCTGCCCTTGGCTGCAGACCCTAGCCACCTCCTTAGTGACTGTAGCATGTAAGTTTTCTAAGTGTATTATCTCGGGGTACAGGGCTGCTCAAGTGCTGGGGGACCCCTTGCCTGCATGCTGCAGACATGCTGCATCCAGTGCTGTAATTAGATCACCATGCCTGCTTTGGTGACAGGTCCTCTTTGAGTCCACAGCACTTTACAGACATTGTCATCACTGTCCCCACTCTATTCCCTGTCACTTCTTGGAGGACCTAAATGCCTAATAATCTTTTATTTACAGTATTCTCCGTGCACACAATGTATTATGGAATATATGCTTGGATGGATTTATAAAGAGAAACAAAAAATGTGTGGCAGAAACAGCAAATACTAAGATCACACAACTCCTAGATCTGACAGCTATATCTCTATAATGGGCTTTACTGTTTCGCTTATAGATTGTCTCTGATCTGCACTTGCTCATAAAGCCAGATACATATTCTTCTTTTAGTTTGTTTTTTCATTGATTTAATGAGAACAATGTATGCTTGTCTGAGGAAGGTGCAGTCCTTTCTCTCACAGCTAGAGTTGAGAAAATAAACTTGCAAGAGGACCGAGATCTGGAAGCCAAGTTGATAATCTATGTCTACCGGACTAGAGCACTGCAAACCTCCTCCTGCGTGTTGGAATTGGTGCCAAGGATCAGTGGAGGTTCACAGAGCTCTGGTCCGCCAGCCACAAACTTCCAACATGGCTGCTGGACCTGGGTTCTGTGGATATTTTTGCTAAATGTTTTGAAATATTGCGGTATGTTATTGTAAGTAGGTTGACATGTGTTTGTAGTGACACACCCACTCCAGGGCCAGGGAAGACTCGGGAAACGGGAGGTTACTCGTTGTTCTTCTTCAACTCTTTTCGGTTCTTTTGACGGGGACAGACGGGGCCGAGACCCTGGCGGTTTCATTTTAATAAACGGGGGATGATGACAGAGAAAGTCTGAGGGGATGAAGGGGGTATTCATGACGCCACCAGCGGTATGCAGCCAGAGCATCCACACCTGCTTCAGAACCTCTGGGGACGGTGCCCAGCGGCTTAAATGGTTCAGCTCCCCGCAGGTGGAGCGTGGTCCCCAGGGCAGTGGAGTGGTTTATCTGACTCGTACCTTGCCAAATGTTCACTCGGTCAGCAGTGCCCTCGGTGTTTCAGGCGGCCTCTGCGGCTGATGGTCGCAGCTAATAAAAGTCTCACACGCCACAGCTGCAGTTCTGTTACTTTTACTCAGGTGTTAAACATGGCCGCTGGGTACACTCCCTGCCAATCTGAGGTACAGCTCTTTCTCCAGAGCCAGGTTAGTGCACGGTTGGTGCCATTTCTGTCTGCTCTAGGTGTCTCAGTCTCTTGAGGTTTTCCTCTCTCTCAGGGCTATAAAGAGTAGTTCTCTTCTGAGGCGAATGGGTCATCAATCTGCTCCCAGGCTCTTAACGCTCTCCGCAGCACAGAGCTCAAGTAGCGATGGCCATGGGTGCTTATTTGTGTCCCGGTAGCCATTAGGTTCCTTTCCCGGGCATTGCTCCCTAATTCAGCCACTTTCCCCAAGATGTGTCGGGTGTTCAGCCACAGCTCCTGTTAGAAGTCTGGGGTCTCCAGGTTTGCAGCTTAGGCATAAAGTATCTACACCGTGTTCAGGGCCAGGTCCCTGTGTCATCCATGAACCCCTCTGTCTCATCAGAGACGGTCCACCAACCGTCCCTGGGCCTAAGGGTTGTGCACTGTGTGTGTGCTCTTTGGGCTCAACTGCACCATCCTTGCACCTGGAGAACAGGGGCACTACACTCCCTAACCGCAGGAATACAGTACCTCCTGCTAGCGGCTTACCCAGTGGAGCCCCACAATAGCATTGAACTCATATTAATAATGCTGTAAAATACTCTGCAATGACTTTTAAAAGAAAACTGTCAGGTCAAAACTCCACATGTAACTGATATCATTTTCTAATTCCTCCCTCTAAACTCTCTCTATTTATGTATTTCTTTTATTTATATTCCCCTCCTATCTTTTGTAAACTTCAAATAAAGAGAATCACTCCATCTGTCAATCACAGTGAATGATCCACACAGCTCTCTGCTGTCCACTCCCCATAAGATGATTATGCATGTCACATCACAGCACAGGAGATCAGTGGAGGGATTGTATTGTCGTTTCTTGCTCTCTGTGGGCAGCATCACAAGAGGTGAACTACAACACAGAAACTGTCACAGCAGGATATCTGCTTTAGGCCCCTTTCACACCGGCGTTTTTTGAATTTGCAGCAGATCCGGCAGAATTACCGCATTTGCCGTGTAATGGCACACTTGCGGCAATAATGCGGCAAGCCCCATTCATTTCCTAAGGGACTTGCGGTGCTTGCGGCAAGTGTAGTTTTGACAAATTTTCACTCCGGTTGCGGCAAATGCGACATTTGCGGCATGTCTTAAACTGCAACATGCCGCGTTTTTTGTTCGCCGCAACTATATCGCATTTGTGCCGCATATGTACATTACGGTATTTTTACAATAGAAGTCTATGGGTGCCACATCTACGCATTTGCCACAAGTGGATTGGCTGGATGCGGCACACCTACTGAGCATGCCCAGAATGCTGGAAGCTCCCCACCGGATATAAAAAGGAGAAGGGGGGGGTCTAATGTTATTGTGCAAATGGTTTTGTTGTTGGAGTGGACCCAGAAGCTGGAGCTGACTGTGTGACCATTGCTGCTGCATCATCCCTGCATCTTTCTGTGAGTATATGAAAACTACTTTGAGTTTTTATTTTTTTTGTACATGTTTTATTTAAAAAGTTTTTTTGCTTTATTTTTTTATTTTTTTTTTGTCTTTTCTTTTAATTTTTATATAGGAGGTTGAGTTCTCTTTCACATTGCAATGTATTTGATTTTTTTTATCCTTTTTTATGGTTAAAAAATACTGTAAAGTGACTGAGAACTAAATTTATTATTTTTTTGTTGCATTTTTTTTTAATTCTTTTTTTTTATTTTCTTTTATATTTCGTGTTTGTATTTCTTGTTGTTTTGTATTGTGATTATGTGTAGTCCTCTTTCATAATACATGTGTTATTTTTTCAGCAGTTTTTCTTTGTTTATTTTTATCTTTTTTAAAAAGCTGTTGATAAATCCTTGTATTGTGAATGAACGTGTTTTTGTTTGGTGCTATTCACACTGGCTGTGGTTTGCGACTGTTTGCACCTAGTTTTTTTTAAGTTTTCAGTATGTGCTTTTTTAAAAATTTAAACTGTTCATGTTTGTTTATCTTTCAGGTTTTCTGCCCCTTTCACATCAGTGTTTTTCTGATGTTTGCGGCCAATCTGGCAGGTGGAGCTGCATCTGCCATATCGTCCACCTAAGGCCGAATTCACGCGACGGTGAAATCCGATCCGGGGCTGTCCGGTGTAAACCTGACAGCCCTGGACCGGATTTAGGCCCCATAGTATCCTATGGGGCCGGATGAAGCTGGATGGCAGCTCTCTGCCGTCCGGTTTCCATGTGTCCGGGAGAATCCGGGAGGAATCAGATTTTTCTCCCGGACACAAAATCGGAGCATGCAGGATTTTTGTGTCCGGGGGAAAAAAGCTGATCCTCCCTCCTTCATCACCACAGAGCTGTCCCCTGCTGACAGTTCAGGAGCTGCGGCTCGCTCCCTGCGAGCCGCAATCCTGAATTATCAGCAGCTGCGGCTGCAATTGAGCCATCCGGCTGCACACCGGACCGGAGGGCATATTTGGCCCTCCGGTTCTCTGGCCAGATCTGGTCCGGTGCTGTCAGGTTCATCCCTGACAGCCCCAGATTGGATCTGGCTGTGGTGTGAAGCCGGCCTAACAGATCCGTCAATCCGCATGCATTGTCTATGGGTCTTGCGCTTGTGTGCGGCAATCAGGTTTTTGACAGACGTTGCAGATCAGGCACTTGTGGCGTCCAAACAAAAATGCTGCTAGCAGCGTTTTGTTTTTTGTCGCTGCAAGTGCCTGATCTGCTGTGTCTGCAGAACCGCACTTGCCACACCCAACCGTAAGCCCTATAGCCAATGCACTGGGCTTGCTGGATCGTCGCTGTGGCTGACCTGGCAGAAGCGGCGCCACATGCCATATTGGCAGCAAAAATTTATAGTACAATTTTTATTTTTTGTAAAATATTTTATTTTACGGTCTTGCACACTGGGTGGGACTCATGTGTCCCCATCTTCCCCGTGTCCATGCAAGTGATGGTACAGCATTTATTATTTAGAATTTTTTTTATTGATATATTGCACAGTGCTTTGTGTCATTCACAACGCATAGTTTTTTTTCAGCATTTTTTACATATTATTTTTTTTTTTTATGTTTTTTTCTGGTGTCATGCACACTGTGGGTGGGACTAATGTTTCCCCCATACTGTCCGTGCAAGTGTTGTTACTGTGAAATTTAATAAATGCACCCCATTAAAATTCATAACAACAAAGTGTTTGTTGATGTGTTCTGTTTTTCTTGATACCTTGCACCGTTTTGTTTCATCATCACTGAAATCACAAGGATTTTTCAGCTTTTTTTTTTTTTAATAATCTTAATATGATGTACTGTGAATTATCTTTTACTGCTGTAGTGCACACTGTGGGTGAGACTCATGTTCCCCCTGTAGCATTCGTGCAGGTGTTACTGCATGTTTATGAATTTCATGAATAACAATCAGGGACTCATGTTCCCTAACAGGCTCCCCCCCAGTGTTATTAATTTTGTGGTTTAATTTGTGGAAATTTGGTAATGCAATGTTTGAATTACTCCTAAATTACTTTGTCTATGTACTTTTTCTTTTGAAACTCACAGGCTACCTACCTATCTGGCGGAAGCTACCTACCTATCTGATGTGAGTATCTTGACACTGTGCTGAAACAGTTTGTATAGTTTACTTCTGACTAATAATGTAGTTTTTTCTTTTCAATCTCAGTTTACCTGGTGGAAGCTACCTATCTGTCTGGCGGAAGCTACCTACCTATCTGGTGGAAGCTACCTACCTATCTGGTGGAAGCTACCTACCTATCTGGCGGAAGCTACCTGGCTTTACATTACCTGACACCTGTCTGACCCATCTGACTGCTTTTCTCATTTCTGCTCTGTCTTGCTAAATTACACTATATTGGGGAGAAACCCCTACTTACGTAGCGCTCACTGATACACGAATCAGGCAAGATACAGAGATTCTCTTAAGCAAAACTACTTGATTTATTAAGTATAAGACGGGGGGAACAGAAGGATAGTAAAACCACCACTCATCTACTGCAGAACATACTAATGTCATGTGAAGTTCTGAACAGAGCACTACACCACATCAGCACATCATCTACCATACACCTCATATTCCCTATTCATGCCCAGGGGTTCCAGGGTCTGAAGTATGTGAATCCAATAGGATTCTCTCTTTTTTAATTGTAAAATACGATTGCCGCCACGGCGACTGATAGACACATCCTCAATGACTTGGAATCTTAATTGGGAAACTTTGTGTTTACAACTATTAAAATGTGCAGGAACAGGGAGGAGATTATATTCACATTTTATGGTAGATTTATGTTGTGAAATACGGTCTCGGATACGTTGAGATGTTTCTCCCACGTATCCGAGACCGCATGGACATTTAATTAAATAAATGACATAGGATGTGTCGCATGTATAGAACCCCTTTATTGGAAAACTTTTGCCAAATCGTGGATGTGTGAACGTGTTCCCCTTTGTGACATGAGAGCATTGGAGACAGCCAAGACACGGATATGTGCCTACTCTTTGGGTGGCCAAAAACCTTTGTCTTGGTATGGTAATGTTGGAACCTATGTCGGCTCTGACCAATTCCTCCCTTAAATCCTTGGATTTTTTGTTGCAGAATAACAGATCAACATTAAATTCCTGTATTGTAGGATATGATGCTCTTAATAAAGGCCAATGTTTCTTAATGGCTGTACGTACTAAATTCTTAAATGGGTGGAAGGTCAGAACACAAGCTAATTGTCTATCCGGTCTATCCCTTATTGATCGTGTCGGGTTGAAGGTGCATTCATGTCTCGGGTAACCCCGTTCAACAAATTTATTAGTCATCTCTCGATGTCTTAGGCTACTTTCACATTAGCGTTCCCCTCCGCAGCGTTCTGCGGAGGGGAGCCGCAATGTAAACACAGCACTGCAAGTCCCTATCTTTAGAATGGGAGCGCACGGTGCTGCGCTTGACTGCGCAAGACCGTGCGCACCCATTCACTCCCATATGTGATCTGTGCGCAGGCGGATGCCCGCGCACAAATCACCCAGTCTCGGCCGCACAAGAAATGCAACATGTTGCATTTCTTGTGCGGACGAGACTGGGTGATTTGTGCGCGGGCATCCGCCTGCGCACAGATCACATATGGGAGTGAATGGGTGCGCACGGTCATGCGCAGTCAAGCGCAGCACCGTGCGCTCCCATTCTAAAGATAGGGACCTGCGGTGCTGCACGTACATTGCGGTTCCCCTCCGCAGAACGCTGCGGAGGGGAACGCTAATGTGAAAGCACCCTTAGGTATCAAATTGAAGGGTCTGATACAATGCGAGATACTCGCATATGTTGGGAATGCGGCAATGCCGTTTTTACGTGTCTGGGATGACTGCTGGTATAGTGCAGGAGGCTGTTTCTGTCCGTAGGCTTCACAAAAAGATCAGTTGAAATATTTCTTCCCTCATCCACGATCACCATTGTGTCTAAAAAATTAATACACGAAGAATCATGACTTATTGTAAAAGTCAGATTGGGTGTGCAGCGGTTGAGACTACTGTTAAATTCCAGCAGTTTCAACTCGCTCCCTACCCATACAAAGAATACGTCATCGATGTAACGTACCCAATGTTTGACATATCTATATAAATTATGACCAAATACATAATTTTCTTCAAATTTTGCCATGTATATGTTCGCGTAAGGGGGAGCCACGTTGGAACCCATCGCAGTCCCCCTCCGCTGTTGATAATAGTGGTCCTAGAACAGGAAAAAATTACGAGTCAAATTATGGTTAATATGTCTATGCAAAAATCAATCTTGTCCCTAGTCAAATCTGAATATTTTTGCAAGAACCAATCAACGGCAGACAAACCAGGGCCATGGTCAATACTGGTGTACAATGAATTGACATCCATTGTCACCAGTATTGAACCACGTGGGAGTGTACCCACTGTTTTCAAAACAGATAAATGATTAGTGTCCTTAAGATGTGAGGGGATTAGGGGAACTAAAGGTGTCAATATTCAATCGTTATAGCCAGGGGGGAGAAAATAGAATCTGATGAAGCTACGATAGGTATGCCCGGAGGATTAATGAGACTCTTATGTATTTTGGGCAATACATAAAAAAACGGTGTTACAGGATTATGATTAATAAGATATTCCGCCAACTTATTATTAATAATATCCATTCTGTTGTAAAAATGCACTTTATCGGAAATCAATTTCTTGATCTCAGATGTAGGATCTCTTAAAAGTAAGCCATATGTGTCAATATCAGACAGTTGCCGTTTCACTTCATTCACATACTGTATGCGATCCATTACAACTGTGGCTCCCCCCTTATCGGCTGGTTTTATAATATTAGAGGTGTTATTCTTAAGGCTATTGATATCTTGTGACTCCTCTATAGTGAGGTTATGAGACAGGTGAAATTCTCCCCTGTTTATTCTCTGCGTAGCATAAGTTATATCATTATTAACCAGACCGATAAAAGTCTCGACAGGGTGATGGATTCAAGGAGGTACATAAGTACTGGGTACCTTAATGTTTAAGCTGCGTAATGACAATATATCACTAGAATCGGGGATAGGTAAGGTTGAATCCACCTGGTCTTTATAATGTGAAAGATGCTCTAACCCTTCTAATTACCACGGTAACTGCGGTCATGTGACTTGATGATGCTCTCTGACATCATCACAGGTCCTGTAAGCACACAGGGACCTTGCTGGGAGGCAGCGTTGGATAGAGGATAGGTGAGCATAATGATTTTTTATTTTTAACTCTTTCTTTTACTTAATTACACTTCTGCAATGTATACTATACATCCCATACAAGTGGAACACAATCGTGAAGTGGAGCGACATTTATTGCATATTTTAAACTTTTTTAACAAATAAAAAACTGAAAAGTGGGGAGTGCAATATTATTCGGCCCCTTTACTTTCAATGCAGCAAACTCACTCCAGAAGTTCAGTGAGGATCTCTGAATGATCCAATGTTGTCCTAACTGGTAATAATAAATAGAATCCACCTGTGTGTAATCAAGTCTCTGTATAAATGCACCTGCTCTGTGATAGTCTCAGGGTTCTGTTTCAAGTGCAGAGAGCATCATGAAGACCAAGGAACACATCAGGCAGATCAGAGATACTGTTGTGGCGAAGTTTAAAGCATGATTTGGATACAAAGAGATTTCCCAAGTTTTAAACATCTCAAGGAGCACTGTGCAAGCGATCATATTGAAATGGAAGGAGTATCAGACCACTGCAAATCAACCAAGACCCAGCCATCCCTCTAAACTTTTGTTAGGTCCCTGGAACTGCTCCCCAGCTCACCTCTCCTGGGCCTGCATCCTCTGCTCCTCTACCAATTGGGCATCCGGCGTCCAGGCGTGCTGTGTCTCGGAGTCATCATCAGGTCCCCTTCGTGTCTGCTGACCACCGGGCTCACACATCAGCACAGTCAGGAATCCAATCAGCGGTGCACTTGGCGCGGCCGCTCTCCTCCCCTGTGAATCTAGGGGCCGGCATAGCTCAACCTGACACTCCCCTTGACCAATAGCTGTCCGTCCTCCGGTATATCAGGCCACCTCCACTGCTGGGAGGTGCCTGATTATTGTGTTAGTATGCTTCTGCTTCTCTGACTGGTAGTCAGTCCCACCTTGTGCTATCCTCTGGTAGAACCGTTCCAGCTCCCCTGACCCCGGGCTCTGGTGCCTCCTTCCCCGTTTGGCCTTACCGTAGTATAGGCTAACCCTACGAGCCGCCCCCTTGGTACTAGCAGCTGTGGAATTTAGACCCTGTGGGCTTGCCCCTGACAATCCCTGTATAGGGGTTGGCTGAACTAGGACCAGCTT
Source organism: Allobates femoralis (assembly GCA_033576535.1). Taxonomy (NCBI): domain Eukaryota; kingdom Metazoa; phylum Chordata; class Amphibia; order Anura; family Aromobatidae; genus Allobates; species Allobates femoralis. Next base: position 685,026,796 of record JARQOC010000003.1, on the reverse strand, counting down.
ACCCAAGGGAGTTCGGTACCAAGGCCCAGTGGGTCCACTCTAGGACCTCTTTCCCCGGAAGTGTGACAGAATAATCAGGCCATGGACCCGCTGGTACCACGTACTCAGTGCAAAAGGAGCTGGATTATCTTCAGGAAAATCAGAACTGTATTACGGCTTTCCTTCCGTCCATGGATACCCAGTTAGCCTCCCTTCAGACTTCCGACCTAGCGTCCACCGCTCAGCTGGCGAGCCTACAACAGGAGCTGTCCGTGCAATGAGACACACATTCTCGCATGCTGTCTTATATGTCTTCGGTGGACGATCGTCTGGTCTCCCTGCAGTCTGCAACCACGGCCTCCGTTCAAGCCGCAGCCCATGACCGGTCTCTGGGAGACGCCCCAAATCCCCTGCCTCACCTTGGAAAACCGCCTAGATACAGCGGTGACCCTAAGATGTGCTGCGGCTTCCTCAACCAGTGTCGTCTACACTTTGAACTGCTGCCACAGCAGTACCCCACCAATCGGGCCATGGTGGTCTTTGTGGTGTCCCACCTGGAGGGCGAGGCCCTGGCGTGGGTTATCCCTCTATGGGAGCGTGATGACCCTGCAGTCTCTCACTTGTCGACCTTTCTGGAGACATTCTGTAAGGTCTTCGATGAACCCGGCTGGGTCGGATCTAATACAGAATCCCTCTTCAACCTCCGTCAAGGGACCCTCACCATTGTGCAGTACGCCAAACACTTCAGCACCCTCTCCTCTGAGTTTAAATGGAATAGCGAGGTGCTGACTGAGGCTTTCTGGCGTGGCCTGTCAGGCAAGATAAAGGACAAACTCGCAGGTCGGGATTACCCAGCAGAGGTGGAGGACTGGATCTAGCTAGCCACTCACATCGATTTGTGTTTTCAGGAACGCTCCCGTGAATCTGTCAAGGAGAGGAGATCCATCTGGCCACTTCCCTGAATGCAGTTTACCCAGTCCACGGACCGTGATGTCTGCCGCCACCTCCTTTTCCGAACCTATGCAGGTGGATCGGGTCAGGATGGGGGAACAATGCCGAGAGGAGTGGCTGCTCACTGCCTATGCCTGTACTGTGGGGACGCATCCCATCAGCTTGTCCTGAAAAACCATGAAGCCTCCTCCACCTAGGTCAAGTAAGGGAGGCCATCCCAGGTGGGAGCGATGCCTCTCAACCCCTCACCCTACCCGTGCAGGTGATATATGTCCGCAGAGATGCTTCTCTGAGCTAGCCTACATGGATTCCGGGGCAGCAGGAAACTTCATTCGGCAAGAGGCGGTGACTCGGCTTGGAATCCCCGTAATACCCCTGTTGACGCCTTGCGTAATTGCGTCGGTGGATGGCAGAAATGCTGCAGGAGGTCGTCACCGAGGTGACGGAAGGGGTGAAGATGCAGATCGAGGCTTTACATTGTGAAAGAATTGCCTTCTACGTCCTGCCCGGTCTCTCCCATGCCTTGCTCCTCAAGCTTCCCTGGCTCCGGACTCACGAACCTGCCCTGTACTGGCGCTCTGGGGACGTGCTGTGGTGGGGCCCTCTTTGCCAAGAGAGATGCCTGCAGTTCGTTCTTCCACCTGGTTCTCCGCAACCGGCTTCTGTTCTTCCCGGTTTACCGGCTGCCTATTGGCAGTACGCAAACGTCTTCAACAAGACAGAGGCAAAAACCCTCCCGCCTCATCGGCCGTATGATTTCCCTATAGACCTGTTTTCCCGGTGCTACACCACCCAGGGGACGAATCTACCTGTTGTCCCCAGCCGAGTCGCAAGCCATGTCTGAGTATATCACGGACAATTTGGCTAGGGGCTTAATTTGAAAGTCCACGTCTCCAGCTGGCGCAGGGTTTTGCTTTGTGAAGAAGAAGGAGGGCACTCTTCGACCCTGTATAGATTACAGGGGCTTGAATGCGATCACCGTCAAGAACAAATACCCACTGCCACTGATTCTGGAGCTCTTTGACAGGCTCAAAGGGGCTCGCATTTTCACGAAATTAAACCTCCGAGGAGCCTACAACCTGGTTCGCATATGTGCTGGGGACGAATGGACTACGGATTTCAACACCAGGGTCGGCCATTATGAGTATTTGGTCTTGCCATACGGGTTGTGTAACGTCCCCGCGGTGTTCCAAGAGTTCGTCAATGACATCTTTCGTGACCTGTTGTACACGTGTGTAGTGGTGTATTTGGATGACATCCTCATCTTCTCTCCGGATTTATTCTCTCATAGACGGCACGTACGGCAAGTCCTCCTGCAACTGAGGAGGAATTGGTTGTACACCAAGATGGAGAAATGTGTCTTTGAGGAGACCTCTTTGCCCTTTCTCAGGTACATCATCTCGGATTCTGGACTACGGATGGACCATGAGAAGCTCTCTGCCATTCTGAAGTGGCCCTGTCCTGTGGGGACTAAGGCTATCCAGCAGTTCCTTCGCTTTGCAAATTATTACAGGCAATTCATTCCCCATTTCTCTTCCTTGATCAAACTCATCACAGCTCTCATCTGTAAGGGAGCAAAGTCCTGCAACTGGACCCCAAGGCCAAAAAAGCCTTCTCCACCTTAAAGCTCTCCTTCTCTGAGGCTCCTACTTTGCACTGACCAGAGGTAAACAGACAGTTCATTCGTTCATTATCTTCACCAACCATAAGAACCTGGCTTATTTCCAGTCCGCCCAGAAGATTAACCCCCGGCAGTTCCGGTGGTCCCTGTTCTTTGCCCGTTTTAATTTTGAACTGCACTTCCGGCCTGGCAGCAAAAACGTTAAGGCTGATGCCCTGGCAAGGTCCTTCCAGCCGTCAGACGTGGAGGAGGAGTCCTTCCATATCACTGACCACACCAAGAGAATCACTGTGGCTCCCTTACGTATAGCTGGACGTCCGCCGGGTAAGACATTCTTGGCTCAGGATAAGAGGAAAACGGTCCTGTCATGGGGACACTCGTCAAGAATTGATGGCCATGTTGGAGTTAAAAAGTGTCTCTCTTTAATCTCTCGTCACTATTAGTGACCTACTATCTGTCAAGACATCCACGATTTTGTTGCTTCATGTCTGTCTTGTGCTAGAAATAAGGTGTCCAGGAAGTTGCCGACTGGACGTCTACTGCCTCTCCCAGTTCCATCGGCTCCGTGGCAACACATAGCCATGGATTTCATTACAGATCTTCCCTGCTCCTCCGGCTGTATGGTCATATGGGTAGTCGTGGATCGCTTCTCTAAAATGGCCCACTTCGTTCCTTTGCCCGATTTACCATCCACTCCTGAGATGGTCAAGATATTCATCCAACACATCTTCCGGCTCCACGGATTTCCTCGTCATATCGTGTCCGATAGGGGAGTCCAGTTCACTTCCCGGTTTTGGAGGGCGCTGTGCAAGCATAGGGACATCACGTTGGACTTCTCCTCTGCCTATCATCCTCAGTGCAACGGGCAGGTGGAGCACATTAACCAAGTCCTCACCACCTATCTTCGGCACTTTGCCAAGGCTCATCACGATAACTGGACCTGTGTGATACCAATGTGATAAGAATGGCGTGTGGATGTGGATAGAATAGATATAGAACAGGTAATCACAGGTCTTATATCATTCCATATATGTCTCAGGACAATGTTGAAATATAAAAAGGATTAACTCTCTTTGACATTATGCTACTATGATGAGAATACGAGCTGGCTGCCTCATGATATGTATCTTATGACAGGCAAAAGCCTTTCAATGACTGTTGTATTGTTATATGTTATGACAGGCAGGGGTGTTTCAATGACTGTTGTATTGTTATATACTTGTGATATACATCCCATAACAAGCAAGTTATAGAAACTATTGAACATCCAACATCCTGTGGCTGATGGTCACAAGAGAAATTGAATGGTACAGTCAGCGCGTGCTCGTAGATAGTCTAAACAGTATAAAAGATGGGAGATGACGGTCAGTGACGGGGGAGCTCTTCCAGGGCAAGATGGACGCACACTTCCTGCGATGCAAGCCTCAATATTGCTCCCTTCTCACTGATACGTGTTCCCCCGAATGGAGAAGGTGAAGCAGCTACAATATCAGGTAATATATATATTGATGCTTATTCGCTATAATCAAGTCTAGGTATAGTTTGTGTTTAGCGTTTATTCAATTGATGACAATTCATGTTCTACTTTGTAACAAATAAATTTAATCTTGCTATAAAGAATATTATTCATGCCTGATTTGTAAGTCAGTGAGCGCTACGTAGGTACGGGCTCTACCCCGATCCAGGTAAATTTAGCAAGACATTAATTGCCGTAGTCGGCAGGATACCCCACAGTGGGGTATTTAAAGAACACCTTGTTTTTGAGTAATATTTTCTTATTTGGCATTTTTCCAAATTTCTCGATCTTTTGGCAGAGTACCAAAATGTTCAGAAAACGTAAGGAAACTGTTATGGAGGTTCCCGGTTCGACCGAGGCTCCATAAAATATCATAGCACATGAATTGGTCAATTGTGGACTGGCGGAACAATGGCAGGATAAGCTCAAAGATTCTGAACCCTATAATGTTGGTGATGTACTTATATAGGATCCCTGCAAAGGCAGGTGATGTGTTAACCCCTCGATGTTGTGAAGTTACTCGAGGGATCCCTGCAAAGGCAGGTGATGTGGTAGCCCCTCGTTGTTGTGAAATTACTCGAGGGATCCCCACAAAGACAGGTGATGTGGAAACCCCTCGATGTTGTAAAGTTACTCGAGGGATCCCTGCAAAGGCAGGTGATGTGGTAACCCCTCGATGTTGTGAAGTTACTCGAGGTACCCCTGCAAAGGCAGGTGATGTAGTAGTCTCTCGATGTTGTTAAAATTACTCGAGAGGGTCCCTGCAAAGGCAGGTGATGTAGTAATATTGGGGAAGCGAAACTGGACGCTAGCCTCAGCTTATAGGACAGTTTAGGCTGCTTTCACATTACGATATTCGGATTTCCGATGCTGTCCGATAAAAATCGGACAGCATCGGATCCGAATTCGGCCCCATGCAGCCCTATGGGCATCGGACCGAATCGGATGTGCACTAAATGCCATCCGATTTGGTCCGATCCGATTCTGTCCGATTTTTTTATCGGTGCAAAAATCGGAGACTGCTCCGATTTTTGCACCAAAAATAAAATCGGACAAAATCGGATCGGACCAAATCGGATGCCATTTAGTGCACATCTGATTTGGTCCGATCAATTTAGCATGGGGCCCTATGGAGAAGGGTCCGGGGAAACATCTGATGTCTCCTCGGACCCGATTTTACTGTACTGAGCATGCTCAGTACAGTAAAACTTCTCCAAACTGGGAGAGAAGAGGTTAAAAAAAAAAAAAACGTTTATGCTCACCTCCCCCCGAGCCCCCGCCGTCTCCCGCCGTCTTCCTGCAGGCTCCCGGCGGCTCCCGCAGGCTCCCGGTGTCTGCAGAGGTCTTCTACTGCAGTATAGGACCTGCGGTGATGTCACAGTCACATGACCGCAGGTTACCATGGTGTAACCTGGTGTCACGTAGTAGGAGGTGTTATTGATCCTGATTATCAAGGAGAAATTAAGGTTCCCATGTTGAATATAGAGACAGAACTCTTAAGTGTTGTCTACGGGCCAAAGGATTGCCTAAATGTTACTTATACCTGTAAACTTGTCCCAAGTTAAGGAAGGAATAGCCCCTACAGAATTGACAGTCAGGGGAGATAAAGGTTTTTGGGCCCTCCAATATCACTAATGTGGGGGCCAAAATATGGGTACAGAATACCCAAGGACTGCCATCTGAGGCAGAGGTCATTGCAGTGGGAAAAGATAGAACACTCTTGATAATGAGACCAGGAGTGGAAAAGTGGGAATATGTCCCACAGGAGAAATGTCATTTACAGGAATTATGCCATCTTTTATTGTACCCTAGGTATGGCTGTTAAGTGGAATTCTTGGAAGCATATTTTTGGGCGTAGCTGATGGATGGAGCAACCTACACCGAGAGGGGCCGATAGCCAACAAGTTCCTGGTGCACCATCAAGTGACGGAAGCGTTGAATAACACTCAACCCACAGATTGTTGGATTTGTACTCGTTCTCCTGTGACCGCTACCAGTATTCTTTTCCTGGCTATACTGGTAACAATGGAAGAAATCCTGATGTGGGACAATTACTCAGACAGCTTGGCCAGTAGTGATACCAGAAATGTTCGACTGTGGAACACCACAGTACCTATCCCTATTGCAGGGTGGGTTAATCTGCCATGGTGGCAAGGAAATCTGAGCGGGACAATTAAGAACTTGCAGTACATGGCCTCTAAAGGAGGAGTTTGGGTGCCGAGAAATAAAACTGGGTTGACTGATTTGGGACTGCTCCCTATGGACAATATACGTATTAGTTTTGGGACAATTCATGTGACAAATACAGTAGAAGCTTTCAAACCTAGCTTGCTGGAAAGGACAATTCATGATGTATTCTGGCCTTATGCCACTATGTTTATTAATAGAACTAGTGATACTTGTAGCAATATACCATGTAATTTAATGTATAATGAATCTTAAGCCAAAGAACCAACGTGTAGTAACCTTGATGCAGGATATTGAAGTCCTATTGGGCAAAAACCAGGGTGGTGTATACTAACCAATGTGAGTATCTTTGTTGATTTAGTACACCAACTAGTTTTACAACACTCAGCTTTATGAGATCTCCCCAGAGGGATGTATTGGGTATGTGGGCAAAATGCTTAGAAATGGCTTCCTGTAGGGGTTAAGGGTGGTTGCACCCTAGCTCGTTAAACTCCAGAATATACAGTGTTTAAGGGATAAATATCAGAAAGATAATAATGACCACAAAGATAGATGGTGGGCCAATACTTTTTCTTTCCTAAATCCAAAAAATTGGTTTAAAGGAATTGGGGGATAGTTAATGGGGCTTCTGCAAGGGGCCTTCCAGGTTATATTGTAGTTTAGTTTTAACATATGTATCGGTTAAGGTGATAGTATTTTTATTTCAATATTGTTTGAAAAAATCAAGAAAGCTGAAGTCAGATGTAAAAGTGATTTCTTATTGATGTATTTATCAAATATAGTTGCAGATGCAATTTCTCATCATTAGCATAATGTTCTCATGGAATGTTCACCCTCTGCTGGAAGAATTTTGAATTTCTCAATTCACTCTGTGTTGGTGATTGCTATTATAGTAATTCCACTTTTAATCTGGAATTGTTATATAGCATACAAAATGTTCTGTAGGAAGCCAAAAGTACTGATGGTTTCTTATGGAAATGGAAAATAATTCCTGTTGTCAAGGACCGATTGTGATACCAATGTGATAAGAATGGCGTGTGGATGTGGATAGAATAGGTATAGAACAGGTAATCATAATTAGAATATAGTGACCACAGGTCTTATATCATTCCATATATGTCTCAGTACAATGTTGAAATATAAAAAGTGATTTTGACATTTGACTCTTTGACATTATGCTACTATGATGAGAATATGAGCTGGCTGCCTCATGATATGTATCTTATGACGGGCAAAAGTCTTTCAATGACTGTTGTATTGTTACAGGACCGGCTCCAGGTTTCTGTGGGCCCCGGGCGAAAAGGTCTCAGTGGGCCCCCTTTAAGTACATATCGCGGACTATATATATATATATATATATATATAGTCCGCGATATGTACTTAAAAAAAAACCCGCATCTGCCGCATTTTCCGTCTAGCAGCTGCACTTGCTGCACGTTTGCGGCAAGCCCCATGCATTGTCTATGGGGCTTGCGGTAAGTGTGCGGCAATATATATGTATATATATATATATTGCCGCACACTTACTGCAAGCCCCATAGACAATGCATGGGGCTTGCCGCAAACGTGCAGCAAGTGCAGCCGCTAGACCAGGGGTCTCAAACTCCAGGCCTCGAGGGCTGCACACAGTCCAGGTTTTCAGGATTTCCCTAGTATTTGACAGTTAGTAATCAAATGACCAACTGTCAAAGTATGGAAATCATGAAGACCTGGACTGTGTGCGGCCCTCGAGGCTTGGAGTTTGAGACCCCTGCGCTAGACGGAAAATGCGGCAGATGCGGGGGTTTTTTTTTACCGCAACTGCCACATTTTTCAAAAAACGCCTATGTGAAGGCAGCCTTACAGGAACAGTGACTGCCGAAACCAGCAAGAGCTGTTTCTGACAGTGAGTAGATTACACATTGTTAGGAGCGGGCTAAAATGCGATTGCGTTCCCTTGCGCTTTTTAAAAATACCCTTCAAATGCAAAATGTTGCATTTTTGTGCGTCTGAGGATGCTTGGTATATACACAAGCATCCTGAAGAGCACAAATAATGCAAGCAGCTCAATGGAGCCGCACTGCCATATGGTGGCACCGCAGCCAAGCGGAGTGTCTGGCCGTCCGGATCTCTCTTTCTCCTCACCTTTCTTCTTGCCGCTCCGGTCTCCTCCGGTCGCTCTGCACATATCAGCACAGTGATGACAACATCGTGCCCCTCCATGCTGAGCTGCAGAATGCAGACAGCGGCAGAAGAGACTCTGGAGAAGAATGCTGCTGGCAAAGGTGGCTGGGACTATAGGAGCGGAATCCGCGGGGGGCTACCACTGGTACACATACCTCGTACGCACGCACGCGGCTCTGCTCCGTACACCTCGTACGCACGCACGCGGCTCTGCTCCGTACACCTCGTACGCACGCACGCGGCTCTGCTCCGTACACCTCGTACGCACGCACGCGGCTCTGCTCCGTACACCTCGTACGCACGCACGCGGCTCTGCTCCGTACACCACGTACGCGGCTCTGCTCCGTACACCTCGTACGCACGCGGCTCTGCTCCGTACACCTCGTACGCACGCACGCGGCTCTGCTCCGTACACCTCGTACACGCACGCGGCTCTGCTCCGTACACCTCGTACGCACGCACGCGGCTCTGCTCCGTACACCTCGTACGCACGCACGCGGCTCCGCTCCTACACCTCGTACGCACGCACGCGGCTCCGCTCCGTACACCTCGTACGCACGCGGCTCCGCTCCGTACACCTCGTACACACATGGCTCTGCTCCGTACACCTCGTACACACACGGCTCTGCTCCGTACACCTCGTACACACACGGCTCTGCTCCGTACACCTCGTACACACACGGTTCTGCTCCGTACACCTCGTACACACTCGGCTCTGCTCTGTACACCTCGTACACACATGGCTCTGCTCCGTACACCTAGTACCCACTCGGCTCCGCTCCATACACCTCGTACACACACGGCTCCGCTCCATGCACCTAGTACACACTCGCCTCTGCTACATTCACACTGTAAATCCCTCCTGACCCCACACATAACCTTCACCTAATTGCCATACACCTAGTACACACTCACCTCTGCTACATTCACACTGTAAATGCCTCCTGACCACACACAAACTTCACCTTATTTGAGCATCATTGATGGCCAGCACAGTCCTGGATACACTGAGGAGCTGATCATGAGACCCCTGACTCCTCCCCATCCATTGACATCATCACAGGTCCTGTAAGCACACTAGCACAGAGTGTGCAGCTCTGTCGGCTCCCGTGGAGGGGGAAGGAGGGAGACCCTCCGGTGCTGCAGGCAGCAGGAGCCTGAAAATGACCCCCCAGCTGCCCCCTGTATATGGCTCTGGCTGTGGGGGCAGTGCTCAGGGGCCCCTGAGGCTAGGGTCACACTTGCATTGTGACCCTAGCCTTATGCAAGTATTGTATGTTGCAGCGCATAGTGTTTAATGCTATGCGCTGGAGGCAGCCCATAGAAACCCGACGTTTACCTTGACAACCAATGGTTGTCAATGTAAATATCGGGTTTCTATGGGCTCAGTTGCTGGCAGCGCATAGCGTTAAACGCTCTGCGCTGCAGCAGACAATACTTGCATAAGGCTAGGGTCACAATGCAAGTGTGACCCTAGCCTCAGGGGCCCGATGGGCCCCCTCCAAGCAGTCGGGCCCCGGCACTTGCCCGGGTACGCCGGGTGCTGACGCCGGCCCTGTATTGTTATATCTTATGACAGGCAGGGGTGTTTCAATGACTGTTGTATTGTTATATACGGGCTGCATGTCTTGTGGTATACATCCCATAACAAGCAAGTTATAGAAACTATTGAACATCCAACATCCTGTGGCTGATGGTCACAAGAGAAATTGAATGGTACAGTCAGCGTGTGCTCGTAGATAGTCTAAACAGTATAAAAGATAGGAGATGACGGTCAGTGACGGGGGAGCTCTTCCAGGGCAAGATGGACGCACACCTCCTGCGATGCAAGCCTCAATATTGCTCCCTTCTCACTGATACGTGTTCCCCGAATGGAGAAGGTGAAGCAGCTACAATATCAGGTAATATATATATTGATGCTTATTCGCTATAATCAAGTCTAGGTATAGTTTGTGTTTAGCCTGAATTCAATTGATGACAATTCATATGCTACTTTGTAACAAATAAATTTAATCTTACTATAAAGAATATTATTATTCATGCCTGATTTGTAAGTCAGTGAGCGCTACGTAGGTACGGGCTCTGCCCCAATCCAGGTAAATTTAGCAAGACAACCTGTCTCCTCCCTTGGGTGGAATTTGTTTACAACAATCACTCTAGTGAGTCGTCAGCTAAATCTCCTTTTGTCGTGGTATTCGGGCAACATGCTGGTTTGCCTTTTCCGATCTCCTCATCGTCCGGCAACCCGGCAGCTGATGCGTTGTCTGTGGACTTCTCCAAGACCTAGAGGGAGACCAGATTCACTCTTACACAAATCTCTGGCAGGATGAAGGGACATGCCGATAAGAGATGTCTGGATTCGCCATCTTTCCTCCCAGGCGATAAAGTGTGGCTTTCTTCCAGATATGTCAGTCTGAAGGTGCCATTCTACAAGTTAGGGCCGCGTTATATAGGTCCCTTCGAAGTCCTGGGATGCATCAATGACGTTGCCTACAAGCTGAAACTGCCTGCCTCATTTCGCATCCCTAACTCCTTTCTTGTTGTTGAAACCAGTGGTGCTCAATCGCTTTCATCCATCCTCTAGCATTGTGCCACGGCCTCTCAGCTCCGAGAATGTCTGTAAAGTCAGGGACCTCCTTGCCATGAAGAAAAGTAAAAGCAAGACCCTCTTCCTAATTTGACTGGGTTGGCTTCGGTCCTGAGGAGAGATCCTGGAAGCCACGGGAGGACATTGATGCTCCACGCATTCTGGCGAGGTTCTTAGCATGCCTTCGGGGGTGGGGGCTTGAGGGAGGGGGTACTGTTAGGTCCCCTGGAACTGCTCCCCAGCTCACCTCTCCTGGGCCTGCATCTTCTGCTCCTCTACCGATCGGGCATCCGGCGTCCAGGCGTGCTGTGTTTCGGAGCCATTACCGGGTCCTCTTCCTGTCTGCTGACCACCGGACTCACACATCAGCACAGTCATGAATCTAATCAGCGGTGCACTTGTCGCTGTGAATTTAGGGGCCAGCACGGCTCAACCTGACACTCCCCTTGACCAATAGCTGTCCATCCTCCGGTATGTCAGGCCACCTCCACTGCTGGGAGGTGCCTGATTATTGTGTTAGTATGCTTCTGCTTCTCTGACTGGTAGTCAGGCCCACTTTGTGCTCTCCTCTGGTAGAACCCGTTCCAGCTCCCCTGACCGCGGGCTCAGGTGCCTCCTTCCCTGTTTGGCCTTAGTATAGACTAACCCTAAGAGCTGCCCCCTGGTACTAGCAGCTGTGGTATTTAGACCCCCTGGGCTTGCCCCTGACAATCCCTGTATAGGGGTTGGCTAAACTAGGACCAGCACACCCAGGGGAGTTCAGTGCCATGGCCCAGTGGGTTCACTCTAGGACGCCTTCCCCCGGAAGCGTGACAACTTTCATCTCGAACAAGGAGAAGACTGATCAGAGATGCAGCCAAAAGGCCCATGATCACTCTGAATGAACTGCAGAGATCTACAGCTGAGGTGGGAGAGTCTGTCCATAGGACAATAATCAGTCGTACACTGCCCAAATCTGGCGTCTATGGAAGAGTGGCAAGAAGAAAGCCATTTCTCAAAAATATCCATAAAAAAAAAATCTCGTTTGAAGTTTGCCACAAGCCACCTGGGAGACACACCAAACATGTGGAATAAGGTGCTCTGGTCAGATGAAACCAAAATCAAACTTTTTTGGCACAATGCAAACCGATATGTTTGGCTTAAAAGCAACACAGCTCATCACCCTCAAAACACCATCCCCACTGTCAAACATGGTGGTGGCAGCATCATGGTTTGGTCCTGCTTTTCTTCAGCAGGGACAGGGAAGATGGTTAAAATTGATGGGAAGATGGACAGAGCCAAATACAGGACCATTCTGGAAGAAAACCTGTTGGAGTCTGCTAAAGACCCGAGACTGGGACAGAGATTTATCTTCCAACAAGACAATGATCCCAAACATAAAGCAAAATCTACAATGGAATGGTTCAAAAATAAATGTATCCAGGTGTTAGAATGGCCAAGTCAAAGTCCAGACCTGAATCCAATCGAGAATCTGTGGAAAGAGCTGAAAACTGCTGTTCACAAACGCTCTCCATCCAACCTTACTAGGCTCAAGCTGTTTTGCAAGGAAGAATGGGCAAGAATTTCAGTCTCTCGATGTGGAAAACTGATAGAGACATACCCCAAGCGACATGCAGCTGTAATCGCAGCAAAAGGTGGCGCTACAAAGTATTAATTCAAGGGGGCCGAATAATATTGCACGCCCCACTTTTCAGTTTTTATTTGTTAAAAAAGTTTTAAAATATCCAATAAATTTAATTCCACTTCACGATTGTGTCCCACTTGTTGAGTCTTCACAAAAAAAATTAGAATTTACATCTTTATGTTTGAAGCCTGAAATGTGGCAAAAGATTGAAAAGTTCAAGGGGGCTGAATACTTTCACAAGGCACTCTATATATACAGTCATGGCCAAAAGTATTGACACCCCTGCAATTCTGTCAGATAATACTCAGTTTCTTCCTGAAAATGATTGCAATCACAAATTATTTGGTATTATTATCTTCATTTTATTTGTCTTCAATGAAAAAAACACAAAAAGATTTGTCCTAAAGCCAAATTGGATATAATTCCACACCAAACATTAAAAAGGGGTGGACAAAAGTATTGGCACCCTTAGAAAAATCATGTGATGCTTCTCTAATTTGTGTAATTAACAGCACTTGTAACTTACCTGTGGCACCTAACAGGTGTTGGCAATAACTAAATCACACTTGCAGCCAGTTGACATGGATTAAAGTTGACTCAACCTCTGTCCTGTGTCCTTGTGTGTAGCACATTGAGCATGGAGAAAAGAAAGAAGACCAAAGAACTGTCTGAGGACTTGAGAAACCAAATTGTGAGGAAGCATGAGCAATCTCAAGGCTACAAGTCCATCTCCAAAGACCTGAATGTTCCTGTGTCTACCGTGCGCAGTGTCATCAAGAAGTTTAAAGCCCATTGCACTGTGGCTAACTTCCCTAGACGTGGACGGAAAAGAAAAATTGACGAGAGATTTCAACGAAAGATTATGCGGATGGTGGATAAAGAACCTCGACTAACATCCAAACAAGTTCAAGCTGCCCTGCAGTCCGAGGGTACAACAGTGTCAACCCCATACTATCCATCGGTGTCTGAATGAAAAGGGACTGTATAGTAGGAGACCCAGGAAGATCCCACTTCTTACCCTGAGACATAAAAAAGCCAGGCTGGTGTTTGCCAAAACTTACCTGAGAAAGGCTAAAACGTTTTGGAAGAATGTTCTCTTTTTTTGGAAAAAGGCATCAACATAGAGTTTACAGGAGAAAAAAAGAGGCATTCAAAGAAAAGAACACAGTCCCTACAGTCAAACATGGTGGAGGTTCCCTGATGTTTTGGGGTTGCTTTGCTGCCTCTGGCACTGGACTGCTTGACCGTGTGCATGGCATTATGAAGTCTGAAGACTACCAACAAATTTTGCAGCATAATGTGGGGCCCAGTGTGAGAAAGCTTGGTCTCCCTCAGAGGACATGGGTCTTCCAGCAGGACAATGACCCAAAACACACTTCAAAAAGCACTAGAAAATGATTTGAGAGAAAGCACTGGAGACTTCTAAGGTGGCCAGCAATGAGTCCAGACCTGATTCCCATAGAACACCTGTGGAGAGATCTAAAAATGGCAGTTTGTAGAAGGCACCCTTCAAATATCAGGGACCTGGAGCAGTTTGCCAAAGAAGAATGGTCTACAATTCCAGCAGAGCATTGTAAGAAACTCATTGATGGTTACCAGAAGCGGTTAATTGCAGTTATTTTGGCTAAAGGTTGTGCAACCAAGTATTAGGCTGAGGGTGCCAATACTTTTGTCTGGCCCATTTTTGGAGTTTTGTGTGAAATGATCAATGTTTTGCTTTTTGCTTCATTCTCTTTTGTGTTTTTTCATTGAAGACAAATTAAATGAAGATAATAATACCAAAGAATTTGTGATTGCAATCATTTTCAGGAAGAAACTGAATATTATCTGACAGAACTGCAGGGGTGTCAATACTTTTGGCCAACACTGTATATACACAGTTTATATACCCTGGCAGATTTTTTGCTCTCTTGGCCTTTTTTAAGAGACAGAGAGTATGAATGATAACACAAAAACTTTTTTCCCACTTATTAGGCCCCTTTCACATCAGCGGTAAACGCTGATCGTGGCAGTTGCAGTGAAAAAAATGCAACTGCCGTGATTACCGCATAACGGCCGCGATCGCAATGTCTATGGGGCTTGCGGTAAGTGTGCGGCAGGTGCGGCAAGTGCGGTTTCGGCACTTGCGGCAGGTGCGGCCGCGAAAAAAACGCGGCATGCCGCGTTCTTTTCGCGGCCACACCTGCCGCAAGTGCCGAAACCACACCTGCTGCACACTTACCGCAAGCCCCATAGACATTGTATGGGGCTTGCCGCAAGTGTGCTGCGATCACGGCATTTTTATGCAGTAATCCTGGCAGTTGCATTTTTTCACCGCAACTGCCACGACCAGCGTTTACCGCTGATGTCAAAGGGGCCTTAGTGGTTGGGTGAATCCATTTATTGTCAAACTACTGTGTCATTATGATTTAAAAAGAGAAAACAAAAACAGCCAAATGACCCTGATCAAAAGTTCACATACCCCAGTTGTTAATACCATGTATTCCCCCTCTAACATCAATGACATCTTGAAGTCTTTTGTGGTAGTTGTGGATGAGGCTCTTTATTTTATCAGATGGTAAAGCTGCCCATTCTTCTTAGAAAAAAGCCTCCAGTTCCTGTAAATTCCACAATTCTTGCATGAACTGCTTGCTTCAGTTCTCCCCAGAGTGGCTAAAGGATATTGAGAACAGGAGACCGAGATGGCTACTCCAGAACCTTCACTTTGTTCTGCTGTAGCCAATGACAGGTTGACTTGGCTTTGTGTTTTGGATCATTGTCATGTTGGAACATTCAAGTACGTCCCATTCACAGCTTCCGGGATGATAAGTGCAAATTTGCCTCCATTATATACTGATAATGTGCTGCATTCATCTTTCCTTCAACTTTGACCGAGTTTCCTGTGCCTTTGTAGATGACACAACCCCACATCATCAGTGATCCAACTTCGTGCTTTCCATCATAGGTTGTGACACCTCTACAAATGTAACGTTTATGTTTGTGGCCAAAAAGTTCGATTTTGGCCTCATCACTCCAAATTACCTTGTTCCAGAAGTTTGGAGGCTTGTCTCTGTGCTGTTTGGCATATTGAAGGCGAGATACTTTGTGGCATTTGCGCAGTAATGGCTTTCTTCTGGCGAGTCGATCATGCAGCCCAATTTTCTTCAAGTGCATCCTTATTGTGCATCTTGAAACAGCCACACCGTTAGTTTTCAGTGAGTCCTCTATTTCAGCTGATGTTATTTGTGGGTTTTTATTTGTATCCCAAACAATTTTCCTGGCAGTTGTGGTCGAAATCTTTGTTGGTCTTCCCGATCGTGGTTTGGTTTTTACAGAGCGCCTCCTTTTCCATTTGTTAATCACAGTTGAACATTGCTGACTGGCATTATCAATTCCTTGGATATCTTTTTGTATCCCTTTCCTTTTTTAAACAGTTCAACTATCTTTTCTTGTAGATCCGTGAAAGAGTGAGAAGACCGGGCACTGACCTGTTAATCCTTTTTTTAACCAATAAGTTTTTATTCAGAAAAGAAATTTTGGTTTATACAAAGAAGAAAAGTATGCACGGCCTGATGTCCCAGAACATGGGATCAGGTCGATATATAAAGTCAATACAAATCCAACATTTGCAGTAGATAGAGAACATACAAATAGTAAGGAAATAAACAAGGGGAGGAGGGTAGGGGAGGTAGGAAGGGGGATGAGGCACCCGGACGGATCTCACATCAGGTAAATAAACCAGGCTGACCCGGAGAGATGGTGCTGTCCCGCTGTATCATTTTACCTCCCCCCGATCATAAGGGGACACCATCCCGAGGAGGGGCGTATGAAGAGCGGAGCATCTCCATTGGGATTGGGGAGTCTTGCGGGTGAGAGGCCCATATCTCCCATCTATTCTTAACCGAGGACTTTGTGGGTTTGTCCAGAGCTAGAAAGAACTCCTGGTGGAATATCCAGTTGACCTTTCCAATGACCTCCTGTATGGTGGGCGGTAGAGGTGCCTTCCACCTTGCGGCCAGGCAGAGTCGGGCTGCTATGAGAATGTAGGCTACTGTTCCCCTAACCGTTGAGGGGTAGTCTTATATGCCTATGTTTAAAATCAGAAGTTGTGGCGGGAGACCTTGCCGTATCCCCGTAACCGAGGACACCAGACTCGTGACTGAGGACCAAAATGTGCTTAGTTTAGGGCAAGACCACCACATATGAACCAAGCTGCCTCGTCCTCCGCATTGCCTCCAACACAGCGGGGACAGGTTTTTAGAGAAACATGCCACCCTAATAGGGGGGACGTACCACCTGAGGTGTATTTTCTTTAGGTTCTCGGTGTGGTTGACACATCTGGTGGCCCGCCCCAATTCTGATACGGCAGTATGCCAATCCTCCACTGTGGAGGAGAACTCAAGGTCTCTTTCCCAGATCCTCATGTAAGGTAATTTCAACAACAGGTCACCCCCCACTAGTTCTTTATATATTTTTGACATACCTTTGGTCTTAGAGGGGTCAGACAGGACAAATTTTAGCAAAGCTGATTGGTCTGGGTCAGAGGCCCGGCTGTTAGGGAGTGGTCCCGATTTGAGTAGATGGTCCAGCTGACAGAACTGGAAGAAGGCAGGCCGACAAGAGGGGTAGGAGCTGCAAAAAGACTCAAAAGAGAGGACGCGTCCATCTCTAAAAAAATCCTCCAAGGTCGTTAGCCCCGCCTCCCGCCACCACCGCAGCTGGAGCATGGGAATCAGGAATTTCAAAGCGTCTAGGGATATGACTCCCGGAGGAAGCCTCGTCCAGGCACGAGGGACCGTCCTCCAGTATGTGAGGAGGGTCTGAGCGGAATCTAGGCAGAGGGCTCCTTCAGCCGGGTGTATAGACTCGGCCGCCAGGAGATCCCGTAGAGATCCGCCCTCCAAAGATTCATTTTCAATAGATATCCATTTAAGGTGTTTTGGCGCATGCCACCAGGATTTGGCCTCCTCCAAGATCAAAGCCCTGTGATATTCCCATAGGTTAGGTAGCCCCATCCCTCCAGATTGGAAGGGACGGTACATAACTTCTCTGGCGACTCTCGGAGTCCTTCCCGCCCAGACAAACTTATTAACAATGGTTTGTAGCCTGTTAATCATCCGTTTTGGTATTTTGAGGGGAACGCACCTAAAGACGTATATTATTTTGGGCAGTAACATCATTTTTAGGGTTTGTAATCTCGCTATCCAGGAGAGCTTGGTAATATTGTAGAGCGCTGTGTCGGCGCTTATTTTAGCAATAAGGGTATCGAGGTTGAGCTTGGTTAATTGGGAGGAGGGGGCTAGTTTAATGCCTAAATAGGAGATTCCCTGCCGCGACCACTTAAAGGGCAAGGCCCCAGATAAGGTCGAGATTTCCCCCTCCGTGACGTTCAAAGGCAAAATCTCGGATTTCGAGGCGTTGAACTTATACATGGAGACTGCAGAATAATTCCGCAGAATTTCCATTATTGTTGTAAGAGAGGCGGGAAGATTGGAAAAGGTGATGATGATGTCATCGGCGTACAGGCCAATGGTATGTGTTTCCCCACCGACCTTAATGCCCGTGATCCCCGGAGCAGTACGAATTTTTTCTGCAAGGGGTTCGACTGCCAGGGCGAAGATCACCGGGGAAAGGGGGCAGCCTTGTCGGGTTCCATTTGTGATCTGGAAGACAGGCGAAAGAAAGCCAGAAACCAAAACTCTGGCGTTGGGACAGGAGTACAAGGATAAAATGGCCGAAAGGAAAGGGCCCACACGGCCAAATTTCCTAAGGACCGCTTCCAGGTATCCCCAGTGCACCCTGTCAAACGCTTTTTCAGCGTCTAAGGACAGGAATGCACCGGGTACCCCCTTCAGCTCTAAGGTTTTAATGAGATTAATCATCCTCCTCGTCCCATCTTTCGCCTGTCTGCCAGCCACAAATCCAACTTGGTCCGGGTTGATCAGCTTGGGGACCACCTCCAACAGCCTAGACGCCAGAATTTTAGCAAACATTTTCAGATCACAGTTAAG
Organism: Allobates femoralis; assembly: GCA_033576535.1. Classification (NCBI taxonomy): domain Eukaryota; kingdom Metazoa; phylum Chordata; class Amphibia; order Anura; family Aromobatidae; genus Allobates; species Allobates femoralis. The sequence goes on along the minus strand of JARQOC010000003.1, from coordinate 685,008,178 downwards.
TAGTGATATGGGACGATAATTTTTCGGGCAGGTCCGGAGGTTTCCCCGGTTTGGGGATGGTGACAATTGTGGCCTGCAATTGTGAGGGGGCAATTGTACCCGTCTCTCTCCACTGGTGGAATGTCCGTAAGAGAAACGGGGCCAGAGTGCTCCTAAAAGTACGGAGGTACTCATTCGGGAGGCCATCCGGACCAGGGGCCGAGTGTAATTTAGAGGCATCAATAGCCCGGAGGACCTCCGGAAGGGTAAAGGGAAGGTTTAGTTTTTCCATGTCTGACGGAGAGATGGATGGTAAGCTCAAGTCCTCTAAGAAGTCACCTATCAGTGCCGCGGACCTGTTAATCCTCTTGATACTCAGGAGATGAGGGTAGGAGCACGTTGCTCAGCTGTGCAGCAAACAAGTGAATATCCAGTCAAGAGAAGAGGAGCGGCACTCGTGCATCCTGATACAAACCGGCTTTATTGATTCATCGTACAAAACGTGTTACAGGGAGGGTGCTCTCGGGGAGGGAGAGAGAGGCTGGAGGCGACGGTGACCGTTTCGCGGAATCTTAAAAAAAAAGAAAACACAGTAGTTTGACAATAAATGGCTTCACCAAATCATTAACCATGAGTGGAAAATAAGTTTTTGTGTTATCATTCATATTCTCTGAAAAAAGGCAGAGAAAGCAAAAAATCTGCTGGGATATGTCAACTTTTGAGCACAACTGTATATACACATTGCTCAAAAGAATAAAGGGAGCACTTAGTGCAATGTATGTACCACACATGTAGCAGGCAAGGGAAATGGAGCAGGAAGGGACTACGGGCAAGGGTGACTGGGAGGCTAGTCTGGCCCTGGACTTGGGGTCCCTGACTAGCCCTTTTCCTGAAGGTACCTCTGAAGGTGAGGAGCTTCGGGCCACCACCCTACCCTTCAAATTCTAAACTTGCCCCCAGCTAAGAGCCCTTACCTCCACCCATGGACCAGGAAAAGGTCACCACTCCACTGTTCCTTAACCCGGAAGTGCGTCTCAGCCTATTGCTGAGAAACACAGATTTTTTAAATCACCTTCCCCCTCTTGAAGGTGTTTGAGCAACGTGGCCTATTCCTTAGTGGCGTTGCTAGTTCTCAGGCCCCATATACCTGTACCTGTTTCCTTTAAGAGTAAGGCTATACTGACACACTGCATTTTTTGCCTCAGCAAAACTTAAGGCGTTTGTCAGTAAATCCAGATTTCTTGTCCCTAGAAAAACATGCATTTTTTTGCTGCATGTTTGCTGCATTTATTGCATGTTTTTACCACATTTTTACTGCATTTGGTTTCATGCAGTGTTTGTACAAGTTTGCCCTTAGAACACTGCAAAAATGCAGAAAAGAAATGACATGCTCATTCTTTTCAAAACACAGCAAAACCTGTGAATGTTTCAGTTTCTGCAAAGAAATGAAACCAATGTGTGTTGGACAGCATTTCCCTGATTCACATAGGTTTTGCTCGTAATCAAAAATGCAGGTTTAGATTAGCATAAAACTAAAGTAAAAATGCAGCACAAAAACGCAGTGTGTCGACATAGCCCAAGTCCTCTTCATTCCTAAATCTCTCTGGGTCAATATCCTGTGGTTCTGTCCGAATCTCAGAACAGCTTTCCTGGACTCTGGTTTCGCTGGGAATTTTGTGCACCAGGCCGTAGTGGATCGGTATCAGATTCCTGTCCAAAAATGTATGGAGCCAATCACTGTTCCCTCCGTTGAAAGTAAACCTCTGCCTGAACTTATCCGGTTCCAGTAGACCTACAGCTGAGCATGGAATAAAATTGAGGTATAACCTGCACTACTGTATTTCTGGGTGTAATAACTTCCAAAGAAAAGTTTCAGGTGCACAATATCCAAAAGTATAAAACATGAAGCTGCTCTCACCAGTAAGGAGTCTTCAAACATTCTTTAAATACAAAAAGGGAACATGCGGGTGAATTGGAGGATGCGAGCTATAGTCCTAGAAACCGCCATTTCACACTCAGGTGTGCTTCAACAGGATCAACTTGGACCCGTTGGTCCTGTTGAAATACTGTTGGATTTTGTGCCTACAGGTGAGCATGCTGCACTCGAACAAGATCTTTTACCACATTCTCCCCGGTATGTCTCATTCCCTGCTGTTGGGAAAACCAGTTCTTTAGATGCATGAGCCGGTCCTAGATTGGAAGTCTGGAGACGTACTCAGATGGGGCCCGGCCTGTCATGAGAGATGTCTCATATCTGATTGTCCCACCCATCCACCAACAGTGCCTTCTAACCAGGGGTGCATCAAGCCCCCCTGCCGCCTGAGCCTCACAGTGAGGAGCCTACGGGGAGGGGGTTGCTGTTGATTGCTGTCGCCACCCTGCCGCCGCAAGTGAGCACCGTAGGGGGTGCTGTTGCTTGCTGGCGCCACCGTCTCCCTTCCATCGCGAGTGAGGAGCGGAGGCGGGGGTGCTACCGGCAGCAAGTGAGGAGCGGGGGGGAGAAGGTGCATATTTCCAATGATGCTGCCGACGGCGCCCTTCACACAGGAGGCCGATGTGTGATGCAGGCGCCGCCCCCTTCTCCACTGCCGGCTCCCCCTGCCTACCTGCCTCCTGAGACTCAGGGCCCACACTATCCAATGGACGGTGCGACCCTGCTTCTAACCTATTGGAACTGCCGCCCGTGGTCCTATGCAAATGTCTTCAATAAAAAGGAGGCCAAGACTCTGCCGCATAGGCCTTGTGACTGTCCAATTGACCTCCTCCCAGTTTCTACTCCTCTTCGAGGTTGTATCTACCCTCTTTCTCGGGCTGAGACCCAGGCCATGTCTGATTATATTAAGGTGAATCTGGCAAGGGGATTGATCCAGAACGCCTCCTCACCAGCCAGAGCAAGTTTCTTCTTCTTAAAAGGGTTATCCGGGATGTTAAAAAAAAAAAAAAAATTGTGCTTAAACACCAACAGGCAGGTATCTGACACCTACCTGCCTGTTGTGACTGGAGCCATTCGCTGCTGATCAGAGAGGTCTGAGACTGCTCCGGTCAGCAATTTTGTAGCTTCCACTGACCTCACTACTACAGAGGGGAGGCTTCCCTCCCCTCAGTAGATGGGAACATAGCTGATGTCACACTGATTGACAGCTGGATACCCCAATCAGGCAGCAGGGAGCCCGTTGTCAATCAGCATGATGTTATCCATGCGTGCCCACTTCCACAGAGCAGAGCAGAAAAGAAGCTTCTGCTCTGTTTACTCCGCCATGCTGTCTACATGCTGTGTCGGGGGTGAACAGCTCCAGGCACAACAAGCAGGTAGGTGTCAGCTTCTTGTATGTTAGTACTTAGGTACAATTTTTTTTTTTAAACATCCCAGATAACACTTTTAAAGAAAAAAGACAGATCTTTTAATCTATGTATTGATTATAGGGGTCTCAACCAGATCACGATAAATATTAATTACCCGCTGTCACTCATTCTGGAATTATTTGACCGCCTTCGAGGTTACCAGATATTCACTAAGTTTGATCTCTGTGATGCATACAATCTGGTCTGGATACAGTCAGGTGATGAATGGAAGACGGCCTTCAATTGCCAGGTCGGCCACTTTGAGAATCATGTGGTGCCATTCAGGCTATGCACTCCCCCAGCGGTATTCCAAGAGTTCGTCAACTACATATTTCAGGTTCTGCTCTACTCATGTGTGGTAGTATTTCTAAATGACATTCTGACGTTCTCTCCCGATCTGTCGCCACATAGGAGAAATGTTCTTCTAGTGCTGTAGAGACTGAGGAAGAATCGTCTCTATGTCAAATTCGAGATATGCCTCTATGAGGGGACCCCCCTGCCCTTCTTTGGTTACAAAATCTCAGATACTGGCTTAAAGATAGATCCGGACAAGGTATCGGCGGTGCTGAAGTGGCCACCAGACGGACGTGTTGAAGGCTATCCAGCAATTCCTTGGTTTCGCCAACTGTTTTTGGCAGATCATTCTGCCTTTTTCCTTCTGGATTCTTCACATTTTGGCTTTGACTGGCTAGGGGCATGGACTTCTGAGGTAGAGGACGCTTTCACTACTCCCAAGCAAGCTTTCTCTTTGGCCCCAGCACTGCATAGAAAAGAAATTGAAAGACAATTCATCCAGGAAGTAGATACTTTGGTCTCTGAAAGAAATAGTTCGTTATCATCTTCCTTTGTTCGATAAACTCCATAGACTGCGTCTTCAGAACCAAAAGTGGGTTTTATTCGGGTAGGAAAAAATACAGAGATATATGGCAAGGCAATAATAGGCAGGTCTCAGAGTGGCAGGCACGCGTGGCACACAGGATGGAATAGTGTCGCCCCGCCTGTCTAAAGCAGGGGCTCTTTATACAGTTTTCTGCCATTGGATAACGTTAGTGACCATTATTGTCAATGGATACATAATGACCTCATCCTGACAAAGGCAATACTTACATTTCACGTAGACATGAAAAAGACACACTAATTTCATTACTAACTACATACTACACTTAAATTTATCAATATAAATTATCTTATAATAGCCTTTTTTGGACCAAGCACAAATCACAACTTATTGACATTAATTAGCTCTGTTCTTGATTATAAGAAACGTCATATTAACCTTGAGGGATACACCACACCGTAAAATATCGAGAAATACTTGTAAAAAAAGAATTGGTTAACTGTTATCATGATTAGCTCTTGGTATATGCTCAGACCAAACCTAATTAGCTCCATGCCTGTTCTTCTTCTAGAGCTAGTTCTTCTTATTACTTGAGACCTACAACAAAAGTTCTTAAACGGAAACTCTTACACAAGACAAAATGGCTGACAGAGACCTTGGTACCCATGGCCTCCGTCTAATGGTGGGGTTACACGTCCCGATATCGCGGCGATATCGGAGGCAACGACGCAGGAGCGCGCATTTAGTGCACGTTTCTCCCTGCATCGCATCGCCAGTTTACAAGCCGCGATATCGGGATGCAACGTCCCTACGATGTGCACGCCCACCAACCCAGGAACAACCATTTAACATGGAAGTGAATGGGTGACGTCAGCGTGCACATCGTAGTTGGGCTGTCACACGCTGCGATGCTGCTACAACGGCCTTGCGATATCGGAGAGTTGAATAGCTCTGCTATTCAACTCCGATATCGTTTTGGCATCATTCCAGCATCGCGTTGTACGCTAACACAGTACAACGCGCACACGATATCGGCTCCAACTCGCGACCCACGTGACTTTTTGTCGGAGTTGGGTCGGAGTTGGACGTAGATATCGCGGCGTGTAAACCCACCATAACAGTCTCCGGAACTGGTGTGGTTTTTATGCAGAAGTCAGTGCTGGTAAGATGGTAACCTGCGGTTTCTCTTCCAGGGCCTATACTCCATCTCAGTGAAACTACTCTATTGGCAACTAAGAACTGTTGGCTATCAAGATGGCCCTGGAGGAGTGGTGATACCTATTGGAGGGAGCAGTACACCTGGTCATCATCTATACCAACCACAAAAACCTGGTCTACCTATAGTCATCCCAGAGGTTGAATGTCACACTGGACGCAGGGAGTGTCTTGAAACAGTACATGACAGGGGGGCACAGACCAACGGTGTCCAGTGCACTAAATAAAACAACAGACGGAGAAACACCGGGTAGAGGAAATATAGTGGAGGGCCCTGCTCATTGGGAATGGGGAAGAGGTGACCTCCTGTACTCACCTGCAGCTGTGCCCTGATCTTCCTACCATCCCTATACCAGTTCTTTCAACCCGTCATCGAGCAGAATACCTAGTCCCTCACTGGCCCTGATGTTAGTGTGGCACCCTGTCACCATGTTGGACACCACAGAACCCTTGGTACACAAATGGAGCAGTAACAGCAAGCAACACTCACAAACAAACAAAACACCTTAGAACACCTCTGTTTCACCCCAGGCCTCTAGGGGGAGCTCCACTGGTCACTTTGAGCCAGTTCCCCTATAAATAGGGTCCTGGAGGGAGAAACAGCAGAGTGTGCAGATGCTAGGAGAGCTGCAGGAAGTGTGCAACCACCGGTTCTGGAGCTATACCAGGCCCAAACCAACACACCTAACCAGTGAGAGACCCTTGCAATTGGGGTCATAGGAAAGGAGAAAGCACCTCTCAGGGACATCAGAGTTACAATAACTCTCTCCCTCACCATCCGGTTACTGGAACCGAACTGTGAGAGCTACTTCGCCACCACAGAGAACCAGCACTTCTAACAGGGAGTTTAGCCCCTGCTCACCTGAAGCACCTACAGACGAGAGCCCAGGGAAGAGCATTGATCGGCTTAATCCTTTAACAGTGCCCTCAGTGCAGCTACCCAGGTGAAACACGTTCCACTGAACGCACAACCCAGTCCGGCAGGATTCCACATCCACCCGACCTCACTAGAACTACAGAGAAAGGAAGCCTACACACTGCTTGCTGTGAAACTCCAGGAGTGTCAACCTCATCACCTGGTCCGAGTGTACCTGCTTTCCACCAGTAAAGGTACCCAAAAGACTTTGATGTGTCTGCGTTTGATTCCTGAACCTAACAGCAGTACTACTAGCTGCCATACACCATCACATGCAGCTTCTGGCTCCGGGGACTCCTGCTCATCCTGTGGGGAGCGTCCCATCTTGCTGCATTACATCCCCCGGAGGCCTAGCAGCGCCGGTGAAATCACCGGAATTCCCGCAGGTGGCGTCACGACAAGAATATTAACCCCTTATCCGTTCAGCCATTACCTATTGATCTGGACCACAAGTTCCGTGACAAGGAGAGGAAAACGCCTGCGACGTGCAGAACCCGGCTATGGTGAGTCAGAATTTGGCGTCACGAACAGGATACGAGCAGGCCTGTTCCTTAACGGGTATTGTGTGCTATTTTTAATGACTGTAAATATCAAACTGTATATGTGAACCGCCATTGCTGCGCAGAAGGCGGGAAAAGAAGGGGCGTTACTGTGCGAAGGGCGCGAAGATAGGCCCCGCCGCCACGCTTTGACGACTTCCCCTGATCGCAGCAGGAACCGGAAACTCCCGTGGTGCCTCACTCCTCACCGCGAGGCCAACACTTCCGTTTGAAACCGAAAGGGCTGGCTGCGCTCAACTAAGGGGGAGTGAGGATGAGTAGCCCGGGCCCCAACAATGCGGTACCCCCGCAACAACAGCAAAACGTACCCTTAGACGGACAGCAACACGCCGGCTGTATGCCACAACAACCCGCTCCGATTATGCCTATGTCTTTGCCATACGTTCCGAATGCGGCCTGGTTACCAAAGTACAGCGGTAAACCCGGTACCTTGGAGATGTTCCAAAGGAAGATCTGCCAAGTGCTGGATATGTACGCCATGAGCGGTAAGCAGAGAGCTTCAGTTATAATGGGACAGTTAACAGACGCAGCCGAGCTACAGAGACGAAACTGGTCTATGGAAGCTCAGGAGTCTGTGGAGCAGATATTCGCTAAGCTAACCCAGGTTTTTAAACATCATACTGAGGCTGAATTAAGACTGTTATTCTACCACTGTAAACAAGGGGCACAGGAAAGTGTCCTGGATTATTCACTGCGCTTACAAGAGGCACTGAGACTGTTAAAAAACAAGTCGATCCTGTTAGAGATGAAAACAAAGCGTTAATTGGACAGTTTGTTGTGGGACTTAAACTACCTGAAGATAGAAAGCATGCAAGCTGGTGGAGCCTGCAGAATCCTGGGGCAGAGTTTGACACTTTGAGAGACTTAACAGTGCGGGGACAGTGGCTCTCTGCAGTGCCCGATCCAACCTCACAGCAGCAGTATACCAACACCCCTTCCGTGCCGGCAGCAGCATCTCTACTTCCTGCGGTCCAGGCTAGCGCACAGACTATAAAACCCGACCGGTTTGAGCAACTGTGTGCTAATGTAGAGCAGCTGATGAAAGACATGGCCAAGCTCCAAGCTGGGAGAAGACCCAAGACAGAAGCAAGGTCATCGGACAAGATTCAGCTTGCTGACAGCCCCGACGACGTCCCGTGGATGAAGAGAAAGACACCACCGCCGCGAGGAAAACCTGCAGATCGCCGCAGCCCTGACAGACGCCGTGTTAGTCAGCAGAGCGACAAAGAAGGACGCACCCAGCAATCCCGTCCTTTAAACGAGCAACCCCTGGGCGAGAAGGGCCAACCCCAGGAGTAGACTATCCAGGCCCGACCAACTGGGAATACAAGTACGTAGGAGACTGTCCGTACCTACCAATCGTCATTGATGGCATCGCTACCTCAGCCTTGATAGACACTGGATCCCAGGTGACAACCATCCCGTATATCCTTTACAAGCGGTTCTGGCCAGATGTCGAGCTAGAACCCCCACACCCTGATCTGAACATTGAAGCCACTAATGGTATAATAGTTCCAGTAGAGGGGCAATGGGAAGCTACAGTAAAGGTGGGGAGGGTGCAGCTGAAGAACCAGGGTATCATAGTGGTTCAGGATAGACCAAATGAAAGGGATCCAAATGTAATACTGGGTACTAATGTCATGGTCAAATGTATCGATGAAGTGTTGTTTTTACTCCAACAGAGTGTTGATGCTGGTAGACCAAGAGAAAAGAGGGCTATCCAAAAACAGATCTGAGCTTTGGTTTATCAACAACAGGTAACAGACCCCATTCCAATTGTGGTACCACCCAGAAGTGAAATGATGATCTGGTGTCGAGCAGCCATAGGCCTCAGAGGGCAGGACTACCAAGCTGTAGTAGAACCTGTAATGTCTGATAGTAGTCCTACGCTCTTGACAGCCAGAGGGTTGGTCGATGTGAGAAAAGGGCGAGTCCCCGTAAGCATATTAAATTATGGTGATGACGAAATCAAACTGCCAAGATATGCAACTGTCGCAAAATTGTACCAGGTTGAAAATAATGCTGTAATTGATGTAAAATCCTCTTCCCAAACAGTCACTGATAAACTCCTCCCTCACTCCAAAGATCAGTTAGAGAAATGGTGTCAGGAGCTCAGTGTAGAAACTGACAGCACACCCACTCATCAGAAAAATGGAGCTTACCGGGTAGTTCGGGAGTATGAGCAAGTGTTCAGCAAACACCCACTTGACTTTGGGAGGATTAAAGGGGTACAACACCACATCCTCACAGGCAACCATGCACCTATCAAAGAAAGGTACAGGCCTATACCACCCACACACTACCAAAAAGCAAAAGACATGCTTCAGGACATGAAAAGTGCAGGGGTCATTAGGGATAACTGTAGTCTCTGGGCAGCACCACTGGTCCTGGTTAAAAAGAAAGATGGTAGTATGAGGATGAGCGTAGACTACAGACAAATCAATAAAGTTACACACAAGGATGCATACCCGTTGCCCCACATAGAAGAGTCACTAGCTGCACTCAAATCTGCCAACTACTTCTCCACATTAGATCTTACTAGTGGGTACTGGCAGGTTGCCGTTGCAGAGGAGGATCGTGAGAAGACAGCCTTCACGACCCCCATGGGGCTCTGCGAGTTCAACAGTATGCCATTCGGGTTGTGCAATGCCCCAGGAACATTTCAGAGGCTGATGGAGTGTTGTTTGGGCCACAAGAACTTTGAAACTGTCCTGTTATACCTTGATGATGTCATTGTATACTCCCAGACCTATGAAGATCACCTGCAGCACTTGAGTGAAGTGTTCGAGTCACTGTCCAAGTACGGGATGAAACTGAAACCATCCAAGTGTCACCTGCTGAAACCCAAGGTCCAATACATAGGACATGTGGTTAGCGCCGAAGGCGTAGCACCAGACCCGGACAAGGTAACCGTCATCAAAGACTGGCCAGCACCAACTACTCACAAAGAGGTACGTTAATTTCTAGGACTGGTCGGGTACTACCGACGATTCATCAAAGGCTATACCAAGATAGCAGCACCCATGCAAGATCTCTTAGTAGGTCAATCCAAAAACGGCAAGATTAGAGGACCCCCGTTCCACTGGGGACCAGAACAGGAACAATCCTTCCAGAAGCTAAAAGATGCTTTAACAGGAAAAGAGATCCTAACCTACCCCGATTACAATCTCCCGTTTTTACTGTACACTGATGCAAGTAATGAAGGTTTAGGAGCAGTTCTATCTCAACACCAGCAGGGAAAGGAAAAGGTGATAGCCTACGCCAGCAGAAAGCTCCGTCCCACGGAAAGGAACCCGGAGAACTACAGCTCGTTCAAACTGGAGTTCCTGGCCCTGGTCTGGGCAATCACAGAACGTTTCAAGCATTACCTGGCATCCGCCCCGTTCACAGCTTTCACTGATAACAACCCTCTAACACATCTAGAGACTGCAAAGCTGGGAGCACTGGAACAGCGTTGGGTAGCAAGACTCTCAAACTATGACTTCACTGTAAAGTATCGGGCAGGTCACAAGAACGGCAATGCTGATGCCCTGTCCAGAATGCCTAACCTTCCTGAAGAGGGAGAAGACATAGATGACTTGGAGGAGATAGAACTACCTGCTTTCCACCGTACGGGTACGTCAACGTGTCATCAGGCGAACCAAAGAAGTGTAGAGAGGACCGTGAACCCTTTACCTCACCGTGACTGGAAGGAGGTTCAAGCTAACGATCCAGATGTCAGCTTGGTAAGAGAGCTGATAACTGAAGAACACGCCAGCATGGACCCTGATGCCTCACAAAATGCTAAACGCCTATGGAAAGAGAAGGGGAAGTTGTTTGTCTACCAAGGTAAACTATGCAGAAGGTATCTGAATCCCAGAACACATGAACTCATCTGGCAGATTGTAGTTCCTAAAACTGAAGTCCAAATGATCCTTGAAGCCTACCATGATGATGCAGGACACTTTGGATGGAAGAAGCTGGAGAGACTCCTGAAGGATCGGTTCTACTGGGTCGGTATGCGAGGCTCAATTGACAAGTGGTGTAAAAACTGTGCACCATGTCACCTTTGAAGAAAAGACCATCTAACTCAGAAAGCTCAGTTGCAGCGAATCGTTACCACGAAACCCCTTGAAATAGTTGCTCTCGACCACGTAAAGTTAACCCAAAGTCGCACCGGGTATACTTACGCACTCACTATAGTAGATCACTATTCGAGGTTCCTGGTGGTAGTTCCAGTTAAAGACTTAACTGCAGAGGTAGCAGCCAAAGCATTGCAGAGTTACTTCTGTCGCCCCCTTGGGTATCCAGACCAAGTCTTGACTGACCAAGGGCCAGCCTTCGAATCAGCTCTGTTTCAAGAATTCCTAGGGCTATATGGGTGTAAGAAGATCAGGACCACACCTTATCACCCCTAAACAAACGGTTTATGTGAAAATGTCGGGGTCGTTGCGACAATACACTCCTTCACCAGTCACTCCAAATTAGACTATGAACATAAGGTACCAGATAAGAGTAAATCAGACGGAGAATATGGTTCAAACTTATAATATATTCGTTGCTATATTAAGCAATGGCAATGGTCACAGCAACTAACTTTATTTCCGGGTACACAGCATTTTATACTCTAGGGAATAGGCGTGAATTGGCCAGGACAAAATAGAATTAGATGGGGGTTAGGTGGGGTTAGGCTAATACATCTATCTCTGTTAGTAATAATTAGTCTTTTGTCTTCTCTGTTGAGTCCATCCTTCTTCTTGATCTCTTCTTCATCTCTGGGCTCCTGGTATGTGGGACATCTCAGGTTTCTCCTGATACTCCTTGACACAGGCATCCAAGGACAGCCTATCTTCTCAGTTCTCATCCATCCCAACACAACAGTATCTTCTTTTCAGCAGACAGATATATCTATTGGGTACTAGGTTAAGGGAAAAACTTATTGTTTCTCATCTAGAGCATTAGTAAAAATATATAATATAAAAGTATATAAGGAAAATATAAGTCAGTGGAAAAGCGTCCCCAACAAAAAAATGAACCACATTGTCATTGACATGCTCAAAAACCTTGCCAATCAAAGAGAGAAATCAATGGCCTGAAAAACTTCCAGACCTTGTGGATATCTACAACCACATACCTGTTAGTTCAACTAACTATACACCTGCTTACTTGATGCGAGCAAGACCAGGTAAATTACCTATTGACTTACAGATGGGAACCATCGAAGCCACGCAAGATTCTTCTGATGAAGATTGGATAAACCAACGCCAAGACCAGTACAAAAAGGTACAAGAGAGTGTTGAAAGAAACCTGAACATCAGCAGAACCAAACAAGAGCAAGACTTTAACAAGCACGCCTCAGCAGAACCTCTAGCAACAGGTGAATTAGTGCTAAAAAGAAAGACAAAAACAAACAAATTAGATGACAATTGGGAATCTGAACCCTACATAATTATGCCATCGCAATATGACAATTCAAAAACTTATTAGCAAAGACCAAGGAAACACTTGTACAACTGTATCAAGGGACCACTTGAAGAAATGTCCAACACAGTTAATTCCACAAGTAACCAGTTATCCTGCAGTAACTACAGTTGAAGAACCTAAAGAGAAACTTGTCCATACGGACATTGGAGACTTACCAGCCGACAGGCCACAATGCAATGGTGCATTCATCATACCAGTTATGCATTTCTACCAGCCTGTGGAAAATCAACCAATACCAATTCAACCAGTTCAACAAGAACAAGTGCAAGTGCAAGAGATGCAGCCTGTTATTTTGGAACCTGAGATTCCTGTAATCGGTGAACCTGCTAGTCCCACAGTAAGAGAGAGAATTCCTACACAACTACCTACAGAGGATAGTCCAGTAGACAGATTACGTACTTACTATGGTATTACACAAAGCAGAAGTAGAGAAAAAACCAGTTTGTACACTACACCAACAGCTTTTGAAACACCCACACTACGCAGATCCCCACGTAGTACATTAGGACAACCCCAAGTAAATATGGAGAATGGGTTTAAAATGTAGTGGAACCATATTACCTGTTAGTAAATGTAAATAGTAACCGTGTTCAGAAACTGTAAAAAGTAGTGTACAGAAGGGTGGAGGAACTGGGCTCTGTCCCAAGTAAATTAAGTTGGGGACAGAAAGTGCCTGGTAGGGTAAAAAGGTTAGACCCGGCCTCCCAAGCAGAGACACCCAAAGGGAATGTATAAAGTTTAAATCCTATACCCATGTATGTGTTTAAGCCATCAGAGACGTTACTGCTGGACTTTACCCTTTTTCCCTTTCTATAAACTTTGGACAATTGTCACAGGACTTGTGTGACCAAAACTTACCTTTTCCCAGCCTGCGGCAGATGGACTAGTGCCATAAGGACTGTTTTTCATATTTTTCTCATTTTTCCCTTCCTTTTCAGTGTTTTTTGCATTTTTCCTTAAGACTCTGTAAATACCTGTTATTAACTGTTATAAATTGTTTAGAGGTAAGATGTAAAAGAAAAACTTTTTGCTCTGTCCGGGAGAACAGAAGTTAACTAAGGGGGAATGTGGCACCCTGTCACCATGTTGGACACCACAGAACCCTTGGTACACAAATAGAGCAGTAACAGCAAGCAACACTCACAAACAAACAAAACACCTTAGAACACCTCTGTTTCACCCCAGGCCTCTAGGGTGAGCTCAATTGGTCACTTTGAGCCAGTTCCCCCTATAAATAGGGTCCTGGAGGGAGAAACAGCAGAGTGTGCAGACGCTAGGAGAGCTGCAGGAAGTGTGCAACCACCGGTTCTGGAGCTATACCAGGCCCAAACCAGCACACCTAACCAGTGAGAGACCCTTGCAATTGGGGTCATAGGAAAGGAGAAAGCACCTCTCAGGGACATCAGAGTTACCTTAACTCTCTCCCTCACCATCCGGTTACTGGAACCGAGCTGTGAGAGCTACTTCGCCACCACAGAGAACCAGCACTTCTAACAGGGAGTTTAGCCCCCTGTTCACCTGAAGCACCTACCGACGAGAGCCCAGGGAAGAGCATTGATCCAGCTTAATTCTTTAACAGTGCCCTCAGTGCAGCTACCCGGGTGAAACACGTTCCACTGAACGCACAACCCGATCCGGAAGGATTCCACATCCACCCGACCTCACTAGAACTACAGAGAAAGGAAGCCTACACACTGCTTGCTGTGAAACTCCAGGAATGTCAACCTCATCACCCGGTCCGAGTGTACCTGCTTTCCACCAGTAAAGGTACCCAAAAGACTTTGATGTGTCTGCGTTTGATTCCTGAACCTAACAGCAGTACTACTAGCTGCCATACACCATCACATGCAGCTTCTGGCTCCGGGAAATCCCGCTCGTCCTGTGGAGAGCGTCCCATCTTGCTGCATTACATCCCCCGGAGGCCTAGCAGCGCCGGTGAAGTCACCGGAATTCCCGCAGGTGGCGTCACGACAAGAATATTAACCCCTTATCCGTTCAGCCATACCCTATTAATCTGGACCACCGGGCCCCCACAGCCGCAGGCGAGGTTCCGTGACAAGGAGAGGAAAACGCCTGCAACGTGCAGAACCCGTCTACGGTGAGTCATTAGCCCTCAATAGGGAAATAGCCGGTGGGAGCACTAGTCCTAACCACTGCAATAAACAAGACAAGAGGGAAGGGGAGACAGACAGGGAACAACAAACAAACAATTTCATGCCTGCTGCCACGCTCCTTGAAAGCAGATGGCTTAGCAGTATTCAGCTCTCCAGAAAACTTCCTTCTCCTCTGGAAGCTTGGCTAGGAATGGGTTCAATCACTAGCAAAGAATGCTTGAACCATGTGACAATATAAAGGGGATGGACATAATCAGAGAGTAGACAAGAACCAGCTAGCTTGCTAGCAAACAGAAACTGACATTAACTCTTCAACTGTCAAAGGAGAGAAACACGTTTAATATGAAGCCCCAATACAGACATGACACAGAGGTCCAAAACCAGTCACACGTCTCCCAGGTAAGAAACCATTGTGACCGTACGCCCCTCCCCTTTAACGAGGGGCCTTCAGACTCTTGAGAATGGATTAGTCAGGATTACAATTACACCTACGGTAAGAATACCATGAACTACCAGCATTCACTTATGTATCCCCCTGTCCCCAAGGATAACACCTGCGCAGCAAGGTAAAGATGTAGTAAATGATGATTCCGGAGACATGACACATCTCTGGAGCCAGGACCTGCAAAACATGTTACGGGTACCATGTACTGGGGGTAGCTCCAGCTGGACGGCCGAAGGGTTAACAATGTCAATCACCCAATACTGACCGACAAACCCAGAGCCCAGAGTTCCTGAAGTACACTTCCACTTGATGGCAGTAGTGGACATCCATACACTGTCATTCACATGCAGGTCCGGACCTGTAAGCATGCGTCTTTTGGCACGTGAACATCCCCTTGCAGGACCGACAACCGAGGTGTCACCTCGAAACCTGCAAATCTCACCCTCAGAATGAGGAACTCCCGTAGGGGAAACAACGTCCCCCCCCCCCTTCCGCCGACATCTTCACAGCAGGGAGACCAGCGGCCGCGGTTTACTCACTTCTCCACCTCTATCTGCTGCTTACTGCTCACAGGGCCAATGTGCCATAAGCGGAAAATGCTTCTCAGCCCATGGCTAAGAAGCACAGGGTATTTAAGGCATCTTCCCATATGGGAGGTGCATGAGCAACATGGTCTATTCCTAGACTCATGCTGCTGTCAGGTCACCATTACCCTTGTTGTTCCGTAGTCCTGTGCCTTACCTAACCCATGTCTGTTTACTAGCCCTTCTGCAAGTACCTGCCTGTACCAGCCTGCAGCTGTACCCTCTGTAACAGTCAGTATCCATCCAACAGTCGTACCTACTGCTCCAGGCGAACCAGTCCTGCTGTCGAACCCTCTGCACCTGTCCTACCGGCTGCACCTATCTACACTAGAGTCTGTGCCTGCTTGCCTGCATCCCTGTACTCTGTGGCCAGCTGTTGTGGTACTGAGATCCCCTGGGCTTGCCCCTGGTAGCTACCTACCAGCACAAACCTAACTGCTAGCTAGTGGTTACTATGGCACCGGTGTCCTCGGGTGACCTCAGCGAGTCACTGCTTACCCTGCCGCAGCTTGCGGCTTACTCATTCAGTGTTCAGAGGCTGCGGGGATAGGACGCTTTGTTCTTCACTGCATCCTCCGATCAAGCTGATCTGAGAGTGTGTCATGGCCGGCAGAGAGAAGACATTGCAGAGTATTGAGGATGGGTATGAGGGAGTAATAAAGATGGAGTACAGATATGTCTGTGTTTTTATTTCTAATAAAACATTTTTTCTATGTGTGCTGTGTCTTTACTATTTTCTTGAGATTCTTAATGGCCAGGTCTAACATTGGCCCGACATTAAAAATCTCTGGCTTAATGCCAGCTGGCAATACAAAGCTGGCATTAACCCCTTATTACCCAGCATCCAACTACCACCTGGGCCGCTGGAATAGCCGGATAAAGCGTCAGAAAATAGCGCTAAGAAACAATGCGCCATTTTCAGGGGTGGCTACGGACTGTTATTCTTTAGCGTGGGGAAGGCCTAAAATGATGGTCCCTCACCCCACTGAGAATACCAGCCCCCAAATGCCTAGTTTTACCTTAGCCGGCAATTAAAAATAGGACAAAGCCCTACGTATTTTTTTTGCTACCAAGGTAAAATTAGGCAGCTGAGGGTGGCAGCTTGCAGCAGTCCACTTTATCTGTGCCGAGACTGAAAAATACAGTAAAGGCCTGCCATTTTTTTTTAAATGATTTATTTTACACACTATGACGGCAGGTTCTTTGCCATACACTAATGTATATGGCAACCAAGCACAGACACCATTCAGATTCTAGAAATGCAGCCTGATTTCATCAGCCAATCAAGAAGCTCACAGAGAGTGAGCGTTCGTATTTGGCTGTTGAAAGTCAGTGCAGTGAATACGCATGAAGCTTAATGGACGGCCCCAGAAGCAAGCAGCTGGACATGGTCAGCTCGATCTAACTATCCTATCATTTATCCATCTTTTCTGACATTTTACTTGCATTTTAATGTCCATGCTAAAATCACGGTCCGTGTGCTGTGTGTGTGTTGTGCAATGTTTTCATCACACCCATACACTTGCATACGGGGAATCTCGGTGAGATCCACAGACATTTGCAGCATACTACGATTTTTTTCATCAGCTTGTTTTTCACTGAGTAAAAACTTGCAGATACGCTTGACCCTATTGTTTAACATAGGGGTGAGTGCAATCCGATGTTTTATCGGATTGCACTGCTCAGAGTACAGTTCAAAGATTCCTGTCTCTATAGAGCAGTCACTCCCCTTTAGCACTGCTCACAGATTCCTGTCTGTTTCTATAGAGCAGTCACCCCCCCTTTAGCACTGCTCACATACTCCTGTCTCTGTCTCTATAGAGCAGTCACCCCCCTTTAGCACTGCTCACAGACTCCTGTCTCTATATAGCAGTCACCCCCCTTTAGTACTGCTCAGATTCCTGTCTCTGTCTCTATAGAGCAGTCACCCCCCTTTAGTTCTGCTCACAGATTCCTGTCTCTGTCTCTATATAGCAGTCACCCCCCGTTTGCTGCTCACAGATTCCTGTCTCCATAGAGCAGTTACCCCCTTTTGCTGCTCAGAGATTACTGTCTCTATATAGCAGTCACCCCCCGTTTGCTGCTCACAGATTCCTGTCTCTGTCTCTATAGAGCAGTCACCCCCCTTTTGCTGCTCACAGATTCCTGTCTCCATAGAGCAGTTACCCCCCTTTAGCTGCTCAGACATTCCTGTCTCTGTCTCCATAGAGCAGTTACCCCCCTTTAGCTGCTCACAGATTCCTGTCTCTGTCTCTATAGAGCAGTCACTCCACTTTAGCACTGCTCACAGATTCCTGTCTCTGTCTCTATAGAGCAGTCACTCCACTTTAGCACTGCTCACAGATTCCTGTCTCTGTCTCTATAGAGCAGTCACTCCACTTTAGCACTGCTCACAGATTCCTGTCTCCATAGAGCAGTTACCCCCCTTTTGCTGCTCAGAGATTACTGTCTCTGTCTCTATATAGCAGTCACCCCCCCGTTTGCTGCTCACAGATTCCTGTCTCTGTCTCTATATAGCAGTCACCCCCCTTTTGCTGCTCACAGATTCCTGTCTCCATAGAGCAGTTACCCCCCTTTAGCTGCTCAGAGATTCCTGTCTCTGTCTCCATAGAGCAGTTACCCCCCCACTTTAGCTGCTCACAGATTCCTGTCTCTGTCTCTATAGAGCAGTCACTCCACTTTAGCACTGCTCACAGATTCCTGTCTCCATAGAGCAGTTACCCCCCTTTAGCTGCTCAGAGATTCCTGTCTGTTTCTATAGAGCAGTCACCCCCCCTTTAGCACTGCTCACAGATTCCTGTCTCTGTCTCTATAGAGCAGTCACTCTACTTCAGTCACCCCCCGTTTGCTGCTCACAGATTCCTGTCTCCATAGAGCAGTTACCCTCCTTTTGCTGCTCAGAGATTACTGTCTCTATATAGCAGTCACCCCCCGTTTGCTGCTCACAGATTCCTGTCTCTGTCTCTATAGAGCAGTCACCCCCCTTTTGCTGCTCACAGATTCCTGTCTCCATAGAGCAGTTACCCCCCTTTAGCTGCTCAGAGATTCCTGTCTCTGTCTCCATAGAGCAGTTACCCCCCTTTAGCTGCTCACAGATTCCTGTCTCTGTCTCTATAGAGCAGTCACTCCACTTTAGCACTGCTCACAGATTCCTGTCTCTGTCTCTATAGAGCAGTCACTCCACTTTAGCACTGCTCACAGATTCCGGTCTCTGTCTCTATAGAGCAGTCACTCCACTTTAGCACTGCTCACAGATTCCTGTCTCCATAGAGCAGTTACCCCCTTTTGCTGCTCAGAGATTACTGTCTCTGTCTCTATATAGCAGTCACCCCCCGTTTGCTGCTCACAGATTCCTGTCTCTGTCTCTATATAGCAGTCACCCCCCTTTTGCTGCTCACAGATTCCTGTCTCCATAGAGCAGTTACCCCCTTTAGCTGCTCAGAGATTCCTGTCTCTGTCTCCATAGAGCAGTTACCCCCCCCTTTAGCTGCTCACAGATTCCTGTCTCTGTCTCTATAGAGCAGTCACTCCACTTTAGCACTGCTCAGAGATTCCTGTCTCTGTCTCCATAGAGCAGTTACCCCCCTTTAGCTGCTCACAGATTCCTGTCTCCATAGAGCAGTTACCCCCCCTTTAGCTGCTCACAGATTCCTGTCTCTGTCTCTATAGAGCAGTCACTCCACTTTAGCACTGCTCACAGATTCCTGTCTCCATAGAGCAGTTACCCCCCTTTAGCTGCTCAGAGATTCCTGTCTGTTTCTATAGAGCAGTCACCCCCCCTTTAGCACTGCTCACAGATTCCTGTCTCTGTCTCTATAGAGCAGTCACTCCCCTTTAGCACTGCTCACAAGATTCCTGTCTGTTTCTATAGAGCAGTCACCCCCCCTTTAGAGACAGGAATCTGTGAGCAGTGCTGTCTCTATAGAGCAGTCACCCCCCTTTTGCTGCTCACAGATTCCTGTCTCCATAGAGCAGTTACCCCCCTTTAGCTGCTCAGAGATTCCTGTCTCTGTCTCCATAGAGCAGTTACCCCCCTTTAGCTGCTCACAGATTCCTGTCTCTGTCTCTATAGAGCAGTCACTCCACTTTAGCACTGCTCACAGATTCCTGTCTCTGTCTCTATAGAGCAGTCACTCCACTTTAGCACTGCTCACAGATTCCGGTCTCTGTCTCTATAGAGCAGTCACTCCACTTTAGCACTGCTCACAGATTCCTGTCTCCATAGAGCAGTTACCCCCCTTTTGCTGCTCAGAGATTACTGTCTCTGTCTCTATATAGCAGTCACCCCCCGTTTGCTGCTCACAGATTCCTGTCTCTGTCTCTATATAGCAGTCACCCCCCTTTTGCTGCTCACAGATTCCTGTCTCCATAGAGCAGTTACCCCCCTTTAGCTGCTCAGAGATTCCTGTCTCTGTCTCCATAGAGCAGTTACCCCCCCCTTTAGCTGCTCACAGATTCCTGTCTCTGTCTCTATAGAGCAGTCACTCCACTTTAGCACTGCTCAGAGATTCCTGTCTCTGTCTCCATAGAGCAGTTACCCCCCTTTAGCTGCTCACAGATTCCTGTCTCCATAGAGCAGTTACCCCCCCTTTAGCTGCTCACAGATTCCTGTCTCTGTCTCTATAGAGCAGTCACTCCACTTTAGCACTGCTCACAGATTCCTGTCTCCATAGAGCAGTTACCCCCCTTTAGCTGCTCAGAGATTCCTGTATGTTTCTATAGAGCAGTCACCCCCCCTTTAGCACTGCTCACAGATTCCTGTCTCTGTCTCTATAGAGCAGTCACTCCCCTTTAGCACTGCTCACAGATTCCTGTCTGTTTCTATAGAGCAGTCACCCCCCCTTTAGAGACAGGAATCTGTGAGCAGTGCTGTCTCTATAGAGCAGTCACTCCCCTTTAGCACTGCTCACAGATTCCTGTCTCTGTCTCTATAGAGCAGTCACTCTACTTTAGCACTGCTCAGATTCCTGTCTCTGTCTCTATATAGCAGTCACTCCCCTTTAGCACTGCTCAGATTCCTGTCTCTGTCTCCATAGAGCAGTTACCCCCTTTAGCTGCTCACAGATTCCTGTCTCTGTCTCTATATAGCAGTCACTCCCCTTTAGCACTACTCAGATTCCTGTCTCTGTCTCTACAGAGCAGTCACTCCCCTTTTGCTGCTCACAGATTCCTGTCTCTGTCTCTATAGAGCAGTCACTCCCCTTTTGCTGCTCACAGATTCCTGTCTCTGTCTCTATAGAGCAGTCACTCCCCTTTAGCACTGCTCACAGATTCCTGTCTCTGTCTCTATAGAGCAGTCACTCTACTTTAGCACTGCTCAGATTCCTGTCTCTATAGAGCAGTCACTCCCCTTTAGCACTGCTCACAGATTCCTGTCTCTGTCTCTATAGAGCAGTCACTCCCCTTTAGCACTGCTCAGATTCCTGTCTCTGTCTCCATAGAGCAGTTACCCCCCTTTAGCTGCTCACAGATTCCTGTCTCTGTCTCTATATAGCAGTCACTCCCCTTTAGCACTACTCAGATTCCTGTCTCTGTCTCTACAGAGCAGTCACTCCCCTTTTGCTGCTCACAGATTCCTGTCTCTGTCTCTATAGAGCAGTCACTCCCCTTTTGCTGCTCACAGATTCCTGTCTCTGTCTCTATAGAGCAGTCACTCCCCTTTAGCACTGCTCACAGATTCCTGTCTCTGTCTCTATAGAGCAGTCACTCTACTTTAGCACTGCTCAGATTCCTGTCTCTGTCTCTATAGAGCAGTCACTCCCCTTTAGCACTGCTCACAGATTCCTGTCTCTGTCTCTATAGAGCAGTCACTCCCCATTAGCGCTGCTCACAGATTCCTGTCTCCATAGAGCAGTTACCCCCCTTTAGCACTGCTCACAGATTCCTGTCTCTGTCTCTATAGAGCAGTCACCCCCCTTTTGCTGCTCACAGATTCCTGTCTCTGTCTCTATAGAGCAGTCTCTCCCCTTTTGCTGCTCACAGATTCCTGTCTCTGTCTCTATAGAGCAGTCTCTCCCCTTTAGCTGCTCACAGATTCCTGTCTCTGTCTCTATAGAGCAGTCACCCCCCTTTAGCTGCTCAGACTCAGAGATTCCTGTGCCTGAATTCATAGCCTTCAGCAGATGAGGGACTACTGTCAGCCTTGGCGCATGCGCACTGCCGCACCTTGCGCTGTAGCACGTCTTTTTCATGGCTTCCTCGGTCATCAGTCTGGTCACGTGCCTCAGTGACGTCACACAGCTCCGGTCACATGACAATGATGTCATCTAACAGTGGTATTTACATGTAACGGTGGCGACTGATGGTTCTGTGTCAGAGACCGAATCGGTGGGGAGCGCAAAGCGGACGGTGTCATGAAGGTAACGTGGGCGGCTCCGGTGTGTGGTGCCGGCCGTCAGGCGGGGATCATGTGTGTGATGTTATGCTGCGGCCGCAGATCAGCACTGTGCTCGCCCCGGATAATGGATTGTACTGGCCACAGCCATGATCGGGAGGCTCCTGAGCCCTGGGGTCCGCAGGGGTCATCATGGGGTGATCTGCTCAGTGTGACGTCACTGCTACCCACCAGAAGGACAGCTGGAGCCCCGTCCGCAATCACACCTCTAGCCATGGAGACATGGAGTCGGACAGCCATGGAGACATGGAGCCGGACAGCCATGGGGACATGGAGCCGGACAGCCATGGAGACATGGAGCCGGACAGCCATGGGGACATGGAGCCGGACAGCCATGGGGACATGGAGCCGGACAGCCATGGGGACATGGAGCCGGACAGCCATGGGGCCATGGAGCCGGACAGCCATGGGGCCATGGAGCCGGACAGCCATGGGGACATGGAGCCGGACAGCCATGGGGACATGGAGCCGGACAGCCATGGGGACATGGAGCCGGACAGCCATGGAGCCATGGAGCCGGACAGCCATGGAGCCATGGAGTCATGGAGCCGGACAGCCATGGAGCCATGGAGCCATGGAGCCGGACAGCCATGGAGCCATGGAGCCATGGAGCCGGACAGCCATGGGGTCATGGAGCCGGACAGCCATGGAGCCGGACAGCCATGGAGCCGGACAGCCATGGAGCCATGGAGCCGGACAGCCATGGAGCCATGGAGTCATGGAGCCGGACAGCCATGGAGCCATGGGAGACACTGGCATAGCCATGCGAGCCATGGAGCCATGGAGCCGGACAGCCATGGAGCCATGGAGCGAAACCATGGAGGACCGGACAGCCATGGAGCCATGGAGCCGGACAGCCATGGGTCCATGGAGCCGGACAGCCATGGAGCCATGGAGCCGGACAGCCATGGAGCCATGGAGCCGGACAGCCATGGAGCCATGGAGCCGGACAGCCATGGAGCCATGGAGCCGGACAGCCATGGAGCCATGGAGCCGGACAGCCATGGAGCCATGGAGCCGGACAGCCATGGAGCCATGGAGCCGGACAGCCATGGAGCCATGGAGCCGGACAGCCATGGAGCCATGGAAGCCGGACAGCCATGGAGCCATGGAGCCGGACAGCCATGGAGCCATGGAGTCATGGAGCCGGACAGCCATGGAGCCATGGAGCCGGACAGCCATGGAGCCATGGAGCGGACAGCCATGGAGCCATGGAGCCGGACAGCCATGGGGTCATGGAGCCGGACAGCCATGGGAGCCATGGAGCCGGACAGCCATGGAGCCATGGAGCCGGACAGCCATGGAGCCGGACAGCCATGGAGCCATGGAGCCGGACAGCCATGGAGCCGGACAGCCATGGAGCCATGGAGCCATGGAGCCGGACAGCCATGGAGCCATGGAGCCGGACAGCCATGGAGCCATGGAGCCGGACAGCCATGGAGCCATGGAGCCGGACAGCCATGGGGTCATGGAGCCGGACAGCCATGGGGTCATGGAGCCGGACAGCCATGGGGTCATGGAGCCGGACAGCCATGGGGTCATGGAGCCGGACAGCCATGGAGCCGGACAGCCATGGAGCCGGACAGCCATAGAGTGCATTATTACATGTTAATAAATCAGGAGAACAACTGAGTATTGTGCAAAAAAGTTAGATTTTATTCTGGAAATGTTTGTTAAAATATACGGTAGATGGTGGAGCAAAATACTGACGACCAGAAAATGGCAACCACTTG
Source organism: Allobates femoralis (assembly GCA_033576535.1). Lineage (NCBI taxonomy): Eukaryota > Metazoa > Chordata > Amphibia > Anura > Aromobatidae > Allobates > Allobates femoralis. Next base: position 684,984,595 of record JARQOC010000003.1, on the reverse strand, counting down.
GACCTTATTTGGTCAGGTGCATAGGGTGGGTTTGACAACTATTATCAAAACATAAATGTGTTCCCGTTACCAGTGGCGTAACTTCAGGCCCTGGGGTCCCGATGCGAAAGCTCCAATGGGGCCCCCAATTATTGCAAATCTTTAATAGTATTAGTCTTTTTCTATAGGCCAAAAGGACTTTTGGGGCTCCGGGGCCCAGGTGCGATTGCAACCCCTGCACCTGTTGTAGTTACGCCCCTGCCTGTTACAATCAAGAGAGATGTAACGGGGATATCCCGGTTGCTACCACGCTTTGCCGGCGAAACGCCGCGTCGGGGCTAACCTTTCTTTCCTTGGTGACCACAGGACTTGTGCTCCTACCTACGAATAGCAGGATGGGTATGAGCAGATACTACCGTACCAAGACTGTAACATATTATGTGCCCCATAGAATAGTTGTGAATTGATGCTGGTATCTGTCATCTTCTTTCACTTGACCTAATGGGCAGTGAATTTGTAACCATTTTGCACTTGCACTTTAATATGATGTAATTGACATTACCAGTGTCTCTATTTCAACAATGGGTATGTGTTTTATGTGCCTCAGAGAATACATATAAATTGATGTTGGTGTATGTCAACTATTTATGTCTATGGCCACAAGGGAGTGGGTACTCGGGTCTCGGGCGGTCAGTTGCGGGGATGTCACGGGTGGTCCATGCGCGAGCCTGTGTCCTTGAGTGACAATAAAAAGGGTGTATTTACAAGGATAGGAGTTGTCAGTCGTGACGCCACCTGTAGATTCCGGTGAGGGCACCGGCGCTGCTTGGGCCTCCGGGGTGATGGGCAGCAGCAGGTTGGAGTGGCTCCCTACAGGAGGATATGGCTCCTCTGCCCCCAGTAAAGTGTTCCTCGCCTTCGATCCCTACTCTTCGGGTCCTCACACTGACTCTTGTGTGTACTGGTTTGGGCCTAGCACGGCTCCGGTACCAGTTCAGCTCACTAGTCTATGAGCTACCTTGCAGCTCTTCTAGTGTTTGCACACTGTCTGTCTAACTCCATCCCCAGGACCTATATTTATAGGGAAAACTGGTTTAAGGCAACCAGTTGGGGCTTCCCCTACAGGCCTGGAGTGGAAGGTGTTGGGTGGAAGTGGTTACTCTCTGGGGGAAATCATTCAGTGTCCTAGGGAAGCTTGTGGTTACCTGTACAGGGTGCCACATTTACTATGTCTGTGGGGCTTGCGGAAAGTGCTGTATTGCCGCGATGCCGGCAGTTGCGATCGCGAAAAAAAAAACCACTGCTGACTGCATTTTTTTTCACTGCCGCAAGTGCCGAAAACGCGGCAATAACGCACCTGCCGCAAGCTCCATAGAGAATGCATGGGGCCTGCCACAATTGCAGCCGTTAGGCGGCACATGCGGTAAATCTGCTGCATTTTGGAAAAACCGCTGATGTGAAAGGAGCCTTAACTGGGTTAACATCTGTTTATTTACATTGAAGCATTATACAGTTCTGCTTACTGCTGGTGAGTAGGTAGGGCAACCTTAAGGGAACTTGCAGCTTTGTCTCTGGCTGCCAAGTCTGATGCAGCGACCGGGTCTGAAGCTGCTGCTGGTGCCTGTCAGGGCTTGGTGCTGTAGCCACCTCCAGCGTCACTGACCTTACTGGTTCTGGAATCCTCTCCGGGCAACTGGGGGAGTCCGTCTCCTCGACCCCACGTGCCGACGCCCTCTGGTTGCCACTCGCCATGGCGCCTCTACAGTTATCTGCTCTCCAGAACTCCTGGTCCACCGGGGGCACCTGGTCTGGGTCCAGCTTAGGTAACTGGCTCTGGCCCATCTCCGGTGAGCTGGGGGAGTCTTCCGCTGCAAACCCACGCTCCAGGTTGCCTTGGCCTTGCTCCACCATCTTGGGCACCATGCGGATGCCGAGGTTCCCGCCACTCCGTCTGCAGTTCGCGCCAGAGTCTGCCTCTGCCCCCTCTCTTCATGGGCGTGACTCTTCTCCTTTGCCATAGTTCACACCCCTGGGTTGGGTGACACAGCTCTTTGGCCCACCCTCCCGACTCTTGGAGCGCAAAGGGGGCGAAAGCCATCTGCGTTCTGGCCTAGTCCACGATGGGGGACCATGGCATGACCCCAAGCCAGCATATGCATTCAGTCTCTTAGGGTCGCCATTGCTCAGGCCCAAAAAGCAGTCTCTTTGTTGTAGTCCGTAAGGCGCACAAGACCCAGCGATACTGGGTCGGTAGATCCTGTTTGTGACGCCAGATCTGACTCGCTCCAGTGGGGGCCGTGGGATACTCTGAGCCGAGCCCTCTCTGTCATTCGGGTGCACAGGTGGATCGCTCTCTGCCCGCGCCCCTAGGACTCTCTCTGACTTCCTTTGGTCTGTAGCCCCGGGACCCGGAACAGGCCTCATCATGGTTTGGGCCTCCGGGGTCTGTGCTCTCTGTTTTTTTCTCTCTCCAATGTTCTCCTCCGATTGACTTCCTCGACTGAATGACCTACTTCCTGTGGTGTTTTCCCTTAGTCCTCTTCCTTTCCCTGACTGCTTCCCATACTTATGTCCCACCCACCACCTTTCTCCCCCCGCTGTGCCACAGGTACCTGAGTTATCCCACTACCTGGGTTCACCCGCTAGCTCTGGCACCGGTGTGTTTTGTGGTGACTAGACTTGCCCTCCTTGGTTGCCTCAGACTGGTTGTGGTGACCCGGACCGCAGGAGCTCCACATTACCACCACTTAATCACCTCCATCATCCCCTGTGTAACTAATGCCTTCAGACTCCTATTCGATATATTGAGGGTATTTAATGAGTTGTTTCACTTTGTAGAGCAGGAGTACATTGCTCAGCAGCTCCCTGCTTGCCAGGGATGTTTCACTCCTGACTCATTGTGGCACCGCTGGACCCAGCTGTCTGATTCTGTTATATGTGGCCTCTGCCTGATCGGAGTTTTGCTTTAGAGCTTGCGAGCGCTGTGCTCTGGTCCTTCGAGACTGACCACTGCAGATAGAATGCAAAAATATCAGGTAACCTAGGCAACAAGCACAAAACAATACTGGAGTGGGTTTTTAATGTCAAGTCAATTTCAAAGTTGCACATTTGTCCAAGTACTTTACTATTTAACTCATCTAAGGTGAGAAATGCCCTTTGAACAACAGAGTATCCCTTTTTGTTTTCAGTAAAATCCGCATCTTACTGGATATGTTTTTGCCCTTAAGCCATTCGCCTAATCCGGTATGATGCTGGATGTTGCATCCGGTTTATTGTCTGTTTTCTTTACGGATCCCCCCAAATCGATGATATAGCCCACCAGTCTCCCGCTCTCTTGTTGCTTGTTTCCAGGGCCGCTTATTAAGCTTCACTGCACTGAACTTAAACGGCCAGTCACAGATGTTCACTCTCTGTCACTGCGCCTGTGATTGGTTGTTGCACTCACAGCGCCCCCACAGTCTTTACAGGTGTCTGCGCTTGGCTGCCATGTACATTAGTGTATGACAACCAAACATCCATCGTATATGTGTAATGTGAATAATGGGGAAAAAAATGTGTATAGGTCTCCCGTATTTTTAATTCTCAGTGCAGATAAAGCATCCAGCTACCAGGTTTTACCTTGGCTGGCAATTGAAAATACAAAGAAACTAATTTATTTATTTATAATAATTAACTAAATATTTAAAAAAAAAAAAAATGGGTGGGCTTCACCCTATTTTTGATTGCCAGCCAAGGTAAAACCAGGCAGCTGGAGGCTGGTGTTCTCAGCGTGGTGAGGCCCATTGTTATTGGGCCCCTCAGGTTGCAGAATAGCAGCCCACAGCAACCCCAGAAATTGGTACATTCAATAGAATCGCCAATTTCTGGCGCACTACCTGGGTCTTCCTGCTGCAGTGGCATGGGGATGATAGAAAGGGTCAATGACGGTTGAGTATTGGCAGCTTATCATTAAGCCCAAATTGGTAATGTTCAGGCATCTATGATATCCGCCCTTTACCAATTCGGCAGGTGATTAGTTAATATGCACATAAACACACTTCCTTTATTAGAAATAAAACACATTGATAACCCTTATTTTCCCATGTATTAACCTCAAACATACCCTTTAACGGTAATCCACAACGATGTCCCTCATCAGAACTCCTCTCTGCGGCATTGAAGGTCGCGCTGAAGAAGAATCATACTATCAACATAACCTCCATGGACCCGAATGCTCTGAGAGCTGCAGCTGACCTCCGGGCATACACCAGATTCGACCGTGTCAGTGGTGCAGTGTGTGAGGTCACTTTTGTTAACTGCATCATCTGGGCGTTTGGGGACATGTTTACATCTATAAACTCTTATCTGTGCATCCAAGATGTATAAATGGATACTACATACACACAGTATGTGACACAAACACTGTATGTGAGGGGGCCGTCACACGGAACGATATCTTGCCCGATATCGTTTAAGCGATCTCCTTTTTGATCGCTTAAGCGATATCGGGCAAAATATCGTTGCATGTAATCAAGCGATTTACGATGGTAAATCGCTTGATCGTGACATCGCTGATCTGAGCTCCAGTTCTCAGATCTAGCGATGAACGATGCAACGATCTGCATCATCGTGGTGTATGACACCACGATGATCCATCTCCCAGCGACCGCGCCTATGCTGGGAGATGGTAACTATGGTACTATGGCGCCTAGTTACCCGATGTGTACCATAGTAACGAGCGAGATCGCGGATCCACATCGCTGGTGAGTCTGTCTGTGTGACATCTCACCAGCGATGTGAGCGATATTGTAAGCGATTGCGCGTGCACGTGATCGCTTACAATATCGCTAGAGATATCTCAGCGTGTGACGGCCGCCTTAGACACACATAGCATACATGCCTACACCTTCATACAGACATATGCGTACAGTAACGTGTATATCTGTCATTCTAAACACACACACTTGTCACCGATCCATCAGCTCTTCAGGGTAATAGATAGGAATAGGGACATGTGGCCTGGTCTCACATAACGCAAATAGGTGAGCGAATCCACTACTTGTTTCTACACCTTCTGCTGACAGATATACACTATCGTGTGCCCCTTTTTCTTTTCAGCTATTTAACCCTCTTCAGCTCTTCCGCAGAATGCAAGACCTGTGGTGACATGGTCAAATGACTGATCAAATGATCATGATGTCATCGAAGTTATTCAAGCAGTCTCCACATTGGAAGTCACACTGATAATAGCATTATCAGTATAGCTCCTGCTGTAGATGCTGGGGCCTGTAAAAGATTGGATCCTGGGTGATTGCCCAGTTTGCTTTGCCTCGGATCCAGTATTTCCTGGGTGAGACTTGGTCACTTCTCAATATGTCTGAGAGCCAGAATGAATCCTTCACAGATTTACATTAAGAGCTTGGGACTATTTGCTCTGATTTCCATTTAAAGAAAAATATTAGTGACCAACGAGTAGTGCTCAAGTAGGGTCTCCAACCCGTAATTACTATGGTAATAATAACTTGGCACAAAATGAATAATAATTCTATATTTATTTAATGTGCAGCTCAAAGGAACAGAATTGTTTTACAAAACGTTTCGGCCTCACTGGCCTTCCTCAGTTGCTATAGAAATAAAGAAAATACCATACTATAATCAGTATTCATGTTCATACAGTAACACAAAATGCAAGAAAACTAATAAAAAATTCTACCATCAATTCTGGTCAGGCTACTTCTTGAAGCAGAATTTTTGTAATACAAAAATCTGCTTCAAGAAGTAGCCTGACCAGAATTGATGGTAGAATTTTTTATTAGTTTTCTTACATTTTGTGTTACTGTATGAACATGAATACTGATTATAGTATGGTATTTTCTTTATTTCTATAGCAACTGAGGAAGGCCAGTGAGGCCGAAACGTTTTGTAAAACAATCATGCTCTGATTTCCAGTCAGTCAGAAGTTGCAGTAATATATGGTGGAACAAGGCCAAAGTGGTGCTGGGGAGAGCAGAAGATGGTGGGCGGTATTGGTGGAATATGCATTAGTGATACCTCTCCAGCGGTGAGAGATTAAAAAGTAGCTGGGGTGGTTCTGTAACAATCAGAGGAAATGTCTTGCTTTAAAATCCAGTAAGAGAAGATATCTATTATATAATTGCGAATGGGTTTTTTGCCCCTTCTGAGTCCACTCGCAATGCGAGTCGGCGTGGTCATGTGGATACGCCCGAAGCATTGGCGCGCAGCGGCCATTGCGAGCAGTTCTAAGGCGACTCGCTATGCCCGCGCAGCGGGCATGGCGAGTCGCCTTAGCAGCGCGAAACATTGGCCGCGAAGCGGCCATTGCGAGTCAGAGACTCGCTCTTCTAGAATCCCGATGCATGTGCATCGGGCACCCAGCTAGTCTTTAATAAAATTATTGTGTTACGGCATATTACCGAATCCCTAACTACTTTCTCCACTGTGACTACTCTTAGGCTACGTTCACACACTGCATATTTTTGCGCGCGCTTTTCAAAAATGCGCAATCTGCCTTGTGTCTGCTGGCAAAGTGACTGTGAAATTCACTTTGCCGTACAGACACTGCGTAATTTTACGCAGCGCTTTTCTGAGACAAAGTACCGGCGTAAAAAGAATGACCAGGTCAATTCTTTACGCAGCAGTGCCGGCGCTTTTTCCCATAGGGGGCGGCGCTGCTGAATCTGATGTCACAGATGGGGAAGAAGAATCCTGTTCCTCCTCCCCTCTGTGACATGTGTATTAATATTCACTGCGAAATCAAAATTAAAGAAAGTCAGAGGTATTAAAAATAATAAAGAATTAATACTTACCTCTCCGCCGGCTTGCTAGTGCTCTCCGGAGCCAGGCACTGATCTGACAGGACCTTGCGTGACGTCATGGGCGCTGATTGGCCACTCATGGTCATGTGATATGTGACGCGCATATCACATGACTGCGAGTGGCCAATCACAGCGCCCGATGTCATTATGGCATCATGCAAGGCCCTGGCAGGTCGATGCCTGCTACTGCTCCCGGCTCCGGAACACATGGTAGAGGGTAAGTATAAAAATCTTTATTCTTTTTAATACATTTGACTTAATTTTACATTTGATTTTGCAGTGTATAATACACTGCGAAATCAAATGGTGCTGTGACAGATGTGACACAGGGGAGGAGGAACAGGATTCTTCCTCCCCTCTGTGACATCACTCAAGAAATTGCCCCGTAAAAACACGCGGTGTGTGAATGCACCACGTTTTTTTATGGGGCTTTTTTGCGCGGGTGCAAAACACTGAAAAAAAGCGCCCGCGCAAAAAAAGTGCTATGTGTGAACATAGCGTTAAAGTAAAAGAATATATGTTGCACAGTAAGAAAGAAAAGTGCGGCACTCACAGGAAAAGAGCTTATGCTTTTATTCACACAGTCCGCCGACTCTTCTCCCCCGCCCCTGCTGACTACCGCACTGAATTGTAAATGGACGTGTGTATAAAAGCATAAGATCTTCTCTGGTGAGTGCCGCACTTTTCTTTCTTACTGTGGATATTATCAGCTTTACCAGCGAGCAACACCATTTGAGAGACTGCATTTAAAAAGGTCACATGAAGAGGGCTAACCCAGATAAAAACCTAGTAGTGCCCAGTTAACCCTATTGTATGAGAATATAGAAGTTGTTACTTTAGTTTTACTCTTGCACTTCAATGTGTATGATCCAGGGCTGTGGAGTCAATAAGCCAAACATCTGACTCCTCAATTTCCCTGAATCCGACTCTGACTCTACCAAAATGAACACTGTTCAGTATCCCACCTAGATAACATCTAATGTGGAGAGTGCTGAGAGAAGAACATTTGTTCCCATCCAGCCCCTGTGGCACGATGACAGATTATCAGTGCTATTTAGAGGAGAAATCCCTTTAATAAATGAGATTATAGGATTGGTTGCAGTTTCTACATGCAGAAAAAGATGCAGTGGAAACCTCTTTTTTTTCCCATTCCAAATTATTACACTCTTCAGTGAGCACTGGAGGGTTTGAAGCAGTAATTAGATGTATTCTTATAAATACTGTATATGTATATAGTCTACACATGGACGTCTGCATGGTGTGGGCCGGTCTGTCTTTCAGCAATGACTCTTCCTAGAGATGATTGAGGTTGAGGTCAGAGCTCTGTGCAATAGTCATGTTCTTTAAGGCTGTGTGCACACTATCTGGAGGCACGATCTGCGGGGGGTGCAGGGCAGCTTCTCCCTGCATTCACCCGATGGTGATATCTTCTGACTCTGCAGCGTGAAATTAACATGCTGTGGAGATGCGGAAGCGCTGCAACCAGCACCACAGCTGAAATATCGCTGCAGTGGGAAGAAGCATAGTGAGCATGGGATTTCTTGAAATCTCATCCACTATGTTGCTACTGTACAATGCAGCGTTTTGGAGGCAGCGGCAATACGCAGCGTCCAAAACGCTGCAATTCCTGATCGTGGGCACATACCTTAACACCAAACTTGTCCAACCATTGAGTTTTTTTTTTTTATCCTATTTACGTCAACAAGGCGACGTAAAAGGAGGATGGTCTGAAGTGGATAGAGGAGCCTAGAAAAACTACACATCTTAATAAGGTGACACCTCCCCACAAGGATAGTGGCAAATCTCTTCTCCACCTCTCCAGTTCTGTCACAGTTTTATTGATTAACGGGGCATAATTTAGTCTGTATATGTCTCTCGCATCTCTCCCTAGATATACTCCCAGATTTTTAATGGCCCTATTTGCTAGAGGTATGTCACAGAAACTCGCTTGAATACCTCCAGTCTCTCTCCACCCTCGTTCTAAGGCTGGAATCACACTGTCCGCGTGATATGCAACTAAGTCAGATGTGTCACGGATAATTAACCTGGAATGCCCCCACCCCTGTCAGGACGGGAGTCCGGAGCTGCTTAGATAAACAAGCAGCTGATGTTCCCGTCCAGAGAGGGGAGAGGCCATTCCAGGATAATTATCTGTGACACATCTGACTTAGTTGCATATCACACGGACCGTGTGATTCCAGCCTAAGGGTACGGACACACTGGCGTGAAACTCGGATGACTGCAATGCGAGTAAAAATCGCATTGCAGTTGGACCAATATTATTCAATGTCCGATAGCACGTTTCCGAGTGTTGGACGTTTTTTTTTCTCATCTGCTTCACGGATGTCAAAGCAGTCGCAACATGTTGCGATAGTAAGTGATTCATGGCCGAGACTCGTCAATGCAAGTCTACGGGTCAGACAAAAATCACAGACCGCACTCCAAGTTTGATGCAATTTTTCTTCACTGATACATTATCATTCTGTAGCTCAGACAACTGTGAAAAATGTTCCTATAAATGATTATACAGTAAATGGCTGCTGAGAAATAAAACTGATTGCACACAGAAGCCACACTGACCAAAACTCGTACGACTCTCGGATAAGTCAATCGGACCGTTTTTTTTACACGCCAGTGTGTTTCCAGCCTAAGTCTTTTAGCGAGAGAATCTCACACTTAGATTTGTTCAGGCGGAATCCAGATAGTTCCCCAAATGCCTCAAGCTGTGATCGGAGGCCGGGGAGATCCCTAAGTGCATCCGCCATACAGTATAACGTATGACATCATCTGCAAAGAAGCTCGATTTAATTTCCTTGCTGCCTAACCTAACCGCTTTCAAACTCGTCATAGCCCTGCGTATGTTTCCTACCACCGACCTCCCTTTGACAAAGCCTGCTTGCTCACCGTTTACCAAGTCTGGAAGTAGAAGAGACAGTCGGTCCGCCATAATTTTAGCCACAATTTTAAGATCTTTATTTATTAGCGAGATTGGTTTAACGCTGGCCGAGTCAGCTTTATGTAGGCGGTGTTCATGTGGTCTGGAATTCGTTGTCTTGATAGGAATCCGTTACTACCCCACCTACAGGGACTATATATCTGATCTTTCAGGATCTTCTAAAAACCAGCCCCGTAGCCATCTGGGCCCGGTGCTTTATGTATATTCAGACCGGCTATTACCCTCGCTATCTCTTCCTTTGTTATATCACCATTCAGGTCGTCCAGACCTTCCTCCGTGACCGTCGGGAGTGTCAATGTCTGTAGCCATCTCTCACCCGCCTGTTTATCTGATAGTCTGGCTCTGTACAAAGTAGCATAATATTTTCCCAGAATATAATTTATATCTCTGGGATTGGTTGTCACCGTATTGTCTGGTCTTTTGAGTTCGGTTATGAGTATTGTGCCTCATTTACCCCTTGCTAAGTTAGCTAGTAGGCAACCTGCCTTCTCTCCATATTTGTATAGTTCAGCATCTCGTAGGGTCTTCCCAAAGAGCTCTCTCTTTTTGGCCCAGGTGTCAAATTATGTTTTGGCCTCTAGCCACAGTTGTTCGCTCGTGGGGAGGCTGAGTCAGTCTGTCTACGTCTGCCTAACTGTTTGACTTATCCGTATATAGTAGGCATTTGTCGTTTTCTTAGTCTTACTGGTATGCGCAATGATCTCACCCCTAAAGGCCCCGTCACACCTGGCGACGGGGCTGGAGATGTCGGCGGCGACTGGCGTGTGCGCGCACGTTTTTGGTGCCCCGTCACCGTCGCCGTCCCCCATTTACACGGGGCAACATCTCCAGCGCTGCGCCAGCGAGCTGACAAGCGGCATCGCCGCCCATGTGTCTGAAAACCCCAGCGGCAATGCAGGACAATGGGAGCCTATGGCTCCCATCGCCTGACAGGTCGCCGGCGGCCGGTTACTTGGGGCGATGTGTGCACATCGTCCCAGATCGGTGGCCTGGTTTCAGAGCAGTGCTCTGAAACCAGGCGACCTCCCGGTGGCGCTGACATCGCCCCTTTACATGAGGCAACATAGGGGCGATGTCGCCGCCGATGGGCCACGCCCCTACGTCACCTATGTAATTGGCGGCGATGTCGCCCCGTGTAACGGGGCCTTAAGGACCGCCTTGGCCATCTCCCAGAACAGTGTAGTGTTGTCCTTCGCCTCCCTATTAGTCTCATAAAAAAAAAAAGTTCACCATTCCCTTAATAGTTTAGCAAAGTCCTTGTCCCGCTGTAGGAAGTGGGGGATTCTCCAAAGGATGTCTTTGCCCCTTGGGAAGGCGTCTCGTAGGGTTAAAGTGATCAGGCTATGGTCAGAAATGACCATGTCTTCTATTGTAGTCTCCTCTACCTTCTGAAGTATGTCTTCCTGCACTAGGAAGAGGTCAATGCGTGACCAGGTCTCGTGTGGGTGCGAAAAGTGTGTGTGTGAATTCTCTCTCCACCGGATGTTGCAACCTCCACACATACCTCATCACAAGGTCTGATGCAATTCCCTGTAGCGTCGTATCCCCGCACTTGAGTCTACTAACCGCACTCCCCCTCCTCTTCCCGACCTGTCCTCCGACTCCGACATTATCCCATTCATATTGCCCCCCTATTACTGAGTTGCGTTCCTTGTCTAATGTGATGGATTGATCTAAGTCCCGGAAGAAACTATCCTGTGCTGAGTTAGGTGTGTATACTAAGGGCCCCCCCCCCCCTCCCCAGCATCTCCAAAATCTAACGTACATGTCGCCCTTGGTCATCGTGGGACAAGACAAAACTTGAACACAAATGACTTGTCTATTAAGGTTATCACTCCTGCCCACCTCCCTGAGCTCCAGAGCCGTAGACCCCTCCTACCCACAGTCTATGCATGTGGAACATGTCCTGCTGGGGCAAATGGGTTTCCTACAGCAGCATTATGTCTCCCTTCAATCTCTTGAGGTGTCTAAGGGCCACGTCACACACACACATATCTGTGCAGATATTGTTCACAGATCTCTGGTTGCAGTGAAATCATGGACAGATTATTCTATTTTGTTGCCGTGTACAAATGTAACAATGTGTCCATGATTTCACTGCAACCAGAGATCTGTGAACAATATCTGTACAGATATCTGTGTGTGTGACGTGGCCCTTAGTACCATGGCTCGCTTTTCAGGTGAACTCGGGCCCTTCACGTTCCATGATATTATTTTAACCATGGTTCTCGTTGAGTGGCCAACCTGCAGTCAGATCATTACATGTAGTGTTTGGCAAAAATGGTGGCTCCGGATCCCAATGATCATTATGTTTTGGCATACAGTGTACCCTGGGTGGTGGTTTCAGATGTGGAGCAGTATTCATATTTGTAAAATTATACAAAGCAAATCCCTGAACGTGTATCGGAGCCCCAATAGCCAGTCCTTTGTCCCATTCCCCTCCCCCACCCATCGCATTGGTAGCGACTTCCATTTTTCCTTCTTTTTTTTTTTTTTTCTTTTTTTTTCCAGCGTGGAAAAAGTAAAAGCAACCCTTTCGCTCCCGCTGATTCGTCTTCTAAGCAAGTGAGTCCTTTGCCGGCTGTGTTGGAAAAACAATAACAAAGTCTCATTTAGAGGTATGTCCTCTCATTTGCAGGGCCCCTCATGGAGGCCCCCAAGCCTCCGTCTATGTAATTTCCCCCCGCACTCCTTCCCCTGGCGCGTTCCTGTTGGTATACCCATTAATGTGTATGGAACGCTGTGGCAGGTCACTGTAGCCATCCATGGTGTAAATGTGGCGCCCCTGCGACAGGAGTCCACAAGAGGAACTGCAGCCAGGCAGGAGGGAGACAGTTTGTTCACCAAACACCTTCAAAGCACACACCCACAAGACACAACATCCAACCCGGAGCCCGGGACTCTAGGCGGGAAAGGTGTGACAGGGTTTAGAGGGAAGTGGGTGGGAATGTAGGTCAGGTGACGAACCAGTACAAAAGGGGGGAACAAGGAGGAGTTAGGCAGTAGGCCGGAGTAGGCTGAGACGAAAAGACCAAGAGTAGGCCAAGGGTGCTGACCAGAAAAGACAAGAACTGACAGAGAGCCACTTTTCCCGGAGGGATAGGGCTCCCTGGAGGTGCAGATTCCGCAGAGACACTGTTCCATGGAGAGAAAGCCTGCTCCATAGCCCGTAGCCCGAAGGAAAGGTAGGACAGAGACCGGACCGGTGCCACCGGGTCCGAGGAGTACGGCAGCGTTGACCGACTGCAGGCGGGACAGGTTTCCTTTTGAGGTACTGAGGTAGTCGCATAGGTCGGAGAGAGCCCAGTGATACCTTGCAAGATAGGGTCACCCAAGGCTAGGCTGGGACCAGAGTGTCGGCTCTGGGTGACCGTAGCTTTACGCCAGGACACGAATACACCGACGGGGAGGCGCAGATTCCAGGTCTGGTCATCCAACATACGGGCTGGAGGATCAGTAGCATATAGGACCCGGCCCACATACACAGGGGGAATTCAGACAAGGGACCGAGCTGCCCCCATACAGCCCACAGGGAAGAACTGAGGAAAGGAAAGCCGGAAAGGTTATAGAGAGAGTGAAGGGTCTCGGAGAAATAACCTGGCTGCAGAGGGTTCAGAGTGTCCGGAGTTACCTGTGTAAAGTGACTGTGTAAACTGTACCGCAAAGACTTGCAAGTAAAACCCGGTGAACCCTGCTTGAGTCTCCTGTGTGTGATTCCCTGCAAACGGAGCTCTTACACCCTGTCAGGAGCAACCCCGACCTGCGGCGGGCTCATCCACCTTGCTGCAGCATCCATCTATCCTCCTGACAAAATTGCACTGCAGCGATGGTCCCCTCATTGACCACAACCCGTGGGTGGCGTCACGACAAACAACCCCTGTAAATATCCCCTTTTACTTGTGGGCTCGGGACACGGCCCGGACCAAGACCACCGTGATCATCCCCAGTGCAGCCCCCAGTCCGGTACCGAGTACCCCGTCCCAGTGGGCCACACATAAACAGAAGGAGGCAACAGAGTTTTTTTCTGCTTTACAAAATGGTGTCAAGATTTATTACAAAGTGCACCCCACATTAAAACCTAGGTGCAAAATGGCAGATTAGATACAGTAGATACATATAGCACGGTATCACAGTGAACACCAGATAGTATTGCACATATTTCCAATACACTGGATAACCCTTCATATGTAACAGCATTTACATGTCATCAGTATTACAAAGTCCGCAACAATCAATGTACATAAAACGAAGAAATCACATATATTACTTAAGGGTAGTAGAGATGGTAACTATGGTACACGTCGGGTAACTAAGCGGCGCGCGGCGCTTAGTAACCCGATGTGTACCATAGTTACCAGCGATCTCGCTGCTCCACATCGCTGGTGAGTCTGTCTGTGTGACATCTCACCAGCGATGTGAGCGATATTGTAAGCGACCGCACGTGCACGTGATCACTTACAATATCGCAAGAGATATCTGTGCGTGTGACGGCCGCCTTAACAAGATGAATTGGTTGATTATCTCATCTTTCAAGGGTGTTGCTGCCCTGGATGGCCACTAGGTGGCAGAAGGTGGTTGTAGGGTATGTACTGTGGGGGCTGTTTTATGAGCAGCTTAGGCTAGGTTCACACTTGCGTTTGCATGCAAGCTGATCATGTCCATGTGCAAACGCATGACAAAACGCATACATGCGCAGTGTTTTTATGCCTACAATGTGCATATGCATGCAGTGATAAAAACGCAGCATTTCCATGCGCTTGCATGCGTTTTTTTATGTGCATGCATTTGATAAGTCAATCGATGAGATTTTCCTTTTGTAATGACGCCCAATTGGCGTGTCTCATAGTATAACAATTCTTGAGCATGCTCAGATTGATGAACGCATGTGCATTGAACGCAGTCGTGCGCAGGTCATTGCACATCCCAGCATTCAAATAGACAACCGTGTGTTGCTTGTATGCATTCGTCTGCTTGCGCACTCTTGCAGATTTTTCAGCACTCAAAAAATGCAACAATTTGCGTTCGGCGGGCACCTCGGAAAGACTCAGAGAGTCATATCCGCATACATGCTGATGCCTACGCATACCAGGGGATTTCAGATTAAATCACTTAATCTCACCGATCTGCTTTTTCTCGATGTCCCCTGTCCTGCTGTGTCTCCTTGCTGGATGGTAGGTTTGGAGGGTGTCTAATAGCTGGATGGCTCTGGATTTTCTGTGGGTGCCTTGAGGCCCCTCGCATACAGCCTCCTTGCACGGCGGCCATCTTGAGTCCTTTTAAGGAGTTTTTAAAAATTTGTGTGCAGTAGGGCACAGTCATCCTGAAATAAATAAGGCTGCTTCCTAAACGGTTTCCACAAAGTTGGAAGAAATTAAATTACCAAAATGTCTTGAGCTATAACTAATGAGTTTAGGTTTATTTCTGGAGAATTAGCCCATCGCATTATCCCCAATCATTCCACAAAACGTGTTTCCACAGCTGCGGAGTCCAGTGGTGGGGGCTTTACACCAGTCCATCCTACCACTGGCTTTGTGATTGGTGATGCCATCAAACCTACCGGTATGTCAAGTAGATCTGATGTTCATTCCAGAGCAGGTTTGGAGCTCTACAGTTATTGAGTCAGCAGAATATTATTGATCTTTATTCACTTGGTCACCCCACTCTGTAACTTTATATGGTCTGCACTTCATTGATGAGTGGCTGTGGCACCTAAACGTTAACTTTTTTTTCTGTCTGATATTGAAATGTTTGTTAATAATATCACTGCTTTGGAAGTGTAGGTGGATCACAACTGCACAGGTTGCACCAATGGTTTGTCCACCCCTAGAGGAAGGTATCTTAGGCTACTTTCACATAACGATTTTTTTTCCCTGTCTGTGGGATCCTACTTTTTTGTAGGATCCCACAGACAGGAAAGGAAAGCATCAGAGGTGACCTCCAAATGCTTTTTCTGTGTCCGGGTCCGTGATTATCATGGATCCGGACACAGCGGGGCACTTTCACTTCTGCAATGTATAATATACACTGCAGAAGTGAAATATATGAAAGAGTTAAAAATATAAAAAATCATTATGCTCACCTATCCTCTATCCACCGCTGCCTCTCACAGCAAGGTCCGTTGTGCTTGCAGGACCTGTGATGGTGTCACAGAGCATCATCAGGTCACATGACCGCAGTTACCACGGTAACTGCGGTCATGTGACCCGATGATGCTCTCTGACATCATCACAGGTCCTGTAAGCACACGGACCTTGCTGGGAGTCAGCGGTGGATAGAGGATAGGTGAGCATAATGATTTTTTATTTTTAACTCTTTCTTTTACTTAATTACACTTCTGCAATGTATATTATACATTGCAGAAGTGTAATTAGAAGGGTTGGAGCAATTTTAGTGTAATGAGCATGCTCAGTACACTAAAATCGGGTCCGAGGAGACATCAGATGTTTCCTCTGACCCTGCTTCATAGGGCCCCATGTTAATGGGATCGGATCAGATTTGGCATAGTTGCCATCCGATTTGTCAGATCCGATTCTATCCGGTTTTTGATTCGGATGCAAAAATCGGAGCAGTCTCTGATTTTGCACCGCAATGAAATCAGACAAAATCGGATCGGACACGATTCGGATGGCAATTAGTGCACATCCGAATCGGTCCGATCCCCATGGGGTTACGTGGGGGCAAATTCGGATCCGATGCTGTCCGATTTGCAAACATCGTAGTGTGAAACCAGCATTAACATAAATTCTAGGTAACTAAACTAGTCCTACTGACGATTGATAAGATTAGCTTACATTTATTTCTTCAGGGAATTCACCCAAAGGTGGAGTGATGTTCGTGTGATAAATGTGGTTAGATTTTAGACTTGGACTCCAAGATATATCCATGCCTGTACCACTTTAATTTGTGTGTTGGCACAGAACAAACATCAATACGGATTGATCTCAGGTAATATACAAGCAAGATTAATCACCAATTCCTTAATGAGAGAGTGTTTTTAGCAAGCAGCCTTTTGTTTTCCCTAAAAAAAAATTAAATGGAAGCTATCAACATTGACCTATTATTTACATGTTTTTCTGTTGCATGTCTAAAAAATAAAAGCAAAAATTCACAAATAAAATTATATATATATATATATATACCGTATAAACTCGTGTATAAGCCGACCCCCCCTACTTTTGCCCCCAAAACCTGGGAAAACCTATTGACTCGTGTATAAGCCGAGGGTGGACCCCAGCACAGGTATACAGCCCCCAGCAGTGTGGTATACAGCAGCCCCAGAGGTATATACAGCAGCCCCAGTGGTAGTATACAGCAGCAGCCCCAGTGGTAGTATACAGCAGCAACCCCAGTGGTAGTATACAGCAGCCCCAGTGGTAGTATACAGCAGCCCCAGTGGTAGTATACAGCAGCAGCAGCCCCAGTGGTAGTATACAGCAGCAGCCCCAGTGGTATATACAGCAGCAGCAGCCCCAGTGGTAGTATACAGCAGCCCCAGTGGTAGTATACAGCAGCCCCAGTGGTAGTATACAGCAGCCCCAGTGGTAGTATACATCAGCTGCCCCAGTGGTAGTATACATCAGCTGCCCCAGTGGTAGTATACATCAGCTGCCCCAGTGGTATATACATCAGCTGCCCCAGTGGTTAGTATACATCAGCTGCCCCAGTGGTTAGTATACATCAGCTGCCCCAGTGGTTAGTATACATCAGCTGCCCCAGTGGTTAGTATACAGCAGCTGCCCCAGTGGTTAGTATACAGCAGCAGCCCCAGTGGTTAGTATAACAGCAGCCCCAGTGGTTAGTATACAGCAGCCCGTGGTTAGTATACAGCAGCCCCCAGTTACACCCCCATCAGTGCACAATCCTGTAAAGGAAGAGATTAGTATACTTATCACTGTCCCGCTGCCGCTGTCCCGCCGCCGTCATCACGCTCCTCCGTCTTCATCCAGCGTCTTCCGGCTTCCTCTGGCGCGCAGACAATGACGTCATTGCCTGCGCCGACCGGAGGAAGACGGATGAAGACGGAGGAGCTTGATGACGGTGGCGGGACAGCGGCAGCGGGACAGTGATAAGTATACTAATCTCTTCCTTTACAGGTTTGTGCAGCAAGGGGGGGGGCCTGTATACTGATGGGGGCGGGCCTGTATACTGTATACAGTGTATACAGTATACAGTGACTCGCGTGTAAGCCGAGGGGGGGACTTTTCAGCCCAATTTTTGGGCTGAAAAACTCGGCTTATACGCGAGTATATACGGTAATTGTTCATATACTAATTATCTAATAATAATAATAATAAATCTTTTTGTTATATAGCGCCAGCATATTCCGCAGCGCTTTACAATACAGTGGGTAATAGATGAAAAATCTTCGTGATTTGGGCTCTGCATGACACTATTTTTATTTAAAATTAAACAAACCTTTTGTACTTCTACTTTTTAGAGAATCCTTTGCAGGCAAGGACTGCCTTAAGGCTATGTGCACATCAGTCGGTTCTGCATTTCTGCAGACCGACCGGGAACCGGAGGACACTGGCAGAAACTGAGTTTTCTGTGCTCAGCAGTGTCCCTCGTTTTTTGCTCGTTTTTTGCTCGTTTTCCGCCCGGTTTTACAGCGTTATGTCGGCGGTTTTTCTGAGCGGTTTTAAAACTGAGTTTTTAGTGCACTTGTTCAGCTGAAACCGGTGGAAAAACGGAGGAAAGAAGTCACTTGCTCTATTTTTGGAAACCGGTGAAAAAACTCAGATTTCACTGAAAACGACCAGAAGAAAAACGTTCTAATGTAGACAGCGTTTTCTAAACTCCATTGACTAGCATGTTAATCCAACCGGAGGGTAGGATTAACATAAATTAACATAAAACTGAGCGGAAAACGCCGACGGAAAACGTCCAAAAGCAGCCCACAAAACGACTGATGTGCACATTCCATACCCTAAAAGGGTTGTGCCCTTGAACAATTATATACTTTAATTCATAGATCTTAGAATAAAAATAAGTTCCACAATTTGATGTGTTTAAAAGACAATATTCCTATCCCAAGATATTCTTATAAATATGCCCCTGTGTGATGTATGTGTCCGACCATGCAGGAACAGGTGGGATATACCACAGCTCCTGGGCAGGGAGGAAGTAAGAGACTATACAGACATTACTGCTGGGGATCATTGCTGATTCTTTCTGTGATGTAAAACAAGTTTCACAACAGGTAATGAAATTATTTTTATTATACAAAGAATCAGCTGTGATCACCGGTTGTAATCGCTGTATACTCTCTATAATTCATCCCCTGCTCAAGAGTTGAGGTATATCCGACCTGTTCCTGCATGGTCAGATGCACACATCACACTAAAGCACATTTATAAGAATATTCTCCGGATAGGAACACCTCCAACTGTGGAACTTATTTTTATTCTAAGATCCCTGTGTACATTTACTCTCTCTGTGCGCTTTCTTTCCCCCTGTGCTCCTGTCTCTCTGACCTGTGCTCCTCTGTCTCTCTGACCTGTGCTCCTCTGTCTCTCTGACCTGTGCTCCTCTGTCTCTCTGACCTGTGCTCCTCTGTCTCTCTGACCTGTGCTCCTCTGTCTCTCTGACCTGTGCTCCTCTGTCTCTCTGACCTGTGCTCCTCTGTCTCTCTGACCTGTGCTCCTCTGTCTCTCTGACCTGTGCTCCTCTGTCTCTCTGACCTGTGCTCCTCTGTCTCTCTGACCTGTGCTCCTCTGTCTCTCTGACCTGTGCTCCTCTGTCTCTCTGACCTGTGCTCCTCTGTCTCTCTGACCTGTGCTCCTCTGTCTCTCTGACCTGTGCTCCCTCTGTCTCTCTGACCTGTGCTCCCTCTGTCTCTCTGACCTGTGCTCCCTCTGTCTCTCTGACCTGTGCTCCCTCTGTCTCTCTGACCTGTGCTCCCTCTGTCTCTCTGACCTGTGCTCCCTCTGTCTCTCTGACCTGTGCTCCCTCTGTCTCTCTGACCTGTGCTCCCTCTGTCTCTCTGACCTGTGCTCCCTCTGTCTCTCTGACCTGTGCTCCCTCTGTCTCTCTGACCTGTGCTCCCTCTGTCTCTCTGACCTGTGCTCCCTCTGTCTCTCTGACCTGTGCTCCCTCTGTCTCTCTGACCTGTGCTCCCTCTGTCTCTCTGACCTGTGCTCCTCTGTCTCTCTGACCTGTGCTCCTGTCTCTCTGACCTGTGCTCCTCTGTCTCTCTGACCTGTGCTCCTCTGTCTCTCTGACCTGTGCTCCTCTGTCTCTCTGACCTGTGCTCCTCTGTCTCTCTGACCTGTGCTCCTCTGTCTCTCTGACCTGTGCTCCTCTGTCTCTCTGACCTGTGCTCCTCTGTCTCTCTGACCTGTGCTCCTCTGTCTCTCTGACCTGTGCTCCTCTGTCTCTCTGACCTGTGCTCCTCTGTCTCTCTGACCTGTGCTCCTCTGTCTCTCTGACCTGTGCTCCTCTGTCTCTCTGACCTGTGCTCCTCTGTCTCTCTGACCCGTGCTCCTCTGTCTCTCTGACCTGTGCTCCTGTGTAATTTGCATATTACACACTACACACTACATATTGCACATCGCACATTAAACACCGCACACTAAACACCACAAACTACACACTGCACACTGCACATTATACTCATCTATGTGTAGGTCTTTTTCTTTTCCTTCCTGGTCTCCAGATCAGCACTTCACCTTTTCTGTAGTCTCTGACGCTGCTGAGAACATAGGACAGATAGGAGAACACAGAGGAGGGGGAGCTGGGACCCTGCAGTCTTCTTGGGAGGGGGAGCTGGGACCCTGCATTCTTTTTGGGATGGGGAGCTGGGGCCCCTGCAGTCTTTTTGGGAGGGGGAGATGGGGCCCCTGCAGTCTTTTTGGGAGGGGGAGATGGGACCCCTGCAGTCTTTTTGGGAGGGGGAGATGGGGCCCCTGCAGTCTTTTTGGGAGGGGGAGCTGGGGTACCCTGCAGTCTTCATGCTGAAGCCTGTGTGGAGCATCAAAGGGCCTTCACCTCTCCCTACAGCCCCGCTCTGACACTTAGCGGCAGTGACCTGTGTGACTGCACTGGCCACAAATAGGTGAGACGGATCCTGGGGACTACCGCTCAGAGACCCCTTGTTTACGGCAGCCGCCGCTGTCAATACCAGTAAAAGCATTGACAGCGGATTCATTATTAGTTCTGAGCGGCTGGCCCAGCGGGGCCTTGCCAGATTGTCAGTCCGAGCCCACCCTGACAGGGGCCCCCTGAGCACTGGCCCCCCACTCAACCTTCTAACCTGAGTGTAGATGCTGACCATAGCGTGTGACTTTAGTGAGAGCCAGCAGGCAGCAGCAGATCTCCCCTCCTCTGTGCACCGCGATGGTGCAGGAGATAAAGATCCGCTGCTGCCGCCGACTCATTACTGTCAGATGCTACGATCAGCAGCTCTACTCAGGTTAGGAGGGAGAGTGGGGAAACAGTGCTCAGGGGGCATCATGTCAGGGGCAAATTTCACAGCACCTGGGACCCGGTGGGCCCCCCCAGCAGACTTGCCCGGGTGTGCCGGGTGCTGATGCTGGCCCTGCCAGGGATCATCCTATGGCCGCACAGTCTGTGACAGACTGAAGCTCTTTACTAAAGCACATCACTATGCATCTAGATCAGGGGTCCCCAACCACCGGTCCGCGGACCAGGACCGGGCTGTCGGGGTCTTTGTGCCGGTCCGCGGCGAGGTACCGGCTTCCCCGCCCCCCTGTGATGTCCCGCCCACCGCAACCCTCACCTCCTGAACTACGCTGCTCTGAGCTGAGGCCTCTGCCTCAGCTGCGTGCATAGATGTATGAGTGGAGCTGTCGGCCAATCAGTGCCGCAGCCATACGCTGCCACGCTGTTATTGGCCGACTGCTTCACTCGTACAGCTAGCAGCTGAGGCTGAGACGTGACCGGGGTTTCATATCTCGCGCCATTTCCAAGCGCATCAGTGACGTGGGCTTCCGCATCACGTGATGCGCTTGGAAATATCGCGAGATATGAAAAATCTTCGGGCATGTCTCTTCCTCAGCTGCTTAGCTGCTTAGCTGTACTGCCGGCAGGAGCGGTGAGCATAGGCAGAAGAGTATCTGTGTGTGTGTGTTTCAGGGGCAATGTCTGTGTGGGGGAGGATTGTACTGGGGTCAGTATGTCTGTGTGTGTGTAGGGGCAATATGTGTGTGGGTGGTGGATTGTAGTTGGCTCAGTATATCTGTGTGTGTGTGGGGGCAATATGTGTGGGGGGACATTCAGGGTCAGTCTGTATGGGAGGTGGATTGTACTGGGGTGTGTGTGTGTGTGTGTGTGTGTGTGTGTGTGTGTGTGTGTGTGTAAGGGTATTCAGGGATCAGTGTGTGAGAGGTTATACAAGGGGCAATGTGTGTGTGTGTGTGTGTGTGTGTGTGTGTGTGTGTGTGTGTGCGGCGTGTGTGTGGAGAGAATTTATGCTATATGGAGGAATATGAGGCTGCATTATATTATATAGAAGGATATATACTTTATGGAGGGTTGTGACGCTGCATTGTGCTATATGGAGAGCTGTGAGGCTGCATTATACAATGTGGAGGGCTGTAACGCTGCATTATACTATATGAAAATATAGCGCATCTTTTGAGGAAAGAGGGTAGTAAACTCCACCCCTTCTCCATAGCCCCGCCCCATAAGTTCAAAGCCCTGCCGAGCCCCGGAAATACGGTCTTGCATGAAGCCGGTCCCCGGTGCAAAAAAGGTTGGGGACCCTTGATCTAGATAAGTTCCTTGGGGGTTCTAGTTTCCAAAATGGGGTCACTTGTGGGGGAGCTCCAACATTCAGGCACACAGAGAGGGGCTCTCCACACACGATATGGTTTCCGCTAACAATTGGAGCTAATCTTTCCATTGAAATTGTTAGCGGACACCATGTTGCATATGGAACACGTGTGCCACCAGCACAAGGGTACAGCACCAGAAAATGGCGCCTCTAATGAATGCACTATTTTTTTTGGGGTGGCTGTGGGTTGCAATTTGCAGCGTGGGGGCCCATGTTTGTGTCTCTCCATGCTGAGGATTCCAGCCTCCCAGCTGTCAAGTTGTACCTGGCTGGCAACAAAAAATAGAGCGAAGGCCTTTTTTTATATATATTTCTAGAACTGATTTTAGAAAAAAAAATTACGTGGGGCTCCGCCATATTTTTAGTCCAGCCAGGTACAACTTGGCAGCTACGGACTGCCAATAACCCCCAGCTGCCTTGGTGTACCTGGCTGACAACCAAAAATACAGCGAAGACCATTTTTTTTTTTTATTTCTAGAACTAATTCTAGAAAAAAAAAAATTACGTGGGGCTACGCCATATTTTTGGCCCAGCCAGGTACAACTAGGCAGCTGGGGGCTGGAATCCTCAGCATGGAGAGGCCCAAGCGTTCTGGGCACGCCATGCTGCGAATTGCAGCCTGCAGCCACCCCAGAAAATGGCGCATTCATTGAAGCGCCATTTTCTGGCGCTGTACCTAGGCTCTTCCAGTTGCCCAGGTGCTGGTGGCAAACTGGGTAATAAAGGGGTTAATGCCAGCTTTTTATTGGCAGCTGGCACTAAGCCCGAGATTCATAATGTCGGGCCAAGGTTAAACCCGGCCATTAGGAATCTCTAGTAAATAGTCAAAAAAAAAATACACCACACAGAGAAAAATCTTTTTATTTGAAAAAAATAACCACAAACAAAATTTGGAATCCATCTTTATTATAAAAATCTGACGTAGTCCACAACGAAGGTCCCACGACGCTCGATCGCCGCTGCTCAATCCAGAGACTGCAGCAAGGGATCAAGTATCCTCTTCCTACAGTCTCTGGGGTCAGAGTTATGGTGCATTGTATGGCAATGATTTGTCATACAGTGCACCATAAGTATGATCCTAGAGACAATAAGAAGACACTTGATCCCTTGTTGCACCCACCCATCCGCGCATGCACCCATCCGCGCATGCACCCATCCGCGCATGCACCCATCCGCGCATGCACCCATCTATCCATGCACCCATCTATCCATGCACCCATCTATCCATGCACCCATCTATCCATGCACCCATCTATCCATGCACCCATCTATCCATGCACCCATCTATCCATGCACCCATCTATCCATGCACCCCATCCATGCACATCCACACATCCATGCATGAACACATCCTTCCATGCACACACACATCCATCCATGCCCACATCCACGGATGCAGACCCACATCCATCCATGCACGCATCCACACATCCACGTACGCACGCATCCATGCACTCACACGTCCCTCCACGCATGCACACATCCACGCATGCACACATCCATCCATGTACGCACACATCCATCCACCCATCTATGCATCATCCACCCTTGCATGCATGCACCACTCACCCATCCAGCCATGCATGCAACCACACACCCATCCATGCATCCGCCCATGCACCCACCCACTCACCCATCCATCCATCCATGCATGCATGTATGCACCCATTTACCCATCCATCCATCAATCCACCCATGCATGCATGCATGCACTCTCTCATCCATTCATTCATTCATTCATTCATACTTGCCTCATCCAGGAGTCCAGGAGGAGGAACCCGGGAGAGGAGAATGGGCCCACACCGGAGCTGGCCAGTGGGTGCAGCCCACCGGGAGGTGAGGGGGGGGACACAGGGCACAGTGGGGAGAGTTGTCAGCTTCCTCAGCCCCCTCCATAATTGCACCAGGAGGGGGCTGAGGAAGCTGACCGGCGGGTGCAGCCCGCCGGCGTTAACAGTCATTTACCGCCGTCGGATGACTGTTACCGCCAGGTGGGGGGGAGGTAGGAAAGGGATCGGGAGGGGGCTAGGAGGGGAGGGCACCTGCCATCCCGCCCCTCCAGATCTGATTGGAGAGCTCCAATCAGATTTGGAGGGGGTTACTCGCCCTGATTGGCAGTCTCAATTTCAACTGCCAATCAGAGCCAGTTTAGCCACGGGGGGCTAAGCCACCCCCCCTGGGCTAAAGTATGGGTCTTTGTGATCCTGCAGCTCCTGTGACTTGTCACTGGCCCTGTCACCAGAGCTGCAGGAGTGCAAACAGCCCATGACGTTATAGAGACGTCATAGGTCGGGAACGCACCGACTTTCATGACATCCCTATAACGTCATAGGTCGGGAAGGGGTTAAATGGCTTGTCATGTATACCAAAACTGTCTTGACACCAAGGGGTTAAATGAAATCATTCAGAGGCATTTTATTTTCTCGGCAATGAACTTGTGTTTTACAATCATACTCAGTCATGTAAATATGTTGGTACCTGTAAAAGGGTGTCCAGGCTTGTAACGAAAGTCTGCAGTTTCTGTGTCTGCAAACTTTTATGAATCTTAACAGTTTGCTCGCTGCACAGTATTAGGATTTCCTGATGCCAAAATGGGCGGTCATTTGACCACAAGTATCCACTTTGCATGTATGTGGTCACATTCCAGCTAGGAAACTCACCATATCTAGTCACAATGGGGTTAGAAGTATGCAAATCATATACTTGAGGTCACAAGACCACCCACTCTCGCTGCCAGCATTGGAGAATCCTGACTCTGTGCAGTGTACATGCTATGAAGATTCACAAGTCTGCAGTGACAAAGAGTAAATACAGACTTTCATTACAAGCCTAGGCAAAGCCTTTATGTGTAGGTTCTAATAGGATGTATTTCCGGCATCATTTTCACAGTGGGTTCGTAGCAATAATATCTGCTCTAATTTGGGTGGGTTATGTTGCAGTTTATGGTTTGTATAATAGCTGTGGCTATATTGTAGACTTTACTCTTTACATTTATGATGCAGTTTTTCTTTGCAGAGTGTGTTAGATTTCTTAAAGGGAATTGTGATGTATTCTGAGAGCAGTATGATGTAGGGACTGAGAGCCTGATTACATACTTGGCTGGTTCTTGTAGTTTTGATAAAATCACTCTTTTATCAGCAGGAGATTATCAGTAGAAAACTAGTAAGCCTGCTGCCGTGTTATCCTCAATATTCATGAGCTTTGTATAACTCCGCCTCATCACTGATTGGCAGCTTTCTTCCTATGCACCGTGTACACAGATTGTTGCCAATCAATGATATATGAGTGTTATACAGGTTTAGCATTCAGATAACTGATATATCTGCAAAAGGTAAAACTGGGATTTTATCAAAATGACAGCAAGTAGCCCAGTAAGTGACAGATTGCCGAAATCAGGGTGTTTGCTCACCGTGCAGCTCAGATGGGGTAGCAAAAACCTGCTGACAGATTCCCTTTAACATCTCATACACAATTCTATTACTGTAAATTGCTGCTGATTTTTTATTTTTTTTTCATTTGGACAAAACATCCGTTGCACTTTCGCTATTTGCATCCGTACTCTAAAGCTCCATTACTGGTAAATACTTTAGTAGGCTCTCTACACTAATGTACCAGGATGTGTGAAAATATTGCATGCTCTTCATTGTGATCGCTATGTGCACATGTTGAATACTTGGTTGTTGTAATGTCTGCACCAACTCTGTTTTGGGGCATTTTTTCTGCCAGGAGATGCAAAGCGTTTTTGTCGCCGATATGCCGCGTTTCCTGTGCGTTTTTGGCATCATTATTTTCTTTGCGTTTTTCAATGCATTTGGCATTGTAATTGCCAACACGCAGCTCCTTAGGACTGTGAGCACACAGCCTTACACTACTGAAATAGCTGATGTTTCCTTTTAATTTCTTAGTATTTAGAGTGAACATAAAGTCATAGACAAATTGTATGATTCCTTAAGGGTACCTTTACACACCGCAATTTTGGCGGCGATCGGAGGCAACCTAACGTGCGCGTGCACATTTTTCATGGTTGCCTCCGAACGCTGAAGGCGCATTTACACGCCGCAATTGCTCCCTCAACCTAAGGCAGTGTGTCGTCCCGGAAGTTCCCACACCAACATTGGGAAACATCCGGTTGACTCCTGACGCCACTTCACACACCGCAATCCCCAAAGGAATGTGGGCGTACATGTTCAGTGCCGCAAGAACATAGGCGTGGCAGACTTGTTTATTCCGCGCCCCAAACACGCTGATTAGACAACGCAATAGCGTTATGATTGGCCAGTCTGCGCAGGAAGGCTGGCTAATACATGACGCCATTGCAATTGTGTAATGTGAATGGACAGCTCTTCAAATATGTCGTCCTGTGAAGGTACAGCCAATGGAAACACAGTAGCCACCACCAATCATCGCTGGGGGGGGCAGTCTCCAGCACACTGTGGCACGCCTCCGGGAATTCAGTAGGCGACGCTGATTCCATCCCTATCGCCCCTTCACACGCCAAAAGCGGGGAATTTTCCATTCGTGGTTGCCTCTGGTTTTGGGGCAGTGCTCTGAAATCGCAACCGGGTGCAACTTTCAAAAACACCACCGGGTTCCCCAAATACACGCCGCAAATTCGTAGCAATTTCATGGCAATGGTGAAGGGGCTCCGTATTGCCTCTCAGTTTTCACACCCCAGTTGCGGCATGTAAAGGTACCTTTAGAGTTATCACATCTTCTGCATCAGATATCCCATGAGAAGCCGCTTTGTTCCCTAGAGAGACGACTGCTCCATAGAAGTAATCAGATGTGTGTAAACTGATGTCAAGGAATATTTCCTATTTTTATCACTGTGATCATGACAACCAGCAAATTCAGGATCTGCCTTGGGGATCTGCAGCTTGATTTGTATGACTGTTAGAAGGTGCAATCAATAGAGTATTCAAAGGGTGTGTGTGTGTGTGTGTGTGTGTGTGTGTGTGTGTGTGTGTGTGTGTGTGTTGTGTTGTGTGTGTTGTGGTGATGTGCCTTTTTTATTTCTGCCATAGTAATAATTTTACACTCTGCTTTATTGGCTGGAGTCAGAGAGAACTAATGATGGGTTACACGCTGGGATATCGTTTAAGATATCCTATGCGGCAGCGCAACTGTTAAATAGGAGAGGAAGGAGTGAGCGATGTAATAAAGCGGCAGGAATAGGAGATTTTTGAACGATATCTTTCCTAAGGCCGGCTTCAGACTGCGTGTCTGATCCGATCCGTAGCTGTCCGCTTGAGGCAGACAGCCGCAGACCGGATCAGCACACCGGACTGGGGCTATTATGCCCTCCGATCCTGTGTGCAGCCGCACGCAGTTCCTACTGCTAATAGGTGAGGACCGCGGGCGCCGCGGTCCTGACCTGTCAGCTGGTTCAGCTGCGTGCGGCTGCACATAGGATCGGAGGGCATAATAGCCCCCAGTCCGGTGTGCTGATCCGGTCTGCGGCTGTCTGCCTCAAGCGGACAGCTACGGATCGGATCAGACACGCAGTCTGAAGCCGGCCTAAAGCTGTCTCCCTGAACTATGTACCTAGTTAATTGAACGTTAATTGGACGACGAACGATAGATTTGAGGTCCGGATCTCAAATCTAGGATGAATGATCCAACAATCTTTTCATCCTATATCGTTCGTTTACACGCAACGACACCCGAACGATATCCTTGAAATGTCACAGATTTGTGATAGTTGAAAAGATATCATTCAGGATATCCTAGCGTGTGAACCCACCATAAGAACCGAGACTTTAATCCTTTAAAAGGACCCTGTTACCATTAAAGTGCCGTCCAATCTGCATCAATTAGAGCAGGGGTGCTGAGCAGATTGATTCAGGTGCATCTCAATGAATTAGAATATCATCAAAAAGTTAATTTACTTCAGTAATTCAACACATAAAGTGAAACACATATTTTATATATGGTCGTTACAGAGTGATCTATTTCAAGTGTTTATTTCTGTAAATGGCTGTAAACCATAATCATCAACAATGAAAACCCAAAGGTCATTATCTCAGAAAATTAAAGTTGTGGGGTGAAGGGTTAAAAACCACACTGCCACATTCCACGAGACATCAAAGGGTGAATATTGTATTGATTTATTAGTCAATGTGTTTCAGGGTTCCCTAGCCCCTTCCTCAAGACACACCTATATATTGCCATGTATCAGGGAGTCCTGAAACACCTTGACTAATAAATCAGTATTATATTCATCCTTTGATGTCTTGTGGAATACGGCAGCTTGGTTTTTAGCCCTTCATCCTCCCTACTTTAATTAAACAAATTAACTTTTTGATGATATTCTAATTCATATAGTTTTTGTGGTGAGAAAAGATTCAGTATAATTTTGTGTTTTAATCATTTAATCCTCTGCCGATTTTTGGCCACATGGTTATCCCTATCTGTGACCGACAGCCTTCTTTGTATATGTTGTGTACAGATGTAGAAAGTACATAGTGGAAAATCTGCGGTTTTAGTTTCATAAGTGTTTGGTCTATGTGATATTTTTGTTATCCGTTTTTCATCAGCAACTTTCACGTACGGAAAAAAACTAATTACAATGCTTATCCCATGCATTACGATGTTGGGCCTCATTCACACTTCAATTATTTACTTGTACCTGATAAAAAAAAAACTTTTTTTGTCAGTTTGATTGGCATCAGAATTTAGTCTGAGTTTCAACAGTTTTACTTGTATGTGAAAAAATGTAAAAAAAAAAAATTCTAATTTCCCATTTAGTAGTCTGTTAAAATTCAGTCAATTTTCGCATGTAAGTGATAAGGTAAAAAAATGTTTGTACCGTGTATAAACAGATCAGGACTACAAGATAGCAGGTAACTTCAGTTGCACCACAAGCATAAGCACAGGCTGTATGTACGAGGTGACACAGGACAAAAATTGAGAACAAGAGTGAATTCTCATCGCCATACAATAAAAGAAAGACGTATGGACCTACCTGTAGCCAAACATTTTTGTAGCTCTGACCACAGGGTAACAGACATGAAGCTGCTCATTTTAAAAAGTAACTTCAAATCTCAGAGAGAGAGAGTTTAGGAATACAAATTGATAACGACCTTTGACACATTCAAAGCAGGAATGAACATTTTATATGGATTCATGTCATTTTACATCAATTGAAAGGGCATTTGGGGATATCACATCTTTAAATAGACCCCAGTTAGAGGACAATAAAACTTTGACACTTCCTACGTGAACTGTTATCACAGAGGTTTCACCTGTCTCAGTCCTGTTCTTGCACCAACCATTAATCAAAGGACAATAAAACTGTCTGTGCCTCTTATCTCTGAACTCTGATTCTACTGCCCCAGCTGCTCCTTCCCCCCTCCCAACTGACCACTATATTCTGCTTCACATCACCTGTGTTATGTATTGCATTTTCCCACCCTGCATTTGTGTGTGTGTGCTCTTTTTGGTTTTCACATGAAGCACTCATACCTGCAATAGTGATTGGAATCATTCAAATGTTTGTGATTTTACACGCACAAAGTGATATGTGCAAAATCGCAGAGACGTTGCCAGAAAAGAAAACACATTAAAGGGATCCTGTCGCCCCCAAAACGCCTCCTAAGCTATCCAAACACGTCCCTGCAGCATCCCATCACTAATCCCACACTCCTTTTTGCTCAGAAAAGCATCCTGTAAAAGTGTAGAAAAACGTTTTAAACTTACTCATTAGTGATGATAATGAGCTGGGGCCATATTCTTTAGTCACTAAGGCGGGCCATCTTCGTCCTAATATTACGCCTTAATAGGCGTGATCTTCAATGCATATTGTAATCAGCGCCTCCCTGCTCTCCTTGGTGCTGTAAAGGCTGGAATGGGGCTGTAATGATGCGAATCCCGTCATATCCGGCATCGGGTGACGTCGGTAGTCTCGGTACACCCACGCCGTATGTGCAGTGCGGTGCTTGAAGCCTGCAGAGCGGCACGGGTGTACATACGTCACCCGATGCCGGAAATGATGCGATTCGCGTCATTACAGCCCCATTGCAGCCCAGGCAGCGCCCAGGAGATCTCGGAGGCGCTGAATACAATATGCATAGAAGATCATGCCTATTAAGGCGTAATATTAGGACGAAGATGGCCCGCCTTAGTGACTAAAGAATATAGCCCCAGCTCATTATCATCACTAATGAGTAAGTTATAAAACCTTATTCTACACTTTCACAGGATGCTTTTCTGAGCAAAAAGGAGTGTGGGATTAGTGATGGGATGCTGCAGGGACATGTTTGGATAGCTTAGGAGGCGTTTTGGGGGTAACAGGATCCCTTTAATCAATTTTGCAGCTAAACTACACATCCAGGGTGTCGGGACCATGAAACCATTGACCTCACCATGTGTTGGTCTGCTTAGTGTGATGTCCTCAGTTGGAGAAGCCACGTGCACATGAGTGTTCAGCGAGGTTATTATTATTTTTAGCCAAAACCAGGAGTAAGTGATTCATGCAGAGGTGGTGACGTTTTCTATTGTACTTTTATTCTGATTGTGCCACTCCTGGTTTTCACTGAGGTAAAAACGTCACCAAATATTCAACGTGTGCACGTGGCCTGATGATGTGGCTGCTTGCATTGCTATCATCCTCATCAAATACAACTGTATACAATGGAGGCTCTAGAACAGATGTAGGTAGCAACTTAAAGGAGTGGTCTAAAAGCAAAAGTAAATTTAATTTAAATCCCTATCTGTTTGATGCTATAAGAAAATACGCTCCCAAGAAATACAAGATCTTCTCTCTCAAATATCTACGTTAGAATCCGCTCACAAACATAACCCGGACCCAATTTGTTAACCTCAACTGTCAACAGCACGGAACAAACAGTTTACCCTTTTAGATCAGAAAGGTCGCGCTTTTAGAGAGAGAATTAGGTCTCGCTACTACTTGCTAGGTAGTAGGAGCGGAAGACTCCTGGCTAAAGCTCTACACCCAAAATCCCCATAGAATATCATCTCCCACATCAGAGACAATAAGGGGAAGCTGCTACACAAAACCAGCGATATTCTATCAGGCTTTAAACAATTTTACTCTTCATTATATCAACTTAAAGGTCATTATGACTCTTTGGCATCAGATCAACTTGCGGAAAAGATCAAGGCCTACCTTGTTAGGGGTGGCCTTCCCTCTTTCCCAAAAGAGGGCATGTGCGTATTATCTAGCAGCTTCTCCTTGTCCTGAGGTGGAGGAGGCGATCAAACAAATGAAGGCTGGCATAAGCCCTGGACCTGACTACTTCACAGCGGGGTTCTTTAAACGTTTCTCGCACCTCCTAAGCCCATTTTTCTTGATGTGTGTAATGATATCTCTTCAGGGGGATCATTTCCCGCACAGGCCCTCATGGCACATGTGGTAGTCCTGCATAAACCTGGGAAGGATATGTCTCTATGTGGAAGCTACAGGCCGATATCCTTAATGAATCTAGATATTAAGTTGTATGCCAAATTGATTGCAGATAGAATGAAAGTCCTTCTACCTGGCGTTGTGGATAAAGACCAAGTGGGCTTTGTCCCTGGTCAAGAGGCCAGATACCACACGATTAGATCAATAGCCCTGATAGACGTGGCCAAACGTAGGAAGATCCCCATGTGCATCCAGTCGGTGGTTGCTGAGAAGGCATTTGACAGGTGCACTGGGGATTTACATTTTCCACCCTTCAACACCTGGGTTTGGATGAGATCATGATTCACCATATTAAGGCTCTATATACCTGCCGTACAGCCAGGCTCCAGATCAATGGTCCCTTTTGGAAGCATTTACTATAAAAAAAAAATTGAACTTGTCAAGGGTGCCCTCTTTTATATGTACTCTGCATGGAAGCACTTGCCTGTGCTCTCCGGAACAATCCCTCCATACAGGGTTTGGCGGTGGGTAGTTGTGAGCATAAATTGGCTCTCTTCGCCAGTGATTTGCTCATGTATATTTCTAACCCTCTGATAAGTCTCCCAAATATACTATCAGAACTATCCATTTTCGCCCATTTAAGTAATTTTAAAATTAATACCTCAAAGTCGGAACTTATGAATATCACCCTTCCCCGGTTGGTAATTACTTTGCTCGAACAGGACTTTTCATTTGAATGATGTAAGGAATATCTGATCTGAATTACTTGGGGATTAAATTGCCTCGAGACCCTTCCCAATTATATGAGACCAATTATATGGGCTTGCTTTTCCGGGTAGATGCAGACCTCAATAAATGGAATAAACTGTCCCTCGATGTACTTCCTCGCCTTTTGTACATGTACCAGACAGTCCCCATATGTCTGCCGGCGGCCTTCTTCTCCAGGCTGAAGACCCTATTCACACGTTTCATTTGGTCACATGGACATCCTAGACTTGCTCTGAGCTTATTGCACAGGTCGGTTAGGCATGGTGGTGCGGGACTACCCAATCCATTGCTTTATCACTATGCTGCAATGGACAAATGTATTTTGGACCTCTTTAGTCTGGAGGAGAGGAAAAGATGGGTGGAAGTGGAAACTGGCGGGGGGGGGGGGGGGAATAACATCCCATTGTCAATGATATGTTCTCCCACTTCCACAAAACTTAAAACCCTTTCATTCTAAGGGTGCCTTCACATTAGCGTTTGGGGCCGCAGCGTATGCTGCGTTCCCATACGCATTCAAACGCATGCGCACTGCGTTCCTATGTTTAACATAGGAACGCATGGTGCCTGCGTTTGCTGCGTTCGGGTGCGGATGCGGACGATATCTGCTCCTTCCGGTGTCCAGCATCCGCACCCGGGACGCAGCATGTTGCATTTTTTGTGCGTTTGGGGATCTTGGAAGATCAGCAAGCGTCCCCAAGCGTACAAACAATGCATTGCCGTCAATGGGTCCGCAGTGTTCTGCGCTTGACAGCGCTGGAGAACGCTGCGGACCCATTGAAAAATCTCCCGGTGGCCGCCGGTGATGTCACAGGAGCTCACCGACGGCCACCGGGAGATCAGCTCAGCCTCTGCTGATCTCCTCCTCCCCGCCGCCTGTAATTTGCTAGCGATGTCGGCGGGAGAAACAGCTGATTTGTCAGCTGTTTGAATCTTCCCGCGCCGACATCTCCTCTCGGTGTCGGCGCGGGAAGATTCAAACAGCTGTCAGATCAGCTGTACTCCCCGCCGACAGTCCCGGAGCTTACCGGCGGCCGGGGGCGGAGATCTCCGGCGCTGATCTCCGCCCCCGGACAGCGCCGATTGGCTGCCGGGCTCCCTAGTGATGTGTCCGCAGGCGGACATTATCCGCTGCGGACACATCAAAGTGTCCCTGCTTTTGACAGCGTTTGTGTCTGCATGCCATCAGCATGCAGACACAAACGCTAATGTGAAGGCAGCCTTAGTCACCCAGCTTCATGTCTCATTCATTGCCCAAAATAGAAAAGTTAGACTGACCACACATCTGGGTCCCATGACTCCTATTTATGGAAATACATCCTTCCCAGTACCCAGTAGATACTGGTAATCCCTCTTTCCCGAATTTCCAAAAATCATCACATCCTTTCCTCAGGGACTATCTTTCCCAATCGGGGATTAAATCTCTCTCTGCACTGTATCCTTCTAGGTCCTCACCAGGAAATGCATGGTTAATTCATGCAAGAGTAAGTAGCTACATCAAAACTCTAAAGCCTACTACCATCATGCGATCACTAACAAGATTTGAACAGCTGTGTAGCGAGAGGTTCCACATCCCACATGCTATATCCGTGTTATACAGCATCTTCCAGAATCAGCTGGAAGGGGATTCACCCCGGCCCCCCAGGTTCAGGAGAGGTTAGGAGAAAGATCTAGGCAGAACACTGTCTGATTCTGATTGGGGAAAAAATCCTTCTTTTTACGAACAAGGCATCCCTGACAGTCCTGTCCCAAGAGAGGAATTATAAGGCGGTGGCGAGGTGGTTACAGATGCCCGCGGATATACATGCTATCTTTCCTTCAGCCTCTGACAGATGTTGGTGGTGCTTGACAGATAGAGGGACTTTTATGGTGGGTTTACACACACCAATCATTGTATCCAATATCTGAACCAATCTCTGGTTGCAGTGAAATCATGGACAGATTGCTCCATGTTGTACACAGCCACAAAATGGAACTATGTGTCCATGATTTCACTGCAACCAGAGATCTGTTCAGATATTGGATACAATGATTGGTGTGTGTAAACCCACCATTACATATATGGTAGAGTTGCTCCCTAATTGCTCCATTCTGGCAGGAAGTCAGCGAACTATATCACAAAGTCACGTCTCATCAATTGGAAATTTTAGTGGAGCTTGCACTATTAAACATGCACACCATGTCAATCTTGAGATTTAAGAAGAGTCTACTACGCTACTTCCTAACAGCTGCCAGGCGTTTAATTCCTAGGTGGTGGAAACGCACCAGACGGCCGTCCCGAGCCGAACTTGTCTCTGAACTAAATGACATTTGCAGACTGGAGGAGCTGGCCTTACAGACTCTTCTTGACACTGGTGCTATGGGAAGACACTGTAATCAATGGGCACCTTGAATCATGTATAGGGAGTCTCAAGATCTGGGCGACTGGTTGTCCCTAATAGGAGTAGAGAAGAAGCGCGACTTTAAGTGCCTTATTTTGCGAACACCCTAAGACATAGTTCAAGTTCCACTTCTATGGTATGACCTACCACCCAGTCTTTCTTTTTCTTCTTTCTTCTTAACTCTCTCTAATTCTTTCTGTAGTTTCCTTTCCCTTTTGTTCTTCATTCTACCATGCTTTTTATTATAGATTTCACCTGTTGGGCGAGGCTTACATGTGGTGGGTAGTCACCCACTTAGGTTAGATACCTCCCTTTTAGATGTATGGTAAAATGTGGTATTAGACATTTTATTCACAGACTTGTTGTTTCATGTTGTGTGTTCTCCTTCCTGACGATCCTGGACTCATAAAAGAATGTTACTGTGATACACACCACTAATTCTCAGGTTTGGAGACCCAAGACCACATTCTGAATATTTGGTTAAGTTGTTTATTTAATTCAAATATGCACTGGTCATGAAAGCTTTTCAATTTGATAATACATGCATGGATGTGTATGTTTATTAATTTTGTTTGCCGGTTAGGCTTCCAGCATTGTCATGTTGCAGCTGTATACATGTTTGAAATGATCAATAAACATTGATTTAACTAAAACCAAGAACACCATTGTTTTTCTTATGAAATTCTCAATACGTTTGATATGTGACATGACCCTCTTCCCATTGAAAAAAATAAAGTTGGATCCAAAATAGGCCGACTTCAAAATGGCCGCCACGGTCACCACCCATCTGGAAAAGTTTTCCCCCTCCCATATACTAATGTGCCACACAGAAGTTGATATCACCAACCATTCCCATTTTATTTTGGTGCATCCATATAAATGGCCCACCCTGCATATGACAGGTGACCGTGGCCTTTGGCATATTCATCAGTATCAGATATTTGGGGTTATGAGAATAGAGGATAATCTACAGCTCTCAGGAGACCTAGGGGCTCGTTCAGATAACTGTAGAAATCAGACGTGTGCTATCTGTGAAAAAAAAATCGCAGCATATTGAAACTGGATGAGACTCGGTAAGACATAGTATGGCATCCATTTTTATGGATACATTACAATTCTGTAACAAAGGAAACTGTAACTGCTCCTCTAATTAATAACTGTTAGAGCCTTTCACATCTGCAATTTTGTAAATTTGCAGCAGATCCAGCAGATTTTGCTGCATCTGCCGCGTAACTGCCAACTTGCGGCAAGCCCCATTCAATCTTTATGGGACTTGCGGTCAGGAGCAGCAGGCACGGTTTAGCCGATCCAGCATTTGCTGAAAGTCAAAAAAGCCCTGCTAGCAGGGCGTTTTTTTGCGCTGCTACAAGTGCCGGATCCACAAAATTGCACCTGCTGATCCTGACTGCAAGTCCCATAAAGAACGAATGGGGCTTTGCCCGCAAGTCGGTAGTTACGCGGCAGATGCAGCAAAATCACAGATGATTGAAAACAGCCTTACTGGAGAAAAATCTGATTGCACACGGATGACAAGGGAGAATAAAATAGTACTACTTTTCTGGATGAAAATCATACTGATATTTATTTTTTTTGTGTGTGTTTGTGTGATCCTAGCCTAATTATAGCTAATCAATGGCTTATGACAGCTGAGAGTCTGCTAAAGATGTCCATGCCTGTCATAAATGTGCTCCTATGGTATAAAGCCAGTCTGGTTGGTGTTCATGAAGTGTGTTTTTTTTGTTGTTTTTTTTTTTTTTTTTTTTTTTTATTGAATACACAGCAGTAAATACTATGGTACTGATGTGTATAGTTCAAGCGATGGGTTGATGGTAGGGGTTCATGCCCCCTAAAATAAGTAATAAATGCCAGCAAAAAAAACAAAAAAGAAACACTATATGAACACCAACCAGTCTGGCACATTATAACGGTGTGGTTCTTTTTTTGTTCTTTTCTTGGGTGCTCTACCAGAGGCCTGGGAGTTTGCGGGTTCTGCGTAGAATCT
Organism: Allobates femoralis; assembly: GCA_033576535.1. Lineage (NCBI taxonomy): Eukaryota > Metazoa > Chordata > Amphibia > Anura > Aromobatidae > Allobates > Allobates femoralis. The sequence goes on along the minus strand of JARQOC010000003.1, from coordinate 684,947,540 downwards.
TAGTTGTTCCTAGCACTGGGATGGGCAGTGGGCTACTGGAACAAACCATACATGAACAGGGCAAGATGTATATAAACAGAACTTTATTTTTAGTCTGCTGGATCCATCTTGCCAGTTTATACAATCTTTGTGTTATCCACGTTCTTATTTTTATAATATTTTACATACAAAGCTTAATAAAAAATAACAGCTACTTGGGTGGTGTGTGGGGGTGTAGATAGCACTTGAACAATGCACGGATTGCTGACTACAAAAAAACTACTTTTGAACATTCCAATGGAAATTCATATGTCCATGTTCTGGCTGGTAAAACAGCGTACAAACCGTACATTAATGATCGGCGTATGAGTGAGCCCTAAAAGTGAACATCAGAAAAGAAGGTTTTCAGCAAATTAATTCTATACCATTAATGGACTCTGTCAGCTAATTTTTCACTATGAAACTAATATTACACTTGAATAGTGCCTGAGCAGACCTTTTTAAAAACATGTAAAATCATTATTGTACCCTTTCTAGTTTCCATGTTATAAGCATTCTCACACCCTGCAGGCAGCTCCTGCATTAGTCCTCTCCATTATATTACCAGCTGAATAGTCTGGCTGCTGTATAAGTGTTACTTAAATATCCACACCCACCCAAGTTCTGTCCCTCCCCTCTGTGCTGGGAGGGGAATGTGGTTTGTGCTGCACTGTGCTATCTGTTTAGATTTCTATTTATATGAAGGTTGGTTTTCCTGCATATATGTAATGTGTGTATTTGGTGAGCAAATGATCAAATGTTCTTATAATCACATAGAAATATCTCAGACTGCACACACTACACACATGCCTCAGATACATACAATGAAGATCTCCAAAGTTACCATCACAACCGGCAATTTTGCTAGCAATTTCACTGGCAATTTGCTGGTTGCAGTGAAATCATGGACACATTGTTCCATTTGTACACGGCAATGTGTCCATGATTTCACTGCAACCAGCAAATTGCCAGTGAAATTGCTAGCAAAATTGCCGCGTGTGACGGTACCTTAAGAGCACACACACACACACACACGTTCTCTCCCCTCCATTCTGCTCTGCAATGAGTTACACAGCAGACAGATCAGAGAAAGGCAGGACAGTGTAATGATTAATGAATATTCATTCCTTGGGGAGTGGGCAGCAGAGAGCTCACTGTGATTGACAGATGGAATGAATCTTTTATTTTGCAGTTTACATAGGATAGGAGGGAAGTATAAATAATAGAAATACATGAATAGAGAGAGGAATAAAAAATTATTGCAGTTACAGAATGATTTTTTGACCTGACAAATTCCCCTTAAATTATAATGTGAAAATGTAATTCCAGTTCAAGGTCATTGTAAAACACCAGTAGCGCCCCCCTTCCCCCCATATTAAATGGGATACATAGAGTAGTAGGTGCCTTGTGCTCACTTCTGTTTACCAGCTTTTCTTCCATTTTACAGGCAGGGGCCAGCTCCATGTGGGCTTCTTGCTGCGGGCTGCTGAATGAAGTCATGGGTACAGGCGCCGTGCGAGGGCAGCAGTCGGGCTTTGGTGGAGGAGCAGGCCCCTTCAGATTTGCACAGAATACTGACTTTTCACCATATCCTTCATCATCCTCCAACATTGTATGTAAATCTTGTGGACTGAACTTCACAGTCTTCAGGAAGAAGGTGAGATGTCCAGTGGAGGTTGACATTTTATGAGTTGAATATTTGTGAGAAAGCTGAAAAAATATTAATTATATTTACATAGTTATGTTTTATTTCAAAGGGTTACACAGAATGTGTCCTATGTTTCACATTTTCACACATAGGAAGAAATGGATTTAGAGATCTGTCATAGATTTATATAACTAGAATACTAAATTCAATAGGAGCCATACAAATCTGTAGGATGATTTCCCGTATTGGCACCTGCAGGAAAACACTAGGACTATCTGAGAAGAACAGTACTGTTTACTGCTGCTATGATGGGTACACCTCCATTAGAGATGTAGAAGGGCTCATTTATACGTCCTTGTGCATCCATCAGATCTCTGACTGCAATGCACATCTTTCTGCAGATCTCAGCTCCTAAATTCCACAGTCTCATGTATGCTTATGAGGATGCTGAGTTCATGTAAGGAGACCCATGGTCAGTCTATACAGTGCAGTGAAAGATCGGACCGATCTGCAGGGACATCTGCTGAATGCGCTCAAACCCATTACTACAGATTTCAAAGGGAAAGGTTAGGTGCCAATTGCACATTTCCTATTTCTGGGATTTTAAGACCTATAAGAAATGGAAGCTGCCATGAGGATTTTATACTTCAAACTAATGACATGTATGTACAGGTACTTTCATGCTGATTCTTTCCCCACCTTTCATATGGAAATCCATTTAGCCATTTCTGATAAATTCAACGTTGAAACTGTATGTAAATGAGCTGCAAGTTCTTTTGGAGCTGGACATTGCACTTGCAGCTCTCCTGCCCCCCATTACTACTCACCACCTGCCTCTTGTGTCAGACTAACAAGTCCCTCCTATTTCAATAACTTGCCCCCTACCCCCCAATCATGAACTCGGGCAAACAGTGTCCGTGTCTCAGGTGGCGCATGGGCACCAAGGGCCTCATGACATCACTAGACTGAATGTATTACTCTGCACATACACCAGCCTTATCTGAGAAGACGAGCAGTATGGGAAGATTGGAATAATATGCTAATCTGTTTTCCCCTAGTTCATCAGCACAATATGGGGATACCATGCCCCTGTGCGCCAGCGGAACACAGCGGAATTAAGTTTTGCAGGTTGCTCCCTCATGCTCCCCTAACAAAAAGAGGGGGGGAGCCTCCCTGAGATCATCAGTTTAATAACACGTCACCACCACAATAACAAAACACATAGCCTTTCATTGTGGGAGCCTTAAGCTGCTGATGGACTAGGGGACAACAAATGAACATAATAATCCAATCTTCCCCTTCATCCACAGCAGCACAACATGGGATCTAGCATGTATTAATTTGGGAGGGTTAGAAACCGTCTAGAACAGATCTGGTAAAATTAGTAGAAGTAGTAGAGGATGCCTAGACTAGTATGTAAAGAAAGTTGTCAGCGTGGACCATGTAGCTGAGTGACATCTGTGGTCCATAGATACATAATCTCCTTCTGCCCATGTTGTTGAAAACTGCCCTTGCAGAAAGAGCAGAAGTGAACTGGAGCGATGGAATGTTGGCATTCTCCTAGCTTAATGCCATCACAAATCCATCTTGACAAAGAAGGTTTTGAACCTTTCTTCCTTTGAAATTTTCCCCAATGGAACTATGGCACCACACACACTGTGCCAGCCCGGGCCAAAAACGGTGCATGATTAGACATCAGTCAAAGCTGCACCACAGCCCAGAAACGTAATTACACAGCAGTTAAAGAAGGGGAAGTGAAAAAAAACATCCCGTAAATGGCAAGAGACAAAGTATAAACTGGTGATGACGGGAAGGCTTCCCTTCCCCCCCCTTCCTTATGGAGGAGGCAGCGGGGAGGGATCTGCAAAATGAATTTAAAATTTCCAGTTTGTCCCTCTGGTGCACAGGGGCATGGTAACCCCATACTGTGCTGCTGTGGCCAAAGGAGAATGAGCAGTAGTGAAGAAGTGTCATCGTCCAGTCAGGGAAGAAGACAACTGAAACTAGTGAGATCAGTCACTCAGACACGGGAGGCAAGTGGTGAGAGGGCTGGGGTGTTGTAAGTGCAATGTCCTACCCAGAAGCACTTGCAGCTCATTTGCACAAGTTTGCAACCCTGGATTTCTCAGAAACGTCAATGATTATTTAATAGGATGTTCTTATTACGTCATTGTTTTGAGAAGCCTGTATACAGGTACATGTATCATTGGATGATGCTAATAACCAAACATGCTCTTGTGTTTTACAGCATGTCTGTTGTGACTGTAAAAAAGACTTTTGTTCAGTGTGCTCCACACTTCAGGAAAACCTCAGGCGTTGTTGTACTTGCCACTTACTACAGGAGACAGCATTTCAACGGCCCCAGCTAATGAAGCTAAAAGTGAAAGACCTACGTCAATACCTTACACTAAGAAACATCCCTACGGAGAGCTGTAGGGAGAAGGAAGACTTGGTGGAGCTGGTGCTGTGCCACCATGGATCTTGTCCTGAAGAGGAGATGGATGTTAGCACAGATGGCACTACAAGATCACAGTCCTCTGCCTTCTCTTTCTTTACTGCTATATCTGCGCCTTCATCCTCTGTGTCTTCATCTCAGGGAGAATTATCAGACAGAAGTGTGAGCTTGGGAAGTGGATCTACATCCCAGGTACCAGCAGCCTCGATACATGAGCACACTCAATGTGATTTGGCTGTATCTATTTGCCTTTATCACTAGGAATGCTTCCTCAGGGAAGGAGCCCGGTAGCAGCTCCGAAACGCGTCAGAAATAAAGTAATATCTTATCCCAGATATCCCGAGTGTCTGGTGGTCCTTTTGCAGCAGCGCAGGTTGAACGGCACTTCGTCCTTTTCAGAGTTTAAGCTGATAAGGAGAACTATAGCCGCAATGCTCCTCTGGGAAATATGCAAATTGTCACTTCAGTGAGGAAGTGAAAAAAACTCTAATGCCACCCAATAAGGGTAGCAATCCTTAAAGTCATAATCGACTCTTTAGCAAGCCGTTTAATATGACTTAGGATAAAAAATGAGTCCTTTCACAGAATGCAACCCACCATAATAAGCTAGAAACATGGAAACATACATTGATTTTTTTTTGCACTTTGCCTCAATTATTTTACAACTATGATTGATTGTTCATCAATCATCAGACGATGGGAACCCTGAGCTGTAGGACTTGGTCACATCTGCTCTGTAGTGATTGATCATCTATGGCAGAGTACAACAAACAATAAATAGTACAAGTGGAGTTTCGCTTACCCTTTACTACTACTCCTCACTGCTGCCTCCATTCGTTGTTTACTGGGTGGATCATTGTAGTAACAATTACAGCATACATCAATGCTGCAGCCAATCACTGAGCCCAGTGGTTTGTCATCCACATAGATTGGCTGCAGCGGTGCTGTGGCATTATCATTGCAGCCGGTAAAGAAAGACTGTGGAGGCTACAGTGAAAATCCTGCAGTGGACTTGAGGAGGGTAAGTAATGCTCAATTAGTTTTATACTTCATGAGGAGAAATAAATAATGGAAAACCTCTTTATTGGTTGAAAGGGCATTGTGACTTATGGCCACTTTACAAACACCAACTTATCTGTCCAACTTCTGACCAACTTACTGGTTGCAGTGAAATCATGGACACATAGTTCCATTTGTACACAGTCACAAAATGGAGCAATGTGTCCATGATTTCCCTGCAACCAGTAAGTTGTTCAGAAGTTGGACACAGAAGTTGGTGTGTGTAAAGTGGCCCTTAGAATTAGAGCTACTGGTGACTACTAAGTTCCTGTTTGTGTGAAGAAACAACATATACTGCCAACACATAAAAGGATTTTTCCTGGTGTGAATAAAAAGGATATATTCCATTTTGCAGACGTGTTCCAGAAATTTCAGTTCGGTTAATTTTTTTGAGTTGTTTGGCGTCAGAAATTTAGATTTTTGCAAGCCCCATTCAGATGAGTAGAATAGTCACATAAATGTCTCTAAAACCAGTTGTGTAAATTTATGTTTAATTGCCGTATTTTTAGCATTAGAAGACGCACTTTTGTTCCTCCAAATTTTTGAGGAAAGTGGGGGGTGCATCTTATAATGCGAATGTAAAGTCCTATACTGCAGAGGAGAGTGGGGGTAGCTCTGGAGCGGTGTCCGGGGCTGGGGGGAGGCCGGCTGCGGGCTGCAAGAGGCAGCGGGAGGTCACGTGCTCCCGCTCATTAGCCCAAATATAATATGCACTGCACCCGCTCGTCCATCCCCTCGGGGCTGAAGCTTGCGCCAAGGTATGGACAGGGGAGCAGGGCATATTCTATGTTCCTGCAGTCCTCCCATCCTGTATATGGCCACCCCCCATGCTGCTGGTTTTCAACTTGCCTCTCCAGCGCTTTCCTCCGTCTCTCCCTGCCTGCCGCAACCTGATGACATCACTCTGCAAGGCCGATCACATGACCGGCTTCTCAGGGACCCCGGAGGTTGCGGCAGGCAGGGAGAGACAGAGGAAAGCGCCAGAGAGGCAAGTTCAAAATGATTGTTATTTTGTGCACAGTAGCATGGGGGTACATGTACCTGCACAGGGGGCCGTGGTGCCAGCACAGGGGGCTAAATCCATGATGCCATGATGCGAAGGCTATATACCAGGATGGAGGGGAGGTCATGTACCAGTATGAGGGACATATAGACTGATTGTAAGATGGGCATTGACATTATAAAACATACCCCATTTAGTATTAAAAATTATTTTTTTCTCTTTTCCTTCACCAAATTTGGGGTGCGTCTTATAATCCGGTGCTTCTTATAAAGCGAATTTACTTGTTACTGGATCTTTCCAGTGTAACAAAAACTAGGATAGGTTCCGAACGTTGAAATGAAGGGACATTAATTCAGCCACATACAGTCCAATTCTATTATTCTGACAATATTTAGCCAGAAAGTTGAACAAAATGTCAAACTGCAGTAATAATGCTCTGTAGTGTGAGGGGTTCCTGAAGAATCTGATTAGTTAATGCTCTATAATACTACGGACAGTAATGCTTATGTAACTGAGTTTCCGAGGATAAGGTTGTTCCGAGGTATTGGAGAGTCCAGTGTTTCTCAGACGGAGACTGACCTCATCTGAGAGATGCTGGGGAAGGAGTTTTAATAGAAGTGGTTACTGTACATTCTGTAATTTCCTTTCTATGTTTGCAACAATATTTCGTTTATCAACATAATTGACTTATTTAGTACTTTTTTCTAATATTATATTGGGTTTAGAATTGAGAGATATTTAACATTTACGTATGGACTTCAAGTACTGATGGCAAGTGCCAGCCATTTCAGTCTGATGAGAACCCCTGAGATTGCCATGGCAGCTCTCACTATTGGTTCCACACCTGCTGACTAATGGAGACCATGCACCCATAGCTGTGCTCCTAACATGCCATACTTACTCCTATACTCCGCTAAGCCAAGCACACACAAGATTCCTGATTCTTTGTTCACACTCTGCAGTAAGAAAAGTTGCAATCCAACATCATGACCCTGAGATCTGTTGTCGAGACGTGTTCTGTGAATCCATACACATAAGGCTGGGGTCACACACACAGATATCTGGGCAGATATTGTTCACAGATCTCTGGTTGCAGTGAAATCATGGACAGATTGCTCCATTTGTACACAGCCACAAAATGTAACCATGTGTCCATGATTTCACTGCAACCAGAGATCTGTGAACAATATCTGCACAAATATCTGTGTGTGTGACCCCAGCCTTAGATGGTTGGATGATATAGATGTCCTTGATCAGATATCTGTTCTGTAGAGTCTTCAGTAATTATCTTGTAAGATTAAAAAAAAAAGAGTTAAACTTTTATCTAGTTTGTTGCAGTATTATGTAAAGATTGGAGCAGCTGCTTCTGCAAAATTGTGATCAGTGTTCAGCTTTTGAATGGAAAGCATAGGTTTAGTATTGCTGAGATTTGCTGTTATCCACTTGCATTGCTTTTACTCTCTACCTTTTTTTTCTTCGCATTAAATGGGTTATCTGAGAAGTGTTATAAAATAAATGACAACTTTTAAAGCACCTCTCCAGCATTTTTTTTCTTCAGAGCTGGACTGCTGTTATTATTCTAAGACCCTAACCCAGTATTAAACGTACCCTCCAGCAGTTCCATGTTTTTTTGGCACCACTCCGGTCCCGCGGGGCCAATTTGTTCTTGTGATTGGAAGTCAGACTTTATGTAACAAGTGCTCATTGGAAGTCCATGAGAGCCAGAACAAGCCTCTCATAGTGATGCATTGATTTGTGACCTCCGATGCACTCCATGAAACACTGGAGCTGCAGACAGGTGATTAATCACAGGAGACTGACTGGAGCGATGCTGGAAAAGGTCATTATTAGCCAGGGGACTTGCATTTAAAGCACCACTACAGTGTGAAATAAAAAAAAAATGCTAAAGTGGTGCATTAAATAGTAAATGGTTTAAAAAAAAAAACATTTACTTAGCAAAAAATGCTTGCTTTATCTAGTGCACTAGTGTCAGGTTTTTAAAGATGGCAATTACCAATAATCAGTGTGCAGATGTCTAGATTTCAGAGGACATGCGGTAGGACGAGCTGCGTAAAATCTGTTGGACACATAGGTCAGGTCAGAGCAGGACACTGACCAGAATGAACTAAAGGAGAAGATGAACACCTTTCCTTAGCTGTCTGAGAATGAACATCCATCACAGTCAGCCTGACAGTCTTAGTGCAGTGCAGGAAGTACGTCTGTCTCCATCAGATGCTTTTCACACAGTCCATCCTAGGATGGGCTGCACACTGCTAGATAGTAGTTGCCATCGTTAAAATCCAGACAGAGTGCACTGCATAAAGCATACCTTCTTGCTAAATAAAGATATTTAGAAAATTGTTCTCAATATTTCAGTGTTAGTTATTTTATCACATTTCTCAGGAAAAAAAAGTGTTATTCCCATCTTCATAAATAGATATTGTCAGATGGCACTTGTAAAAACATGAACCTCTGCAACATACTGTATATTAAAATGTACAGCCATTTTTGAGATGTCAGCTTTATCTTTGTTTTTTTTTAAAATACAGTTTATTGTCTAGGAGACCCACCATCAACGCTGTTTAGTAACTGAGGCCAAACATGCAGAGCGCTTTTAAGCTCTTTTCTGTGGAGCTTGTAAACACTGACAGCTGGGGTGCACTATTCGCCATTCTGATACACCTGTGTCCTAGAGAATATGCATAAGTACACCTATGTTTCTGAAACGTGGCAATGGCTTGTTTTTGTTGATTTTAACTGTCTAAATAAAGGAGAAAGAAAAACATTTTTTAAATCTGTATGTGCCGAATCTTCTCTCTAATATCTACTAAAACAAATTTGCAAGTAATGGTCCGCTCCTAAGGAAACACCAAGGAGCACCTGGCAATTTTATATTTAGATTCGTTCTTGCTGAGATTAGACTGTTTCCTCTTTATAGAGAATAGAAGCATTTACTAAAAGTGGTAAAAAAAAGGATTTGTCTCCCCTCCCAAAATATCAGAGTAACCGCTCCTATCTAATGGTGGGTTTACACGCCGTGATATCGGAGTCCAACTCCGATCCAACTCCGACAAAAAGTCACGTGGTTTGGGAGTTGGACCTGATATCGTTTGCGCGTTGTACGGTTTGAACGTACAATGCGATGCTGGAACGATGCCAAAACGATATCTGGGTTGAATGAGCGTGGTCTTCAACCGCCCGATATCGTATGGCCGTTGTAGCCGCATCGTCCCGTGTGACAGCCCAACTCCGATGTGTACGCCGACGCTACCCATTAACTCCCATGTTAACTGGTCGTTACTGGGTTGGTGGGCGTAGACATCGGAGGGACGTTGTTTCCCAATATCGCAACGTGTAAACCGCCGATGCGATATCGGGAAAAGCGCACTAAAAATGCGCGCTCCCGCGCCGTTGTATAGCGATATCGTCCCGATATCGGGACGTGTAAACCCACCATAAGAATTAGTCTGGGCTTTATGGAGACAACAGAAGATGTATGCATGTATCTTTCATGTGCTGAGTCACTGACTATATGCCTTTTAAAAAATTTCTTTGATGCTTATGTTGTATCTTTCTTTCCAGGGAACAATTGAAACCATATCCATCATATCTGATACAGAAACCGCAGAATTGCTGGTGAGTAATGGTGGTCATTACTGGAACAATGCAGGGGCAGGATAAAGTCAACCGGCATTATAAGTACTTATTAATAGTTCAGGGTCAAACTCCATCTAGCTAATGCACTAAGGTGTAAGGGGCATCTGTGATTACCTTGGTGATCACATGGGAGTACCACACTGGAAATCCTTCACAGTCGTCTTGTAGTTATTTCAAACCTTTCATTATAATAACTATTTTATTCTCTAAGGCTAATGACCTATCAAAGAAACAAGCCAGAGCATCATTATCAGATTTATCTACGCTGGAGGAAATAGAAGGGCTAACTATTCGACAGCTAAAAGAAATTTTGGCCCGCAACTTTGTCAACTACTCAGGATGCTGTGAGAAATGGGAACTTGTGGAGAAAGTGAACAGGCTGTACCGAGAGAATGAGGAGAACAGAAAGTCGTGTACGTTGGGTAGTTTAGTCTTTTATCATATTTACTTTGTATGTTGAATATCCTACTCATCAGTGTATTGCATCCATCTTTTTTTCTTGCTTTCTTTCAGTGGAAAGCCTAGAATCCAGGCATGACTCAGGTTAGTCAGTCGTCCTTTTTTTAAATTCTCATTATTTTTCCTGTGTAAACATAAAAAGATTCCGGAGCAATTGGAAGGCTTTCTTCCTGGTGTTGTGATTGATAGTTCAAACCAGCTACATGGCCTGAATGTTGCAAGCACTGGAGGAGAGGAGGGTCACAGAAGCACTTGCAAGCTTTTATAGAAAAGAGATTGTAAGCTCTGCAATCCTTGCTCAGAAGACAGGCCATGATACTGCTGATAGGTGGAAAAGGTGGCCGGTGATCTAGGTAATGAGCAGGACACCATAGAATTAAAAATCCCTCTGTTTTTGAGAATGGGGAGTATTTTTTTTTATGAGATGTCATTTGCAAATATGGTTGTTTTTACAAGTGCTTTGCAATTTTTACCATTAATAATATTGAAAATAACCCTTTAAAGGATATGTACATGCCACCGATTTTTGATGCTTTAGAGCTGACACTACTGAAGTGTTTTTTTATCTTTTACTATGCCACTGAACCTTAAACCCCTATACAAATTACCTGCCAACACTAGAATATTTATTCATTTGTATAGCGCTATTCATTCTACAGCACTTTGTAACGCTGTCCCTATTGGGGCTTACAATCTAAACATCCTATCATCATGCCTTTGGAGGGTGTGAAGAAACCAAAGAACCTGGAGGAAACCCATGCAATCACAGGGAGTACATACAATCCCCCTGCAGATATTGTCCTTGAAGGGACTTGAACCAAGGACCCTCAGCATTGAGCCACTGTGCCGCCCATGTGGGATCCCACTAATGGGATTGTCTGACAATCTGTTTGTGAGCCTCTTGACCTTCCTTCACATAAGGGTTGAGCAGATTGAATGTCAATTTGCTGTTCAGGGAATAAAACGCTGCCAGAGTTGTCTGGCAGCAGCTTTCTTCTCTATGAAAACACATGAATGTTAAGCTAAGTGGATTTAATGAGATAGCTATGTCTTATGTGTATGGGCCACTATATTGGTCAGACAATCTCTGTATGTATGGCTGTCTTGTGGGGGGGGGGGGAAGGGGAAGTCTCCTCTGTTTTGCAGAATGCAGCTGTTGTCTTGGAGTATTACTTATGGGAAGTGCCATGTAGTATTACATTTCGCTGCTACCAGCATTTTTCAGTGATAAATGCTGAAATCTGGGCACTCCAAACTCCTCAGAATTCAGCTTACTTGTGTAGGGGAAACCTAAAGATATCCTATTTATGTTAAAGTGAATCTGTCAGAATGATATTGCAAACCTCGTATGTGGTCATATTGCTGTTAATAAGAAAAATGCTGTTGTAATTCATATGAAAAAGAGGCTTAAGTGCTCTTGAAGAGTCCCAGCACTTCCCAAACCACTGCCCTCCCTAGCTCTGTTCCCTGTCCAGCCACAGCTTCCACTGTTTGACTGACAGCTCACTGTTCATAGAGCAGTGAAGAATGCAGAAGCCTGGAAAGTGCTTGACTGACAGCTCCTGTCATAGAGCATAAGAATGCAAGCGAAAGTCTTGACACTCAGAGCAGTAAGGATTGTCCACCTCTGGTGAAATCTTTGGAAAGCATTGGAGCTTGCCTATTCCTAATGATGCATTTACAATTCGGATTAGACTCTGGTTGCAACAGTTACTGTGGCCACAATTATGCGCTTTTCGTACTTACAGACATAAGTCGACTGTTGTCGAAGTCTCAGCTGCGTCTCACACTGTTCTGCTTAGAGATGTCTCTGAGACTGAAGTCGGCACGTGACTGCAAATATGCAAATCACATACTTGTGGCAACATGAAGACTGTTGGATCATAAAGTGGAGCCAAATCCTACATGTGTATATTACATACCATTAGGCTTTGGTAAGCTATAGCTTTTGCTGATTTTACCAGGAGTGGCAACTCCTTTTGAGCCCCATTTGCATTAATAAAAACAGCATCTTTTTCAGTCAAGGAGCAACATATCATATACTTTAAATGTATAAATAACGTTCTCTTTCAGAGAGTAACATGACCTTATAAACAGTTTGGGGCGTTGATACATTCCGACAAATTTCCTTTAAGTATTAACATTTTTTTGCCACAGACTTGATGTTTTCCAGTACTAATGTGACTCCCTTTCTTTATCCTAACTATTCATAACTAACACTTTACTAATATACTTTTACTACCTACCCTGCCCTGCAAGCTTATATCGCAGACGCTTGTAAATACCTTTTATTATTGCTGTAGCTTTGATCCTTACAATCTGGTGACCGGAATCCGACCAGCTGAGCAGGACACGTCACTGGTGGGGGCTGAGAAGAGAGTGCAGTCTTATCTGCAGACTGCTTCCCCCACCAGTGACATGCCCTACTCAGTTGGTCCAAATCCGGTATCCAAACTAGAAGGATCAAAGCTAAAACGTCAATAAAGGTATTTACGAGCCTCTTAAAGATATGAGCTTACAGGAGACGTATATAGGGAAAGTGTTAGGAAGACTTGAGACAAATGAAAAAGGATAACAGTAGTAGAAGACCTCTTAAACTGACTCTTATGCTGTCTCTCATTCTATTTTCTTTTTATTGTAGTACATTCTACAAAAAAGTTTATAACACCTAGTAACCAAATACATTTTGCGGGAACTCCTTTGTAAAAATGGACATAGATGTTACTGTACTATATACAATCTAAACTTTATAACCAGCCATAGATCTTGTAAATCTGAGGAACATTTTAAAAACATGAGCAGTTTTCTGACCAATAGTGTTAGACAATACAATTGCATGATCCCTCCCATAACGATTCACATTTTAACCTTCATGTTAGTCATTCATATCTGTCTCCAACTGCCTTTCACTATGTTCTTCCTTTCAGAGAGAAATCGACTACAGTTGACTAGTAACGATGATAACCTTTGTCGCATCTGCATGGACGCTGTTATTGACTGTGTTCTCCTAGAGTGCGGCCATATGGTGACATGCACTAAATGTGGCAAGAGAATGAGCGAATGTCCCATCTGCCGACAGTACGTGGTGCGGGCTGTTCATGTCTTCAAGTCTTAAGCATCCAGACCAAAAAAAAAAAAATTACAAGTGCGTGACGGCTCTATGCCTTGGATCAAAGTGTGTACAAAGAAACCTGGTTATATATGTAATGTTTGAGTGAACTGATAGAGATTTGTTTTGTACTAAATTTAAAGTTAGGTTTTGTTTATGAACTATATGAGATTCGGTCAGACAAAATGCATGTGTGTTTGTAAATCTGGAATGGATGACAATTCTTATCAATAAAATTGATATACTTGTTGGAAAATTGACTCTGTGCACATTCAGAAAGTAGAGATTTATATATTTTTTTTGTATTCTGCCATATAAAAAAATACTGAATTCTATGCAAGAGGACAATTGTTACACAATGGGCTTTGAAAACCGAATTTAAATTGTGTTTTGTTTTGTTTTTTCTTTCTTTAACTTTTTTTTTTTTTCATATCACCATTTACATTAAAAAAAACAACACAGAAATCTTGCAATTTTGAAACCGGGCACCAAATTCATACCTCCGGCTCTGCATAAATTACGGCACTCTTCAGCAGCCTCATTATCATCACAGATAGAATTACAATGAAGAGTAACACTTCTAAACACAACATGGGAGCCTCCATTACTAATAGGTAATGGTCATAGTTACTGTAGTCCCCATCCTCTCCTTTGGTGCTCAGTCAGTTTTTCACATACAAGTGCTATTAATGTCTTTCGTGGATAGCACACGGACTTATGGTAGTCCATGAGGCTGGTCACTCGTCTGTGATATTTTTTTTTTTGTGGACCGAATTGTTCCATGACAGAATTGCGGAGTCAAGTTCGATATTGATCAAAGAGTCGGCTCAAACTCTGCAATGACAGCCTATGGGTCCGTGAAAAAAACGGAGAGCTTTTACGTGACTGATGGATAAGACGGATATTTTTTTTTTCTTTCTCCAGTGAAAAATTGTTGAAACTCTGAAAATAGCCCATTTTCTTAAATGAAAGCGGGGGAAAAATATCCAAAAATAGCGCTCCCAAGGATTCTACGGACCAGTGGCTGGATTAGCTTTAACTTATTTTCATGATTGTATTTAGGTTTATTTATTTGGAATAATTGAAGCAAGTTCACTTCTTTATGTAATGGAATTACATGACAAAATAAAATCTTTGAAACAAAGTATATTTTCATACAAAACAATACATGAAAACGCATTTCCGCTTTTTAATGTAAAACCTTCAGCAGGTAAAAAAATAAAATACAATTGTTAAAATTACTATCCCAATCCTCTCCTCTTACGATTAGACATGTGGTATAGTATGTCCTCTCTACAAGGCATGTCTATTTAATGGTAAGGTGGCAGAAGCAGATTGCTCTAGTAATTTTAACAACTATATTTATTCTCTTTTTTTTTTTTTTTTTAACCTACTGAAGGCTTTACATTAAAAAGCCAAAATGCATTGTCTTCATGTATTGTTTTGTATGAAAATACATTTTTAAAGCTAGTCCAGATACCGGTCACTGGCATTCTTGGGAGCCGTCTTTTTTTGGATATTTTTTCCTTGGTTTCACATACTTTCCAGTGAGAAACCATATAAGGATTCACAGTCAGGATTTCGAAAGGGCTGCACACCAATCCAGGACCACACGAACCAACATTTCACACTCTTTGGTTGAGTGCGTTACATGCTGTAATTGCACTACCTCCAGGTGAGAACATTTCTGACACTTCTAAGGTCCCTTTCACATCAGCGGTAAACGCTGATCGCGGCAGTTGCGGTGAAAAACCGCAACTGCCGCGATTACCGCATGGCACACTTGCGGCAAGCCCCATACAATGTCTATGGGGCTTGCAATAAGTGTGCTGCAGGTGCCGCCGCAAAAAACATGCGGTATGCCGCGTTTTTTTTCGCAGCCGCACCTGCCGCAAGTGCTAAAACCGCACTTTCCTCAAGCCCCATAGACATTGTATGGGACCGGATCGCGGCCGTTATGTGGTAGTTGCGGCAGTTGCAGTGAAAAAACGCAATCAGTGTACCGCTGATGTGAAAGGGGCCTAATATCAGTTTTATCCCACAACTACACTCAGATCAGTGCCACAATGTCCGCCCTTACTTTCCTCTTAGGATAGTCTTTTATATATAATATAGTGTGTATACAGTTGTGTTCAAAAGTTCACATACCGCAGCAGGTGAAATCATGGACACATTGCTCCATTTTGTGGCTGTGTACAAATGGAACAATGTGTCCATGATTTCATTGCAACCAGTAAGTTGGTCAGAAGTTGGACAGATAAGTTGGTGTGTGTAAAGTGGCCCTCATGGTTAGTGTTTGGGTGAAGCCATTTGTTGTCAAACTACTTTGTTTTCTCTTTTTAAAGCATAATGACAACCAAAAACTTCCAAATGACCCTGATCAAAAGTTCACATACCCTGGTGATTTTGGCCTGATAACATGCATAGAGGTTGACACAAGTGGGTTTGAATGGCTAATAAAGATAACATCCTCACTTATGACCTTATGCTGTGTAATCAGGTATGTGCATAACAGCTGAGTGAGTTTCTGGCATCCATAGAGAGTCTTGCATCTTTCATCCAGCCACAAACGTTTCTGGGTTAGTGACATGAGTAATGAGGAAAGCAAAAGAATTGTCAACAGATCTATGGGAAAAGATAGTTGAACTGTATAAAACAGGAAAGGGATATAAAAAGATATCCAAGGAATTGATCATGCCAGTCAGTAGTAGTTTTTAAACTGTGATTAACAAATGGAAAATCAGTGGTTCTGCTCTGTAAAAACCAAACCACGATAAGGTAGACCAACAAAGATTTCAGCAACAATTGCCATGAAAATTGGTCAGGATGCAAAGAAAAACCCCACAAATAACATCACTGTAAACTAGCAGTGTGGCTGTTTCTAAATGCACAATAAGGAGGTACTTGAAGGAAAATGAGCTCCATGGTGGAGTCGTCAAAAGAAAGCAATTACTGCTCAAATGCCATAAAGTATCTTGCCTACAATACACCAAACAGCACAGAGACAAGCCTCCAAACTTCTGGGACAAGGTAATTTGGAGTGATGAGACCAAAATCAAACTTTTTGTCCACAACCATAAATGTTACATTAGGACAGATGTCAACAAGGCTTATGATGAAAGGAACACTATGCCTACTGTAAAGCACGAAGGTGGATCACTGATGATGTGGGGATGTCTGAGCTACAATGGCACAGGAAACTTGGTCAAAGTTGAAGGAAAGATGAATGCAGCACGTTCTCAGCAAATACTGGAGGAAAATGTGCACTCATCAGCCTAGGAGCTGAGCATGGGACGCACTTGGAAGTTCCAACATGCCAAAGATCCAAAACACAAGGCCAAGTTGACCTGTCATTGGCTTCAGTGATCCACGCTGACGCCCACAAAAGAAAGTCAAGGAAGCGAAGAAACTTGTGTGTTGCTCCTTTATTCCATTAGTATTTCCAACACGTTTTGGTACAGACCTTGTACCTTTCTCAGGGATATACCTGAGGAAGGTACAAGGTTTGTATTGAAACTCGTTAGAAATACTAATGGAATAAAGGCGCAACACAAAAGTTTCTTCGCTTTCTTTTGTGGGCGGCAGCGCGGATCACTGACGCACGATCTCTTCCTGGCTCTATATCACCGGGTTTTTTTTATGCATCTAATGCAAATCTATGAAGAAAATCTGCACACTAAATTCAGCGTATCATCAAAAGAAACTGACAATGTGTGGATTTCAAAACTAGGATTTCCTAGGTTCATTTACTCAGATATAGCAGAGCTCAGAAAGCTAATCCCGCAGCTTTCTTTATACATTGTCTATTGACAGTGAGCTGTATCGGAGAAGGGGGCTTGGTTGGACAACAGCATCATGTTTTGTGTTTAGTTCCTTCCACCTAGTGATGGGCGAACCAAAATGTAAAGTTCCCTGGGAAGTCCGTATTGCATTTCGGGTTTGGTCCGGGGAAAGAAGTGGGGTGTTTGTACATTAATAAAAATAAAAAAGCAGAGTTATTAAATGGCAGCATCATACCGGTATCTCACGGCTTGTACTTTCGGGGCCGCTCATTAACTTCATGGATATTCACTGCACTGGCTCAAACTGCCAATCATAGACATCACAGAGAGTGGGCATCTGTGATTGGCTGTTAGAGTAATCTGGAAACTACTCATACATTCTAGATGCTATAATGTATAGGCTGGGTTTCAGGTTACTCCAGCAACAATCACAGATGCCCATTCTCTGTGAGCCCATGGCTCAAGTTTAAGTGATAAATTTATTGTAGTAAAATATCAGGCTTTTAATCATTATTTTGATACAATAATCAAGCTACTTAGCTAGAACATAATTCATAATATTCAGCACATACTGCATTGAACTACTGTACCAAATTCATTATATATTTTAGGAGTCTGAGTTGGTCCATTTTCTGCAGACTCCGACTGGGGGCTTTCATTGGGGATTCTGTATAAATGTCTGAAATACGTGGTTCAGATGGAACTCCGGATGGAAGATTCCCTATAAGGGAGATGGAAACAATTTAGGCTCTCTCTGGCCTATGATTTAGTGGTGTCTCTCTTTTTAGGCATGCATAAAAGTGTGACTAACCACCTCTTTCGTGAACATCTTAAAAGTCAGATACCGCCGAACAGAAGTAACACCCAGTCCAGAGTATCTCTGCTGCCTCATTAGTGAATCAATCATCAGGGGTTTCATCTGAATTAGGTATTTTGTAGATTTAAATGGAAAATCTGATGAACAATAAGTGCTCAGTATAATGCACAGGATAGATGTGAAGTGATCCAAAATGCCACCAATAAAAGCTTCTACCTACTTGAAAAAAAAAGTCTCCACCTAAATGTCTGTTAACAGAAAAATAGAGATTTTCACATTACTGGTTGCACAAATGCTCTGGAACTTTGGCTCCTTCCACATAAAGAAATCCACGCTCCAAAATCCAAATGCCACCCCACAGTGTGCCTAAACCAGAGTTAGCGTACACATGGTTTGTATTTCTGTAGTGAGGAGAGTTCACTTAATTTATCTCGTGTGTGTGTCTGTGTCTAGAAGCACGAGCTGAGTAGTCGTTGATGACCAGCACTCAATCCTTGTTTGGTATGATGGTGCTTTTGTGGAAAGGATCAGCGATCCTCAGTCTAAAGAGATCCAAGCACTCATCGAATCGTGAATGGTTGCTTTATCAAGTGATTTATTTGAAGACATATACAGGGTGAGAGGTGACAGCAAACGTTTCGGTCCCCAATTGGACCTTTATCAATACGTCACTGAGAATCCTGGTGAGAGGGTAAGGCTGGGTTAGGTCCTGATATTGGCTAGATGTAGTGGTATGTTTAGAGCTGGTAATTCAGTGAAACCGCATGGGATTTAGGTCCTCGCTTTTGTTACATGTGGATCTGTCTTACAAGATGTAGATATGTCCAGACTTGTGTGTACTATCCTGTTATGGGTATGGTCCTAGTCCCAGGTTGCAGTGCTTTTAGCCGTGTTTATAGTGGTGTGGAGGTTTAGAGCCTGTCCCCTCAGTGCCAGGTACTGTAATGTCCCTGGGTTTCTATTGGAAAGATATATATCTCAGCGGTCGGGAAATAGCGGGCCAGCACGGTCCATGCTTGTGGCAGAGGCTGACTCAGCCTAAATAAATTACTTGAAGGGTGTAGTTTTCAAAGTGGTGTTCACCTTTGTGGGGGGAAGTTCTGCTGTATTGGAACCTTGGCTCCCCAAACATGACATAGCGTCTGCAATCTATTCCTAACAATTTTGTACTCTAAAAATTAAAATACATTTCTTCCCATCAAAGCCTGCTGTGTCCAAACAGGTTTTTTTTATTTAAACTATTTAATTTTCATAGTCCAATGTTTTAAAATTCTGTGAAGCACCTGTGGGATCAAGATGCTCACACATCTAGATAAATTCTTCCCCTGTTTAATAATACCATTCGTCCATACTCCACTCAGAGAGGGGGAAACTCCGCTTCCCCACGAGCTATGATAGCCAATCACAGCTCCAAAGCAAGCACGGTGGCATAATGGTTAGCACACCGGACTCTGAACCGTGAGATCCCAGGTTCAAATCCGACCAGGGACACTAGTGGTAAAAAGTCTGAATGTGAGTGCCCTTATGTCCAGAGTGCTTGTGGACAGGAGAGCAGCTGGGAAAACCGCAAGAAAAAAACAAATTATGCTTTCCTTTCGACTGTGACAGCAGTGGCCGACACAGCCCACTGTGAGCAGGGAGGCTCAAAGTGCGCTGTATGGGCCTTTGGATGCTGTTGGAGTGGGGATTAATACCCGCCTGGTGGAGACTGACAGCTTGCCAGCAATAGTCCAGGGCAAGGCTTTATAGTGGGTCGGTCAGTGGGGGAACTCAATACCTGGGTGTAATGGTGGAGCCAGTGGCAGAGACGGTGGATAAGACGGAGAGGCGTATGGTGGAGCCCGGTGGCGAGACCGTGATGGACCGGTGCAGGGCGTAATGGTGGAGCCCAAATACAGATGCATAAAATTGTGCTGAATGGTCCTTGTGCTTGGTGCTAACTCCCAGATGATGTGCAATTTCTACATACAATGAGCAGCCGCTCAGATCTAAATTCCTGCTAATATGCAATACATTGAAGTGCATTTTGAGGCCTGAAACAGATGCATGAATGGGCAGCGGTTGTCCTAGTGCTTGGCTGAATTTCTGAGCATTTTCCATGACCCATAAAATGGACCCCTAAAATCCAGATTTGCTCCCCGAAAACAGTTCCAGAGGATTTTGCGGATGAGTCCTTGAGACTTAGTGCGATTTCTGAAAAAGTTCCAAAAATCATGCTTTGGAGCGCTAAAAAGCACATTTTGAGCCCAGAGACAGATGCATACATGGGCAGCAGTTGTCCTAGTGCTCGGAGCAGTCTCTGGTCATTTTCCATGACCCATAAAATGGACCCCAAAAATCCAGATTTGCTCCCCGAAAACAGTTCCAGAGGATTTTGCGGACGAGTCCTTGGGACTTAGTGCGATTTCTGTCAAAAATTGCAAAAGAACCGGAATGAAGACGAATTCAGTCCCAGTGTCCGCCCTGCAGTTCCAGGAGGTCAGACACTTTTCAGCCTCGACCCGGATTATCTTGCGCAGTGTATGACTACCCGAAAACGCCAATTCCCACAGCGCAGGTTTTATATATGAGAGAGGGTCACCTCTCGAGACCCCCAAAAATGAGGTTGAAAGTGTGGTCCTGTGAGTCGGGTGCGATTTATGGCTCAGGGCCCCTGTTCAATCCGGAGGTCCTCAGCTTGGCGATGCATTGACTTCTCCAGCAGCTCCCGCGGGGGATTATGCCCAGGAGAAGGTGTCCCAACTCAGATCTTCGACGGACCAACCCGGGTCCGGTAGGCCCCTCCAACCACGGTTCACTTTGTCTGAGGCCCCTGGAGCTCTGAGGGGGACCCCTCAAAAAAGGGATCCGCCCTGCAGTTCCATGAACATTAACAGACCTGCGGTTGTAGTATTCAAAATCGGCCACAAGATGGCGCCAATGAGTCAAAAGTTGAAAAAGAACCGGAATGAAGACGAATTCAGTCCCAGTGTCCGCCCTGCAGTTCCAGGTGGTCGGACACTTTTCAGCCTCGACCCGGCTTATTTTGCGCAGTGTATGACTACCCGAAAATGCCAATTCCCACAGCGCGGGTTTTATATATGAGAGAGGGTCACCTCTCGAGACCCCCAAAAATGAGGTTGAAAGTGTGGTCCTGTGAGTCGGGTGCGATTTATGGCTCAGGGCCCCTGTTCTTTCCGGAGGTCCTCAGCTTGGCGATGCATTGGCTTCTCAGCAGCTCCCGCGGGGGATTATGCCCAGGAGAAGGTGCCCCAACTCGGATCTCCACCGACGGACCCCCCCCGGGTCCGGTAGTCCCACGAATCATGGAGCCCTGGCCCAGACATGAGGCTGAAAGCGTGGTTCTTTGAGTCGGGTGCGATTTTAGCTCAGAGCCCCCATTTCAGTCGGAGGTCCCGCAGCTTGGCGATGCTCCTGGATTTTTCAGCAGGTCCCGCGGGGGATTAAGCCCAGGAGAAGGTGTCTCAACTCGGATCTCCTCCGACGGACCCCCCCAGGTCCGGTAGTCCCCCTTACAACCACGGTGCATGAACAGCTCTTTGCTGTGCTCATTCTCCGATCGATTTGGCTCTGCGCCCCCGGGCAGGGAGGTTGTGCCGCTCGCTCGGCCCAGGCTTTGGAGCCTCGCGGCTACAGGCGAGAGGCTTGCCTCCTCCTCCAACCCGGGGTCTCCCCCCCCATGGTGGCGCGCACTACACTGGCCCCCCGACAACCCACCTTGCATGGAGGCGGCTGAGCTGTGGTGAGTTTGAACCGACCTTTGTTATCCCCCTTCCTTCTCCGGGAGAAGGGGAGTCGTGGCGTGACTGAAAGCGGTCCGAAGACCGCCGCACGGGCATAATGTCGGGAAGCTCCCCGCTGACAATTTCCCCTGGGGCATGCTCCAGGGTGTCTTGGGGTGGCTGTCCTCCTCATCGCTCCCTGTGCGGGGAAAGCACACCGGTCTTCTCAAGAGAACGGTCTGTCCTGAGGTTCCCCAGCGGGGGAAAGCAGCGGAGGCGGGTGGCGTTTCCATCCCTGCTTGCTGGGCTTATCCCCCCCATTCCTCTTAACCCTGGTCTGCATCCCGAGCCCCCCACATAACGGGTGGTACGGAAGGAGGTGTGTGGAGGGTGCGCGAGCGCGATCCATTGATCTGGGGTTGGGCGTCCCCCCCCGGCGCGCCATACACTTCCTCTACCCGGTCCAGCCCCGGGGCGGCTTGGAAGGGGAGAACGAGAGAGAAGAAGCTGAGCGCGAGGAGACGGGGAAGAGAGATGGAGAGAGAAGGAAGAAATAATGAGAGAGAGCGCACACGAGACCAGAAAGGGGAAGATGGAGGACAAAAGGGCGGAGAGGGCGAGACGTTTTTCCTCTGAGCAGAGGAGATGGGGACCACCACACGCCTTTGCAAACCCTCACGCAGCCGGGCCAGTGCCGCACAGCCCAACCGGGAGAGGCGAAAAGAAAAACAGATACCACTGTCCGCTGAGGCACGGGGGCGAAGCGAGTGGAGGACTAAGCCATTAGGGGGACGCTTTGACACATCCAGGCGAACATAGCCAGGAGACCTCCGGGGTCACACACACAATCCTGGTTGGCGCTCTGGATCCATAGCAGACCCTGAGGGCCAGTTCACCTCTCCCGATACCAGCTCCTGTTCCGCTGGTAGGGCCGAGGACCCCCGCGACGGAGGCGGGACTAAGCCAGACTGAGGCGTCGCGCTAGGCCGCTTTCCCGCTACGGTGCCCCCCAATCCCCAGGTGTCGCTCTGCGGCGCTCCGTGTGCGGCAGGCCCCAAGAGGCGGTGAAGGTTTGGCTGTGGCCCTTCCTCCTGAGGCCAGTCTCCTCGCTTTCGTGTCTTTGCCGGGGTGCTTCCGGACGCCCGCCGCTCCGGGCACTGCCTGTGGGCCGAGGACCCTCGCGGCAGACTGCGGGACTAAGCCAGGCGGAGGTGCCGCGCTAGGCCACCTTCCCGCTACGGCGCCCCCAATCCCCAGGTGTCGCTCTGCGGCGCTCCGGGTGCGGCAGGCCCCAAGAGGCGGTGAAGGTTTGGCTGCGGCCCTTCCTCCGGAGGCCAGTCTCCTCGCTTCTGCGCCATGATAGGGTGCTTTCCAGCTCATTGTCCGAGCGAGGCTCTTCCTCCATGGTGCCAGGACTCTGCAACGGCTCTTCCTCCATGGTGCCAGGACTCTCCAACTGGACAGGATCATCCATCACCTGTGAATCCATCGCGTCCTGGGGCGAGGAGTAGGGGCTAGGCTGCGGCAACTGGTCCGTCATCTCCCCGTGGCTCTCTGATAGAGGTTGTATCTGTGACCACTGAATTGTGGGCTTGCCTGCCACAATGAACCCACGTTGTTCCAAGAATGTTACAGTCTCCTCCATGGTAGTAAAAGGCTTGATAGCAGAGTACAGGATTTTAGTACCAATATGTGCAATCTTGTACAGTTGCTTCTTGGCCGCAGTCAGGGCTTCTGTTACCTCGAGGTAACTCTTGGTCCTCATGCAATACCTTTTCAGGTGGGTGGAAAGGTACTTGGTAACTTTTTGGCAAACCGGGCACGTGAGGGATGTGCGACGGTGACTGAAAAAAAACACAGCCGCCCGTCACTCTCCAATTACCACACGGCCCCCCGAGATGCATTAAACAGCAATGGGGTAATACGATTTATGCTTACCCTTCCATGGCGAATGTCTTCCGTAAACAGTTTATGGTTCTCAGCTGAGGTAACCGATGGAAGCTGGGCATCCTTCTTTGTGCATGTGTCGTCGCTTCCGCTTTTATCTTCCAACAACTTTCCGGCTGTCTTCCCATAGGCTGCCGCAGCTAGAGGGCTGTGCTCCCGCTGGTTGCTGCATCAAGATAGGTGCAGCATCCAGAGAGGTGGCCTCCCACAGGCTGCGTCAGCAAGAGTGATGCCAGCCCTTCCTGTGACTATCACCGTGGGTGATTCAAAATATATTCTTCAAGGAGTATAGTTTCCAAATTAGGGTAATTTGTGGTGGGATTCCTCTGTGTAGACACATCAGGAGCTTTGCAAAAGTGATATGGCATCTGCCATCTATTCCAGTCAGGTTTGCACTCGTGTCAAATAGTGCTCCCTCCCTTCTGAGCCCTGCATCCAAACAGTTGTTTTCTACCACATATTGGGTATTGGCCTACACCGAGAAATTTCCCATCAAATTGTATGGTCCATTTATTCCGGTTACTCTTGTGAAAATTATAAATTTGGGGCAAAAAGCATTATTTTTGTGGGGAAAATGCATTTCCCCATTATTATGGCTCAGTATTATGAAATTCTGTGAAGTACCTGTGGGTTCAAAATGCCCACCACACATCTAGGTTAATTCCTTAAGGGGTGTTTTTGAAAGTGGGGTCACTTGTAGGGGGTTTGCAATGTTTAGGCACATCTGGTGCTCTCCAAACATGACATGGTGTCCACTATCCCAGCAAATTTTGCACTCAAAGTCAAATGGTATTCCATCCTTTCCAAGCCTTGCAGTGCACACAAATTATTTTCCACCACATATGTATGGTCCATTATCTCCTGTTACCCTTGTAAAAATGAAAAATGATGCTAAAGCAATATTTTTAAGGGAAGAAAGTAAAAGGTACACTGCTTTAATCCCCATCATGTGCCTAGAGGTTCAATAAACTACTTCTTAAATGAGGTTTTGAGCATGTTGAGAGGTGCAGTTTTTGGAATGGTTCCTTTTTGGGTATTTTCTCTTACATTGGCCCCTCAAAGTCACTTCAAATTTGATGTTGTCCCCTCCAAAAAATTGAAAATTTTGTTGGAAAGATAACAAGTGAGAAGTTTATAAGCAGTTTCTCAACAAAAAAAAAATGAGGTTTCAAAATGGTGCATAAGTAAATATGTGTCAAATATTAGCTATTTTGTGTGGTGTAACTGGTTTAAGGGCATAAAAATTAAGAGAAAATTGTAAAATATTTAATGTTAATTTAATCTTTGCTAATATTTTCATAAATAAATGCAAATAAAATTGTCAAATTTACCACACAACAAGCCATGAAAAAACATTCTCAGTCACTGGAAAATGTTGCAGTGTTCCAGAGTTATTAACGAAAGTGACGCTGGTCAGAATTGAGAAATGTGTCTTGGTCATTAACGTACATAGTGGCTCAGTAACTAAGGGGTTACGTAAGGGTCCCGTCACACTTGGCGACGTTCCAGTGATCCTGACAACGATACGACCTGGTAAAGATCGAAGGAACGTCACTACGTGGTCGTTGGTGAGATGTCAAACCGTCAGATCTACTCAACGATACGGTGACCGGTATAACGACCTCGGCGGTCGTTGGGACCCTGTCACACAGCAGCTAGTCTGACGACTCAGACCTACGTGGCTGAGTTCTGAGTCGCCAACAAGGTCATTGTTAAGGCGTCAAACACACCGATGCATGCTGCCCAGTGGGAACCCGACGATCAAAAAAATGGTCCAGGCCATTGCGACACGATCGGGCATGTCACAGCGGGGCCTGGTCGCTGCTACGTGTCAAATTTAGCGAGATCGCTGATGAGGTCGCTGTTGCGTCACAAAACCTGTGGCGCAACAGCTATCTCGCTATGTGTGACAGGGGCTTAACTTGTAAAGCTTTAAAAGGTGTTTTTCACTTGTAGAATGTTTATTACCTATAATTAGACTGGATCCTCAGCATTGCATTGATAGGGCTCACACACCTGCCACTCTCACTAATTAGCAGTTTCCAGCACAGTCAGTGGACGGATGTAAATAGTGTACAGAGCAGAACACAACGGTTTGGTCATAGTTTGTCTCATGCCAGGTAATTCAAATCAGCACCTGCTAAACCTTGTACAGCGATACCACGGTTTTTGTCTGCTTTTGTTTCAGTTTTCGATTTTTTTCAATGAAAAATGTGTATCTGTTTTAGTCGATGTCTCGGTTTTTGTCAGTACATCACTGCTAATTTTGCAATACAAATAAGGTAAAAAATGTTTGTAAGGTGTTAGCCAGTAGAAAGCAAAATATTAAAATCTGAGAGTCCTCACTGGTTGATACCTTTTAATGGACAAATGAAAAGATGGTAAAAAATAAAGAATTTTTGAAATTCTGACCAGTGTCCCTTTATGAGGTAATAACTCTGGAACGCTTTAACGGATCTTAGCAATTCTGATTGTTTTTTCATGACATATTGGGCTTCATGTTAGTGGTAAATTTAGGTCGATAATTTTTGCGTTTATTTGTGAAAAAGTCAAAAATTTGGCGAAAATGTTGAAAATTTAGCAATTTTCAAATTTTGAATTTTTATACTGCCAGAGTTATGTGACAGAAAATAGTTAATAAATAACATTTCCCACATGTCTACTTCACATCAGCATAATTTTGGAAAAAAAAATTTTTTTGTTAGGAAGTTATAAGGGTTCAAAGTTTTTATCAGCAATTTCTCATTTTTCCAGCAAAATGTACAAAACCATTTTTTTTTAGTGACCACATCACATTTGAAGTCCCTTTGAGGGGTGTACATGATAGAAAACACCCAAAAGTGACACCATTCCAAAAACTGCACCCCTCAAGCTACTCAAAACTACATTCAAGAAGATTATTAACCCTTCAGGTGCTTCACAGGAACTAAAGCAAAGTGGAAGGAAAAAAATGGACATTTTAATTTTTCCAACAAAAATGTTCTTTTAGCCTCAATTTTTTTCATTTTCAGATGGGCAATAGGATAAAATGGATCCTAAAATTTGTTGGGCAATTTCTCCTGAGTACACCGATACCTCATATGTGGTCATAAACCATTGTTTGGGTGCACAGTAGGGCTCGGAAGGGAAGGAGCGCCATTTGACTATTGGAGCTAATTTTCTATTCAAAGTGTCAAATGGCGCTCCTTCCCTTTTGAGCCCTGCCGTGTGCCCAAACAGTGGTTTATGACCACATATGACAACAAAAGAACATTTTTGTGAAAAAAAAAATACTTTTTAAATTTTTATGGATCAATTTGTGAAGCACCTGGGGGTTCAAAGTGCTCACTATGCATCTAGATAAGTTCCTTGGGGGGGTCTAGTTTCCAAAATGGGGTCATTTGTGGGGAAGCTCTAATGTTTAGGCACACAGGGGCTCTCTCCATACACGACAGTGTCCGCTAACATTTTGAATGGAAAATGAGCTCCAATTGTTAGCGGACACCATGTCGCGGATGGAGAGCCCCTGTGTGCCTAAACATTGGAGCTTCCCCACAAATGACCCCATTTTGGAAAGTAGACCCCCCCAAGGAACTTATCTAGATGCATAGTGAGCACTTTGAACTCCCAGCTGCTTCACAAATTGATCGTAAAAATTAAAAAGTATGTTTTTTTTATTTTTACGGATTAATTTGTGAAGCACCTGGGGATTCAAAGTGCTCACTGCCAATCTAGATAAGTTCCTTAGGGGGGGGGGGTCTAGTTTCCAAAATGAGGTCACTTGTGGGGAGCTCCAATGTTTAGGCACACAAGGGCTCTCCATACATGGACATGGTGTCCGCTAACGAATTGAATGGAAAATTAGCTAATTGTTAGTGGAAACCATGTTGTGTATGGAGAGCCCCTGTGTGCCTAAACATTGGAGCTCCCCCACAAGTGACCCCATTTTGGAAACTAGATGCCTCAAGGATTAGGGGATTATCTAGGGGTATAGTGAGCATTTGGAACCTACAGCTACTTCACAGAATTTGATAACAATAGGTCATCATATTGAAAATTTTATTTTTTTTTCAGTTTCTCACTTTTAGGGCTTGTGCACAAGATCACTTTGTTCTGGGCGTCTCCTCTCCTGCCTTTTTTTTTTTTTTTATTTCCTTATGAGTGACATGTCACATCAGAGAGGAATACGCCATTTTAGGAGGAGGGGAGGGGGTGGGGGCTGAGTACCGGGGTTGTGTACTGGTACTGGAGATTACTGGACATTTCAAATCTGTGGCATGACAGAGAAATAATTTACCAACAAATTAGTGTATATTTATGTGATCGCGGTTATACACCGGTAAACTATGTATAACAGTGATCACATGGCCGGAACCGGTAAAAACTGGCCGATCCATAATCTGCAGGGTTTCAGCTACCCCCGGTAGCTGAAACCCTGGAGATTTTCTCACACTGGGGGGCGCTACAGGGCCTTTTCTGTTCTGACTTATTTTCACGTCAGAACAGAATAAGGACCCCGTAATGCTGCCTTTTTTTTTCTTCTTTTTTACAGTGTGCCATCACCAAGGTGTTAATAATGATAACTTTGGAACACACAACTAATATAATATATATATATATAATATATTATTATTTCATATATAACAATACATATATATATACACACACACAAATGCAGGGTTGGATAAAGCAGTAAATAAGACTGGTAACATAATGCAGAATATAGTGGTCAGTCTTGCTCTTCCCTTACTGACCACTATATTCTGCTTCACGTTACCTGTCTGATTTAGTGCATTTTACAACCCTGTATATATGTGTGTATTCCGAAGCTGTGTCATTATACAAGAGGACCTGTCACCCCCCCAATGGATTAAAATCTAACTCCAGCACTGAGTGCTGCATGTCTGCTGCATTCAGGCAAGGGGTCTTCCATGTCTCTATGGGGCTGCTACCCCAATATATGGGCTTATAAAAACTTACAGTAAAAATCCATGGAGGCGGGCCCTTGTGATTCAGGCACCTTATCCCCGGGGGCATTTCACGACCCCTGCGCTGCTCATGTCCTCACTGCCTCTCTCGATCCCTTCATGTTCTCCTCGCTCTGCGGGTCCTTGTGGTGTTGACTCAAGCGCAGAGCAAGGTTGAGGTCTCGGTACATGCCCGCCTCCCTCTATGACATTCTCTCATTTCCCCGCCCTTCTCTATAGCACAACACGGAGCAGGACGGGGAAATGAGAGGACAGTTATAGTGGGAGGCGGGGCATGCACAGGGACCTCAACCTCGCTCTGTGCTTGCATCTCAACACCACAAGGATGCGCAGAGCGAGGAGGACCTGAAGGGAACGAGCGAGGACATGGGGGGCACAGAGGGGCTGAGTGCCTGAATCACAGGGGCCTGCCTCCATAGATTTTTACTGCAAATTTTTATAAGCCTATATATTGGGGTAGCAGCCCCACAGAGCATGGGGGACTCCTTGTCTGAATGCAGCAGACATGCTGCATTCAGTGCTGGACTTAGATTCACATCTATGGAGAAGAGGGGGGGGGTGACAGGTCCTCTTTTAAGCCTGATGAAGAGACCATAGAATCTCGAAAGCTTGCTATTTTTTGCCATCTTCTCAGTTATTAAAAGGTATCAACCACTGAGGACTCTCAGATTAACATTTTTCTGCAATAAAAATGGTGATTCCCTTCCTAAAAATAAAATGTGCACCCCTCTCCCCTCAGCTCTTCAATATGCACAAAAAGTTCAGAAATATAAAATACATATTAAACATTTATTTCTTTAGTAATTTATATTCATTTGAGGAATATATTTGAGTTGTTTGAGGATTTCCAGTATTAATCGCTATCTTTATTCCCTATTAAATGTGTTTGTTTTTTTTTAGGTATTTTGCAGTGTCTCCAACGAATTGATTGATTTAATATTTTTTCCTATGGAAAAAGTTGCTTTGGTTTTTGGATAAATTAATGAAAACCGTGGTGTCATTGCATTTTAATTTTCAGGTCATTAGCTATAGGGAACAAACAATTAAAGAAACAAACCAAATCATCATCAGACTTATCAATGCTGGAGGAAATAAATGGGCTACTAACTGACAACTAAAACAAATTCTGGCTCACAACTGTCAACTACTCAGGTTGCTGTCAAAAATAAGAACAGATGAGGAAAGCAAACAGACACTGGAGCAAATGAAGGGAATGTGCACACACTAATTGCTAGATATTTCTGCATCAGAAATGAGGTATAAATGAGGAGTGTTTCTGCTGATTTTTTTTCCTATTCAGTCATATGGGTGAAGAATGGTGAAATTTAACATGCTGCGGATTTGAAACTGCTTCATAACTGCAAGGAAGAAATAATTAACATGTACATGAGATTTCAAAAATCTCATTCACCTGTTAAAACAGTAAAATGCTGCTTAGTAAAAACATGATGTCTGAGCATACCCTTGGAAATTTTATCGGTTATCATATGTACAGAATTGTAATACTTCTACTTATATTATGTGCAAATGAATAAACTCTGATCTGCAATACCCAGCAGTAGCTACTAAACAATGTGATGGGGCCTACTCTGTACATTATTTATCTGACTCGAACTGGCCACAGCTGATTGGTGCCTAGTGTTGGATCCTCACTGAGATTGATGACTTATCCTAAAGGCCCCGTTACACAGTACAATATCGTTAACGATATTGTTGAAATGTCACCGATTTGGTGACGTTGCAGCGACATCGTTGTGTGTGACATGTACCAACGATAAGTTTGTACATCGTTGGTAAATGACCCGGACCATTATTTTATCGTTGGTCTCCCGTGGCCGGCCAGCATCGGCGTCTGTGACAGCGGGGAGACCAACGATCAACGAGCTCCCAGCGCCACACAGCACATGCTGGGAGCTGGTAACCAGGGTAAACAGCGGGTAACTAAGAGCAGCAGTCTGCTTAGTTACCCGATCTTTACCCTGGATACCAGTGTTCTCGCTGGTCCTGATCGCTGGTGAGTCTGCCTGTTTGACAGCTAACCAGCGATCATATAACGATGTCCCAGCAACCCCCATCGTTGGTTGGATTGCTGGGACATCATACTGTGTAACGGGGCCTTAAAGGTAATCCGTATTTGAATAGTGGAAAACCCCTTTAACCAGGGTATTCTTCATTAATTTATGTGTAAGGGTATAAAGTTTCTTTAAGTGGAGGGTGATATGCCAATATAAGGGAATTTATAAGACATGCAATGCTCCTATGGAATTAAACATGCAGAAGAGGCTATTTCAATATTTAACTCCCAGAGCAGCATTGCATGGTTTATAATTTCCCTTATACTGGCATGTCACTACTGTCCACAAGTATAAACGTTACCCCTTAGGGCCCCAGTCATAAGCCTCTTATGTGTTTGCAAAATGGGATTCTGGTTTGGCCTTTATCATAAGTCATAGGGCAAACCTCATTATAGGGTTGATGTTGACTTTTAGGATTACAACTTCCAATCAGCAGCACTAGAGTTGAAGTTTTTTCCTCTCTGAAGAGACAATTTGCATATTTAACATGTGTAAAGAATAGTGTTAGGGATGGGAGCTTCACATGTTTATACAGTACATTGTTTATAGCTGTTATTTAAGCTGAAATCCATGCTCTTGTGCAGCTGTTCTCAATCTTGCCAGATGTATGCAAGGCTTTAACCCCTTCACAACTAATAAGGTACATTTACGTCATTAGCCTTTGATATGGGCTCACACGCAGAGCCTGCATCTTCAGAGAGGAGTAGTTAAGAG
The DNA here is from genome assembly GCA_033576535.1 of Allobates femoralis. Taxonomy (NCBI): domain Eukaryota; kingdom Metazoa; phylum Chordata; class Amphibia; order Anura; family Aromobatidae; genus Allobates; species Allobates femoralis. Next base: position 684,916,108 of record JARQOC010000003.1, on the reverse strand, counting down.
GAGGACACAGATATTTTGCTTTAAGTTCTCATGAAACAACAGTCATGCTAACTGTGGACCTTTTATTTCTTGCTTTCATTTGTGAAATGAATGTCACAAGATTTAGTAAAAGATTTTAATAAATGTGTTCATAAATAAACATGATACACTTTTAAATTCCAACAACATTACTTACATTAAAAAAGTATACATCTGACTCCATGGTGCAGGAGTAGGATAGACTTGCAATGCATTGATGTAAATGCATTTACCTGTGTAGTCTCCTATACAGTGATAACCCCATTTTTCATATTTCCAGTGCAAGGGGCATCTATTTTACAAAAGGAGATTTACAAGTGGTGTTTGAAGAGACCAAAGTTCTTCTTTGTACCTGATCTGGCTCTTTAACTATAACAATCTGTAGCCAGTAAATGGTGGTAAACATGTTGTCCTGTGCACAGTTAACACAAATATTAGAACTGCTTGGGGCATTCTACAAAAAAAAAAAAAAAAAAAAAAAACAAAACAAAACAACCTTACAACAAAACAATGGCACTTCTGAAGGCTAGTATGTTAGTCGGGACCCAAAGCTTTGGACAGAATTGTCCAGTGGCACAAAAGTGGAGATTGCCTGATGAGTTAGCCCTGAATCGCTGTATAATTTGTTCATCAGGCCACAAAACGTCATGCTATGCTGGATCTTCATGTGCAGAAAGGATCAGTGTCAAAATGAATACACATATATGTCTGCTCAGCATGCATATGTTTCATGTAAAAAGCTAATTTAAACATGCTTTAGAAGTGGTCACAAGTAATGTTGGCTTCACTGCCTTCATTATCTGTACATGGAAGGATCAGCAGTTCACCCCTTACCAACTTGGAAAGTAACACTGGCATCATACATTGTAAACAGAACTTTCAAATAGTCATATACAAAAATATTTCTGCATAATGTATGACAAATTATTTTTTTTTCAATTAGATTTTGGAAGGCTTCTATGTTCTGAGTGGTCCACTTCTAAAGACACACAAAGCTCAGAAATTGAACAGTTTAAGAGCCAATACAATAAACGTTACCAAGTACATGCCCTTGGATTTTCAGGAAGTGTCCTTAAAAGGTCAAACTTTTGTTCCAGTGTCAACCTTTAACAGCTGGTGTATGTAATGCTGGAGGAAGTCTTGAAAGAAAGGAGGCCGGTCAACCTCAAACCTCTACTTTTAAGGCCAATTTTGTCTTTCAGTTGCAGCGATAAGAAATGTCTTAATGACTTTCCATTAATTAACTGATCTTCTGAAGCAGCTTTTCTTCGGTTTGTCCAAACTGTACAATTACAGACATTTCTGCTATGAACTGTTCGCAACTCTCTTTAGTAACTTGCTTGCAGAATCTTAAGTCTATCAGACAGATGTTGCCGCATCGTTTGAAGTATGTCAGGCACTGGTCTGTAACATTATTGCAGTCTGGGGGAATAAAAGTTAAATGGTAAATAAATGCATTTTACCTCGACATGTTCATTTTCCATCTATATCTAGAATTAATGGATGTGGCTACGAAGCAGATGTTAGTCAAAAAATAAAAATAAAACACAACTTTACATTAAGGCTGTTCTTGCCAATTGTTGTGAATGGGCAGAAAATATTTATGCAGCCAAAAGCTGGGGAGAGAGATTTAAAAAAGTGTTTTTTTCCATGAACAAGGTTACATTTTATAGTTTATTCTAAAATCTGTCGATTAAAATTATAATGAGTTTACAATTGTTTTGTTTTTTTATGTTCCTGTGCTGAGAATCATATATATGTGTCCCTGCTATGTACTGTGTAATGGTTGTGTCTGACCGTACAGGGACATGGTCTGATCATACTACATCTCCTGTGCGGAGATAATCTTATGTATGTGTCCCTGCTATGTACTGTGTAATGGCCGTGTCTGACAGTAAACGGACATGTTCTGATCATACCACATCTCCTGGGTAGGGGAGGATGCAAAAGAGTATACAGACATTACAGCATGGGATCATAGGTGATTCTTTCTGTGCGGTAAAGGATTTCCCTGTCTGTATTTTTTAAACATATTTGACCTCAAATAAGATTTTTTTTTATCCCATGCTGTTATGTCTGTATACTTTTTTCATCCTTCTCTGCACAGGAGATATGGTATGATCAGGACCATGAGTTATGCTGCTTATCCTTAGGAGGCAACACTAAACAAATGTGAAAGCAGACTAGCTCCTCCCCTGCAGCATACACCCCCTGGCTGGGCCAGGCTCATTAGTTTTAGTAAACAAGCAGTAGGAGAGCGAGTAAAAAGAACAGAGCAAAAACACAAGTCAACATGCAAAAACTCAAAAGTTAAAGTAAACAGAACAACTCCCGAATCATGCAACATGGTGGGTGCCGTGCCCCCATTGATGGCTCAGAGGAAACGATTTTACGGTGAGTACACAAATCCGTTTTTCTCTTTCTCCTCATTGGGGAACACAGGACCATGGGTCGTTCTAAAGCAGTCCATGGGTGGGAAAAAAACGAACCAGAACCACAACCCAAGGAGGAATGGACGACCGTATACTTCCTGAGCCACCTACGTTGTTAGGTGGGCCAAGAGGCTGAAGGACCCTTCTACCGACACTGGCATCTGCAGAAGCATGGGTATGGATATTGGAATACTTCGCGAAGGTGTGTAGGCTCGACCATGTAACAGCCTTGCATACCTGTGGAGCTGAGGCCTGGTGTCGAATGGCCCAGGATGCTCCCACAGCACGAGTGGAGTGAGCTCGTAGTCCGCTAGGAGGAGGTACATTCCTCAGTCGATAAACTTCTTGGATGGCGGAGTGTATCCAACGAGCCAGAGTGGCCTTTGAGGCTGCCAGTCCTTTTCTGAGACCTTTGGCAAGAATGAATAGAGCATCCGTCTTTCGGAAGGGAAATGTTCTGGATATGTAATACTTGAGTGGCGCACCAGGTCCAAAGTATGTAGGGTTTTTTTCCACCTGATGCACCGATGCAGGACAGAAAGATGGCAGGACGATGTCCTTGGTGAGGTGAAAAGGAGAAGTCACCTTTGGAAGAAATGTGGGAACTGTGCGCAGGACCACCTTATCTTGGTGAAAGGAGAGGAAAGGCTCCTGACAGGAAAGAGTCGCCAATTCTGCGTCAGATGGTTGTTATTGCCACTAGAAACACGACTTTCCAGGACAAGAGGGTGAGCGAGACTTCTCTGAGAGGTTCGAATGGCGGTCTTTGAAGACAATCCAGGACGAGGTTAAGGTCCCATGAATCCAGTGGTCTCTGATAAGGAGGGGCTAACCGGGATACTCCCTGAAGGAAGGTTCTGACTTGAGGGCAGGTGGCAAGGTGGCGTTGGTAAAAAATGAAAAGGGCAGAGACCTGCTCCTTAAAAAAGCGCAAGGCTAAGCCAGAGTGTAATCCTGACTGCAGAAAGCTGAGGATCACTGGAATAGACAAAGGAAGAGGGAAGTGCCCTTGGTCTTTGCACCATGAAAAAAATATTTTCCATGTACGATGGTAAATCCGGGATGAGGCCGGTTTTCGAGCCCTAATCATGGTGCTGATAACGTCCGAAAAGTAACCCATGCAAATTAGGACCCAGGTCTCAACGGCCACACCGTCACACTCAGAGCCCTTGAACCCTGGTGACAGATGGGAGCCTGCATGAGTAGTTCTGGCCGATCTGGGAGGCGCCAGGGAACATCTGTGACTAGTTGTACCAGGTCGGCGTATCAGGCGCGCCTGGGCCAGTCTGGGGCAATGATAATGATCGGTACTCCCTCTGACCTGATTTTCCTGAGCACTTTTGGGATTAAGGGCAGCGGGGGAAAAAAAAATGTATGGCAGTCGAAATCGGCGCCAGAGTTGGACTAGTGCATCCGCCCCAATGCAGTCGTATGACCGAACTATGAACATAGGGACTTTGGCATTCAGGCGTGAAGCCATTAGATTCACGTCCGGAGTCCCCCATCAGCGGCAGTTTTGGTGGAATATGTCCGGGTGCAGGGACCATTCCCCAAGAGCAATGCCCTGGCGGCTGAGGAAATCCACAGCCCAGTTGTCCACTCCCGAAACATGGACTGCTGAGATGATTGATCCCATTGACTCGGCCCAATGGAGTAAGTATGTGCTCCACTTATAGTAGTGCCGCTCTGCTGTGGGTACCACCCTGGCAATTGATGTAGGCAACCGCCGTGGCACTGTCCGACTGGACGCGAATGTGGCGGCCCGCCAGCAGCTTGTGTAACTCTTGGAGGGCTAGAGTAATGGCACGGACCTCCAGTAGGTTGATTGGTAAGGCCAATTCCTGTGTGGACCAGTAGCCCTGGGCAGTATGATGTTGGCAAACCGCGCCCCAACAGAGTAGAGTCTGTGGTGAGAACTGCCCAATTGACAGGGAGTAATGATCATCCCTTGGCAAGAGATGGTGGACAAGTCCACCAGAAGAGAGCTTGTCTGGCTGATGGTGTTAGAGAAAATGGTCTGTCCAGGGAGAAGGGATTCCTGTCCCAGGCGGTTAGTAAGGCCATCTGCAAAGGGCGAAGGTGGAATTGAGTGAACGGAACAGCCCCTATCGCTGCCACTATTGTGCCCAGGACTCTCATCCCAAAACGGAGAGAATGCGGAAATGGGCTGGAGAAGAGTGCGAACTGACCGGCATAGGGCTTTTTGCCTTGTCCCGAGGGTAAAGAACCACGCCTTAGTGGGTATTGAAGGTCATGCCTAGGAAGGTGATTGACTGGGACGGAATTGGTGAGGACTTCTTGAGGTTCACTAGCCACCCTAAGCGGGACAGAGTGTCTACAGTGATGTGGACACTTTCTGTGCAGGCCTGGAAGGATGGGGCTTTTATGAGGAGGTCGTCTAAATAGGGCAGGACAACGACTCCTCTGGAGTGAAGGATGCCCATGGCGGCCACCATGACTTTGTTAAATACCCTACCGAAGGGTAGGGCCACAAATTGGAAATGCCGATCGCAAACCGCAGAAACTGTTGGTGGGACTCTGCAATAGGTACGTGAAGGTAGGCATCTCGTATATCTATGGAGGCGAGGAATTACCCTTCTTCCATAGACGCAATGATGGAGAACAGGGATTCCATCCGGAACCTGCGAATGCGGACAAACTTGTTTAAGTGTTTGAGGTCTAGAATAGGGTAAACGATCAGTCCTTTTTGGGGACTACAAAGAGGTTCAAGTAAAACCCTCTGAATTGTTCGGAGTCCAGCACTGGAACGATGAAGCCCAATCGCTGGAGCAGAGAGATCGCGTGTAGGAAGGCGCGATTGACTTTTGAATGTTTGGCGGGTTGGAGGGGAAAAACTGGTGTGGTGGTCGGGATGTGAAGCCTATGTGATAACCGAAAGACACGAGATTTTGTACCCATCTGTCGTCTGTGGCTGCCAGCCAGATGCTACTGAAGAAGCGTAGGTGACCGCTGACTATGGAGGTGTCTTCTGGGGGCAACTGGGAGTCATGAGGAGGAGAACCGATGGGGACAGGACTCCTTGGATCTAGACCATCTAGGTCTGGACTGCCAGTTAGGGGTCGGTTTATAGGACGGTTGAGTTGTCCTGTCTCTACAGGGAGGGCGGTTAATAGTAGTCTGGAAACCGTCCTTCGAAAGGAATTCCGAAAGAAATGGAATGAAAAGTTGTGGCATCTGATGAATGGACGTCTGGGCTTGTGTTGGAGGAGGGATGTGCTCTTACCTCTCGTGGCGTCAGATATGAGGTTGTCCAGTTGTTCACAGAAAAGCTGATCGATGAGATAAGGGAGCCTGGTTAGGGACTTTTTAGAGGTGGAATTGGCGTGCCACTGTCTGAGCCAAAGGGCTCTGCGAATAGCGATTGTATTTGAGGCAGCAAAGGCTGTGCAGGTGGCAGAGTCCAGGGAAGCCTGGATGAGATATTCTCCTGCCGTGATAATTTGAGTGGTGAGATCTGCCAGTTGTGGAGGGAGTTTAGTCTCTTTTAGAGATTATTGTAAGCTTTCGGCCCATATTATAAGAGCCTTGGTCACCCAAACCGAAGTAAAACCCACAGCCTCAAAGGCGGAGCAAGCCAGTTGTTCAACTTGTCTGCCGGACGGGCAGTGAAAGTAATGTTTTGCAGCGAGGCGGGAAACTGGGAGGTTGACTGCGGGAAAATCAACCCAACCTTTAAGGACAGCTGAGGCGAATGGGTATCTAGCCTCGATGGGTTTGCGGCCTGTTAAGCGCCTGTCCGGTTTCTCGCTCTGTTTAGTCAGGATGGCCTGTAATTCAGGGTGATCCGCAAAGACCTTTTGTGGTCTTTTAGCCCATTTGAAGGACACTAAATGGTCCGGAGTGGTAGGCGGAACATAGTCAATGTTTAATGTGTGGGTGACTGCTACTATTAGATTGTCCCTTTTGTCCTGGTCTAAATCGGATTTGTCGTGCTGGGGGTCGTTATACAGTTCAGGACGGGACCCTGGGTCACGTGTGGAGGATGTTTGAGAACCTTGAGAAGAAACAGGCAAACTGTTTGTTTGGTCTCTTTCTTGTTACTGCGCTGCGGCAGTGGAGCATGATCTGCTCCATCTGATGGACCCTCAGGTGAGGGATCATCTGCCTGTGTCCTATCCTAACAGTCTGTGCTGGTCAGGGGATGGAACTGCATAGCCTGTACCAAGTTTTGGGACAGGTCTTTCATCAACTGAAATAGGAGTAGTGCCCAGTCGGACAGGCTTGTGTAACTTGAAGTTGTGGTGTTGACAGAGGGCTCCTGGTTGTCTGAAAGGCTGTAAGCCTGGCAGTGGGGAGTAGTAGCAGCGAGGGAGGTCTGAGCGGCAGGTGACCAGGAACTATAGTAGACAGTGTGGGGTTTTGGCTTCTTTGAAGCCTTTGAGGACTGCATGTCAAGGAAAAATAATAGAGATATTAAAAGGCAGAAGAGTGTGTAATATGCGGTAGGGGAGAAGCTACAAATTGCTGCAGAGGTTTCATACACTGTGGGATGCTGTGTAACGGCGCTGAGCAAGTTAAATGTGCAACTGTAGATTCCGAGCTGTAGATGGAGGGAGAAGAAAGGCGGGTCTGCCCCTACCATGAGACGCACGCACTGCTGGGCCCGGCCAGGTTCGGGAGTTGCTGCTCCCATCTGCCCGCATGCTGTGTTGTACAGCTTGAAGCCACCCATGCTGTACACTGTACATTCCAGCGCTCCGGGGGACGCGTTTAAATGGTGCGCAGGAAACGTTTCCTGTGCACCGTTTAAAAGCGGCCCCCCAGAGTGCTGGACTGTACAGCATGGGCGGCCGGAAGCTGTAGAACACAGCATGCGGGCAGATGGGAGCAGCAACTGGACAGCATAACTGGACTCCGGTTGGAGAATTACAGGGTCACGCTTAACGACGGGACACACTTAACGACGGACCTTCTGGTCCCTAACCCCGTCGTTAAGTGAGGACTCACTGTACAAATAATCTAATATTAAAGAAAATGAAGGTGTAAGAGAAGAGAAGGAAAAAGATGAGGAAAGAAAAGAAAAAAAAAAAAAAAAAAAAGACAAAAATGAAAAGATAAATAAGAAAAAGGGGTGGTTCTTGCATGGGTGGTCACCAATCCTTGCTATCTTTCTCATGTATAACCCGACAGAGAAAATACCCCAGTTGCGTTTCTCAGAGTAAACCTGTGTAGACACCTAACCCAAGTAGTGAGATTCAGAGAGTTTCAAAACATAACGTAAGGTACACAAGTATTATAGACCTTTTCAGTGTTGTTGGTGACTTGGCTTAGGAGTTCCTCCATTCTAAGGAGCAGTAAGTTTTGTCACAAATTCGACCCGAGAAGGTGGATTCGCTTGTTTTCAGTATCTAGGAATCAGTTTCCTAGCCACAGAGAAAAAGTAGACGCTTTTCATAACTGGAGACAGAGGTCACTCAATGACAAAAAAGTGCTAGCTAGTTCTATCACAGGTTGAGCTAGTTTGTTGAATAACAAACATTTTCCCAGAAACATCTTATGGGTGGACAAGACCACCAGATATGTGCAAGTGCCTTTATCCTTTTAGCATCGCCAGCAGGGGCGTAACTACCAGCATAGCAGACGTAGCGGTCGCTTTGGGGCCCGGCGCTTGTGGGGGGCCCGGACCCAGCACCGCTATGCTGCTATCCGGTCAGCTGCGATCAGTGGGTATATACAGGGCCCCAGTGGGTATATACAGGCCCCCCCACTCCTCCCTGTCTGCTGCACACGTGACATGTAAAGGAATACGTCATACTTACTTATCCCTGCCGGCTGCCACCGCTCTGCACCGCGCTCCGGCTTCATCCGGCTTCTTCTTGGTTGTGACCGGCGGGCGCAGGCAATCACGTCATTGCCAGTCACAACCAGGAAGAAGCCGGATGAAGCCGGAGCGCGGTGTAGAGCGGCGACAGCGGCAGCCGACAGGGATAAGTAAGTATGACGTATTCCTTTACAGGTCACGTGTGCAGCAGAAAGGGAGGAGTGGGGGGCCTGTATATACCCACTGGGGGCCCTGTATATACCCACTGGGGGCCCTGTATATACCTACTGGGGGCCTGTATATACCCACTGGGGGCCTGTATATACCACGGGGGAGGCTGCTGTTATACCACTGGGGCTGCTGTATATACCGCTGGGGCCTGTATATACCACTGGGGCTGCTGTATATACCGTTGGGGCCTGTATATACCACTGGGGAGGCTGCTGTATACCACTGGGGCTGCTGTATATACCACTGGGGAGGCTGCTGTATACCACTGGGGCTGCTGTATATACCACTGGGGCTGCTGTATATACCACTGGGGCTGCTGTATATACTGCTGGGGCCTGTATATACCACTGGGGCTGCTGTATATACCACTGGGGAGGCTGCTGTATATACCACTGGGGCTGCTGTATATACCACTGGGGAGGCTGCTGTATATACCACTGGGGAGGCTGCTGTATATACTGCTGGGGCCTGTATATACCACTGGGGAGGCTGCTGTATACTACCACTGGGGAGGCTGCTGTATACTACCACTGGGGAGGCTGCTGTATACTACCACTGGGGAGGCTGCTGTATACTACCACTGGGGAGGCTGCTGTATACTACCACTGGGGAGGCTGCTGTATACTACCACTGGGGAGGCTGCTGTATACTACCACTGGGGAGGCTGCTGTATACTACCACTGGGGAGGCTGCTGTATACTACCACTGGGGAGGCTGCTGTATACTACCACTGGGGAGGCTGCTGTATACTACCACTGGGGAGGCTGCTGTATACTACCACTGGGGAGGCTGCTGTATACTACCACTGGGGAGGCTGCTGTATACTACCACTGGGGAGGCTGCTGTATACTACCACTGGGGAGGCTGCTGTATACTACCCCTGGGGAGGCTGCGGTATACTACCCCTGGGGAGGCTGCTGTATACTACCACTGGGGAGGCTGCTGTATACCACACTGCTGGGGGCTGTATACCTATGCTGGGGTCCACCCTCGGCTTATACACGAATCAATAGGTTTTCCCAGGTTTTGGGGCAAAAGTGGGGGGTCAGCTTATACACGAGTATATACGGTAAACTGGGTGGCGTCAGACTGTTATCACCGATTCGGTAAGGGTGTGTGTCTTGAAGGGGGCGTGTCATTGGGGGCGTGTCTTGGAGGGGGCCCCGTTCAAAAGTTTGCTATGGGGCCCTGCCAGTTCTAGTTACGCCCCTGATCGCCAGCAAGTGTCTGAAGCTGCAGGAAATATTAAGTGTATAGTTGAGGGACACCTATACCATCTTGATAAGATTTTGTAGCTCCTCTCCTGTGGCAGAAGACATATTTAAGATCTATAGGTAAAGAGGAGCATTTTTGAATGCTCTGTGTCTGAAAGAGACCTCACCAAATCTTTTTTCCCTATTTTGAAAAGTATGGTGGAGGGATGTTATTCATGGTTAAGCCATCCTGAAATATTCCATACAGTAGAGAAATATAATGACTCTGAGGGTCCCCGCCAGCAGAGACTTTCAAATTGAGTAAAGTTCCTAAAGATATCTGACTAAAGACAAGGATTTTGTAAAGCTCTTTAATTGTTCAAACAAGAACCAGACATCTGGGGGGATACTAGTATTAAGGCCCAGTTACACACACAGATAATCGTGCAGAGATTGTTCGCAGATCTTTAGTTGCAGTGAAATCATGGACACATTGTTCCATTTGTACACAGCCACAAAATAGAACAATGTGTCCATGATTTCGCTGCAACTAGAGACCTGCGAAAAATCTCTGCACAATTATATATATGTATGTGTGTGTGTGTAAGGGCCCTTTCACATCAGCGTTTTTTTCAAATCGCGGCAGATGCGGTGAAAAAACCGCATCTGCGGCGATTACCGCATACCGGCTGCACTTGCGGCACGGTTGCGGTAAACGCCATACAATGTATAGGCGGACTTGCGGCAGGTGCGGCAAGTGCGGTTTTGGCACTTGCGGCAGGTGCGGCCGCGCAAAAAAACGCGGCTGACAGCATTTTTTTTCGCGGCCGCACCTGCCGCAAGTGCCAAAACCGCACTTGCCGCAGCTGACGCAAGTCCGCCTATACATTGTATGGCGTTTACCGCAATAGTGCCGCAAGTGCAGCCGGTATGCGGTAAATCGCGGCAGATGCGTTTTTTTCACCGCATCTGCCGCGATTTGAAAAAAAACGCTGATGTGAAAGGGCCCTAACAGGGCCTTTAGTTAGGGAAGAAACTCCTTATTGGTTTGATACAAGGTTGGATACAAACAAAAAAAACCCAGGATGCTTATGTTTATTTAGAAATGTGTTTCTATGGAGCCCTGCTGGGAAGGATGGATTGTCATAAAGGGATATCAAAGGGCCAGGTATTGCGGAAAGGTGGAACAACTGATTTGCAGATGTTTTGTTTTTTTACCTCAGCTGCAATACTATTTAAATCACCTTCGATTGCGAGTGTGAACGAGCTGGAGAGTGCTACCTGAGTGTAAAGGCCCAGTTGCACACACAGATAATTGTGCAGAGATTGTTCGCAGGTCTCTGGTTGCAGTGAAATCATGGACACATTGTTCCATTTTGTGGCCGTGTACAAATGGAACAATGTGTCCATGATTTCACTGCAACCAGAGATCTGCGAACAATCTCTGCACAATTATTTGTGTGTGTTAAGGCCCAGTTACATGGCATGACAGTCAGCGACATCGCTGATACGTCACGGGTTTAGAGGCGTACCAGCAACCTCGTTGCGTGTGACACTGGCAAGTTGCAGCAATAAATCGCTGGATAGGACATGTTGGAAAACCTGGCGATCTTGTTCAAGCGATCTGGTAGCATCACTATGTGTGACATCGCGATATAAATGTTGTGAGAGAGTTCGCCCATTGACAGCAATGACCAGGGATCGTTCGCTGGGTTTGCGAATGATACCTCCTCACTACATCGCTGACGAGTTGCTCATGATATCTATACGTGTGAAATCTCTAAAGCGATCTTGGCAAAATGCCAAAACTGTGCACGCTCACGTGAAATCGCTGCTGACATTGCTTAAACGTCGTGTCGTGTAACGGTACCTTAACTGGGCTTTAAGTGTGAGCTGGATTAAGTGTGGGATTTGAGATTCCATGACTTTAGATTTAGAGAGTTTAGAAGGGAGGAATTTGTACTAATCACTGTTTGCATTTGTTTAATCACTTAACATTCTGTTTGGTGCACTCACCACTAGAAAAATGTGTTCATTATTGACAAGGTCATCCAGTGTACATCTTGTATCATGTATGAAATCCTTGAACAGCTGTTTGAGGGTGCATACTGCTGTGCGAGATGTGTGCACATTGTATATTTGGAAGCCAAGGTACTGGATCTAAATGAACAGCTGGCAACACTGAGATCCATAGACAATATGGAAAGGAGTTTGCTGTTCACTAGGGTAGATGTGGGGGAGGATCCTAGTATGGAGCTGCAGGACAGTGAGGCAGCTAGCTGGGTGAAAGAAGATGGTAGAGGGAAGAAAACCAGGAAGGCTAGTCCGATCTGGCACACCCCAAAAGGTTTGCCAAATTGGCAGATTATGAAGGGTGTCTATACAGGGGTAGCACTGCTACAGCAAGACATGTCTTCTGAAAGCTGGACGAGTGTCTGCTCCAATAAAAGGGTTAATAGGAGCACAGGACAGACAGGTGCTAATAGTGGGGGACTCAATTATTAGGGGAACAGATAGGGCAAACTGTCACAAAGCCAGGGATTTCTGAAGTGTGTTGTCTTCCTGGCACTTGAGTTCGGCACATTGCTGATCGGATTGACAGGGTACAGGGAGGGGTGGGTGAGACCCAGCAGCCGTGGTGCACATCTGCAGAGATGACATAGTCAGAGGTAGGTGAAAGGTCTTTAAAGATGATTTCAGGGAACTAAGCTGTAAGCTTAAATCAGAGACCTCCAAGGTGTTATTTTCTGAAATACTGCCTGTAACACGTGCCGCACCAGAGTGGCAACATGAAATTAGGAAGGTAAATAAGTTGCTCAGGAATTCGTATTGGGAGGAGAATTTTGGGGTTCTGGAGAACTCATCAGACTTCTCTGTTGGCTACAGGCTCTTCCCTAGGTATGGACTGCACCTCCATAGGGAGGGTGTGGCTGTGCTGGGGGGAAAATGACTAGAAGGTTGGATGGGTGTTTTAACTTAAGCATTGGGGGTGGAGGGTATTCAGTGTGCATGAGAGGAATATAGTGCTGATAATGACCTGAACACATGTAATGAAATTGGGGGTGGCTTGGGAGAGGGTTAGGAAAGTCAATATACTAAGCAAGAATAGAGGTACAGAGAAATAAATAAAGTGCATGTACACCAATGCCAGAAACCTCACCAACAAAGACATGGCTAGACAAGAGCTAGGACTAGGCTGTTAATTTATAGGGTTATAGTTATTTCAGGAAAGGCTGTACAAATAAGCGAGAGGGAGGTGTGTGCCGTATATGAAAAATCATCCTTGCAACCCATCATGTGTGATAATATATGTGAGGCTAACGAAAATGTAGAGTCCCTATGGGTGAAGATAAGGGGAGGGAGAAAAGAATAATAAATTACCGATAGTGGTTTGTTATAAGTCTTAAAATAGAATGAAAGCGACAGAATATCCTCATAAAGCAGATAGATGAGGCAACGAATCACGGAGAATTATTATGGGGGACTTTAACTACCCTGAAATACACAGAAATCTGCAGATCCAGCAAAAGAAACAGGTTTTTGACAACAATGGAATTCAATCACCTTTCACAGCTGGTTCATCGAACAAGAAGGGGAACTGATAGATTTGGTACTAACCAATAGGCCAGACCGCACATGAAATATATGAGTTAGGGGGTCATTTAGGTAATAGTGATCACAAAACATGGATTTTTGTGTACTCACTGTAAAATCCTTTTCCCCTAGCTCATCATTAGGGGACACAGGACCATGGGTGCTTTCCTACCACTAGGAGGTGACACTAAGTAGAGATGCAGTTTAGGTTCTCCACCCTGCAGTATACACCCCTCAGTAGGAGTAGTTTAGTCAGTGTGTCGTGTGTTGATTAGCCGGCACGCTTGTCATCAAGGGGGGCATGGAGTACACCACCCCTTGTTGCGTATCGCAGGCTGTGGGCGGAGTCTGCGGCCGGTGACATGGCCGTGATTGGGCGTGTGTCACTAAGGGGTGGGCACGGTGATGTAGCTGTTTGGGCCTCCAATCACATTGAGCCCTATCGCAGAGTGCGCAGGGCTAGTGTAAAGGCCTAGACCAGGGCCTGGATTATTGGGGACCCTGGAGTGCAGTGGGGCCTGTGATGCCTACAGGCTGCACCGCAGCTGTGGGCTGTCCGCACCCTTAAGCACCATGCTGCGGATGCGCACCCCGAACTTACCGGCGATGCGCGTCCCGGCATGCAGCCGCCACGGGCATCAGATCCAGGTGCATGGAGTCTGTGTGCCATGGGTCTCTTCCCTGAGCACCGTGTGCAGGGTCTGGGTGCCTGGTGGGTTGCTTTCCTGCCACTAGAATACTGCAGTGTGCTCTCTCCTGAGCACTGTATGCCAGTATCTGCAGCGCTCTCAATCACCTGCTACTTGAGTGGAGGAAGTGAAAGAATGAGGGTGCACTCCTTGCATCCTCGGCTGTTACGCAGGGGAATGCAGTGGGATGTGTGCAGCTGGCAGCTGAATGTCGGGATCCCCTGGGGTTGAGCCCCAGGGATGCACTAGACTGTCATCCAGCTGGGAAGACTGTTGACCACAGGGCTGGTCCTGTGGACGAGTGGGGAGAGCGGAGCCCTTGAGTGATCCGTCGTACCAAAGAGGGGTGCGTGCCTTGCGCGATCCCCATGTTAAGAGGAGAACAGCGCCCTCAAGGGAGCCGTTGCTTCGTTAAAGAAAAAATGAGGTAAAAAATATAAACGGTAGATGTGGTCTCAGATACAGATCAAATGTGCCCCCTTGTGACACTAAGCTAAAACTGACTAAGAACTCCTTCTGCGGGGTGTGTACTGCAGGGAGGAGGACCTAAACTTTATCTTTACTTAGTATCGCCTCCAAGTGGCAGGAAAGCATACACCCATGGTCCTCTGTCCTCCAATGATGCGAAGGAGAAATATTATGTTTTCATCTATCCTTTAATAAGATATATAAAGTAGAGGGGCTACAAAGACGCTAAACCTCAGGAAGGTGGATTTCCAATGGTTAAGAGATGATCTTCGAGCAATAAGCTTGGACGATGTCCAGAGAAAAGTACACAATATACACCCTATCGGAATAAGCAAGCTAGAAATAACAGGAAAACACTATGGCTAAATAGAGCTGTATGGGGCGCAATAAATTACAAAAAGAAAGTGTTTAGATAATTAAAGCAAGTAGTAAGTATAATATATATACTAAGTATTCTATACATAATAAGTATTAAATAATTATAGAAAATTAAATAATATGTAAATTCAAGATGGCAAAGATTGAGAAAGAGTGGACTGATTGCCAGAGAAAGAAGCAATAATCTAAAAATATTTAATCCAAAAATATTTTTGAACTACATAAATAGTAAGAAACTGAAAAATGTTTACGGCGCTGCCTCAAAATCACTAAAGTTGACAAGTCCCAAGGCCAAGATGACATAGACCCTGTGAGTACTGCAGGAATTAAATACCATTTTACACAGAGCATTATTTTTAATCTTCACAGATTCCATAATAGGGTCTGTACTACAGGACTGGCACATAGAAAATGTGGTTTCAATATTCAAATGGGACAAACACAGTTTGGAAATTATAGGCCGATAAATTTAGAAGCAGAGAAGGAGATCGTCCACAAATAAAGCTAATTTGTGTTCCCTGGAATGAAGTGAAACTTTTATTGAATGGTTGTTTCTAATTGTTTCTGCTAGGTGTTCCGTAACTAGGATACATAGCAGTGGGGTAATAGACAACCCTGTCTCATACCACCATGTATTTGAAAGTGAGCAATCAACTTTCACGTGGGCCGACGGTGAGGAAGAGAGAGCAGATATTTTATGTACTATAACCTCTTGTAATCCAAGGTTTCTAAGAGCCTGGAACAAACTCCCAGTGCACCTGCTTAAGGCTTTTCCAGCACCAATCAACAAGATGCACATGGGAACTCCCAGTCTTCCAGACCACTGTACCAGAGAGATTATCCTTATGGTATTATCTGTTGCCTCCCGTCCTGGTGCAAATCACACCTGATCAAGATCTGTAACTGTTGGAAGAAGGGAACGCAGCAGCCTATTTGAAATCAATTTGGCATATAATTTTATGAGGAAATGTTTTTTAAACACATTGAGTTGTGGAAATTATTATTATATGGAAAGAGAAAAAATTACGGCACTCACCCATCAAAGTTCTTCAATGTGCTGTTTTTATTCCATCCAGGAATAGGGTTACAATTGTGCGGGGAGGGAGGAGAGGCGGAGGGGGACTTCGGGCGCTCAGTTTCGAGTATGTTAGCAGGTGGACCCGTTGAAGAGTAACATACTCGAAGCAGAGCGCCCGTAGTCCCCCTCCGCCTCTCCTCCTTCCCCGCACAATTGTAACCCTATTCCTGGATGGAATAAAAACTGCACAATGAAGAACGTTGATGGGTGAGTGCTGTCATTTTTTCTCTTTCCATATTTATAACGTGTATCTGGCAAGTGCACCTCCCAATGTTTGGTGATTTTTTGAGTCTAATCAATGGACCTGTGTAGACCCACTAGCGCCCGGTGTTTTCCTCTTCAAATTATTGTGAAATTATTATTATTATTCCAAGATCAATTGATTTAAATTAACTTTGTGGGTGATGGATGGCAGGAAAGGGTGGGGTGGGGGGGAACGACAGCAATGGGGTGAGAATGGAGTTCAGTTCTTTATACTACTGATCACATATGGCGGGAATGCTTAAAGTCCTCAGTTGGAATGTTAGTTAGAGGCCTAGCAGATGGGCAGGAAAGCGGCCATATTGCAAAATGCCCTTACTCAGAAGCCATCAATATTATGTTCATGGAAACCCAGCTGATTAAAGGAAAAACTGGGATATTAGCTAGAAAATAGTCCAGAAGGCATACCACAATACCTATTCTACATATGCGAGAGGGGTCTCGGTCCTGATACATGCCTCAGTGCCGTTTGAAGAGGTGGAAGTGCGAGTGGATAGCAATGGACAGTATGCTTTCCTGGTGTGCAGCATATATGGACAACTGTTGTGCCTGGTTGCAGTATATTTCCCATCACCATACTTTGGAGGAAAGATGCAAGAGATTCTGGAATTAACAAGTCATAGAATAGGAATTCCTCTATTACTGGTAGGTGACATGAACAATGTTATGCACAGGGATTGGGATAGGTGTAGAGGACATGCAAGGGGAGCGGGGGAAACACGGTGACGCCCTTTGCTTAGTATGTGGTGGAGATGGGTCTGGTGGACTTGTGGAGAGTGAGGAATGTTGGGGTACAATGTTATTCCTGTTATTCCTCCTCTCATAACTCCATGTCCCACATTGACATGGCACTGGGAGACAGGCTACTAGCTCAATGGATAAAGAAGATATTATATCTGCCTAGGTTGATATTGGATTATAATCCGTTGGAAGTGGTGCTGCAGGTACTTATAGGAAGTGAGAGGCAGAGGAAGGAGTGGAAAGTGCAACCATTGTGGTTAAGTCTTATAGACATGCAAAAAATTAAAGGGGAGGTGGAGGAATTTTTTCAGAACAACACTGGGAGTGCAGACATTGGGATTATATGGGATACAATGAAAGCGTATGTCAGGGGGTTGCTGATTGTTTTTAGACTTGCACCAAGAAATATCCCTAAACAGTTGGAACTTAAGGCGCTGAAGGATTTGAGGAGGGCAGAAAATTAATTGGTGCCTAGGCCCACACCAGATGCGCAGCAGCAGAGGAGGAAGGCTCAAGAAGAACAATGCAAACAAGAAAAGGGAATTCCAGAAGGTATCATTTTATGAGGTTGGAAAGGTGGGACATCTGCTGTCCACTATAGCAGCTGCCTAAAGGGATTCGCCATATGTAGATGGTCTCTGTGATTCCGATAATACATTGGTTATGGAGACTAAGGATATGGTGAAAGTGTTTGGGAGGTTTTATGTAGACCTATATACATCCAAACTGCAGGCCTCGGGTGAAGAGATTAAAAATTTCTTAGAGGAAGCGTTTTTAGCACAACTAAGGCTGCCTTCAGATTTGCAGATGCCTCCGCAGCGTTTTGCGGAGGCATCTGCATGCAGACGGCAGCCCCTATGTTTATAATGGAGCGCACGGCGGTCTGCAGATGCTTGCAGACCGCCGTGCGCACCCATTCACTCCTATATGTGATCTGTGCGCAGGCGGATGCCTGCGTACAGATCACACACTCTCGTCCGCACCAGGGACGCGACATGTTGCGTCCCTGGTGCGGGCGAGAGAGTGTGTGATTTGTGCGCAGGCGTGCGCCTGCGCACAGATCACATATAGGAGTGAATGGGCGCGCACGGCGGTCTGCAAGCATCTGCAGACCGCCGTGCACTCCATTATAAACATAGGGGCTGCCGTCTGCATGCAGATGCCTCCGCAAAACGCTGCGGAGGCATCTGCAAATCTGAAGGCAGCCTTAGTGAGGAAGAAAGGGAAAAGTTTAGAGAGCCCATGGTCAGTCGAGGAATTGGAAGAATCTCTGGCCTCTATGGCAAATGATAAAGCCCCGGGGGCAGATGGATTACCGGTGGAGGTGTACAAACACTTTAAAGATTTGCTTTTGCCAAAAATTTAAAGAAGTGTTCATGCATGCATTATAAGGGGGAAGATTACCGGAGTCCATGAAGGAGGCAACGATGGTGGTTCTGCCCAAGGAAGATAAGGATGTTAAACAACCAAAATCTTATAGACCCATCTCACGTCTGTTGGCTGATGTGAAAATATTAGCCAAAGCCATGTTGATCCATCTGGCCCGGGTGGTTACTAGTGTGATTCATCCGGATCAGTCGGGATTTATGCCAAATAAGTCGACGGCCATAAATTTGAGGAGATTGCACTTAAATGTTCAATTGGCTGCTGATCATGCAGGACATAGGGCAATCACATCTTTAGACGCACACATGGCATTTGACAGTATGGAATTTGAATATTTGTGGCTGGTCCTTGGGCAAATGGGCTTTGGTCCGCTTTTCATCGCATGGGTGAAGTTGCTGTACTTCTCCCCGATGGCATTGATTAGAGTGAATGGAGAGAGGTTGAATAAATTTGATCTGACTAGGGGGACTCGGCAAGGGTGCCCCTCCCTCCCATTTATTGTTTGCCCTGGCTATGAAGCCATTAGCTTCCCAGATACAAAGGGCGGAATCGGTGAGGGTCTTCCGGTATGGCTTGGTGGAGGAGAAAATAGCACTTTACGCTGATGATGTCTTGCTGTTCCTACAGGACACGCAGGAGTCATTCAATAATGCAGTAGATATTATCGAACGATTTGAGACCTTGTCGGGCTTAAAAATTAATTGGGATAAATCGCACATCAGGATGGTAGATAAAACAGGTAGTGAGTATGCCCAACTTCGGAATGTCTGTGGTGTATGTTTGAGGAGGCACGTTTTTTACATATGTTGTGGGAGTGTGTGAGACTAATATCCTTTTGTGTTGTGGTTCTTACCTTAATAGAAAAAAAATATAAATGCAGCATCCCCAGGGACCCTGTGGTGTGTGTCTGTTGGGATATGTGGAGGAAATTACAGTGGGTAACATTACACAAGTAATATTGCAATTGCAAGGCTCCTATATGTTAGGAAATTGATAGCCAAGTATTGGATTGGAACCAATCCCTCCTCCAGACAAGAGTTTATTAGACAGGTGGACTATATTATACAACTAGAGGAAAGTATTTATTGTAGGAGAAAAACTACTAAAATGTTTGATAGACTCCGGATTACTTCTTTATATGAAATGGAATCTGTTGTACTAGTTGACTTTGTACATGAACAAATTGTGAATTAATAAAAAAGTATCTGATTAAAAAAAATTAACTTTGTGGGAAAACCCCTCCAAATAAACCTATTTGAAACACAGAAGCTTATAGTTGCCATATTCTACATTCCCTCATCCAGATTTGACATGAATGTCCAGACAAACCTAATAATTTCAGCCACATCACATCTTCTGAATGAGGATGTCCTAACACAAACTTATTTTTTATTTTTTTTTTGGAGGAGAAAAGGATTGGGCTTCTTGTATTTCAACATGCCCAATTTCTGAATCATATATAACCTTCATATGATCATAAATTGGCCACGAAAGTTTGCAAGATAGATAAGGGTCACAAACATCCTCATTGATGGATTCAGTTAATTCACTGTTTGCCATTATGGTGTAGCTGTCATTTTTTTTTTTTTATTTAAATGCAGGCAAATTAATTTTATTAAAAAAATTACCAAACACTTTTTACAACTAAAGGTATAGTTTAACTTTCCTTCATCCTATAATATTGTGCAGCAAAACTGACTGTACCAAAGAAAAGGATAATCAAGATTAAAAGGCAGACAATCTACAATTTGTCATCACTAAAGCTTTAACTTTGCATTAAATCACTTTTACCTGATAAATTAATTTCTGATAAAGAATCCCTGGTAGATGTACCCACTGCAGTGAGCAGATTAATGGACTGATCAGTAACATGGTTACAGAAGCTCAGATCCAGTTTAGAAAGAAGAGGCATGTGGCGAATCATAAGTCGCAGTGAAGTGTCTGTGATGTCCAGTCCTGCTAGACGAAGATCTGTAATATTCCTCAATTTACTGCGGTTGTCCATCTGACCTGCAAAACATTCAAAGAGTAATGAATGGTATCCTTCAGACATAAAGTGATTGCAGCAATATTGGAGAACACAAATCATCTACAAAATATATACTAAGGTTACAGTGGAGTAAATGGCGCTTCACCCATGCTTTAGTGTTTAATGGCTGCCTTACCTGGTCTGTTGTCTGTTGGAGGTGACAGAAGGTCCCTCATCTGTGCATCTTTCAGCCTTCTACCCATTGTACATTTAGAGATCTTAGCAATGGACAACTGGAACTACAAAGAGCAGAAACAGCAATCCAAGAGCAGCCAGATAAGTTAAGCTCACGTAAGGCTAAAATAGAAAAAAATAACATGTATTAGAAATATGATGTAGTTGGAAAAACTAACAACAAATCAATTATTACATCAAAAGTCTTGGTTTTTAACTTTCACCAAGTGCAATGAATGTACTCCTGTAAAGCACCAACCAGCGTTTTAGTTTTTTTTTCCCCCAGCGCTAGAGTGGCTCTTTAAATCTAAGTCTCCTATCATCCGTCATGTAATCGCCTTCTGGCAGCTTCATCTTTTACGGACGTCTCTCTGGTCCAGTGGCGCCATCTTCTGCCAGTGGCTTCTCATTGGCCGGAAGTCAGAAGTTACGTCACATGGTCTCAGTGCATCTCCATGAGAGCCTGAACAAGGCCAAAATGAGGCTCTCATCGAGATACATTGAGTTGTGACCACTGGTACACTCAATAAAACACTGGGGCTGCTAACAGGTCATAAATTGCCAGAGACCGACCAGAACAACGCTAGAAAAAGAAGACGACTAATGAAAAAGAGTACAATAACCGAGGAAGGGGGCTTACATTTAAAGCACCACTCCAAAAAAATGCTGGAATGGTACTTTAAGGGGAAACCTGTTGCTTTGGACATGCAGAAGCAGCTGTGCAGATTGGTATAAATGCTTGTGAGAAAAGATTGACTATACGGCCAAATTCAGGTGTCTATACATCACTATCCAAATATGGACTCGCAGGTCTCTTGAACTGAACTCAGCAGTCTTACATATGTCTTAAGGTACTGTTACACGGTACGATATGAAACAATCACTATCGATCTCGGTGGCATGCAGTCGTTAGGAAATAGTTGGTGAGCTGTCACACGCATAGATATCGTGGACGACGCACAAACGATCCAGCGAACAGGTATCGTTCCCACAACCAAGCGAACGATACTTGTTCACTGATGTGAATGGGCAAAGTTGTGAATGACAGTTATCGCGGTATAACACAGAACGATGCAGCAGGTTGGCTGATCGAGGATCGTCTGATTTGAGAACATGTTCTCAAATCTGCGATCAATGCTTTATCGTAATCAAATGTCGGGTGTTGCACGCAACGACGTCCTAACGATGTCGTTTGAAGGACTCCAAACCCATGAGGTTTGAGCGATATCGTTAAGGATATCGTGCCTTGTAACGGGGCCTTTAGAAGGATGTATTTCACCGAATTTTCGTCTAGAGGTTTATCCAGAGTAATTTATAGAATAATAAGGGATAACCTTTTTGTTCTCATTAACTGTTTTTATTTTAAGGGTTTTTATAAAAATATGGTGTAAAATAAGTGAATTTGTGCAAATGTGCAGACTTCCCACCCACCTAGACAACAAACACACAACACAGCCCACTAATGGTGCTAGAGCGGAGGGTTTGGTGGGGTTCGGTTGACGGTCTGTGAAGTCAAACCCAAGATAGATTGATGCTAAAGGGAGGGACCACCGGATACACTGTGCATCATTGGTGGTCCACAACCGATAACAACAATTGGTAGATGGTCGTGTGTATTGTAGTCGTCACCCTGTTACAGGTCCAAAGCCCAACCCTCAGTTCCAGGTCCACATCAGTGGTGATCGGTCAAGTCAAGGTCTACAGATTATTGATATAACCTGCTTAGCAAACAAAATATAGCCCGACGCGTTTCGCCTCTCACAATAGTTTGAGAGGCTCATCAGGGGCGTTATACAATATGCTTCTACAGTAGTATAAGGATCAAATCTATTTATATTTGATCCTAGGTTATGAGTCCATTGAAACAGATTCCAGGATGGTTCCAGTTGCTAGGAGAACATATGAGGCAGTCCTTAGTGGTTCAAATAGTATCCTCTTCACAATACCTAGATGGTATCAAAAAGCCTATATGAGCATAGTTATAGTAGTCAGTCATGTTACCGTCACCCAGTGTTCAGTGGTATTATAGTAAAGGTACTTTTCTAGTCACCCAACACTTGTGGTAATGGAAAAGATATTTTTCTTTTTTGGGGAGGGGGAAGACATACCATGTTATAAGGTTGTGGTCTACACCTGGTATGGTGTGCCTTGTCACAGTCTTGTCCAGTTACAGTCTGTGTGTCATCCAAAAGGCTGAGGAAGGACAGAAATTGGTTATACCCCCTACTGTGGTGACCACCCTGGGGAACTACCTTATGATAATGGTAGTACCTTTACTGGTTAGGCCCTTATATATCCATCGTATGGTAGGTATAGTGTAGTTTCTTTAGAGGTCTGCCACATTAGTGTTCCCCTTTGAATAGGAGAAACAGACAATGATTATAGTTTAGAGATATTCAGTCCTTATATTAACACTCGAGAGTGGTATATTAGAGAAAGGAGAGGGTGGTTTTAGGTGTGTCCACTAGGTTGTTACCTTATTCAGTATATGGATAATAGAGGTTATTTCGTGCTGATATAGTAAGGTCACTCTTGTCAGCTTTATACCATTACTGACCCTGATATCTAGTCAGCCTGTGGGTGAAAACAAGTTTACTTTAGTCCTATTAGTTTTATACTGTGATATAACCTGTGATTTTAGTATATAAGAAGAGGTGGTAAATAGTACCTTCTATATAAGGCTCTGCATCACCAGGTCTAGGCGATGTCTTCAGCCACTTATAGAGTTTGATCCCACAGTCAGTCTGAAGAAACAAAGGTTTCAAAGCTATGGGACATTTAGAATCTACCAGGTTGTTGTAGGGTTAAGAAGTTTGTCACCATACCTTAATGGTGGATATGTCAGGCAGGCTCCTCTGCTGGTTTACATCTGTTACTGCTCTCAGTGAATGGAGTTAGCTGTGGGCCCACCTCTCCCCCTGCTTAATATAGTCCTCCCTCCACTATGAGTGGACACCACCCAAAAAGCCAGTTCTGACCGCCTCAATTGTGCCAAAAAAAAAAAAAAAAAAGAAAAAAAAAGGGAGGAAAAACACGTACCTTCAGGAAACCTACGGCTAGCAATGACTTGCTCCACTGGAAAAGCCATCACCCCTAGGAATCTGAAGATGGGAATACCTAAAGGACAGTACCTGCGTATTAGAAGAAACTGTTCTACAATTCAACAGTTCCATAGACAAGCAGGCGAACTCCAAACAAGGTTCCTCAATCGGGGCTACCCTCAAGAAGTCCTCAGTAAAGCATATAAAGCGGCAGAAAACACTCCGAGAGCTGACCTACTCATACCCAAAACTAGACAAGAAGATATGACGCTGAGGATCATTGGCAAGTTTGATAATGAGGCCACTGAAGTTAGAAACATCATGATGAAGCATTGGCGCATTCTGAAAGCGGATCCTGACCTCAGACATCTGATACCACCTCACCCTTCAATCACATATAGACGAGGAAGAAACCTAAAAGATCAACTGGTACACAGTGCATACGAGGCACCAGCCACTGGGAGTACATGGTTGGAGAATCGTGCCAAAGGGACTTTCAGATGTGGGAAGTGCATTGTCTGTACGTTTATCAACACTGATAAACAATTCACCAGCAGGAACACTGGAAAGGTTTTTACCCTAAGACACTTTGCAAATTGTAAAACTGCGGGTGTAGTCTATCGTTTTGTCTGTCCATGTAACATGGAATATATTGGAAAGACGAAACGGGAGTTTAGAAGGAGGATAGGGGACCACCTAGGAGATGTCAGACATAAGAGAGACACCCCCATCTCCAGGCATGTACATCTGGAACATGGGGGAAGTTTGGTCGGTTGTTCTTTCATGGCCATTGAGGTGGTAACACCGCCATTGAGAGGGGGAGATTGGGACAGATTGATCCTACAGAAGGAGTGTCGTTGGATACACCGACTGAGGACAGTGACCCCAGATGGACTAAATGAAACTCAGACTTTCACATGCTTCATATGACCATTTAAAATTACGTGAGGGTCCAATACCTCAGGTAGAGATGGCTGTGTACTCATTAAGGCACAACTGTTGATTGAACAGGCACTAGGAATCTAGTGAATCCTCCTTAGGCCCAGAAGGGCGCTGGGAGGACTAACAATCCCAATAGACTATATATTGGGTTTATCTTAAACGAGACTTCACACTGTACCGGATGAACAGGATGGGTCCATCCATGGAGACTAGATTAATACTCTGCCCATTTTCCATACCGAGAGTAACATATAGATTTGATAAGACTCCGCTATGGAAATATGGATATACTTTTAAGAGGAATCAAGGGTGGGGGTTCTTTTCTTTTCCCTTGAAACTAACCTTACTGTGCCTTCCATATATTCCACAAGGATGCTTAACTATATCATCCCATAACTATATCAGTTCCCCTTTTTCTTCTTCTGTAACAAAAAGATGAATCTTTTATATCCCCAGTCTATAACTAGGATACTTCACCTAAATAAACGTTTCCCTGCTCTCTATTCAGGGTGGATTACTGTGGGTCAGCCCCGTTTTTTTCCCCCCTTGCCACCCTTCTAGAAAGACCTAGATTGCATGTCAGATTTTTTTTTTTTCTCTCTTGATTTGTTTTTCCTCCCTTTTTTTTTTTTTTTTTCTTTATTTGTTTTTCCTCCCTTTTTTTTTTTTTTTTTTTGGCACAATTGAGGCGGTCAGAACTGGCTTTTTGGGTGGTGTCCACTCATAGTGCAGGGAGGACTATATTAAGCAGGGGGAGAGGTGGGCCCACAGCTAACTCCATTCACTGAGAGCAGTAACAGATGTAAACCAGCAGAGGAGCCTGCCTGACATATCCACCATTAAGGTATGGTGACAAACTTCTTAACCCTACAACAACCTGGTAGATTCTAAATGTCCCATAGCTTTGAAACCTTTGTTTCTTCAGACTGACTGTGGGATCAAACTCTATAAGTGGCTGAAGACATCGCCTAGACCTGGTGATGCAGAGCCTTATATAGAAGGTACTATTTACCACCTCTTCTTATATACTAAAATCACAGGTTATATCACAGTATAAAACTAATAGGACTAAAGTAAACTTGTTTTCACCCACAGGCTGACTAGATATCAGGGTCAGTAATGGTATAAAGCTGACAAGAGTGACCTTACTATATCAGCACGAAATAACCTCTATTATCCATATACTGAATAAGGTAACAACCTAGTGGACACACCTAAAACCACCCTCTCCTTTCTCTAATATACCACTCTCGAGTGTTAATATAAGGACTGAATATCTCTAAACTATAATCATTGTCTGTTTCTCCTATTCAAAGGGGAACACTAATGTGGCAGACCTCTAAAGAAACTACACTATACCTACCATACGATGGATATATAAGGGCCTAACCAGTAAAGGTACTACCATTATCATAAGGTAGTTCCCCAGGGTGGTCACCACAGTAGGGGGTATAACCAATTTCTGTCCTTCCTCAGCCTTTTGGATGACACACAGACTGTAACTGGACAAGACTGTGACAAGGCACACCATACCAGGTGTGGACCACAACCTTATAACATGGTATGTCTTCCCCCTCCCCAAAAAAGAAAAATATCTTTTCCATTACCACAAGTGTTGGGTGACTAGAAAAGTACCTTTACTATAATACCACTGAACACTGGGTGACGGTAACATGACTGACTACTATAACTATGCTCATATAGGCTTTTTGATACCATCTAGGTATTGTGAAGAGGATACTATTTGAACCACTAAGGACTGCCTCATATGTTCTCCTAGCAACTGGAACCATCCTGGAATCTGTTTCAATGGACTCATTACCTAGGATCAAATATAAATAGATTTGATCCTTATACTACTGTAGAAGCATATTGTATAACGCCCCTGATGAGCCTCTCAAACTATTGTGAGAGGCGAAACGCGTCGGGCTATATTTTGTTTGCTAAGCAGGTTATATCAATAATCTGTAGACCTTGACTTGACCGATCACCACTGATGTGGACCTGGAACTGAGGGTTGGGCTTTGGACCTGTAACAGGGTGACGACTACAATACACACGACCATCTACCAATTGTTGTTATCGGTTGTGGACCACCAATGATGCACAGTGTATCCGGTGGTCCCTCCCTTTAGCATCAATCTATCTTGGGTTTGACTTCACAGACCGTCAACCGAACCCCACCAAACCCTCCGCTCTAGCACCATTAGTGGGCTGTGTTGTGTGTTTGTTGTCTAGGTGGGTGGGAAGTCTGCACATTTGCACAAATTCACTTATTTTACACCATATTTTTATAAAAACCCTTAAAATAAAAACAGTTAATGAGAACAAAAAGGTTATCCCTTATTATTCTATGGCCTTTAGAAGGATGCTTAAGTCAGGGAACCAGTGGTCAGTGTGAATTTTACAGTCTATGTTCGGGCTATGTTTCACAGATACTTGAATTCAGAATAACTTGAATCTTGTTCATTAAAATATCATTCTGGTCTTCGTAGTGAAAGAGGTCAGTCCTACTCCGTGACCAACAGAAAATATATTTGAAGAAATACAATATAATTATACTGAATCTTCTTCCTATATATCAATCTGCCCCAACGTTTCAGACTAACTCCTTTTCTTGTGATACACAGCTAGCATCTAGCTGCAATCAGAGTTAAGCTCCAATCTCTGCTGATAAACCCTTGAAAGCAGCGGCGGCGAATTTAATGAGGCCGTCACACGCATCAATGTCGTCAGTGAGATGATCGCTGACAACATTGACGGATGATCGCTGCTGAGCTGTCACACAGGCAGACTCACCAGCAATCATTTTACCAGCGACATCGTGGAAATGATTTCTATATCGTTTCCACGATGTGTGCATGCTGGTATCCAGGGTAAACTGCGGGTAACTAGGCAGCGCGCACTGCCTAGATACCCGATGTATACCTTAGTTACCAGCCTTCTCCGCTCACCGGCTGGTATCTAAGGTACCTTAGATACCAGCCGGGGAGCAGAGGAGGCTGGTAAGTAAGGTATACATCGGGTATCTAGGCAGCGGTGCTGCCTAGTTACCCGCGGTTTACCCTGGATACCAGCTCCCAGCGCTTCCTGAGAGGCGCTGGGAGCTGGCTGATCACGTCTCCCGGTGTCACACGCAGTGATGCTGCGTGCCCACCGGGCGACCGTCGTCAGGTTTTAGAACAGATTCTAAAACCTGACGACCATCAACCAGTGATTTATCGCTGGTTGATCAGCATGTCACACGCGTCAATATCGCTGCAACGTCACATGCAGCAGTGATCGTGCACACGATATTGACGCGTGTGACGGCTCCATTAGACACAGGCATTTAATAACCATGAATTGCTCTCTCCCTCCATCTGATGCGATCAAAGGGTGGCGACAGGATGTCATGGAAGATGAAGCCTGCTGAAGGCAATATGGCTGCCACATTTGTACTCCTGTGAGCTCCATATGTGAACTCTGATTTAGAATACTTCAGCAGTATTGCCGCACCTCCCTTTTCATCTTCAAAAATAAAAAGATATACAAAAGATCAAGTACAATCTATAAAAATCTAACATTAATTAACCCATACAAGACAACACCTTTAAGATGGGGGGAATTTGCAATCTCTCTAATATTTAAGGTTGGCTCACAATAGTGCACAGCTAGCATATAACTCGGACAAATGCTATCCAATGTTTCAGCAAATAGAGCTCGCACCAATATTAACTATGGAAAAGTGCTGAGACAGCATGAGAAAAAAAAAAAAAAAGAAGAATCGGTGCATGGTTAGCAGCATATATTGGATGGCACACACTCATTCAAGTCAATGGATGCATGCAAATCATCGGACTGCACTCTGAGTGCAGACCGATATACGCCGAGACAGACAAGGGAGAAGATAGAGAAAGTAATCTCTCCTTCTCCGTATACACTCGTGTATAAGCAGAGTTTTTCAGCCCAAAAATTGGGCTGAAAAGTCACCCCCTCGGCTTATACACGGGTCAATACGGTACTTGGTCGCCCTCAAATGCTGGCACTCGCCCCCCCCCCCCCTCTGTTGTAAGGGCCCCCCCCGCTGCTTAACTTACCATCCCCGGTCTTCTGCGCTCCATCCTCCATGCTCCCATCCGGCTGCATCCGGGATCCCCGGCCTTTGCAGTAACGATGACGTCATCGTGCGATGGCTGGGTACCCCGGATGCAGCCAGACGGGAGCATGGAGGACGGAGCACAGAAGACTGGCGCGGTGCAGAAGACCGGGGATGGCAAGTTAAGCAGCGGGGGGGGCTTACAACAGAGGGGGGGCGAGTGCCAGCATTTGGGGGCCTGTACACCACTGGGGCTGCTGTATACCACACCACTGGGGCTGCTGTACACCACTGGGGCTGCTGTACACCACTGGGGCTGCTGTACACCACTGGGGCTGCTGTATACCACTGGGGCTGCTGTATACCACTGGGGCTGCTGTATACCACTGGGGCTGCTATATACCACTGGGGCTGCTATATACCACTGGGGCTGCTATATACCACTGGGGCTGCTGTATACCACACCACTGGGGCTGCTGTATACCACTGGGGCTGCTGTATATACTGCTGGGGCCTGTATATACCACTGGGGAGGCTGCTATATACTACCACTGGGGAGGCCTGTATACCACTGGGGGGGCCTGTATATTTGTGCTGGGGTCCTCCCTCGGCTAATACACGAGTCAATAGGTTTTCCCAGGTTTCAGGGGCAAAAGTAGGGGGGTCGGCTTATACACGGGTCGGCTTATACACGAGTATATACGGTATATGCTCAGATTCTCGCATGTGAGGGAATAAGATGACAGTAAATGAAACTCTGCTCACGGCAGCCTTGTCATTTATAGCTAATTTATGGAGGAATCAGCTACGTGCCTGAAGTCCTACATGTGTATCGTTTTTCATTCACGCAACTTAAACTCACTCTACACTCTTTAGCCGGCTGTAAACGTTAAAATTATTTTAATATCCACACTATCGAGGATACCAATTGCAGATTTTATCAAGTCTTGATCTACACTGATTTTCTGTGCTATTCATGACCACTCACAAACGTGGGCAAACAAGAATGGCATCGCATATGTATAAAATATGGTGCACAATCAAAGCAACACGTGGAAATGTAGAGCGGTTTTTAACTTGGAGACCGCGACTCCTTTTAAGTGTAAATCAACTTCTTAAATTTTTGCAAGGTGTTATCTTGATAAAAAGTGCATCTTATAGTCAGAAAGATATGGTAAGTATAAGAGCAGCACACTTACAAACCCCAATACAGCAGCCACAGAGCACTGGAGACTATGGTCTGTGACTGACAATTCATATACCATTAATACAAGATTCCAGCTATACATATTAAATGTGTACTTCAAACTCAGAGCTTATTTACACAAGGAGGACATATAGAGTCTGTACACAAGAAGTTCTAAGTAGAAACGCAATTAATTGTTTTACAAAACAAATAAAGTGATAAGGCTGGGTTCACACTTGGACACCTCCGCAGAGTCCTGCGGAGGGGATCCGCAAGCTGAGCGCAGTCACTGCAAGACCCTATCTTTATAATGGGGATGCACAGTGCTGCGCTTGACTGCGCATGACTGTGCGCTTACATTCATTTGCGTGTGTGATTTGTACGCAGGCGGATGCCTGTGCACAAATCACACACTCTCGTCCGCACCAGGAACGCGACATGTTGCATTCCTGGTGTGGACGAGTGTGTGATTTGTGCGCCGGCATCCGCCGGCGTACACATCACACTGGCAAATGAATGAAAGGGCACGGTCATGCGCAGTCAAGCGCAGCACTGTGTGTCCCAATTATAAACATAGGGGCTTGCGGTGGCTGCACTCAGCTTGCGGATCCCCTCCGCAGAACGCTGCTGAGGGGTCCGCAAGTGTGAACCCAGCCTTAGTGCAAAACAAGAGGGCACATTCACTGGACAAGTACATGGATTCTAAAGCCCCCGTCACACTAAGCAAGATCGCTAGCGAGATTACTGCTGAGTCACAAGTTTGGTGATGCAACAGCAACCTCGCCAGTGATCTCGCTATGCTTGACACTTAGCAGCATCCAGCCCCTGCTGCGAGATCGCTGGTCGTGTCAGTCGCCTGGACCATTTTTTGATTATTGGGGTCCCGCTGGGCAACATGCATTGGTGTGTTTGACAGGGACAATGACCTCAATACTACAGGTCTGGTAAACAGGGTCCCAACGACCTCCGTATCATTGCTGCGTCGCTGGTGAGATCTGACTGTTTAATATCTCACCAGCGACCACATAGCGACGCACCAGCGATCCCTACCAGGTCGTATAGTTGTTAGGATTGCTGGTGCGTCGCCAAGTGTGACGGCACCCTAAGGCTAGAAGGCATACAAGATCACTGCAGCTACTGAAAAATTAACCCTTAATGGGTGACAGCTTAAGTCTCTAATTTACTGACCACTTGCATGTTTGTACAGAAAGAAAAGTTGCTACAGTTCATCTATCAAAGAAGGGTAGCATAAAGTGCCAAATATACAATGGTTTATAAAGTATACATGGAATAACACCACTTATAAATCACAAAAGGCACAGTTTACACAGTCTACATTCCATATAACAACATCATGATAGATACAATACAGCATGAAATAGTGGTCAGTAAATTAGAGACTCAAACTATCACCCATTAAGGGTTAATATTTTCAGTAGCTGCAGTGCTTGTGTATGCCTTCTACCCTTAGGATCCATGTAATTGTCTGCTGAATTTGCACTCTGTTTTGCACTAATCACTTTATTTGTTTCCGAAAACAATAAATTGTGTTTCTACTTTTAGAACTTTTTGTGTACAGACTCTATGTCCTCATTTTGTAAATAAACTCCTATATTATGGCTGCCTCAACTGTGAATGGGGCATGCCACTGGGTGTGACTAATTTATTACAGCTGTGGGTGAAGCCAGGCACAATTTCATTGAAGTCCAGAACCATGTACTGAATTACAGATTTCCCGCTATCAGCTTAAGGGTGCTTTCACACTGGCGTTTATGCCCGGATCTGGCGGATCCAGACAAAAAAAAGCATCTGCCGTCTAACTGTGGCACTTGCGGCAAGCCCCGTTCATTGTCTATGGGGCTTGTGGTAAGTGTGCAGCAGATGCGGCAAGTGCGGTTTCGACAGTTGCGGCAGATGAGGCCGTGAAAAAAAAACACGGTCACTGGGCAAAAACGCCAGTGTGAAAGCACCCTAATTGGTTTGGTGTGATGTGAACAATGTTAGATCACAGTTATTGCCAGTAAGAAGGACCATGCACCAGGACTGAGGCAGTAACTTCATCCAGCAAAGTGTACAAACAGCTAGATGAAATACCCAGTACAGTGCTGGACCTTTGCTCACCGGTGACTACAGTGATCTGTTGAGCAATCCTGTCATTGCAGCGCCAGATCATATTAACTGGAAGGCATTCATCAGTGGAAAGCACATGCACTTCGGTTGTGGGAACTCCTCACTGGATGAAATCACCGAAGAGTTAGTGCTATGAAAAAGAGAATTTTGTTTACGTACCGTAAATTCTTTTTTCTTTAGTCATCAATGGGAGACCCAGACAATGGGGTTTAGGGCTCTGCCCTCCGGAGGTCACACTAGGTACTACAAGTTTGTAGACACCGCCTCCTCCGCTTATAAACCCCCACCGTAGGAGACATCCTCAGTTTAGTCCATAAGCTGCGAGGAGAAATTAAACCACACCCGAAACATCGGGAAGAATGCCGTGCACAGACGGTTCAACAACCCGGCAAACACTGTCTCAACAGAGAACAGAACAAGTGCAAAATATGCAACGGAACAACTGGGTGGGTGCTGGGTCTCCCATTGATGACTAAAGAAAAAAGAATTTACGGTACGTAAACAAAATTCTCTTTTTTCTGGTCGTCATAATGGGAGACCCAGACAATGGGGATGTCCTAAAGCAATACCCCAGGGCGGGAAGAGTTCCTCAACAAGACGGATAACACATGGTTCCCTCTAAAGGTGGGCAACCGCCGCCTGGAGAACCCGCCTGCCCAAACTCGCATCCGCAGAGGCATGGGCATGCACCATATAGTGCTTAGAGAAAGTGTGCAGGCTGGACCAAGTGGCCGCCTGACACACCTGTAGAGCAGAAGCTCGATGTCGCAAGGCCCAGGAGGCACCTACAGCTCTCGTAGAGTGTGCCTTCAAACCCACCGGGAGAGGCAAACCAGAAGACCGGTATGCCTCCTGAATGGGAGCCTTGATCCATCTGGCCAAGGTCGACTTCGAAGCCGCGGCCCCTTTACAGCGACCCATCGTGAGGACAAATAAAGAATCCGAACTCCTAAAGGAGGCGGTCCTGGACACATAAATGCGTACAGCTCTCACGAGATCCAGAGTATGGAGGTCGCGCTCAACCTGATGAACGGGAGCGGGGCAAAATGATGGGAGAACAATCTCCTGGTTTAGGTGAAACGTTGAAACCACCTTCGGCAGAAATTCAGGCCGTGGGCGCAACACCACCTTGTCTTGGTGAACCACCAGAAAAGGAGACTTGCACGAAAGTGCAGCCAATTCTGAGACCCGTCTCAGAGACGTACTCGCCACCAGAAAGACCACCTTCTGGGACAGACGAGAGAGAGAGACTTCTCTCAGTGGCTCAAACGGCGGTTTCTGCAGTGTCGCCAGGACCATGTTGAGGTCCCAAGGATCCAGAGGTCGTCTATAGGGCGGAACCACCCGAGACACCCCCTGCAGAAATTGACGTACCTTCGGGAGGAGCGCCAAGCGCCTGTCAAACAGCACTGAAAGTGCTGATACTTGACCTTTCAGAGAGCCAAGGGATAATCCCAACTCCAACCCCGACTGTAGGAAGGCCAACTATGTCGGGATAGACAAAGGCCACGGTGAGCGGCCACCAGAGGCACACCAGGTAAAAAAGATTTTCCACGTTCTGTGGTATATCTTCCTGGAAACAGGTTTCCTCGCCCGATTCATAGTGGCAACCACTGTAGGGGAGAAACCTCTGGATGTTAGCAGCCAGGCCTCAAGAGCCATGCAGTCAATCTGAGGGCCCTGGAATTGAGATGGAAGAACGGGCCTTGCGCGAGTAGATCTGCGCGTTCTGGAAGAGCCCACCGGTGTCCGCCTGACAGTTGCCACAGGTCCGGGTACCAAGACCTCCTGGGCCAATCTGGAGCCACTAGAATGGCCACTCTGCATTCTGTCCTGATCTTCCACAGGACCCTGGGAATCAGAGCCAGAGGCGGAAACACATATGGCCGCTGAAAGCTGGACCAGCTCAGGATCAGGGCATCCGCCCCCAGAGACTGGGGATCCCAAGATCTCGCCATGTATTGGGGCACCTGATGATTTAGCCGTGAGGCCATCAGATCCACGTCCGGAGTACCCCATCTGCTGCAGATGTCCCGGAAGACGTCTGGATGTAGGGACCACTCTCCGGCGTCCATCCCCTGTCGGCTCAGATAGTCGGCCTCCCAGTTCTCGACCCCTGGGATGTGAACTGCGGAGATCAGGCAGCCGTTTTCCTCCACCCAGAGTAGAATGCGGTGGACTTCGGCGAGGGCCTGAGCACTTCTGGTCCCTCCCTGATGATTTATGTAGGCGACGGCCGTCGCATTGTCGGACTGTACCCGAATGGGTTGTCCTGACAGGAATTTCTGAAACGCCAGTAGCGCCAGAAAAACCGCCTTGATCTCCAGCACGTTGATCTGCAACGCCGACTCCGACTGAGTCCAGAGGCCTTGAGCCCTGTGGTGTAAGAACACCGCGCCCCAGCCCTTCAGACTGGCGTCTGTGGTCACCACTAACCATGACGGTTTTAGGAAGGACCGGCCCCGTGACAGGTGATGTGGCTGGAGCCACCACTGTAGAGAGTCCCTGGTTGGTTGTGACAGCGTCACCAGCCGATTCAGAGAGATCGTCCTCTTGTCCCATCTGCGAAGAATCTCCAGCTGGAGAGGACGGAGGCGAAACTGTGCGAACGGCACCGCCTCTATCGCCGCTACCATGCGACCCACCAGTCTCATCAATACCCGTAGGGATGACTGTGGCGACAGGAGGACATTCTGCACTCCTGATTGGATCGCAAGCTGCTTGGCTTGAGGTAGGGACACCAGGGCCGAGTCCGTGTGGAAGTCCATGCCCAGATATGTCAATGACTGGGTCGGAACCAGGGTCGACTTTTGAATGTTGATAAGCCACCCGAACCGTTCCAGAGACTTCATGGTCACCTCCAGGCTCACCCGACAAAGGTCTTCCGATGGCGCCCTGACCAACAGGTCGTCCAAATAGGGTATGACGGCGTGTCCCTGCGCATGCAGGAGAGCCATCATGGAGGCCATCACCTTTGTGAACACCCGTGGTGCCGAGGCTAGCCCGAATGGCAGTGCCACAAATTGGAAGTGCTCTTCCCCCACTGCGAATCTCAACCAGCGCTGATGAGCTGGTGCAATGGGAACGTGAAGGTAAGCGTCCCTGATATCGATGGACGCTAGGAAGTCTCCCTGTGACACAGCCGCGATCACTGAGCGCAGGGATTCCATGCGGAACTTCCGAACCAACACGTGACGGTTGAACAACTTGAGGTCCAAAACCGGGCGAAAGGAGCCGTCCTTCTTTGGGACAATAAAGAGGTTGGAGTAAAAACCCCTGAACCTCTCTTCCGTGGGCACAGGGACCACCACTCCGTCTCTGCGGAGCCCCTCCAACACCAGGTGAAAAGCCTGAGCCTTTTCTGGAGATGGAATCGACCGATGGAATCGGGATATCGGTTTTGACGTAAGCTCTATCCTGTACCCTCGCGAGATCACGTCTCGAACCCACTGATCTTGAATGTGAAGAAGCCACTTGTCCTGAAAGCAAGACAGGCGGCCCCCCACCTGTGGGGAGGCAGGATGAGAGAGCGAGTCATGTCGAGGCGGGCTTGGGGGTGGCAGCCGCTGCCCCCGCCGGCTTCTTCTGACGACTCTTGGAACGCCACTGAGTAGCAGGCTTGCCCCCTCGGTCTGAGCGAGTGGACGTCGTTGATGACTGTGAACCGGAGCGAAAGGACCACTGCTTAGGGTTCCTTTTCACGGTGTACCGTGGCTTAGGCTTCTTCTGCGGGATCTTAGACTCAGCAGAATCCTTTATCAATTTGTCCAGTTCGGTGCCAAAAAGCCTGTCACCAGCGAACGGAAGATTTTGTAAAATCTTCTTAGATGTGGCATCTGAGTCCCAAAGACGCAGCCACAACAGCCTGCGGATCGCAATTGCATTGGCCGAGGCCACAGCAGAGCGAGTGGCAGTTTCCAAAGATGCCGTCCTGGCATAGTCCGCATAGGCCCTTGCTCTCTCAGTGAGCGCCAGGACCTCTGGACTGGACCTAGCTAGATCAGTGATACCATCCAAACAGATAGTGATCGCTTGTAGGGTCCAGACTGCGGCAAAATTAGGGGCAAACGAAGACCCCACAGCCTCATAGGAAGACTTGGCGAGTTGCTCGACCTGTCTATCAGTAGCATCCTTCAATGAGGAGCTATCAGAGGCAGAAAACAAGGAGCGCGCAGCAATCCTAGTCATGGAAGCATCCACCTTGGGAGACTGCGACCATTCCTGGAGCGCCTCCTGAGGAAAGGGAAAGCGATTGTCCTTAGTTTTACGGACATAACGCCGCCCAGGATGCAACCTGGGAGCTTTAATCACCCTTCCGAAATTAGTGTGGTCCATGAAGGAGCCACTTGGTCTAGCCTCTGGCCGCAGCCATTGATAGACCTCCTTGGGGTGTACAGTCACCTCCTCAGGAGGAGTGACAAGACGCAATGTCTCATTGATGGAGGACACCAGATCCTCCACCCCATCTGGAGGTTCAGACATAGACCCGAGAGTAGAACCCCCATCATCTTCCTCACCATCAGAGGAACGCTCCTCCTCAGAGAGAGTCTGGAGCTCAGGAGAAGCCTCACGAGCTCGCTTAGGGGGTCTTACAGCAGAAGTAAGAGACACCCGGGGTAACTAGGAGGAGTAGCTGGGTTCTCCAGTCTCCTATGCAGTGCCTCCAGGGTTTGCGCCATGGAGGACATCTGGGACAGCAGAGATTCATTGATCTTATTCTGCGTTTCCCATGGCCCTGGGATCACCTGAACCTCAGGGTATAATCCCGGATTTGCAGACTCAGTAGTAGCAGACCGGGCCTCTGGGCGTCCGCAGTTATTGCAGGACCCCTCCACCAGTGTCCCGTTGCATGTAATACAGGCAATGGAGACCACCGCCGCCTTAGCAGCATGCTTCCCAACTGAGGACATCTCCACAGTGAGGGGAATATAAGCCAAAGTTCACAAACAAACCGGGAATCCCGGTGGCTTACCGACCGCAGTAAAGCGGTAGGAGGAAGCGGTGTGTGTGTGTGACCTCCGCGAGTTCCGGTCTCCCTTGTAAGTGCAGACACGCGCTGCCGTCAGATCCCAGCCGGGAAGTGAGGGAGAAGATGGCCGCCGACAGTGAAGATGTGGGCGGAGCCTGGAACCCGCGGGAAGAACACACAACACGCCCAGCGGTGATGTCACCACAAGGGCTGCCTCCTCCTCCTCCAGGCTGCCTCAGCAATGGAGGTGCCGGAGCCCGCAGCGCGGGAAAAGAGTGTGAATATCACCACACACACACTCAGACTGCATGTACACACAAAACACCCGCAGTCTGCAGCCTCAGCCCCTGTGAGCCACAGGGCGGTCAGCCAGGGAGACCCCAGCACAGGGTCACCGCCAGAACCGCGGACCCGAGGGTAACCGCGCGGTCTGAGTGTCATGACACCACAGTGACAGACACTACCCCCAGGCACACAGGAGACACACCAGGTGCCTCAGTGCCGGTCCGGTCTGTAAGCACCTTTAGGGAGGCCTCGGACGGGGGTACAGCACCAGTCCGGAGTGTAAGCACCATTTAGGGAGGCCTCGGACTGGGCTGGCTCCGTCCGGTCTGTAAGCACCATTTAGGGAGGCCTCGGACGGAGCGGAGCTGTGCAAGGCTCCAGGCTCCCCCTTACCAGAGCCTCCATGGAGGGATGGAAAGGAAAGAGCGCGACAGCGTACCGGGAGAACACTGAAGTGTCCAGGCTAAAAGCCCTCCGGTACCTCCACCAGCGTGTTCCGCAGAGGGTGAGCGGGGAGGCTGTCGGGGGTCCCGAGCGGACCATTTTACCTTGTCTTCATACGCCATCACGTAAGCTGTGAGAATGCAGTGAAGTGCAAGCAAAGCGTGATCCTCCGAGCACACTAAGTTTAAAACTGAGGATGTCTCCTACGGTGGGGGTTTATAAGCGGAGGAGGCGGTGTCTACAAACTTGTAGTACCTAGTGTGACCTCCGGAGGGCAGAGCCCTAAACCCCATTGTCTGGGTCTCCCATTATGACGACCAGAAAATTATGAACTCTCACCACTTCTTACTGTAATCTGTAGGAAGCCGCAATGACATGACAACTACACTGAGATTACAGCAATTGTTCATTGGGCCATGTATCTACTCTTATTATGTGTGATACAATCCATATAGCCGCTCAGATCTCTGTAAAAGCCAGTAAAAAGTACGTTGCCAGCTAACAAAATCAGTGCTGCCACTGTCCACATCTCAGTATGACATTGCTGTGACCATCAAAATGGCGATGTACAGTGATACTAAACTTCATCCTCCCTTATCATTTAGCCAACACCAAGAAGGGAAGCAGGACATTATATCAGACAGATGCAAGCATATCCTGCCCACATTTACTGCAGTCATAATACGAGGAAGCAATACACATTCTTTTAAACCATTTAAAAATGATTATTTTTTTTATGACCATTGTTCTTAGCATACTAAACACTACAGTTTGTGCAGCTCTACAAATAGGAGATATAGTAATTGGCATAGGTTTAAAACAAAATAGTATCTGTGGGTGGATAATGTGCTGCCCCTTCATATCAATCCGCACCAAAAAGCCCAGAGTCCTGTCATTTGGAAACAGGAGAAAGGCTACGTTCACACATTGCGTATTTTGCTGCGCTTTTTTACGCGCGCTTTTCAAAATACGCAATGTGCCTTTTGTCTGCCAGCAAAAAGAATGTGAAATTCACTTTGCAGTGCAGACATTGAGCAAAAATACGCAGTGCGTTTTCCGGGAGAAAGCGCAGCTCCGTAAACAATTGATATGTCAATTGTTTACGCAGCTGCTCCTGCGTATTCTCCCAGAGGGGAGGAAGAATCCTGCTTCCTCCTCCCCTCTGTGACAGCTGTGGCCGCCCATTAGATTTCACAGTGTATTAGACCGGAGACCGACAGCGGGAGAAGGCGTCGGACAGGTGAAGTATTGATTCTTTTTTATTTTACATACACTTGCCTCTGTTTAATTTAGATTTCACAGTGTATATTAATACACTGTGAAATCTAATGGGCTGTCACAGAGGGGAGGAGGAAGCAGGATTCTTCCTCCCCTCTGTGACATCACTGCGCTTTCTGGAGTAAAGAAAGCGCAGTGTGTGAAAGCCCCTGCGTATTTTGTTGCGCTTTTTTGCGCGGACCCGAAAAACGCGGCAAAAAGCGCGCGTAAAAAAGCGCAGCAAAATACGCAAATGTGTGAACGCAGCCAAAACGTTCTCAAACATTTGTGCAATACTGAACTGCTATGTTATGGTGTGCATTCCAGCTGTAACCCTGCGGGTCTATTACTGCTGTCAGTTTAGTAAGTACAACACTGGGTCAGGGTCATGCACAATACACCAGATGAATATTTATACTTTAGATGACACTACGGTGGCCATAAACAATAAATGTCAGATATAAAAGACAAATTTTGACTGACCATTTTTCAAACAAACGATGATTCACTATAACGAATAGTAAACTACTTTATGACTAAACGTTAAATGTGAAGTTGGAATTTTTTCGGCTGCTGTACAAAGTTATAAGATTGACCAATCACAACCAGTCATTTGCTACTTGCACGTTTGTACCTATTTTTTAAAGATATAATTTTAAAGCTAATTGATTTGTCATCTTGATAGAACAAATGATCTAATGGATGATTACTCAGCCTCAATGTGGATGACACTAATCTTGTGTGCTCAGTTTTAGGGATCTTTTTCAATCAAATATAAAAAGTAGCAAACATTATTTACATATAAATACTGTGTTTATGCACAGTCAGAAAGGTAATTAACACAACTACTTGTAAAGTGGATGGGCCAATACACTAGTATCCAAAACACATCGCATGTTAATGCTAGAACTACTTTGATTAACAAAAATATTTGGAAATAGTCCTGAAGGTAAAAGGAATCTGACCTTTGCACCCTGTCTAAAATGTCAACATGCATTAATACATATCAGCCCAATTTACAAGACTGACGGCTGAATACCTGGGAGCCTGTTCATCAGCCAGCTGAGCTGCTTTTTGGATATATTTGTCCAGCTTAGATCTAAGGACACTGGTTGTCTTCGGATTATCCCACTGAGCATAAGAGGAGTAATGGATTTGCAGCGATTTAGGTCGATATGTGTCCACAGTCTTTTATCACAACACCTATCATAAAAAAATAGAAATCTATTAAAAAGGTATTTCTGA
Organism: Allobates femoralis; assembly: GCA_033576535.1. Classification (NCBI taxonomy): domain Eukaryota; kingdom Metazoa; phylum Chordata; class Amphibia; order Anura; family Aromobatidae; genus Allobates; species Allobates femoralis. Next base: position 684,876,077 of record JARQOC010000003.1, on the reverse strand, counting down.
ATATGCAATTGACTGACAAATAGCAATGTGCTAATGCCAACATACAAAAGATCTAGATATCTATCGGCAATAATATCAAGAACATCAACCAGTGCGTCTCAAAATGTTGTCTTTTCCATGAAACCAATAAGTGTCACTGTTGCAAAACAATAAATAAAACAGAAATAACAAAAATATTAATGTCAAAATGTTGCTCCCCAAAAAGGTAGTAAAAACCATACATAAGTCTGGATAAATAAACAAAGCAAGCCACCGTAGGGTAAAAAAAAGGTAAAGTGTTACTGTCCCTTTATGCTATAAGTGTCTAGGCCTTGAACTGTGTAAATTCACCAAAATATGCTTGGTATATGGTAACTAGAAAGCTAAATATATCCATGGCCTAACATAATAATTTATACAACTACCATGTTCTTTGGACTATAAAGACGCACTGGACCATAAAATGCCCCCAAGTAAGTAAAAATAGGATTATCAGCTAACCCATCTATGTACCGTGCTCGGTCTCCCAACAGTGCTCGTCAGTATGTGCAGATTCAGGTTGAAGAAAGGAGTCCGGCATTAAGGTAGATTAACACTTGAATTTTATTAGTGCTTTCTTAAAACTGTACAGTCCATCGAAGGAAACATTTATAAACACAAATAGTACAAACCCATCAGGTGCATTTTGGATGCTAGGCATTAGTTATTGAAGTCTTACAATGACTAAGGAGATGTGTCTGAAATGCATCTGATATAATAGAAAAAGAGAAAACAGAGCAAGCGCTCCCTGGGAGAAACCTGATGGATATTGTGCAGGAACACTAGGGTGGGGGTATATAGATGGACTCTCACCTAATCTGGTTGTGCTGTCTCTGCACAACCAAAGTGTACGCTCTCCAGCTCTACTCCCACGTCTCCTCAATCACGTGGTGCGAGCGGTCGTGTGACTGTGGCGTCACGGCAGGTCCTTCACTTCCTCCTGGCTCCTGTAATCAAATTACCGATCGGCTCCGCAGCTCCAATACAACCCACAGCAAGTGGGAATCAATTCAGAGTAATATATGTTGTCCTTATAGGAGAGATAGAGCACAAATGGGGTCCAGTTCTCTAAGATTAAAAGGCTTTATTTGACAACCACAACATATTTTAACGACGGTATGTCGTCTTCCTCAGGTGGAAATCCACCTGAGGAAGACGACATATCGTCGTTGAAACATGTTGTGGTTGTCAAATAAAGCCTTTTAATCTTAGAGAACCGGACCCCATTTGCGCTCCAGCGCTCCTATAAGGACAACACATATTACACTAAAATGCATCTGATGGCTTTGCACTATTTGTGTTTTTAAATTTCTCCTTTGATGGACTGTACAGTTTTAAGAATGAACTAATAAAAATCAAGTGTTAATCTACATTCATGCCGAACACCATTCTACCTGAATAAAATGCACCCAGGTTTTAGAGGAAAAAAACAAGGAAAAAATATATGAAGCAAACAATGTGGTCATGACGCACTGTTATTGGGGAAGGGAATCTGCTGCTGACACTGGTATGAGGTAATGTCCCCAAATTCTGTACTAATGTCCCCATACCGAGCCCCCACCAGGTATATATGTCCTCCATCAAGGTATATGATCCCCATCCTGATATATATGTCCCATATCCTGGTATATATAGACACATCACAGTGCAAACTATAAATAAATAAAACATCGCTCCCCGCAGCAGCACAACATCTCATGATGGCAGCTGTTCAACATGTAAGTGCACAGCGATGACATCCTACATGCAGTCTGCGGTCGGGATTAGAGGATGTCGAACTGTGGCGGAGTGACGTACAGTGAGTAAATTCTTCCCTCTGCTCCGAGGTTATTCAATGCTCTCATGCCAATGATGATGCAAGGGAAGCAGTGAATATCCACTCGCCCGCCTGTGTGGATATTGATTTAAGCAAACAGCATTGTACAGGGATGGTTAGGCAGGGAATTTTGGGATGCACATATGAATGCTGCTAGGTTGGAGGGCATAAGGGATTTGACAGGCTCCCTTTAAAGTAGGTTTCAATGATTAGGTGGTTTCAGAGAGGTCAATAACTGAATATACAGTATGCACAAACCTGTTGCCATCATATTTAATCTAACATAGCATAGCCTCATCAGAGGTCTGCTTTAAAGTACGCACTACACAACATAATGATGACATACTTAGTAAGACACTAAACACAAGGAAGTAGACTTCTGATTACCATCTATTCCACGTTTTGCAGATTCTCATACAGATGCACAAATCCCTGTGGGTGAGGTAGCTAAAGATGGCCATCCAAACCTCTCTTTGCATCACATGAGTTGCACCATTTTCCAGAGGGAGGGAGTCCGGAGGAGGGCTGATTGGAGGAGGCCTTATTACATGGCGCTCCATCTGCATACATTTGGGAGGTGATAAGGAAGGAGGAGGACGTGTAACTCTTGGTGTGCTTCTTGGGCTTGGGTAAGGCTGATGCCTGTACTCCTTTGGTGTCCCATTCAGTTTAGTGAACCGATGCACTCTCTCCCCATTACTGTTTAAACACTTTTTGGACTCCTCGCCCTCACTCTCTGGCTCAGATTTGATGGGATGATGGTTCTCATTAGCCAAACTGTTCTCAGTTTTTTGTATCTCTTGGTTCAGTTCCTTGCTCAATTCTTTACTCAATTCTTTGTTGAAAACTTTCCTTTTCCTTCGGTTTTTCTTCTTTTCCTTCAGCTCCTGAGCTTCAGTGCTGGGACCAGCAGTTGGTGAGCTGGATCGTGACTGGTCACTTTCTCTAGGTTTTGGAACTGCCTCTTGTAAATCATCATCAGGCTCTTGTTTTATACGCCTTAATGTCTTGGTCATGATAGAATCGGTGGTCTTCCAAGTTCTCTTCTGAAATAATGATAATTTGTTACATTTTAGTTAGATGTAGAAACAGTAGCAATGGTGAGTACTATATCAATTTACTATAAAGGATGCAACAGGAATAGGGAAACCTACATTATCTGCTACTTTTAATACAGGACATATTTCAATCAGCAAACCGATTACCACTACTGGAACCCCATAGATCAGGTTTATAAATACAAAAAAAGTCTTAAGATTCCCCTCAGTGACATATGGATTTGTTCAGGAGCCATGAACAGTGCATGTTTTTCGTATTTACATAGCATTGCACATTGGAATCATCACCTGTGCAATACTATGAAATCCTGTAAACCTGCACTGTTGGTGGCCCTTGAGGACTGGAGTTGTCCACCCCTGGATAGATACGTCAGGTAAAATCTGTCCTCCTGCCCCTCTAATACCTTGCATTAGAACTACATGATACTTTTTTTTGTGGTTAAGCCAATATTCACCTTTCTGGCCAGGTCAGATTTTTCAAAATCTGACAAGGTTCTACTTTATGTGGTTAGAACTCTGGAATCCTTAAGATATCACAGTGATTTCGGAAGTGCTCGCTTTTTTGTAATACATTCTTATTTATACTGAGCTAAATTTTCCACTGACATAATTTGCATTTTGTTTAGGAAAATTTCTGAATCTTAAAAATATAGAGAAGTTGGCAATAAAAAAAAAAAATTGATTTTTTTGCCTTTAAAGAGGACCATTTAGCAAATTTTTCACATTGGTGTAGAAACACTGTATATAATAGGGACTACAGAGCAGAATAGGTTTCTATAGGCAGTCTAGAGTATATTGCCCCAATGAGTACGTTATTTTTTATTTTTTTTAAGTCCAAGTGGGTGTGATCAGTTGTTAATAGGGGATGTGTACTTCTTCCTGTATCTTACTGACCAGTCATAAGCAGGTAGCAACACTCAGTGGACAGAAGAACAGGTCTCCACCATAGCTTAGAGCAGATTTCTGTGAGCTATAATATTACAGTCCTGATCTTTTGGCCTAACCTCCTGCATGAGTCAGTGTGGGGGAGTGGAGGCACAACTGAGTTTAGTTGTGTCATATTACAAACCCTTCCATCAACACTTCTTCTCTCATAACACTATCGGCCCTGCACTGCCCCGCCCTCACACAGTGAGTCCTGATTTGTCTCAGTAATCACACTTGAGTCAACTGTATGCAATCCAAAATAGCTCCGTCTGCATCATAGTGAATGGTTCGTGCAAATCATTTTTTTCCCTGCGTTTCAGGCAAACTCCAACATATCTGGTCAGAGCACAGTAGACATGCCATACTGGCCTTGTTCTTATTAATTTCTTTGTTCTGCCTCCCAAAAATATCAGTTTAGAATTTTTTTTGATATACCATTCATCATGTAGTGTACTTTTACACACTCATTTTACATACAGGACATAATATTTCATTCAGCAATACAGACCAAAAGTTTGGACACACCTTCTCATTCAAAGAGTATTCTGTATTTTCATGACTATGAAAATTGTAGATTTACACTGAAGGCATCAAAACTATGAGTTAACACATGTAGAATTATATACGTAACAAAAAAGTGTGGAACAACTGAAAATATGTATTATATTCTAGGTTCTTCAAAGTAGCCACCTTTTGCTTTGATTACTGCTTTGCACACTCTTGGCATTCTCTTGATGAGCTTCAAGAGGTAGTCACCCAAAATGGTTTTCACTTCACAGGTGTGCCCTGTCAGGTTTAACAAGTGGGATTTCTTGCCTTATAAATGGGGTTGGGACCATCAGTTGTGTTGTGCAGACGTTTGGTGGATACACAGCTGATAGTCCTACTGAATAGACTGTTAGAATTTGTATTATGGCAAGAAAAAAGCAGCAAAGTAAAGAAAAACGAGTGGCCATCATTACTTTAAGAAATGAAAGTCAGTCAGACCGAAAAATTGGTAAAACTTTAAAAGTGTCCCCAAGTGCATCTGCAAAAACCATCAAGCGCTACAAAGAAACTGGCTCACATGAGGACCGCCCCAGGAAAGGAAGACCAAGCGTCACCTTTGCTGCGGAGGATAAGTTCATCCGAGTCAACAGCCTCAGAAATTGCAGGTTAACAGCAGCTCAGATTAGAGACCAGGTCAATGCCACACAGAGTTCTAGCAGCAGACACATCTCTACAACAATTGTTAGGAGGAGACTTTCTGCATGGTAAATTTGCTGCTAGGAAACCACTGCTAAGGTCAGGCAACAAGCAGAAGAGACTTGTCATTCCTTGTGTTCTTTAGCCCAAACATTAGACCAGTGGGAATCTGTGCTTTGGTCTGATGAGTCTAAATATGAGATCTTTGGTTACAAGCACCCTGTCTTTGTGCGATGCAGAAAAGATGAACGGATGGACTCTACATGCCTGGTTCCCACCGTGAAGCATGGAGGAGGTGGTGTGATGGAGATGGGGTGCTATGCCAGATGACCTGGCCTCCACAGTCACCAGACCTGAACCCAATTGAGATGGTTTGGGGTGAGTTGGACTGCAGAGTGAAGGCAAAAGGGCCAACAAGTGCCAAGCATCTCTGGGAACTCCTTCAAGACTGTTGGAAGACCATTTTCGGTGACTACCTCTTGAAGCTCATCAAAAGAATGCCAAGAGTGTGCAAAGCAGTAATCATAGCTAAAAGGTGGCTATTTTGAAGAACCTAGACTATAAGACATATTTTCACACTTTTTTGTTAAGTATGTAATTCCACATATGTTAATTCATAGTTTTGATGCCTTCAGTGTGAATCTACAATTTTCATAGTCGTGAAAATAAAGAAAACTCTTTGAATGAGAAGGTGTATCCAAACGTTTGGTCTGTACTGTATATAATATATATATATATATATATATATATATATATATATATAATTTATTTATTTATTTTTTTTGACATACTTAAGACTCTCAGCCGACCGCAATTTATGACTTGTATATTTTTTACATCCCTTCCAATGAGTTGCATTTTAAGTCAGCTTTATTCTTAATGACTGTACGATACTTCAGTAAAAAATTGGGTTTTACTACTTTTGTACACTACAAATTTATTTTTTTCAGCTCCATAATTAGAGAGCTGTAACTTTATTTTTCCATCAACAAAGATGAGTGAGGGCTTGTTTTCTGCAAGATGAAATTACTTTTTTAGTGATACCATTTTTCTTTACATCCTAATTTTTGACTGTATTAGGAAGGCTTCACATTTGTGTTTGGCACTGCAACATATGCAGCGCCGAACGCAAACACTTTCATGTGAACGCAGCGGAGATTGTCCGCATGCATTCACATGAAAATATGATTGAGTGGCAGGGCGGCTCACAATCAGCAGTGGCGGCTGGGAGGCGGAGATCAGCAGCAGAGATCTCTGCCTCCCGGCTGCCGCCGCTAATCTCTTCCTCCCTGCCACCGCTGGTTTAAAATAGCCGGTAGGAAAGCCAGCAGTGAAAACACTTCACCGCTGGCATTCTCGCCCCGCTAATTCAAATGAACAGCTGATGCTGATCATTTGAACTAGCGGGGCAGGAATGCCGGCGGTGAAGTGTTTTCACTGCTGGCTTTCCTACCAGCTATTTTAAACCAGGGGCAGGGAGGAAGAAACAAGATGACAGAAGAAGAAGAAAGAAGAGGAAAGAAGAGGAGAACGACAGGAAAGGTCATCTTCCGCAGCGTCTGTGCACTTGCCAGCAGATGGCAATGTGCACAGATTGACTTCCATTCATTTCTTGGGCGCAGCTGTCTGCATAGGCATAAAGCAAGCACACAGCCACGCACAAAAAATGCAACATGTTGCGTTCAGCATGTGCATAAATTATGCGCAGCCGAACGCAAACATAGCTGAGCGCAGGTACACACAGGCACTATGTGTTCCTATGTTAAACATAGGAGCGCATAGTACCTGAGTCTTGCTGCGCTCAGGAAAGGTAATTCATCGTGCGCAAATGTGAACCCAGCCTTATTCCACCATTTGTGCAGTTGTATGGTTAAAACTGCCTTTTTTCCCACAATTTCATTTTTTTATGATGTTCACCATACAAGTCAAATAATTAACAGTTCTATATTTTGGGTATTTACTTTTGTTTTTACATAAAATGTATCACTATGAAAACACATTTGTCATGTAGTTTTTTTTTTTTTTTTCATTATTTTCTTACTTTACATAAAAATAAAAAATTGTAAAAACAATTGTAGTACCTTTTTTGTTTTAGACCCTTTATGACACTTAAATACTCAGTCTGGATTGCTGGTCTCATACATACAATACCCTCATGTATTGCAATGCAGTAGACCTGTCAGTCTTACAAAGACATGAGAACTAGTGGACCTTGTTTATGGCAGGCAGACATGCTTATACCTGGCAGACCCAGAGGCCATTGTATCACCACCACTTTCCATGACAACTATTGCACCCCTGAAATCACATCACAGGGATGAGATTGTGAAATAGGACAAAGATGTGTGAGAGGAAGCCCTATTCCTTCAGTTGCATCTAGATTAGGGATCTCAAACTCCAGGCCTCAAGCGCTGCTAACAGTTCATGATTTCCTTAGTATTGCACAGGTGACGAATCCAACCCCTTTGCAATGCTAAGGAAATCCTGAAAATCTGCACTGTTTGCGACCCTAAGGCCCAGAGTTTGAGATGTCCGATCTAGTAGGTTTACCAGGCAGTGCAGGGATAATGCCAATGCCAGAACTGGCTGTGGCTTCTGAAGCTTGTTTGTCAATTAAATGAAATCATTTACCAGATTTTTACAATCCCATTTGATAACTGAATAATGTAGGGTAAGTACTCTGGCTCCACTGATGAATCACTAACTTGGATGTTTTTGGTTTAAAATCAGCATTTTTTCTGATGCAGATCTGCCAGTTCTCTTAATGCTGAGCTATATATAACCCTATCCACACTATGGATTGGCAACTGTACACCAAAGGTTACATTCACACTGTGCGTTATACTGCATTTTTGAGGAGCCGTTTTTTTTTGCAGTAATGTGCAGTGCCCCAAAACATTCCAGCAAAGCCAATGGATTTCCAGATTTGTCATGCAGACACAACCTTTTACAGTGGTCCATTTTTTGGCTGAAAAGCAGATTGTCGCACAGAATGAGCATGTCAATTTGTTGTGAGTTTTTCTGATCCACTTTTCCCATGGAAAACCAAAGTAAAAGGAGAAATAAAACAGCAAAAACAGATCAAAACACAGTGTGAATAGGTCATCTGTTTTTGCAGCAAAAACGCTGTGTGTGAATGTAGCCTAAAGCTGTCAGCGGTGGGGCGTGGCTGACAGATTCCTTTTAAGTAGTGAACTCAGGGTTGATCATACAAGCCCTTGCTCCTGTGCCTACAGGACCATCATGACATATCTGTACATCATATTGAGGGAACAGCTTACCTCTTATGTTGTACTGGCATGTCAAATATCGCTACAGCAAAAACCATTGAAACAAATTCCATACATTGGTAGTTTTTATAAATGTAGCCTAACACATCTGTTATGAAATAATGAATACCTCTGTATGAAACTCCCATTAGGATTCATTTAACAAACGGATTAGCTTATTCTATTTCTTTTTCAGATGAGAAATCCACTCATCAGTAAACAATGAACCACCAACTGATAAAATATTCCCCCAGGAACAGAATTACCTTTTTCTTGAAGAGCTTCTCCTCTTTTCCATGTTTTAGCTGAAAAAGGAAAAAAGTAACCTTATTATATTCCATATACATCAACACTATTACTAGAGACAAGACACTTAAGATTTGTTTTTTATATGGAGTATAGTATACTTTACAGCACAGTATGTGAAGTTATAGATTATTGATTACTCGCCTTATCTGCTCCAGTGTTCCCCTTTTTTAAAGGGTCTCTATCAGCACAGAATGACTGTTCAAACCTAGTAGAGGTGCTCAAGCATGATAGTGGGTCAATCATTTATATACACCTTTCCACCTGCATGTTTTCCTTCAATCTCCACCCTCTTCTTTGATTGACAGCTCTTGCTTTATAGAGCCAGAGAAGGGAGAAACTAGATGGGAACAATCAGGTGGGAAGGTGTATATAAATGATTAACCCTGCCATGATGCCGGAGCACCTGTACTTGTATTGAACAGTCGTTTTGTACTAAGCAGAGTGCCGTTAACAATTTCTGTTCTGTACAGTTCAGTGCTGTAAGAACATAAAAAATCTGCTGCAAATATTGATGTGATGGCAGGAAAGACGCTGCTCAGAATATGTGCATATTTACCCCATTCAGTAAAATGGGTAAAAAATGGTGCAAAAATGTACATGCTGCTTACTTGAAGCAGTTACTGCAATCTGCCAGGAGAAAATAAGCAGCATGTGCAATGAGATTTTAGAAATCTCACTCACTTTGCTGGTACTGTAAAATGCTGCATTTTATCTGAAACCGAATCGGGGTGGAAAATAGCAACAAATAGCAATAAAAATGCAACATGTGAGAATTTGTGTGCCTGTAAACATGATGTATATTAATATCCACATTATTGTAATCTTTCTTCGGGGCAGGACGTGGACTCGTACATGGCTCTATTGAACGTGTCAGAACTCAGGACCAGACGTATTAGGGTATGTGCCCACAAGACGTTTTTTAAGCAGTCCTGAATGCAGCAAAACCTGAGGATCCTAGAGTCCTTGACAGGAGATTAGCTATGATCTTGTCTGCGTTTTTTTAGCTGCGTTTTTTCCATTGACTTTAGCAAAAATGCAGGAAAATAATTAAGTCAATTCTTTCCCATCCGCACCAAAAACGCAGGTATTTGACAGTTCTTGACTCTTGCAAAACCAATGTGTGGGCACAGCGTTTCTGTGAAATACATTGGTTTTGCTGGGAATCAAAACTGCAGGAACAAATTAGCATAAATTACCATAAAACCAATGGTTTTCTGCTGCAGAAACTGCAGGAAAAACTCAGCAAAAACGTCCTGTGGGCACATACCCTAATAGGGACATTAGCATAACAGTACCTGCCTGTGACTTTCACATATTTGTTGTTGCAATTTTCACATTTACTACTCATGACCAATTTTAAATGGACCTAGTGAACAGTAATAATACTGAAATGACGAAAATTAAGGAAAATGTCCACGATACGATCAGTAATTAGTAATTAATAAATTACAATACATCTACAGACTAACATCAGTTTATTACCTCTAATATTAAGAGGGGGAAAAAAAATGTAAAAGACTTGGGTTAAAGCCAGGCTTAACAGGTTTGTGTAAAAGAAAACATCAGTCACTGGGTAATAGTAATGGTCACATACACTTTTGTCAGTTTCAGTGAATCTCTGGTTTCTACTCTTTTATCCACTTATCCAATAGCAAACCATTGGCCTTTTTTTTTGTTTTCTTTTTTTTACCTATTTGACCCCATTTATACTGACCCGTTTCTTAACTGCAGGATCCATATTCTTTTCAAGTGGTCTTTTCCTCTTAAAAACGACATCTTCTGATTTCCGTTTTATAATGCCTTCCAGAATTTTCTTTTTTGGTGGCTCCTCCGGGCTCTGCCTGGGGGTCTCTTCCCATTCTTTCTTTTTCACCAGTTCTGTTAGTTCTTTATTGTCCCTGTTCATCTTTTGCTCCTTTAGCAGAGACCCAGGCAGGTTGGAGGCGTATTTGAATCCTGGACCTCTTTTTTGCTTGTAGGCCAAAAAAGTGAGAAAACACAATCGACTTTATATCTTATGCTTAAAAATGTGACTCCACTTTTGAGCTATACTGAATATTGATGTAGCCATGGTAATAAAGTACGGTAAAAAGAAATGACCCAGTGGCGTCTTGTGAGATTCCAAATCTTTCCCAGTTTTTCTTTTTTTCCAGCTATAGACAAGTTATAAGTCTCATCACAGCCAAATCACATCGTAAATATTTTCAGTCAAATATATTGTCACCAAAGGGATTTTCCACTTTTAGGGACAATTTTTTTTTTCTACATAATGAGGTGGAAATAATTTTTGCAATTGGATTTCATTTAAATTTTAATCTATCCCCAGGTTCTTGTTAAAGGGGTTGTCCGGGCTTTTTATAAAATCTGTCTGTATCTAGGCTGCAAAATGCTGACAGTTTGTAAATTACACCCTTTCAGCATTTTGTATTGTCACCTACCGTAGAGATCACTATTCTGCGTGTGGAGAAGCAGCTCAGCCCCTGACCAGAGGTGTGTTTGATTTGGAGCCTGGGTGTAAATGGCAGAGCTGGCTTTTTACACTCAGTCTCCTAGAAACATGCAACTCCCCCACCCCCAAGTCTCCAATATGACCACCCACCCCCATTGACGTATGTAAACTCTGAATTGTAGTCAGCAGTCATCTACTTCTTTCTGCAACACTGTGCAGAATCCGCAGCTGTGTGAAGGAGATAACCGATGAGTGCACTGTGCTGCAGCGTGAAAGCTCACCTCTTTCCCCTGCACTGTCAGTGATGTGATCCTCACTGCCACACTCACCCACTGTGAAGGAGAACAAGTTCATTCTCCTTCACAGGGGGAAGATGGCTGTGGCAGTGAGGATCGCAACAGCCATCCCTCCTTTCCTGTGAAGGAGAATAAACTTATTCTCCTTCACAGAGTGGGCGAGTGTGGCAGTGAGGATCACATCACTGACAGCGCAGTGGAAAGAGGGGAGCTTGCACGCTGCAGCACAGTGTACTCATCGGTTATCTTCTTTACACAGCTGCGGATTCTGCACAGTGTTGCAGAAAGAAGGAGATGACTGCTGAGTGCAATTCAGAGTTTACATAAGTGAATGGGGGTGGGTGGTCATATTGGAGAATGGATGGGGAGGGGGGAGTGGGGAGTTGCCTGCTTTCAGGAGACTGGGTGTAAACAGCCAGCTCTGACGTTTACACCCAGGCTCCAAAACGAACACACCTCTGGTCAGGGGCTGAGCTGCTCCTCCACACGCAGAATAGTGAGATCTACAGTAGGTAACAATGCAAATTGCTGAGAGGGTGTACATTACAAACTGTCAGCATTTTACAGCCTAGATACACATATATAAAATTACACAATTATACAAACAGCCCAGATAATTCCTTTAAATAATCTGAAACCAGCATGACGTAGGGCCAGAGACCTCTTTTTTAAACAATGTATCACTTAGATTACTTGGAGCAGCAGTTCTGGTTACATAAGTTTTTTTCAACAGCAGATCTAGTAGAACTCACTGCTGAGCTCCATACGACCACATCAAATATTGTCAGCTTTCCCTATATGCCGTACATAAGCAAAAAGCTGCTAATCAGTGGTGGGGGCCAGATTCCATGACCAGTTGACTAGAAGGTGGGAGGCATACAGTCCTGTAGGGACAACCTTCTGTTGATAAAACACTGATTTTTATTGAAACGGGAACACAGCTTAGTAGGCGACTCATCACTAAATCAGGGACCCAGCCCCCACATCATGCTGCTTTCAGATTACAAAAAAAACGGAAGCTTTCACGGTTTTGGGCTGAACTGAAATGAGGATCCTTAATTCAATAACAAGAAAGCATCTTTTTTTATTCCACAATGTGTTTCCATGCCGGACTGGCGTCTTTCGCAAGTGAAAAAAAACTGTACATTTTTCACACACTTGAGAAAGACACCAGTCTGACATGGAGACATGTTGTGGAATAAAAATCGCTTTTTTTATATTATAGATCAAGGATCTTCATTTCAGTTAGCATAGCCCGAACAGTGAATTGTCCTTTCCTTCAAGCATCTTGGTGCTGTTCATGTCAATGCACAAGGTAACAGCAATAGTGCTTTTACAGGCTTTATGCCTACACAACTCCCTCAGGCAAGCAGATTACCTGGATCTATCATATATTTTTATAAAAGGTATCACCACTACCATCTGGTGCAGTTTTTTCTCTCAAGTGCTTATCTAAAATAAAAAACTTGACAGATTGCCTTTTAACTTTTTCTCTAGCCAGCATTAGATGATACAACACAAACTATAGCAGGCAAACTACACAAATCTTTTCATGAAAACCAATTGCAAAATTGATTTTTAATCCCAAATACATACACTTAAGTATATGTAAACCCATTAAAGGGTAAATTACTATATACAATTTACCATACAATTAGTCAGTGCAGCATCAAGAGTGAAGTTTATAGTTATGATCAATTGTATTCATTGGTAGTAGTCATTTAATGCAGATACATAACACTACATATGATAAAATCTTTAAGGGAACTTGGTCACCAGGTCAAATATGGCCCGTACGTGCTCTTATTTTATATTTTATTCCTGCTGCTCCCTCGAGTATTCAATTTTCTGTTTTAAGATCTGCTGTTGTGCTCATCTTTATGGTTTTTACAAAAGGGGGCATGGCTAACCATATTCTTTGGGATGTGTATTCAGGCTGTCCTGCATGAATACCCTATGTACAATGCCCGCTTAGTATATACACTATAAAACTGGTCTCTGGAACCAAACGGCTAATCAAACAAAAAAAAAAAAAGGGACCTTTTTTGACCTGGTGACAAATGTTCTTTAAAATGTAACTAAAATCTATCCAAATACCACTGGAGTTTGATGGGAACCTCTTAGGTTATTTATGCCCCCAATCCATCATTATCTCTACCTGCAGGTTCGTAGTACTATTCTAAACATCCTGTCTAAGCCAATACCATAATGTTAAAGTTGAAAAAATGCATTTATACAATTACATTTTCTTATGTTAATGAGCTTGAGACTGGTCTCAAGGGGCATTCCTATGGTATCCATCACTGCCTTCCTTCTGTGGTTAACATGCTTCTGTCGGCGCAATAACCTCATCAACAAGCGCTGTCCCTTCTTGGTAGATTCAAAAATGTATGGGCTGCTTCCAGGTATGATGCGCCAGCCACATTTATTTCCAGACCTGCACATTGTGGGTGGAGTGTTGGGTGTACTTGCCGACTCCAGATCTTGCACACTGCACATTCTGAAGCTGGACAAGTACACCCAATACTCACCCACAATGTGCAGGTCCAGAAAGAGGTGCGGCTGGCGCATCAACCTGGAAGCAGCTTGTAAATTAAGGAACGCAGGGATGAATACCATAGGGATGCCCCTTCAGACCAGTCTCCCACTCATTAACATTAGAAAGTGTAAGCATACAAATGTATTTTTTCAACTTTAACATGACAGTATTAGCTTAGACAGGGATGCTCAGAATAGTAAAATGAAGCTGCAGGTACACATAGTGATAGCTGGCGCACAAACTAGCAGACAGGTTCCCTTTAAAAAAAAAAAAAAAAATGCTAATATTGGTGGGAGTGCAGAGTGCTTGCCCTTCCTCATTTCCCACTAAGCAATCAATATTAATGATCTATTCTATTTATATTGCCACCAATCTCTAATTAGTCCACAAAATGCAGCCATGAATCTGGAAGCTGTCCTAAAACTGGCTTCACACTGCAGTTTTTCACTGATAAGTGTCAATCAGATTTGTGTGCCAAAACCAGGTGAGGAACCAAGAGAGGAACTTGCAGAGAAAAACTATAATTGAAAGATTGACACCTGTTCTGAGTTTTGGAGACACTCCTGGTTTTGGCACCCAAACACTGATGGTGGGTTTACACGTCGCGATATCGGGCCAAATATCGTAGCCAACGACGCGGGAGCGCGCTTTTCCCTGCATCACATCGCCGGTTTAGACAACCCGATATCGGGATACAACGTCCCGACGATGTGTATGCCCCCCAACCCAGGAACTACCATTTAACAGTGGGAGTGAATGGGTGACGTGGCAGTACACATCGGAGTTGGGCTGTCAGACGGTAAGATGCGGCTACAACTGGCATCCAATATTGGGCGGTTGAATAGCACGCTCATTCGACCCCCGATATCGGTTTGCCATCGTTCCTGCATCGTATCGGATGTTCAGACCGTACAACGCGGGAACGATATCGGTTCCAACGCCCGAACCACGTGACTTTTGGTCGGAGTCGGATGACGGATATCGCGACGTGTAAACCCACCATGATGGACACTGATGAGTGAAAAACTGCAGTGTGAAGCCAGCCTAAGGCCACGTGCACACGTTCAGTATTTGGTGAGTTTTTTACCTCAGGATTTGTAGACAAAACCAGGAGTTGAGCAATCAGAGGAAAAGTCTAATAGAAACATCTGCACCACTTCTGTATTTAATCATCCACTCCTGATTTTGGCTACAAATCCTGAGGTGAAAAACTCATCTAATACTGAACGTGTGCACGAGGCCTAAGTATTTCAAACCACATAAAAAAAGCACTAAAACATTGAATTTTGTGATTGAGAATAACATCCCTTTTAAATGGTTATGTAATATTTTCCCCCATTGATATTCCAACCACAATGCCATTTAAAACTGATGGCTATTAATTACAATATGGTTTTGATGAGTTTATTATGTTTGTTTCTATTGAAAAATGTACATTAAATTATGGTGCACAAGTGACACGAGATTTTACGAAGATTTCTTTATTTCCTTGTGGGAAAGGAAGTAACAAGCAGGCAGCAATCTTTGACAAAATGATGAGAAATTATGTTTCTTAGATCAAACTGAACAATTAAAATAAAAAAAAAAAAAATGTCAACCTCTGCTCCTCTAGATTTTCTTTCCAAAGGTCTATCTAATATACAGTACAGTGCTGGAGGATACATGTGCTCCACCGCCACCCCCTTATAACAATGGTAAAGGAAGGACATTTGCTATTGTGCTGGCTGAACAATAAGCATGGGTGCTGTAGCAGAGGCCTCTTCTCATAAGCACTGAACACTTTGCCAATTTATGAGAGAAAATCAGAACAGGGAACATCATAATAATCAACATCTAGACAAGAATTTATGTTTCCATTTTCTTTTTACATTCATATAAAGCTGTAAGTGTACAGATTAGGGGAGGTTCAGACTTATTCAGTGAATTCTGCTATACATTTACACCTGAATTGCAAAAGCTACATTCAGATATAGCAGCGTATCCATAAGAATAAAGTGGGCAAGACAAGGTCAAAAATTTTTCTTTTGGCTACATTTTCTCAGGTTTAAACCCACTCAGATATTTTTGGGATGTACTAATAACAAATAAACACCTTACTTTACCAAGTTTTATTAGCCCCCCCCCCCAAAATAACATATGAAAGACCTATACATTCTTTGTCTTCATTAAAGGGTTGCCCGATCTAAAACTGACAATTCTGCAGTCACAATGTGATTGCAGACTCATCAATTCTCTCAGCATCCGCACTGTGAGGATTGATGAGTCTACAGTCATATTGAGTGACTGCAGAATTATCAGTTTAGACCAGACAAACACTATAATGCTCAATAGGAAACTTACTTAAGTGATTGTACATATATGTACATGTCAAATACATACAACATACATTTGCAAATGTACAAATTTCAACCTATCCTAAAGGCCCCGTTGCACGGCACAATGTTAGGATGTCGACAACGATCTTGTGGGCGTGCGGTCATTTTGACATCGTTGGTGAGATGACATGTCTAGATATCGTGGACTACTCTCCGCGGGATTTGCGAACGATACCTGCTCACGACATCATTGATCGATCCCTGCCCATTGCTGTGAATGGGCAAAGTCGTCCACGACACCGTTATTGCGGTGTCACACACATCGATGCAACTGGTTGCTGGTGTTGATATCGTCAAGTTTTACAACATGTTGGTAAACCTGTCAACTTCGATATAATGATTTATCGTAGCAACTTGCCAGAGTCACACGTAACGAGGTTCCAACGGCGTCGCTGGTACGCCTCCAAACCCGTGATGTATCAGCGATGTCGTTAATGATGTTGTGCCGTGTAACGGGGCTTTTAGTCTGATAGTATGCTCATTAAAACAATTTTCTGCCTTAAAAAATCAGCAGGGCATTAGGCTTTAAAACCAATACTGGAAATCAAAAGATAACCTCATTATGTGCAATTTGACCTTCCCTACGTTAGCTTGAAGATTGGCCCCATCCAATGAGGTTAAAACACATCTCGCTAGCTATAACAGTTTTTAGGTGGAGTATGCACAGAAACCAATTCACTAAATGTCACCTATTTAAGGATTTGTCATATCTGTGGCAGAAAAAAGCTGTGGCATTATTGACAGAAGAGATTTTACATTGAAAAAGGCTAGGTTTTTGGTGCAGAATAATGAGCCCACAATGGTTAGCACTGTTTTTCAGAGTTGGGGTCCCGAGAGAAAATCCCACCAAGGACAATATTTGCAAGGTGTTTGTATGTCTTCCCAGTGTTTCTGTGAGTTTCCTTCAGATACTCCAGATTTCTCCCAAACTCAAAGAAATACTGATTGGGGTCACTATCAATAATCCCTATGAGGACAGTGACAATCTCTATTCAGCACTGTGGAATATGAAGTCACCATAAAAACATGTAAAATATATAAATCTCTAAAAATAAAATCTTGGGACTGGTAAACTGTATTTCTACAAGTCCATTTCTTTGTTATAATAAAAGATAAG
Organism: Allobates femoralis; assembly: GCA_033576535.1. Classification (NCBI taxonomy): domain Eukaryota; kingdom Metazoa; phylum Chordata; class Amphibia; order Anura; family Aromobatidae; genus Allobates; species Allobates femoralis. The sequence goes on along the minus strand of JARQOC010000003.1, from coordinate 684,858,719 downwards.
CCACTGCTAAAAGTGTCTTGCTAGCGATTTATTCTTCTCTTCCTAGTGTGGAGTCAACTGAGGAGTCCACAAAGTGTAAAAGTCCAGTTTTCATGAATATCTTCAAGCATGTGTTATCTACTAACCAAACAATTGCTAGAAAACAAGGGGAACTCCAGTGAGAGAAAACTTTTTAGTACAGTTCTCTGCCCTCCTACATGATGAAGTGGAGCCGTAAACGGCAGTTCTAGGATCTATAGATCTCTTATAAGTCGATAAAATCATACCTGCTCGAAGGGTCGGCGTCCGCACCCGGCGCACACTGGCCCTGGGACCCTGGGGGGCCCACACAGGTCAGGGACAGTCAGCTCTGACTGCCAGGGGGCCCTTAGTGACAGGCAGCCCTGACTGCCAGGAGCCCTCAGAAACAGGCAGGAGCTGAGTGTGGCTCTACGGCCCCTACCAGTCTACATGGCTAATTTGCATCACAAAATTCAATGCAAATGCAAATTAGCCATGTGGTGGAAGCAGCAGCTTTCTGACCTTATGGTCCTGGCATCAGGACCCTCCTGCTGAGCTCAATGCTGGATCCACCCCCTTCCCTCCTGCAGTGATCTGTGTCCTGAGTCCTCCCCATCACCTAGATCAATGAAGTTGGAGGAAGCATTTTTTGAAGTTTATTTCTCCGATCTCCAGAAACAGGAGGAGAGAGGAGAGAAGATGGGGATACTGAAGGGAAGAGGCGGAGCAAGAAAGAAGCACGGGGAGGAAGCTGCAGTGGAGGAGTCAAGAGAGAGGAGCTCTGTAGATTGAGGGCAATGGAGAACAGAATTGAAGAAACAAGCAGTAAGAAAGGGAGATCTCACAGGAGAAAGCCAGAAAAACTGAATACTGGGATAAACTATATCATAGACATAGATAAATGGCCTCCACAAGGCAGCACCAGACATTACAGTGAAGCCTCTGAGCAGTGTCTACAATATAATTCACATATTATCCACATATTATCTGCATATCAGGCTGCACAAGCATTTGGCCCCCACTGCCTGATGGACAGGAGCAGAGCAGATCCCCATGTGCAGTCAGCTGGGTCAGGAGGAGCACTGCAGGGGCAGCTGCTGCAGGCTCCAATGATGGTGGGCTCTGCTGAGGAGAGCACTGCTGGGTATACTGAGTCCTGTCACACTAACAGGCTGCCTCCATTTTGCATTAAGTTAAACACTGACATGCTGCATGTACTGGCACAAACACTGACAGACTTTAGATTTACCGGCTCTAATAAACAGTAGAAAAAATAATAATCAAGGTGCAGCACTCAGCCTCTATATTATATTTTCTCTATAATATATATATATGTAAAAGCTCTGTAGAATTAATAGCACTATATAAATAATTAAATATTATTATTATATATGTACATCCAGTATGTGTTAAAGGGGCCCACTAAGACTCTTTCATCTGGGGCCCACAAAAACATGAAGCCTGCCCTGCCTGCTCTTTTGCTCTGGCCCCCACCTCATGGAGCCCTGCATGTTAGCTTCATCTAGGAGCAGAAAAAAGAGAATTTTGTTTACTTACCGTAAATTCTTTTTTCTTTAGTCCGTAAATCTGGGAGACCCTGACATTGGGTGTTATATGCTGCCCCCTGGAGGTCACACCAAATATAGAAGAGATTTACTCCTCCTTCTCCCCTGCAGCATATACGCCCTCTACAGGAATACTGTCAGTTTGGTATATGAGCAGTAGGAGGAAAACATTGCACTGCAAACCAAATTCCCGGCCAACAGGCCGAACAGGAAGATATAAGGCCAGAACCATGGCCAACAGTAAGATTGTGTGCTGAAAAGAGCCACAGGTACGCCCGAAGGGCAAAATTAAAGGGGAGGGTGCTGGGTCTCCCAGATTTACGGACTAAAGAAAAAAGAATTTACGGTAAGTAAACAAAATTCTCTTTTTTCTTGTCGTCCAAATCTGGGAGACCCTGACATTGGGACGTCCAAAAGCAGTCCCTGGGTGGGAAAAAAACCACTGCACCCTGAAAGGCAACTCAGACATTTACAGGTGGGCAACAGCCGCCTGGAGAACGCGTCTGCCCAGACCTGCATCCGCTGAGGCATGAACATGTACCTGGTAATGCTTTGAGAATGTGTGGAGGCTCGACCAAGTGGCAGCCTGACACACCTGTTGGGCCGAGGCTTGGTGCCGCAAAGCCCAGGAGGCGCCCACGGCCCTGGTGGAATGCGCCTTGAGACCCGTTGGGGGAGACGTGTGCGAGGCCGCATAGGCCTCCAAGATAGCCGACCTGATCCAACGGGCAATCGTGGCCTTGGAAGCGGAAGAGCCCTTGCCGCGTCCGGTCGTGAGAATGAACAGGGAATCCGTCCGCCGGAGAGGAGCTGTGCGAGACAAGTACACCCTCAGGGCCCTGACCAAGTCCAGAGTGTGGAGGGCCTTTTCCACCTTGTGGACTGGGTTTGGGCAAAAGGACGGAAGAGAGATATCCTGATTGAGGTGGAATGGAGAGACCACCTTCGGTAGAAAAGAGGGAACGGGGCGCAGGACCACCTTGTCCTGATGCACCACCAAGAATGGAGGCTTGCATGACAATGCCGCTAAATCCGACACCCGCCGGAGCGAGGTGATAGCCACCAAGAATGCCACCTTTTGTGACAAGGTGGACAAAGAGATACCTGAGAGAGGTTCAAACGGAGGTTTCTGAAGAGCCGAGAGAACCAAATTAAGATCCCAAGGATCTAGAGGACGCTTGTAAGGAGGGACAATATGGGCCACCCCTTGCATAAATGTGCGAACCTGTGGGAGCCTCGCCAGCCTTTTGGAATAAAGTACGGAGAGAGCCGACACCTGTCCTTTCAGGGAACTCAAGGCAAGGCCAGAGTCTAGCCCTGACTGGAGAAACAAAAGTAATGTCGGCAAGGAGAAAGGCCACGGAGAATGGCCCTTAGTAAAGCACCAGGAGAGAAAAATTCTCCACGTCCGGTGATAAATCTTTTGCGAGGCAGGCTTACGCGCTTGCGTCATAGTGTCCTGAACTTCCCGGGGAAGACCCGATTGTGTCAGGACCCAGGATTCAAGGGCCAAGCAGTCAACCTGAGCGCCGCAGAATTGTGGCGGAAGAATGGACCTTGAGAGAGAAGGTCTGGACGATCTGGCAGACCCCAAGGTTCGCCGCCGGCGAGGCGGATTAGTTCCGGAAACCAGGCTCTCCTGGGCCAATTGGGTGCGATTAGAATCACCCGGTGACATTCCGCCCGAATCTTGCGGAGCACTCGAGGCAACAGAGCCAGCGGTGGAAACACGTATGGCAGGCGAAACTGAGACCAGTCCTGGACCAGAGCATCCGCCGCCAACGCCCTGTGGTCGTGAGCCCTGGCTATGAACACCGGAACTTTGTTGTTGAGGAAAGACGCCATCAAGTCGACATCCGGAGTCCCCCACCGCCTGCAAATGGCTTGGAACACGTCTGGGTTGAGAGACCATTCGCCCGGGTCCATACCCTGACGGCTGAGATAGTCTGCTTCCCAATTGTCCACCCCCGGGATGTGGACCGCGGAGATGGCGGAGCCTGTGGCCTCTGCCCAGCACAGGATCTTTTGAACCTCCAGCATCGCTAAGGTGCTGCGAGTGCCTCCTTGATGATTTATGTACGCGACGGCCGTCGCGTTGTCCGACTGGATCCTCACTTGGCGGCCGCATAAGAGCGGCTGAAACTCTAGGAGAGCCAGGTACGCTGCCCTGATCTCCAGAATGTTGATGGGAAGGGAGGACTCCAATGGAGACCAAGTACCCTGGGCCCTGTGGTGAAGAAACACCGCTCCCCAGCCCGAGAGACTGGCGTCCGTAGTGACCACCGCCCAAACAGGTGGGAGAAAGGAGCGACCCTGAGACAGGGACTGATCTGTCAGCCACCACTGGAGAGATTCCCTTGTTTCGGGGGACAGGGAAATCTTGAGATCCAGGGTCCTCGGATTCTTGTCCCAGACCCGAAGGATCTCCAGCTGAAGGGGACGCAGATGGAGTTGTGCAAATGGTACTGCTTCGATTGAAGCTACCATCTTTCCCAGGATCTGCATCAGATGCCTGATGGAGAACAAGCGAGGTGGGAGGATGGAGCGGACACCTGCTTGGAGAGAGATTACCTTCTCGAGAGGCAGAAGTACCAGCGCAGCACGAGTGTCGAACAGCATGCCCAGATACACCAGGCTCTGGGTGGGCACGAGAACCGACTTCGGGAGGTTGACAATCCAGCCGAACCTCCGGAGAGTCGACAAAGTCGCAGACACTGCTTGCTGGCATTCCTGCTGTGAGGGAGCCTTGACCAGGAGGTCGTCCAAGTAAGGGATGACCAACAGACCTTGTGAGTGTAGTAACGCGACTACGGCGGCCATCACCTTGGTGAATACTCGTGGAGCGGTGGCCAAGCCGAAGGGGAGAGCCACGAACTGGAAATGGTCGTCTCCAATCGCAAAGCGCAGGAACCGTTGGTGAGCTGGGGCGATTGGGATGTGTAGATATGCATCCTTTATGTCTATGGATGCCAAGAATTCCCCTTGAGACATTGAGGCTATCACAGAACGAAGCGATTCCATGCGAAAATGCCTCACTTTGACGTGATTGTTGAGGAGTTTCAGGTCCAGTACAGGGCGGACGGACCCGTCCTTCTTGGGCACAATAAAGAGATTTGAATAAAATCCCTGAAACCGGTCCCCGGGTGGCACCTGGACAATGACTCCTTCCCGCTTCAGAGCTTCCAGCGCTTGGTGAAACGCGTGGATCTTTGCGGGAGGGGGAGACGTCATGAAGAATCGGCTTGGGGGAACTGAGTTCAGTTCTATGAAGTAGCCGTGAGAGATAATATCTCGCACACATTGATCTAGAACGTCGGAGAGCCAAACGTCCCGAAAGAGGGACAATCTGCCCCCGACTCTGGGTGCGGAGCCGGAGCCATGCGAGTCATGCAGAGGCAGTCTTGGACGGCTTCTGACTAGAGGATTTTTGTTGGCGAGAGCGCCAGGCAGACCCCTGGCCTCGGGAGGACTGGGTCTTGTCGGAACGAAACGGTCTGTTGGTCGAGGATCTGGAAGACCAGCCAGGGGAACGAAAGGAGCGAAAGGAACGGAACCTGGCAGACTTTTGCTGCGCCGGTTTTCCGCCTTTTTGTTGGGGCAGAAGAGTACTTTTGCCTCCTGTTGTGTCTTTAATAAGTTCGTCAAGACGTTCCCCGAAAAGACGATCCCCGGTACAGGGAATCCCTGTGAGATGCTTCTTGGAAGAGGCATCACCTTTCCACTCCCGGAGCCAGAGAATTCTCCGAATGGCGAGGGAATTGGCGGCAGCCACTGCGGAACGCCCGGCTGAGTCCAGCACGGCGTTAAGAGCATATTTCGAGATCATTGCCATTTGGTCTAGAAAGGGAGACACCTCAGGAACTGTATGGCGCGTTTTGGCGTAGACCACGTCTGTGAACTCAGAGAGTGCCTTAAGAGACCAAGCTGCTGCGAAGGCGGGAGGAAACGCAGCGCCGACCGTGTCATAGATAGACTTGGTCAACAGTTCAACCTGACGGTCTGCCGAGTCTTTTAAAGACGAGCTGTCGGCAATGGAGATTGTGGTTCTAGTAGCCAATCTGGCTACAGCCGGGTCTACCTTAGGAGGTTGAGACCAGCCCGATAGTACTGCCGGGGCAAACGGATACTTGGGATCCGTGGACTTTGGTATAAAACGTTTGGCCGGAAAAGCCCTAGGCTTTTGCACCGTGTCTGAAAAGTCAGGGTGATCGGAGAAGATGTTGGCAGGTCTTTTCGGATCCCTGAGTGAGACTTTGGCTCGCTGCTCAGACTGAGTGTCGGGAGCAGGAATATTTAAAATGTCATTAATAATGGAGACAATATTGTCGGCCAGAACGTCCCCTTCCGGGACAGAGTCCGAGGCCGCCTCTGAATCAGAGGAAGAGTCCTGTTCCTCACCCTCCTCCAGAGGAGCCCGAGATTGAGATCTGGGCGAGGAGGGGGAAGGGTCTCGGCGTTGCCTTTTGGAGTTGGGCTCCCCAAGGGACGGAGAGAGTCCGTGACGCCCAGGAATAAGAGACGGACCCGGGGCCGAGGGGGAACCCTCCATGTCCTGGTCCGGACTCTGGTTAATGGCCTGAATAATGGACTTAGTCATGGAGGCTACGGATTGCGACATAGCTCGTGACACAGCCAGGGCCACTGAATCAGACAATGACTGAGATAAGACGTCAGTCCATTGAGGGGCCGGTGTTAACACCGGGGGCCCAGAGGCCTGATCCCCAGAGGGGGCAGGGACATCCACCTGGGGCCAGGTGCCAGGGAGATCAGGCGACCCATGCTGCTCACAGGTCGTGCAGAGGGGATTGACACTCTGCGCAGGCAATGTGACTTTGCACACTGTACAAGTTGCATACAACTTTGCAGCCTTATGGGCCTTACCCTTGCTCTTTGCAGAAGACATAGTCTGACCCAGTCCTGTGTACAAACTACCAAAAAGACAGAATAAGCAGCAGGGATATGCCACAGAGAAGAATCCACACCAATGGTGTGGCTTACCGCACTTTCAAGTCCTGATCCCAAGTCTGAGTCTCCCAGCAGCTCTCCCAGCAGCACGTGTGAATCTGCAGCAAATGAGGCCAAAATGGCCCCCACAGAGAGAGAGGGGGGAGTCAGAGAGGGGAGGGCCTGTAAAAACGCGGGCTCTGTGGCCCCATTGTGTACACAGGAGGGGGAGGGCGAGCCCAGTGAGTGGGAGAGGCCAGAGACCAAGCCCTGAGCTCCCAGGGCTATTCAGAGCAAATCCCCGCCCCCCGCTGCTGATAGACAAGCAGGGGGCAGAATCGCGGCCTAGGCCTCCGGCGAAGCCGGGGACTAAATTTAAGGCCGCGGCCGGCCTGCGTGAGGGGTCCGGCGCGGAAGTCCCGCGAAAACGCCCGCGGATGCGGGAAAACGGAGCCCCATGCCCTGAGTCCTATGTCCCGTCCCCCTGCTGTGCTAAGACAGGCAGGGAGGGACTGCTGGAGGACTTACAGCCTGGCTAGGGCCTGTTGCAGGGATACTACAGCAGGTCCTTCTGGATCCTGCTGTGGATGCAGGGGGCCCCCAGTGCACAGCACATACCTGGATCCCCGGAGGGGGAGAAGATAGGGGGCCAGCTCGGTACCTTGTGGTGGAGCATGCATCCTTCACCTGTGACCACCGGGAGTTGAACTCCGTCACAGGGGCCACACAGTGACTGTGTATTGGCCAGGGGCACAGAGAACTGTGAACCCCTCAGTCGGCTCCCACCTCACCAGAGGCTCTTTGAAAGAGTATGGTGAGGGAGCACGGCATATGGGGCCGAAGGCCCATGCCGGGGGACCCCGATGGTCCCCTAAACTTCATCTGTAGCTAGGAGCTTCAGTGTGGAGATGTGCCTCCAACAACACCAAATAACAAACTGACAGTATTCCTGTAGAGGGCGTATATGCTGCAGGGGAGAAGGAGGAGTAAATCTCTTCTATATTTGGTGTGACCTCCAGGGGGCAGCATATAACACCCAATGTCAGGGTCTCCCAGATTTGGACGACAAGAAAAGAGGAGGTGCTTCAGGGGTGTGGATGCTGGGAGCTGCAGGATCAGCCAACATTCACGTCCTCTCACAATTTTGTTTAGTGGGGGGGCTTGGCAGGTGGTGTGCAGAGATTTAGGTTCCCTGAGGTGGGGGCCTGAGCTGAGGAGTAGGTATGATTTTATCAATGTATAAAATCTATAGATCCTAGAACTGCAGTGTACGGCTCTGCTTCATCATGTAGCAGGGCAGGCACTGTACTAAAGTTCTCTCTCACTGGAGTTTTCCTTTAACATGAAGCCTATGAATTAAATGTGAACTAAATTTGCTTGTAGTTCATTAGACAGCATTAAATCTCCAAGGAGTTCCCATATACTCACTTTCCCAGTCTTTCCGGCATGGTTACATTTTGGACATTCCCAGCAGTTTGGAAGTTCATCATTCACCACGCCATCAGATTCCTTAATCTGCATAGACATAAAAAATAGAAATGCGGTTATATGATAATACTCTGTTTCTGCAGCCAGATATTAGAGAAAAACCTGTTATGGGCCGAGAGCAACTTTTACAGCACTCAAAATCATCAGATCAATGTAGTAATTTTTTTTCTTATCTTAGTGGAAATATTAAAAACTGCATTTCTAAATCTGAGCCCGCTGCGCTTCTTCTTATACTTCTACTCACCCTCTGGCGTCTTAACCTTTTTTCAGCATCTCTCTAGTCCCATGACTCCATCTTGTGCCCGTAACTTCTGACTGGCTGGATGTCAGAAGTTGCATCATAAGGTCTCAATACAAGTCTACAAAAGCCAGAAGGAGGCTCCCATAGACATGTAAGGAGTTGTGACCTCCGGCATGCTCCAGCAAACCCAGCAAGTCACAAACTGTCAGACACTGACTGAAGCGATGCCAAAAATAGATGAAGATGCAGGAAGGTGAGTATAAGACAGGGGGCAGGGAACTTAGCCCCTTCATGACCAAGGGTGTAATTGGATGACCTTGGCCGCCTCACTCTCTTTGATGCGAGCTCACGTGCTGTCCAATTTGATCAGTACTGTTTAACCTTTTGGATTGCGCTGTCAATCACTAACAGCACGATCCAAAGCACCGCAGCGGGAATCACGCTGCTCCCCACTGGCATCGGCGGCCCTGTGATATGCATTGCCATGACAGCCGTGGGTCAGCTGATGACCTAGATGCTGTCAATCACTTCCAGACAGAGATCCCCGAGTGTTATCACAGGCAGAAAATGATCATTTGTGCTGAAGCATCTCTCTGTATAACACCAGCAATCGCACTGTGCAATGCTGAGGTGCTTTAAAAGGACACGTAAAATAAAGTATAAAAGAAAAGTTTAAAAAATATTTTAAAAAAAAGACAAAAAATAAAGTTCAAATCACCCCCCTTTTTGCCCCATTGAAAATAAAACTATTAAACAAAAGATTAAAAATACTCATATTTGGTATTGGCGAGTTCACAAATGCCCGCTCTATCAAAATATAAAATCAATTAATCAGATCGGTAAACTGTAAAAAAGTCCAAACAGCAAAATTATGGTTTTTGGTCGCCACAAAGTTGCAATAACAGACAAACAAAAAAAGTGCATCTACCCAAAAATGGTATAATTAGAAACATCAGCGCGAGATGCAAAAAATAAGTTGTCACACAGCCCAAGGTCGTAAAAAATGGCGACGAAAGTGCAATTATTTTTCTTTAAAAACTTCAGAATTTTTTTTTAACCACTTAGATAAAAGTATAAATATTTGGTATTTACAAATTCGAACCGACCTGAGCCATTATACCAACATGTCAGTTTTACCATATAGTGAAACTAGTGAATAAAATACCCAATAACAATTGTGTAATTGCACTTTAATCTAGTGGTGCTTTAGGAAAGCAACTACCAATTGTCAATTGCACTCAAGGTTAGGTCTATTATAAAATTACAGAAGCTATAAGACGTTTTGGTTCTCTTGGAATTTTTTTTTAAGGACATTAATGTTGCATATCTACAGCATGTGGTAATAAACACAATTGCATTATTTGGACTATAAGAGGCACCCTAAATTTAGGAGAAGGTAAATAGAAAAAAAAATTATAATGTTTAAATCTTAAAAACGGGGGTCCGTCTTGTGGTCTGTCTTATAGTCCTTATGTAGCTTACCATGGGGAATGGAGAAGTGGAATCACAGGAGGTGGGCGATGCTACAGGCCCTGGGTTTAAGAGGAGGGGGGTCCCACGTGGTGTGATGCTGTGGGCTCTGGACTGGGAGGCAGTGTCCTTGCAGCAGCATGAGTGCGGAATTGCTGTGGAGTCCAGTGTTGCAAGGGGCTGTCCCAGCGGAGGCATGATGCTGTGGGCCCTGGGCTAGGAGAAGGGGCTGTACCAGGGGCAATGCTTTGGGAGGCAGGCGCCATTGATCTCCCAGAGATCTAGAAGATTGCCCAGATAGCAGTGCTTGCTCAGATTGAGATCTCAGAGAGCAGAGATCTCAATCTGTACATACACTGCCTCCGGTGCTATTTTCCTGAAGTCGATCGTTTGGAGATCAATGCGCTTGCCTCCCAAAGCATCGCCTTATTTGTGAAGCCCCTGGTACAGCTCCCTCTCCCAGCTCAGTGTCCACAGCATCAACCCACTTGTGCCCCCTCTCCCAGCCCACGGCATTGCCCAGGTTGGGCTGTTGTGTGATCCTGTAGCAGCGACCCAGTCTCCTCCTAACTCGCTCCCTCATCACCACTCCCCCCCCCTCTCTTCTCTCTTAGTTACATTCAGGCTAAAAGACACCACCCCAATATTGGGGGTGGGATGTGCATCTTAAGGCCCAGTTAACACACACAGATAATTGCGCAGAGATTGTTCGCAGATCTCTGGTTGCAGAGAAATCATGGACACATTATTCCATTTTGTGGCCGTGTACAAGTGGAACAATGTGTTCATGATTTCACTGCAACCAGAGATCTACGAACAATCTCTTCACAATTATCTGTGTGTGTAACTGGGCCTTTATAGTTCATAAAATAAAATAAATTAAAGAAATATGCTGTTGCAATACAATAATCTCTTATAGGGGAACTTACTAAAAATTAAAAGCGCAAAATCAGAGGTTTCTTTCATTCCTACCACTACACAGGATGCCTCTCTCACCATAGTGTAAAAGTACAGTATGTATGTCCATCTAGGTCAATATTAAAATATTATATCTAGATACATGTTATGTAACTAGAAAATCTAATTTTGTGATGCCAATGTAAATGATTCAGTAAAGAATGTATCAAAAACAAAATGTTTTGTATACCATGCAAGTAAACCCTTTATCTTAAGTTCCCACTATATTTGGTGCATTTTGACAATGTGTATTTTCTCTGCACAAAAAAAAAAATGCAGCAAAGTGGATGAGATTGATTGCACAAACTCTTATGCGCCATTTTTTTTTCCTCTTATTTTACAGTGTGGAAATTGACCTGTGATCGGTTTTGCAATGTTCAATATGTCACATTCACTTTCCTTTCATTTGCAGATTTTCTTTCTAGACTTGAATGATGTGAGGAAAATCTGCGGCAAAAAAAAAAAAAACCCTGCAAAAGCGTTTTTTATTGCATTTCCAAAGTGGAAAGGCCCTAAAGAAGCACGTAATAAGCACCTTACTTTATTAATAAAGGTTTCATCCAAGCAATGTAAGAGGGAGTATCCAAAACAAAGCAGATTTAACAAGGTCATACCAAAAGACAAAAATTGCAGCTGAAATAATAATAAAAGAAAAATGCAATGAAAAAAAACGCAAGAAACTTAATTCAGCTAATTTTTGCAGAAATGTTGCAGAAAATCTGCAACATAAAAAAAACACACTACATACTTATCACAGGAGCTAATGATTAGAAGAGTAAAAATGAAAAAAAAAAAAAAAAAGAGCAAATGAAGGACCATATGTCTGATTACCAAAATAAAAAAAATAAATAAAAATCCAAGGGATTTGGATTTGTAAGGCCGGCTTCACACCACGATTTCGGAGTTTCCGAGTGTATCCGTGTCAAAACGGATACACTCGGATCCTATTTTGCCTCCCATGTACTGCTATGGGGCATGGATTGTGCTCGGATGTGTATTTTTGCCATCCGACTTATGCACTTATGCCGATTTAACACGGATACACTCGGATGCCTCAAAATCGTAATGTGAAGCCGGCCTAAATTTAATTCTGATTAAAGCTTCACTTGACAATCGCCCAGCTTATCCATGGAAATCAACTTTAGATGGGTACAGTCATGTTCTGCATTATAAAGATCCTGGCAGAAGTCATAATTATGCATTATTCTGGCTTTTGGTATCAGATAAGTTGAAGCAGCAGAGCAGATGTTGGCACTTGCGTTCATACTTTAGCTTTCTGTGGCTATAATTAGTTTAAACAGTAGAACTCTGCCAAGTGTATAAAAACTGCTGGCAGAAAGCGGACATCAATAATACCGGATTTTTAGAAAGCAAATATTTTATAATGTTAGCAGCAGGAAAAACATGGATTAGCTACATCTCTTGATGTACTATTATGGCTACATGAGACAGAATATAATGTCTCACCAGTCAGACTTACCTTAAGGCAACCTGGGTGGATAATTTCATTACAGATAGAGCATTCCATCAGCATGACATTAAATTTTGCTTCTTGACCTTCCACACAGTCCTCCTTCCCAGCTTCTCCACACACCAAACATACGGCAGTATGAGGCAAAACAGGCTGATGGAAAACCAGATGCAAAACATAAGTAACCCATATATTTGAAGAGCTGAAATACGCAAAACTACAGATCTACTTAAAAACATAAAACTTTAGCTATTGACGTATTGTGTTTAAACAAATACTCTGTTGCAGTTTTTTTTTACAAGACAACCTAATGGCCACTTTACACGTCCTGATATCGGCGTCCAACTCCGATAAAAAGTCACGTGGTTCGTGCGTTGGCCCCGATATCGTTCGTGCGTTGTATGGTGTAAATGTCCAATACGATGCACGAATGATGCCAAAACGATATCGGGGATCAAATGAGCCTGCTCTCCAACGGCCCAATATTGGATGGACGATCTGGCAGGATAGTGCTGTGTGAAAGCCCAACAACGATGTGGGGTACAACTTCCCCTATTCTCTCCCATGTTAAATGGTCATTCCTGGGTTGGCCGTACAAGGGGGCGTACACATCGTAGTGGCGTTGCCTGCCGATATCGCGCTGTGTAACATCTCTTATGCGATCTTGGAATTCTGCCCAAAAAGAGCGCGCTCCCGCAACGTTGGATCCAATATCGGACCGACGTTGGGACGTGTAAAGTGGCCATAAGATATTCTGACGATGCAATTTATCCACCTCTTAAAAGTGATATTTATCATATTTATGAAGCCTGAACCCTTGCACATTATATTTTAGAAATACGCTAATTTAAAAGCACACAAGGCGAGACATTTTTTTTATAGATTTATTTGCATGTCTACAGTGTACAAAAATGACGATAATGAAAAAGATACATTAGTTAAGGTTTCTCTTTGCCCTTGTGCAATGACAAAACTTAATTATCAAAAAAAAGAAAAAAACAGGAGTAAGAAATCATGAAGCTACAAACCTCATATTCCCCCCATATGAAGGTTTACCCAAATACACGTCAGGGTGGGCGGCATGCTGAGGTTACTGTTGTGTCCTCTTTTTGCTACTTAATTATACTTCCATCCAATTTATCTGCACTTGCCATAGATCCCTATTCTGACCTGTGGAGGGTGCTACAGTATATAAAGGATACCATCTACTTGTGGAGCTCGGTGCACACTCTTTTTCATCCATCCATTGAAAACACCTGAGTTATATTAGAATCATACAGCATGTGCACCAAATTAATTGTATTGCATTTACTTTCTATTGAGTGCTAATCAGTATTTTGTTGCAACACCTTGATAAACTGCATTGCATTTGCACCTTAAGGTACCGTTACACGGGGCAACATGCTGGCAACTCACGGGAGCGCGCACGTTTTGGGCATTTAGCCAAGATTGCTACGGAGATGTTACACGCAGAGACATTAACGGCAATGCAGCTGCGATGTTGAAAGCAACATTCGCTGCCAGGGTTAAACTCAACCCAGCAAGCAATCATTAACATTGCAGTGAATAGGGGAAGCTGCTTTCAACATCGCTGTTCAATGTCACACAGAGCGATGATAGCAGATTGCCTGAGCAACATCGCCTGTTCCCAACATGTTGGTAAACCAGGCAACTCCACTCAAGCAACTTATCGCCGTTGAAATCACCCTGTTACACGTAGCAGCGCACTAGCGATGTTGCTTCAACTTCACCACTCCCCTGGGCATAATTGGCCCTCCGGTTCTGTGTCCAGATCCGGTCCTGGGGCTGTCAGGTTCACCCCTGACAGCCCCGGATCGGATTTTGCTGTGGTGTGAACCCAGCATTACTAATTTCAAATTGAAGTTCATCATGTATGTATAGATTACAAATTGCACTATATTTGCACTTTATGTAGGGCCTTATCTATATCATCTGCACATGCACTTTGTGTTGGGCATTGTATTTTCACTTCATTAAGTTCCATATGAGAATTACTTTTTACCTTATGAACTTCATTGCATTTGCACCATATTTATTTGTGGGGGGCATATTTCAGCTTAAAATAGTTTTCTAAACACTTTCTCTTGATATATACCTTGTATTAATATACACTGCGAAATCTAAATTAAACAAAGCCAAATGTATGAAAAATAAAAAAAGAATCAAATACTTACCTCTCCAATGCCTTTTCCCAGTGTCTGGTGCCGAAGACAGGCGATGTGTGTCCTGCAAGAGCCTGCCATGATGTCAGAGGGGGTGTTCCCAGCGCTGATTGGTCGCTGTGGACATGTGATATGTATCACATGACCGCGAGTGGCTAATCAGCGCCGGGAACACCCCCTCTGACATCACCACAGGTCCTGGGCAGGGCTACACATCGCCTGGCCGCGGCACCAGACACCGGGAAAAGGCGTCAGAGAGGTATTTGATTCTTTTTTATTTTACATACCGTATATACTCGCGTATAGGCTGAGTTTTTCAGCCCAAAAATTGGGCTGAAAAGTCCCCCCCTCGGCTTATACGCGAGTCACTGTACAATGTATACAATGTATACAGTATACAGGGCCCCCCCCCACCGCAATCCTGTAAAGGAAGAGATTAGTATACTTATCCCTCCGCTGTCTCGCTGCCGCTGTCCCGCCGCCGCCATCACGCTCCTCCATCTTCATCCAGCGTCTTCAGTCTTCTTCCGGCTCCCTCCGGTGGGCGCAGGCAATGACGTCATTGTCTGCGCGACCGAGGAGGAAGCCGGAAGAAGATGGAGGATCGCGATGGCGGCGGGACAAATTTACTAATCTCTTCCTTTACAGGATTGCGGCGGGGGGGGGGGGGGGCCCCTGTATATACCTCTGGGGCTTCTGTATACTACCACTGGAACTGCTGTATACTGATGGGGGGGGGCCTGTATATACCTCTGGGGCATCTGTATACTACCACTGGGGCTGCTATATACTGATGGGGGGGGCCTGTATATACCTCTGGGGCTTCTGTATACTACCACTGGGGCTGCTGTATACTGATGGGGGGGGGAGGGGGGCTTATGGACTATACTACCACTGGGGCTGCTGTATACACCTCTGGGGCTTCTGTATACTACCACTGGGGCTGCTGTATGCTGATGGGGGGCCTGTCTATACCTCTGGGGCATCTGTATACTACCACTGGGGCTGCTGTATGTATGGGGGCCTGTCTATACCTCTGGGGCTTCTGTATACTACCACTGGGGCTGCTGTATATACCTCTGGGGCTTCTGTATACTACCACTGGGGCTGCTGTATATACCTCTGGGGCTCTGTATACTACCACTGGGGGGGCGCTGTATATACCTCTGGGGCTTCTGTATACTACCACTGGGGCTGCTGTATACTGATGGGGGCCTGTATATACCTCTGGGGCTTCTGTATACTACCACTGGGGCTGCTGTATACTACCTCTGGGGCTCTGTATATACCTCTGGGGCTTCTGTATACTACCACTGGGGCTTTCTGTATACTACCACTGGGGGCTGCTGTATACTACCACTGGGGCTGCTGTATATACCTCTGGGGCTTCTGTATACTACCACTGGGGCTGCTGTATACTACCTCTGGGCTTCTGTATACTACCACTGGGGCTGCTGCTGTATACTACCACTGGGGCTGCTGCTGTATACTACCACTGGGGCTGCTGCTGTATACTACCACTGGGGCTGCTGCTGTATACTACCACTGGGGCTGCTGCTGTATACTACCACTGGGGCTGCTGCTGTATACTACCACTGGGGCTGCTGCTGTATACTACCACTGGGGCTGCTGCTGTATACTACCACTGGGGCTGCTGCTGTATACTACCACTGGGGCTGCTGCTGTATACTACCACTGGGGCTGCTGCTGTATACTACCACTGGGGCTGCTGCTGTATACTACCACTGGGGCTGCTGCTGTATACTACCACTGGGGCTGCTGCTGTATATACCACTGGGGCTGCTGCTGTATACTACCACTGGGGCTGCTGCTGTATACTACCACTGGGGAGGCTGCTGTATACCACACTGCTGGGGGCTGTATACTTGTGCTGGGGTCCACCCTCGGTTTATACACGAGTCAATAGGTTTTCCCAGGTTTTGGTGGCAAAAGTAGGGGGGTCGGCTTATACACGGGTCGGCTTATACACAAGTATATACGGTACATTTGGCATGGTTTAATTTAGATTTCGCAGTGTATATTAATACACTGCGAAATTTAATGGGGCCGTCACAGATGTCACAGAGGGGAGGAGGAAGCAGGACTGTGACCTCAGAGGGAGAAAACGCAGGAGCAGCTGCGTAAAGAATTGACATCTCAATTCTTTACGCAACAGTGCTTTCTGCCATAAAAAGCACTGCGTACTTAAATACTGTTTTATAGAAAAAAAATAGTTTTTACATTGCTGTATTCTGAGGGTTGTAGCTTTTTTATTTTTTTTTCTGCTGATGGAGCTCTAGGACAGCGTTATTTTTGTGGGACAGGATGATGTTCTCAGTGGTACCATTTTTTTTTATTTACCGTATATACTCGCGTATAAGCCGAGTTTTTCAGCCCAAAAATTGGGCTGAAAAGTCCCCCCCTCGGCTTATACGCGAGTCACTGTATACAGTATACAGGCCCCCCCCTTGCAGCACAAACCTGTAAAGGAAGAGATTAGTATACTTATCACTGTCCCGCTGCCGCTGTCCCGCCGCCGTCATCGCGCTCCTCCGTTTTCATCCGTCTTCCTCCGGTTGGCGCAGGCAATGACGTCATTGTCTGCGCGCCAGAGGAGAAAGCCGGAAGACGCTGGAGCGCGATGACGGCGGCGGGACAGCAGCAGCGGGACAGTGATAAGTATACTAATCTCTTCCTTTACAGGTTTGTGCACCAAGGGGGGGCCCTGTATACACCTCTGGGGCTGCTGTATACTACCTCTGGGGCTGCTGTATACTACCACTGGGGCTGCTGTATACTACCACTGGGGCTGCTGTATACTACCACTGGGGCTGCTGTATACTACCTCTGGGGCTGCTGTATACTACCTCTGGGGCTGCTGTATACTACCACTGGGGCTGCTGTATACTACCACTGGGGCTGCTGTATATACCTCTGGGGCTGTATATACCACTGGGGCTGCTGTATACTACCACTGGGGCTGCTGTATACTACCACTGGGGCTGCTGTATACTACCACTGGGGCTGCTGTATACCACACTGCTGGGGGCTGTATACCTGTGCTGGGGTCCACCCTCAGCTTATACACAAGTCAATAGGTTTTCCCAGGTTTTGGGGGCAAAAGCAGGGGGTCGGCTTACACACGGGTCGGCTTATACACGAGTATATACGGTATATGACGGAGGACGTTTTATTCTACTTCTTTGTCAGCTGTATGATGAAAATATACAGTTTTTCAACTTTTTTTTGTGGTGTTCAGTGAACGGGGTAACAGATGTGATGATACCAAATATGTATAATTTTTTTATTTTGTTTTCTCCTTTTCAAAAAAAAAACAACAAAAAAAAAGAGAATTTTGTTTACGTACCGTAAATTCTTTTTTCTTTAATCATCAATGGGAGACCCAGACAATGGGGTTTAGGGCACTGCCCTCCGGAGGTCACACTAGGTACTACAAGTTTGTAGACACCGCCTCCTCCGCTTATAAACCCCTACCGCAGGGAACATCCTCAGTTTGGTCTACAAGCTGCGAGGAGGAAATAAACCACACCCGAAACATCGGGAAGAATGCCGTACACAAAACGGCTCAACAACCCGGCAAACACTGTCTCAACAGAGAACAGAGCAAATGCAAAACATGCAAAGGAACAACTGGGTGGGTGCTGGGTCTCCCATTGATGATTAAAGAAAAAAGAATTTACGGTACGTAAACAAAATTCTCTTTTTTCTGGTCATCATAATGGGAGACCCAGACAATGGGGATGTCCTAAAGCAATACCCCAGGGCGGGAAGAGTTCCTCAACAAGACGGATAACACATGGTTCCCTTTTAAAGGTGGGCAACCGCCGCCTGGAGAACCCGCCTGCCCAAACTTGCATCCGCAGAGGCATGGGCATGCACCATATAGTGCTTAGAGAAAGTGTGCAGGCTGGACCAAGTGGCCGCCTGACACACCTGTAGAGCAGACGCTCTATGTCGCAAGGCCCAGGAGGCACCTACAGCTCTAGTAGAGTGTGCCTTCAAACCCACCGGGAGAGGCAAACCAGAAGACCGGTAAGCCTCCTGAATGGGAGCCTTGATCCATCTGGCCAAGGTCGACTTCGAGGCCGCGGACCCCTTACAGCGACCCATCGTGAGGACAAATAAGGAATCCGAACTCCTAAAGGAGGCGGTCCTGGACACATAAATGCGTACAGCCCTCACGAGATCCAGAGTATGGAGGTCGCGCTCAACCTGATGAACGGGAGCGGGGCAAAATGATGGGAGAACAATCTCCTGGTTTAGGTGAAACGTTGAAACCACCTTCGGCAAGAATTCTGGCCGTGGGCGCAACACCACCTTGTCTTGGTGAACCACCAGAAAGGGTGACTTGCACGAAAGTGCAGCCAATTCTGAGACCCTTCTCAGGGACGTAATTGCCACCAGAAAGACCACTTTCTGGGACAGACGAGAGAGAGAGATGTCTCTCAGTGGCTCAAACGGCGGTTTCTGCAGAGCCGCCAGGACCATGTTGAGGTCCCAATGGTCCAGAGGTCGCCTGTAAGGCGGAACCACCCGAGCTACCCCCTGCAGAAATTGGCGGACCTTCGGTAGGAGCGCCAAGCGCCTGTCAAACAGCACTGAAAGTGCTGACACTTGACCTTTCAGAGAGCCAAGGGATAGTCCCAACTCCAACCCCGACTGTAGGAAAGCCAACAATGTCGGGATGGACAATGGCCACGGTGAGCGTCCACCAGAGGCACACCAGGAGAAAAAGATTTTCCACGTTCTGTGGTATATCTTCCTGGAGACAGGTCTCCTAGCCCTATTCATAGTGGCAACCACTGTAGGAGAGAATCCTCTGGACGTCAGCAGCCAGGCCTCAAGAGCCATGCAGTCAATTTGAGGGCCCTGGAATTGAGGTGGAAGAATGGGCCTTGCGCGAGTAGATCTGCGCGTTCTGGAAGAGCCCACCGGTGTCCGCCTGACAGTTGCCACAGGTCCGGGTACCAGGACCTCCTGGGCCAATCTGGAGCCACTAGAATGGCTACTCTGCATTCCATCCTGATTTTCCACAGGACCCTGGGAATCAGAGCCAGAGGCGGGAACACATATGGCAGCTGGAAGCTGGACCAACTCAGGATCAGGGCATCCGCCCCCAGAGACTGAGGATCCCATGATCTCGCCATGTATTGGGGCACCTGATGATTCAGCCGTGAGGCCATCAGATCCACGTCCGGAGTGCCCCATCTGCCGCAGATGTCCCGGAAGACGTCTGGATGAAGAGACCACTCTCCGGCGTCCATGCCCTGTCGGCTCAGGTAGTCAGCCTCCCAGTTCTCGACCCCTGGGATGTGAACTGCGGAGATCAGGCAGCCGTTTTCCTCCACCCAGGCTAGAATGCGGTGGACTTCGGCGAGGGCCTGAGCACTTCTGGTCCCTCCCTGATGATTTATGTAGGCGACGGCCGTCGCATTGTCGGACTGCACCCGAATGGGGTGTCCTGACAGGAATTTCTGAAACGCCAGGAGCGCCAGATAGACCGCCTTGATCTCCAGCACATTGATCTGCAATGCCGACTCCGACTGAGTCCAGAGGCCTTGAGCCCTGTGGTGCAAGAACACCGCACCCCAGCCCTTCAGACTGGCGTCTGTGGTCACCACTAACCATGACGGTTTTAGGAAGGACCGGCCTCGTGACAGGTGACGTGGCTGGAGCCACCACTGTAGGGAGTCCTTGGTCGGTTGTGACAGTGTCACCAGCCGATTCAGCGAGATCGTCCTCTTGTCCCATCTGTGAAGAATCTCCAGCTGGAGAGGACGGAGGCGAAACTGTGCGAACGGCACCGCCTCTATCGCCGCTACCATGCGTCCCACCAGTCTCATCAATACCCGTAGGGATGAGTGTGGTGACAGGAGGACTGCTTGTACTCCTGATTGGATCGCCATCTGTTTGACTCGTGGCAGAGACACCAGGGCTGAGGCTGTGTTGAAGTCCATGCCCAGATAAGTCAAAGACTGGGTCGGAACTAGCGTTGACTTCTGAATATTGAGGAGCCAACCGAACTGTTCCAGAGACCGCATGGTCACATCCAGGCTCTCTTGACAGAGGTGTTCTGATGGCGCCCTGACCAGTAGGTCGTCTAAATAGGGAATGACGGCATGTCCCTGTCCGTGCAGGAGAGCCATCATAGAGGCCATCACTTTTGTGAACACCCGCGGTGCCGAGGCTAGCCCGAATGGCAGTGCCACAAATTGGAAGTGTTCTTCCCCCACTGCGAATCGCAACCAGCGCTGATGAGCCGGTGCAATGGGTACGTGAAGGTAAGCGTCTCTGATATCTATGGACGCTAGGAAGTCCCCCTGTGACACAGCTGCGATCACGGAGCGCAGTGATTCCATACGGAACTTCCGAACCAACACGTGATGGTTGAACAGCTTCAGGTCCAGTACTGGGCGGAAGGATCCGTCCTTCTTCGGGACGATAAAGAGGTTGGAGTAAAAACCCCTGAACCTCTCTCCGGAAGGTACCGGGACCACCACTCCGTCTCTGCGGAGACCCTCCAACACCTGGTAAAAAGCCTGAGCTTTTTCTGGTGACGGGACCGACCGATGGAATCGGGATATCGGTTTTTGACGTCAGCTCTATCCTGTACCCTCGCGAGATCACGTCTCGAACCCACTGATCTTGAACGTGAAGCAGCCACTTGTCCTGAAAGCGAGACAAGCGGCCCCCCACCTGTGGGGAGGCAGGATGAGAGAGCGAGTCATGTAGAGGCGGGTTTGGGGGTGGCAGCTGCCGCCCCCGCCGGCTTCTTTGGACGACTCTTAGAGCGCCACTGGGAAGCGGGCTTTCCCCCTCGGTCCGTGCGAGCGGACGGTGCTGATGACTGCAAGCTGGAACGAAAGGACCACTGTTTAGGGTTCCTTTTAACGGTATACCGTGGCTTAGGCTTATTCTGCGGTATCTTAGACTCAGCAGAATCCTTAATTAGCTTGTCCAGCTCTGTGCCAAAAAGCCTGTCACCAGCGAACGGAAGATTCTGCAAAATCTTCTTGGATGTGGCATCTGAGTCCCAAAGACGCAGCCACAACAACCTGCGGATCGCTATAGCATTGGCCGAAGCCACAGCTGAGCGAGTGGCAGTTTCCAGAGTCGCCGTCCTGGCGTAGTCCGCATAGGCCCTTGCCCCTTCGGTAAGTGCTAGGACCTCTGGACTGGATCTTGCCATGTCAGAGATACCATCCAAGCAGGTAGTAATCGCTTGTAAGGTCCAGACCGTGGCAAAATTAGGGGCAAATGAAGACCCCACAGCCTCATAGGAAGACTTGGCGAGCTGCTCGACCTGTCTATCAGTAGCATCCTTCAGTGAGGAGCTATCAGAGGCAGAGAAAAGGGAGCGTGCAGCAATCCTGGTCATGGAAGCGTCCACCTTCGGGGACTGCGACCACTCCTGAAGCACCTCCTGGGGGAAGGGGAAGCGATTGTCCTTGGTTTTACGGACAAAACGCCGCCCAGGATGTAACCTGGGAGCTCTAACCACCCTTCCAAAATTAGTGTGGTCCATGAAGGAGCCACTTGGTCTAGCCTCCGGCCGCAGCCATTGATAGACCTCCTTCGGGTGCACCGTCACCTCCTCAGGGGGTGTCACGAGACGTAAAGTCTCGTTAATAGAGGACACCAGATCCTCCACCCCGTCTGGCGGTTCAGATACAGACACAGACCCGAAATTTGAACCCCCATCATCTTCCTCACCATCAGAGGAACGCTCCTCCTCAGAGAGAGTATGGAGCTCGGGTGAATCCTCACGACGAGCCCGCTTAAGGGGTCTCGCAGCAGAAGAGGGGGACACCCGGGGGTAACTGGATGGAGTAGCTGGGCTATCCAGTCTCCTATTAAGTGCCTCCAGGGATTGCGACATGGAGGACAGCTGAGACAGCAGAGATTCATTGATCTTATTCTGAGTCTCCCATGGCCCTGAGATCACCTGAACCTCAGGGTATAGCACCGGAGCTGCTGACTCAACAGTGCCAGCCCGGGCCTCTGGGCGTCCGCAGTTATTGCAGGACCCCTCCACCAGTGCACCATTGCATGTAGCACAGGTAATGGTGGTTACTGCCGCCTTAGCAGCACGCTTCCCGGCTGAGGACATCGCCACAGTAGGGGAAAATAAGCCAAATTGACAACAAAACCGGGAATCCCGGTGGCTTACCGACCGCAGTAAAGCGGTATGAGGAAGCGGTGTGTGTGTGACCTCCGCGACGGTTTCCGGTCTCCCCTCTGGAGTGCAGACGCACGCTGCATAAGAATCCCAACAGGGAAGTGAGGGTAAAGATGGCCGCCGACAGTGAAACTGTGGGCGGCGCCGAGAGACGCGGGAAACACACACACACGCCCAGCGATGACGTCACCGCACGGGCTGCCTCCCATCCTCCAAGCATCCACAGCATGAGGGAGCCGGAGCCCGCAGCGCGGGAAAGAGTGTAAAAACATTATACACAGACTGCATGTACACCATGAGGGGACAAACATCCGCAGCCTACGGCTTCAGCCCCTGTGACACACAGGGCGGTCAGCCAGGGTGACCCCAGCACAGGGTACACCCGCAGAACCGCGGACCCGAGGGTAACTCGCGGTCTGAGTGTCCTGAAACACATAAAGTGCCAGACACTACCCCCAGGCACGCAGGAGACACAGAGTGCCTCAGTGCCGGTCCGGTCTGTAAGCACCATTTAGGGAGGCCTCGGACGGGGGTGCAGCACCAGTCTGGTCTGTAAGCACCATTTAGGGAGGCCTCAGACTGGGCCGCTCAGCACCAGTCCGGAGTGTAAGCACCATTTAGGGAGGCCTCGGACTGGGCTGGCTCCAGTCCGGTCTGTAAGCACCATTTAGGGAGGCCTCGGACGGAGCGGAGCTGTGCAAGGCTCCCATCTCCCACTCTCCAGAGCCCCCCAGAGAGGGATGGAGAGGAGCGTAACAGCGTACCGGGAGAACACGAAGTGTCCAGGCTCTAGGCCCTCCGGTACCTCCACCAGCGTGTGCCACTAAGGGTGAGCGGGGAGGCTGTCACCGGTCCCGATAGGACCGTATTACCTTGTCTTCAGACGCCATCACGTAAGCTGTGAGAATGCAGTGAAGTGCAAGCAAAGCGTGATCCTCCGAGCACACTAAGTTTAAAACTGAGGATGTTCCCTGCGGTAGGGGTTTATAAGCGGAGGAGGCGGTGTCTACAAACTTGTAGTACCTAGTGTGACCTCCGGAGGGCAGTGCCCTAAACCCCATTGTCTGGGTCTCCCATTATGATGACCAGAAAACAGTAGATAGTTATATTTTTGTTCTTTTTTTGTGCCTTTAAAAAAAAAATAAAAAAAATAATATATATATGTTTTTACATTTTTCATTTATTCTTTTTTTTTACTTAGTTCCTATATTGGACACTACCTTTCACTGCTTTGGTAGAGCTCTGCAATACAGTGCAGCTGTGATCATTACAATACACTGCAGCTATCAGAGCTGCACTGTCAGTGGTGGCAGGCATGATCACTGATGCTTTCCGTACTCTGGTGACCAGGAGGTCGTCATTGGTGACAATCAGGGCTCAGCTGTAAGGAAAGCAGAGTCCCCAGTGGTGATCATACTGGGCACAGCTCCTGGGCCTCCGCAATTGCCAGGACGTACCGGTACATCCAAGGTTGGGAAGTCCCCGACAAAAAAAAAAAACGTATCGGTACATCCAAGGTCGTTAAGGGGTTAACAAGGAAGTTTCACTTGATTTATTCTGCCCAAACTATGGGCAGCATAACTCAAAGCCTAGCTTTATGATTAATGCCGCAAAGTTTCAGAGAAAACACTCTGAAAATTGGACCATTAGGAGACACTAGCTAAGCCCAATGCCATTCCTGGCTGGATTCTCCATGTCCAAACTCAAGTGGATTTATCGATCTCTTCATGCGTACACACACGTGAGACTTCTGTCATTCAGCTGGGAGCGGGGTAAGGACAACCTAGCCAGAGACCGCATTAAACCCATTTAGTTTCTCCCTATGGTCCCTGGCTGGATTTTCATGCTAGAGCATTTCAGAAAAAATACAATAGCGCAACCAAGCTCTGATTCATATTGCCTGTGGTTTGGGCAGAATGATCAAATGTCAGCAAATAGCATCAAAATATTGAGTGTCCCTGTAATCTTTTCCTTTACAATTCAGTGAATAGATCTCCTTATGTCACAAAAAAAATGTTTTTTTTTTTTTTTTTTGAAACCCGTAAAAAGATTTATGCAATTGTAAAACTTGCGTTCATGTTTAGCAAGATAGAACTTCTAAAAAAACTAGAGCTTGACTCCTGAAAAACAAGACCTCATATAGCAACGCTTATATTAAGGCGAATCTGTCAGGTCAAAAATCCATATGTAATCCATATTTAACTGATATCATTTACTAATTCCTCTGGTGAAGCTCTTTCTATTCATGTATTTCTTGTATTTATATTCCCCCCATATCCTCTGTTAACTGCAAATTAAGAGATTCATTCCATCTGTCAATGACAGTGAGTGATCACTTAGATCTCTGCTGCACACTCCCCATGGATGAATATCCATGTAGTGACATCACTGCACTGCACACAAGGAAGGTTCAGTAGAAATCACTCACATGGGGGACCCTGTATCCTTCTGTCTGCTCTCCTTGTATGCAGCAAAACAAATGTTCAAATAAACACACAGAATTTCTCACAGGCAGCTTGTGCTCAGAGCAACCGATTGGAGATTGACAGCTCGGATAGGTATGTGCCTGCAGTTTCCCTCCTCCTCAGAAGCACCACAGAAAAATGAAATTAAAAGTGAGACACTGAGCACCGGGGGAGGGAATAGCTGCCTGAGAAGGAGTGAATAATAAATGAACATTTAGGGTGCGTTCACACTCTGCATATTTGCTGCGGATTTTTACGCGAGTGCTTTTGCAGTTTTTGTAGCCAAAACCAGGAGTGTTTGATTAAATACAGAAATGGAGCACTCACTTAAAAATATGCAGCAAATATGCAGCGTGTGCTAGCACCCTAACATACTGAGGACTATTCAGCAGTAAAAATAATGGACCAGACTAGTGAAGCAGCTGCCTAGTAGGTGTGAAGATGCTTATAGTAAGAGAACTACAAAGGGTACAGTAACAATTTTTACATATTCTGAAAGGGTTGCTCAGGCACCATTAGTCAGGGCTGTGGAGTTGGTACCCATTTTAGAGGAGTCTTAGTTGGTATAAAATGGACAGACTCTGAAAATACATAATGAATTATCTACAGTAGTTCAATATAGAATGTGCTGAAAATTAGTATTATGAATTGTGTTTTCTATAAATATCTTGATTATTGTAACATAATAATGATTCAAGTCTGATGTTCACATTGCACTACAATAAATTTATCATTTAAGTTAAACATGAGCCATGTATGAGGGAATTTGAGTCTGAGGAAATTGAGGAGTCGGAGTAGGTGGCTTGGCTTAAGACTCCACAACCCTGCTATTAGTATTAGGTTATGTTCACACGCAGCGTATTTCCCGGCATTTTTACACCGTGCTTTTGCCCAAAAGCACATCTGCGTCTGCTTTTCCCGGCAAAAGTGAATGGATTTTCACTTTTGCCGTTCACACGCTGCGTAATTTAGCGCCGTGCTTTTGGGGCCAAAAGCATGTGGGTAAAAAGAATGAACTTAGTAATTCTTTGCGCCTAATAGCGCGCACTTCTCTCCATAGGCGCCATTCAGACAATGCTGTATTCAGGTGCCTATATGCGCAGGAAGAAGTGATGTCACATGGGGGCAGGAATAATCCTGTTCCCATGTGACATCTATGTACTTTCGCTTTAGCATAGCATGTTAGGCTATGGGTTGAACTAGATGGACTTAAAGTCTTCCTTCAACCTTAAAAACTATGTTACTATGTATGTTGCAGTGAATGTACAAAGCAAAATAAAAGTGAACAATGGTAATAAAAATAAAATACTTACCTCTCCACAGACTGTCCTTGGATGCGAGGTGTCCACGTCCGATCGCTGCAAGGAACTGGAATCAGCTGACCAGCAGCAAACCGATCAGCTGATGTGTCAGCTGATGGCATCAGTTGAGCGGATTCAACCAGCCGCCAAAACTGATCGGTTTTGGCAGGCGGTTTAAACCGCTCAGCTAATGCTGTCAGGCAAAACATCAGCTGACACATCAGCTGATCGGTTTGCCGCCGGTCATCAGATTCAGGTCCTTGCAGTGATCGGAAGTGGATGCCTCGCATGCCAGTACAGTCTGTGGAGAGGCATTTTATTTTTTTATTTTTTTTACCATTGTACATACAGCGCTAAAGCGAAATGAAAGTACACACGTCACACGGGAACAGGATTATTTCTGCCCCTGTGTGACATGACTTCCTCCTGTGCTTCAGGGGGAAAAAAATGCACCCGTAAAAAAAACGTGGTGTATGCGATGCATTTTTTTTACCGGAGCTAAAAAGCGCATCCGCAAAACGCGGGAATAATCACCCTCGCAAAAAAAAAAACAAAGTAAAAGCGTCCCAACATGAATATTGGTACAGATGTGGCTAAAAGCATAGCAGACACGTGCATTTGTAGAAATTTTTAAATTAAACGATTTTTCGGAAATGCGTTTTAAAATGTTGCGTTCGCAAGGGTAAAATATTAACAAAGATACTATTGTGACATATCTGGTGAAAGCCTGTACAGTTCCGAGTAGAATGGTGTTTATTTTGTTTCTCCATCTTATTTGTAGCCCGAGTTATGAGGAGAAATGTACCGTATACACTCGCGTATAAGCCGAGTTTTTCAGCCCAAAAATTGGGCTGAAAAGTTACCCCCTCGGCTTATACGCGAGTCACTATACGGGTGCCCCCCCCCCAGAGGTATACAGGCCCCCCATCAGTATACAGGCCCCCCCATGGTCCGTAATCCTGTAAAGGAAGATGATTATACTTATCGCTGTCCCGGTGCCGTCCCTGCTCTGCATCGCGATCCTCCATCTGCATCGCGCTCCTCCATCCTCCGGCTTCCTGTCGGCGCCGACAATGACGTCATTCGGCGCAGAACACAGGAAGTCGGAAGCCGGTGAATGAAGATGGAGGATCGCGATGCAGATGGAGGATCGCGATGCAGAGCGGGGACGGCAGCGGGACAGCGATAAGTATAATCATCTTCCTTTACAGGTTTACAGACCATGGGGGGGGCCTGTATATATCCTATCCTGGGCTGCTGTATATACCCTGGGGCTGCTGCTGTATGTACCCTGGGGCTGCTGCTGTATGTACCTGGGGCTGCAGCTGTATGTACCCTGGGGCTGCAGCTGTATGTACCCTGGGGCTGCAGCTGTATGTACCCTGGGGCTGCAGCTGTATATACCATGGGGCTGCAGCTGTATATACCATGGGCTGCTGCTGTATAACCATGGGGCTGCTGCTGTATATACCATGGGGCTGCTGCTGTATATACCATGGGGCTGCTGCTGTATATACCATGGGGCTGCTGCTGTATATACCATGGGGCTGCTGTGTATATACCTGGGGCTGCTGCTGTATATACCCTGGGGCTGCTGCTGTACATACCCTGGGAAGGCTGCTGTAACACTGCTGGGGCCTGTATATACCACTGGGGAGGCCTGTATACCATAGGGGGGCCTGTATACCACACTGCTGGGGGCTGTATACCTGTGCTGGGGTCCACCCTCGGCTTATACACGAGTCAATAGTTTTTTCCCAGATTTTGGGGGCAAAAGTAGGGGGGTCGGCTTACACGGGTCGGCTTATACACGAGTATATACGGTAAATGCAGGCAACACCGAAATTCACACTTTTTTCGAACTTTAAAAATCAATTAAAAAAAATATGTATTTTTTTAGAATTTTTTTCTCTTCACATTTTGCATTGTCTGACATGCTATTATCAAATAACAAAATCTTTAAAAAATTAAAAATATAAAGGTAATAATCATTGGTTCACTTGACATGGAATGACCCACATATAAATAGAAGGTTGGATAATGCAGTAAATAAACCAGGGGAAGAGAAGCATAACACAGAACGGTCAGAGTTGGGAGGGGGGAGAGAGTATCCGGGGCAGTAAACATCAGCGTCCGGAGATAAGAAGTAGATAGTTTTATGTCCTTTGATTAGTTGTTGGCCCACTATTTGAAGATTCCTCATTTAATGTAAAAAGGCCTTTGACACATTCAGAGCGGGAATTAATGTGTCGTATGGATTTATGTCTTTTTACATCAATTGAGGAATCTTGAAATCTTGGACCAACAACTAATCAAAGGACATAAAACTCTGCTTATGTCCGGACGCTGATGTTTACTGCCCCAGATGCTCTCTCCACCCTCCCAACTCTGACCGTTCTGTGTCATGGTTCAACTCACCTGATTTATTTACTGTATTATCCAACCCCCTATTTATGTGTACATTCAATATTTGTGTCATTATCAGCCTGAAGAAGAGACCTTAGGCTGCCTTCACACTTGCGTTTGTATCTGCATGCGGAGGGCATGCAGACGCAAACGCAGGCAAACACAGTCCATACTAATGTGAACGCAGCGGAGAATCTCCGCATGCGTTCACATTAGTGTGGTGATCGGGCAGCCAATCAGCTGTCTCTGGGGGCGGCCGGGAGGAGGAGATCAGCGGCAGAGATCTCCTCCTCCCGGCACAGCTGATCTCCCGCCAGTGTCAGCGGGGAGATACAGCTGATCTGACAGCTGGTTAAATCTCCCGTGCTGACACCGAATAGGATGATATTGGTGCAGGAGATCGGAAACAGCTGATCGCTGCTTCAAATCTCCCGCACCGACCTCACCTATTCGGTGTCAGCGCGGGAGATTTAACCAGCTGTCAGATCAGCTGTTTCTCCCCGCTGACACCAGCGGAAGAGCAGCGGCGGCTCTGCATGATCTCCTGGTGGCCGCCGCTGATCACTGGCGGCCACCGGGAGAGATTTCAATGAGATCCGCAGCGTTCTCCTGCGCTGTCATGCGGAGGACACTGCAGATCCATTGAGATCCATGCATTTTTTTGTGCGCTTGCGGGTGCTCGCGGATAAAACAAGCACCCGCAAACGCACAAAAAATGCTGCATGCTGCATTTGGAGTGCGGTCGGAGGGCGCATAAATTAAGCGCATCCGTACGCATATGCGGCCTGCGTTTCCATGTTAAACATAGAAACACATGTGCGCAAGCGTTTGGCTGCATTTGGTGTGAAGGCACCCTTGGAGTATTTCTGAAAAGTTTTATGAGCAGAGCCTAATCTGCACGCTGATCAAAAACCACAGACATGCAGAGATTGCTGTAATTGAACTTCTGAATGTCTCTTGTTTAGCAGATAGATGCAATTTAGGTAAATTAAAATGATTCACAATGTTGTATATTGAAACAAACTGTCCTGCAAAAAAAAAAAAAACACACCACCCACAACAATACACATATGCAAATTTACAGAAAAGGCATTACTTACAGCTATGCATTGACGCATTATACATGACTGTTTCATTCGTCCTGGTCCCCCAAACTTCTTCATGTCTTTGCAAAAGTGACACTCCCCACATTCTGTGCGCAGGCATGCTTCACATTTACGGCATCGTGTCCGTCTTCTGCGGGCTCCAGCAGTGGTCCTGTTAGCAGATAACTTTACGGCAGGAGAAGTGGAAAGTTTACCTTTTGGTCTTCCCACAGCTCGGTTCTGTATAAAACAAAAAACAATTTGCAACTTATAAATGAGCGGATACAGGACAACCTGAACATCTACATAATTTACATATAGTACATCCCAACATTAAAGGGATCCTATCACCTCCAAAAAGCCACCTAAGCTACAAAAACATGTCCCTGCAGCATCCTATCACTATTCTCACACTCCTTTTGTCTCCTAAAAGCATCCTGTGAAAGTGCATAAAAACTATTTTATACTCACTCATTAGGCATTATAATTAGTAGGGGCTATATTCTTTAGCCTTCAGGGCGTGTTTGTTTTGCAGGCTCCAGGATCCACCTTCTCTCTCTGCTGCTTTGCTTGTGCAAGCATTGCCCTACCCCCTCTCTGTCACTCACAGAATGCAAATCATTAGTCCTGCCTTCAGCTCCACATCACAGCAGAAGCTGCACAGAGAGGCTGGATCCTGGAGCCTGCAAAACACCACGCCCAAAAGGCAATTGCATATAGTCCCTACTTCATTATCATCCTAATGAGTAAGTATCAAAGTATTTATTTCAACTTTGAAAGGAAGCATTTTGCACAGAGAAGGATGGTTATAATGCTAATAGGAAGGTGCAGGGACATGTATTGATAGGTTAGGTGGCTTCTAGGAGGTGACAGGATCCCTTTAAGGAACAATGGGACCCTAGTTACCCGCTGTGTACCTTGGATACCAGCCGGTAAGCGGAGAAGGCTGGTAACCAAGGCATACTTCAGGTATCTAGGCAGCGCGCGCTGCCTAGTTACCCGAAGTTTACCTTGGAGACCAGCCTGCTCCCGCTTACTGCAGCCTGGCAGCGGGAGCAAGACGTCGTGGAAACGATATTTAAATCGTTTCCACGATGTCTCTGGTCCATTGATCGCTGGTGAGTCTGCCTGTGTGACAGTTCACCAGCGATCTGAACAATATTGTTAGCGATCGCGTGTGCATGTGATCGCTAACAATATCGTTCTTCAAATTGATGCGTGTGACGGCACCATAAAGAGAAATTTACCAGGATAACTATTGGAATGAAGGCGCTCAGAAAATGAAAGAAAACCTGTTCTAGAAGCAGTTTGAACAACATAGAAGAGTATCTAAGTGCCCGTATTCAAAGTTACACCACAGAGGTCCACACAAGTGTCTTATGCAAAGAAACATGTTTTTTATTCGAAAAAGGACCAAGTCGTACAGAAAACGGTTGTGGTAAAACATCATATGAAGTTGAGAAGGACAAAGGAATGGTTAGGATAGAAGGATATGTGCTAGGAGAGGAGGATAGTAAACATGAGGGAAGACAGTGATGACTGCGGTTAAAGTGCAATGTTAAATGGGAGAGGGATATAGTGCAGCTGGGAAACCCACAGTAACCATACCTCTCCTACCCTAAGGTTTTAGGGTACCGTTACACGACACAATATTGCATGCAATTTCACTGGCAATTTGCTGATTGCAGTGAAATCATGGACACATTGTTACTTTTGTACACAGCAACAAAATAGAACAATGTGTCCATTTCACTGCAACCAGCAAATTGCCAGTGAAATTGCATGCAATATTGTGTCGTGTAACGGTACCCTAAAACCTTAGGGTAGGAGAGGTATGGATACTGTGGGTTCCCCAGCTCCACTATACCCCTCTCCCATTTAACATTGCACTTTAACTGCAGTCATCACTGACTTCCCTCATGTTTACTATCCTCCTCTTCTAGCACCTGTCCTTCTCTCCTTCTAACCACTCCTTTGTCCTTCTCAACTTCATGTGATATTTTTTACAACAGTTTTCTGTACGACTTGGTCCTCTTTCAAATAAAAACATGTTTCTTTGCATAAGACATTTGTGTGGACCTCTGTGGTGTAACTTTGAATACGGGCATATAGATACTCTTCTATTTTGTTTCAAATGTCGCTACTGAGTAGTTCCCACTATAAAGATGTCCAAATATTGTCCTTTTTCTTGCCTGTTCTAGAAGCAGTACAGCAGCAATTGGACGAGGCCCTCTGTGAAAGGGTAGAGTCCTATGAGCTAATGCATCTGATGCAATATACTAATGAAACTCAGCTAAGGCTCTACTGTGATCAGATCACAGCTGAAGAGTGGAGGGAGAGATTAACCTCCCCATCTCCTCCATTGCCTGTCTCTGCGTATATCGTACTGCACTCAGATGACATCCGAGTGCAGTGCCATGTTTCATTCCCACTCATAGACTTGTATGTGTTTGAGGGATCTGAGACATGCTGCTATTTTTTCCTCGGTCCGATTAGGGCTGAGAAAAAAAAAAGCAGATCTGAGCTGCCTGCCTGATTAATATTATGCCAAGTGCATTGTAAGATTTTCTAGCATTGTACTCATGCGATCCGTAGGTCAGTGTGACTCTACCCTAAATAAGAAAAATCCAGTGAAATGTCCTCTTTTAAGTTGTTCTAAGAAAAGATAAAAAAAAAAATTGGTATTGCAAACAACAAACAAGTCTCTATTCTCTGAGACCTATAGTGTTTTCATCTTTCTGTTGATGGAGCAGTGTGAAGGCTTGTTCTTTATTAGTACAATTTAGGGGCACATGTTTTGATCACCAATTAATAAATGTAAAAATTTTGATATATAATCTCTTGCCTTAGCAAAGGGGGTATAAGGGTGAGTGCCCACAGGACGTTTTTGCTGCGGTATCTACATGTAGAAAACCATTGGTTTTACGGTAATTTATGCTAATTTGTTCCTGCGGTTTTGATTCCCAGCAAAACCAATGTGTTTCACGGATGCGCTGTGCCCACACATTGGTTTTGCAAGTGTCAAGAACTGTCAAATACCTGCGTTTTTGGTGCGGATGGGAAAGAATTGACATGTTAATTATTTTTCCTGCGTTTTTGTTAAAGTCAATGGAAAAAACGCAGGAAAAAAAAAATGCAGGAAAAACGTGCAAAAAACGCAGACAAGATCATGGCTAATCTCCTCTCAAGGACTCCTCAGGTTTTGCTGCGTTCAGGACTGCTTAAAAAACGTCCTGTGGGCACATACCCTTAAAGTAAAAATATGATTTATCAAAATAGAAAATGTACGTCTTTTTGTCCACTTAGGGGACTTGAACCTATTGCAGTATATAGGGAAACTGACAGTTTTCTATAACGCCCAGCCTGTGGCTTAGGTTGGAGACATATTCGTATATTGAATGTGATGCGAATGCATATTGGTGCAATATGTTAATGACCCTTGGAACAGGCTTGCTGTGAGTAGGAACTGAGTGTCATGTATCTAATCAGATCACAGGTATGAAGGAGTAGAGACTGATCTCTCCATCTCCTCCATTGCTTGCCTTGGCGTATATCGCACCGCCAGTCGGATGTGTGCAGAGTGCAGTGCAATGTTTCACTTGCACCCATAGGCTTGTATGGGCGTGAGTGATCAGAGACTCGCAGAATGCTGCATTTTTTTCTTAACCCATATAGGGTTGAGGAAAAACTCACAGGTCTGATTTGCCTGATTTCCCAACATTAAAGTAGAGTGCAATGCGATATTTCCTCACATTGTTTTCGTGCGACCTTAGGTTCATAAAAGTGCCAATATGGCAGCGTAGGCTTCTGGTTGCCATGCCAGCCCAACAACACCACACTAACGGTATGTGCTCATGGTCCGGAGGAGCTGCGTGTTGGCCGCAGCCCCTCTGGACCTGAGTGAAGCCACGGGTGGCCGCAGCCGCCCTGTACTCACTGTGTGCGGCGGGTGCGGGGAAGCTTCTCCCTGCAGTCACCTAATGGCAGCCGCTTCCGACTCCGCAGCATGAAATAAACATGCTGTGGAGGAGCGGACTGCCGGCAACCCGCACCGCAGCTCCAGACACGCTGCGGGCGAGTTAAGCATAGTGAGGATGGGATTTCTTGAAATCCCATCCACTATACTGTTACTGTACTACGCTGCGACAAGACGCTGCTTTCAAAACGCTGCGTATACTGACCGTGAGCACACACCCTAATACTGCATGTAAAAGACTAAACAGTATTGATGGGACATAGCTGGTTTCTGGAACAGCAGTGACTAGAGCCGATTACCTCCACACCTACACACGATATAGAACATATCAAATGTCCTATGCAGCAAAGGGGTTAAACTCCTCCTTACTTAGCAGTCAGGTAGTTGGTCCTGCTGTCATAAATATATAGAAATACACACTTTTTATATTTTTCATTTTACAGCGTTACACAATTTTAGCTGAGAATGGCCAATCCCTTTCATATTAACATCAGTCTCCAGGGATCTTATAAAGGTACCTTCACACGTGGCAATATTGCTAGGCAGTTTCACTGGCAATTTGCTGGTTGCAGTGAAGTCATGGACACATTGTTCCATTTGTACACAGCAACAAAATAGAACAATGTGTCCATGATTTCACTGCAACCAGCAAATTGCCAGTGAAATTGCCTAGCAATATTGCCACGTGTGAAGGTACCTTTAGAGTGATAAATCAAGTGCAATAATTAGCAATGATGCCGCTCTACAACCTTTATACTGGTTGGATTCAACAAAACCTTATAAACACAAATATTGGTAATCTTTAGAAAGCACTATAGAATATGGTGCTCTTCTAGTGAATTATATAACTATTACATACATATTTACTGCAGGATTTGCGAATGAAGACGTATTCAAGTTCTGGTAACCAAGTGAAAAGCCTGCAAATCAAGTGAACAGTAGCTGATGTGTAGTCAGCCGAGGCTGCTGAACATTGAATGGAGCTGTGACGATCAGTTCTGCTCAATATTTACATCTGGCTGCGAAGCTAAAAAGTAATCAGTGGGGGTATCAGTCCACCACAAATCTGATACCTGATTGCATTATGAAACCACGGTGTTATAGGGGGTTGTCTGCTCATATAATATTGTTCTCCTGTCCTTCAGGATATGCAGTCTTAATGCCTCTTAACCTGCACCCTTGTGATTAGTAAGCTAGCGCCTCCTAACCCCTTAAAGGGAACCTTTTAGCTACTGCCCCTCAAACTATCACTTAACTGTCCCTGAAGCTTCCTAGTACATACATTCCTAAGCATGTCTGAGCTAAAAGTGTATTTTAATAGATAAATAAAAGCATTTTATAACTTACATCACCTGTGGGGTAATTGAGGCCACGGTATTAGTCCAGGGGTCCTCAAACACGTGGCCTGACGCGGCCACATGCGGCCCCGAGCTTCAATGATGTGGCCCGCAGCGACCGTGGACAGTTAACCTGTGAGCCGTGGTACTGACCGCTCTGCCACTCAGCAGAGTTCAATGCATGCCGCAAAGCCAATGAGAGGCCCGCAGCTGACGTTGGCATATGATGTCACACAGGCTTCATGTGGCTGCCGCCTTGCATTGATCTTGCGGGGTGAGAGTGTCATTGCCATGGCTGAAGTCATAATTCAGAGGGACGGTCGGCACCTGCATGGACATTCAACATGGTTAAGGTTAGTGAAGTGAGTGTGTGTGATGTGTTTGAGTGTCAGTGTGTGTGTATGAAGTGTTGAGATGTGAGTGTGTGTAGAGTCAGAGTAGTGTGTGTGAGTGTAGGAGTTAGTGTGAAGAGTGAGAGATGTGTGGAGAGCAAGGTGTGTGAGAGTCGATGGTGTGTGAGTGGTGTGTGAGCGATGCGTGTGTGAGGATTAGGTGTGTGAGAGCGATAGGTGTGTGAGACGTAGGTGTGTGAGAGGATAGGGGTGTGTGTAGAGCGATAGCGTGTGTGAGAGGATAGCGTGTGTGAGAGATAGCGTGTGTGAGAGCATAGCGTGTGTGAGAGAGCGTTGAGGTAGCGTGTGTGAGAGGATAGCGTGTGTGAGAGATAGCGTGTGTGAGAGATAGCGTGTGGAGAGTAGCGTGTGGGAGAGCGATAGCGTGTGGGAGAGCGATAGCGTGTGGGAGAGCGATAGCGTGTGGAGAGCGATAGCGTGTGTGAGAGCGATAGCGTGTGTGAGAGCGATAGCGTGTGTGAGAGCGATAGCGTGTGTGAGAGCGATAGCGTGTGTGAGAGAGATAGCGTGTGGAGGATAGTGTGTGAGAGAGATAGCGTGTGAGAGAGATAGCGTGTGAGAGAGAGATAGCGTGTGAGAGAGAGATAGCGTGTGAGAGAGAGATAGCGTGTGAGAGAGAGATAGCGTGTGAGAGAGAGATAGCGTGTGAGAGATAGTGTGGGTGTGTGTGTGTGTGTGTGAGAGAGAACGTGTGAGTGTGTGTGAGAGCATGGGGGACATTACTACACTATGGGGGCCAGGATGGGGGACATCTTTACAAAAGTGGTCCAGGATGGGGGACATCATTACAAAAGGGAATCAGGATGGGGACATCACTAAAAAAGGGGATCAGGATGGGGGACATCACTACAATAAGGGACCAGAATGGGGGATATCACTAGAAAAGGGGACCAGCACGGGGGACATTACTACACTATGGGGCTCAGGATGTGGACATTACTAAAAAAAGGGTCCAGGATGGGGGACGTCACTACAAAAGAGGATCAGGATGGGGACATCACTAAAAAAGGGGACTAGGGTGGGGGCATCACTACAGGAAGAGAACCAGGATAGTGGTATTACTACAAGATGGAGACATTACTGCATGATGAGCACCAGGATGGTAACATTATTACAATGGGATCAGGGTGGGGGACATTATGAAAATATGGGGACCAGCATGGGGCATTACTACAAGATGAGGCTCAGGGAGAGAACATTACCACAAGATGGGGACATTACTAAAAGCAGATCAGGATTTGGACATTAATACATTGAGCAAAAAATTCTGGTATTACTAAAAATGTCACTTAGGCTGCTTTCACATTAGCGGTTGGCTGCGCTGCGTACAGCAGCAGGCCAGTGTTTGCGGGTACGCATGCTCCTGTGTCCCTATGTTTAACATGGGGACGCAGGGTATCTGCGTTTAGCTACGTTTGTATGCGTTTACGTACAAATGCGTTTTTTTGAACACTAGAAAAACGCTTCATGTTGCATATTTTGTATGCCAGATGATGCTTGATTTAGATGCAAACATCTGCGAGCACACAAATACAACATTTAAGTGAATTAAGCTGCACTGCCATCTGGATCCTACCACAAGCAGACGCTGCGTGTGTCTCTCTCTCTCGCCAGTGTACAATGAATTCATATGGAGATTTGTCAATGAAATAATGCAGATAACCTATGCTGCGGTGACATCAGTATATATGCGTTTGGCACTGCTGCATTTGCACCTACGGACCACACGCACGTTTACCGAACGCTAATATGAAACCATCCTTAGTCCTACAAGCAATGCGGCCCCCCGATATCAATTTTTTTCTATTTGCGGTCCTTCAACCCAGCCGAGTTTGAGACCCCTGGACTAGACTGTGAGCGTTACTTTGGATTTCCATGCAGTCATCAAATGCCTCTGACAGCAGCAGGTGAGATCCACCCTCGGCTCTTCCAGTTAGATACCAATGTAAATCATTGACAGCAGTATTTAACATATGCCAACAAGAAATTAATAATTTATCCCACACATCGGCGCGCATGTCACGTGACTGCAGGGCGCAATTGGGTTGTCATGACCGCCAGGGGTCAGGTGGTGACCCCCGTGCTTGTCATCGTGATCCCACTGTGAGTCAGTGATTATAGGTGAAGATGGGCAAATCCACAGATGTTCAGGTTTGTCGGATATGGACGGACTTTTCTCCTTGAAGTCTGGGTTCAGGACTAGACTTGACCCAAACTTGAGCCTGAACCCTGAACTTTACAGTTATAAAATGGTGGCAATAAGATAAAGAAAAGAGTGATTAAATCAGCAACATTATACTTACCACAGATTGTGCATTTGAAAAAGTGCCTTCACACTGCGGCGTGACCCGGTCCGGGGCTGTCCGGGATGACCCTGACAGCCGCGGACTGGATCAGCACACAGAACCGGAGGGCTAATATGCCCTCTGATCCAGTTTGCAGCACAAGCAGCTGCAGCCGCTGACAGGTCAGGACCGTGGCGCCGCGGTCCTGACTTGTCAGCAGCAGGAACTGCGTGCGGCTGCACACCGGACCGGAGGGCATATTAGCCCTCCAGTCCTGTGTGCTGATCCAGTCCGCGGCTGTCAGGGTCCTCCCGGTCCAGATCACGCTGCAGTATGAAGGCACCCTAACACCACTTCTGGGTCCTGCTCAATAACCCCCAATTTATTCACTGGGCTTTGCCTCCAACAGCCAATCACAGAAGGCCCATTCTGCGTGTCAGTGTCTGTAATTGGCTGTTGCGCCCCCTCCCATTGTACCGGAGATTGTGATTGGATGCTATTGGCAAAGAACCTGCTGTGATAGGGGGTAAACAAATAAGTTTTAAAAAGTGCATAAGGGGTCCCCCGTATTTTTTATTGTGAACGCAGATTAAGCAGCCAGCTGCCCGGTTTTACCTTGGCTGGCAATCAAAAATAGGGCAAAGCTCATGCATTTTTTTTTAAATTATTTAAATAAATAATTTTAAAAAATGTATGATCACCACCCTAATTTTGATTGCCAGCCAAGGTAAAACCAAGCAGCTGGTTGTCTATGCATTTTTCTATTTAAAATAAAAAAACTACAACACAGAGGAAAATTCTTTAACTACTTACTCACCGGATTGACACTGTGTGGATGTCATGGATGCCTGACATTACCAATCTATGGCTTAAAGACCACTGCCATTACCCCTTTCATCAGCCCGATGCTACCACACCACGAAGAACTGAGTAAATCACCAGGAATTGGTGCTTCCAATTTGCAAATTTCTGGGGTGACAGCAGGCTGCTATTCTGTAGCCTTGAGGGCCCAATAACTATGAGTCTCACCATGCTGAGAATACCAGCTACAAGCTACCTGGTTATACCTTGGCTAGCAATACAAAATAGGGCGAATCCCACACATTTTATTATTTAAATAATGGGCTCCCCTGTATTTTTGATTGCCAGCCAAAGTAAAACCAGACAGCTGGGGATAGCAGCCTGTAGCTGGCTGGTTTATTTGTGCTGCAAATCAAAAATACATCGGAGTCCTACGCAAATTCTTTATTTATTATTACACCCGTATGACGGCAGCTTTGTTGCAAATGGCAACCAAGCACAGACATCGGCACAACAGCCAATCACAGACGCCATCACAGAGAGCGGCCAACTGCAATTAGCTGTTGGAGGCAGAGTCCAGTGAATCTACTGGAGGTTAATGAGCGGGACATGGATATCCTGTTACAAGCACGTGGTCCTCAGTAAGTATAATGCTGCTGTTTTAATTATTCTTGCTTTCTTTTACAGCTGAAAACACTCAATATCACGGACCTCAGGGATTTTAGTGTTCGGGGTCCATGCCCAAACACTAGGTATCAGGTACAGACTTCGAATTTTACAGTTTGGCTTATCTTATCACTATTCATAGGAGATCAATACTTCTGCTAAAAAGAGCAGAGCCGATTCACTGCTCTATAAAAGCACAAGCAATCGGACGATCACAGCTTCAAATCTTCCAATAGGATTATTAAAGGGATCATGTCACCTCCAAAACGCCTCCTAAGCTAGCAAAACATGTCCATGCAGCATCCTACCACTAATCCCACACTTCTTTTTTCTCCTAAGAGCATCCTATGAAAGTGCATAAATAACGTTTTAATACTTACTCATTAGTGATTATAATTAGCAGGAGCTGTATTCTTTAGTCACCAGGGCGGGCTGTTTTGCAGCCTCGAGGATCCACCCTCTCTCTGTCTGTGCTGCTGTTATGTGCAGCTGAAGGCAGGACTAATGATTTGCATTCTGTGAGTGATAGAGAAGGGGGAGGGTAAAGCGTGCACAAGCAGAGCACACAGACAGAGAGAGGGTGGATCCTTGAGGCTGCAAAACAGCCTGCCCAGGTGACTAAAGAATATAGCCCCCGCTAATTATAATCACTAATGAGTAAGTATTAAAACGTTTTTATGCACTTTCATAGGATGCTTTTAGGAGACAAAAGGAGTGTGAAATTAGTGATAGGATGCTGCAGGGACATGTTTTGGTAGCTTAGGAGGCGTTCTGGAGGTGACAGGATCCCTTTAAATATGGTAGAAAAAAAAAAAGATTTAAAAAATGTTTAACCCCTTCACGACCCTTGGCCCACCGTTTGGGCCATGAAAACAAGTTCGTTCCCGACCTTTGGCCCAAACGGTGGGCCATGGAATGATCGGGCTCCTGCGGCCCGTGTGAGGGGGGTGACTCAGGTGTCACTGTACATAATGCACAGTGACAACCTGTAGTACACCCCACGGGGGGTGGATTAACCCCCCCGTGCCCAGGGCCCCTCTGATTGGCAGTTGAAATTCAGACTGCCAATCAGTGCTAGTAATCCCCTCCAGATCCGATTGGAGCTCTCCAATCAGATCTGGAGGGGCGGGATGGCATGTGCCGTCTCCCTCCTAGCCCCCCCTCACTCCAGGGCCCCCACCGCGATCGCCGTCCTACCCCCCCCCCACGGCGGCGGTAACAGTCATCACGCCGGCGGAATGCCCGCCGGCGGTAAATGACAATCACCGCCGCCGCCTGTCAGCTTCCACAGCCCCCTCCGTGCGATCACGGAGGGGGCTGATGAAGCTAACACCCCCATGCCCCGTATCCACCCCCCCCATCCCTCTCTCACCTACCGGCGGGCCCACCGGTGCAGCCGCGGTCCAGCTCCGGTGTGGGCTCCTCCTCTTCCGGGCTCCTCTTCCTGGATCAGGTAAGTATGTGTGAATG
Organism: Allobates femoralis; assembly: GCA_033576535.1. Lineage (NCBI taxonomy): Eukaryota > Metazoa > Chordata > Amphibia > Anura > Aromobatidae > Allobates > Allobates femoralis. The sequence continues at coordinate 684,817,995 of JARQOC010000003.1, read as the reverse complement.
AATGAATGATATGTAGTATGTATGTATGTATGTATGATATGTATGTATGTAGTGATGAATGAATGATCTATGTATGTAGTATGTATGTAGTATTGTGTGTATGAATGAATGTATCATGTATGTAGTATGTATGTGTATGTATGTAGTATGTATCATATGTATGTAGATGTATGCATGTATGTATGTAGTATGTATGCATGTATTGTAGTATGTAGATGTATGTATGATATGTATGATGTATGTATGTAGTATGCATGTATGTTTGTATGTATCATGATGATGTTTGTGTGATGTATGCTGGTGTTGCTGCGTGCTGATGCTGCTGTGCTGACTGTGCGTGCTGACTGCGTGCGTGCGTGGCTGACTGCGTGCGTGGGCTGTCTGCGTGCGTGGTGGCTGTCTGCGGTGCGTGGCTGTCTGCGTGCGTGCGTGGCTGTCTGTGCGTGCGTGGCTGTCTGTGCGTGCGTGGCTGTCTGCGTGCGTGCGTGGCTGTCTGCGTGCGTGCGTGCTGTCTGCGTGCGTGCGTGGCTGTCTGCGGCGTGCGTGGCTGTCTGCGTGCGTGCGTGCTGTCTGCGTGCGTGCGTGGCTGTCTGCGTGCGTGCGTGGCTGTCTGCGTGCGTGCGTGGCTGTCTGCGTGCGTGCGTGGCTGTCTGCGTGCGTGCGTGGCTGTCTGCGTGCGTGCGTGCTGTCGGTGCGTGCGTGCTGTCTGTGCGTGCGTGGCTGTCTGCGTGCGTGCGTGGCTGTTGCGTGCGTGCGTGGCTGTCTGCGTGCGTGCGTGGCTGTCTGCGTCGTGCGTGGCTGTCTGCGTGCGTGCGTGCTGTCTGCGTGCGTGCGTGGCTGTCTGCGCGTGCGTGGCTGTCTCGTCGTGCGTGGCTGTCTGCGTGCGTGCGTGGCTGTCTGCGTGCGTGCGTGGCTGTCTGCGTGCGTGCGTGGCTGTCTGCGTGCGTGCGTGGCTGTCTGCGTGCGTGCGTGGCTGTCTGCGTGCGTCTGGCTGTCTGCGCGTGCGTGGCTGTCTGCGTGCGTGGTGGCTGTCTGCGTGCGTGCGTGGCTGTCTCGTGCGTGCGTGGCTGTCTGCGTGCGTGCTGGCTGTCTGCGTGCGTGCGTGGCTGTCTGCGTGCGTGCGTGGCTGTCTGCGTGCGTGGCTCTGCGTCGTGCGTGCGTGGCTGTCTGCGTGCGTGGCTGTCTGCGTGCGTGGCTGTCTGCGTGCGTGGCTGTCTGCGTGCGTGGCTGTCTGCGTGCGTGGCTGTCTGCGTGCGTGGCTGTCTGCGTGCGTGGCTGTCTGCGTGCGTGGATGTCTGCGTGCGTGGATGTCAGCGAGCGGGCGTGGATGTGTGTGTGCATGGCTGATGGGTGCATAGGTGAATGGATGGGTGCAACAAGGGATCAAGTATCCTCTTGTTGGAGTCTCTGGGATCATAGTCATGGTGCACTGTATGACAAGATCATTGTCATACAGTGCAACATAACTCTGACCCCAAAGGCTGTAGGAAAAGGACACTTGATCCCTTGCTGCAATCTCTGGATTGAGCAGAGGCGGTCGAGCGCGCTTCGTTGGGACCTTCGTTGTGGACTACGTCGGATCTTTATAATAAAGATGGAGTCCAAATTTTGTTTGTTTTTTTTTCAAATAAAAAGATTTTTCTCTGTGTGTATTTTCTGACTATTTACCAGAGATTCCTAATGGCGGGTCTACCATTGGCCCTAAATTATGAATCTCGGGGCTTAGTGCCAGCTGCCAATAACAAGCTGGCATTAACCCCTTTATTACCCAGTTTGCCACCGGCACCAGGGCAACTGGAAGAGTCTGGGTACAGCTCCAGAAAATGGCGCTTCAATGAATGCGCCATTTTTTGGGGCGGCTGCGGGCTGCAATTCGCAGCATGGGGGGCCCAGAACGCTTGGGCCTCTCCATGCTGTGGAATCCAGCCCCCAGCTGCCTAGTTGTACCTGGCTGGACCAAAAATATGGCGGAGCTCTACATCATTTTTTTTTCTAGAATTAGTTCTAGAAAGAAAGAAAAAAAGGGCTTTGCTGTATTTTTGGGTACCAGCCAGGTACAACGAGGCAGCTGGGGGTTGCTGGCAGTCCGTAGCTGCCAAGTTGTACCTGGCTGGACCAAAAATATGGCGGAGCCCTACGTCATTTTTTTTTTCTAGAATTAGTTCTAGAAAGAAAAAAAAAAAAAGGGCTTTGCTGTATTTTTGGGTACCAGCCAGGTACAACGAGGCAACTGGGGGTTGCTGGCAGTCCGTAGCTGCCAAGTTGTACCTGGCTGGACCAAAAATATGGCGGAGCCCCACGCCATTTTTTTTTTTTATACGTCTACCAATAAAATGACAAGGAGCTTTGCCTTATTTTTGGATGCCAGCCAGGTACAACTTGGCAGTTGGGGGGCTGCAATCCCCATCGTGAGAGACCCAAATGTTGTGGCCCCCACACTGCAAATTGCAACTCACAGCCACCCCAGAAAATAGCACATTAGAGGTGCCATTTTCTGTGCTGTACCCCAACTCTTCCAGTTGCCCTTGTGCTGTGGCACACAGGAGCACTCCATACGTGACATGGTGTCCGCTAACAAGTTGAATGGAAAATTAGCTCCAATTATTAGCGGACACTATGTCGTGTATGGAGAGCCCCTGTGTGCCTAAACATTGGAGCTCCCCCACAAGTGACCCATTTTGGAAACTACACCCCCCAAGGAATGTATCTAGATGCATAGTGAGCACTTGAACCCCCAAGTGGTTCACAAATTGATCCATAAAATTAAAAAAGTACTTTTTTTTCCCACAAAAAAATTATTTTTTCATTTTTACGGATCAATTTGTGAAGCACCTGGGGTTCAAAGTGCTCACTATGCATCTAGATACGTTCCTTGGGGGGGTCTAGTTTCCAAATGGGTCACTTGTGGGGAGCTCTAATGTTTAGTCACACAGCGGCTCTCCATACGCAACATGGTGTCTGCTAACAATTCCAATTGTTAGCGGACACCATGTCGCGTATGGAGAGCCCCTGTGTGCCTAAACATTGGAGCTCCCCCACAAGTGACCCCATTTTGGAAACTACACCCCCCAAGGAACGTATCTAGATGCACAGTGAGCACTTTGAACCCCCAGGTGCTTCACAAATTGATCCGTAAAAATGAAAAAATAAATTTTTTGTGGAAACAAAAGTACTTTTTCATTTTTACGGATCAATTTGTGAAGCACTTGGGGGTTCAAAGTGCTCACTATGCATCTAAATAAGTTCCTTGGGGGGTCTAGTTTCCAAAATGGGGTCACTTGTGGGGGAGCTCCAATGTTTAGGCACACAGGGGCTCTCCAAACGCGACATGGTGTCCGCTAACAATTTGAATAAAAATCAGCTCAAATTGTTAGCTGTCACCATGTCACGTTTGGAGAGCCCCTATGTGCCTAAACATTGGAGCTCCCCTACAAGTGACCCCATTTTGGAAACTAGACCCCCCAAGGAACGTATCTAGATGCATAGTGAGCACTTTGAACCCCCAGGTGCTTCACAAATTCATCCATAAAAATGAAAAAGCACTTTTTTTTCCACAAAAATTTTCTATTTTCATTATTATGGATCAATTTGTGAAGCACCTGGGGGTTGAAAGTGCTCACTATGCATCTAGATACGTTCCTTTGGGGGTCTAGTTTCCAAAATGGGGTCACTTGTGGGGAGCTCCAATGTGGAGACGCACAGGGGCTCTCCAAACGCGACATGGTGTCCGCTAACAATTTGAGTAAAAATCAGCTCAAATTGTTAGCTGTCACCATGTCACGTTTGGAGAGCCCCTATGTGCCTAAACATTGGAGCTCCCCTACAAGTGACCCCATTTTGGAAACTAGACCCCCCAGGGAACCTACCTAGATGGGTGGTGAGCATTTTGATCATCCCAGTGCTTCACAAATTAATCTTTAAAAATGGAAAAAGAAAATTTTAGTGGAAATAGAAGTACTTTTTCATTGTTACGGATGAATTTGTGAAGCACCTGGGGGTTCAAAGTGCTCACTATGCATCTAAATAAGTTCCTTGGGGGTCTAGTTTCCAAAATGTGGTCACTTGTGGGGGAGCTCCAATGTTTAGGCATACAGGGGCTCTCCAAACGCAACATGGTGACAGCTAACAATTTGAGCTGATTTTTATTCAAATTGTGAGCGGACACCATGTCGCGTTTGGAGAGCCCCTGTGTGCCTAAACATTGGAGCTCCCCCACAAGTGACCCCATTTTGGAAACTAGACCCCCCAGGGAATATATCTAGATGGGTAGTGAGCATATTGAACCCCAGGTGCTTCACAAATTAATGATAAAAAAAGATTTTTGCGGAAAAAAAGTACTTTTTCATTTTTACTGATTCATTTGTGAAGCACCTGGGGTTCAAAGTTCTCACTATGCATCTAGATACGTTCCCTTGGGGGTCTAGTTTCCAAAATGGGGTCACTTGTGGGGGAGCTCCAATGTGGAGACGCACAGGGGCTCTCCAAACGCAACATGGTGTCCGCTAACAATTTGAGCTCATTTTGCATTCAAATTGTTAGCGGACACCATGTCACGTTTGGAGAGCCCCTGTGCGTCTCCACATTGGAGCTCCCCCACAAGTGACCCCATTTTGGAAACTAGACCCCCAAAGGAACGTATCTAGATGCATAGTGAGCACTTTCAACCCCCAGGTGCTTCACAAATTGATCCATAATAATGAAAAAAGAAAAATTTTTGTGGAAAAAAAAGTGCTTTTTCATTTTTATGAATGAATTTGTGAAGCACCTGGGGGTTCAAAGTGCTCACTATGCATCTAGATACGTTCCTTGGGGGTCTAGTTTCCAAAATGGGGTCACTTGTGGGGAGCCCCAATGTTTAGGCACACAGGGGCTCACTAAACACAACATGGTTACAGCTAACAATTTGAGCTGATTTTTATTCAAATTGTTAGCGGACACCATGTCGCGTTTGGAGAGTCCCCTGTGTGCCTAAACATTGGAGCTCCCCCACAAGTGACCCCATTTTGGAAACTAGACCCCCCAGGGAACATATCTAGATGGGTAGTGAGCATATTGAACCCCCAGGTGCTTTACAAATTGATCTGTGAAAATGAAATAGTACTTTTTTTTTTTCACAAAAATTTTCTTTTAGCCTAAATTTTTTCGTTTTCACATGGCAACAGCATAAAATTCATCCTACAATTTGTTGGGCAATTTCTCCTGAGTACACCGATACCTCATATGTGGTCATAAACCACTGTTTGGGCGCACGGCAGGGGTCAGAAGGGAAGGAGCGCAATTTCACTTTTTGAATGTAAAATTAGCTCCAAAAGTCAAATTGCGCTCCTTCACTTCTGAGTCCTGCCGTGCGCCCAAACAATGGTTTATGACCACATATGAGGTATCGATGTACTCGGAGAATTTGCACAACACATTTTAAGATCCATTTTATCCTGTTGCCCATGTGAAAATGAAAGAATTGAGGCTAAAAGAACATTTTTGATAAAAAAATTAAAATATCCATTTTTTGTTTCCACTTTGCTTTAGTTCCTGTGAAGCACCTGAAGGGTTAATATTCTTCTTGAATGTAGTTTTGAGTAGTTTGAGGGGTGCAGTTTTTGGAATGGTGTCACTTTTGGGTGTTTTCTGTCATGTACACCCCTCAAAAGGACTTCAAATGTGATGTGGTCACTAAAAAAAATGGTTTTGTAAATTTTGGTTGAAAAATGAAAAATTGCTCATGAACTTTGAACCCTTATAACGTCCTAACAAAAAATTTTTTTTTTTCCAAAATTGTGCTGATGTGAAGTAGACGTGGGAAATATTATTTAATAACTTTTTTCTGTCACATATCTATCTTGTTTATCAGAAAAAAAAATTAAAAATGTGAAAATTGTGAAATTTTCAAAATTTTTGCCATATTTTTGATTTTTTCACAAATAAACGCAAAAATTATCGACTTAAATTTAATACTAGCATGAAGCCCAATATGTCACGAAAAAACAATCTCAGAATCGCTAGGATCGGTTGAAGCGTTCCCGAGTTATAACCTCATAAAGGGACACTGGTCAGAATTGCAAAAAAGGCCAAGGTCTTTAGGGTCAAAATAGGCTGGGTCCTGAAGGGGTTAAAAAAGTTTTAATTGCCCCCTTTACCCCATTAAAAATAAATTTAACAAAAATGTGGTATTAACACATTCAGAAATGTCCAATCAAAATATTAAACAAGTTAAACTGATCAGTAAATAGCGTAATGATGAAGAAAAAACACAGCCAGAATTACAGTTTTTTAGTCACTGTACCATTGCAATAAAAGGCCATCAAATCTCAAGCTCCCCAAAATGGTACCAGTAAAAACATCAGCTCAGAGCAGAAAAAAAAACAAGCCCTCTAAAGCCCAATCCAGAAAAAAAGAGAATATTACGGATCTCAGAGGCTGGTGAAGAAAAAAGTGTAATTTTTGGAGGGGACAAATTTCAGAATTTTGTTTTCATCATTTAGATGTAAAAAAAACAAACAAAAAAAACTCTACACACATTCTGTTGACCAAACCAGGGGAATACTACTGTCAGGTTAGTTATACCATATACTAAACATGGTAAATAAAAAAAACAATTGTGGAATTGCTCTTTTTTTTTTTTTTTTTAAATTTCACCACACTTGAAATACTATGGGTCAGTCTGTAGTCCAATTAAAAAAATGGACATTACTAGGACATATTACATGGATGCGTGGATATAGACTAAACCACAGCATGCTAGTGATCTTCACATTTTTAGTATGTGCAATCTTTAGTTTGTGATTCAATGGTGTGAAAACCATGGCCATATCTATTTGAATATTTGCATCTTGCACAGAGGTTTTCTGCAACAAATGACCATAGCCCGGGGTTCAACAATTCAGTAACTACAGATTTGGTTAGTTGTATTAACCGTAGGATTTACTTTTGTTTGTCTTTACATTGCTGAATTTCAAATAAGAGACACTGAGACCTGCCTGTTTTCTACATTGTATTTAGCCACAAAGACTACATTTCACTAATATTCTCTTATGTTTATATTCTTGTATGAGAATCACCATAAGGGGCCCGTCACACGGTGCCACCTCGCCGGAGATGTCGGCGGCGACTGGCGGGAGCGCGCACGCTTCTGGCGCCCCCCGTTTACACAGAGAGACATGTTCGGCAATGCACCGGCGAGCTGACAGGCGGCATCGCCGCCGGGGTGTCTCAAAACCCCAGCGGCGATGCAGTACAATGGGAGCCTATGACTCCCATCTCCTGTCAGGTCGCCGGCGTCCGTTTACATGGGGCGATGTGTACACATTTCCCCAGATCGGCCGCCTGGTTTCAGAGCACTGCTCTGAAACCAGGCGACCAGTAAAAGGCGTCGCCATCGCCTAATTATATTAGGCGATATCGGTGCCGATAGGCCACACTTCTGCATCACCTAACAAATCGGCGGTGCCATCGCCATGTGTGACGGTACCCTTAAGAAAGACTGGGTGACAGCATTGAAAGGAAAACATGCTCATACCTTACTGCCCAACCCATCCATGAACAATGCAAATGATCGTTCTGTATTAATAAAATTACTGTTACCATGAATTGGTCTAATTTATTAATAAAAGAATCCTAGGTAAATGAAAGAGAAAAAAAAAAAAGAAACGCTCCATCTCTAGAGCTAATCTGCTGCCGTAGTCACAAAGTTCACATCTTATGGACAAAGGTTTCCTGTCATCAGTGCTGATCACTGAGCCAACATGGTGCCATATGGTTTTAGTTTTCTAGAATATTAAAAGTTTACAATCAACGGGGAAAAATCGCTGCTAGAAGCAGTTTTTTGACTTGCCGCAAGTGCTGAATTGGCCGAATCACAGCAAAACCGCAAGTGCCGCACATGTCTGCAAGTCCCATAGGGAGTGAATTAGGCCGAACACAGTCTTGCTGCAAGTGATCCGTTATGTGGCAGATGCAGCAAAATGCTGGATCTGCTGCAAATGGTGAAAAACGCTGATGTGACAGCAGCCTTAGGCTGGGGTTCATACCTGCTTTATTTTGTCTGTCGTCTCAATCCGTCCAAATCCTGAACCATTCTTGAAATGCAGCAGGGACATCAGGTGGTATCAGGATTTTGGACGGATGCAGACGACTGCGTTGTTTTCATCTCCTCTCTGGCCACAAGATGTTGTGGTTTTGAGGGGCAGTAAAAATCCGGATGTGTCAAAACAAAGCATTGACTTCAATAAGGCCGCATCCAGTGTGGGATGGATGTGTGACACTAAGCGTGCCCAGAGTAGTTCCTGCATGCCCTGGAATCAATCTCTCTCTCACTCTGTACCTAAAGTACTGTAAATTCTTATCTACAATACAGTGTCTATGGGAAAACGCAAAGTTGGATCATGACAAAAAGAGATGCAAAACTGATACAACCGCACAGTTTTTTGGCCTGATCAGGTAAAAGAAAATGCTGCGATTATATCAGTTTTCACATGCGTCAACAGATTCAAATGCACCCGTTTTCATCCTGGTATGGACGCAACACAAGGGTGAAAGCGGCCTTAGTGAAAGACCAATGAGGCATGTGGGATTTCAATATGCCCCATCCTGGTGCCCTTATGACAGATAGGCTGCAGCTACAGGTGTCCTGCAGTTTGCTCATGTGTACTGGGGGTGTAATAGGCCAGTTGTTCTGGCAGATAAGCATTCAATAACCATTTCGGTACAAAGATGGTAACATGTCTCAATGGATGAACGTGTCGCTGGATAGCAGAGCGTACATGTTCCTCGGCTCCTCCTGAGCACATACAAACCCTCATTTTGAAATGTCGAGGCACACTCTAGTAGGAGCCAGAGCTACCAAGGAAACAATGCAGCAGATGGAGCAGCACTGGATGTGGATCTCCATGGTCAGGGAAGGTGTCTAGTGACAAGAGCTGTCATCCCTGTGATGATGGCTGTCAGGGGCAGGCAGCACGTAGTCCGGAGGTGTACCTGGCCCACATGTTGGGTGTGCAGGTCACGTCCCTGCCATCAGCTGCAGAGATCGCGGGGGCCATTCACCCTCCACGGCCAGGATACACGATGCCCCGAGCATTCAGTGCTCCGGCCAGGTCCCTCCCCCACCTCTGCTGTAATCCAGCTCCCCCGATGGATGGCTAAGCCCCCCAATGCCGGCCACTCACCTGATCCTGCTCGGAGTCATACTCTTCATCATCGTTGCTCAGTGAGAGGGCCATGTCTCGTCATCCGGGCCCAGTGTGACATGGAGCAGGGACACTGCAGGCGGAGCGGCACGGCCAGTGCAGGAGGAGGAGGAGGAGGAGGGCTGAGCACACACGCTCACAAAGGGGAGGAAGGAGGGGAGCTGAGGCCAGGCGGATTCATCAGCTCGGCCCAGGAAAGGGTTTGCCACCTGCTGATCACCAATCGGCGCCCACTGCCTGATAACGAGCTGGAGGCAGGTATGTGCCCGGGCTGCGCTGATTACACTGCGGGCACTGCCACACACCAGCAATAGTGTACCCTGATCACACAGCAACCATAGTGTGCCCTGATCACACAGCAACCATAGTGTGCCCTGATCACACACGCTCACTCTGACTGGAGACCTGTACAAAGCGAGGACTGGTACCAAGTGCACCCAGCAGTCTCCATACACCCAGCTGGGCACACAGGCATCCGCAGTGAGCGGAGGGCAGATGGCAGAAGGTGCGGCCAGAAGCGGCGCCTGTACCTGCACTGCGCCCTCTAGAGGCAGCAGGGGGATGTGTGCACACCTTAACAACTTGGGATGCACATTTCCCTCCTTGACTGCTATGGGGATCAAAACCTCATTTGGTCTACATTTTTGTTCAGATTAATCAGTGAGCTGCATTATTAACATCTGCAACTCCGGAGAGGAAACAACAGACTAATAAAACCCAATACTTTCCTGCCCTGGTGCTCCTGTGCCTGATCATCGGCAACTCAACCTTATTTCACTGTTTAGTTTTTGCTTCCAAGCATGTACTTGTATTATTCACACATGCACCCACCCCTTGTGTGTTTTTTAATCTTTTTAAATGTCACAGTCTAGTGAACGTTGGCAGGAATTTAAAGGGATTGTCCCATACAACAATTATAAGGCTCACTGTCCACAATTTGGAGACACTATGTTCTAGAGGCAGCCTGTCCTTCTCTTATAGAGATTTGAATGTTTGACAGGAGAACCGCTGTCAGTGCCCACGATCAGGAGACACTATGTTCTAGAGGCAGCCTGTCCTTCTCTTATAGAGATATGAATGTTGTGAACAGGAGAACGCGCTGTCAGTGCCCACGATTTGGAGACACTATGTTCTAGAGGCAGCCTGTCCTTCTCTTATGGAAATTGAATGTTCTGAGCAGGAGAACACGCTGTCAATGCCCACGATCAGGAGACACTATGTTATAGAGGCAGCCTGTCCTTCTCTTATAGAGATATGAATGTTCTGAACAGGAGAACGCGCTGTCAGTGCCCACGATCAGGAGACACTATGTTCTAGAGCAGCCGGTCCTTCTCTAAAGGTACCGTCACACAGGGACATATCGCCGGCGATGTTGCCGGCAACTGAGGGGCGTGGCCAGGTTGCGGCGACATCGCCGGCGAGTTGCCTCGTGTGACAGGGCGATAATCAGGCGATGAATCGCCTGAGTCACATCGCCAGGTTTCCCAACAATGTTGGGAAACCTGGCGATGTTGCTCAGGCAATCCTGCCTGAATCGCCCTGTGTAACGCGGCAACCTGCAATGTTGCGGGCGATTCCGCCTATATCCAACATTGCGAGTGATCGCTTGCTGGGTTGCCGGGCAACCCAGCGAGCGATAGCCGCGGCAACTAGCCGGCGACATCGCCGGTAAGTTGCTCAGTGTGACATCTCACCGGCGATGTTGTCAGGGATGCGCGCTCCCGCGATCCCCGGCAATATCGCCGGCGATATGTCCCTGTGTGACGGTACCTTTATGGAGATATGAATGTTCTGAACAGGAGAACGCGCTATCAGTGTACTCGATCAGGAAATGCTGTGTTCTAGCGGCAGTGTGTCCTTCTCTTATGGAGATATGAATGTACTGAGCAGGAGAACACGCTGTCAGTGCCCACGATTTGGACACACTATGTTCTAGAGGCAGCCTGTCCTTCTCTTATGGAGATATGAATGTTCTGAACAGGAGAACACGCTGTCCGTGCCCTCGATCAGGAAATGCTGTGTTCTAGCGGCAGTGTATCATTCTCTTATGGAGATATGAATGTACTGAGCAGGAGAACGCCCTGTCAGTGCCCATGATCAGGAGACACTGTGTTCTAGAGGCAGCCTGTCCTCTTATAGAGCTGACTGTTCAGGATCACGATCAGGATTCTTGGATCATCACTGTGACCTCCCGCTCAGAACACTCGTGTCTCTGCAAGAATAAATTGATATGCTGAGGCTCAGGAAGCAGTGTCACATGTCAGTTTACACTTCGGAAAAAAGAAACAGCACAGTCAGCACAACACAGCATTTTGGGCTCGGCGAAAACACGATTTTGGACTCGGCGAAAACACGCTACATCCAAACCGCTGCCAACAATGATCGTAGGTACGTACCCTAGGGGGTTTACCAAAAATAAAATGATCAGAGGGGACCTCACTGCTGTAGTCCCCAACCATCAGCTGTAGGAGGATCTGTTATGAAGGGAGATGAAGCTGCATGAACTAATCACTGTAGATTGATGAATAAAAAATACATAGATTGAGGGTAAATTCTTTTAAAACAATGGAAAACTAGATTTCAAACTATGAACTAGGGCAATACCCTATCAAATTCTATAATAGAAATCTTATTACCTAACAGTATCCTCCCTTGATCTGACTTCGTGTGAAAGTGATGCCCTGAATATAGTAAAAAATAAATCTTAACATTCAACCATTGAAACCCACCCAGCTACCCTGCTGCTCTTATGGTCCCCCATTTACCAATCCTGCTGTGATCACATGACGCAGGTACATCACCACTGGTTGGCGGCTCATGACATACATAAAGGCAAGTATCACCGCTGAGGGCAGTAATTGGCATGTGAAGTCATCATGAAATACAGTCTTGCAGGGACCACACTCCAGCTGCACTTGCCTAGTCAAACTCCTGCAGCTCAAAAATTGATTTTCTGTAATCAAACTCCCAGAACTTTGCTATTTTAGATTCTGGAGAACAAGAGTGTCTCAGAAAATACCAGGATCTTTATCATTATACCAAAATGACGTATTTAAAAATCTAAGGCTATGTGCCAACGCAGCAGATTTTGTAGCAATTTTCTCACTTTTTTTTCAGCGTATTTTTGATAAATGCGCAGTACGGCACCTTCCCTGCAAAGTGTATGGGAATTAGAAGTGTTGTACCTACGCTGCAGATTTTCCCACAATGTTCCTCAATGTTCGCTCCAAAATATGCAGTAAATACTCAGCACTGTTTACACATTGCGTTTTTGCTGTGTAGCATGGAACTTGCGCTGATAATGTTTAGTCACCAGCCCGGGTAAAGCAGGCAGATACGGGCTTCCACCCACCCCCCACAGCTAGCTGTTTTTACCTTGGTTGGTAACCAAAAATACTGGGGAGTCCATTTATTTCTTGAAATAATAATTAAAAAAAAAAAAAGTGGCTCTCTGACGTTGCGAATCAAAGTCCACAGCCAACCCAGATAATGGGGTCCAACTTCCTTGTTGGGTTGGCAGACTGGGTGATAAGGGGATAACGCCAGCTGAGTATTACCAGCTGGCTCTAAGAGAGGGAAGAAAGCGCACTATAGGGCCTTATCTCAATTGTATATAGTCAATTTTCTATATGGATCCACTCACCTGGTTTAGTTGTGTATGACACAACAACCATATGCACCTCCGAGTAAAATCCACAGCATCCACAGAACTGCAGCAATCCACTGGTATAGCAGATCATCAAATATAAAAGGAGAAAGAAAAAACCGGCTACACGATAGCGCTGTCCTCAAAGATAATTAATCCACGTACCCATGGACTCCGACCAACTCTTTATTCCACTGTAAACTCTACAGTGGAATAAAGAGTTGGTCGGAGTCCATGGGTACGTGGATTAATTATCTTTGAGGACAGTGCGATCGTGTAGCCGGTTTTTTCTTTCTTCTTTTATATTTCAGCTGGCTCTAAGCTGAGGTTCATAATGTCAGTCCAATGTTAGACCCCGGCCATTATGAACCTTTTAAGTAAATAGTAAAAACTGCACCACGTAGAGAAAAATAATTTAATTTGTAAAAAGTATACAAACACATCCATTTCCCCTCTTTACTACCTCCTGTGACAGTGTATGTTACAATACGGGCTTACTCACCCAGGTTGCCGGTTGTCAAGGTAGCACAAGGAAACGTTTCTCCAGATTAGAAGTTTATTTGGTTTATTCATATGCTCATAAACCAGGGAGGATACACAAGCTTGACCCTTTCATCAGGTTTCACAGCAACACAATGTCCATACAGAGCATCCACTGGCCTTGGTCAGTCTTTGTATAGGGATTTCAGGTCCCTCTCTTTGTCCAGAGCTCTGGGGCACGCTCGAAATACGCATGGTCTCTCTACAATGTGCTTCCAGGAAGATGGCCCCTGCAGCCACTTCCAAACAGCTAAAAAACTTGCTGACATCAGAGACATGTGACCAGGGAGTGGCCACCTGATATCAGCAGCAACACACCCCCTGGGAGGTATGCGGTTAACCAGACCCCCACATCACTTTCTGGTTAAACCTTAATTCCAGCCCGAATCACACTATAGAGACTTGTGGAACAACAAGTCTCAGCAATAGGGATGAGCGAATATGCTCGGCGTTACTCGCACGAGTATCCCGGTACTCAGGATGCTCGGCGAGCACCGCCGAGATGCTCGGACTCCTCGCTAATAATTATCGATCTGACACAAATACACTGCTCCCTTCAGTGCACACAGTGAGCTGGCACCTCACAGAGAGCAGATTGATTGTTAGGATCCCTCTGGGGGCACAACAAGGTGTTGTATGCTGCGGCGATTTGAAAAAGCCCACCCTCTCACCCTTTCCCAGAAACACTCGTTTTATAGCCGGAAGTCTGTGGGCGGAGCCTGTCACTAATTGACTTACATTGGGGTCGGTGCTGTGGCCCAGTACACGAGTATCTTGGGATGCTCAGCCAGAGCATCGAGCACCCGAGCATTTTAGTACTCGCTCATCTCTACTCCGCAATCATCCTGGATTAAGAGTGCAGCAGACCTCTGTGTGTAATACATACCTGTCTTTCTTAATATAGCCGGTTAGCACATCACACCCCGTGATAACCTCCACAATAATCCTTAGCAACATCCATTCTCAGCAAGAACCAAAACTCGCTGTCTGCTGTGAGCGGGATGTGTGCTGTTCCCTCAGATATAATTATTTTTAGTTGCTCAATTTGTAAATAGTAAGAAATAGTTTGCCCTTGTTAGTTACTTGTTGAGTGTGTTAGGGCCCTTTCACATCAGCGTTTTTTTAAATTTGCGGCAGATGCGGTGAAAAAACCGCATCTGCCGCAACTGCCGCATAACGGTTCCACTTGCGGCACGGTTGCGGTTTTTTCCATAGGAAGTATAGGGGGACTTGCGGCAGATGCGGCAAGTGCGGTATTGCACTTGCGGCAGGTGCGGCAGAGAAAAAAACCGCGGCTTACTGCGGTTTTTTTCTCTGCCGCACCTGCCGCAAGTGCAATACCGCACTTGCCGCATCTGCCGCAAGTCCCCCTATACTTCCTATGGAAAAAACCGCAACCGTGCCGCAAGTGGAACCGTTATGCGGCAGTTGCGGCAGATGCGGTTTTTTTCACCGCATCTGCCGCAAATTTAAAAAAACGCTGATGTGAAAGGGCCCTTACAGTGTCTTGCTGCGCTGCTGTCTGCTGGTTAGTATTTAAATGCCGCTCAAGCTTGTCAGTTTCAATTAAGTTGGTTTAAACTTGACATGCCATCATTTGACAGTTGGTAGGTCATTTCTTCAGGCAGCCATTTTATATTGTGTCGCAATGAGACAAGGACCATATTTACTGGGTTAGGCCCCATTCACATCAGCGGTAATTGCTGATCGCTGCAGTTGCGGTGAAAAAACGCAACTGCCGCGATTACCACATAATGGCCGTACTTGCGATTCACCTGCGGCAAGTCCCATGCAATGTCTATGGGGCTTGCGGCAGGTGCGGCAAGTACGGTACAGTTGCGGTTTCGGCATTTGTGGCCGCGAAAAAAACGGTCAGCCGCGGTTTTCTCGCGGCCGCATCTGCCGAAACCGCACTTGACGCACACTTACTGCAAGCCCCATAGACATTGCATGGGGCTTGCTGCAAGTGAACCGCAAGTGGCGGCCTTTATGTGGTAATCGCGGCAGTTGCGTTTTTTTCACCGCAACTGCCGCGATCAGCGATTACCGCTAATGTGAAAGCAGCCTTAGTGAAAACATCAGTTTCTGACCAGCAGCAACGATGTCAGCAGCTTCAGAGAAAGCCACAGTATTTCAGCACCAAACGAGTATCGTACTGTGTCCAGCCTTAAAGAGGTTTTCCCATGACTGAAGTTAATTTTAATTAAAAAGATCTTGGAATAATAAATAATTTCCTCAATTGGATGTGTTTTAAAAAAAATGTTCCTGTGCTGAGATAATCTTATATATGTGTCCCTGCTATACACAGTTTCATTTTTGTTTCTGATCGTGCATGGAGCACGGCCTGATCATACCACATCTCCTGGGCAAGGGAGGAAGTAAAAGGGTATACAGACATTACATAGCACGGGATCACAGCTGATTCTTTTTATGAGGTAAAACATTTCTCTGCCTGTCTCTAGAAAATGTTTTACATCAAAGAAATAATTTGTGATCCTGAGCTGTGTCTGTATAATCCATTTAGTCTTCCCCTGCCCAGGATCAAACCAATGCTCCGTGCACAGTCACGGAAACAAAAATAGTAGGAGCACATTTAAAAGATTATCTCAGTACAGGAACATTTTTTTTTAATCACATCTAATTGTGGAAATTATTATTATTACAAGATCTATTGATTAAAATTAACTTTTAGGGTATCATCACACCTGGCCATATCGGCGGAGATATCTCTGGAGACGCTCGGGGGCGCGCACGTTTTTGGCGCCTTGCCAGCATCGCTGTCGCTGCGCGGCGACGCGCAGGCGATGTTACAGGCGCCATCGCCGCTGAGGTGTCCACAAGCCCCAGCAGCGATCCTGTAACATGGGAGCCCATCACCTATAACATCAGCGATCGCCATGTTACATAGGGCGATGTATACACATCGCCTTAGAGTGCTCGCCTGGTTTCAGAGCAGTGCTGGGAAACCAGGCGACCACTCTAAGGCGACCAATCTAAGGCGATTGTTAGTGCCGACATCGCCTCTTTGCATTAGGCAACGCACCGGCGCTGTCGGCGGCGATAGGCCACGCCTCTGCATCACCTATGAAATCGCCGCCGATATGGCCAGGTGTGACGGTACCCTTAAATTAACTTTGTTCATGGGAAAACCTTTAAATATACCAAGTTTTGATTTGAACCAACGCTGTGGTTTTACATTCGAGTCGACAAAAGCTGTGTCTGCGCAGGTCCTGTCTGCTCCATACTCTCGATACCGAGGTAAGAAAGAATATCTCACAGCACCTATCAGCCAGCCATACCTCTAATCGCCTTGTGAGTAGACAGAACAGGGTGATGTCTCAGTCTGGTTCAACTGAGGTCAGCTAGAGCGACGCAGCTGAGCTCTGACCTCAGATAAACTTTCTGATGTCACCCCACTCACAGCAAGCAGCTCCCGCTGTGATTTTTCTCTGTGTGGTGACATTTTTACTATTAACTTTAGAGGTTCATAATGGCCGGGTCTAACATTGGCCCGACATTATGAACCTCGGGCTCGGTGCCAGCTGGCAATACTCAGCTAGCATTAACCCCATATAACCCAGTCTGCCAACCCCACAGGGCAGCTGGAAGGAAGAGTCAGGTATAGCTCTAGAAAATTACACCTGTGTGAATGCATCCCGTTATCACACAGTCTGTCCGTACTTCTAGGTTTCTCAAGGCAAGCTAGATTTCCATGATGAGCTTTGGTGAGTGTTTGATATTGCAGCAATTCTGCTCCAAATATCTAAATAAGATTACTTGTGTTCTTTTACATATGTTTTTAATTGCGGTGTTATTTGTGTCTTGTTGGTAGGTTGGTATTTTAAATAAAGATACTTTGATTAGATGCTTTCTGGTATTTGGCTTTGGCAAAAAATGTATTTATACACTTCGGTGTGGATTACATGCTTTTTTTGAGGAGTTCTTACATCTAATGCACGTCCAAGGGGAAAAGCTATACAGAAAACTCAGTGTACCCAAAATTGACATGCTGCAAGTTTGAAACACGCATCATAGATCAGTTTACGTGGAGTGAAAAAGAAGCACGGTGGAACATTTCTATAAATAAAAAAAAAAAACTCCACTTTTCTGGAACTGCAAAATGCTGCGTTTTTGACACAGCTAATATAAGCAGCATCAAAAACTCGTGAAAAGCTCATCGTGGACACAAAGCCTAAGACATATCCGATCTCAACTAATCTGATGTTTGTGTCTGCACCACCAGGGGCGGACTGGCCCAGGTGGCAGGGGGGCAAGTGCCCCCCAGGCTGGTGATATTGGCCTCATCTAGGGCCGCTCCCATAATGAAATGGGCCGGTCCGGCTCTGCTATGCGGCCGTAGACGCTAACTTCACAGCAGCCGGACAGCCGACATGCCAGGCAGCGTGGTGAGTGGGAACTCCCCCTACTGCTCACCTCGCAAATGCCTCCCTGGCTTTGGTGCACCAGCCCGCCCCTGTGCACCACCACAATTCTGACAGACACCAAGCTGCAGTTTGCACAATTGTGTATTCATCTCTGGATGTGATGTTATTCAATTTCAATACACATACAGGTGTTTTTACACCATTTTGATCATGTTTATTGATGTAGTTTTTTAAAGCCAAAACTAGCTTGTAGATTATGAATATGGCAAAACTCTTTTCTACTTTCTGTCATTAAGTATTTTGAATCCACCACTCGTTTTTGCTTAAAAAAGGGCATAAAATAACTCGAACAAAACCTGTAATGATTAACCCCCTTCGCCACCTGGCAATTTTCTGGTGTTTCCTCTCTTTCCAAGAGTGCAAACGTTTTTATTTTTCTGTCAATAGTCAGGTCTTGTTTTTTGTAGGACGAGTTGTACTTTTGAATGACTTCATTCTTTTTGCCACATATTCAGGGTAAAAAATTCCAAGCGCGGTGAAATTACAAAACAAAAGTGCAATTCCACAATTCTTTTTTCATTTACCATGTTCACTATATGGTAAAACTGACCTGGCAGTATGAATCCCCAGGTCCGTATGAAGTATACATTTTTTTTTTATTTAAGCAGTGAGAAAAAATATACAGAAATTTGTAAAACAAAAGAATTGCACTTTTGTTGCCATTTTCAAAGACCCAGAACATTCTCATTTTTCAGGATCTGGGGCTGTGTGATGGCTTATTTTTTGAGCGGACATTATTGGAAACACTAATTTTCTGTAATGCATTTTACCAATCAGATTAATTTATTTTACATTTTGCTAGATTGTGCATTTCTGAACGTGGCGATACCAAATCTGTATTTATTTTTTTAGTTTTATTTTCAATGGGGCAAAAAGGGGCATGGCTTTGAAAGTGATTTTTTTCCATTTTTTTTAAACTTTTTTCTTCACTTTTTATTGTTTTTACTAGGTCTCCTTAGGGGACTTGAAGCTGGTACTCTCCGATTGTTTGTGCTGTACAAAGCCTTGCTGATGCACAAATGATCATCACCTGTGAACACCAGCATTCATAGGACGTTTGTCATGACTGACATAGGAATCATCAGCTGACCCCCGGCTGTCAGGACAACCCATTGGCAACCCAATCATGTCACAGGGCCACCACTGGGCGGTTGAAATGGTGAGATTCCTGCCAGCATTTGTTAGATCGCTCTGTCAGAGTTTGAACAGGTTAACAGTGACTGGCAGATCTTCACTCTGCCCACCACTGTTCGATGCACATGTCCGCTCTTCAGCTCAGCTGACATGTGCGGGCAGGAAAACTGCTGGCTCATCATGTGAGCCTGTATCAAAGGCGACCTATGGTATAGGTATATCACAGGTCATGAAAGGGTTGAGAGCACTGTAAGGTTCTGTGAAAATGTTGAGTATTTGGAGAGTTTTTTACCTCAGTATTTGTAGCTAAAGCCAGGAGTGGAACAATCAAAGGAAAAGTATATTCGAAACGCACCATTTATGTATTTTTTACCCACTCCCAGTTTTAGCTTACAAATACTGAGGTAGAAAACTCACCAAACAATCAATGTGTGCACGGGACCTATACGTGTTTCTTTGCAATATTACCTTTAAAATGAGAACCAAATGATGCAAACCATAGTTTTAGAATTCTTTGTAGTTCTTACCTTAATTGTTTTTTTAGGCCAGGATACCACAGGTACCCCAGAAATGGCTAGATTTTGGTCATCATCTGCATGCTCTTTCAGCACTGTCTGCAACAGAAATAACTGTTAATCTTCAGCATCAAAATACAGAAGACCTATTGGCAAGCTGCCTAATAAAACAGAATCAGATGTTCACTATAGACTAGGACTACAAACTTGCTTCTGAACAAGAACAAAAAAAAAATTGCAACAGAGAATAATTCCACAAATATACTTCGAATACTGTGTATATACTCCAGAACACAGTTCCACAACAATGAAAAAAGGTATACTCTATATCAAGGGTCTCAAACTCAACAGGGTATTTGGCCGCACATAGAAAAATAGTTAATTTGGGGAGCCGCATTCTTTGGAAGACTGACGTTTTAGAGATACATTTTTTTTTTTTTTCTATACACCTTCTGACACCAAGCAGCAGCTGTGAGATTAGCGACGCCAGTGAGGTCATAGCTAGTAGCTAGTACCCCAGCTGTGAAATCACGTCGCTGCTCTCTTCGGATAGTCAGTGCATGACGGCGCCCGCAAGGAGCAGTCACGTTAAAATGTCTCACCGTTCAGCACAAGCTCTGAACGTAGCAGAGCCTGGAGGCTTTAGGGGATCTCGGAGCTGAAAGGGTATGTTTGGGGGGGTTAAGGATGGGTAAAGAGGGTGTCTTTTTTTAATTTTTTTTATTTCAAATAAAGGATTTTTCTAGCCATTTACTTACAGGATTGGTAATGTTGGGGTCCCACAGGGACCTGTACGTCAACGCTTGATGGTTGGCTGTCAACTCACATTAACCCCTTATATTACACCAATTGCCACGGCAACCAATCACAAGCGCCGGCAGAGGGTGGGGGTACAGTCTGACTGTAACTAATCACCGACGCTGTCACAGAGGGTGGGAGGGGAAAGCAGAGGAATATTCATATGACTTAATGAGCAGATCAGAAAGAAGTAGTGGGACCACAGAGCAAAGATTGGCAAGTATAACTGTCCTGCTTTTAAACCCTATTTTGCTTTCTTTTGCAGCCAACTAGCCCTTATTACCACCATTATATAGCAATAAAGGTAGGGTCCCTATAGACTTACATGGGGTTGGCCTAAAGTTTGAGTCATGTTCGATCCCAAACCTAGATTTTTTTTTTTTCAAGTCTGGACGTATCCGTAGCCTAGAGTTTTTTCAGTAGCATTTTCTTAAAGGGAACCTATCAGGTCCTCTGTGCCCCCAGAGCCACCAAAAGTTTTGGGCACACATCAAAATTCCCAGCCTAACATTGCTTTCATTTATTTGCACACAAAACTGTCCCTTCATTTATTTGCACACAAACAGATTTTGACATCTGCACATGATTGGAAGTCATATCATGTGCAGCGCATCTCTCTGAAGGTGACGCATACAGCCGGCTTCAGAAGCTCAATGCTGTAAGGGGAGTGAAGCCGCGTGCATGAGTAAACCTTATATAGCGCTAGTGAGGCACCAGATTTTGTAAAGCATGTTATCATGCCCACGGGGCAGAACATTACTCTAAGTGGGTTGACTAGTCAGGGAACTAACGGGCCCCTCGACTAGTCAAAGCCCTGATTTGCATATCATAAATGAACTTTAGGCGGCCGTCACACGCTAAGATATCTAGAACGATATTGTAAGCGATCACGTGCACGCGCGATCGCTTACAATATCGCTCACATCGCTGGTGAGCTGTCACACAGACAGACTCACCAGAGATGTGGATCCGCGATCTCGCTGGTAACTATGGTACACATCGGGTAACTAGGCGCCGCGCGTCGCTTAGTTACCCGACGTGTACCATAGTTACCATCTCCCAGCATAGGCTCTGCCGCTGGGAGATCGCTCATCGTGGGTTATACACCACGATAGCAGATCGCTAAATCGTAAATCGCTAGATCTGAGGTCCGGACCTCAGATCTCGATTTTGCGATTTGATCATGAATCGCTCGTCGTATCTTGCCGTCACACGCACAGACATCGCTTACGCGATGTTAAATCTGCCGCGTTCAAGCGATATCTTGCGCGATATCTGTGCGTGTGACGGCCGCCTTAGAAATACTTTTTCGCAAGATCTGTTTGTGTGTGCAAAGACATGAAGGGACTGTTAGGCTGCGTTCACATATTGCGTATTTTGAAAAGCGCGCACAAAAATACGCAATGTGCCTTTTGTCTGCCGGCAAAGTGAATGGGAAATTCCCTTTGCCGTACAGACAGTGCGTAAAAATACGCTTCGCTTTTATAGGAAAAAATGCCTACGTAAAAAGAATGACCATGTTAATTCTTTACACAGCAGCGCCGGCGCTTTTTCCTATAAGAGCGGGCGCTGCTGCATCTGAGGTCACAGAGGGGAGGAAGAATCCTGCTTCCTCCTCTCCTCTGACACATGCATGACTGCCCCCATTAAATTTCGCAGTGTATTAATATAAACCCTGAAATCAAAGTTAAATAAAGGCTGAGGTATGAAAAATAATAAAGAATGAACTACCGTATATACTCGTGTATAAGCCGACCCGTGTATAAGCCGACCCCCCTACTTTTGCCCCAAAAATCTGGAAAAACCTATTGACTCGTGTATAAGCCGAGGGTGGACCCCAGCACAGGTATACAGCCCCCAGCAGTGTGGTATACAGGCCCCCCAGTGGTATACAGGCCTCCCCAGTGGTAGTATACAGCAGCCCCAGTGGTAGTATATAGCATCCCCAGCAGCCCCAGTGGTAGTATATAGCAGCCCCAGTGGTAGTATACAGCAGCCCCAGTGGTAGTATATAGCATCCCCAGCAGTAGTATATAGCAGCCCCAGTGGTAGTATATAGCAGCCCCAGTGGAGTATATAGCAGCCCCAGTGGTAGTATATAGCAGCCCCAGTGGTAGTATATAGCAGCCCCAGTGGTAGTATACAGCAGCCCCAGTGGTAGTATACAGCAGCCCCAGTAATCCAGGGCCCCCCCAGCATTGCTCCGGTAACCTGTAAAGTAAAATATACTTATCACTGTCCCGCTGCCGTCCGCGCCCGCCTGTGTTCGCGCTGGCAATGACGTCATTGCCTGCGACGAACAGCGGAAACCGGAAGAAGACGCATGAAGATGGAGGATCGGGATGTCGGCAGATGCGGGCGCGGATGGAAGCAGGACAGTGATAAGTATATTTTACTTTACAGGTTACCGGAGCAAGGCTGGGGGGGCCCTGGATTACTGAGGCTGCTGGGGCTGCCTATTGACTCGCGTATAAGCCGAGGAGGGTACTTTTCAGCCCAATTTTTGGGCTGAAAAACTCGGCTTATACGCGAGTATATACGGTACTTACCCTCCAACGGGTGTTCGGGAGGCGCCGCAGGAATTGACCTGCTAGGACCTGTCGTGATGTCAGAGTGACATTCCCGGCGCAGATTGGCCGCTCGCGGTCATGTGATATGAGCGAGCGGTCAATCAGCGCCCAGAAGTCACTCTGACAACACGACAGGCCCTGTTGTTCTGGTACCTGCCTGTATCTCCGCGCCGGATCGCACAAACAGCCACCGGAGGGTAAGTATTCATTCTTTTTTATTTTACATACATTTGCCTTTATTTTATTTTGATTTCGCAGTGTATATTAATACACTGCGAAATCTAATGGGGGTGGTCACAGATGTCACAGAGGGGAGGAGGAACCAGGATTCTTCCTCCCCTGTGACATCACCTGCACTTTATGGGGAGAAGAAAGCGTGGTGTGTGCAAGCACCCACGTATTTTGTTTTTTACGCGTCAAAAAGCGCAAGCAAAGAAGCGCAACATAATACACAAATGTGTGAACGTAGCCTAAAGCAGAAATTATAGATATATGCATAAAACTGATGGTGGTTTTGGGGGCATGGAGGCCCTGATTGGAAAACATTAAAGGGAACCGAAGTGTTTTTATAAATTTTAAAGTGCTTTTTTATGGTCAGTTTTCTCTTTTCTTTAAATCCACTAAGCAATGTATAAAATGTTGATGGTTTATGAGGCAAAAAAGACACCCAGGGATCTTTTTGGCATTTTTGTAGTCTTCCCATTGACTTCTATTGTTAAGTATGGAGCGGATACAGATTGAGAAAACGCCTAAAGGATGGACAGCATGGAAGAGACAAGTGGTGATCTTTTAGGAGCGTTGGGGCACTTGGGCAAATATAACACAGTCCAAGTGCATGATTTACAAACCTTTATTGCCCTTTACTTCCCACTACGCGTTTTCAACAGGGTGCCTGTCTTTCTCAGGTGAGGACTCCACCGGAGGAAGACAGGCACCCTGTCGAAACGCGTAGTGGGAAGTAAAGGGTAATAAAGGTTTGTAAATCAAGCACTCGGAGTGCGTTATATTTGCCCAAGCGCCCCTAAAAGATCGCCACTTGTTTCTTCCATATTGCTAAGTTCCCCCTGTGAGGGATTGGAAACAGAAGCAGCTCCAGGAGATCCAAAACACACTGCAGGACCTAGCGTTGCCTGGGTAACACTTAGAAGCACTGAAGGACCTACCTTGATGTCATCAGCTTCCAGATCACGTGACCAAAACAGGAAGTGACACAGGGAGAACTCTGAACCAGCCCTGGGATGCTCTCAACCCTGCACGGATCCTCTAACCCAATGCCTCTTATTCCAGATGTGCAGAGGTGCACAACCAGGATAGGCGAGTGGCCCTTTGGCCCCCTCTCACAAAAGTCCATATACCATTAGGTGCTTTTCACATTACGCCCCTTTCTGTTTATTAAAGAATGGACAGGTCACTTTTAGGCTACATTCACATTGCACTGCAAAAAACGGATCACTCAAATGACATCCCAGCGAAGTCTATGGGTTTTCATTTTTGCCATTCAAACTGTGCTCTTCTAAAGTGATCCATATTTTTCACTTTAGCAAATACAAAAGGGGGAGGGAAACAAGAGGCGCAATAGTGCCCTTATCACTTGACACTAGTTTGCAAAACCGGTGAGTAAAGCAATCCACTCACGTGATCCAGTTGTGACACCCACAACTGGTTTGAAGGCTTGATAGGAATAATGTCCTGATGGCTGCTGCTGGACCTCCACCAACCACTCACAGAGATACATCAAGATGCTTGGGAAAAGGTGTACAACGGTCCGCGCTGCCAGTTACTTACATCAAAGAATACACGGGTAGATGAAGAGTTAATCAGATCCTTCTTTATTCCCCGACGCGTTTCGGTGCCCTCCTGGCACCTTCATCAGGGATCCCTGATGAAGGTGCCAGGAGGGCACCGAAACGAGTCATAGAATAAAGAAGGATCTGATTAACTCTTCATCTACCCGTGTATTCTTTGATGCGAGTAACCCTGACAGCGCGGACCGTTGTACACCTTTTCCCATGCATCTTGATTTTTTTCACTTTAGGAGAGCTCCGTTTTGGAAAATCACATGTCAATTTGTGTTGCGCTTTTCTCCAGCGTTTTTGCCATAGCAGCCCTTCAAAATGGGACAAAAAAACGCAGCACTCAAAAACGGATCAAAAAATGGATCCTTTTTTTTCGGGTGCGTTTTTTTCACAGCTCCTGTTTTGCAGCTAAAAACACAGCAGAACAGAAGAGAAAAAAAAAACACACAGTCTGAATGTAGCTTGAAGTGTTGGCGTTTTTGAAAACCTGAAGCTCATTAAAAATTATCAAAGGACCGAACATATAAGCAGCATTTCATATTTCAATAGAAATGTATGGGAAGTCTTTCAGTTATACTTTCAGTGTTCTTTCAGGAATCTTTTGGAGCAGATCCGCACCAACACTAGTATCAAAATGCCTGAGGATACTTTTATCTCAAGATTTGAGCCAGCTTCAGGGCCACAGCCCTCCTCCTATGCTGCAGAGGCAAAGTTCCCTCTGCTTGCACAGTGTGGAGAGCACACAGTTTGTGCCAGCAGCATGACAATACAATTCATCGAAAAATCATTCAAGCAAGAACACGTTTCTCCAGCAGGCAGAAAGTCATGTGGCAGGGAAGAGGTGCACCCCTACAAGCACAAATACACAACCCCGTAAAATTATGCCAGAAATGGTCTCAAATCTTTACTGCCTCAATTTTTGGTAAAAGAACATGAGATGTGCGACATGTGCAACCCTAATAAATTAGCCACATACAGGGGTTGGACAAAATAATGGAAACACCTGGAAAAATCAACAAAAGTTAGTTTAATATGGTGTATGTCTACCTTTTGCCGCGATTACAGCCTCAATTCTCCGAGGTATGGATTCATACAAGGTGATATTAAGGGCAGGCGGATCTCCACGAAATAGCACCCCAGATCATCACAGAACCTCCACCATGTTTTACGGTTGGGAGAAGGCAGTCTGGATGGAATGCTTCTTTCGGCTGTCTCCAAACGTACACTGAGCCGGAGGTCGGAAAAGGGGGTAAACGATGATTTGTCTGAGAATATCACATGTTTCCACTGCTCGAGGGACCAATTCTGGAGGTTTCTACACAATTCTAAACGCTTGGAAACATTTGTCATTGAGACCAGCGGTTTTCTAATTGCAGCTCCCTCCCTGAAATCCAGATTTGTGCAGCTCTCGACGAACGGTTTTCGTGGAAACTGGGTTCTGTAAGGTGTTCATTGAGCTCAGAGGTGATTTTTGGAGCCGTGGTCTAGCGATCCTCTCTCACAATTCGCTTTAGAGTCCGACGGTCTGCCTCAGTCAACTTCAAATTTGGCCGGACCTGTGCTTTGCTGTGGACAATTTTCCTTCTCTTTCAAACGCAGTCATTACTTTGGAGACAGTACCTCTTGACACGCCAAGCATTCGGGCACTTTCTGTTACACTAGCGCCTGCCATACAAGCATTATGAAAATCCGAAAGGTCAGCCATTGGTATCAGGTTCTCATCAATGTTCTTACAATTCGGCAACACAAACAGTTAATTTACATACACATCACTTAACACAAATAATCTACTACAAAACATTAACATATGTCACGGTTTGCATGTTTATAACAGGTTCAAAGATTATGATGCCAAAACATTAGGTGTTTCCATTATTTTGTCCAACACCTGTATAAAATCAATACAAAATTGTTTAAATTGCCATTTGAAATGCTATGCCAGCCTAAATGAAGGGCCCAGGAATGTAAGATGTGCCACATTCGTTAAAAAGTGATTGCCTAGTAGGGCCATTCCATATCAAGTGATCCAAATAGGAATATATTTTTTTCCCTGATGTCTTTAGAATTTTTTACATTTTTTCTCTATATAAAGTACAACTTTAGTTAATTACAAATTAAAAGTTTTGAATTTTTTTCTTAATCAGTTAATATTTACATATTTTTAAAGCTTTTAAAAAAGTGTGAATTTTGGCCTGGTATGGCTTTACATTTTCTATCATATCTCGGGCTAGAAAGAAGATAGAGAAACAAAATAA
Source organism: Allobates femoralis (assembly GCA_033576535.1). Lineage (NCBI taxonomy): Eukaryota > Metazoa > Chordata > Amphibia > Anura > Aromobatidae > Allobates > Allobates femoralis. The sequence continues at coordinate 684,791,114 of JARQOC010000003.1, read as the reverse complement.
ACACCATTCTACACAGAACTGTCCAGGCTTTCACCAGATATGTCACAAGAGGATCTTTGTTAATTTTTTACCCGTGCGAACGCAAAATTTTATAACTCATTTACGAAAAATCGGTTTAATTTAATAATTTCCAAAAATGCACATGTGTCTCCTATGCTCCTAGCCACATCTGTACCACATTTCAAGTTGGGATCACGATGGGATCATATTTTAAAATATTTAACTATTATAGCGTCAATTCGAAAATCTTGAATTTAGTTCTGTTCAGCCTGTGGTCTAAAAGTGTGGGGTCTACATTCACCAAATAATCCATGAATTTTAGGTACTACTGTATTATTTTGTTATGTTACAGCTTAGAAGCAGGAGAGGACTGAGGAGAAAACTTTGTTAATGTCCAGTTACACGGCACGACGTTGGAACGATGTCTGCAACGATCTCGCGGGCGCGCGGTCGTTTCAGACATAGTTTTGACATCGTTGGTGAGATGTCACACGTCTAGATATCGTGGACAACGCACCAACGATGTTGTGAGCAGGTATCGTTCGCACAACCCATCGAACTATACCTGTTCATTGCTGTGAATGGGCGAAGTCGTGAACGACATCGTTATCGTGGTGTCAAACAGAACGATATACCAGGATGGCTGATTGTTGATCGTGTGGTTTGAGAACACGTTCTCAAACCTGCGATCAACGATCCAACGACTTATCATTCCAACTTCGCAGAGTCACACGCAACGACGTCTTAACGATGTCGCTTGAACGACGCCAAACCCGTGACGTTTAAGTGATATCGTTAATGATGTTGTGCCGTGTAACAGGAACTTTAGAGCTCAACCTGAGAATGAACAGGAGTAGAAAGTGAATGCAGAGCAAATGACCGGCCAGCAGCTCAGTCAATCATGTTAAGTATCTGCACACCGCAGTTAGGAAGTAAAGGTCCTGTCACACTTGGCGACACTCCAGAGATCCTGACGATACAACTTGGTAGAGATCGCTGGTGCATCGCTACGTGAACGCTGATGAGATGTCAAACAGTCAGATCTCACTAGCGACGCAGCAACGATACGGCGGTCGTTGGGAATCTGTCACTTTCGGGCATAGTATTGAGATCGTTGTCCATGTCAAACACACCGATGCAGCATGCCCAGCGGGAGACAAACGACGAAAAAATGGGCCTGAACGGTTGTCACAATCAGCGATCTCACAGCAGGGGCCCGATCGCTGCTACGTGTCACATATAGCGAGATCGCTGCTGAGGTCGTTGCTGCGTCACAAAACTTGTGACTCAGCAGCGATCTCGCTAGCGATCTTGCTTAGTGCGATGGGGGCTTAAGACAGAGCTTTAGAGCTTTTATGTCTTGACATGTCTGACATGTTCACTCCTGAACAAACAATAGTCTGTACAAAGGCATCTAGGGACTGACTACAATATTGGAGAGTGTGTTTAAAGATTGAGTAAATTTATATTAATAGTTTAATGCTTTTCTTATTAAGGGCTTAAAAACACACAGTGTTATTCTGAGTGATCATCATTTAGAAAAACACCCCCCATTGATTTCAACGGGGTTAAACACATGCAGTGTTTTTTGAAACACTCAGTGAATAAATCACTGCTTGCACTACTTTTTAATCGCTGCAGTAAATGCAGCATTTATCACTATTTATATAAAAAAAAATGCTGCCAAAACTGCAGCGTTTATCTGCACACAGAAAAAATGCTAGCCCTAATACTCAGTTCATAGCAACACAGTTCTATCTGAAGCGTACTGTAAATCTTTATTTTTATTACCCATCTTCCTTACTTAATATTAACTGTAATTTTCTCACACAGCAATGGCTGCTACTTCTCAAGGAACAATATTTTATCATATATGCTGTTACAATCCTTTTGAAAAATGTTTTTTTTAAAAAGCGCTGGTGGCTGACTACCGTACTCTCCAAAGACTGTAAAAATGAAGAAGTAGAATTTACTTTATTGCATGCTTCTGGTCCAGTGCCATCCTTTATGTATCAAAGAAAGCCAGACATTTTAATAGTTAACAAAAATCAGATATTAACTCAGGTGGAGCCGAACACCGTGACAGGCCGTACATACTCTAACACAAAAGGAAATGGTGATTGCTAGTAAGCGCTTATGGACAAGATTACATTTCACCCACTAGAAGGGACAAATTCATGATAAAAGGCCACTTTAAAAACGTACTATTAATTGTTTGAGTAGTTCATATTTTATGGAACGAGGATTTAACTACTGTACTATTCTTATTCAACACTTCATAAATGACATGTTTAGTGATATAATAGAAAACAATTTATGCATAAATAGGTGTTAAAATTCTTTGTTCTTTTAATCTTGTTCAATCACACTTGATGATATGATCACCTTTTTTCTTTTGGTTTGTTCAATGCATTCAGCTTGAAAATGCTGAGCAAGTTGTGTTAGGCCGCATGCTCACGGTCCGGAGGAGCTGCGTGTTGACGCAGCTCCTCCAGACCGGAGTGAAGCCATGGGTGGCCGCAGGGAGACCGCAGCCGCCCTGTACTCACCATGTGCGGTGGGTGCAGGGAGACTTCTCCCTGCAGTCACCCGATGGGAGCCGCTTCCGACTCCGCAGCATGAAATGAACATGCTGTGGAGGAGCGGACTCCCGGGAACCCGCACCGCAGCTCCAAAGACGCTGCGGGCAGGTTACGCATAGTGAGGATGGGATTTCTTGAAATCCTATCCACTATGCTGATACTGTACAACGCAGCGTTTTGGACGCAGCGCAAAGACTCTGCGTCCAAAACGCTGCGTCTCCTGATCGTTAGGATGCACCATTATGATGATTAAGATGTATTTATCCTGGCACTTAGGGGATTTGTTTTTTTGTTTCTATTTTGTTGCATATAAATGTTTTATTCAATAAGTTGTAATAACTCACACAACCATAAAATAAAAAATATATAAATTTGATTTAAAGTTGATTCTCTGTACAAATATAACCAAGAACACAAGTAACACGCATGCATTTTTTCACAATTGTGCATCAAAATTTTGAATTTGATTTTTCCCAAACAAAATATAAAGAAACAGTCTTGTGACATATCAAATTAAAGCCTGTACCGTTCTGAGAAAAATAATGCCTCTCCCACCTCATTATCTTAATTCTAGCCCGAGATAAAAAATGTAAAGCCAGACCAGGCCAAAATTCTTGCTTTTTTAAAAGCTTAAAAATCTGTAAAAAATTAACTGATTAAGAAAAAAATTAAAAACTTTTAATTTGTAATTAACTAAAGTAGTACTTCATATAGAAAAATTAAAAAAAAAAAAATATAAAGACGTCAGGTAAAAAAAAAAAATCATATTTAGATCACTTGATATGGAATGACCCATTGACACTAGTAATAGTAAAATATTGAAAAATATGATCCCATCGCGATCCCAACTTGAATTTTGGTACAGATGTGGCTAAGAGCATAGCAGACACAGGGGCAGTTTTGGAAATATTTAAATTACCGTATATACTCGTGTATAAGCCGACCCGTGTATAAGCCGACCCCCCTACTTTTGCCCCCAAAACCTGGGAAAACCTATTGACTCGTGTATAAGCCGAGGGTGGACCCCAGCACAGGTATACAGTCCCCCCCAGTGGTATATAGCAGCCTCCCCAGTGGTAGTATACAGCAGCCACAGAGGTATATACAGCAACCCCAGTAGTAGTATACAGCAGTCTCCCCCTGTGGTAGTATACAGCAGTCTCCCCCTGTGGTAGTATACAGCAGCGCCTCCCCCTGTGGTAGTATACAGCAGCGCCTCCCCCTGTGGTAGTATACAGCAGCGCCTCCCCCGTGGTAGTATACAGCAGCCTCCCCCTGTGGTAGTATACAGCAGTCTCCCCCTGTGGTAGTATACAGCAGTCTCCCCCTGTGGTAGTATACAGCAGCGCCTCCCCGTGTGGTAGTATACAGCAGCCTCCCCCTGTGGTAGTATACAGCAGTCTCCCCCTGTGGTAGTATACAGCAGCCTCCCCCTGTGGTAGTATACAGCAGCCTCCCCCTGTGGTAGTATACAGCAGTCTCCCCCTGTGGTAGTATACAGCAGTCTCCCCCTGTGGTAGTATACAGCAGTCTCCCCCTGTGGTAGTATACAGCAGCGCCTCCCCCTGTGGTAGTATACAGCAGCGCCTCCCCCTGTGGTAGTATACAGCAGCCTCCCCCTGTGGTAGTATACAGCAGTCTCTCCCCTGTGGTAGTATACAGCAGCCACAGAGGTATATACAGCAGCCCCTCCCCTGTGGTAGTATACAGCAGCCTCCCCCTGTGGTAGTATACAGCAGCCACAGAGGTATATACAGCAGCCCCTCCCCTGTGGTAGTATACAGCAGTGCCTCCCCCTGTGGTAGTATACAGCAGCCCCCCCGTAGTATATACAGCAGCCCCCCCGTGGTAGTATACAGCAGCCCCCCCATAGTATACACAGCAGCCCCCCCGTGGTAGTATACAGCAGCCCCCCCGTAGTATATACAGCAGCCCCCCCGTGGTAGTATACAGCAGCCCCCCCATAGTATACACAGCAGCCCCCCCGTGGTAGTATACAGCAGCCCCCCCGTAGTATATACAGCAGCCCCCCCGTGGTAGTATACAGCAGCCCCCCCATAGTATACACAGCAGCCCCCCCCGTGGTAGTATACAGCAGCCCCCCCGTAGTATATACAGCAGCCCCCCCGTGGTAGTATACAGCAGCCCCCCCATAGTATACACAGCAGCCCCCCCGTGGTAGTATACAGCAGCCCCCCCGTAGTATATACAGCAGCCCCCCCGTAGTATATACAGCAGCCCCCCCGTAGTGTATACAGCAGCCCCCCCTGTGGGTATATACAGCAGCCCCCCCGTAGTATATACAGCAGCCCCCCCGTGGTAGTATACAGCAGCCCCCCCGTAGTATATACAGCAGCCCCCCCCGTGGTAGTATACAGCAGCCCCCCCGTAGTGTATACAGCAGCCCCCCCTGTGGGTATATACAGCAGCCCCCCCGTAGTATATACAGCAGCCCCCCCGTAGTATATACAGCAGCCCCCCCGTGGTAGTATACAGCAGCCCCCCCGTAGTGTATACAGCAGCCCCCCTGTGGGTATATACAGCAGCCCCCCCGTAGTATATACAGCAGCCCCCCGTGGTAGTATACAGCAGCCCCCCCGTGGTAGTATACAGCAGCCCCCCCGTGGTAGTATACAGCAGCCCCCCCGTAGTGTATACAGCAGCCCCCCCTGTGGGTATATACAGCAGCCCCCCCGTAGTATATACAGCAGCCCCCCCGTGGTAGTATACAGCAGCCCCCCCGTAGTATATACAGCAGCCCCCCCGTAGTATATACAGCAGCCCCCCCGTAGTGTATACAGCAGCCCCCCCTGTGGGTATATACAGCAGCCCCCCCGTAGTATATACAGCAGCCCCCCCGTGGTAGTATACAGCAGCCCCCCCGTGGTAGTATACAGCAGCCCCCCCGTAGTGTATACAGCAGCCCCCCCTGTGGGTATATACAGCAGCCCCCCCGTAGTATATACAGCAGCCCCCCCGTGGTAGTATACAGCAGCCCCCCCGTAGTATATACAGCAGCCCCCCCGTAGTATATACAGCAGCCCCCCCGTGGTAGTATACAGCAGCCCCCCCGTGGTAGTATACAGCAGCCCCCCCGTGGTAGTATACAGCAGCCCCCCCGTAGTGTATACAGCAGCCCCCCCTGTGGGTATATACAGCAGCCCCCCCGTAGTATATACAGCAGCCCCCCCGTGGTAGTATACAGCAGCCCCCCCGTAGTATATACAGCAGCCCCCCCGTAGTATATACAGCAGCCCCCCCGTGGTAGTATACAGCAGCCCCCCCGTAGTAGTATACAGCAGCCCCCCCGTAGTGTATACAGCAGCCCCCCCTGTGGGTATATACAGCAGCCCCCCCGTAGTATATACAGCAGCCCCCCCGTAGTATATACAGCAGCCCCCCCGTGGTAGTATACAGCAGCCCCCCCGTAGTGTATACAGCAGCCCCCCCTGTGGGTATATACAGCAGCCCCCCCGTAGTATATACAGCAGCCCCCCCGTGGTAGTATACAGCAGCCCCCCCGTAGTGTATACAGCAGCCCCCCCTGTGGGTATATACAGCAGCCCCCCCGTAGTGTATACAGCAGCCCCCCCGTGGTAGTATACAGCAGCCCCCCCGTAGTGTATACAGCAGCCCCCCCTGTGGGTATATACAGCAGCCCCCCCGTAGTATATACAGCAGCCCCCCCCGTAGTATACAGCAGCCCCCCCTTAGTATATACAGCAGCCCCCCCGTGGTAGTATACAGCAGCCCCCCTGTGGGTATATACAGCCCCCCCCCCCCGTTGCTGCCGCACACCTGTAAAAAGAAGATCTTTCATACTTATCCTCCTGCAGTCACCGCGCGCATCCTCCGCTCTTCTTCTTGCTTGCACCCGGGCCCCGGCGTCCATCCATATGACCGCGCACAAATAATGACGTCATTATTTGTGCGCGGTCACGTGGATGGACGCCGGGGCCCGGGTGCAAGCAAGAAGAAGAGCGGAGGATGCGCGCGGTGACTGCAGGAGGATAAGTATGAAAGATCTTCTTTTTACAGGTGTGCGGCAGCAACGGGGGGGGGGGCTGTATATACCCACAGGGGGTGCTGCTGTATACACTACGGGGGGGCTGCTGTATACTACCACGGGGGGGCAGCTGTATATACTAAGGGGGGGCTGCTGTATACTACCACGGGGGGGCTGCTGTATATACTACGGGGGGCTGCTGTATACTACCACGGGGGGGCTGCTGTATACTCACGGGGGGGGGCTGCTGTATACTACCACAGGGGGGCGGGAGAGCACTGACAGTGCTATGTAATATGCACGGCTCCCCCTGCCGCTGATAGACAGGGGGATGCAGTGCATATTGCATTGCACTAATGAGCGGCCCCACGTGACCGGCCGCTCATTGTACAGCCTCCCCCTGCCTCCTCCAGCCCCCGGACACCGGCCCCACACAGTCAGCCCTCACTGACTCGTGTATAAGCCGAGGGGGGCACTTTTCAGCACAATTTCTGTGCTGAAAAACTCGGCTTATACACGAGTATATACGGTAAAACAATTTTTCAGAAATGTGTTTTAAAATTTTGCATTTGCATTTGTATGGGTAAAATATTAGAGATCAAAGATCCCCTTTTGATATATCTGGTGAAAGCCTGGACAGTTCTGAGTAGAATGGTGTTTATTTTGTCTCTCTATCTTATTTCTAGCCTGAGTTATGAGGCAAAATTTAAAGGCGGGCAACACCGAAATTCACACTTTTTCCGAACTTTCAAAAATATTACAAAAAAAAAATTTTTTTTTTAGAAATGTTTTCTCCTTACATTTTGCATTGTCTGACATGCTATTACCAAATAACAAAATCTCAAAAGAATTAAAAATATAGAGGTAATAATCATTGGTTCACTTGGCATGGAATGACCCACTAAGGAGTTTGGTGCATTTTTCAGCTGCCTTGTGCCAGAGTAAGGGCCAGGAAAAAAGAAAGAGCAGCGCCTCTCAAGCTGGTGTGTTATCAAGTTGCTTCAAAGTTTATTTCATCCATCCCCAAGCACAACGTTTCGGTACGCAGACCTTTTTCAAGTGCATGTTCAACCTACAAACACAGTGTCTCTTATATCCAAAACTCCTCCCCCATCCTTAAAAATACCAATCATGTGCAAGTATACAGTAAACATGGTTAAAAATCCCCCATATATATTATACAGAGACCAGCTTACTCAATTCCCTATTGGTATAACAATTAACCTGACCATCAGTACCATAAACTTACTCATTGCCGCTATCCACAAGTAGAAAACCGATGTATACAGTTCCTTAGTACATGACGCCGCACAGCCAATCATAGCGATGCATCATCAGAGTAAGGCCAGGGTCACACTTGCATATTGCATCCTATTCAAGATCATCGGCTGTGATATGCTAATGACTCTCGGCTCGGGCTCTGCTGCAAGCGTGAGCCGAGTGTCATGCATCTGTGATTGGATCAGAGCTGCGGATAAGGGCCACGTCACACACACAGATATCTGTGCAGATATTGTTCGCAGATCTCTGGTTGCAGTGAAATCATGGACATATTGTTCATTTGTATATGGCCACAAAATGGAACAATTTGTCCATGATTTCACTGCAACCAGAGATCTGCGAACAATATCTGCACAGATATCTGTGTGTGTGACGTGGTCCTTAGGCTGGGGTCACACACACAGATATCTGGGCACCTGCCGCAAGTACGCCTATACTTTGCATGGCGTTTACCGCAACCGCACCGCAAGTGCATCCGGTATGCGGTAATTGCGGCAGATGCGGTTTTTTCACCGCATCTGCCGCAAATTTCAAAAAACGCTGATGTGAAAGGGCCCTTAGAGGGATCTATCCACTGTGGGTTAGTGTAAGACCAATAGCAGTGGTTTTGTTTCATAACTTTACCATTCACAAAAAAGTTTGCCTCATCACTCATCTGAAGGCAATTGTCTATGCTGTGAAAATACGAGATGTGCAGCATCTGAAACAATGGACACTAGAAGCCTGTGCTAGCATTTCTTCTGCGGTGTTGCTATCAGTGTGTCAAGAGTGGGAGAAGAGGGTTGCATTGAAAATACAACACAAAGGGCAGCACTTTGGACACATTTTATAAGTAGTCATAAACTTGTAAATAAGTCATGAAAGCATCAAGTTACGTTAAAACCAAGCACACTATTGTTTTTCTTATGAAATTCTCAATAAGACTGAGGTGTCACATGACCCTCTTTACATTGAAAAAAATAAAGTTGGATCCAAAATGGCCAACTTTAAAATGGCCGCCAGGGTCACCATCCATCTGGAAGTTTTCCCCCCTCCCACATACAAATGTGCCACCAACAGGAAGTTGCTATCACCAACCATTCCCATTTTATTTAAGTGCATCCATATAAATGGCCCACTCTATAGAATACAGTCTGTCAGAAGCTGTGCTGTGGTTCACCATAGATACACTTGATAATTTGTGTATGAAAGATGGTGTTTTCTCCTCATTAACCAAGCAAAATTGATGGCCTCTCTGGCAGCTGGAGTACAGGACTCTTCACTTGCTATGGGAGGTAATATTATGCTGATGGAGAGACCTTCACAGCTCGGCTCCCTGTGGTGACGGGGAATGAAGCTACTCACGATCTCACGATTTTAGCACTACCATTCCCTATTGAATTGGTTCAGGCAGACAAAGTTTGTGGTGTGGAAGTCACATTGCACTGGTTCTGGCTGAAGCCAATATAAAACCAACACCCAGGAGACACCTCTTCACCCTTATAACTCCTGGCTGTATGAAGCTTCACTCCTTTGTGGAGTCAATTAAATGGAGAGAATGATGTCCCCTCAGCATGGACTTAGATAGAGATTCTGGGAACAGTAGTACTTCCTCCCTATTTCCTGACTAGACTGAATAAACCTGTTTGAAATAGTTTCAGGAAGTTCCAGCCTGAGGTAGAGGCTCCTCCCACTGTTGCTCTGTGTGAGAGGCCTGCCTGAGGTGGAAGCTCCTCCCACCATTGCTATGTGTGAGAGGCCTGAGGTAGAGGCTCTCCTCCCACTGTTACTATGTGTGAGAGGCCTGAGGTAGAGGCTCCTCCCACCATTACTATGGCAGCTAGTTATGAGGAGAATGATTTAACCTTCATTACACATACATTGATCATTAGATGGCAGCAAAGTACAAAAGCAGAATGTAAATTATCAGCACTCACTGTACAGGCATCACAACATATATGATATATTTCTTACGTACAGTGCCCAAAGTATTTCTGGCACACGAACAAATTTACTGCCATACGACAACTTTCGCTCAGCAGCAGATTGGGAAATGGGATACCACATATATGTACCCCATCCTGGTATATACAATCCCCCTGTCCTGGAATATATGAGCGTCTCATCCTGGCATACAGTGGGTATGACAATTTGCAATATACTTGCTGTCAACATTTTGCAGGGTTACCTAGATAACACATATTTGTGGCTGGCAGAAAATGTGTAGGGGGCGTGATTGTGCATGGAAATGGAGAACTGATCGTTTCCTCCCAGTCTGCTACAATCACGCCCCCTCCCCTATTCCCAGTATGGCCAGCCACCCCCAGGATGTTACAGACCCGCCCCCTATACCCGGCCCCCCCTCCCCCATTGTCCCCACTGCACTCACACTGTGCCAAATTGGCAGCTGTGAAGGAGATTCGGTACAGGGTAACAGTGCAGGAGGGACTGCTGCACATTGTGCTCTTACCCGGTCTGTGGTGCCTTTGTGCTGCAGCCCCGAAGCTAGTTCTCTCCAGTCCTCCCGCTACACTAGAGTCGGCGGCGGTATAGTGAGGACCACTCCACTGGCTCTGTGCCCGCGCACTTTATGGTACAGGAGCCAGTGGAGGGGTACATTTTGACTACTGGATTCCCACACATGAAAGGAACAAACATTGTACTGCAATTGTAACCCAATCTGGATGTTTGGAGCATAGAGCTATACCTTTGTGGTAGAGTAATATATAGTAATTGTGAGGCCCATCATTCTTGGTTGAGGTGTTGCACTTGTATGGGGATAATCTCTAAATGCATACTGGACAAGTTGCAAAGATCCTTGTTTGTTCCTTTTGTGATGACCATCTGCTGTGAGGCTGAGCTGCTGGTAAGGCAGCACCTCGAGAAACCCCGAGACCCTTAACCCCTATACAGGGATCTGGAATTACAGCGGAGCCCAGGGGGTAGCTGCCTATTATGAGCAACAGAGCAGGGAAGGTCACCAGGGAAAAAAATCAAGACCCGAAAAACGAAGTCAGAAGTCCGAGTCAAAACCGAGAGGGCAGCGAAGGTACAAAATAATCAGGCAGTAGCAGAGTCAAAAATCCAGGCAAGGGTCAAGGGCAAAAACCAAGAGGGCAGATGAGGTACAAAATCGATAAGCTGAAGCAGAGTCAAAAATCCAGGCAAAGGTCAGAGTCAAAACTAAACACACACACACTATCACTGGGGAACCAAAACTATATCTGGCGGCCTGCAAGACAGGCTCCAATGTATTTGAAGGGCGCGGTTACCTCCCATAGGCTGGAGCTCACAGCCTGATGATCTCATCCGGACCGCCCCTAGAACTAGGCCAGATGGTGATGCACGACTGGCTGCACCCACCCCACTTCTGACAGAAGAACGACGGCTGCACCTAACAGACACATCCGCAGGGCCCGCTCCTCTGCGACCAACACCGCCCAAAGGAGAAACACGGCGGCGCTCAGCGACAGAGGCAGACATCGCAGGAGCAGGTCCATATGAGGACAAGGCCCTCCTATCACCGGCGCCATCAGCTGAAGGAATCCGGCTCCTCCCAGCGGCCGAGGCAGGAACACCAGCCACCGAGTCCGATGGCGATGTGACACCTTTCATGTGTGGGAATCCAGTAGTCAAAATTGTATGTAAATCTGATGGATTATGACACAGAAATGTTAATTGATGACTATGTTATTAGATTGTGTACTATTGTATATTAATTACAGCTCGATCTTTCTCTCCTGCGTCCCCCCTGGAGGCAATGTTCCAATTAATTGTAATTGAATAAATGTTTGATAAATAAAGGTTTAATCTTTTTATCTCCATGGTGAATCTTTCCTTGTAAAAGGGATTATTATACCCTACTCTGTGTTCTTGGGCTACCTTCACATTGCGTGTTAGGGCTATCCGTGGGAATCCGTGTGTTGTCAGGATCCCCACGGACAGCCACGGATCCACATGGATCCCTGCAATCGGATGACAAATAACCATCCGATCCGATTCTATGCAGGATCCGTGTGGATCCTGTTCTCCCTGCCTGTCCCTGCTTCTTCTCTATCTGTCCCTCTTCTATCTCTGCTCTCACTCTCCTCTATCCTCCCCCCCCTGTATGTAAAAAATAAGAAAAATCCTCCCTGAGGATACATTACCTTCCGACGGACACGTCAGCTGATTGGCTCTCTGACATCACCAGAGGTCCTTTTGCACAGATGGTGACAGTCCCTGGGGGCGGCGGAAGGAAATGTATCCTCATGGAGGGATTTTTTTTATTTTTTTTAACAAACAGAGGGAATAGAATAGGAAAAAGGATAGGGAATAAGACAGGGAAGAGGTTAGAATAGCGGGAGGACAGCATAGCATAGCATAGCGAGGGACAGGATAAAGTGGAGGGGAGGAAGATGCAGGGAGGACACTGAGCCGACATCGGATCCGAGGTCAACTCCGATCCGATGTCCATAGGCTCCCATGTCATTGGGGATCCGATGTCCATAGGCTTCCATGTCATCGGGGCTCGGATCGGCTCGGATCCGATGCTGTCCGATTTCATTCTCGGACACAAAATCGCAGCAGGCTACGATTTTATGTCCGTGCTTATATCGGACAGGATCGGATGGTGCCAAAATCGGATGGCAAAAGGCACACATCCGATCTGAGCCCCATAGGGATATATAGGATCCGATTTTGGATCCGAGTGTATCCATTTTGAAACGGATACACTCGGATGCCTCACAAATGCAGTGTGAATCCGGCCTTACTCTTTGTTTCATTGCAGCCATTTGATAAATTAAAAAAAGTTCATTGTTTTTCTCATTAATGTACACTCTGCACCCTATCTTGACTGGAAAAAAAACAGAAACGTGGAAATGTTTGCAAATTTAATAAAGAAAACCTGAAATATCACATGGTCATAAGTATTCAGACGCTTTGCTCAGACACGCATATTTAGGCTGCTTTCACACTGCGTTTTTTGGGGATCCGTGGCTGTCCGTTTTACCCCATGCATCCCTATGGCCAACGGATCTCATCGGATTTGGAATTAATGGCATCCGATTTTTGTAGGATCCGATTCAGTCCGATTTATTGCTGTACCCAAAATCGGAAACTGTCCTTTCGTGTCCCCAGAGAGTTTGCAAAAAACACATTAAGGACTCCCACACTGAGAAATAAAATTGTCTTATCTGATGAGATGAAGATATAACTTTTTAATGATAATTTTAAGCGGTAGTTGTGGTGAAAACCAGGCACTGTTCATCACATGCCCAGAACAATCCCAACAGTGAAACATGGTGATGGCAGCATCATGCTGTGGGGTGTTTTCAACTGCAGGGACAGGACGACTGGTTGCAACTGAAGGAAACATTAATTCAGCCAACTACAGAGATATCGTAGATGAAAACCTCTCCCAGAGTGCTCTGGACCTCAGACTTGGCCGAAGGTTAATCTTCCAACAAGACAATGACCCTAAAGCACACACCTAAAATAACAAAGGAGTGGCTTCAGAACAACTCTGTGACCATTGCTGACTAGCCCAGCCAGAGCCCTGACCTAAAGACAATTGAGCATCTCTGGAGAGACCTGACGGAACTGGAGAGGATCTGCAATGATGAATGGCAGAGGATCCCTAAATCCAGGTGTAGAAAACTTGTTTCATCCTTCCCAAGAAAACCTATGGCTCTATTAGCTCAAAAGAGTGCTTCTACTAATACTGAGCAAAGGGTATGAATACTTATGATCATGTGATATTTCAGTTTTTCTTTTTTAATACATTTGCAAAAATGTATACATTTCTGTTTTTTTAAGCCAAGATAGGCTGCAGAGTGTACATTAATGAGAAAAAAGTGAACGGTTTTGAATTTACGAAATGGCTGCAATGAAACAGAGTGAAAAATTTAAAGAGGTCTGAATTCTTTCCGTACCCACTGTATACGATTGCCCCCATCTAGGTATTTATAATCCCTCCATTGTGATATATATGATCCCCCTATCCTGGTGCATAGCCCCCACCACTGCTTACAGAGTATTATTGTGGCAGTGGTGGGGGAGCAGAGTTACAAGAGGCAGGGTCACAGGTGAATGTCGGCAGTGGAACCCAGACCTGTGGGGTGTTGCGGCAATGTGCTGTGTCTGCCATTGCTTTTCTGTGTTCTGGCAGGCATTGGTCAAATGGCTGCATAAGTGGTGCATGCACATATTGACATCTCAGAGTTCCGAGATCTCGATCTGTGCATGCGCGGCCTCGGCAGCCATTTTTTTAATTTTAAGTCCAGGGTGGTAGAGGCAGGCACAGATTTCCGTGCTGAACTTGGAAAAGCAACGGCGGATTCTGTACGCCATCGCACAACGCCGCGACACAAACTCAGCTCCGGCTGTGCAGCATTGCCCCCACTGCCTCCTGTACCTCTGCTCCCACAACTCCCTCGGTGAGGAAAGAAACTAAAGATTCGAATTGTAAGATGCACCCAATTTTTCCCAATTTGGGGGGAGAAAAAGTGCATCATACAGTCCGAAAATACAGTACATGCAAATAACGACAACAGAATAAGGCCCCTTTCACATCAGCGTTTTGCTGATGTCTGTGGCTGATCCGGCAGGTGGCGCCGGATCGGCTGCCTAATGGCCGACTTGCGACCTGGATCGAGCAAGCCCCATGCATTGTCTAAGAGACTTGTGGTCCGGTGCGGCTCTGCCGGATACGGCTGCTTCTTGCAGCTTTTTATTTTGCAGCTGCAAGTGCCAGATCCGGCCGATCCGGGGTAACCGCACCGGACCGCAAGCCCCATAGACAATGCATGGGGCTTGCCGGATCGGTAACGAAAGTGCGGCCGTGATGTGGCAGATCCGGCAGATGTGGTAAATCTGCCGGATCTGCTGAACATCAGCAAAAACGCTGATGTGAAAGGCCCCTTAGAATGCAGAGTACACATGTCCAGTAATCATCCGGTAAAATGGATACAGCAACAATCTGTTGGCAAAAAAACTTTGCTTTTAAAAAATTGATGATTTCTGCCGGATCTATTATTTTTTTTTTCACATTAAAGTCCATGGAAATCATATCAGTTACCTAGCCATCTGTTTCTTTCACTTGTGAAGAATCCATTTCAAATGGAAAATAAATAGCAATTCACTAACAGATCCAATTTCCAGACTCCAATGATTTAAAAAAAAAAATACAGCTGAAATCAGTCATTTAAAAAGTGACAAAAAAAGTTGTTTCCATAATTGTTTTGCCAATAGATCGTTGCTGGATCTGTTCTACCGGATAATTTCTAGAAATGTGAACATAGCCTTAGAGAGGCACTAGGAATACTGACAGTTAGGAGGTTTGCAGGACTAGTCTGAGTTTCACACATTAATGAGCACAGTTAGGCCCTGTGCCCACGTTGGCGCTTCTGCTGTGCACTTTCACAGCGTAATGTAAAAATGCACAGCAAAGGTGCATGGTATATTGGGCAGCCAACAAAGTCATGTAACTTTGGCTGTACCCATGTCTGTGCTTTGTAGCGCAACGTTTTGGGTGCAGATCTTTATGGATCTTTGGTCCGGAAAAATCTGCAGCAACCATGTCCATTATGTACGGCGTTTTTTAGCCGCATTCCAGGTACTTCCGGGTTTCGACTGTGGCGTCTCCTCGACCACGAGCAGAGGTCACATGATCATGACATCATCGCAGGTGCTAGTTTGGAGTCTACTGCCAGTATGGGAGGGTAAGTGGACTAAGCCACATAGTGGGCGAGATCCTTCAGAAAGTGATGCAGAATTTTCTGCACTTAAAAAGCAGTAATTACGCAGCAAATACTAATATGTTACTGCGTAGTTCTGCAAAAAGCAGATGCAGATTTGGTGCAGAAAATACTGCATCACTTTCTGACTGTCGGCTCATAGCCTTACAGTGATAAGAGAAAAGCTCATTTGCTCTCAGAAAGAAAACAGCTTTCTGTAAACTAGATCAAGAGATGTATTGATTTGTAACCTCCAACGCACTCTATGAAACACTGGACCTACAAGCAGATCACAAATGGCTGGAGGCTAACCGAAGCAGCGATGATTTAAGATGAAGCTGCGAAAAGGTGGGTATAATAAAAGGAGGCAGGTGAAAAGCAACACCCCAGCTTTAACAGTGCTAACACAAAGATGAAAATACACACAAAAAAGTAATAAAAGTAATTGCTGGATATACCTTCATGTCCTCCAAAAGTGTATGTGGATTTTCAATTCCGTCTGGGACACATTTTTTATTTTCAGGAAGAGATTCTAGTTTTTCCACAAGAGCTTTTAAACCTTTTAGTTCAAACTCTGTAAGGTGTGTCCACCTAGAAGCTGCCTCTGTGGATGGAGATCCTGAAGGAGTTTTCGGAAAATCACTATGGACAATAGACTTGGAGCTTTCCTCAGAGTCATTTGACAGAGTTCTTTTAAGGTATTGCATCAATGTAGCTTTTTGTCTCTTTTCCACCAATTCTTTGCCTTCTGAATGTGCACTATTAGGTGTTAAGGATTCATCGCCCGATAATTTGGCTATTCTTTCTCCATGGTCATCTTTGTCTTCAAGCATAGGGCATCACCTGACTCTTCCTCCATTTCGAACCAAGAATCTGAGGATAGGCTGTCTGTACTTTGTTTTTTTTCTGAATCTGAAATATATAAAAATACATTGGTTTCTTATGGATTATATGCCATATTGCAGTACATTTACTTTCAGATACATAAACAATGCTTAATGTGAACCTAATATGAATTAAACACAGCAGTCATTTCAGGCAGGTATGTTTTACTCTGAAACGCTCGGCCTTAGGACTGACCTGGTAAGAAACTATTTGCCCAGATGCCTGATTAAACGTGCATTCATTCTCTACCATGTTATATATTTTTACTTATTTTTGTTGCTGCTTTTTACCACTCATGTAGGGAACTATCCATATCAGAGACCATATATTTAAAAATCAGTTGGGATCTATGCCATTTGGGTGACTAGTCCAAAAGACATGTCACTGCCAGCTTTATCCCCACCCCACTTGAGTGGCAGGTGTATCTCCCTATACAGTAACCCCTTAATGATCAAGTCACTTTTATTCATTAATGACCGAGCCTCATTTTCCCTATTTTGACCAGTTTCACTTTACTAAGTAATAACTCCGAAACGCTTCAATGGATCCCAGTTATTTTGAGACTGTTTTTTCGGGATATATTGCACTTCAAGTTAGTGGTAAACTTTGGTTGATAGTATTTACGTTTATGAAAATATGAAAAATTTGGCAAAAAAATTTAAATTTTTAAACTTTGATGCCTTTAAACCACAGTGTTATATCACACAAAACAGTTAATAACATTTCCCACATGTCTACTCTACATCAACACAATTTTTGAAACATCATTTTTTTCTGTTAAACTTTGAGCTGTTCTATCAGCAATTTCGAGAACAAAAGTTATAACATAATTTTTTTTAGAGACCACATCACAATCGATGTGACTTTGACGGGCCTATATGACAGAAAATACCCAAAAGTGACACCATTCTAAACACGGCACCCCGCAGACCGCTAAAAACCACATCCACTCTTCAGGTACTTCACAGGTACTTAAAAAAAAACAAAAAAAAAAAACAAACATTTTCTTTCTTCCACTTTGCTTGTGTACTCACTGTAAAATCGTTTTCTCTGAGCCATCATTGGACACAGGACCATGGGTGTTATACTGCTGATCCATAGGGGCTGACACTAAGTAAATGTGAAAGTTAGCTCCTCCTCTTCAGTATACAACCCTTGACTGTGCCAGGCCACACCAGTTTTAGTGAACAAGCAGTAGGAGCATATAACAAATAATAAAAAAGAGCATTGAACAATGCAAACATAAAATGAATTAAAGAGAAACAAGAGCCAAACTGAGCAAAAAGGGAGGGTGATCTGTCCCCCAATGATGGCTCAGAGAAAACAATTTTACAGCGAGTACACAAATCCGTTTTTCTGTAATGCCTCATTGGGGGAGGGGGGGGGGTTACACGACCATGGGACATCCTAAAGCAGTCCCTGGGTGGGAAAGTGAACCATGGCCCAAAAAGCAAGGAAACAGTCCCAGATTCCCAGAAACACCTACTGAGACAGGTGCGCCACCGCCACCTTAAGGATCCTTCTAGCAAAGCTAGCATCAGCGGAGGCTTGGGTATGTACTTTGTAGTGTTTTGTGAATGATTGCAGACTAGACCAGGTAAGCGGCCTTGCACACTTGTTCAACTGAAGCCTGGTGCTGAATGGCCCAGGATGCACTAACTGCACGAGTGGAGTGAGCTCAAAGTCCACTAGGAATGGGAACATTTAAGACTATAGGATTCCTGGATAGCAGAACGAATCCAACAGGCCAGGGTAGCCTTGGAAGCGGTGTCTGAGGGCCCTTACGAGGTCAAGGGTATGCAGTGCCTTCTCCACTCGATGCACCAGAGCCGGACAGAAAGACGGCAAGATGTTATCTTCATTAAGCTGAAACGGCAAAGTCACCTTGGGAAGGAAGGTTGGAAGTGGGCGCAGTACCACCTTTTCTTGATGAAAAGACAGAAAGGGCTCACAGCAAGAGAGGGCCGCTAACTCAGAGACCCGCCTGATGGACGTAACGGTCACCAGGAAGGCTACCTTCCATGACAAGAGATGTAGAGAAACTTCACTTAGGGGCTCGAAAGGAGACTTTTGAAGTCCATCCAGGACTAGATTAAGATCCCATGTCTCTAGTGGTCTGCGGTAGGGGGGAAGCAAGCGATAGACACCCTGAAGGAAAGTTCTGACTTGGGGTTTAGCGGCAAGGCGGCATTGGTAAAAGACTAAAAGAGCAGGGATCTGCCCTTTTAATGAACTCAGAGCCAGACCGGATTGTAAACCAGTCTGCAGGAAATGGAGAATGACTGGAATGGACAGCAGAAGAGGCGAACAGGTCTGATCCTTGCACCATGAGAAGAAAAGCTTTCATGTACGGTGGTAAATACGAGACGAGGCTGGTTTCTGAGCCCTGATCATGGTATGGATGACGTCGGGGGAGAACCTGATGCACATCAAGACCGAGGTTTCAACAGCCGTCAAATTCAGGGCCCTGGAATTCTGGTGGGAAATGGAACCCTGGGTGAGGAGATCGGGTACACCTGGGAGGTGCCAAGGGACGTCTGCGACGAGCTGCACCGAATCGGCGTACCAGGCGCGCCTGTGCCAGTCTGGAGCTATTAGATTTACCAGGACTACTTCTACTTTGATCTTCCTTAGTACCCTTGGGACTAAGGGGAGCGGTGGAAAGATGTATGGCAGACGAAACTGATGCCAGGAACGTCCGCTCCGATGGACAATGGATCACGTGACCGAGCGATGAATGTGGGCACCTTGGCGTTTAGCCGAGGCGCCATCAGATCCACGTTGGGTGTTCCCCAGTGGCGGCATATCTGGTGAAACATGTCCGGGTGGCGAGACCATTCGCTGGCGGCCAGGCCTTAGCGGCTGAGAAAGTCTGCCACCAAATTCTCTACCCCTGGAATGTGCATCGCAGAGATGACCGACTCCGTCGACTCCACCCAAAGGAGAATCCGCTCAACCTCGTGAAACGCTGCTTTGCTGCGAGTGCCACCCTGGTGATTGATGTAGGTTACTGCTGCAGCATTGTCCGACTGACAGCGGATATGGTGCCCCGCCAGAAGATGGTAAAAGGCTTTTAGGGCAAGAGAGATTGCTTGAATCTCCAAAAGACTTATCGGTAAGACTGACTACCGGGTGGTCCACCTGCCGTGGGCAGTGTGGTGACGATATACTGCTCCCCAGCCTAGAAGGCTGGCGTCCGTGGTGAGGACTAGCCAGTCCACCGGAAGAAAGGAGCGGCCCTTGGATAGGGATGCTGGGCGAAGCCACCAAAGGAGAGCATGCCCGGCTGTGGGTGTCAGGCGGAACGTCTTGTCCAGGGAAAAGGGGCTCTTGTCCCAGGCAGACGGTAGAGCCAGTTGCAATGGCCGCAGGTGAAATTGGGGGAACGGGATGGCCTCTATCACCGCAATCATCCTTTCTAAGACCCTCATGCCGAAACTAATGGAGTGTCAGGAAGGACGGAGAAGAGTGAGGACTGCCTGGCGTAGGGTAGACTTCTTGTCCCGAGGGAGGGAGACCAAGCCTATGTAGGCGTCTAAGGTCATGCCGAGGGATGTGATCGACTGTGCCGGGATTGGAGACAAGTTTTGCAGATTTATTAGCCAACCTAGGCGAGACAAGGTGTCCATGTGATCTGGACACTGTCTGTGCACTCCTGAAATAAGGGAGCCTTGATTAGGAGATCGTCGAGGTAAGGCAAGATGACTACTGCTCTAGAATGCAGGACACTCATGGCAGCCGCCATGACCTTCGTGAAGACCCTTTGGGCGGTAGCGAGGCCAAAAGGAAGAGCCACAAATTGGAAGCAAAGGTCCTGTACCGCAAAGCAGAGGAATTGTTGGTGAGCCTAAGCAATGGGGACATGCAGATATAATGTTTCTTATGCCTATGGAGGCGAGGAATTCCCTTTCCTCCATAGATGCGATGATGGAGCGAAGACTCTATTCTGAACCGCTGGACGCAAACATATTTGTTCAGCTGTTTGAGGTCCAAAATGGGACCTGCAGACCCATCTTTTCTGGGAACCACAAAGAGGTTGGAGTAGAAACCTCTGAAGTGCTCGGGTTCCGGTACGGGGACGATTATGCAAGCCTGTTGAAGCGACTGCATCGCTTTGAAGAAGGTGCTACGGTGCTTTGGTGGCTTCAGGGGTTGGAAGGGAAGAAGAGATATAGTGGGTGTGAAATAAACTCTATATGGTACTGTGAGGTAGCGGCGGCACGGCGGAGACAAGGGATCCGGGCACCAAGGGTCACTGCACACAGGTTTTATTCCACCAACAGAAGAGAAAAAAAAAACAATAGTCCAAAAGAGCATTCCGGTCCCCTTCCTTCAGGGGCCGCTCCTCGCTGCTTTCCCAGAAGTCTATCCGCCACTAGGTCTGCGGCCTGGCTCAGAACATGCTTCCTCATCAGAATCCCAGGGAGTTGTGCTCACTCCCAACTCAAGGACCCACACCCAGTGTTCCTGCTTCCTCTTAACGCCTTCCTCTCTGGGAAGAGGGAAAAAACCTCCAAACCCCGGACTGGAGTACTTTTCTACCCATGGAGGGCGCACAACCTGGGGGAGACGTACCGGCCGTCCATGACAACCCCGGCTACCGTCTCACACCCCCCCCCCCCTCAGTTCAAGCGAGCGGGATTGAACTCCAGCCAGCAAACACGGACCGCGGGACAAGGCATCCGCGTTGCCCTGCAACCTCCCGGCTCGGTGTTCCACCGTGAACCGAAAGTTTTGTAGGGACAGGAACCACCGGGTGACCTGGGCGTTCTGTTCCTTGGCGGACCTCATCCACACCAGCAGAGAGTGGTCCGTAACCAGGCGAAACTGCCGTCCCATCAGGTAGTAGCGGAGGGACTCCAAGGCCCACTTGATGGCCAGGCACTCCTTCTCCACTACGCTGTAGTTCCGTTCGGGAGGGGTGAGTTTCCGACTGAAGTATGTGACCGGGTATTCCTCCCCCTGGATCACCTGGGACAGCACGGCCCCGAGGCCGACCTCCGAGGCATCTGTTTGGACAACGAACTCCTTTCGGAAATCGGGGTTCACGAGCACGGGCTGTCCACACAGGACCCCCTTTAGGGCCCGGAATGAGTCCTCGGCCTGTGGAGTCCAGCGCACCATGACAGACTTCTTTCCCTTTAGAAAGTCCGACAATGGGGCCGAGAGACTCGCAAAATTGGGGACAAACCTCCTATAGTACCCCACAATACCCAGGAAAGCTCGGACCTGCTTTGTGGTTGGGGGTCTAGGCCACGTTTGGATTGCCTCCACTTTGTTGATTTGGGGCTTGATGACCCCTTGCCCTATCACGTACCCCAAGTAACGGGCCTCTGTAAGCCCCAATGCACATTTCTTGGGATTGGCCGTCAATCCCGCTGTTCGAAGCACGTCCACCACCGCCTGGACCTGGTCCAAGTGGGTCTGCCACTCGGTGCTGTAAATGATGATATCGTCAAGGTACGCTGATGCATACGCCTGGTGAGGTTCCAGCACTACGTCCATCAACCTCCGGAATGTGGCCGGGGCGCCATGCAACCCAAAAGGCAGAACGACATAGTGGAAGAGACCCTCGGGCGTAACAAAAGCGGTTTTCTCCTTGGCGGACTCCGTCAGGGGCACCTGCCAATACCCCTTGGTCAGGTCAAGCGTGGTGAAATACTGCGCCTGTCCCAGCCGATCTATCAGCTTATCCACCCGGGGCATGGGGTAGAGATCGAACTTGGATATGTCGTTCAGTCTCCTAAAGTCATTACAGAATCTCAAGGAACCATCGGGTTTAGGTATTAGGACAATGGGACTGGCCCATTCGCTCTTGGATTTTTCGATGACCCCAAGGCGAAGCATGTTTTTCACCTCCATGGAGATGGCTTGTCTCCGAGCCTCCGGTACCCGGTATGGCTTCAGGCGTACCTTCATCTAAGGCTCGGTGACAATGTCGTGGCGTATTAGACTGGTACGACCGGGTAATTCAGAGAAAACATCCGGGTTCTGCTGAACTAGCCGTCGGGCTTCCCGCCTGTGTTGTTTGGCAAGGGTTTCTCCGATCTTGACTTCCGGTACGTCCCCTCCGTAGGTTGCAGGACCCGGGGGCGAACGACCAGAAGAAGAGGGAGAGGGAAAAAGCTCCCCCATCAGGCTTACCTTGTCCTTCCAGGGCTTCAACAGATTGACATGGTAAATCTGCTCAGGTTTCCTCCTTCCGGGTTGCAACACTTTGTAGTTGACCGCCCCGACTTGTTCCTTAATCTCGTAGGGACCCTGCCACTTGGCTAGGAACTTGCTTTCAGCGGAGGGGACCAATACCAACACTCGATCCCCTCGGTTGAAAGACCTCACGGTGGCCTGTCTATTGTAGCGGCCGCTCTGGCCGGCCTGAGCCTCCTGTAAGTGTTCTCTCACGATCTGCATGACCGCACTTATGCGGTTCTGCATCCCCAGAATGTGTTCGATCACACTTTTATGGGGGGTGGGCTCTTGCTCCCACGTATCTTTTGCCAGGTCCAACAGTCCCCGGGGATGTCGCCCGTACAATAATTCAAAAGGCGAAAACCCCGTGGAGGACTGTGGCACCTCCCGGCCGGCGAACATCAGGTAGGGAAGCAACATGTCCCAGTCTTTACAGTCTTTGGATATCACCCTTTTTAGCATGGTTTTGAGGGTTTTATTGAACCGCTCCACTAAACCGTCAGTTTGAGGATGATACACAGACGTACGTAACTGCTTGATCTGGAGTTGCCGGCATAGCTCTTTGGTTACCTTGGACATGAATGGGGTCCCCTGATCCGTAAGGATCTCCTTGGGCAACCCCACCCGGCAGAACACAGAAAACAACTCCCGAGCAATCAGCTTAGCCGCCGTATGTCTGAGGGGTATCGCCTCTGGGTAACGGGTGGCATAGTCCACAATCACCAGGATGTGTTGGTGCCCTCGAGCAGACTTTACGAGGGGCCCCACCAAATCCATTCCTATCCTGTCAAAAGGCACCTCTATCATAGGTAACGGCACCAATGGGCTGCGGAAGTGTGCCAGGGGTGCGGTAAGCTGGCACTCCGGGCAGGTTTCGCAGAACCGTTTCACCTCACCAAAAACCCCGGGCCAATAGAACCTCTGCAAGATTCGCTCTTGCGTTTTCTTGACCCCTAGGTGGCCGCTTATCAGGTGTTTGTGGGCCAGGTCGAGGACTCGCCGGCGATACGGCTGGGGCACCAACAACTGTTCGATCACCTCAAATTCAAAAAGGGGTCACCCTCCAAATAATTAGGCCCTCCAATACAAGAGAATTTCCAATTACAAAACCCAGGAGTCAGGCCACATCAATCAAATAATCATTTTTTATTAATTTATCATAACAAACACGGTAAAATGGAGATATATAAAATATACAGAACAGGAATTAACCCACTTGGTATAATAATCCAATATGGAGAGAGTCTACATCCTATTTCACATGCACAATGCATAGGGCTAACCAACTCATCATCATAAGCCCCAAAGTGGACATCTCAACAATAAACATATACTGGCCAGTGCCAATAAACCAAGGGGTTAAGATGTAATTACCTGTCTGTATAGCCCCCCTAACGCGCGTTTCGCGTTAGTTTGTCCCTCCTCAGACGAAGCTAACGCGAAACGCGCGTTAGGGGGGCTATACAGACCGGTAATTACATCTTAACCCCTTGGTTTATTGGCACTGGCCAGTATATGTTTATTGTTGAGATGTCCACTTTGGGGCTTATGATGATGAGTTAGTTAGCCCTATGCATTGTGCATGTGAAATAGGATGTAGACTCTCTCCATATTGGATTATTATACCAAGTGGGTTAATTCCTGTTCTGTATATTTTATATATCTCCATTTTACTGTGTTTGTTATGATAAATTAATAAAAAATGATTATTTGATTGATGTGGCCTGACTCCTGGGTTTTGTAATTGGAAATTCTTTTGTTCGATCACCTCGCCCCGTATCTCATCCACCTGGTATAGCAAGTCTTGCTTGAGGGCAAAATGGGGGTACCTTTCCTGGGTACCCGGCACCTGGGCTACCCCATCGATTACCGTCACGCGACCCCGGGTGTTTGCCAAGGTCGGATCCCGGAGTTGGGCCGTCCCGAACGTATCCGGGGAAGCCTCCAACTCCGGGACCGGCTCGGCCGTCTCGGTCTCTCCTGCCACCACCTCTAGGGGAGCCCTATCGGATTCACACTCTGTCCCTAACATGGTCACCCCTACGGCAGGCGTCTCGGACTCGGGATCGTCAGGCTCAGGCCCTGGACCGTCCATTACCTGAGGGGACTTATAGGACCCCTTCCATAAAGTCCAGAACAAAGGCAGATCCCTTCCGAGGATCACATCATAGGGAAGAGAGTACACAATCCCCACCTCATGCTGCACCTGTCCGCAGGGTGCCGTGAGGGTGACAACCCCCGTGAGGTAATCCTTACGATCCCCGTGTATGCAAACCACCCCCACAGTACGTCTGGTGACCGTTACTTCCGCCACCAGAGTGGATCGCACCAGGGTCACTAGGCTTCCGGAGTCCAACAGGCCCGTCACCAGACAACCATTAACCTGTATCTGGCATAAGTGGGGCTCGGTCTCTGGGCGAACCATGTCCGCGGTGCACACCGCCTGCGCATACAGGGAACCCCGGCGGCCAACCTCGCAATCCATGGGCTTCGTCGTGAGGGGACACTGGGCTGCCATATGTCCCACCCGCTGGCACTGCCAACATCTAATAGGGATGGAAGCCCCCTGGATGGGTTGTCGTTTGGGGTACATAGCCTTCCTGACCTCAGAGACGGCTGGAGAGGCATCGAACGGGGCGGGTGCGGACTGTTGTACGGATGTCGGCGGTGGGGCCCGGGCCTGAGGCTTGGAGGGGGCGGTACGACGGGCGGCTCGCAAAGTCCCAGAGTCCAGGATCAAGTCCTGCGTAGCCACGTGTCGCTCTACCAAGCCCACCACTTGATCCAGAGTACTCGGGTCGCCCTGGCCTACCCATCGTTGTATGGAGACAGGTAAAGTGCGTACAAAGCGATCAACCACCACCCTCTCCACCATTTGAGCCGGGCTCAGGGTCTCAGGCTGCAACCATTTTTTTACCAAATGTAGCAAGTCATAGGCCTGGGACTGGGCGGGTTTGGTTTCGTCATAGAACCACTGGTTCACCCACTGCGCCCGCACATACGTATTAACCCCTGTCCGAGCAAGAATTTCGCCCTTTAAGGCCCTATAATCCAGGGTGTCCTATGTACAGAGGTCCAGATATGCTTTCTGGGGCTCTCCAATCAAATAGGGTGACAGTACCTCGGCCCACTGAGCGACCGGCAGTCTCTCGCGCTCTGCCACTCGCTCTAACACTGCCAGGAACGCTTCCACATCCTCCCCCGGGGTCATTTTTTGCAGCGCTTGTCTTACCGCCTTCCGGACGCAGCCTTCGTCACTGGGTCCTCGGGGCGGATCCCTCGGTCTGGCCCGCACAGCCTCGGTCAGCAGGGCCATCTGCTCCTGGTGCCTCCTCTCCTGCTGCTGCTGAGCTTCCTGTTGCTGCTGCTGGGCCAACACCAGGTGCTTGAGCAACTCCTCCATGCTGGCAGAGGGTGTAGGTTGCAGGGTAGCCGGCCGGATCCAGGACATGGGCTCCGGGCACCCCACAAGAGACTGGCGGCTCCTCTCACTTATCAGCCGCTCATTAGCCTCATGACACAGTCACTTTCCCACCGGAACTGAGGCAACAGTAGCGCCGGCTACATCTCACCGGGCTGGGCTTGCCCGCATTCTCCACCATATGTGAGGTAGCGGTGGCACGGCGGAGACAAGGGATCCGGGCACCACGGGTCACTGCACACGGGTTTTATTCCACCAACAGAAGAGAAAAAAAACAATAGTCCAAAAGAGCATTCCGGTCCCCTTCCTTCAGGGGCCGCTCCTCGCTGCTTTCCCAGAAGTCTATCTGCCACTAGGTCTGCGGCCTGGCTCAGAACATGCTTCCTCATCAGAATCCCAGGGAGTTGTGCTCACTCCCAACTCAAGGACCCACACCCAGTGTTCCTGCTTCCTCTTAACGCCTTCCTCTCTGGGAAGAGGGAAAAAACCTCCAAACCCCGGACTGGAGTACTTTTCTACCCATGGAGGGCGCACAACCTGGGGGAGACGTACCGGCCGTCCATGACAACCCCGGCTACCGTCTCACAGTACCCAGAAGACATGAGATCTTGAACCCATCTGTCATCTGTGGCAGATAGCAAAACTTAACTGAACAGCCGTAAGCGGCAGCCGACAGTCTTCCGGTGAGCAATTAGTCAGGGAGAGGAGAACCGATGGAATCGGGACTCTCTAGGTTTAGATGGTCTCTGTCTGAGCTACCAGGAAGAATTCATTTTGAATGAGGACTGGGCAGGTCTGTCCCTACGGGGAGGTATGGTAGAGGGGGGGCGGTCGGGAGACCGCCCATCCAAAGGAGTTTCGAAGGGAACGAAATGTAGACGGAGGTCGTCTGAAAAAGGAGCGTTTTGGCTTATGTTGTGGAAGGGAGGTACTCTTTCCACCCATGGCGTCCGAGATGAGCATGTCAAGGCGTTCATCAAATAGGCGGTCAGGAAGATACAGGAGACCGGTGAGTGGTTTCTTTGAAGCTGAGTCAGCTCACCACTGTCTGAACCAAAGGGCCCTACAGATGGCAATGGTATTGGAGTCAGCGAAGGCTGCGCAGGTGGCTGAGTCTAAAGAGGCCTGTATGAGGTAGTCTGCCGCGGCGGAGATCTGAGTGGTTATGTTGGTGAATTGTTGAGGAAGCGGAAAATCTTATAAGGATTTTTGCAGGGTCGGTCTCAGCCCAGACCATAATTGCCTTGGCAACCCACACGAATGTGAAGGAGGGCAAGAGGGAGGGTCCTGCCGCCTCAAAGGCAGAACGTGCGAGCTGCTCCACCTGTCAGTTGGATCCTTGATGCAGGATCCGTCTGGTAGGGATAGTACTGTTTTGCTCGCAAGGCAAGATACGGGTGGGTCGACAGATGGCGAGTCCGCCCAGGCTTTGGGAAGTGCCAAAGCGAAGGGGTATCGGGCTTCGATAGTCTTGCGGTTACCGAAGCACCTGTAAGGCTTCTCCCCCTGTTTAGTCAGAATAGTCTGAAATTCTGGATGGTCAGCAAAGATTTTTTGTAGTCTATTTGCTCTCTTAAAGGACACTGCGTGGTCCGGAGTTGAGGAGGGAAGTAATGTCAACCACTGCTATGAGCACGTCAATGGACGCCGGATCATCAGAGGGGGCCATGTCAAGGGAATAGTCTAGGTCTAGACCGCATTCACCATCTGCTGTTTCATCAGAAGAGGTAGCGTATGGTCCCCGATCCTGGGAGAGGGAGCCGTAAGATCCATGGGAAGGGACAGGGGACACGTTCCTATGGGATCTTTTCCTCGCCACGACTGCAGACGTGGTAGGTGCCCCGCAGGCTTGTGATGGACCCTCTAGAGAGGGACCAACTGCATGTACTCTGTCCTGGGGACTGTGCTGCATGGCCTGGACCAGGTTTTGGGATAGCTTTTACATGGATTGGGTCAAGAATAGTGCCCATTCTGGTGGGCTTGGGCAATAGGCTCCGTGCTGATGGCGGGGGCATTGGTAGTAGTGGCGGAGGGCTCCTGGGTTTCTGCAGGGATTGTAGAGGTCTGGCAGTAGGGAACAGTATGCTTTTGTGGAAGCTCAGAGTGGCAGGTGACACAGGAGGATTAATAAGCCGTGTGGGGTTTTGTTTTCTCAGATGCTTTTGAAGATTGCATGTTGGCAATGCAGTGAGAAATACAAGAAACTGAATGGGTAAGCAGAGAAGAAGCTAAGGCAGGACTGGGAAAGAGTGAACACTCCTCACTAAATGTGTTGTGCCTTACCCATAGCAGCGTAGGTGCTGTGCCCCCTTGGTCCTGTGCCCCAGTGCAGGTCAACGCTGAAGTGCAGAGATCTGGTGCAAGGGGCTGAACTAGAGGGGCAGGGCAGGAAAATACGCGGGCTGTACCCGGGGGCGTGGCCTAGCGGTAGGCTATGCCCTGTGGATGACATCAGCGAGGGGCGCGACTACCGCCCATTCACTGATGTCGCGTCACTAAGGGGCGGAGCCTGGTTTCGGCGCGAAAATCCCGGCGACCGCTGGGGCCACTAGTGAAGCACACTCTGAGCAGAGACAATGAGGGGGGGCGACCAAGAGAGGAGGGAGCCCTCCGCCAGCAAGCCTGCGCTGGCCGATGTGTGAGCCCCAGAGGAGGTAGAGACATGGACAGGCTCACCTGAATGATGGCCCTGTAGTCTTCACATCCTCAACCCAGGCTGCCAGGAGGAAGGCTGGGGAGCACAGTGAGGCAGGCTATTGCAGATCCTCAACCCAGGCTGCCAGGAGGAAGGCTGGGGAGTGCAGCGGTGCAGGCAGATGCAGACTGTGCAGATTTCAACCCAGGCCCCTGTGGGGGAAGACTGGGGGTAGCCAGGCTCAGACAAATCGCTGCAGTGCTGTGATCTACGCTTGGTGCAGAAGGGGATATGGGGAGACGACACTCTGCGTGCCCGTCCGTTGTCAGTTGCGGAAAATCGGAACCCGAAGGAACCGTCGCCCATAAGTGGAAAGAAGCGTAGTCCCTGTGATCCATCGTCGCAGGAGGGGGTACGTGGAGGCGACACTCCACGTTCCTACCTATTGTGGTTAAGCGGTACCCCGAGGGGTGCTGTCGCCCTTCTCAGGAAAACTTCCAGAAAACAAGAAAGATAGATGTGCCTCCTACAGACACTAAGCTAAAACTGGTGTGGTATGGCCCAGCCAGGGGGTGTATACTGCAGAGGAGGAGCTAACAGTTTCACATTTACTTAGTGTCAGCCTCCTATGGATCAGCAGCATAACACTCATGATCCTGTGAGGCAATAGAGAAAGTGCAGCAGCATGCACACACACAACTGTGTTTTGTGAGGAACTGTTTTTGGCGCAGATTCTGCACCAAAAATGGATCCTCACAAGACGCAGCCAAAATGCTGTGTGAGAATGTAGCCTTAGTGAACAACTAACATGACTCCTGCAGTGTTGTACATGAATACAGCAGTGTATGAGACCAGTGATCAAACTAAAAAATATTCATGTGCCACAGTGGGACTAGGGGTAACAATAGAAAAAAGTTAAATAACACAAGAAAAAAAAAAATAAACACAAATGACGAAAAACGCACCCATTGTGTTGAAACAAAAATACATAGACATAATTGGAATCTCTGCTTCCAGTGTGACCAGAGCTAAAAATGTTAGGCTATGTTCAACACACAGCGCTTTTTTATGCACTTTTTTGTGCGGGTGCTTTTACCAGAGTTTTGCACCTGCGCAAGAAAAATGAAAAGCATTGCTTTTCAGACAGACCACTTTTTTACGGGCCGGGGGAGAAGTTATGTCACAGAGGGGAGGAAGAATCCTGTTTCTCTTCCCCTGTGTCACATCTGTCACAGCACCATTTGATTTTGCAGCGTATTATACACTGCAAAATCAAATGTAAAATTAAGTCAAATGTATTAAAAATAAAAAAAAAGATTCTTATACTTGCCCTCCGCCGGGTGTTCCGGAGCCGGGAGCAACAGCAGGCATCGACGTGCCAGGGCCTTGCATGATGCCATAATGACATCCGGCGCTGTGATTGGCTGCTCGCGGTCATGTGATATGCCCGTAACATATCACATGACCGTGAGCGGCCAATCAGCGCCCTATGACGTCATGCCAGGTCCTTGCAGTCGGTACCTGGCCTTGGCACTGCGGATAGCCCGAAAAGGAATCGGAAAGGGTAAATATTAATTCTTTATTATTTTTAATACCTCTGCCTTTCTTTAATTTTGATTTCGCAGTGTATATTAATAAACTGTGAAATCAAATGGGCGGTCACAGATGTGACAGAGGGGAGGAGGAACACGATTCTTCTTCCCCATCTGTGACATCAGATCCAGCAGCGCTGCCCCTATGGGAAAAAGCGCGCGCGCTGCTGAGTAAATAATTGACATGGTCATTCTTTTTACGCTGGCGCTTTTTTCTATAAACTTGCTGCCTAAAATTACGCAGTGTCTGTACAACAAAGTGAATTTCACATTCACTTTGCCGGCAGACAAAAGGCACATTGCGCATTTTGAAAAGCGCAAGTAAAAAAGCGCTCAAAACTGCGCAATGTGTGAACATAGCCTTACATGGCCAACACTGTAAAAATAAATAAATAATTAAAACACAACAAGTATTTAACTTTTTCATAATACAGGAAAAAAAAAAAAAAAAAAAAAAGCTAGCAGAACATGGCAGTGTAAAAACAAATTAAATAGGTTCTGTCTAATGGCGGGTTTACACGTCGCGATATCGCAGTACAATTTCAATCAAAAGTCACGTGGTTCAATCGTTGGACCCGATATCGTGCCTGCGTTGTATGGTGTGAACGTCCAATGCGATGCAGGAACGATGTCAATGCGATATCGGGGATCGAATGAGCGTGCTATTCAATGCCCCGATATTGCATAGCGATTGAAGCCAGATCGTGCTGTGTAAACACCCAATTACGATGCGATTTGATACGTCACCCATTCACTCCCATGTTAACTATGCGATCCTGGATTGGGAGGCGGAGACATCGCACGGACGTTGTATTACGATATCGCAGCGTCTAAACAGTCAATGCGATGCGGGTGAAACGTGCACTAATTGCGCGCTCCCGCGCCATTGAGTTGCGATATCGAAACGATATCGTGGCGTGTAAACCCACCATAACTCCGTGTTTCAGAGAAGCTATACCTTCCTGAAATGATGGAGTTGGACTTCTAATTCCTGCTGCTCATAGTTCAAACAGCATAAATTAGCTGTCAGGTTCCCTGCATGTGACCAGGTTTTTTCTATCTGAGAGCAGCATAATGTAGGAGCAGGGATGATGATTCCAGCATATCCGCTTAGTCTATTTGCACATTGTGCTTTTCTGCGCCAAAAACGCATGACACTCAGTTCTGTAATGAAAGTCAATGTGATTTTCAAAAAGCTGTGCTCCCTGTGTGCATTTTTCAGTGGTGCCAAAAACGCATGCGTTCATAAAAGTCCCTGTCAATTATCTTGTGCTTTCTTGGGCTGTGTTTTCCAGTTGCCATCCATTCTAACGAGCTGAAAAACGCAGCAGAAAAGCACAGTGGGCACAGAGCAGAAAAGCATGCATGCTTTATTGAAACAGCTGCATTTTTTAGGCTGGAAAAAAGCAGCCAAAACAAATATGCACAGTGGGCACATAGCTTTAGGCTGTGTGCTCACGGTCAGTATACGCAGAGTTTGGAGGGCGGTGTCTTCAGTGGCGGCACGCAAGGCAGCTCGTCCTTCATATAAGCATAGTGGATGGGATTTCAAGAAATCCCATCCTCTCTATGCTTAACCCGCCCACAGCGTGTTTGGAGCTGTGGTGCGGGTTGCCAGCATTCCGCTCCTGCGGAGTCGGAAGCAGCTGTCATTAGGTGACTGCAGGGAGAAGCCGCCCCGCACCCGCTGCACATGGTGACCACAGGCGGCTGCGTCTCTCTGCAGCAACCCACGGCTTTACTCGGGTCCAGAGGAGCTGCGTGTTGGATGCACAGTGAGTATGCAGCCTTACTGTATAATTGATAAAACCCCCGTTTTCTCTGATGCAGATTGACCTGTTCTCTGAATGCAGAGCTCTGTATAATCACACCCACACCACTGATTGTGAACAGAGTCTACCAGTGTGCAGAGACAGAAAGCTGTCAATCAGTGTCAGGTTACTTTAAAGGGAACCAACCACCTCAGATGACGACTATAAGCTGTTAATACATGTCCCTGCACCCTACCTACACCATTCCACCTATGTTTTTCTTAAGAATATTGATAAATTAAACCGAAATATACACTTTATAAAATTACATGCCTGCGTACTTCTGGGCGTCTCCTTCTGGGTCAGTTACTAGAGGGCTGTGTCTCCAGCAGCTTGACTGGCTTCTCTAGCCCTCCCTCTTACTTTGCAGGACGTCACATGAAGGGACGGAGCTGCCTTGCGTGCCCGCCCACTGATAGAAAGTGAGAGGGCGTGATGTTATCTATCAGTGGGCGGGCACGCAAGGCAGCTCCCGTCCCTTCATGTGACGTCCTGCAAAGTAAGAGGGAGGGCTAGAGAAGCCAGTCATGCTGCTGGAGACACAGCCCTCTAGTAACTGACCCAGAAGGAGACGCCCAGAAGTACGCAGGCATGTAATTTTATAACGTGTATATTTCGGTTTACATTTATCAATATTCTTAAGAAAAACATAGGTGGAATGGTGTAGGTAGGGTGCAGGGACATGTATTAACAGCTTATAGTCGTCATCTGAGGTGGTTGGTTCCCTTTAATGAATGTAAATACACATAGCTCCCATTTCAGTTTTGAAGAAACTGCATGACAAAGAGGTACTTTTTATGACATCTGCAACACAGACATATGTCCCAATGCACTTTACAGCCAATTCTGCATGTGTGAATTTTGTACAGACTGCAATAAATTTATAATCTTACATACTGCAATCAAAATAAAAAACATGCTGCAGCATAGACTGCACTTACCAAATAGCATGGACTCCTTTTGAAATTCTTTATTAAGGTGGCAGCGTTTTGTTAAGGTACAAACATATCTCTCCAAGACATACCAGCACATCTCATAATAGAAAGGATAGCGAAACTTTGTATGCACCTTATGAGGGGGGAAAAATACATAAATAATGCACATTGCCAAACACATAATGACAGTAAAACTGTAAGGGTACCTTTACACACGGCTACATTTGTAGCTTGTCACCAGGTAACTTACTGGTTGCAGTGAAATCATGGATACATGATTCCATTTGTACACAGCAACAAGATAGAACCATGTATCCATGATTTCACTGCAACCAGTAAGTTACCTGGTGATGAGCTACAAATGTAGCCGTGTGTAAAGGTACCCTATGAGTGCAAAGTATCTTTATTCATGTTTCAGATCAGAAATCTTCTTTTCTAACATTTAATGTAAGCCAGGCATGAGAGGTGAGACTTCTTCAAAGTCTCTACATGTGCTATGGCTACATGACTTGGTTATTTGGGTGATTCTGTCTGGGATGTATGAGGCCATATACAGTCACGGACTAATGTTTGGCACCCTTGAAATTGTTCCAGAAAATGAAGTATTTCTCCCAGAAAAGTATTGCAATTACACATTGGAAGAAAAAAAAAAAAAAAGAAAGAATGCAAATTGGGCATAATTTCAAGCTAAATTCCCAAAATGGGCCAGACAAAATTGTTGGAACCCTTGGGCTATGTGCACACTGGCGGGTTAGTGCAGGTTTAGCCGCGGAAACCGCCGGTCGGTTTCCATGAGGTTTATGCAAATTTATGTTAATCCAAAAGCGGCTTTGGGTTAACATATAAACCTATGGAAACCGACACCCGGTGTGCACACACCGGCGGTTTCCACATGCTCATCCGTTGCTAACCCGCTGGATTCCCAGCGGGTTAGCAAAGAATGAGCATGTTCTATAATCCGGCCGGTTCTGCAGCGGCTGCAAGCAGAATCATGTGCTGCTTCCAGCCGCTGCAGAATCGCCGGCGCTAACCCGCTGTGCACCCGCCGCACACCCGCCCGTCTCCCGCAGCACGGACCCGACAGGAAGCCGGTGGACGGCTCCGGAGCTTCTTGTCGGGTCCCGCCCAGCCGCCGCCGCCACTAACCCGGCCAGTGTGCACATAGCCTTAACGTTAAGCCCTTGGTCGTGATGGGGTTTATGTACATCCTCAGTCATGTCCCTCACTTTGATGCGAGCTCATGCACTGAGATCTCATCATCTCCCACACACGTTAAATGTTCTATTGAGCTGACATGGGTAGCTAACAGATCGGCACTGTTAACCCTCAGGATTGCGCTGTCAAATCATTGACCGCGCGATCCAAAGCACTGTGGCGGGGATTATGCTGTTTCCCGCCGGCATCAGCGCCTTGATGCTATCACAGGGCCTTGATGCGGTGCTATAACAGCACGGAGTCAGCTGATGACCTCCTGATGCTGTCATAAATCAATTCCTGCCAGCGATGCCCAAGTGATATCATCAGCAGAAAGTGATCATTTCTGCTATGCAGAGGGATGCGGAAGCATCTCTCTGCATAACACAAGCGATCACACTGTGCAGTGCTGATGCCACCTAAGGGTGCATGCACACGCTGCGTAGTACAGTACAAGCATAGTAAGCATAGTGGATGGGATTTCAAGAAATCCCATCCTCACTATGCGTAACCCACCCGCAGCGTATTTGGGGCTGCGATGCAGGTTGCCGGCATTCTGCTCCTCCGCAGCATGTTTATTTCATGCTGCGGAGTCGGAAGCGGCTGCCATTAGGTGGCTGCAGAGAGAAGCCACCCTGCACCCACCGCACATGGCGAGTACAGGGCGACTGAGGTCTCCCTGCGGCCACCTATGACTTCCCTCAGGTCCGGAGGAGCTGCATCCAACACGCAGCTCCTCCGGACCGTGAGCACGTACCCTTAATTGCAGGGTAAAATAAATAAAAAGCTTTAAAAACAAAACAAAAAAAAAAATGCAAAAAAAAACAAACAAAAAAAAAAACAATACCGCAATTCAAATCACCCCCTTTTGCTCCATTAAAAATAACAGTTATATATGAAAAAAATACACAGATATTTGTTATCATTGCATTCAGAAATTCCCGATCTGTCAAAATATAAAGTCAATAAATCAGATTTGTAAGCTGTGAAATGGAAAAAAGTCCAAACGCCAAGATTACGTTTTTTTGGTCCCTGCAATATTGCAATAAAATGAAATGATGGGCGATCAACACATCACATCTACCACACATTAGTATCATTACAATTGTCAGCTCTAGCCACAAAAAATAAGCTGACACACCCCTAGATCCTGAAAAATGAGACCACTGCGGGTCAGAGAATATGGCAACAAAAGTGTGATTCTTTTTCTTTAAAAACTTCAGAATTTTTTCACCACTTAGATAAAAGTATACATGTTTGGTATCTACAAACTTGTATCGACCCAATGCATCATACCGATATGTCAGTTTTACCATATAGTGAACATGGTGACTAAAAAACACCAAAAACCTTTGTGTAATTGCACTTTTATTTTGCAATTCTCCACCACATTTGGAATTTTTTTCCCCATTTTCCAGTTCGCTATATGGTAAAATAAATCATGTCATTTGAAAGTACAAGTTGGAAGACCCATGACCTAGGACACAAACCCAGCTTTCTGACACTCGGCACTACACTGTAACCCAAAATTCTTTGGTAATCTTCAGATTTCATGATGCCTTGCACACAGTCAATAATAGTGTAATCACTGCACACGTACACTGTATATCTTTGCTTTAAGTGTAAGTTTATTTACACAGTCAATGGTTAATTGAGCGACTAGACAGACGACGTTTTGGCCTACTTGTGACCTTGATCACAATGTCGCTGTTGAAAAATGCATCTTTGGTGAAATAATTACATCCCGTTGATATGCTTTCGTGCTAGATCTTATGACAAGTTTAACCAGTTTGGGAAGTAAAAAAGGAACAGGTTGTAGTATGGTTTTGGGTGGCAGAATCAGGTCCCCTAAGCTCAGAGGATCCTGTATCTGACTATGCAGCCCATGTTCCGAGTCCTTTCTTGCACTTTCCAGATGGTCGCAATGTAGTGGCGATGTCATGGAAGTGGTGCCGATAGATGCACAATACTGGTCACTCAAGCTGTATAGTTGCCCATGTGGGAAGGAGCTTTCGCTATATGGGTGGTTAGATGCTGGCACATCAGTGCCTCAGCAGGGTCTGGTGTGCCAGCATCTAACCACCCATATAGTGAAAGCTCCTTCCCACATGGGCAACTATACACCTTAAGTGACTAGTATTGTGCATCTATAGGCACCACTTCCGTGACATCATCACTACATTGCGACCATCTGGAAAGTCCAAGAAGGGACTCAGAACAAGGGCTGCATAATCAGATACAGGATCCTCTGAGCTTGGGGGACCTGATTCTGCCACCTAAGACCATACTGCAATCTGTTTCTCTTTTACCTCCCAAACTGGTTATACCTGTCATAAGAACTACCACAAAAGCATATCAAAGGGATGTAACATTTTCACCAAAGGTGCATGTTTCAATAGCGACATTGTGATCAAGACCACAAGTTGGCCAAAA
This sequence comes from Allobates femoralis, assembly GCA_033576535.1. Taxonomy (NCBI): domain Eukaryota; kingdom Metazoa; phylum Chordata; class Amphibia; order Anura; family Aromobatidae; genus Allobates; species Allobates femoralis. Next base: position 684,754,453 of record JARQOC010000003.1, on the reverse strand, counting down.
TGTCATCTGTCTAGTCGCTCTATTCACCATTGACTGTGTAAATAAACTTTCACTTGAAGCAAAGACATACAGTATACGTGTGCAGTGATTATACTAACTACTCTTACGGGATCCATAGATCCATTCACTAGCACCGTTAAAAACTCCACTTGAGTACTAGCCATTCATCTCTCGGGGCTATTGCACACAGTCAAGGCACCTACTGCCAGAAGTAGAAAACCAATGCAAAACATCTTTGAACCTCCATCATATTTGACTGTAGGTACTCTGTAATTTTCTTTGTAGGCCTCATTTTCTTTTCGGTAAAACAGTACAATTATGTGCTTTACCAAAAGCTCTATCTTGGTCTCATTTGTCCACAAGATGCTTTCCCAGTTGGATTTTGGATTATTCATGTACATTTGTCAATCTGCAGTACAGCTTGATATGTGTCTGTGTTAGTGAGTCTTCCTGGGTTTCCTGCCATAGCATTTCATTCAAATGTCTTCATATAGTAACCCTGATCTTTTTGATTATGTTACATACCGTGCACAATAAAACATCAAGATCTTTGGAGATGGACTTGTAACCTTGAGATTGTTGATATTTTTCAATAATTTTGGTTTTCAAGTCATCAGACAGTTCTCTACTCCATGTTTAGTGTGGCACACACAGACATAATGCAAATATTAAGTCAACCTCTTTTATGTGGTTTCAAAGGGAGAAATAATTAGTCTGGCCCATTTTATTTTTGGGGTTTTGAGTGAAATTCTGTCCAATTTGCCTTTTTTTTCCCTCTCTTTTTTGTGTTGTTTCAATACACACAAAGGAAATAAACAAATATCTAAGGCCGGTTTCACATTAGCGTTTGTGAACGCATCCAAAAGCATGCGTACTGCGTTCCTATGTTTAACATGGGAACGCATGGTACCTGCGTTTGGCTGCGTTTGCGTAGGCTTGTGCACAAAAGGTTTTGTGGACGCACGGAAAATGCAAGATGTTGCATTTTCTGTGCATCCCACAGAGCTTGTTTAGTACGCAAGCATCTGGTTGTGGTGAAATGATGAATGGGAGCCTATGTGAACGCATTGCCATCTGCAGACCAAAGCAAGGAACGCATGTGTTCACACAGATTAACCTATAGGTAACCATAGTAAACTGATCCTCTCTCTCCTCCTTTCCCGAACCTGTATTACAATGTTACCTGTGGGCGGCCACCGATATGATGGAGGTCTATGGAGTTTTGGCACCGTACGCATGAAGACAAAATCAGCTGCTTTCACTTGTAGTGGTGTGTGATTGGCAGTGCGTATGCGTCTGCAGACCAGAAGCAGTGCACAGATACACCAATGTGAAACCGGCCTAACAAAACAATGTAATTGCAATTATTTTCTGGTAGAAATACTTCATTTTCTAGAACAATTTTAATGGTGTAACACTTTTGGCCATGACTGTATGTACCTTTCTGCAGTCTCTTAGAAATTAGTGTATAAAATCACCAATTCACTGAACGGATGCAAGAAACAAATATTTTGCTCTATGCTGCTGATTTACAATTTAAAAAAATGTTCACAAATCGCTGTGTTTATTATTTGTTTGTTTTAAGCGATTTACTGAAATTGTATCAAGCTTACCACATCTTTAAATCACAATTTTGGAAGACTACAGCAATAAACAAACATAAAACGCAGCAAAATAGCATTTTATGAGAATGGCCCGACAGTTTGATATTTTCTGCCTGTAGGGCTACACAATAAGTGAATTTCATTCTAAACAATTGCTATAGTCAGGGCTGTGAAGTCGGGGGTCAATGCCCATTTTGGGTGGAGTCAAGCAAATTGAGGAGTTGGAATCGGATATATGGCTTACTGACGTCACAGCCATGGTTTTAGAGTCTGAGTTTGTGTTGGTGTTCATTTTCGTGGAGTTGGATTCAGGGAAATTGAAGACCCAGAGACGGATGTTTGGCTTACTGACTACACGGCCCTGGCTATAGTCACAAGACTATTTAGCGATTTGTTTTTCTTTCAATGCCTTGGAAAATAAGATTACAACTGGAATAGAAACATTTGTCATGTAACATAAATGTAATTGTGAGAACTTGAAGTTGCATATAACCAGAAAGATGTGGGGTTGGTGGCACCGCTATTCTTGATGCAGGAAGGATTTTTTTTAAAGTCTACTTTAAAGGCTCTTCTACATGTTACATCTAATGGGAATGACTAAAACTATAAGGTCCCAGATGCCACATGTCCATATTCTCATAACAGATACCCTGTAAGGACAGTAAAGGCCACAAGTCTTATTTTTTCATTAAATGGTCCTGGGTGAGTGTGAATGTTTTCTATATGTGCAAGCGAGCTTTGTTTGGTTTCCTCCCACAAAAAAATAAAATACACCGCTAGGATACCTGTATCCTATGAAAGTGACCCAAGTCTGTGTCTACTATTGGGTAGTTAGATTGGGAGCCCTGTGAGGACAATAAATGTTAACAATTTCAGCATATTGCTGAATAAGCAACATAGGCAAGTAGTGTTTGTGAAGGTCCTCAGCATGTCCCTATAACACAGTAACATGGGAGCAGACATCTTCCTGGACTTCCTGTCTGAAATCTTACACTATGGCCACTTCCCGGACTGACATAGCTGCCTACCCCATCGGTAAATGTGCTCATACAACTAATCATCTATTCAGATTGTCAGTACTGACTGTGATGACAAAACTTTGTATAAAAACATTTCATGATCTGTCCACAGAAGTGGATGTTAGTTGTAGATGTGTGTACCTTTAATAACCAGGGCCCTGATAAGTGCTAAACACCAGAATGTGGTCAGATCAGAGGCACTCTGCTGCTTGGAAACCAGAGGAGACAGTTTGGATAGTCTGATCGGGGAAAGTGTGTCCTCCTTTAGATGGGCCTATACACTGTGTCTGCTCCATAGTGATGGGTCCTGGTGCCATCCTGACAGCTGCAGCACACGGTATCAATCACATGGATTGCTTTATACAAAGGTCACAGAAGGTTATTTGGATGCATTGTGCAGTGTGATATAAAGCCCCAATCTTTACTGATCAGTGAGAGAGATCAGGATCCTCATACAGAGGTCATGTAAGGTGGGGGGCATGAAATGCAGCCCCCCTCTACAGACGATGGAATAAAGTGCTCTTACCCTTGTCCTGTCTTCTATTTCATACACACGGAGTTGCATGGGAATATTAAAGCTGTGCAGTATGTTCCCACCAAACACCAGCGAGTCTGCTGGAGTGTACACGGCATGAATCCACCCTAGAAGCAGAAAGTGAGCGGCAGTGAGGATGGGGTCGGCAGCAATGAGGATGGGGTCGGCAGCAATGAGGATGGGGTCTGGGGCAGTGAGAATGGGGTCGTCAGCGGTGAGGATGGGGTCGGCGGCAGCACACACGGGGCGGCTTCTCGGTGGCGGCCTGCGGCACTGCACAGCCGGCTGCTGCCTGCACGGAGCGGGGACGGCGGCACATCGCTGTGCTGCATCATCCGGCACTGGCGCGGCGGCGGCGGCACACACTAATGTCCGTCATCTGCATCAGCACAAGAAAGCAGGCGGACTCTGTCCACGACTCCCAGCCCCCTCCCCGGGGGAAAGAAAAACACACACTTGAGCCATTACTGCCTGAGCTACGTGTGCTCCAAGGAAGCGATCCCAGGCCAGAGCAGCGGAAAGGAAGTGAGAAATCCTCACTATCTATGTATCACACGCCAGCCATGGAGGGCGGCGGAAAGGCGCACACAGGCCAGCGGCCATTGGTCACACACTGCCCCTGGAGCAGGCAGCGCTATAGGCACAGGGCAGGACGAGGCAGAGCTGGAACACAACACTTACCAATATGAGGGGCAAGAGCTGCCAACAGGACAACATGGGAGAGAGACATGAGCCCTGGGGGGGGCTTATCTATGCTCTGTACCCCCAGTATTACTGCACTCAGGGGGATCTGGGGTAACTTCACTATAACAGAAGTGACCCGTGGGCCTCCTAAACTATAACATGCGCCATATACCCAGAATTATTGTACAGAGGGATCCTGGGGGCTACACTGCAATATGTGCCTTGTACCCCCAGTATTACTGCACTGAGGGGGATTTGGGGGGTCTACACTATAACAGAAGTGACCCGTGGGCCTCCTAAACTATAATATGTGCCATTTACCTCAGAATTATTGTACAGAGGGATCCTGGGGGGCTACACTGCAATATGTGCCTTGTACCCCCAGTATTACTGCACGGAGGGGATTTAGGGGGTCTACACTATAACAGAAGTGACCCGTGGGCCTCCTAAACTATAATATGTGCCATTTACCTCAGAATTATTGTACAGAGGGATCCTGGAGGGCTACACTGCAATATGTGCCTTGTACCCCCAGTATTACTGCACGGAGGGGGATTTGGGGGGTCTACACTATAACAGAAGTGACCCGTGGGCCTCCTAAACTATAATATGCGCCATATACCTCAATTATTGTACAGAGGGAACCTGGGGGGGCTACACTGCAATATGAGCCCTGTACCCCCAACATTATTATACAGAGGGGACCTGGGGGGTCTACACTGTAATATGTGCCCTGTACCCCCAACATTACTATACACAGTGGACCTGGGGGGGGGGGGTCTACACTATATTATGAGCCCTGTACCCCCAACATTACTATACAGAGGGGAACTGGGGTGGGTCTACACTATAATATGTGGCAATATATAGAAGAAAAATCCAGTGCCACTATGCGGTTATCTTTTCTCAAATGTAAAATGTACAGGTGCCCATGAGGGCTGCTATACGCGTTTTGGACGTAGTGTCCTTATTCGTTAGCACAAACATATAAAACCAAAAAACATATACATATATACAAAAAGAACAGAGGCACCTGTAGATAATTATTACAAATTAGTGCAGAAGCATTAACTCTTCTCATGTCAGGTGATGAACAAGGAGGAAGGCAAAAAATATATACTTTGAGGGGATATCTACATAAAAGAATGAAATGAAACAATATAATGAAAAAAATCTGCATGTACATAGACATGACCATTTCACACACAAATAAATGAATAAATAGTTAAATACTCCATATATAAATACCTCAAATATATACATGCATCATATACAAATTCTGGGTTAAGATACAACACTATAAAGAGTATGGTATGTGTAAAAAAAAAAAAAAAACACAACATTTTTAACATACCCTTTATAGTGTTGTATCTTAACCCAGAATTTGTATATGGCCAACAGGGCCCCCAATTATTACAAATCTTTAACAGCAATAGTCTTTTTCTATAGGCCAAAAAGACTTTTGGGGCCCCCTAGGCTCCGGGTGCGATCGCAACCCCTGCACTTGCTGTAGTTACGCCCTTTATATATGCCATATACCCCAGAATTATTGTAGAGAGGGAAGCTGGGGAACTACACTGCAATATGTGCCCTGTACCCCCAGCATTACTGTACAGAGGGGACCTGGGGGGGTCTACATTATAATATGTGCCCTGTACCTTTAGCATTACTATACAGAGGGGAACTGGGGGGTCAACACTGCAATATGTGCCCTGTACCTCAGTATTACTATACAGAACCCAGGGACCTGGAGGGGTCTACACTATAATATGTGCCCTGTACCCCTAGCATTACTGTACAGAGGGGACCCGGGGGAAGGGGGGGGTGTCTACACTATAATATGCGCCCTGGACCCCCAGCATTACTATACAGAGGGGACCTGGGGGGTCTTGCAATGTAATACAGGGGTTGGACATAATAATGGAAACACCTAACGTTTTGGCATCATAATCTTCGAACATGTTATAAGCATGCAAACCGTGACATGTTAATGTTTTGTAACAATTGTGAGAGAGGATCGCAAGACCACGGCTCCAAAAAATCACTGCTGAGCTCAATGAACACCTACAGAACCCAGTTTCCACGAAAACTGTTCGTCAGGAGCTGCACAAATGTGGATTCCACGGAGGAGCTACAATTAGAAAACCGCTGCTCTCAATGACAAATGTTTCCAAGCGTTTAGAGTGGTGTAGAAACCTCCAGAATTGGTCCCTCGAGCAGTGGAAACGTGATATTCTCAGACGAATCATCGTTTACCCCATTTTCCGACCACCGGCCGAGTGTACATTTGGAGACAGCCGAAAGAAGCATTCCATCCAGACTGCCTTCTCCCAACCGTAAAACATGGCGGAGGTTCTGTGATGATCTGGGGTGCTATTTCGTGGAGATCCGCCGGCCCATGATATCACCTTATATGAATCCATACCTCGGAGAATTGAGGCTGTAATCGCCGCAAAAGGTAGACCTACACCATATTAAACTAACTTTTGCTGATTTTTCCAGGTGTTTCCATTATTTTGTCCAACCCCTGTATGTGCCCTGTACCCCCAGCATTACTATACAGAGGGTACCGGGGGGAGGGTCTGCACTGTAATATGTGCCCTGTACCCTCAGCATTACTATACAGAGGGGACATGGAGGGTCTTACACTGTAATATGCGCCCTGTACCCCCAACATTACTGTATAGTGGGGTCCTGAGGGGGTCTACTGTATAATATGTGCCCTGTACCCCCAGCATTATGGTACGGAGAGACCTGGGGAGGTCTACTGTATAATATGTGCTCTGCACCCCAGCATTGGCATACTGTACAGAGGGATTTTGGGGGTCTATACTACAATATCTACTCTGTACCCCTGGGGATATGAAGAGTTTACTATATACTCCGCTCAAAACTGAAATTGAAACACAAGGCGAAAAAAAAAAAAACAGAATGGTGGAAGTCACAGGATGGCTAGACAGATGCATGATTTGCAAATGATGGAACAATGGAAACACCACAGTTTTTGACCTGCAGTTTTGCCTGTGTTTTATACTATAATTAATGCTAATCCTTTCCTGCATTTTTGGTTAACATCAAAACCTATGCGATTTCAGGAAAAGCTGTCCACACAAATTGGTTTTTGTATGGTGCATAAAGTGGAAACACCACAGGGTTTGCTGTGTTTTTAAAAGAATGAGCATGTCAATTATTTTCTGTGTTTTTGCTACAGTTTCTATTGTAAAAAATGCAGGAACCAATCTGCAGCAAAAACGCACCAAAACGCAGCAAACCTCCTGCCAAGAAAAGAGTAACCCTTAATATTTGCTGCAGACTTGCTGCTTTTAAATATAACCAAAAACCGTTCCCTGAAAAATGCCCACAGAAAAATACCACAGGAAAATTGCCCACAGGAAAAATGCCCACATGGAAAATTGCGCACACGGAAAATTGCCCACACAGAAAACTGCCATTTGCAGCATCACAAAGTTTCAGATCTCTGATATTTGAGGTGCAGGTGAGGATTCACATGATCTGTGATCATCTTTTGATTTACAGTTGACCTAGTAAGTGCAGAAATGTTGAAGATCTGTGGTTTGTAGCAGTCAGTCATTATCTGCTTTAAGCGGCCGTCACACGCTACGATATCGCTAGCGATCTTGTTAGCGATCACGTGCACGCGCAATCGCTTACAATATCGCTCACATCGCTGGTGAGATGTCACACAGACAGACTCACCAGCGATGTGGACCAGCGAGATCGCTGGTAACTATGGTACACATCGGGTTACTAGGCGCCGCGCATCGCTTAGTAACCCGACGTGTACCATAGTTACCATCTCCCAGCATAGGCTCTGCCGCTGGGAGATCGTTCATCGTGGTGTCATACACCACGATGAAGCAGATCGTGAAATCGTTCATTGCTAGATCTGAGCTTCGGAGCTCAGATCTCGATTTTGCGATTTTAACATTTCTCGTTGGTCGTATCTTGCCGTCACACGCACAGACATCGTTCAAGCGATGTTTAATCTGGCGCGTTCAAGCGATATCTTTCAAGATATCGTAGCGTGTGACGGCCGCTATAGATAGATCCAGTCTGCTCTCATCTCTTACTCCTCCCTCCCACCAGCCCAAAACAGCAGAACCGAACCAGCAGCAGATTCAGAGAGTGGAGTCATCACTGTTATCTGTACTCACAGGAGTATCACTGGATTATCTGTGGAGTTACATGGGACTGCAGGTCTAATACATTATCATCTTAGTGGGCAATTCTATGTGGGCAATTTCAGACGACATTCTTCTTTGCTGCACAGCATCTCACCTCTAACTCTATACCATTTTTCTGCCTGACAGAACATCTCACCTATAGGGTACAGGCACACTATAGGCCCCGTTACACATAGCGATGTTTCAACGATCCCACCAGCAATCCGACCTGGCCGGGATCGCTGTAACATTGCTATGTGATCGCTGGTCTGCAGTCACACTGGGTGATCCACATACCGATGTTGCGTCCCCTGACGCTCACTGGGATCGCTCAACGTCTCGGGCGCAGAATGGGGATCGCTGGTTGTTGTCCCTGTCTCACATGCCGATGGATGTTGGACAGCGGGAGACCAACGATGGGAAAATGGTCCCGGCCATTCTGCAGTCAGTGAGCTCATCGTTGATTGCTGCGGCATGTCACTCGCAGCGACTTCGCTAGCGAGGTCGCTGCAACGTCACAAAACCTGTGACATTGCAGAGATATCGTTAGCAATATCGCTGTGTGTAACGCGGCCTTAAGGTATGCATTATCAGAGGGATTTTGATGATTGACAGTCGTGCGAGTGCTTTCCATATGGTCATGCGACTGTGGTACGAGTGTGATGCAATTATGCATTTTTTTATCAGCTACCATCAGTGTGACATCCATGTGACCTATACCTCTATACTATCCCCCTGCCCTGCAGAGCATCTCACCTACACCTCTATACTATTCCCTTGTATTGCATGACATCTCACCTATACCTCTATACTATCCCCCTGCCCTGCAGAGCATCTCACCTACACTTCTATACTATTCCCTTGTATTACATAACATCTCACCTATACCTCTATACTATCCCACTGCCCTGCAGAGCCTGTCACCTACATCTATACTGTTCCCTGTTCTGCAGAGCATCTCACCTACACCTCTATACTGTCCCCCTGCCCTGCAGAGCATCTCACTTACACCTCTTTACCATCCCCCATCTTGCAGAGCATCTCACCTACACCTCTATACTATCCCTCAGTTCTGCAGAGCATCTCACCTACACGTCTATACTATCCCACAGTTCTGCAGAGCATCTCACCTACACCTCTATACCATCCCTATCTTGCAGATCATCTCAACCTACACCTCTCTACCATCCCTGTCTTACAGAGCATCTCACCTACACCTCTATACCATCCCCTGTCTTGCAGAGCATCTCACCTGCATCTCTATACCATCCGCAGTCCTGCAAAGCATCTCACTTACACCTCTATACCATCCCTGTCTTGCAGAGCATCTCACCTACACCTCTATACCATCCGGTCCTGCAAAGCATCTTACCTACACCTCTATACCATCCTCATCTTTCAGAGCATCTCACCAACACCTCTATACATTTCCGCAGTCCTGCAAAGCATCTCACCAACACCTCTATACCATCCCCGTCTTGCAGAGCATCTCGCCTACAACTCTATACCATCCTCATCTTGCAGAGCATCTCACCTACACCTCTATACAATTCCCTGTCTTGCAGAGCATCTCACCTGCACGTCTATACCATCCGCAGTCCTGCAAAGCATCTCACCTACACCTCTATACCATTCCCTGTCTTGCAGAGCATCTCACCTACACCTCTATACCATCCCCTGTCTTGCAGAGCATCTTACCTGTACCTCTATACCATCCCCTGTCTTGCAGAGCATCTCACCTGCACCTCTATACCATCTGCAGTCCTGCAAAGCATCTCACTTACACCTTTATACCATTCCTCGTCTTGCAGAGCATATAACCTAAAATTCTATATTTTTCTCCAGCCCTGTTTTCCTGTTGGCATTCATGTCTGTGGGCATTTTTCACATATCAGGTGAACATCCTCACCTTGCACCTCAAATATCAGAGATCTGAAACCTTGTGATACTGCAATTAGCAATTTTCTATGTGGGCAATTTTCCGTGTGGGCAAATTTCCGTGTGGGCAAATTCCGTGTGGGCAAATTTCCGTGTAGGCAATTTTCCGTGTGGGCAATTTTCCGTGTGGGCAATTTTCCGTGTGGGCAATTTTCCGTGTGGGCAATTTTCCTGTGGGCAATTTTCTGGTCACCCCAAAAACCAATGTGTCAGGACTTAGCGTTACACATCATGGCTGTTATCAATGAGGTTATTTTAATGGTCGTCTGAGGACTGTTCTGCCACACTGAATGCACTTGGAGATTGCAAATCATCAAAATCCACCGCTGACACCGTCCTTTACATTTGTTAATCAATAACATCCCAGCTGTGTCAATGGGAGACAGACGAAGACGCTGCTGGCCATGGTTGCATGTTTAGACCACGCAGGCTGCTTACAATAGCACAAAGCACATGTGGCTGGGCATTGTTTTGACAAATGGCTTCTGTGTCACAATTTGTTTGGTGCTGAAACCAGTGGTATGGCTATATCTCCAATGTAATGCTGAGCGGTTAGTATACCTGAAATGAAAACTAAACTGAACAAGGCTACCCTACATTAAGTCTCACCAAACCATAATCCCAAGAATAGGACTTGTGATGATCCCTTAAAGGGAACCTGTCACCTCGATTTACTTCCCCCACTCTTACCACTACCTGTACCAGCACCTTCCCTAACCATCCCTGTCTCATCTAAGAGTGCCCTCTAAAGAGTAAGAAAAAGACTTGGGCCCCCTCCACATCACGGTTTTTGGGAACCGTGGCCATCCATTGTAAAACAGATAGCCACAGATCCGATTTGGCCCCCATGTATCCCTATGGGCATGGATGGCCATCCGATTGTGTCCAAATTGTCACGGATGTGATTGTGTCCGGTTTTTTTTTTTATGTACTCCGAATTGGAGACTGCTCAGACTTAGGGCACAGCTGACCAAATCGGACAGAATCGGATCCTGCGCGGTCCGCGACAAATAACATGGGGGCCTATCGAGCGCGGATTCGGGAAAAATAGGATAGTTTCCTGGATCAGATTTTTGTGTACTGAGCATGCCCAGTACACTAAAACTGCTCTGTTCCTGTGTAATTTCACTTTAGCAGTTTATCTACATACACTGCTAAAATGAAATTAAAGTGCAAAGTGTTAAAAAGAAAAAAAAAAAAATGCTCACCTCTCCACCGAGTCAGCTTATTAAAGTCAATCAGCCATCGGAGGTGGATGTTGCGCATCACAGGACACTTGGCAGAGAGGTGAGCTTTTCTTTTTATTTTTAACCATTGCTTTCCCTTTCGCAATGTATGTAGATACATTGCAAAAGTGAAAGTCAGCCCCAACACCACTTGCCTGCGCTTTGCAGGCTCGGGTACCTCCCAGCTCTATCTGTGTCTGGATCCGTCAAAATCACAGATCCGGACACAGAAATAGCAGGTGGAGGTACACATTCGGACCTGTCCATTCCTGTCCAGGGTGGATAAAAATCTTGATTTTTTTAAAAAAATCAAAAAAATCAGATTTTTTTGATTTAAATCAGATTTTTTTGATTTAAATCATTTGATTTAAATCAGATTTTTTAATCAAGTTGTACACAAGCAAAACTTTGTCTTTTTGCAAATCTAATTGTTTTACACAAATAAAAATATTAAAACAGTTGATTATGAAACCTAATAATTTTTATTTGCACTATTAAACACTCAGAATTGAACTACAGAGAGTAAGTACTTTTTAACAGTTTTGCACAGTATTTGCACTTTGCTCTTGCACCTTTCTTTCCAAGATCTGCTGCTGGCATCTCAACAAAATGAACCCAAATAGGGTCTCTCTTACGACCTGCTGCCATGGCTCACACAGATCACTTATGAAGTTTGATTGTTACTACAGCCTGAGCCAAGCACTGCTGATGTTACTACAGCCTGAGCCAAGTACTGCTGACTATCCAACAAGTTTGGGCATGTCAACTGAATGCAGGGAAAAAGAAACTAAACCAAAACTGAAACCAAGCTAGAAGTGTGGAATTAAAGGGGCAGTATGAGCAAAATGTGGAGGCTATTAATAGTTTATACAATTAAGACATGCTGCTTTTAAACACCTACCTATTGCCATATAGTAAAACAAAAAAGATTTTTACTTACTTTGGGGTCCCCCCCTCACCCTGGCGTTAGATCGTTGCCCCTAGTTTCGTCCGTGTAACTATGGGCGCACATGCACACTGTTCTCACTTCTCATTTTAATCGTGATTTATATTAAAAAAAAACCTTTTGATTTAAATCAGTGATTTAAATCATGATTAAAATCATGATTTAAATCGATCCGATTTAAATAGAAAAAAAACTTTTGATTTAAATCGTGATTTAAATCATGATTTAAATCGGCGTGATTTAAATCAATCCACCCTGTTCCTGTCCTTAGGGTCCTGCAAAAACCAGGATCCCCACAGACAGGAAAAAATCGTGATGTAAAGGGGGACTTATATAGTTATGTGTAGACCGCATTCATAGTCTGTGGTGGGCGGGCTCCGAGGTTCCATTCTTCCCTCCTGGCTCAGCAAGCCCCACTGGGCATCATTATTCCTTCTTCCGTCTGTCCTCTATTTGAAATTCCCGCCTCTTCTGATGATGCGTTGCATTGTGGGGGCTGATCACGTGGTACGGGCCAGCTTCAATATGCGCACTGCGCATGCGCTGGAGCCAGCCCACACCACGTGATCAGCTTCCATACTGCACCGGGCCAGATAAGACGTTCTGATTTGGCGCATCATCATCAGAAGAGGCGGGAATTTCAAATAGAGGACGGACCGAAGGAGTAATGACGCCCAGCAGGGCGTGCTAAGTGCAAGTCAGGAGAGGACAATGGAGCCCCACAGCCTGCCCACCAAAGACTACGGATGCTGTCTACATGTAACTATATAAGTCTTTTTCTTACTCTTTATAGGGCACTCTTAGGTGAGACAGGGATGGTTAGGGATCACCAAGGAAGGTGCAGGGACAGGTAGAGGTAGGATAGGGGGGTAAATCGAGGTGACAGGTTCCCTTTAAAGAAAACCTGTCAGCACAATTTTGTAATGTAAAGTCATGGCTGTAATACTGATTAAATTGATATATTTGAAGGAAGTCGCATTGTTCTTTTTTTAAGCAGCGTTTGCAGTTTTATACTACCGTAATTTGATGATTTCAGTGCACATGGGCTGCACTGTACACCTGGTCTTCTCCACCTGGTCTGCAATTGCCCAGCCACGCCACCTGCCTGTGGTCTCTGAATGACAGATCGGAGGCAGGTAGATGTGCTGGGGAATCAGAGAGGGAGAAGAACACCCAGTGTACAGTTCAGCCCTTCAGCACCAAAATCTAATTAGAAGCAATCTTCAGATTGTGATTAAAGAAGAATCACAAAGTGGATTACTGCACCAAAGGAATCAATAAAATCGTTTTACAGCACCATTAAAGCCAGGTTTTTAGTTGATAATCAGGATGACAGATTCTTTTTAGGTATGCCTCTAAAGTGTTGCACACATGGTCTTATCAGATTCGAAGAATGGTGCACAGTGTTCTGTACTACAAGCAATAAAATATTTAACATATCAGGCGTAAGGACTCACACACAAACCATCAGAAGACGTTTTGACGACATTGGGCAACTTGGCAGACATCCAGCTACAGGTTCCACTGACCTCACTAAACTGCTCTAAAAGGCTACGATGGGGCAAAGCAAGTTGGCAATAGAGGCTGGAATGGAGGTCTATCCTCTTCAGCAATGAGTCCCGATTTTTTCTTTGTCACGTGTATCAATCATACAGGTGTGTGTGGGGGGGGGGGGCACTTGGGTACTAGTGATAATAAAATAATGAGTTTTTATGCATTTTGAAAATATAGATATTATATATTACTTATATATCTTAACTATACAAGGATATTAAACTTTAGGAAAGCAAATTTCCAATAGTTAAGAGATGATCTCCGAGTAATAACCTGGGACGTTGTCCTGAGAAATAAACGTACACAAAGCAAATTTCACTTTTATGAGCATCCCGAATTGGACCTATGCACAACATACACCCTATTAAGAGGAGGGGGGTTTGCGCACACCACAATACTTAGTATAGGGAAGGTGCTCACCGTGCCAAGTTAGAACACAATGGGAGGAAGAGAAGACGTGGCACATTGAGGGAGCACCACCATGACAATAGAAGCAAGTATTAAGTGAAAAAAGGAATCTTTATTCATGTACAATGCAAGGCAAGATAAAAACATTTAAAACCATGGGGGGCCCCCAGGGCGGTTGAGAGCAAAACACAATTTTTGGAATTACAATGGCAATAGCATGATATGCTCAACAAAGATGGTGCATAATATCAGTGTAGAGAATGAGGTGGTGACCTTGAAATGGTCATGGAAAATAAACACTGTAAAGTTATCCGCAATAGTGCAAATGCAATATGGCACTTGTACACGTAGTGTAACCGGCTGTTAGTGGACAAGCTCAATGTTGGAACAGGCCTTAATGTGGACAGGTATACGATTTGAACAGGCACAATGGTAAGAGCTGTACATAACAAAAGGCATGTATGAAAAGACAAGGGTAAATGATCTAACATCAATTCCCCGTGGGGGTGTAAATTATAACCAAAATACCCTGTACATTAGTTCGTAAATACCGAAGGAGCCCTGAACCAGATAATGCCAGGTGATAGCCAGAAAGTGATGTTAATGATTTGACCACAATAAGGCACACTATACGGCTGACAGTAGTTGTGCCAAGTGTGACCAATGGTACATATAAATATATCAGTGAGGTCAGGTGTATAACCTGGTTAGTACAGAAAATTACATTTGTACCCGTAATGTAGCACTCAGTTAGTAAACGAGCTCAGAAAATGCAGGTGCAAACCATAATGTAAATACATATGTATGGTAATCAAGTTTGAGAAAGGCACAATAAACGGTATGGGCTATACAATACATGAACCATATATTAAAGGCCAAGGGATATTAGTCAGACATCAATTCCCTGTAGGGATGTAAAATTGTGATTATAATACCCTGTACCTTAGTTTAGGAATATCAATGAAATCCTAGACCCAATAAATGCCAGGTGGTAGCCAACAAGTGATGCCGATAATTAAACCTCAATAAGGCACACTATATAGATAGCTGCAGTTGTATCGAGTGTGACCAATGGCACGGTAATGTACACCAGTGTAATGCTAATAAATCGACCCCAGTAAGGCACACTGTGTATATAGCTGCAGTTATATCAAGTGTGACCAATGGTATAGTAATATATACACCAGTGAAATGCCGATAGTTTTACCTGAATAAGGCACACTATATAGGTAGCTGCAGTTGAAACAAGTTTGACGAATGGCACAGTAATGTACACCAATATAGCCAGGTATTCCAAACCGGTCAGTAAGGCTATCCCAAATAAGGGTCAGATATCAAGAAAAGTATGACAATCATAAGTTAAATAGGTCATACAGTCATCACAGCGTCAGGGTAATAAGAGTTGCCATGTAGAGAAGTGTAGGTCGTCAGGACCCAGGCCTACACTTCTCTACATGGCTGCTCTTATAACCCAGACGCTGTGATGACTGTATGACCTATTTGACTTATGATTGTCATACTTTTCTTGATATCTGACCTTTATTTAGGATATAAAACCACAATCTCCCATTGATCCAACGGAAGATAAATTAAACTACCGTACTATCTTTAACAATTAAATATCTTTATTTATTAATATTCACAATTGAGATTTAATACATCTGTCAAGGTACCTGAGGAAGAAAAACTTGAAACATACGTTGGCTGGAGGGGTGAGGAGCCTGTGTCACAGAACAGCGTTCAGTGCAGCCTGGAACATAAGGTAATTGCAAGCAGGAATCTAAATTGGTGTTCTGCAGGGGGTCCCTTGTCTGACTATTTACTGGGATATTGAAAGTGCCCCATGAATGAGTTTGCTGGTTCTAGGTGATGTAAGGTAGTGATTTGACACTGATATGTACTTTAATATATAGCTATCTGATAACTATATTTACATAGGAGCACCCTTATATACTGTAGTTTGCTAATGAGAGGTATTTTTGTAGATTTTTTAAATTTTTATACAGTATTGCCTATAACTATTATGGTACCTTGACAGATGCATTAAATCTCAATTGTGAATATTAATAAATAAAGATATTTAATTGTTAAAGAGATAGTAGTTTCATTTATCTTCCGTTGGATCAATGGGAGATTGTGGTTTTATATATATATATATATATATATATATATATATGAGTGAAACCTCAGATATTTGGACAGTTGATTATACTTTATTTGGGATAGCCTTCCTGACCGGTTTGGATTACCCGGCTATATTGGTGTACATTACTGTGCCATTGGTCAAACTTGTTTCAACTGCATCTACCTATATAGTGTGCCTTATTGAGGTTTAATTATCGGCATCACTTGTTGGCTACCACCTAGCATTTATTGGGTTTACGATTTAATTGATATTCCTAAACTATGGTAAAGGATATTATGATCACAATTTTACACGCCTACGGAGAATTGATGACAAACTAATATCCCTTGACCTTTAATATATGGTTGTTGTATTGCATAGTCCATACCGTTTATTGTGCCTTCCTCACTTGATAACCATACATATGTGTACACATTATGGTGTGCACTTGCATTTTTTGAGTGGGTTTACTAACTGAGTGTTACATTACGGGTACGAATGTAATTTGCTGTACTAACCAGGTTATACACCTGACCTCACTAGTATATCTATATGTACCATTGGTCACACTTGGCACAACTACTGTTAGTCTGACTTCACACCACGGCTGTGGTGTATCAGGTTCTGTCCGGTGTTTTGCAGGAAATATTGGACAGAACTTGATAGTCCCAGATCCTGTTTTCAGTCGGAATAGGCAGATAGCAGCTGCAGCTACTGAAATTTCAAGATCGCGGCTAGTGGGGAGCTAGCCGCGGTCCTGTATTCTCAGGGGGGGGAGCTCTTCAGCTTCTGCCGGCGTCCAGGAGCATCATCAGATTTTATGTTAGAGGGCGCCAGATCCGAGAGGATCCAATATGTGACGATTTTTGCCCCGGACACAAAAACGCTGCAAGCTGCGTTTTTGTGTCTGGGAGAAAGATCCAAATTCTCCCGAATCCTCCCGGACAGATGGAAACCGGATGGCAGATAGCTGGCATCCGGCTCCATCAAAATACTATGGGGCCGAAATCTTATCCGGGGTGGTCCGGTTCACACCGGACCGCCCCGGATCAGATAAATCGTGGTGTGAAGCCGGCCTTAGCCATATAGCGTGCCTTATTGTGGTCGAAACATTGGCATCACTTGCTGGCTTCCACCTGGCATTATCCGGTTCAGGGCTCCTTTGATATCTACGAACTAAGGTACAGGGTATTTTGGTTATAATTTACACCCCTACTTGATGTTGATTTTAGATAATTTACCCTAGTCTATACATACATGCCTTTTGTTATGCACAGCTCAAATTGTACAAGTGCTATCTTGCATTTGCACTATTGCAGACAACTTTACATAGTTAATTATCCATGACCATTTCAAGGTTACCACCTCATTGTCTACATTGATATTATGCACCACCTTTGTCGAGCATATCATGCTATTGCCATTGTGATTCCATGAATTGTGTTTCATTGTCAACCGACCTGGGGACCCCATAGTTTCAAATGTTTTTATCTTCCCCTGCATTGTACATGATGATTCCTTTTCTTCACTTAATATTTGCTTCTATTGTCATGGTGCTGCTCCCTCAATGAGCCATGTCTTTTCTTACTCCCAATATATACCCTATAGGAATAAACAAGTGAGAAATAGGAGGAAATCACTACAGCTAAATAGAGTGGTAAGGGCCGCAAAAAAATTGTCAAATAGAAAGCTCTTAGAGAATTAAAGCAAGAAGGTAGTGATGAGGCACTAAGTACCGTATATACGCATGTATAAGCCGACCCCCTACTTTTGCCCCCAAAACCTGGGAAAACCTATTGACTAGTGTATAAGCCAAGGGTGGACCCCAGCACAGGTATACAGCCCCCAGCAGTGTGGTATACAGGCCCCTCCCAGTGGTAGTATACAGCAGCCTACCCAGTGGTAGTATACAGCAGCCTCCCAGTGGTTTATACAGCAGCCCCAGTGGTATACAGGCCCCAGTGGTATACAGCAGCCCCAGTGGTATACAGGCCCCAGAGGTATATACAGCAGCCCCAGTGGTATACAGGCACCAGCAGTGTGTCATATATGGCCCCCAAATGCTGGCACTCACCCCCCTCCGTTGTAAGGCCCCCCTGCTGCTTAACTTACCATCCCTGGTCTTCTGCACCGCGCCAGTCCTCTGTGCTCCGTCCTCGGCTGCATCCGAGGTCCCCGGCCGTCAGTAATGATGACGTCATGCGACCGGCCGGTCACATGACCCCGGATGCTGCCGAGGACGGAGCACAGAGGACCGGCGCGGTGCAGAAGACCAGGGATGGTAAGTTAAGCAGCAGAGGGGGGCCTTACAACGGAGGGGGGCGAGTGCCAGCATTTGGGGGCCATATATGCAGATATGCACTGCTTCCCTCTGCCGCTGATTGACAGGGGGAAGCAGTGCATTTATAATGAGCGGCCCCACATGACGGGGCGCTCATACAGCAGCCTCCCCCGCCTCCTCCAGCCTCCCAAGCCCCGGACAATTTTTGGGCTGAAAAACTCGGCTTATACACGAGTATATACGGTAAATTCTGTATAAAGCAAAATCAAGGTAGCAAGAGAGTCAATCGGCTGTTTTCAAACTGGCAAATTTTCCCATAGTGTCCATCAGTTTTGAAACATTTCTCATGTAAACAAACGGAAACTGTTCAGTTTCTGGGCTTCCTTGAAAATCATGGACACCAACGAACAGACACGGATTTGTTGGTGTCCATTTGAATGGAGCACAGATCCATACAGATGAAACAGATCTGTTTTGCTGTATTGAGCATGCTCAGAAGCAAGGTACAGCTCCTCGCACCCATCTCTGATGACTGATGACGAAGCCGTTAACAAAACATTCCGTGGACATCCGTTGGCGTCCATTTACACAGATCCGTGTCTGTCCATGACTGTCCGTGTCTGTCCTTGACTATACATGAATTTCATGGAACCACACGGATTTGAAAATTTGCCAGCGTGAAAGCAGCCAGAGAGACTCATTGCCAGAGAAAGTAAAAATAGTCCAGAAATATTCTTCAACTACATAAACAGTAAGAAACTGAAAATGATAGTGTTGGCCCCCTCAAAAATAGTCAGCGTGAAATGGTGGAAGAAGATGAGGGAAAAGCCAGTTTGCTAAATACCTTTTTTTGTATAGTATCTATACAAGAAAATCCAATGACAGATGACAATATCAGTGATACCATACATTTTCCAATAAATGTCACCTGCTTAATTAACCCAGCAGGAAGTATGACGTCCCCTCAAAATCACTAAATCCCTGGGCCCAGATGGCATACACCCCCGAGTACTGCAAGAATCAAGTACTGTCGTAGACAGACTGGTATTTTTAATTTTCACATATTCCATAACAAGGTATACACCAAAAGACTGGCGCATAGCAAATGTGGTGCCAATGTTCAAAAGAGGAAAAAAACAGCCTGGAAATTGTAGGCTGATACGTTTAACCTGTACTGTGGTTAAAATCCTTGAGGGTTTCCTAAAGGTACCGTCACACTCCGCCATATGGCTTCCATATTGCTGGCGATTTGATGTGAGCACGCACGTTCCGGGCACTTTTTTCAGACCGCTGTGGAGTTGTCACACGTAGCTATTCCGCGTGCGATCACTGGCGATCCTGCGTTCCGGAAATCGCCTGACGAAGACCGAAAGCGATCTTCCCTTCTCACATCGCCACGTCAGACGCCACCACCACATAAGCGATGTGGGTGTAGAGTTTGGCCACGGCGAGGAGATATGCGTGCCAGAGTGTTACACCGAGCCCCTACCACTCCGATTGGCCTACACAACTGCGTTACCACCAAGCCACCAATCGCTGCAGACGGGTTGCGGAAAACAGTACGCTCAGGCACGCCTACGAGATTGATTCCAGAATGTATGAACTCGCTTTCTACATCGCTATCGCCCTGTCACACGCCACGAAGCGCTGAGATCGCCTATTGGATATCGCCTGATTTCACTGCAGTGCAGGGCAATCAGGCGATGCTCCACTGGCGATTTCTCGCTGTAGAATCGCCCAGTCACGCCACTACACACATGCAATCTGGTTTCCACATCGTCAATTTCGGGTATTGCCAGCCATCTCGCCGGCAATATGGCAGCGTGTGACAGTACCTTAAGAGATGCTATACTGGAGTATCTCAAGAAGAATAACCTCATGACCCAGTATCAACATGGGTTTATGAAGGATCGGTCCCATCAAACTAATCTGATAAGCTTCTAAGGGTGCATCCTCACGATCAGGAGACGCAGCGTTTTGGATGCAGCGTCTTTTGCGCTGCGTCCAAAACGCTGCGTCATACAGTAGTAGCATAGTGGATGGGATTTCAAGAAATCCCATCCTCACTATGTGTAACCCGCCAGCTTTGAAGCTGCGGTGCAGGTTGCCGGGAGTCTGCTCCTCCGCAGCATGTTTATTTCATGCTGCGGAGTCGGAAGCAGCTCCCATCGGGTGACAGCAGGGAGAAACCGCCCCGCACCCGCCACACATGGGAGTACGGGGCGGCTGCGGTCTCCCTGCGGCCACCCGCGGCTTCCCTCATGTCCGGGGAGCTGCGTCCAACACGCAGCTCCTCCGGACCGTGAGGACATACCCTAAGAGGTGGTAAGTTCTGGACTGGACAAGGGAAATGCAGTGGATGTTGTCTATATGGATTTTCAAAGGCTTTGTTATGGTGCCACACAAAAGTTGGTACATAAAGTGAGAACAATGGGGATAAGGTAAAATATGTGTAACTGGGTTAAGAACTGGTCAGTGATAGTTAACAAAGGGTGATAATTAATAGAACACACTCAGACTGGGTCAGTTTACAGTAGAATACCACATGGTTCAGTATTGGAACCTCTTCTTTTTAACATTTATTAATAACCTGGTATGGGGCATACAGAGTAAAATTTAAATATTTGTAGACGATACTAAACTCTGCAGGGTAATCAATACAGTGGAAGACAATTTTATATTACAGAAGGATTTATTTAAGCTGGAAAGGGCATTTGAAATTGTGGACAAATGTAAAGTCATGCACTTGAGCAGAGGAAATAAAATTTATAATTGTGTACTTAATTGTAGAATACTGGTTAAAACTATCGCAGAAAGACTTCGACGTATGGGGGAACAGCAAACTCAAATTTTCTGGCCAGTGTCAGGCAGCTGCTGCTAATAGTAAAATAATGCAATGAATTAAAAGAGGCATAGATGCTCATGAAAAGAACATTGTTTTACCCTCTCTACAAGTCACTAGTGGGACTGCACTTAGAATATTGTGTACAATTCTGGTTTCCGAAGTATAAAGGCCCAGTTAAACACACAGATAATTGTGCAGAGATTGTTCGCAGATCTCTGGTTGCAGTGAAATTATGTGTGTGTGTAACTGGGCCTTTAGAAAGACATAGCTGTACTAGAGTGCGTGCAGAGAACAGCGACCAAGGTTATTAAAGCAGGAGCGTATCTGGGGAAGGGAGGGAAGGGGTTGGGGGGGGAGGGCTTGAGGGGCAACTGCCCTAGGCGCTACTCACATATTCGCCCCCCCGCCATGGGAGCCGGTTATTCTCTGCTCCCGCGGTCAGCTGACAGCAGGAGAAGAGAGTCTGCAGCGCGCTGGCTCCTGCAAACCACTGTGCAGAGCGTCTATCACACACTGTACATTGACCAGGGGGACTTCAGCTGCATGATTAGGTCACCTGATCATGCTGCTGTCGTCACTCGGCAGCCCCGGGCCCTGCAGAGGCGGCAAGACGAGGGAAAGTGCTGAATACAGGAGCTGAAGACCCCGAAGATTGACGTAATTAAGGAGAGGGGGGAGAATATGTAAGCTAAATGGGGAAGGGGGGGGTCTGAATATGTAAGCCAAAATGGTGGGGAGAGGGTGAAGGGAGAATATGTGAGCCAAACTGGGAATAGAGGATGGGGGAGAATATGCGAGCCAACCTGGGGATACTGGGTGGGGGGGAGGAAGAAATCTGTTTGAGCCAAAATGGGGGGGGGGGGGGGGGGGGAAGTATATGTAAGCCAAACTGAGGGGGAGAGGGTGGGGGGAGAATTTGTGAGCTAAACTGGGGATGCAGGGTGGAGGGAGAATAAGCAAGCCAAACTGGAGGGGAGAGGGAGAGGGGAGTATATGTGAGCCAAACAAGGGACTGTGGGTAGAGGGAGTATTTGTGAGCGAAACCAAAGGGGGCAGGGGTTTGCAGGAGAATACGTGAACCAAACTTATGCGAGCCAAACTGGGGAGAGGGTGGGGGGAGAATATGTGTTCCAAACTTGGGGGAAGAATACATGAGCCAAATTGGGGGGAGAAGGTGTGTGGGAGTATATGTGAGTCAAACTGGTGGGAAAGGGGTGGGGGGAATATGTGAATCAAGGGGGTAAGTTTAAGGATCAAGTACAAAAAAAGAGTAGGGGGGGGAGGGGGGGGGAAATGGCTGCGGCACAGTATGAGGAGTGAGGGGGGATGGCTGCAGCACAGTATGTGGAGTGAGATGGGGATGGCTGCAGTACGATATGTGGAGTGAGGGGGGGGAAGAGTGTGGACACAATATGAGGACTGAGGGGATGGCTGCCGACAGTATGTGCAGTGAGGAGATCGGAGTGGACACAGTATGTGGAGTGGGGGTGGACGGACAGGGCGAATAGCTGTGGCACAGTATGAGAAGTGAGGGATGATGGTTGCAGTACGGTATGGGGAGTGAGGGGTGAACAGTGTGGACACAGTATGAGGAGTGAGGGGGATGACTGACGACAGTATGTGGAGTAAGGAGATCAGTGTGGACACAGTATGTGAAGTGTGGAGATAGCTGCGGCACACAATGTGGAGTGAGGAGGAGATCGGTGTGGGCACAGTAGGTAGAGTGAGCGGGGCAGTGAGGTAGTGAGGAAACAGTAGGAGATGGGAAAAATGTAAGGGGGCACAGAATAGAGTGAGAGAAGTGTGGGGTTGTATGGAGAGGGAGCAGCATGCGTGGATAGTGTGAGGCCACAGCCAGGAAGGGACAGTATGTCGAGGATGGGGATTTTGATGCGATAGAACAGTATAAACAGTGGGCAGTATAGGGGGACACAGTGTAGAGGACAGTGTGGCCAAGGAAGTTCAGTATGGAAAGGAGAGGGCAATGTGGAGGGCATGTATCAGAAGAGGGACAGTGTGTAAATCATATTTTGTGTAGGGAACAGTGAGGAGAAGCAATTATTTATTCAGGGGCACAGCGTAGGGCAGATATTTTTACTCATGAGAATTTTAATCATTCAGCTATTTTTAAGGGAACCGTGTCGGGATGTGCTGGAGAAGACCAGAGAAAAGGGACATCTCCAGAGACGACTTGTGGACATGAAAAGTCATCATGGTATCTAGACAAGATAAAGAAAAGAGAAAGATGACCCCAATCAGAGGCAAAATCATCTATAAGGTACTTGGATGTAAAGATTATTTGTGATAATGACTCATTTTCATCAGTGCTGTGGTTCCTGTATGCTTTTATTGATGGCTGGTAACAACAACTCCCAGTATCTTCTTACCATTGTTAAGAATGTAGTAGGAGTTGTAGGTTCATGCAGCACAAATGTGTATGGGTCTGACCTGACATTACAATGGTCTTACTATGTACTGTTGGTGGTTCTGATGATGAATTTCTGTACTGGGGAGGATTGTGATACTGTTTTTCTAAAGTAATGGGGGTTATATGGCTGTATTCCTGTACTTATGGAGGTTCTAGTTATGTATTTCTGTACCTCTGGCGAGTCTAGTGATGAATTTTGTTACTGATGAGGGTCGTGATTTCTCTACTGATGCGAGTTCTAGTTATGCATTTCTGCACCTCTGGTGATCTACTTCTGCACTGATGAGGGTTTTGACAGTGTTTCTGTACTGATAGGGGTTATATGGATCCATTTTTGTACCTCTGGTGGGTCTGGTGATGTAGTTTTGTGCTGTTATTGGCTCTGATCCTGTACACATGTAAATCCATAACTTGTAAGATTACATTAGATATAACTAGGATAGTAGCCATGGCACAAACTTTATAATGTTTTTATTTGTTAGGAGCATTAAAGGGGTTGTCCAAGTCTGTGATAAGTCTGCAGTCACTCTATGTGTCACTCTATGTGACTGCAGACTTCTGAATTCTCACCGTGTGCACACTGCTTGCCGTCAGGATTCTCTGGTGTCGGCAGAGTGAGAGGTCATGCAACAGCAAGTATGCGAATTACATACATGCAGTCACGTGCCGACTAGATATGTGAGGCCTCGATCAATGAAAATGGACTTAACGAGGCTGGACACATCTAGTCACAATGTCGCCAGAAGTATGTAAATCACATACTTGTGCTCACAAGACTGTCCAATCTTGCCACTGGCATAGGAGAATCCTGAAGGTGTGCAGTGCATGTACTGTGAGAATTCAAAGACCTGCAGTCATCTGGAGGGACCACAGATTTTCATCACAAACCTAGACAAACCTTTTGATTCAAACATTAAGCCCTATGGCCCAAACCTAACAGTGTGTAATATACTTTGTTTTTCACTGAGCATTGAGAGAATTAGGTTGAACAGCTCAACAGCACGTGACTAAGTGTGGAAATTGCATATGAATGATCAGTCACATGACGACTACTCAGACCACTTGCGGGATGCCAAACTGAAGTCTTGACCCCAGGTGCCAGAAAACCTAAATACACCTCTGATTGAAGGACTGGGGGGGTCTGCAACACCAAGACAGGTTATTAAACTTAGGTTATTCAGATGGGAAAAACAAAGGCTTAGGGGCGATCTTATTACAATTTATAAATACATGAGGGGACAGTACAGAGACCTTTCTAATGATCTTTTTACACCTAGGCCTGTGACTAGGACAAAGGGACATCCTCTACCTCTTGAGGAAAGAAGTTCAATCAGAGATGCGGATTCTTTAACTGTAAGAGCAGTGAGACTATGGAATGGAACTCTATGCTGTATGATGTTGTAATGGATGATTCACTACTAAAAATTTAAAGAGGACCTGTCACTTTCCCCACTGTAAAAACGTACAGGAATTTTCCATGGAGGCGGCCCTTGTGCTGCAGCCTGCTCCTCTGTACCGCCCATGTCATGAAATCCTCCCTCTGTCATTGCTTATCACCACCCCGGGTGGCTGTCCCGCCTCCTGCTCTGATGTCAGAGCCTTTCCCCACCCTCCTCCATGTTATGCTGTGGAGGAGGATGGGTAGAGCCTTTCCCCGCCTTCCTCCATGTTATGGTATGGAGGAGGGCGGGAAAAGGCTTTGACGTCAGAGCAGGAGGCATGGCAGCCACCCGGGGCGGTGATAAGCAATGACTTGCTCTGCTCCTTGCGTCCTGCCTCCTGCTCTGACGTCAGAGGCTTTCCCGCCCTCCTCCATACCATAACATGGAGGAGGGTGGGGAAAGGCTCTGACATCATAGCAGAAGATGGGACAGCCACCCGGGGCGGTGATAAGAAATAAGTACAGGGACGTGCAGAGCGAGGATTTCATGACTGGCACGAGGACATGGGTGGTACAGAGGCGCAGGGTGCAGCACAAGGGCCGCCTCCATGGAAAATTACTGTAAGTTTTTATAAGCCTATATATTGGGGTAGCAGACCCACATGGCAATGGGGGACCCCTTGCTTGAATGCAGCAGACATGCTGCATTCAGTGCTGGGCTTAGATTCACATCCATGGGGAGGGGAGCTTTGGTGACAGGTCCTCTGTAATGTTACCGGTTATGTGAACTAGATTATGTTATAGGGTGGGGATCCCGGGAAGTAGTATGATTGCTGTATGCAGTTGTTAAGGAATTTTTTTCCCATTATGGAGCTTGGTGTCAATATGTTAAGCTATAGGTTGAACTTGATGGACTTAAAGTCTACCTTCAAGCTTAAAAATTATGAAATGATAGCAGGAGTTTGATCTGGAGACCACATGGGCAATGCTATGAAGAGGCTTTCATGAGAGAACATGAATGTTCCAGAAGCTAATTTTCAATGTAACAGTGCCACAAGTTGCTTATGCTACTGTGAGCAGGCTTTATGACCTACATGTGATATGATTGGCTGCAGCACCTCTGGAATTCTGTCGTATTGACCACATTAGGGTTGTACTTTGTCAGTAATTAGGGAGTTGTGAGGAGTGTATCATGACAATTTGCATGTCAAAGTGAATTCAGTGTTGCAGAACATTTCTCAGAGAACCATTATTAACCTCATTGATAGAATGCCAATGTGTGTAAGTACGTGAATTTCTGTGCATGTCACTCGTTACTGATGCTGCATACATAGAAATGTGTTCACCATTTTAATTCCATTTTTTCACCTCTTCCATATTAGTGTCCATAGCTCCTGTGATTTCCATAATTGCAAGACTTTTCCATTTTGGTGTTGCAATTTCAATGTTAAAGAGTGTGATATTTGTATTGCACCTATGCATTAATATGCAGATGAGATCTGTGAGGTTTACACTACAAACATCTGCCCTGCACCTTGGCATTAGTGTACAGAATGGTTTGGGGGACCACACACTTACTAGATGTAATTGGGTCCTAATGATTGGATACATCAGTTCCAGTAGTGCCTGACCCCTGAATAAATCCATTAGGCTGGCTTCACACTTGCAGATGCATCTGCAGCGTTTTGCAGATGCATCTGCAAGTATCAGCATGCAGACACGGCCGTGGTGTGAATGCTCTCATTGATTCCTATATGTGAGCCGTAAGCAGGCGTATGCCTGCTTACAGATCACACTCTCCCGCCCGCACTATGGACGCGAGATGTTGCGTCCAAGGTGCGGGGCGGGAGTGTGTGATCTGTCAGCAGGCATACGCTGCTTACGGCTCACATATAGGAATCAATGAGAGCATTCAGACCGCGGTGCGCCCTATTATAAACATAGGGACCGCGGTCTGCATGCTGATACTTGCAGATGCATCTGCAAAACGCTGCAGATGCATCTGCAAGTGTGAAGGCAGCCTTATAGGGAGGGGAACATTCACTTATTACAATTAAAGCAATGTGGCATTTTTCTAGGCAAACCTTTTTTAACCCTATTATATGCGAAAATAATCACCAACATGATATGGCGACTAACGGGTTGATGACTACAATGAACACTGCACTAGGCAGTGTGCCAGTGTTCGGATATAAGGCTATGTAAAGTAAAGTTATGGGAATCATTGTTTCCAAAAGTCAAGAACACAACATAAAGCCTTCTTTATCCTTCCTTGTGCATGTTTGGAAGATGTGAATCTGGACCCTTTGTAGTAAACTATCTGTAGTGAGAGCATTAGCGGCCCAACTGGGGACTACCTTCAAGGCAATACAGGTTATACAGTGGTCATTATTAACCCAGATAATCACTAGTGGTTGAGGCAAGCAATAGCTTTCTGGTGAGGGGGGAATCAAAGGAAGGAGATGTATGACCCAATGACTTTAGGGACAACAACGGCAAATGACTTGGTTGCTAAAGGTGGTCATTTAATGAAAACTAAAGCACCACTCCAGTGTTTTTTATGGTCAATGCTGGAGTGATGCTTTTAACCTTAAGTCTCTGCCCGTACTATTACACTCACCCTCCTGCGTTTTCGCCATCACTACAGTTCTGTGGCTTCATCTTGAGAGCGCAATACAAGTCTATGAGTGCCAGAACGAAGCCCTCATACAGATGAATTATTGAGTTCTGACCTTCTGCACGTGCCATAAAACACTTGATCAACCGACAGGTCACAAACTGCAGAAGACCGAGTAGAGTGTAGGGGATACCAGATGAAAACGCCAGAGGGCAAATATGAGACAGGGGTCAGAGGACTTAGATTAGATGCACTACCCTAGTGGTGAAATGAAACCAAACCAAATTTTGTTGAGATTGGCTAAAGTACAAGTATGATCTCACACAGTCAGAATTACCATATTAAGGTTTATTCCATTTAACATTTGGGATCCCTTTAATAGTTTTTGTTCACAGAACTCTAGCTTTCATAGCTTAACTGCACACATACACATCGCACTCAGCATATTTTTTAGGTTCTACCCATTAGGAACATGGGAGCCCATTGTTAATTATAGAATACGGCCCGCCTTAAATGAAAGACATCTAAGGGCTTGTTCACAAGTTGAGGTTTAAAAGCGTTTTTTTTACCAAAGGTATTGGCAATGTCTCGCGAGACTTCACAAATATCGTGAGACGTCGGCAATATGCACATGACTGCGCAGGCACGCCTGTCTGTGGCGACGTCTCGCGAGATTTGTGAAGTCTCGTGAGACATTGCCACTTCAATGCACCACGGGCAGCCACTCCACTGCACCAGCACGAGTGAGGCTGTCACTCACCGTGCCGACCAGAGGAGGTGCGGGAAATTTGAAAATTAAAGGGCAAGATTAGCAGCCTGGAGGGACTGCGAGAAAACCATCCATCCAGTCTAAACAACATCCTACCGGTCTAAATAGGAGACCAGCTCTGGAAAGAATAAAAGTTCATATTTCAGGTATGAATGGCCAGTCTGGGCACATACAGGGGTTACTAGAACCCCAATTTACATCATGTAAATGCTGGTGGGCATAGTTTAAAATGCCCTGGGAGGGTGGCAGGTTCCCTTTAAGAGTTCATACGTTTTCAATGGGGAGAAAAAAAAGGAAGTCACCCAGATCCCCTAACACATTTCCCCTTAAAACTATAAGATCAGACATTTAAATTTTCCCTGCCTTATTAACCCAACATGTTTAGCTATGGCTGCTTAATTTGTGGGAACCTGCTGACCCCTCCCTCCCCTCCAACATTTCGGATGCTGCAGTACTGAGTATATATAATATTAGTATTCTTTTAAACAAATAGGTGAGCATGTGATCGTTACTAGTCCATCCGAATGACTAGCCAATATTGGTATGTGGAGTAGGGGTATGTTTTATGATGCAAGCATGCCCCAAGGTTACATTCACATGTAGAAGTTACTGCGATCGATAAACTAAGCTGCTATCTTTCTACCATTTCTCTTGCAGGATAACCGCTATGAATTAACTTCAAGACCACATGGAGAACTGTAAAGTTTTGTATATGAAACAGTAGATTAATTGTAAGAAAGTATTTATGCAGTGAAAAATAGGCCATTGCAGTACTAAGCTGCTGCTGTTTTTAGATGTAGCGTGACTGACGAGTGTGAATGCTGTCTGATAGAATCGGCCTTAGCAAAGAGAGAGGAAAAGGGGAAAACAGGGCAGGAAGCCTTAAATGCACCTATAGCAAATAGAGCTTATATCTAATTGTAGATAGTAGACTGTTACCTGATGGAATAAAGAAGGTGTGCCCTTGTTGGAGTTCAATCCTCTGACAACCCTGTGATCTGTCTCCCAAGAAGATGTCAGTTTGCTTCCCTGATAAAAGCCATTCCTCATAGAGCTGCAAATTATGCACAGTGGGGGGAATCAGCCAAAATACCTGTGGCAAAGACAAGACATGGTACTCAAAACATAATGTAGAAAAGCAAAATAAATGTTACAAGAAAACAAAAAAATCAAAGGCTTTTATTTGTGACACATTAAAAGAGTTAGTCATGGCATCTTTATTTTACCAACTTTTTTTTCCTTCACAGCTGCTTTTAGTTACAGATTGCGACATCTTAAATAGTGATGAGCGAGTGTATTCGTTACTCGCATGGATAGTACGGTATTCGCAATACTCGTTACTCAGCGAGTATCGCTGGTGCTCGTGAGTGATGTGTCAATTGTGAACGATCTGACACAAATTGCCAACTCCATTCAGAACACAAAGGCAGTCAGCACCTCAGGGAGAGCAGACTGAATGTTAGGCTCTCTATGGAGGGGGGCACAGCAAGGTGTTTCATGCAGTGAAAATTCAAAGTTATTTTTATAGCTGGATGTGTGTGGGCGGAGCCCATCACTAACTGACTAACATTCACTATTGTGACGAGTATGCAAGTATTACAAAGTACTCGTTACGAGTACAGCAATTATGAATATTTTTCTACTCGCTCATCACTAATTTTGAGCTTTAGACTAAAGGAGAGCAGCCTGCTTTAACAAATAGGCAGGAATGTATTAAGGATCACTGAGTTTTATATGCTGCATTTCTTTACGTTTTCCAAAAGGGAAAAAAAAAAAACCAGTTTTGTTACATTTAAAATGAAAACATGATTGTCCAATTTCAACAACTCTGCTCTTCAAAGGTGACCAGCCCAAGTCAGGGGGGTCTGTTGTTGGGGTCACTCAGTGATCAGCTATTCTGCCAGGGGAAGCAGTGTGCCCATCCACAACTTCTGACAAATCTTAAAAGCCATGAGCGAAACTATAGATATTACAATGTGCCCATCACATGACCAATACAAGTCCGCCTCTCACAATCTGTACTACATGCAGACAACAGATTCATATTTTATTTTTGTAGATGCATCAAACTGTTTACACAGCTCTGTTCCATGAAGTGCACCAGTTCAATATAATGTTAAATTTTTTAAGAAGTGGGGCATGGCCTAGCGCTAAAGTGAGCGGACGTGCGGCTGAGATCCTCCACCGCTGCTCTAATTATCCTGAACAGAGCCCGTAGTAAATCGTTACCTGCCAAGGTATCGACTCAAGAACCACCCGGGAGCTTGCCGAAACCATCTATGAGACGCTGCAGAGCGATGATGGTGAGAAGAAGGCAGCGAGACGCCGGGGCCGGGTGTTGCATGTCGATCCCAAGATGGCGCTGAGAAGGAGGAGGAGGCGGGAAAGCTCAATGCTGAATATGAAAAAAGGAGATTAATGGTGGAGAAATTTCAGAGGTAATCGAGGGGCACAGGGACACTGCCAAGGAAGAAAAACAGCAGGAAGGAGAGGTAGGGGTTGAAGAGGACACGGAGGACCCAGAAGGAGGAGGGTAGGATGAAAGGACAGCAGCACAGGTCAGAGACACCTGATGGTGATGGTCTGGTGGAAAACGGAGACCCTGTGGAGAAGGAACCCACATTGAAAGATGTTTTCCAAATTGTCTCTTTTTATAAATCTGAATTAAGCATTCTGGCTCAGAGTGGATGGGATCAAAGAGGAGATTGTTGAGATCAGAGAGGCCATTAGTGCGAGCTGTGGAGGAGAGAGAGAGTGCTAATGAAGATAACCTAACAAGATGCAAAAGACCCAGAAACAGCACACACAAAGGATATCTGACGTGGCCTTTAAGAACGACGACCTGGAGATTCGCTCCAGGAGAAAAAATCTTATTGTGGGAGTACCTGAAAGAATGGAGGGTAGTAACCCCACAGCCTTTATTGAACAATGGCTTTTGACTAAATTTGGCCAAGAAAAGCTGACCAGAGTATTTGCGGTGGAAAGGGCACACCGCGTGCCTATTAGACCCCTGCCCCAGGATCAGCGCCTCGCACTATCTTTGCTAGGATTTTGAATTGTAGAGACAGAGTCTCCGGTCTGCCAGGTCCAATAAAGAACTTACAATTGATAGACATCGCACTGAGATATATCCTGGCTACTCCGCAGAAGTCCAGAAAATGCGCACGCAGTATAGTGAGATCAGGGAAAAGCTCGGAGTGCTGAATGTATCTATTCCACACTGTACACTGCAAAATTGAGGGTGGCTGCCGTGGGGGAGGTGTCCATTTTTTCCAACCCCCAGAAGACGCCACTAAGTGGTTGGGAGACCAACCTCACCAAGATGAGAGCGGGGAAGGACAAAATAAAGTGAAAGTCTTCGGTCAAAGTGGAACTTCAGAACACTAACTTGTAGTGGTGTCTTGCAGGACCTGACACAGAAAAGATGGTAACTACCATGCCATGATTACCGTATATACTGTATATTTTTTCTCTTTTTCTTTTTCTTCTAGTTTGTTCTGGCTTCATATTTCTATTTTCAAGGACTCATGTTTTGCTTAAGGCGGTGGTGTTGGGGGACGCTTATAGACCTTTTTATATTTTTTCCATACTCAATACTTGCTCAGTGGTTGGGTATCTTCTACACCCTCTCTCTATGGGTAAAGGCGTACATGGGAAAGGTCGGGGGTGGGAGAGGGGAATGTTGGGGTGTTGTTTGAATTATTTCACTAACGGGGATGGAGGGGAGAATACTACGTAATATGATCTGCATGGATTCAAGATCGGTAGTAAAGTTAAGTTGTTAAGCTGGAATGTATGAAAGATCTGCAACAGTTTTGACTCATGTTCAAAAGTGTAACCCGTCTTTTACATGCCTAAAAGGGACACACCTGGTTGGGGATAAAGTGAAGTGGTTAGATAGGAAATGGATTGCTAAAGCCTACCATTCCACATATTCAGCTTACACGAGGGGAGTGTCAGTACTGATACATTCCCAGGCATACTATGAGGAAATTGAATCTCATATAGATAAGGATGGACAATTTGTGTTCATAATTTGTAAAATCATGGGAATCAGAATGATCCTCGTGGCCCTTTACATACCACCCCCATATTCCAAAAACAAAATACAGGATATACTTGATTTATCCAGGCAGGGGGAAGGGCTTCCAATGTTGATGATTGGAGATGTAAATAATGTTATGAATGATTGTTGGGACAAGGCAGAACATAGGAATGGAGTGTTAAATGTGATATAATTCCCAAATGGGGTCATTCTATTAGTGAGATTGGTTTGATTGATCTATGGAGAGCACGGAACGAA
Organism: Allobates femoralis; assembly: GCA_033576535.1. Classification (NCBI taxonomy): domain Eukaryota; kingdom Metazoa; phylum Chordata; class Amphibia; order Anura; family Aromobatidae; genus Allobates; species Allobates femoralis. Next base: position 684,721,606 of record JARQOC010000003.1, on the reverse strand, counting down.
AGCAAGAAATGTTTCTCATGCTATTCCTCGATGCATAATACGTGGTCATGCAAAGACCTGGCATTTGGTAACAGAAGTATGGATAGAATGGTGACTGATGTGGTGCACTTGCAGAGAGTGATTTCTGATCACGGTGCTATAGAAGTGACTATGTGCATGGGTCCGGTCAAAGGTTTCAGATAGGGATGGAATATTCACTCTGAATGGCTTAAATGTCTAGACCTAGATAACATCAAACAGGAGCTAATAGAGTTCTTCCAGACAAATGATGGTAGCATGGCTGCGCATGTGGTGTGGGATGCCACGAAGGCATTTATGAGATAGCACTTTATACGGGATATAGCAAGACACAAGACACAGACCAGACTAGCTGATCAGGCAATTCGAGAGGAATCGAGTAGGGCTGAAGAGGAGATGATAGCTAATCCTTCTGTGACTTCTCAAGGGAGACTGAGAATACCAGAGGAGGCAGTAAATAGATTATACATGTCTACAGCGATCAGCTTGAGGAGATTGTTCCTGAACTTGCATTTGCCGGTGGATAACCAAGGTCAGAGGGTCGTGGTTTCTTTGGACGCAAGGAAAGCGTTCGATAGTGTTGAGTGGAGATATTTGTGGCAGGTGCTGAGATATATGGGTTTTGGGTCGGTCTTTACTTCACGGATCAGGCTTTTGTACTCTTCAGTGGCCAAGATTAAAGGGAACAGGGAGGTTTCCCATGGATTTGACCTAGCCAGGGGGTACTAGGCAGGGGTGGCCATTGTTGCCGCTACTATTTACGGTGGAGCCCTTGGCAGCAAAGATACAGGCATCAGTCGGGGTGCTCTACACGCTGACAATATTCTGCTATTTTTGGAGAATAGTGGTCAGGCCTTGTCAGGGCTACAGATGAAGTTTTCTGGCCCCGCCCCTGTGAATTACAAGCCCGCAGCCACCCCAGGAGATGGCGCGATTATAGAAGCACCATCTTCTGGCACTGTATCAGACTCTTTCAGCAGTCCTGGTGCCAGGTGGCTCGCTGGGTAATAATGGGGTTAGGGCCAGCTTTGTATTATTATCTGGCCCTAAGCCCAAAATTCATGAGGTAATGCTAATATTAGACATGGCCACCATGAATTTCTTGTAAAGCTTAAAAAAAAACAAAAAAAAAAAACAAAAAAAAACAACAATTTTTATTAGAAATAAAACTAAACAAAATTAGTGACTCCATCTTTATTGGACAAAAGAACCAACCCCCCCGCCCCCCAACTCAGACATAGTCCTGGGTCGAGGGTCCAGCGTCGTCTAATCCGGATCCAATATCTTCTGATTGGTTTGCCGACCAGCAAACCGATCAGATGATGTGCCAGGTTCAAGGATCTGAATCAGATGACTATCAGCTGATTGTTTAAAGGGAACCTGTCAGGTGGTTTATGCTCCCCCAGTTATCACTGTCTGTAGCTGCAGCTTTATAATACTATTCTAACCATCCCTGTCTGAGCTCATAGTGTAATGTGAAAGGTGAAAGAAAAGCATTTATACACTTACATTTCAGTCCTCACTGTCTGGCAGGATAATAGTTAACTCACTTTTAACTTGGATAGCTAAAGGACCTGTGTGATGTAATGATCATGTGACCATAGTGGGCGGAGCTAAGCAAGCAAACGTATTTGTTTTATGAGAACTTAGCTCCGCCTATTGTAGTCACATGGTTGTGACATCACATCAGGTCTCCTAACATGTTCTAGCACAAGGCTGAAATGTTAACTATTAACCTGCCAAACAGTCCTCGTCCTCCAAGCTGGGGACTGACTGCCTCATTAGATAAGGAAATGTCAGTGTATAAATCCTTTTTTTTTCACCTTTCACATGATGGTGGGTTTACACGTCGCGATATCGGCGTCCAACTCCGACCAAAAGTCACGTGGTTCAGGAGTTGGACCCGATATCGTTCGCGCGTTGTACGGTTTGAACGTACAATGCGATGCTGGAACGATGCCAAAACGATATCGGGGTTGAATGAGCATGCTATTCAACCGCCCGATATCGGATGGCCGTTGTAGCCGCATCGTCCCGTGTGACAGCCCAACTACGATGTGTACGCCCACGCCACCCATTCACTCCCATGTTAACTGGTCGTTCCTGGGTTGGGGGACGTACACATCGTCGGGACGTTGTATCCCGATATCGGGCTGTCTAAACCGGCGATGCGATGGCGGGAAAAGCGCGCTCAAAAAGCGCGCCCCCGCGTCGTTGGCTCCGATATCGGGAAGTGTAAACCCACCATTACACTATGAGCGCAGACAGGGATGATTAGACTAGTATTATGAAGCTGCAGCTACAGACAGTGATAGATGGGGAGGCATAAACTAGCTGACAGGATCCCTTTAAAAGCCGGTTAAAACAAATCAGCTGATGCAGCAGCAGAACAGAAAAAAAAAAAACATACTCGCCTCTCTGCAGACACGTTCGTTCGGCTGCAGGACCTGCTGGTAATCAGCTGATGCGGTGAGCTTATTTAAACCGGTTGGGCGGTAAAAAGCCGGCATTTTACCACCGGACTTAAAGGATCAGCTGATTACCGGCAGGTCCTGCAGCCGAAGGGATGGGTCTGTGGAGAGGCGAGTATGCTAGTTTTTTTCCTACTGTTCACTTGTATTTTGCTTTAGCAGCGAATGTACAGGCAGCCAGAAGCTGCCACACTTGCGCTGCTAAAGTGAAAGTACATGTCACACATGTCACAGGGGGGAGGAACACAGGATTCTTCCTCCCCCCATGTGACATCACATCATGCTATTCCTCCTGCGCCTATGATTATAGGCGCTGGAATAGAGCATCGTCGTGTGAACGGCGATGTGCAATTCCAGTGCTTACAATGAGGCCTATGGAGGAAAGCGCGCGCTATTAAGCGCAAAAAATTGACATGTTCATTCTTTTTAAGCACACGCTTTCAGTCCCAAAAGCGGGCTGAAAACGTGCAGCGTCTGAACAGCAAAACTAAAAGTCCATTCACTTTGCTGGGAATGCAGATGCAGTTGCGCTTTTGGGGACAAGTGCAGCGTAAAAAAAAGCCAACAAATACGCAGTGTGTTAATTATTCAGCCTTGTAATAATATAGACTATACGGGTGTGTTCGCATGCTTAGTTTGTAGTGCAGACTTTGGACTTCCAAAATCTGTGCCTACTGTCAGAAAAACACTAAAAACATCCCCGTCTGCACGGTGCATTTTTTATGTATTTTTCTTGCGGATTTGACGCAGATTTGAAGGTGCTTTGTAACGGTTTCAATAAAACTTGGATACTTTGGCCAAAAAAAGACATTAAAACATCAAAAAAAAAAAATCAAATCCTACTTCTGCTCCTTCCTTCAACACTATCACTTCCTGCAGATTTTAATGCAAATTAGGCACAAAATAAGCAACACATGCAGAGTGCAAACACTGCGTATCTGCTGCTTATTTTGAGTTAACATGAAGGTCTATGGGTGAAAAACACAGTAAAATCGGCAGCAAGGATTGACAATTTCTGCAATAAAATAGGCAGCAGATCTGCTGCAGAAAAAAAAACGCACCATGCAGACAGGACTTCTCAAATCTCATAGACTTTACTGGGCAAACACGCTGCTGCATATTTAGTGCAAATTTGCTGCTTATGCGCACCAAATACAGAGCAAAATACGCATCCTGGGAACAGACACTAATCGCCAAAAGTATGTGGAGCCGCCTCAATTATTAAGTTCAGTAATTTCAACCACACCCACTGAGAAAAGGTTAAAAACCAAACATCTTGCACATTGGGAAAAGTGTGGATCATAAACTAGACATGCGACAGGGTCCTGGTCTCAATCCTATCAAATACCCTTAAGATGAACAAGAATGAAGATTGCGAGCCAGGCCCTCTCCTCCAACATCAGTGTCTGACTTCACAAAAGGTATTTATTCACAAAAAATGGACCACAACTTCATATTATCAGCCATGGTTTTGAAATGGACGACAAAAAACAAACAAAAAAAAAACTCATTCAGGTGTGATGGTCATACTGTCACTGGCTAAGGCGAACAGAAAATAAGACCTTTAATATGTGGCCAAGACTATTCATCCATTTAAGCAGAGAGTGCTGGAACATATGGGGGATATCAGAAGGAGGGAGGATACACCAATTGCAAGACATATATATAGCATACCCATAGAGGGGACAAAAAAAAAATCAATTTAATTTCAAGGCATTGAAAAGGTGAGAAAGTCATCGAGACAGGGAGATTTGGACAATAGAATTTTGAGGAAAGAAACACGATAGAGTTATAGACTGAAGAGGTTTACCACTTATGGGTTAAACAAATCTATTTTATATACTCCTTTTATCGAATTCCATTGTGAGTTCTGTGTAACTAATCTTGTTGATCTGGCTTGGTCATATATTGTAATTATGAAACTGCTATAGGAACTTAGGCATATCTGTACCATACACTATGCTTCCCCAATAATGAGGGGTAGAAAGACAGAATAAGGCTGTGTTCACACGCTGCGTATTTGTCACATCTTTTACGCGTGTTTCTTCCAGTGCTTATAATGGGGCATATGAAAGAAACGCACGTAAAAAACTGGAAAGAATTGACATGTTCATTCTTTTTACGTGCACATTTTTTGCTACAAAAACGCTGCGTAAAATTACGCGACGCCTGAATGGCACAAAGTGAATGTCCATTCACTTTGCTGGGAAACACAGACGCACATGCATTTTTGGGGCAAATACGCGCGTAAAAAAACGCAACAAATACGCAGCATGTGAACGAGGCCTAACAAAACCTCCTGATGTGTCCCTTGTGAATCAGAGGTGACAAAACGTATACTGGGCAGCAGCATCATATGCAGCTCAGAGACTGAGGCTGATTGTGTCGCATTATTATGAATGGCAATGGCAATAGACAGGATAATCCTATATATACTTTGAATTTGGCTAATTGAAGATTGAGTGGGGTGCATATGTATGATGGAAACAGTTGTCTTGATAAACTCACTGTATTATGCAACATAGATATGTGCATGGAACTCTAATACATCATGTTCCACAACACAACACTGACTAGCTAATCAAAGTAAAGAATGTTATCAGGACAGACTACTTTGACATAGTGATATATATACAGTTAAGTTCATATGTAGTTGGATAGAGACAACTTTTTCAAATTTTTTTTCTGTACATCACCACAATGGATTTTTAACAAAACAACTCAGATGCAGTTTAAGTTCAGACTTTCAGCTTTAACCCCTTCATGACCCAGCCTATTTTGGCCTTACTGACCTTGCCATTTTTTGTCAATTCTGACCAGTGTCCCTTTATAAGGTAATAACTCTGAAACGCTTCAACGGATCCTAACGATTCTGAGATTGTTTGATTTTTTGTGACATATTGGGCTTCATGTTAGTAGTAAACGTAGGTTGATAATTTTTGTGTTTATTTGTGAAAATAAATCGAAAATTTGGAGAACATTTTGAAAATTTAGCAATTTTAAAATTTTGAATTTTTATTCTGTTAAACCAGAGAGTTATGTGCCACAAAATAGTTAATAAATAACATTTCCCACATGTCTACTTTACATCAGCACAATTTTGGAAAAAAAAACTTAACTCTTCAGGTGCTTCACAGGAGTTAAAGCAAAGAGGAAGAAAAAAAATGGACATTTAATTTTTCATTTTCACATGGACAACAGGATAAAATGGATCCTACAATTTGTTGGGCAATTTCTCCTGAGTACAGATACCTCATAAACCACTGTTTATGACCACACATGAGGTATCGGTGTACTCAAGAGAAATTGCCCAACAAATTTTAGGATCCATTTTATCCTGTTGCCCATGTGAAAATGAAAAAAATTGAGGCTAAAGTAATGTTTTTGTGGGAGAAAAAGTACTTTTTTATTTTTACGGATCAATTTGTGAAGCACCTGGGGGCTCAAAGTGCTCACTATGCATCTAGACAAGTTCCTTGGGGGGTCTAGTTTCCAAAATAGGGTCACTTGTGGGGAAGCTGCAATGTTTAGGCACACAGTTCATTCAAATTCTTAGGGGATCTTCATACGTGACATGGTGTCCGCTATGTGCATAAATATTGGAGCTCCCCCACAAGTGACCCAATTTTTGAAACTAGACCCCCCAAGGAACTCATCTAGATGCATAGTGAGCACTTTGAACCCCCAGGTGCTTCACAAATTGATCCGTAAAAATGAAAAAGTACTTTTTTTTTCTCACAAAACTCTTCTTTTTTCCGGTTTACGGATTAATTTGAGAAGCATCTGGGGTTCAAAGTGTTCACTATGCATCTAGATAAGTTCCTTGGGGGGGGGGGGGGGTCTAGTTTCCAAAAGGGGTCACTTGTGGGGGAGAGTTCCAATATGCAGGCACACAGGGGCTCTCCACATACGCAGCATGGTGTCCGCTAACAATTGGAGCGAATTTTCCATTAAAATTGTTAGCAGACACCATATTGCGTATGGAGAGCCCCTGTGTGCCACTGGAAGAGTGGGGTACAGTACCAGAAAATGGCTCCTCTAATGAATGCGCTATTTTCTGGAGTGGCTGTGGGTTGCAATTCGCAGCATGGGGGGCAAGAACGTTTGGGTTTCTCCACGCTGAGGATTCCAGCCCCCCATCTGTCAAGTTGTACCTAGCTGGCAACCTAAAATACAGCGAAACCAATTTTTTAAAAATTTTTTAATAGACCTAGTTTCAGAAAAAAGTACGACGTGGATCTCCGCCATATTTTTGGTCCAGCCGGGTACAACTTGGCAGCTGCGGACTGCCACCAACCCCCAAGTTTCCTTGTTGTACCTGGTTGGCAACCAAAAATACAGCAAAGCTCATTTTATTTCATTTATAGACCTAATTTCAGAGAAAAAAACGACATGGGGCACCACCATATTTTTGCTCCAGCCAGGTACAACTAGGCAGCTAGGGGATGGAATGTTCAGCATGGAGAGGCCCAAGCGTTCTGGGCCCCCCATGCTGCAAATTGCAGCCTGCATCCGCCCTAGAAAGTGGCACATTCATTGAAGCGCCATTTTCTGGAGCTGTACCCATACTCTTCTAGCTGCCCTGATGTCGGTGGCAAACTGGGTAATAAAGGGGTTAATGCCAGCTTTTTTTTATTGGCAGCTGGCACTAAGCCCGAGATTCATAATGTCGGGCCAGTGTTAGACTCGGCCATTAGGAATCTCTAGTAAATAGTAAAAAAAAAAAAAATTCACCACAAAGAAAAAAATAGTTTTATTAGAAAAAAAAAACAAATCAAAATTTGGACTCCATCTTTATTATTATCCGACATAGTCCAAAGCGATGGTCCCACGACACTCGGTCCGAAACGATGGTCCCACGATGCTCGATTACCTCTGCTACATCCACAGACTGCAGCAAGGGATCAAGTGTCCTCTTGTTGTAGTCTCTGGGGTCACAGTGATTGTGCACTGTATGGCAGATCATTGCCATACAGTGCACAATCCATGTGACCCCAAAGACAACAACAAGGGATCAACTGTCCCCTTGTAGTCTCTGGGTGATCGGTTGCCATGGTGATTGGCTCCTTTGCAGAGAAATAAGGCTGCAGAGGACGCAGCCTCATCTCCCTGCAGAGAAGCCGATCACCATGGCAACCATGGACGCTTGTGCCGGCTCCTTTGCAGCCTCATGTCCCTGCAGAGAAGCCGATGCGTCCATAGCTGCCATGGTGATCAGCTCCTCTGCAGGGAGATGAGGCTGCGTCCTATGCAGCCTCATGTCCCTGCAAAGGAGCCGATCACCATGGCAACCATGGATGTTTGTGCCGGCTCCTCTGCAGCCTCATCTCCCTGCAGAGGAGCCGATCACCATGGCAACCATAGACGCATTGGCATCTCTGCAGGGTTATGAGGCTGCAGAGGAGCCAGCACAAGCGCCCATGGTTGCCATGGTGATCGGCTCCTCTGCAGGGAGATAAGCTGCAGAAGAGCCGGCACAAGCCCCGGGCAGCACAGGAGATGGGCGGGAGGAGGATGGGAGGGGGAAGGATCGGCAGGCAGGGGCATCAGATCCTTCTCTGCAGCCCGATCTCCTTGCAGAGGATTCGCGCTGCAGAGAACAAGCGGGTGGAAGCATGCCCTGCACCGCCGCCATGATGCTTCCGATGATGGGGCCTGATCATCAGATCACTCCCCATTAGCGTGGAGGGGGCGATCCCTGCCCCCTCCAGCCGTCTAGCCTATGGAAGGGCCTGTGACAGCCCCTTCCTTAGGTGGAATTAGAATTGCGGTGATTGACTGTTCAATCAGCCAATCACCTCGATCCTGGTGGTGGGGTGGGGAATCCACCCCCCCTGACCTCAAGCCCCGGTGGTCTGTGATAGGAATCAAAGAGAATCAGGGGCCGATAGCAGTTACTGTGGCAATGGTACCGCGGTAACCGCCATGACGTTGCACAACGTCATGGGTCGGGAACACACCGATTTTCATGACGTTTGTGTAACGTCATGCGTCCAGAAGGGGTTAATTCAGTCTGTTTAACAAAATTATTACATAAAAAGTAAGGAACTAAGGCTTTTTTTTTTTTTTTTTAAACTCAATCCCTTCATTTCAGTGACTCAAAAGTAATTTGACAAATTAAATAATCGTAAATACAATGTTCTAATACTTAGTTAAAAAAAACCTCCTTTGTTGGCAAGGACTGCCTGAGGTCTTGAACTCAGACAGCATCAGACCATGTGTTTCCTCCTTTTTTAATGTTAGGTCAGGCCTTTAATACAGTAGTTTTCAGTTGCTGTTTGTTTGTAGGCCTGTCTGAAGTTTAGTCTTTAACAAGTTAAATGCATGCTCTATTGGGTTGAGATCAAGTGACTGACTTGGCCATTCAAGAATATTCCACTTCTTTACTTTAATAAACTCCTGGGTTGCTTTGGCTTTATATATTGGATCATTGTTCATCTGTATTACGAAACGACAACTAATCAATTTGACTGCATTTGACTGGATTTCAGCACACAGTATGTCTCTGAAAACCCCAAACTTCATCCGGTTGTTTCTGTCCTTTGTCACATCATCAATAAACACTAGGGACCCAGTTGCATTGGCAGCCATGCATGCCCAAGCCATCACATTGCCTCCACTATGTTTAACAGATGTGGTATGCTTTGGATCATAAGCTGTACCAGGTCCAGATTTAAGAGGTGGGTGGCCCAGGGCCCATTTTGGAGGGAGCCCCATTTTCAAGGTGTTGCAATATGTAATGCAGAAACACAAAATGAAATGAATGCAAGTTTATTTACAAAAATCATTTACGCAGAGTAAGGCGGCCTTCACACTTGCGTCCCCCTCCGCAGCGTCCTGCGGAGGGGGACCGCAAGCTAAGCGCATACACCACAAATCCCTATGTTTAACATGGGGACGCGGGTGTATGCACTTGGGTGCAGATTGGCGTGCGCACCCATTCACTGCCATGTATGATTTATACGCATGCGAATGCATGCGCACAAATCACACTCTATCGTCCGCACCCTGAACGCGACATGTCGCATTCAGGGTGCGGACGAGAGTGTGTGATTTTACGCATGCATCCGCATGTGTACAGATCATACATGGCAGTGAATGGGTGCGCATGCCAATCTTCACCCGAGCGCATACACCCGCATCCCCATGTTAAACATAGGGACTTGCTGTGTATGCACTCAGCTTGCGGTTCCCCTCCGCAGGATGCTGCGGAGTGGGGACGCAAGTGTGAAGCCAGCCAAATTCAAATAAAATCATTCCTTTTTTACAATCCAGGCACTTTCCTTGATTTTTGTGTAGAAAAATCACTAATGATGTCACTAAAGTCTAATTCACGCAGTACATCTGATTCGATGCTCATGATAGCCAAATTTACAAGTCGTTCTTGCTTCGTGGATGTCCTTAATCTGTTTTCAATTAATATGAGTTTTGAGAAGGAATGCTTACCACTGCAGTTTGTTACCATCAAAATTAGATATATCCTTAGAGCTATCTCAATATTTGGGAAAGTGTCCTGCACACCCTTTTCCATAAGCTTGTACATGAAAAGTTCAGTGCTGATATCTTTTGGCTCCTCGTCTGTGAATAAATTGTCAAATGTTACAAACTGACACTTCATCGATAAATGTAATGCCCACTATACTGTGAACAGGTCCACACTATACACATACAGTAACAGTATACACAGACACACTGAAATGCAGAATATCGTGTGAACCTGTACATACAGTATGGTACTGTGTAGGACAGGAGCTTCAAGAAAGATACACAGACAGACACACACACACACAGATCATGCTCACCCACCGCGACACATACTTAAAGACCGAAGATCCAGTGAAATCCTGCCGTGCTCCGCGGTGGAGAATCCAACTTCTTGCGCCGACATCCCGGCTCCACCTCCTTCCTCCTGTAAGTTCCTGTTTGTACTGCGCATGGCAGCCTTTTTAGCCCATGCGCAGTAGAAATTCCAATGATGAGCAGAGTGTCGTTGTCCTCTGCTGCAGTGCATAAATTACTTTCACATCGCTGCAGCTGTGACAGGTGCCCGATCCCCCCAGGATCTGGCCCACGGGCCCCTGTGTTATGGCGGCAGCGATGTGAAAGTATAGCAGCACCGCCTAGCAGCTTCTGTTGGGATAGGAGAAGGATGCCACATGCCATAATAAGCTAAGCATTAGGTACAGGTACTAAGGAAGTCTGGCTAGCCAGGTCAGTGGATGCTGACCCACGTGTCATGACTCTGCGCCAGCCACCGAGAATGATGTAGGACCGTAGCCAAGTCGCTACACTTTCAATAGTTTCTCTTTTATTAAATGTTCCTCCATCATTAGAAATAGTTCACAGCAAAGAAACGTGTATTTTACATGTTTTGAGATATATATCCCTATGTTGGTAGGAGGCCCCCGCTTTGGCATTTCCCCCCCCCAAAATCCAGGCCTGAGCTGTACCATGCATTCACCATACTTTTTTCTTTCACTTCCAGTTTAGAAAAAGAGCAGGGCTGCACACAGGATAAATGTGCTCATTCCATTTTAATGCATCACAGGGATGTTACAGGTGGGGGTGCAAAGGAAGGCGGACCGGGTAGCCCCGATGGTACAACGAACGTTTCACACTCAGCTGGCGCTTCTGCAGGTACAATCCAGGAGGATTGTACCCGCAGAAGCGCCAGCTGAGCGCGAAACGTTCGTTGTACCATCGGGGCTACCCGCTCCTCCTTCCTTTGCACCCCCACCTGTAACAACCCTGTGATGCATTAAAATGGAATGAGCACTTTTATCCTGTGTGCAGCCCTGCTCTTTTTCTAAACTGGAAGTGACATATCGCTGTGTGGAGGAAGTGTGCACCAGGAATAGAAGCTCACAGTGTGTGGGACCTGCATGAGAGGTCCCAGGGGATCCTGGAGGGCTGCTGGAACTGACAAAGACGCACGGAGGGAGCGGTGGTGCTGGCCTTAACCTGCAAACTAAGTGTAAAATACTTTTTTCTTTCTATCATTCTGGCAGAGGTTGATCTTGGTTTATTCTGTTTAAAGAATGTTCTTCCAGAACTGTGCTATTTTTTGAAGATGTTTTGCAGCAAAGTCTAATCTAACCTTTTTATTCTTGAGGCTTATGAGTGGCTTTCACCATGCAGTGAACCCTCTGTATTTACGTTCACGCAGTCTTCTCTTTATGGTAAATTTGGATACTGATATGCCTACATCCTGGAGAGTGTTGTTCACTTGGTTGGTTGTTGTGAAGGGGTTTTCTTCATCATGGTAATTATTCTGTGATCAACACCACTGTTGTCTTCCGTGGGCATCCAGGTCTTTTTGCATTGTTGAAATCACCAGTGCTTTCTTGGGGTGTACCAAACTGTGGCTACTTCTTCGGATGGTTTTTTTCTGTTTTCGCTCCTTTGAACACATGTTAATTCTTCAAAAAAAATCTTCAAAATGCAAGCACCACACCTCAAATCAACTCCAGGCCTTTTACCTGCTTAATTGAGAATTAAATAATGAAGGAATTACGTCGGTACACCCTTTAGGTGTAAATCAAAAGCCGTGCATGCACATGGTGAGGTCGGCGTACACATAAAGGGTGTACCGACGTCACTATGACCGGATGCGACACAAATAGCGTCACACCGGCTATTACGCCCATACAGCAGGGCGAGGGGAACTAGGATTATTTATCACGCACATCGGGGCGTGATAATGAGCGGCTAAGGAGGGCTTAGAGCCTCACAGGGAACACCCTGCGAGACTTATTCATGGACAAGAAGTCGCAGCCATGTAAGTGAATAATGTTGTTTTTGACAATCTTACACCACACATTTTTTACAGAAAAGGACCACTACTAATGATCTCTCATGGTGCAGGGACAGGTATTCATAGGGTTGGGGGTGATTTGGAGGCTTTAGGTTCCCTTTAAAGGAATTTGTTAGCAGGTCCTCACCCCCTCTGTTTATATGTACTTGTGACTCTTTAAAGGGAACCTGACCCCTCCAAATGACCCCCAACTCTATTAATACCTGTCCCTGCACCTTTAAACATCATCAGCAGTGGTCCTTTTGTGTAAAAAAAGCGTTCAGTGACATTGTTAAAAACGCTATTATAAACTTACATGTCAGGGACTTCTTAACACTGAATAAGTCTCACAGGGCATTCCTGACCCGCTCATTATCACGCCCCGATGGGCGTGATAACTAATCCTAATCCTCCCCACCCTGCAGAAAGGGCGTAATAGCCGGTGTGACGCTATTTGCGTCACATCTGGTTCTCGTGACGTGTGTACACCCTTTTGATGTAAGCCGACCTCACCATGCGCATTGCGCATGCGCGGCTTGTTGGCTTACACCTAAAGGGTGTGTACACGTCACGAGGACCGGATGTGACGCAAATAGCGTCATACCGGCTATTACGCCCTTTCTGCAGGGCAAGGAGGATTAGGATTAGTTATCACGCCCATCGGGGCGTGATAATGAGCGGGTCAGGAATGCCCTGCGAGACTTATTCAGTGTTAAGAAGTCCCTGACATGTAAGTTTATAATAGCGTTTTTCACAATGTTACTGAACGCTTTTTTTACATAAAAGGTCCGCTGCTAATGATCTTTAAGGGTGCTGGGACAGGTATTAATAGAGATGGGGGTCATTTGGAGGGGTCAGGTTGCCTTTAAAACATGAATCCGAGAATATCTTTACATGTCCAGTTTATTTGTCCATTACTGAGAACTCATTGTTTGAATTGATATGCAAATGAGGCAGAAGAGCCATTATAGATCTTAAGCCTCTGTAACTCCAGCTGTACTCCCTGAACTGCCTCTATGCTGTCTGACTTCAGGCTAAGGAGCTGTTAAGGCCCAGTCACATGGGGCGACATCACCGCCAATTAACATAGGCGATGTAGGCGACGTAGGGGCGTGGCCTATCGGCGGCGACATCACCCCTACGTTGCCTCATGTAGAGGGGCGATGTCGGCGCCGCCAGGAGGTCGCCTGGTTTCAGAGCAGTGCTCTGAAACCAGGCAACCGATCTGGGGCGATGTGCACACATCGCCCCATGTAACCGGCCGCCGGCGACCTGTCACGCCATAGGCTCCCATTGTCCTGCATTGCCGCTGGGTTCACAGACACCCAGCGGCGATGCACCTGTCAGCTCGCCGGCGCGGGCTGGAGATGTCGCGCCATGTAACCGGCCGCCGGCGACTGTCACGCCATAGGCTCCATTGTCCTGCATTGCCGCTGGGGTTCACAGACACCCGCGGCGATGTCGCCTGTCAGCTCGCCGCGCGGGGCTGGAGATGTCGCGCCATGTAACCGGCCGCCGGCGACCTGTCACGCCATAGGCTCCCATTGTCCTGCATTGCCGCTGGGGTTTACAGACACCCCGGCGGCGATGCCGCCGTCAGCTCGCCGGTGCGGGGCTGGAGATGTCACGCCATGTAAGTGGGGACGGCGACGCTGGCGGGGCGCCAAAAACGTGCGCGCACCCGCCAGTCGCCGTTGACATCTCCAGCCCCGTCGCCAGGTGTGACGGGGCCTTTAGGCCACGTGCACACATTGAGTATTTGGCGAGTTTTTTATATCAGAATTTGTAAGTGAAAACCAGGGAATGGAACAATCAGGAAAAATATAAAAGAAACACAAGCTCAAGTTCTGCATTTTTACCCACTTCTGGGTTTGAACAAATACCAAGGTAAAATTTAATCAAGTACTCAACTGTGCATGTGGCCTTAAGCTGGAGGACACAAAGGTTGGCATGGAATAAAACTGGAGTAACACAGAGTTTGGCTCTTCAGTCTCATTTTCATATTAAATTAAATATTGATTTCTCAGTAACAAAAAGAACGGACTGGCCATGTAGAGGTATTGTTGGAAAATTTAGGCAAGTTGTCCTCACCCATTAAGCGACTACTGATCACCATCATGCAAACCAAAAGACAGGTGTTTAATGGCCTGACTATACAGACAACCTCAAGTTCATGCATACAGAATTAATTTTATTCATCTCATTATGTGCTCATTGACCATCATGTACTCGGCTGCAAAAGCACTGTTTACACATGACAATTAGCTTCTGAGAACAAGAATTTAAAAACACCAGCTTGTTCCCAATTCAGTCCACCTTAACTGACCCTTCATGTATGTACTACAAGTCCAGATATTACAAAGTAACCATCCAGGCTGTGCCCCTCTTCCATGGTATTATTGAAAAAATGTTTCAGGAAAAAGTATACATGAAACATGTGCACCTCTTCTATAACTTTTTTACCCACTCCTGATTTTATTTTACAAATACGAAGATAAAACAACTCACCCAAATATCCAACGTGTGCACCTGGCGTTAGAAGTGAAAAAAAGGACCATTTCTTCTCTGTGCTAAATCATATTTTTATCAATGTTTGTGCTCAGTGTGTGCATTTTACCATTAGTGTTTCAGTTATTTTTAAGAATCTTTCAATATAGTGGAATGTAACCAAGTCGTGCTACATTCTACCTTGGTCTCAGGTATTTATACATATATATTTTTTATTTATATGATATGCATTTTATGCAAATACAAGATCGGTTGGACTAATCATATACGTATTAATTTTTACATCTTATTCCATCTTCACATCAGTGTTTTTCGCTGATTGTGGCAGTTCCAGCAGATTTACCGCATCTGCCGCTTAACGGTGCTTGCGGTGCACTTGCGGCAAGCCCCATGCATTGTCTATGGGGCTTGCCACAGGTGCAGCAAGTGCGGTATTGCCGCGATCCGGCACCTGCGGCAGCAGAAAAAAACACGGTCAGCTACAGTTGTTTTGCACGGCTGCAACTGCCGCAAGTGCCAGTTCATAGACAATGCATGGGGCTTACCGCAAGAATGCTGCAAGTGCGGCCGTTAGGCGGCAGATGCGGTAAATCTGCCGGATCTGCCGCAATCAGTAAAAAACGCTGATGTGAAAGGGGTCTAAGATTAGTCACTATTTAATTTAAATTAACCTCCAGATTTTCTCACTGGAAAGCATGGTAATTCCTTTTTAAAAATGTAATACTATATGACTGACAATGTCAAATGTCAGCAGAAGCCATCACTCTTTTGCTACACCCACATTGTTATTAAGGTCACGTTGATATTGCTTTTTGAAAGAATGTAATCTACACCTCTACCCATACAATCTATTGATCTCGAACTTAAAAAAAAAAAAAACTTGCCAAGCCTCTGCCTCCTCTTTTCTATTCCCTGCCTAGCACCACCTTCTGCTTATCTGACAGATCATGGGTTGGAAGGTGATCCTAAGCCGGGGAGGCAGAGACTCAGCCGAAAGCACTTCAATTTCATGTGCATATGAATTAAAAACAGCAATTTGTTTTAGACAGTAAGAGGTAACATAAACAAAAGGTATGGATGACATTATTAGAACGCTTGTTGGGGTGTGTCCGGGAGTGGAGCCACTGGGCCGAGGCACCGATCACCACCTGGAGGAGCGGACCTGAATGACTACAGAGTCATTCACTAGACCTCAGGTGAAGAGGGTAGGCTTGTGCGGGTAGGTAGCCGGCAAGTGCAGCCCCAGGGTATCTCGGTACTATGACAGCTGACTCCATGGGTTGTTCTGCAAAAGTCAAAGTCTCTGGTATCTAGGTGCGGCAGGCAGCTGATTGTAGCAAGTGCAGGCGGAATGGTGGCTCGGTTTTAAGTGGCCGATGCAGCGGGTGTGATTGCAAAATTGGTGCGGCTGGTATAAAGCCTTTTCATCTGACCAGAGGACTTTTCCATAGAGGCTTTGTTCTGTGCCCAGGCTTCAGAGTAAGTCTTGGTGAGAGCATCAGCCGCAGGGTTGCCGGAGGTGACAGACACAGGAATTTTAGACTGCCATCCATAAACTGGAAAAAAAAAAAAGAAATGGGAGAGCTAGCAGAGGATTCACATAAGTGATTATTATATGATATCTCCACTCAGGGGAGATGTTTGACCCAGTCACAGTTATGGCCATTGAAACAGGAAAGTAGGATTTGATTGACCCCTCCAATTGACCGTTGAATTGCGGATGGTGGGCCAACAAGAAGTCCAAGGCGACATCCAGTAACTTACAGGTAGCCCTCCAGAACTGGGATGAAACCTGGATGCATCTGTCGGACACAATGTGGAGGGTTAGACCGTGCAGGTGCAAGGTGTGTTGGATGAAGTGTCCGCCAGCTTGGGTGTAGACGAAAGACCATTTAACTGGGTGAAGTTGGGTTGATAGGTCGCAAAAGGAGGGAGTCTCACACATAGACCTCCTCTCCTGGTTCACCTCCCTGGTATGCTCTTGAAACTGGAGGTCAATGCGGGTAGCCAAGAATACCAGGTCATCCAGGGTGATGGGAACATTTCGACCAGCCAGTTCGTCCTTGATTCTTCCGGACAGGCCCTCCCTAAAGGTAGTCACCAGTGCTTCATTATTTTAGCCTAGCTCTGAGGGCAGGGTGTAGTAACGGACAGCGTACTGGCCACCAGTGAGGTTTCACTGGCGAAGCCTCAGGAGAGATGATGCTGAAGAGGTGACCCATTCAGGCTCGTCATACACCTTGTAAAAAGCCACCAGAAAGGTTAGCAGGACAAAGACCAATGTATACTTTCTCAGAGTGGATTAATGCAGGCCAGGGCCTCCCCAGAAAGATGTAACCTCAAGAAGACAAACTTAGAGCGATCACAGGTAAAGAGGTTTCACAACAGTTCGAAGTGCAATGAGCATTGTTCAGAAAACCTCTGCACAGTTTAGCGTCACCATTGAACTGTAGAGGGGCAGCCAGACAAGAACAAGAACGAGGAGCTGGGGCTACAACTGGATCCGGGGGTGCAGGTGGAGAGGCAGTTTGCAGGGCACACAAATTGTTAGCCACAGACTGCATAAATTCCAGCATCCGGGTCAATGTCTTCCATTGACATGCGAGTTCCTGCTGTAGGCCCACAATCATAGTGGTTCTGGAGCTAATGGGATCAATGACCTGAGCAAATTAACACTCGTAGAGGCGAGTGGACCCACTGGGACGAGCCACAAATTTCTACCTGGAGGAGTGAACCTGAACGACTACAGAGTCTTCAGTATGCCTCAGGTGGTAGCATGACAGCCGACTCCTGGAAGTCAGGCAAAGTCTCTGATATCTAGGTGAAGCCAGGTGACTGATGGTAGCAGGTGCAGACGGCATGGCGTCATGGCTGGAACTGGCAGGTGCAGCAGGTATGATGGCATGATTCGAACTGGCTGGTGCATCAGATTTAAAGACACAATGTGTTCAGCAGATTCAGGTGTGGAGCTAGGACAGAGAAACAAGTTAATACACACAAGAACTGGATATAAGGACAGGTACGGGAATAGAGACTAGAGAACTAGCAATGTGTCTAGGGCAGGGGTGGGGAACCACCGACCCGTGATGACCATTTATGTGGCCCGCGGGCAGGATCCCGGAGACCACACTGCTCAAACGGCAGCCACGTCCTGCAGGCTGCTGGCCCTAACTCCTACGTACACTCAGCTTTCACTCCCAAATGTTCCATACGCATTCATGAAAGATTATGTTGTCATGCTGACATGCCAGCGTAAGGACGCACTGTGTGTTTGGGCCTACCGTGCAATGCTCTCCAGAGGAAGAGCGACTGCTGCTGCATGAAGCAGGGCTCTGTGCTTCCCAGTGATCTGTGTCCTCAAGTTTTACCTTTGCCCTATCATCTGTGTCCCGTCACCTCTGTGTCCCGGAGAGCTATGTGACAGTGCCCCCCAGTGATCCCTGTTCCCAACAGTACTATGTGCCCCCCAATGATGCCTGTGTCCTTAAAAGAGGGGTTGTAGCAGGAAATAAAGAAAAATATGTCACGACATGAAGAGAAGGCAAAAGAAAGTGATTGAATTAAAAAGAGTATTGCGAATAAAAATAATGTGCAGAAAGATTTTTGTTTTGTTGTATTACACAAATTGGAACACTGGCACCATCGCTGTCAAATTGCCTCCTAGTTGCGGCATGTAATTTGGGAATTTGGCAGCGATAAAAAACCTGTCGCCTGGTTCCGATTTCAGAGCAGTGCTCCAAAATCAGAGGCAATCATGAAGGCGAGATTCCCGGCTTTTGGCGTGTGAATGGGCGATAGTGATGGAATCTGCGTCGCCTATTGATTTCCCGTAGGCGTGCCACAGTGTGCTGGAGTCTGCGCCCTGTCTGAAATGATTGGTGTGGGCTACTGTGTTCCCATTGGCTGTCACTTGACACCGCGCCATATTTGAAGAGCAGTCCATTCACCACCACACAATGGTAATGGCGTCATGTATTAGCCAGCCTTCCAGCCAGGCTGCCCAATCATAACGCTATTGCGTTGTCTAATCAGCGTGTTTGGGTTGCGGTGCACACCAGTGTGCAACGCCTATGTTCTCGCCGCGCTGAACATGTACGCCCACATTCCTTTGGGGATTGCGGCGTGTGAAGCGGCGAGGGGAGTCTACCGGATGTTTCCCGCTGTTGGTGTGGCTATTTCCGGGGAGACATCGCCTTAGGTTGAGGGGGAAATTGTGGCGTGTAAAAGCGCCATTTGCGATCTGAAGCGACCATGAAAAACGTGCACGCGCACGTTAGATCGCCTCATATCGCCACCAAAATTTGTAAAGGTACCCTAATAGCCACTTTACACGCGGCTACATTTCTAGCTTATCCACAGGTAACTTACTGGCTGCAGTGAAATCATGGAGACATTATTCCATTTGTACACAGCAACAAGATAGAACCATGTCTCCATGATTTCACTGCAGCCAGTAAGTTACCTGTGGATAAGCTAGAAATGTAGCCGCGTGTAAAGTGGCCATAAGGGTACCTTTACACACAGAAATAAATTTCTTGCAACTCACTAGTTGCAGTGAAATCATGGACACATTATTCCATTTGTACATGGCAACAAAATGGAACAAAGTGTCCATGATTTCACTGCAACCAGTGAGTTGCAAGCAATTTATCTGTGTGTGTAAAGGTACCCTAAGACTGTTACTATGAAGCGGTGTCCTTTCTATTTGGTTATATCCTGATCAAGTCTGAAGACATTGAAATGTGGTAAAATAATTCTATATCTGCTGCAATCTGTCAGATTTTAGAGATGAATAATTACATGGGTTGCCTGCCCTGCTGATGAAGATTGTATCCTGAACCATTCTTTCCAAAGTAGACTTAAGGTACCGTCACACGCGGCAATATTGCTTGCAATTTCACTGGCAACTTGCTGGTTGAAGTGAAATCATGGACACTTTGTTCCATTTGTACACGGCCACAAAATAGAACAATGTGTCCATGATTTCACAGCAACCAGCAAATTGCCAGTGAAATTGCAAGCAATATTGCCGCGTGTGACGGTACCTTTAATGCAGTTTTATTATCTACACCAGGGAACTCAAACTCCAGGCCTCGAAAGCCGCCAACAGTGCATGTTTTCAGGATTTCCTTAGTGTTGCACAGAGGTTGGAATCATCACCTGTGCAGGTGATTCCTTTATCATCTGTGCAATACTTAGGAAATCCTGAAAACCTGCATTGAAGGCGGCTCTCGAGGCCTGGAGGTTTGAGATCCCTGATGTGGATAATAAAACCACATCAAGTCTACTTTGTATCCTGAACCATTCTTCCCAATCCTCATCAGCAGTGCAGGCAACACATGTAATTATTCATCTCTAAAATCTGACAGATTGCAGTACATAAAATAAATTTACTTAGCAAAGAGATTCTTGATCACTCTTCTCAAAGAAACCATTTAAGGATTGCTTACACCCGGCATTCCAAGTGTGTTTATGACAAATTGGGGTACAACTGAGGAAGGTGCTGGGACAGCACTGAAACGCATGAGGATGTACCCCTGAGGAAGGTGCTGGGACAGCACTGAAACACGTAGGTAATAAAGTAGCAGCACTCTTAAGAAGTTGTGTGGTCTTTTCATTCATCATGACAGCAGCGCGGATCATTCAAGCACCATCTGTCTGATTGTCTCTGATACACCGCCATTTTGCACGTGGAGGTGCGGATCCAGCGGCAGCTGTCCATGCAAGCATACCGGTTGTGGGTCTACACAACCTGACCAGGTGAGCATGCATACCTTCGGGCAGACGATCTCACACAAGCGATAAGGCCCATTTGCGCCTCTTTTTGTCTCCTTTGTTCCTAGATATTTGACAAATACAAGCTATGTGGATATAATCAAACATGTGGGATAAACCACATTCCTATATACAGCATACATCAATTTATAGCTCCTGATTAGCAGCTCGGGGAGGGGCATTCAGGGGGTGAACTTTGCTTTTAGTCAAATCTCTTTCAAAAATATCTGATAAAAAAATGACAACATTCTGCTACCTACAATTGCGCCACTTCTTAAATTCCATCACTCTTCCACACCCGACATCCCGCTTTATGATGGCCTAGTTTAGAACTTCTTTAAAGCCCCCATTCCGCCGTGGGCATGGCATCTCAATTCTGTATGGCGCCATGGCTAGACGGAACAGTGCCAATAAACTACCTTATATGATCCATTGGGAAAACCTGCTCCAATTCAGCGCCACTCTCGAACAATGGCAAACATCGGCCCGGCGTAGTTCAGCCTACTAACGATGTATAAATCACCTTGAGCAGATCAAGAAAATCCAAATGGAGTGGTATCTCACCCCAATTAAATTAGCCCGATTTGCAGGTCAGGGTTCCTCTTCATCTGCTCAGGAGTGCTGGAGATCCTGTGGTGGAGTGGGTTCTTCCGCACACATGTGGTGGTTTTGCCCTCTGATGCAGTCTTTTTGGAGACAAGTCGACACACTTTTAACGACTCTGTCAAATATTACCACTCAGCTCTCCCCATCTCTCGCATTATTGGGTATCGGTCTTGAGGACATTCCAGATCCAGTCCGACCTACCACAGCAAACACTCTTCTTGCAGAGAGGCTCTGCGTGGCCAGATGCTGGAGATCTGCACGGTCTCCCAACCTCAAAGATCTGCTGGACTCTCTGAATTCCCACCTACAATACGAAAACTCTGACTTGGTGGGATCCTTGGATTTCCTCGCCATACAATACTGTAATCTGTTACTAATACCCCGCGTTTAACCTGTTTTCATAATTGATTGAACCGAATGTTAAGCACAAATCTGATTACCCCTCCCTCCCCCCTTTCTCCCTCCCCTCCCCATCCTTTCCCCTCCCCGTTTCCCTGAACCTTTCCTCTCCCCTTTCCTCATAGCACCTGTACTTTTCTCGGCCTTCTGTTATTACACCAGAAGACCTTGTTAAATCGTTGTCTTATCGGTCAACTGTACATGTTAATACAGTTACTTGATGTTTGTTTCCTTCAAATTTTCTTCAATAAAAACTTTATGATTTAAAAAAAAAAAAAAAAAAATGACAACAAACCTGGTGATAAGTCAATCCTAAGCTATAAAGTTTTCTTTCCTTGTTTTATATGATATTTTTATTACAGACTTTCATTTTCACGATAATCATGCATTTATGTTTAAATTTTATATCTGAATGCATCCAACAATTTAGCTTACATTTTGCACCAATGACCCAGTGAACAGGGCATGTGTAGATACTTTTCTAATCATCCAGTGTCATATTGAATTGTTCCTTATTAGATTTATTTTTTCACATCACTACACTGTCAGACTATTGCTACTTTTTAGTCATTAGAAAATTCGACATCTGTACATCTTATTTCCATGAACGAAATCTGACATAAGAAAATAATTATTTATTAATTAACCTTCTTAACCCCTTTGTGACCGCCAGACTTAAAACGGATCTGAGATAAGAGATATCTGACAGCAGGTGAAAATGCAGCAGCAACCAGCTGTACAATATAGATGACACCCTGCTCCATCAGTCATGAGATCGGTGTTTGCACCAACCATGGGAGTTTAACTCATTAGGTGCTGCTGTCAATAGTGACTAGGCATCTAGATGATTAACAGAGTGCGGGGGCTCCCTTTTTAATCCCATCAGCATCCTGAGATCACAATGGTGTGGCCCTGATGGTTGCCAAGGCACTTCACATCCAAATAATGGCCTTAGAGTTTGCCAGACATAGTGACCCATTCAGGACTTACCAACATTTATGTGGGAAAAATACTATTTTTTCTCTTTTGTGTGCAGCACAAAAGATAATCGTTCTCAGCAGCACATCATCCTGTGTAAACCGGATATGTGCTGTGGGAAACAATGGCGGTCTATGCCCACAGAATGATCCATCACTGGTTGATCAGTGGGCATAGTTTAATGCAGTCTGCCTGTATGAATAGATGATTAACCACCGATCAGTAAATATTTACAGATAGGCAGTTTACTGTCTCCACTGGTCTCTGTAAAGGGGTTTTCATTCTTTGTTTCCCTTAATTTGCCCCTTTATTTTTATGGTGATGGCGTTACACTTTGATCAACACCACTTCAGCCATGTTTATCTGTTACTAGATGGAGGCCCGATGCTATCAAGTCGAGATGGTGGTGACGTCACAATGGGGACGGGCTCTGTGGTGCTGGGGTGGCATCCGTCTCTCCCCACGTGCGCTCTCCTCCCTGTCCGCTCTCTCTCCCCCGTGCCCTCTTCTTTGACCTGTCTCCTCACTGTGGACTGTCACTTTCCCCCCAGTGCTCTATCCCCTCTATATGCGGTCTTCTACAGTCTCTGCTCTTCTTTGAGCTGTCTGCCCCTGTGCGCTCCCCCCTTGTGCCATCTTCACCCCTCATGTGCTCTCTATATCCCCCCAGTCCCATGTGTGCTCTTCCTACCCGTGGGCTCTCACTCCCTTCTATGGTCTGGCTTCTATGGTCTGGTTTGTGCCCTGAGGGCTCTCTTTCCTCCCCCACATGTGCCGTCTCTGTCTCCATGTGCGCTTTTTCTCCCCCTGTGGGCTGTCCCTTCGCCCCTGTGGGCTGTCTCTCCCCACTGTGCGTTGTCTCTGCCCCCTCATTGCTCCTGCTATTGCTACTTGCAGCCACGAGAGGATGCCATCTCCTCCTGCCTCTCTGGGACGCACAGGCCACAGAGCCTTGGCCTTTCCTGCTGCCTGTGTGTGCAGCGGTGAAATGCGGCTGCTGCGAACGTTAGGCTGCGGTTCCTGTTGTCTGTTGCCGATTTCTTCAGTTACAGGGGATGTCAACACTGCAGGCGGTACTGCGCAATGGGCCAGTACCACCAGAGGGCGCCATATTTGCACATCCATCACTTGGGTATGCAAATATGGCTGCCGCCAGCGCATGATAGGAAAACATCGGGATGACAGCTGGAATAGTGTGTTTATGTAAATAGTTTGCCATAAGGCCTTTTGTGGATCCGCATTCTCCTACAACCAATCTTTTTTTATTCTTTTATACCAAAGTGATGATTGACAATATTCCTTGATGGTTGCATTTTGCAATTGTCACAAAGGTTCAATTTATTTATATACATACAATTCTAAATGTCTAATGACTTACACTAACATTAAAACAGGACAACAAACATATGATAGACTTGCCTTTCCACCGCGTAAAACATGGTACCAAACAGACGTCCCTCCAAAATCAATATGAAAGTCTGTGAAACAGCCCTTGACGCTCATCAAACAATACCTGTAAAATATGCGCTGTTAAAGCTACACAAGAAATAAGCAATTTTTTTTTTTTTCATTTTGATTTAAAGGAACTCTGTCAGTAAGATCAACCCCACCAAAAGGTATATATGGGCATGCAGGTCTTTGAAATGTTCAGACATCAACACCTTTATATCTTACATCAGTTGCTGCTTACCTTGTAAATTAATTAGAATTAATCTGCAAATGATACACTAAGTGCTCTGGGCATGCCAGACAAGGAAAGGAGCCTCTGATTCCCCAGGATTCCACACCCAGCGCCAGCCTCCTTCGCTTAATTGATAGCACACTCTCTTTGACATTCGGAACCAGACAAGGAAATCAGGCAATGAGCTAAAGAGGCTGGTGGTGGGTGGGAAAACCAGGTCAGAAGGCAGAGGCTGAGGAGGGTGAGTTGGCACCTTTCAGAAAAGTATTTTTTCTATAAGCTTGGTTAGTGGTAAAAAAATAAACCAAGCTTTCCTTTATTGACCCCAACGGGGGTCCAGCTCTGTCACTGCTCACTGTGATGAGGTCTGTAGTCAACATGACATTAGGTCTGCAGACAACTGAGATCCAGCAATCACGTTGTGAGTTCAGAACCGCCAGGATAACTCTTCGAATGCCACAACAACAGGAAGGGAGAGCTAAGCACAGTTTTGTATTAAACTGCTAATGGAGTTTATAGGAAAAACCTTTCTGAAAGGGGTCAACCCAGTTACCCTGTTAAGTGTTCTCTCATGCCAAGAGCATCATGCATATGCATCATTTGCATATTACTTAAAATACCAAGTTCTCAGGAATGCAGTAGGAAAAAGAATATAAAAAGGTGTAAATGGGTTTGAACATGCATGCCAATATTCCTTATGCAGTTTGGGGAGTTTCATCTTACTGGAGGATTAACTTCTCAAAAAGGATATTTCACCACATTTTCCAAACTTGAGCTGAACATACAATTTAAAAATGCGGGGGGGGTTATTATTTTTTTTTCCTTAATTTCACCTAACCGTGAGATATTACTGATACGAAGTTGGCCCATAAAGAATTAATTTCCATTAAGCCGCTGTTGGCGTCACCAGATGTTTTCACTGGGGGAGTGTGCTTCTTGCCCCACCATAATGCTGACCAATCATAAGCAGGCAGCAAAACTCAAAAGGAAAAAAGAACAACCCGCCCCCCAACCATAGGCTGGCACAGGTTTCTCTTCGTTTGAGAGGTGATTATACAGCCCTGATCTCCTGGTCTAACCTTATGTACACAGTAGTGTGGGAGGAGAGGCTGTGCAGCGGAGCTTAGCGGTGTCACATTACAGACCCTTCTATCAACTCTCCTCCTCTCCTACATGGTCACCTCTGCTGTACTGCCCCCTCTACCCACACTGCCTGTCCAGAAGTGTGTCATAATCACACGCTCCTATATGGGACCAAGCAATGATAGACAATCCGCACTGCTGCATTTAAAAGATGAATCCTACAAAGTCTTCAGGGTAAAGGTGTTTATTGCTTCAACGAGTTTCGAGATCATCCTGGTCTCCTTCTCAGGAATACACCAAAAAATTTGACACTTATGTCTGCTGTGCTCGGGCAACTTGTAAATCGTTCTGCCGTGAGTTCAGAGCTGTC
Source organism: Allobates femoralis (assembly GCA_033576535.1). Taxonomy (NCBI): domain Eukaryota; kingdom Metazoa; phylum Chordata; class Amphibia; order Anura; family Aromobatidae; genus Allobates; species Allobates femoralis. Next base: position 684,695,924 of record JARQOC010000003.1, on the reverse strand, counting down.
ATTATGTCTTACACAGGAATAACCTGCTTGTTCTGGACTACTCCTGTGTAAGACACAATGACACCCTGCCCTGCTCTGATTGAACACAACAGAATTTAGTGTAATACTTAGACCTTTCAGTTCTGCTAGAATAAAGACAGTGTGAGGGGTGGGCAGTACAGCAGAGATGACCATGCCATGAAAGCAGGAGAACTGATAGGATTTGTAACTGTGACAAAGTTAACTCAGTTGCACTGCCCCTCCTCCAACACCAACTCATGCAGGTGGTTAGACAAGGGGATCAGGGTTAACAATAATGGTGTTGAGACAGCAGCAAGCTTTAGTACCATATAAAGAGATCAAGATTGTCTGACAATATAGCTTACACAATGAGAAATCTGCTCTAAACAATGGTAGGGGGCCATTTGCTTTCAGTGTTGCTGTCTGCTTATGAACAGTCAACATTATACAGGGAGAAGTACACACCCCCAGTAAAAACTCTCTGATAACAGCCAACTGGGCTTAACTATTTTGCCACTAATGTGTTAATTTTTGTTAAGATCTGTGTAAAAATATTTTTTTCCCACTCTGACCTCTATGACTGACATTAAACCATGTTCCAAATTATTATGCAAACTGGTTTAAAAAGTGTCATAGGGATTTTTGTCAATGGAACCTATTGATGGTATTATGTCTCAGGGTTCTTTGGATCACTGAAATTAATCTCAGATACCTGTGATAATTAGTTTGGCAGGTGAGCCCGATAAAAGGAAAACTGGGTGTTCCACAATATTATTAAGCAGGCCACAGTTTTCAAGTATCATGAGAAAGAAAAAGGATCTTTCTGCTGCCGAAAAGCAACAAATAGTGCAATGCCTTGGAGAAGGGATGAAAACATTACATACTGCACAAAAATGTAAGTGTGATCATTGTACTGTGAAGAGATTTGTGGCTGATTCTGAGCACAAACGTGTTTGTGCAAATAAAGGCAAAATGAGGAAGGTTTCTGCCAGGCAAGTTCATCGGATTAAGAGAGCAGCTGCTAAAAAGGTCTTACAAACCAGCAAACAGATATTTGAAGCTGCTGGTGCCTCTGGAGTCCCTCGAACCTCAAGGTGTAGGATCCTTCAAAGGCTTGCTGTGGTGCATGAACCTACTATTCGGCTACCCCTAAACAGCGCTCACAAGCAGAAACGGTTGCAGTGGGCCCAGACATACATGAAGACTAATGTTCAAACAGTCTTGTTCACGGATGAGTGCCGAGCAACCCTGGATGGTCCAGATGGATGGAGTAGTGGATTGTTAGTGAATGGCCACCATGTCCCAACAAGGCTACGACGTCAGCAAGGAGGTGGAGGAGTCATATTTTGGGCCAGAATCATTAGGAAACAGCTGGTAGGCCCATTTAAGGTTCCTAAAGATGTGAAAATTACCTCTGCAAAGTATATAGAGTTTCTGACTGAGAACTTTCTTCCATGGTACAAAAAGCAAAAAGTGCCTTCAGGAGAAAAATCATCTTCAATGCACCATCTCATGATGCAAAGAATACCTTTGTGTCATTGGCTGCTATGGGCATAAAAGGAAATAAACTCAAGGTGTGGCCACCATCTTCCCCTCACCTTAACCCTATAGAGAACCTTTGGAGTATAATCAAGCAAAAGATCTATGACGGTGGGAGGCAGTTCACATCAAAACAGCAGCTCTGGGAGGCTATTCTGACATCATGCAAAGAAATACAAGTAGAAACTCTCCAGAAACTCACAAGTTCAATGGATGCAATAATTGTGATGGTGATATCAAAGAAGGGTTCTTATGTTAACATTCAACTTGGCCTGTTAGTGGCCTTTCACACTTGCGTTTTTTTCCTGATTTGGAAGATCAGGAAAAAACCTGATTCTTATTGGATTTTTTTTTTTGTCCATTCTCTTTAATGATTTCAGGAGAAAACATGAAGCAACAAGATTCTACCTGACAAAATTAAAGTGAATGGGCAAAATACTGTAAGAATCGGATTTTTCCTGATCTTCCAAATCAGGAAAAAAACGCAAGTGTGAAAGGCCCCTTAGGATTTTGGAGTTAAATAGCTTTTTATTTCAGTAAATATGATGTCCTAATGCTGCAAATTCAACAAATGAGAATTTTCAGTTCTTTCAAACATAACAAATGTTTAGAAACGCTACTGTGCCTAATAATTTGGAACAGTGCATTGAGGTTTTTTTTAATTTTGACGATTATACTGTTATCATTGGGAGGTTTCTTCAATAAAATTCAATGTATACTCTAACGGGTGATGACATATTACACTGTGTCATTTGTACCAACCATTTGGGAATATCAGAGAAAAAGAACATTTGCATAATAATTTGGAACATGGTGTATGTGTCTAGTTCTAAATGAAATATTCAGTGAAAGGTCATCTTTAACATCAAACAATAAAATGTCACATTACAGGGAGTTGCTTTAAGTACCGTAAATGCATTCTCTATATTTGTCTAGAATGGTCATGGCCAGACGGTACAGCTGGCCGCATTAAGCCAAAACACTGCCCATTGTGATGGCCAATTGAAAAACAACTTCTTAGCTTTGGCTGTCGCTCCTTTTGGCCCAACCCAATGGAAAAAAGGCACTGACTACATTGTAGATTTAAAAAAAAAAAAAAAAAAAAAAGGGTGTAGTTGAACAGCAAAATGACATTTTGCTGAATCTACACGAAAAGTTGAATATATGTAATTTTCTTAAACATATTTTTTAGTAGGACTTTTTTTTGCTCCTTTACCCCCAACAGGCAATAATCAATTAGTCTCAGTCATATGGTGCTTCAGACACATGGGATAATGACATTACCAGGGATCACTGTGGGGTCGCAGGGAGGGTAAGAAAGTATGTGTGTCTCCATTTGCCCCCCAAAAATGGTGCAAAAAAGCAGCACAAACTGATGATGCGTTTGTGATGCTTTTTTTTACAAAAAGAGGATCATTTTTGGTGCAGAAACTGCACCATAAACGGATCAATAAAAAACAGAGCACAAGTGCGCTGCCTGACACTACCCATAAATGTTCATAAGACAACCACCTTAATTCTTAAGCCAACAGAGATTTAAATGTCATCCAAACTCAAGCCTTAAAGAGTGCAAAAAGCCATGCAAAAAATCATTTCACTAGCTGAAAACCATCTGTAATTAGAAAGCAAACCTGCCACAGTGAAAATTAACAGCTGGTTCAAGTGATGGCCTAAAAAAGGTGTCTCATTAACAAGGTGGCACACAAGAAACCTTTCCTGAGGAGTAAAGACAATGAGCTGTCTCAAGATCTTTGTGACCTTATTATTTCAAAACAAAATGATAGCATTGGTTACAGAATAACTTCTAAACTATTGAAGGCTACACTGAGCACTGTTGGAACCATAATCAGGAAGCATTATTTCACCATAAACCATCTACGAATAGGTGATCCCCGCAATATTTCAGACAAAGGAGTGAAAAGAATGAGAATAGTTGCCCAAGAGCCAATGACGCACTGTATAGAGCTACAGAAAGAACTGAAATCAGCAGGTACAATTGTTTCATAGAAAACAAGTAATGCACTCAACCTCCATGGCCTGCATGCACTTTCATCACCCAAGACTCCATTGCTCAACAAAAAGTATAGTGAAGCGTGCTTAAAATTTGTTCAATAATAGTTAGACGAGCCTGTGAATTATTGGGAGAATGTAGTCAGGTAAGCAAGATCAATATTTAACATTTTGTATGTCATAATACACATGTTTGGAGGCCTTAAACTCCACACCAATAGTGAAGTTTGGAGGCGGAAACATCATGGAGTAAGGCTGTTTTTCAGCATACATCACTGGTGAACATCTATAATTGAATGAAGGATGAATGGACAAATGTAGCAAGACATTCTTGAAAAAAATGCCGCTATCAGAATGATGAAGATGAAACAAGGTGGGTATTTCAGCAAGACAATGATCCTAAACACACAGCCAAAAACACTCAACTGATTTCAGAGAAAGAAAACAAAGCTGCTTGAATGCCCAGCCAGTCACCTGACCTGAACCCATTAGAGCATTTACAGTAGGAACTAAAGCTTAGAATTCATAGAACTCACAGGACTTTCAGTAGAGTTGATGAGCGTTTGTGTGGAAGAATGGGCCAAATTACACCTGAGCAATGCAGGTTACTAACTTCTCCATACAGAAGGCGTCGTGAAGCTGTCATCACCAACTTAGGCCCCTTTCACATGAGCATTTTTTTCAAATCGCGGCAGATGCGGTGAAAAACCGCATATGCCACGATTAAATGCATAACCGCCACACTTGCGGCAAGCCCCATGCAATGTCTATGGGGCTTGCGGTAAGGGTGCGGCAGGTGCGGTATTGGCACTTGCGGCAGGTGTGGCCGCAAAAAAAAAAACGCAGTCAGCAGCGTTTCTTTTTGCGGCCGCACCTGCCGCAACCGCACTTCCTGCATCTGCCGCACCCTTACCGCAAGCCCCATAGACATTGCATGGGGCTTGTCGCAACTGTGCCGCAAGTGTTGCGGTTATGCGTTAATCGCGGCAGATGCGTTTTTTTCACCGCATCTGCCGCGATTTGAAAAAAAACGCTGATGTGAAAGGGGCCTAAGACTTTTGTACAAAGTATAAATTAAATTTCAGACAGTATGTTCAATAATTTTTTCCTGTGTGATTTCTTTTAGTTACACATAATTTATGGACATGTATGATTTGATTTGTTTGCTTGTGTGGAATGGATGTGTTGTTACCAACATCTGGTGAGAAATTGATGTCAATAGCGCCTATATAAATATATTTTGGTTCCAAAATTGGTGACATGTTAAATCCTTATCCACAAGTAGAAAAAAAATGCGGCACTCACCGGAGATGATCTTTAAGTTTTTATTCACATGTCCATTTACATTTCAGTGCGATGTTGAGCAGGGGAGGGGGAGAGGAGATGGCGGCCTGCCATTTCGCGGAAACTACCGCTTCCACGGGTCCTGGTGGACCCATGGAAGCGGTAGTTACCGCGAAACACCAGGCCGTCATCCGCCGTCTCCTCTCCCCCTCCCCGGCTCAACATCGCACTGAAATGTATATGGACGTGTGAATAAAAGCTTAAAGATAATTTCCGGTGAGTGCTGCATTTTTCTTCTACTTGTGGATATTTAACTACTTTATTGATTGCGAGCATCACCGTTTGGAGACTGTACTGCAATGGGTCACTAGAAGAGGGCTGACCCAAGTAAAAACCATATAGTGCCCAGTAGTTTCTACTGCTAGTGTTTAATTCTTATGTTTAATTCTTATGGCTGTATACATGTATATTTAAAAAATAAATATTTTTTTTTTCTAAATCGGAAAGATAATTTGGATTTGGGAAAAAAAAAACAGCCTTTTAGGAGATAAAAAATGAATGACTTCAAAGCTTCCTATTTATTTTTATTAAATGGCAGGTGATGTTGTAATGTAGCATATAATTAGCAAGTAAATCCTCAGTGCCTGCAAAACTCCAACTGGTCTTGTAATGGTACCGTCACACAGTACAACAATGTTGGAAGCGATTCCGTGGGTGTGCACTCGCTTCAGACATCACTGTCACGTGGCGAGATGCTGCCAGTGACGCCGCCACGATATTGCAGCAGCACAACCCAGCAAGCGATACGCATCTATGTTGTTAATATGCAAAATCACTTGCAACATGGCTATCACCGTCTCACAGGAGCAATGTTTGCAGATCGCTGGAGCAACATCGCCAGGTTTACCAACATGTTGGTAAACCTGTCAACTGCGATCCAGCGATTTATCGCAGTTGCATTGTGCTGTTACACGCAACAACGCACCTAGGATGTCGCTGCAACATCACCCTGTGTGACGGTACCTTTAGCTTCCAACATTGAAAATGTTCCTACTAATCACACATGACTGTAGTAGTCAATCATTGGCCATGATTGGCTGCTGTGGTTAATTGGGGGTAATCCAAACATCATTACAAACAGTTTAAAATTAATAGGAACATTTGACTTACAGCACAGGAATGGTTTTGGGATTTTGAAAGGCGAGTATACGTTACTTTATCACATCCTGTTTTACATACTGTAAGTGTAGGTTTGACTACACATGAATGGTTCTCCCATATAATATGCACGTGGCAGAAGTATTGTGTCTATATTATGGTATGTAGAAGAGCATAAAGTCTGATGTGCATATAGGATAAATGATAGTCTAGAAATCAGGTCTCAGATTATTGTAGAAAAGACATTTCTGGCATATAAAAATGAAATGGATATGTTAATTATTAATTCAGATCATAAACACCAAGGGTGACAAGGTTTTATGTTAGTTTTGACAGTCTTTCTACATCACTGCAAAATATGATGTAGCTAAAACTAAATATAAAAAAATTGTGTACCTAGAACAACTAGTATCACGCTCAGGACTCTCAAACTCCCAGGCCTCTGGTAAGGAACCCGAAAATGAGGAAGGACAAATAAACCCCACAGGGATGAAAAGTTAATTTAAATTTATAATATAACAGCACCAGATATTACCAGACTTGTGCAGCGCTTTCTCAACACCGGTCAAGTGTCCATGTAAACAATCCAAAAAAGGAAAAAGCAGCACCAAATAGATGACAAATGAACCTTTATTGCCAATGGCGTGGCGATGTTTCGGACCGGAGGTCCTTTCTCAAGCCTTGAGAAAGGACCTCCGGTCCGAAACATCGCCACGCCATTGGCAATAAAGGTTCACTTGACATCTATTTGGTGCTGCTTTTTCCTTTTTTGGATTATCAAAACGTGATCATACTTAGAGAACAGCAATGACTGTAGCACAGAGAAAGATAAAAACTACATTTTGTGAAGGTCTCAACAATCACCAATCAGTAGGAAGTTTGCAGGCCCTTTCTTTGAATGACTTCACTGAATGGCCACAGGACATGACTAGTCAATCACACAGCTCTGGTGTGATTTTGCTCCACTATTCTTCCAGTCTTTTCTACAGTTTTGTGACTCGTGGGTTTCTTGTCCATAACTTTGTCACCAAGGATTTTCCAGAAGTTTTCTATTGGGTTTGGATCAGGACTCTGGGCTGGCCATTTCATTGTTTCAATGTTTTCTGTTTCAAGGAACTGATTTACCCTTTTTGCTGTGTGACCTGGGCCATTGTACTGCATAAAAATTGCTAGTTGATTGAGTGTTGAACACAAGCAAGGAACCAAGTGTTGTTCAAGAAGATTCTGATACACACTTGCATTCACTGTGCCATGTAGCTGTACGAGAGGTCCAACCATTGCAGTAGAAAACATTCCCCAAACCATGACATGTCTTCCACCACCTTTCACTGCCTTTTTTTTTTTTTTTTTTTTTTTTTTTTTACACACTTTGGGTTCAGCCTTACCCCAGTTTGTCTACGAACATAATGTTTCCCATCAGACCCAAATAAATTAAACTTGCTTTCATCACTATAATAGACTGTGGACCACTTCTCCTCTGTCCACGAATGCTCCTCACCAATGGCAAGTCTGGTCTTTTGATTCTTTCTGCTAATAAGTATTATAATTTATTTATATAGTGCCATTAGGTTCCATGGCGCTTTACATGAAGATAAGGGAGACAAGCACAAGTACACTAACTCTAGACAATCAGGACATACAGGTGCAGGAGGGGAGGGGACCCTGTCCACAAGGGCCCATAGTCTACGAGGGGCGGTTGGGGATACAGTAGGATGGGGAAATGTCAGTCATGGGGCGGTCGCTGGGTTTCATGGCAGGTTGTAGGCTTGACGGAATAGGTGAGTCTTCAGGTGACACTTGAAGATTCTCAGGGTTGGAGTGTCTGACATGTTGGGGCAGGGAGTTCCAGAGTATGCAGATGCCCGGGAGAAGTCCTGAATGCGGTTGCGCGAAGAGGAGATGAGGGGGGAGCAGAGGAGGAGTTCTTGGGAGGATCGGAGGTTGCGTGAGGGTAGGCATTGGGAGACCAGGACTGAGATGTATGGTGGAGACAGGTTGTGCATGGCTTTGTATGCCATGGTTAGTGTTTTGAACTGGGATCTCTTGGAGGCGGGGAGCCAGTGAAGGGCTTGGCAAAGCGGGGAGACAGGGGAGTAGCGGGAGGACAGATGGATTAGTCGGGCAGCGGAGTTGAGGATAGAGTGAAGAGGTGTAAGGGAGTTAGCCGGGAGGCCAGTGAGGAGGAGGCTGCAGTAGTCAAGGCGGGAGATGATAAGAGCATGAATAAGTGTTTTAGCGGTGTCGTGGCTAATGAAGGAGCGGATCCGCGAGATGTTTCTAAGCTGGAGCCGGAGGGATGTGGTGATGGCATCGATGTGGGGCTTCAAGGATAAGGAGGAGTCAAGGATTACCCCGAGGCGAGCAGAGAAAATTGAAGAGATGGTGGAAAGGCATTATGGGATTTTGGAGTAGGTAGGTGATGTCGGGGCTGGACAGGTAGATTTGGGTGTCGTCGGTGTAGAGGTGGTATTGAAAGCCGTGGGACTCCGAGTTGCCCTAGGCCCAGAGTGTATATGGAGAAAAGTAGCGGTCCCAGGACTGAACCTTGGGGGACTCTGACAGAGACTGGGTAGGGCGAGGAGGAGGTGAGGGAGTGGGAGATGCTGAAGGTTCGGTCCGCTAGGTATGAGGAGATCCAAGAGAGGGCAAGGTGGGTGATGCCGAGGGAGTCCAGGATCCAGAGAAGAAGAGAGTGGTCAACCGTGTCAAAAGCTGCAGGCAGGTCGAGGAGGAGGAGGAGGAGGAGGAGAAGTGGCGTTTGTTCTTGGCGGTCAGTAGGTCGTTGGTGACTTTGGTCAGGGCTGTTTCGGTGGAGTGTAGGGGTCAGAAGCCGGATTGTAGGCGGTCGAAGTGGGAGCAGGAGGAGAGGTGTGAGGACAGTTCGGAGTGGACGTGCTGTTCAAGTAGCTTAGAGGTGAATGGGAGAAGAGATATGGGGCGATAGAGACAGAAGTAGGGTCGAGGGAGGTTTTTTTAAGGATGGGCGTAATTAGGGCGTGTTTGAAGGCTGGGATGAAAATGGAGGTGTGGTTGGGAATGAGGTGGGATGGGAGCGGGTCGTGGGCGCTGGTGGTGAGGTGTGATTTCGACAGGAGGGAGGAGAGTTAGTCTTCAGTTATGGGGGGAAAGTTGCTAATGGAGGAGGAGGGCAGTGTAGGTGAGAGGGGGAGTTGTGGGGATAATGGTCCGGAGCCGTTTCTGTTCTTGTCGATCTTCTCCTTGAAGAAGGTCGCAAAGTCTTCAGCGGAGATGAGGGGAGAAGGGGGAGGAGCGGGCGGGCGGAGTAAGAAGTTGAAAGTTTTGAAGAGCTGTTTGGGGTTGCGGGACAGAGAGGTTATTAGGGATGAGAAGAAGGCTTGCATGGCAGTAGCTAGTGCCGTCTTGAAAATCAGTGAGGGATTGTTTGAACAAAGAAAAGTGCTCAGAGGTGCGGGACTTTTTCCATCTCCTCTCGGCGACCCTGGATGCCAGTCTTAGGTTTTTGGTGGGGGTGGTGTGCCAGGGTTGCCTGTTAGTGCGTGGAGTGTGAGGGGGGCGGCTAGGTCGAAGGCGTTCGTTATTGTGGAGTTGTATAGGGTAGTGGCAGTGTCTATGTCACCAGCGGACGGTATGTCGGCGAGAGGGAGGAGGGATTCAGAGAATAAGGGAAGATCAGGATCTTTTAGGTTTCTGCGAGGGTGATCAAGTTTGCGGAGAGGGGTTAGCGTGGCAGGGGAGGAGAGGGCGGAGAAGGTCAAGAGATGGTGGTCAGACGGGGAGTTCCGAGGTTGTGAGGTTAGAGAGGGAGCAAAGGCGGGTAAAGATGAGGTCAAGCATGTGGCCTTGTTCGTGGGTGGGAGAGGAGGACCATTGAGAGAGCCCTAGGGAAGTGGTCAGGGAAAAAAGTTTGGAGGCGGCTGGGTGGGGAGTGTCAATGGGGATACTGAAGTCAACCATGATGATGGTGGGGATGTCAGCGGAAAGGAAGTGAAGTAGCCAGGTGGTGAAGTGGTCAAGAAAGGAGGTGATGGGTCCAGGGGGGCGGTAGATTATGGCCAGCTGGAGGTTGCAGGGGGAAAAGATTCGGACCGAGTGAGCTTCGAAAGAGGGGAAAGTGATGGAGGGGGGCGGGGGAATAGGGCTCAAGGCGCAGGAGTTGGACAAGAGTATGCCGACACCACCGCCGTGTTTGCCAGAGGGACTGGGGTTGTGGGACAGACTGAAGCTGCCGTAAGATAGTGCAGCGGGGGAGGCCGTGTCGGAGGGGGTGAGCCAGGTCTCGGTGATGCCAAGGAATGATAGTTTCTTGGAGATAAAGAGTTTGCGGATGTCTGGGAGTTTATTGCGGGCATTCCAGAGTGCTCCGGGTAGAACGGTAGGGGGGCAGGGGTTGGGGGAATGGGTCTAAGGTTGGTGGGGTTGCGAGGGTTGGCGATGGGCCATGGGTATGGGTCGAAGGTGGTTGTGGGGATGTGGTGGGGGGGGGGGCCAGGATTGGGGGGAGATGTCACCAGCAAGGAGGAGGAGTAGGCAGAGGGTTAGCAGGTGGGAGCAGGAGAGCTTATGTGGCGGGCGTGCTTGTTTGGCGATTGAGGATTGAAAGTGAATGAATAAGTTGGAGAAGTGGGTGAGGTGGTTAGGCAGCATGGAGGGTGAGAGCAGTATTTCGTTGCTGGGAGGGGGGGTAAGTGGGGGTAGTAGGAAGTGGAAAAGGATGGGAGTGAGTGAGGAGTAGTGGAAACATTGTACGGTGAGCAGGGGTGAGGCAGCAGGGGTCAGAAACACAGGGGGAAAAGTTGTGGTGGTGGATGAATGGTCATCAGTGGCGAGCAGTCCCAGGATGAGATGATGTCCGGGGATGAGATACAATACAGGGGGTCGGATGGAGGGGCCGGATGGGGCAGTTGGGGGATCAGCCGGGGTTGACTGTGGCAGTCGCGGGGTCAGGTGAGGCGGCCGGGGGTCGGGTGAAGGGCCGGTGAAGAGGCTGGGGTCGGTGAAGGGCCGGGGGTGGCGAAGGGCCGGGGTCAGGCGAAGGGGCCGGAGGTCAGGCGAAGGGGCGGGGTCAGGCGAAGGGGCCGGGGGTCAGGCGAAGGGGCCGGGGGTCAGGCGAAGGGGCCGGGGGTCAGGCGAAGGGGCCGGGGTCAGGCGAAGGGGCCGGGGGTCAGGCGAAGGGGCCGGGGGTCAGGCGAAGGGGCCGGGGGTCAGGCGAAGGGGCCGGGGGTCGAGTGATGCAGTTGTGGGGTCAGATGAAGCAGCAGCGGGGGATCCGATGGTGTAGCAGCCAGGGGTCCGATGGTGGAGCAATCGGGGGTCAGGTGGTGCCATAGCTAGAGGTCAGATGGTGCAGCAGCTGGAGGTAGGATGCAGCTGAGAGACGCAGGCATCTGAGTGGTTGAGGTGGCAGTGGCATTTGCCACATCTTCAGGGCACCGCCATTGGAGCGGTCAGCAGTGGAGGCCGCAGGTTGTCTCCGGTAGGGGGCGGATCCTCGCCTCTGTGCTCGGGCCACGGCCCGAGCGAAGGGACCCGCAGCGGCGTCGGCCGCAGATGGTCTCCGATAGGGGCAGAGCCTCATCTCCAGTAGGGGAGGAGCCTCGCCTTCGAATTCCAGCAGCGGCACGAGCGATGGGACCCGCAGCGTCGGCAAGTGCATCCGCTCCCCGGGCTGGGCCGTCGCCTGGAGCGGGCTCGGCGCTCAGTCAGGAGGAGCGGAGCAGTGAGACCCGCGAGTGCGGGAGCCGGTCCTCACGCTCAGGCCGCGGGGAACGGGGATGCGGGCAGGACTCCTCTCGCAAGGTGGGGAGGGAGCGCCCCGGGCGGTTGCCGAGGGGGCCGGCGCCGTAGCCGAGCCGGAGGGCGGGGGCCGATGCCAGGGCCGAGCCAGGGGTGTCCCACGCGTGTGGGCGAGGTCGCACCTGGAAGGCCCCGTGGACGAGCAGGTGCGAGGGAGCTGCGGCTGGCAGAATGGTGGTGTGTGCCGCAGCTCCGTGGGCCAGCCAGTGCTCCAGATGGCGGTGGATGGTGAGGAGTGCACAGCAGCATGTCCTCACTGCACGGCGGCCATCTAATAAGTGAGATGGTCACTGCAGAATGAGTTTTCAGCCCAAATACTCTCAAGCGTTGTGACACCTTATGACAAGACAGATCCTTACCCTGTTCTGTCATGAATTGGCGATCTATTCCAGCTGCAATGTTGAAATTATTACCCTTAAGGTACCGTCACATGCGGCAATATTGCTTGCAATTTCACTGGCAATTTGCTGGTTGCAGTGAAATCATGGACACATTGTTCTATTTTGTTGCTGTGAACAAATGGAACAATGTGTCCATGATTTAACTGCAACCAGCAAATTGCCAGTGAAATTGCTAGCAATATTGCCGTGTGTGACGGTTCCTTTATTGATGCTTTGCATTATCCTAACCTCTCTTGCATTTGTTTTTTGAGGGAGACCAGCCTTCTTGGGGGACTTGAAAGAGTTTGTGATGTTGTAAAGATGTAATATTCTAGAAATCATAGACTTGGAACGACCCCTTTGGCCTTCATCTGGACAACCTGCTGCAGGAGGGTTTCAGCCACTTTGGAACAAAACACCATTTTTGCAAGTGAGTGCAAACTGGAAAGTTAGGTTGCCAGTTAAATAGGGCTTGTCAGATAATTGAGGAAATTAGCAGCAGGTGCCAGATTAGCACTAATAACTTGTAGGTACCTGAAAGGGTTCTATAATTTTGATCAGTGTTCTTTTTGATTTATCTCATTTACATTTTTATTCTGTGCTGTAGAATATATTCAATTTATTAAGATTAAAATACTGCTATTTTACTCATGTTAGGATATCTTTACACAGGACAACACAATGACCTGAACAGTAAGGAAATTCTGTGTTGCTCTCTAATTTTGAGTGTGTGTGTGTAGTGTATGTGTGTGTGTGTGTGTGTGTGTGTGTGTGTGTGTGTGTGTGTGTGTGTGTATATTTAGCTGTATATTATTCTTGAGCCTTTAAAGTCTGTACTGGAAAAATGCACTTAATTTTGATAGATCATCTGTCATATGGATATGCAAGATATTTGCCCCTTTGTATCCACTTTCATTTCCTTTATGCCATCTGATCTGTTACAATTCCACTAAACAGCTTCACCTTGTACACAAACTAAGAAAAATCACATGACCTGATAGATTAATTAGGCAGTAATTTCACGACTAGGGAAGAAAATAAATAAATGCCATAACAGTGTTCTAGAATGCAAATGTTTGTTTTTGTAAAGCGCAATTACACAGACATAAATCTGACAAACTGAAGGGAAAAACTAAATTCTGCATCATCCCAATGCAGATGAAAACGTTAATAGTACACAATCCATTATCATCAGTGGAAAAATAACTTACAGGAAAAGAATAACTAATTCCTAAGATTGAATTTTTCCACACAAAAAACAGCAGCTGAATATAAATTCTTTATTTCTCATGCAAAGCTGGAGAGATTCCTGTATGGCTTCATCCATTACTCTTAATTATCTAGAAACCAAGAGAAGTGGAATACTTCTACCCCTCCACCACACACAAACCACTGTATTAACAGCGTAAGGATTAGCCCTTCAGTTCCTCCATTACCTCTCTGCAGCAGATAGAACGATTGGTCACAAATACCTTGGAAAGGATCCACTTAGCTGTGGCTTCACCCCCTCCTCCCCATACTCACTGAGCTAAAAGATGTCAGCAAAATGCAGAGAGCGTGCAAGGTCTCTGGAAACAAGAGGCTGGTGCAAATCAGACACCCCTCCAGTATATGAGCGCAAGCTGCCTAGCAACCACATTCAGAACTGGGCTTGATGAAATGATACGCAATGCTGTCAGAAAGGCAATATTACACGCTAATACAGTACGTGTAGCTTCACTCCTCAGACCTTGCATAGCACAGGTATAAATGGTACAATAGACTAGAAGACACCAGAAAACCATCTCCAATTCAAAAAATTGCCATTTAACCCCGATAGGTCATCGTCTCAGAAAATTACAGAAGACTAAACATTTTATGAAGGTAGACAGAAATGGCACACAACATGCACTGTTGCTTTGCAGCTCTCGGGTCCTGGATCCAAATTCCACCAAGGACGACAGCTGTGAGGAGTTTGTATGTTCTCCCTAAGATTGCATGAGTTTCCTTTGGGTTATCCAGTTTCTTCTCACATCCCAAAGACATACTCATAGGGTATTTAGATTGTGAGCCCCAATGGGGACATTGCTGGTGCATTGCCCACCAGAGCTGTGGGTTACTCGGCACCGGTCCTTATTCTCTGTTTGCAGAGGATGTCACGGTCTTATCGTGGACCGGTTCCGTGGCCCTGGAGGGAGCGCAAATAAAAAGGGGATAATTGTAAAAAGGGAAAAATAAAAATAAGTTTGTCAGTGACGCCACCTGTGGGTTGCAGCCAGATATGACCGCCGCTGCTTGTCTCCGCTCCAGGGGATGATGATGGGATGCAGCCGGTGATAAGCCCTCCACAGGTAGGGCTAGGATGATCCCTGGGCCGGTGATGATAGTTTTTGGTTGGTGTGGTTATGAGGTGATGATGGGGGTGCACTTAATACTGACCGGTGTCCTCAGATCTCTCAGGCTCGACCTCTCCTCAGATGCTGGTCTCCACAGCCATAGACCTTTAATAAAGACTCTCACACATTTCTTCAGGTTTAACCGGGTGCTTTACTCACTGTAATATGTTAACACAGTCACTGTATTTTCTAACAGTGAGCGCACTGGTAGCCGTCAGCAGCTGTTCTGGTTCACCAAACACCCCCTTTCCTTAAGCCTTTCCGGGTCTCTCTTCTGAGGACCACTACCTCAGGGCCAGCAGTCGTGGACTTCTCAGGGGGTCCTCTCTCTCACCCCCAAGTCCTATGTGAGGTCTTTCCTGGGTTTTCTTTGGTCTGTTAGGTTCCGGGCCCTAGATACCCTTCACCTCACCGGTTAATCTGTGGCAGGGGCTGTAGACTCTAACCACTTTTACAGGACCGGTACCCTGTCCGTCGACCCAGTCCCTTAGTGACTCCGTCAAGCTGGTCTTTCACCTTGCACTCTTTCCTTCCTACAACTAGTCCGTAGTCTCGGACCCGGTCAGCTATAAGATGATACCGGCTGCCGGGTCACGGTGTTTTCCCTCTATTGTTTACAGCCTCTTTTCTGCTGTCACTCTGCTCAGTCATGAACCCTCCTTCAACTCCAACCTCCATCTGACTAACTGTCACTCTCACTCTGAGGTAAACCACTGTAACTCATCCCCCTCTCACAGGTGCCACCTAAGCTCCACCCACCACTCTGCTCTTCCCCACTTCTCCCTTGCCTGGCATAAAGTCTTAAGTATAGGAATTCAGGGATGTGTTGGGTGCTTTGGTTTGGGGAGAATGCTTACCATCCAAGCTGCTGCTCTCCTCTGTGTCTACCAGTCTGCATGGGTGCCACAATGGCAATGTCTGTACAGTGCTGCAGAGTATGATGGCACTATATAAGAAATGCATAATAAATCGTATTAAAAAAATGTACTGTATGAACAGTATAGGGCCACCTACAGAAGCTTTTATGACATCCCATTCTATATACATAGCTATTAGGATGGCTCCCATTTTGCAACCATTTTCCACTCTTGAAAAGTTGGGAATTTTGTTATCCATCAGAAGAACATTTGTAGTGAGAGATGAGCAAATTTGTTCAGGTTCGGAGTTTGGATGATTTACATATCCAAATCACTGGAGCAACCATTGCTGTGCTAGTGTGAGCCGCTTTGTGACTGTAATTGGCTCGCACTGGGGGTAAAAGCAGAGTTATCGACTGTAGCGTGGTTGTAAAAAAAAAAAAAAAAAAAAAAAAAAAAAATTTCATCCCCCCGAAGTGGTTTGTTCATGGCTGGCTGTATGTGGGCAGAGATCTGAGCTGTCCAAATCAGTGTATTCAATTTAATAGTACGTATTCTATTTGTGAAGTCAAACAATGATGTTGGATGAGAGGGCTTGGATCTTAACTCCTATGTAATGCATCCCAAAGGTTAAGTGAGATTGAAGTCAGGGATTTGAGCAGTCAGTCAATTTCTTCCACATCCTGATCATGCTTTAATCCCTTCACCCAGTCAATTATGGTTTTTTATCTCCACTTCCAACTGTTTTATTTTTTAAGCCACATGTCTCGTTAAAAGCAAGCTTCATACGGCTAAGTTGTACTTTTGAATGACATCATTCTGCCACAGTATACTGGGAAAAATGAAAAACAATCCAAAGTTGGTGAAATTTAAATAGAAAAGTACAATTCCAATTTTTGTTTTTTTTTGTTGTTTTTTTTAGGTACCATATCCAATACCTGGTAAAACTGGCAGTAGGATTCCTTAGGTCAGTACGAATACTCAGATAAAACAAACATGTAGTTTTCTTACACACAAGTAGTGAAAATAAGTTCAGAAATATGTGGGGGAAAAATGGCTTTTGTTGCCGTTTTCTGAGACCCATAATGTTCTAATTTTTTGGGATCTGCAGCTCTGTGATGGCTTATATTTTGCACCCCGAGTTGACATATTTGCTCAAACCATGAGAATAGATAAGATGTTTCAATGTTTCAATTGAAAAAAAAAATTTTAAAAATAGCGCTGTTGTGGCAACCAAAGAAACACAAATCTGGGGTTTTGGATTTTTGTAGTTACAGCTGTGGCCAAAATTATTGACACCCCAGCAATTCTGTCAGATAACACTCAGTTTCTTCCTGAAAATGATTGCAATCACAAATTCTTTGGTATTATTATCTTCATTTATTTTGTCTTCAATGAAAAAAAAACACAAAAAGAATTGTCCTAAAGCCAAATTGGATAAAATTCCACACCAAACATAAAAAAGGGGGTGGACAAAAGTATTGGCACTGTTAGAATAATCATGTGATGCTTCTCTAATTTGTGTAATTAACAGCACCTGTAACTTACCTGTGGCACCTAACAGGTGTTGGCAATAACTAAATCACACTTGCAGCCAGTTGACATGAATTAAAGTTGACTCAACCTCTGTCCTGTGTCCTTGTGTGTACCACATTGAGCATGGAGAAAAGAAAGAAAACCAAAAAACTGTCTGAGGACTTGAGAAACCAAATTGTGAGGAAGCATGAGCAATCTCAAGGCTACAAGTCCATCTCTAAAAACCTGAATGTTCCTATGTCTACCGTGCGCAGTGTCATCAAGACGTTTAAAGCCCATGGCACTGTGGCTAACCTCCCTAGATGTGGACGGAAAAGAAAAATTGACGAGAGATTTCAACTCAAGATTGTGCGGATGGTGGATAAAGAACCTTCGACTGATGGTGGGTTTACACACACCAATTTATCTGTTCAATATCTGAACCAATCTCTGGTTGCAGGAACTCATGGATACATTGCTCCATTTTGTGGCTGTGTACAACATGGAGCAATGTATCCATGATTTCACTGCAACCAGAGATTGGTTCAGATATTGAACAGATAAATTGGTGTGTGTAAACCCACCATAACATCCAAAGAAGTTCAAGCTGCCCTGCAGTCCGAGGGTACAAAAGTGTCACCCAGTACTATCCGTCGGCGTCTGAATGAAAAGGGACTGTATGGTAGGATACCCAGGGAGACCCCACTTCTTACCCCGAGACATAAAAAAGCCAGGCTGGAGTTTGCCAAAACTTACCTGAGAAAGCCTAAAACGTTTTGGAAGAATGTTCTCTGGTCAGATGAGACAAAAGTAGAGCTTTTTGGGCAAAGGCATCAACATCGAGTTTACAGGAGAAAAAAAAGAGGCATTCAAAGAAAAGAACGCGGTCCCTACAGTCAAACATGGCGGAGGTTCCCTGATGTTTTGGGGTTGCTTTGCTGCCTCTGGCACTGGACTGCTTGACCGTGTGCATGGCATTATGAAGTCTGAAGACCACCAACAAATTTTGCAGCATAATGTAAGGCCCCGAGTGAGAAAGCTGGGTCTCCCTCAGAGGTCATGGGTCTTCCAGCAGACAATGACCCAAAACACACTTCAAAAAGCACTGGAAAATGGTCCGAGAGAAAGCACTCAAGACTTCTAAGGTAGCCAGCAATGAGTCCAGACCTAAATCCCATAGAACAACTGTGGAGAGATCTAAAAATGGCAGTTTGGAGAGGGCACCCTTCAAATATCAGGGACCTGGAGCAGTTTGCCAAAGAAGAATGGTCTAAAATTCCAGCAGAGCATTGTAAGAAACTCATTGATGGTTACCGGAAGCGGTTGATCGCAGTTATTTTGGCTAAAGGTTGTGCAACCAAGTATTAGGCTGAGGGTGCCAATACTTTTGTCTGGCCCATTTTTGGAGTTTTGTGTGAAATGATCAATGTTTTGCTTTTTGCTTCATTCTATTTGGTGTTTTTTCATTGAAGACAAATTAAATGAAGATAATAAGACCAAAGAATTTGTGATTGCAATCATTTTCAGGAAGAAACTGAGTATCATCTGACAGAATTGCAGGGGTGTCAATACTTTTGGCCACAACTGTATTATATCATAAATAAACAAAATCAGTATGGAAGAATGGTGGAAAGCATGCCAAGAAGCACGAAAGCTGTGATTAAAAATCATGGTTATTTTACCAAATATTGATTTCTGAACTCTTCCTGAGTTAAAACATGAGTATTGGTGTTCTAAATGAATAAGAACTTTTTTTCTTTGCAGTATAAGGCCATGTGCACACGTTCAGTATTTGATGAGTTTTTACCTCAGGATTTGTAGCCAAAACCAGGAGTGGAGCAATCAGAGGAAAAGTCTAATAGAAACACCTGCACCACTTCTGTATTTAATGATCCACTCCTGGTTTTGGCTACAAATCCTGAGGTAAAAAACTAATCAAATACTCAGCGTGTGCACGTGGCCTTATATACTATAAAAAGAAAAATCAGAGAAACCAAAAATTTTGCAGTGGTCTCAATTATTTCAGGAGCTGTATATATATTTTATATATTTTGGTCCCTGCCCAATTACTTCCTGCTTAAAGACATGTTTAGTGATGCCCTTGGAAAAAGCATTTTTGGCGAAAGGCGGACACACACGGATTGATTAATATCTCACCTGACTGATCTTATATTTTACTGGTGTATATATTTTGAGGCACGGCCGGCATCGTGCCCCATGGCCGGCGTGCATCACATGGGCTTTGTGAGGCATGACTTGCATGGTAGCTCATGGCCGGCATACAGCACAAGAGCCTGTTTTTACTCTGTTTGGTTGCGGTGTTAGACCTGACCGATGCACAGTGGGTTAATGGCACCCAGGTCTGAGAATGTGGTAATTGCTCACCTGACCAATGCACAAAGGGATAACTGCAGCCAGGTCTGTGGCGGAGAATGAATGCGGATTGAAAACACTACATTGCAGGTGTGGGTGTGGCAGCCAGGATAAGAAGCTGCCTGGTGCTCAGTCAGTCAGTCAGAGAGAAACATCCATCCAGTGAGGATGTGAACGTCAGAGGATTCCCGTCCCGTTGGGACGTAGGGGGCGGAAGCCCGCCATCTCCATGTGGGAGGCACCTGTCCCTCTGACGGATGTGTGTGTGAGCCTGTGGCTAGACGCAGGGGTTAAGAAGGTCCCTAGAGATGGGGAACCCCGGCTCAACCCGGAGGGTGCTCTACTCTGACGTGGGGTGCCGCCGCAGACCGAAAGACCTGCCTGGTTTGGAGGTATGGTTGCGGCTGGCGAGCTGGAAACATGTGGTGAGGAGACCTGGGGGGGGATGCCTGGTTTACCTGATAACTCAGATTTGCCAGTCCCTGTTCTACACCCAGAAGGGCAGCAGTCCATGGATATTGTATTGTTGAGGATGGAGGCGTTATGGCAATGAAAAGTTAAATAATATATATAGCCTATAGAGCCATTCAAGTAGGTTTCAATACTGACAATATTTTATGGCTTATGATCTTTCTACATTTATGCTTTCATTTGGTCAGAATTTACTCTGTTTCCCCTTACTTCTCATAATTTTCAGAGCAAGAATACGGTGTTCCTTTCAAGGTCATTTATTGTTATAAATCTCTGTAGAGTATTGCTTGCCATAACATAATGTAGGAGATAATAACGGTGCTAACTGTAATTGAAATGCTGATTAACCCTTTCTAACTATGTAGAATCCGATTGAATCAGAATAAGCTGCTGGATGAGTGTAATATGATGTAAGCACCCCTTGGAAACGTCTCTGGGTGGTGCCCCTTTGATGCTGCTATTGACTGGTGCTCAAGGGTGGTTTTTCCTGGTAATGTGCACATACACACAGACAAGACATCCATTATAGTGATATGAAGTATCATTATAGGTGAAAAAACTACAACTTTCCCCTTACATAAATAATGACTAGATATATCATGTGATGTGACCATGTGATGTGCCATGCTGCCTACTATACAACATCCAAGATGGCGCCTGGACCCTGTGCGACGCCCAAGATCTGACTACACCCTGAAGAGGAGGAATTCAGATATCAGAATAACTCAGCAGGAACTGACCAATCAAGGACTAATAATCTTAGAATAGTAACACCCCTTGCATTCCTGTATAAAATATGTGTGTGTCAATAAAGCTGCGCAGTGCTTATTCTCATGGGCTTGGGCAGGAGCAAGACTTGGAACGGATTCTGTGTCCGTGTCATTTCTTGCGACGTGCACACTTGCCTGTATGATTATCAGTGGTTGGCGGACTTGAGAAACATAACTTGACCCTCAACAGTATAATGGGCTGTGTGTGTGTGGATCAGTATGTATGGTCCATGGATGGATATTAGGATGGACCGCACGCTATGTGGCGTATGGAGACCGAGGACGGCTCATGCCAGGCGGTCATAGCTGCCATTGGGACTGACTGTTAGGTCATATTATGGTCTCATTGACCTCGTGTAGATGTGTGGAGGCTGTCTGCATTATTAGCAGTCATGAGAACTGTGTGAACAGGGCTGTACTCGAATCCTGGTAAATCTGTGTATCTCTGGTGTTCCATAAGGTGGGGACACGTATCATGGCTAAGACTACAAATGTCTCGTATGGGGGTTCCGGGTTATGTAATATGTAAATAGGAAATGTAAATAGTGCCAGGCGGGCATAGCCTCCTTTGGGTCCGAATGGATAGTCCGTTGAAAATGTAAATAGTGCCGGGCAGGCATCGCCACCTTTGGGACCCACAGAGCCCATTGATGGTGTATATAACTGTATAATATGATGTAAAGTCTGTAGAACTGTAGAGTATTATGTGATATGTAAACTAAAGTGCTTAAGTGCAATGTCCTATGTGTTATGCCACCCGGTTTAGGTTATATTTAGGTTTAGGTTAGGTTTAGGTTATGTTTAGGCCCTCTGCTGGTGCAATGGATATTTTACCTGACTAAATGTTGGCGAGTTTTTTTCTTTAAAGTGTTATGTCCTACTTCGGTGATTTTTTTTTCAATGTTTGGTGACTTGCCCACCAAACAAACATGGTCAGGCATAAGGTTAGGACTCGTAAGCGTGAGGGCCCTCTTTAGTGTGTATTACATCTTTTTATCTTTTGCAGTATGTGGCTGAGCCCTCTGGGGGGCGTCGGTCATTTGTGATGCATATACAAGTGCGATGCAACCCGCCTGATCTAATAGTTGGGCGTGACCAACAGGCTGTGCTCTGACACTTTGCTTCATTTAGACCTGTGTGGCTGACGTCCTGTTGGTAACGTCCATGAATGCCACTAATCTCCTCCTTGTCAGCATGGCTGGACGCAGGTGTGGCGCCCCTGCGGTGTGCTAGGCGCCACAGGGAAGTATTACACTGTGATTATAATGTGTTTTCTTTTCCCTGTAAAGTTGTCAGTTCAGGGTTAAACCTTATGGAGTCTGTACTTACACCCACTTAGGACCACACCACTTAGAATAGGGGGGCCGGTAATTTAGTAGGTTCTAGGAGGATGGGGGTGGAGCCTAGGATAGAGTAGTGTGAGGAAAAGCTTAGTTTACCTCAGACGGTGCTGGGAAGAGAAGGCAGGAAGGCCAGGCCTGACAGCCCAGCTGACAGGAGGGAGCCCCATCTTCAAGTTGGGACCCAGGACAGCAGGCAACAGACCAGGATTGGTTGGAGCCGGCTGGTTGCGTTGAGGGAACACCGGCAACGCAGGAAGCCGAGGCAGATCGCAGTTCAGCTCTATCTGCAAACTGACGAGTTGCAGGCCCATAGCAACCGGGTTGCTGACAGCACCACAAGGTACCTCGCCCCTCAGGACCAAAAGCTTGATCCAAGATCACAAGAGCAATGCCGAGTACCGGTGGCGAGGGTAGCGCCACCCCGTTAGAACCGGTAAAGGATATACGTGCCCCACTGTGGGAGATCAGGGGACTGGCAGGATGTTAAATAAGTTATTTCAGACGCTATATATTATTTCATGGTATTACACCAAGTCGGTGCAATTTTGAGTGGAGTTCGGAGTGTATGATCCTCATTCACTCCCCGTGTTTATTTGTTTTCTTTTTTTTTTCTCCTTGTTGTTTACTATTAGTGATTTTGTTGCTTTGTTCTTTGTTAAACTGTGTAACATGTTAAAAAAATTTAAAAAAAAAATATTTAAAAAAAGGTGGGACTGGCGGGGGAGCTCTGCGAGTGTGGTAGAAGTGAGGAAGAAAGGAGACCCTGAAAAACAAAGACAGTGAACATCTAGAAACTCCATAGGGGAAATCCTGAGCTGGCAACATCACCCTGCAAACCAAACTGTACCGTGTTTCGTTTTGCTATCTGCCGGTACTCAGTAAAGTGGAGTTAAACTTGAACTGGTTTCCGTTTTCTTCCGCCGGTGCCCGGAGGGCTCTGCACCACCAGCAGCTCAGCAGAGTGGTAAGAATTGCAATACCATTCAGCACTACAACTCCCCACATCCACATCTCTATCACCGCTGCCCTGAGGTAATAGCTCCACCTGTAGGGAGCTGCTCCACCACTCTGCTGCCCCCACCATCACCTCAGTGGCCGGCTTGCAGCGCCGGTAGCAGTTTACCGGGAACTACAGGTGGCGTCACGATCCCCAGTAAATACCCCCTTCTCCCCCCATCATCTACATCTCCTCAAATGATCACCAGGGCACGGAACCGGGATCCCGACCACCTGTGAGCTCCCCATCCAAACCACCATCAGACCCAGTGGCCGAGTACTCCAAGCCCTGGTCGCATCACAGGCGCCACAGCCACCCCCATGCTTGGGTTGCAGGGGATTGAGCACCGGCGTTCTTACACTTGTGTTGCCTACCAGTGGAGCTGGCAGCCCTCTGCTAGGTGCAATGGATATTTTACCTGGCTAAATTTTGGTGAGTTTTTTCTTTAAAAGTGTTATGTCCTACTTCTGTGATTTTTTTCAATGTTTAGTGGCTTGCCCACCAAACAAACATATGGTCAGGCATATGGTTAGGACTCGTAAGTGTGAGGGCCCTTGACGTGGGTTACGAGCTTACGTATTTGGCCAAATATCCACTAAAACCTCACATTTTTATCTTTAGTGTGTATTGCATCTTTTTCTGTTTTGCAGTATGTGGCTGAGCCCTCTGGGGGGAGTCAGTCATTTGTGATGCATATACAAGTGCGGTGCAGCCTGCCTGATCTAATAGTTGGGCATGACCAACAGGCTGTGCTCTGACACTTTGCTTCACTTAGACCTGTGTGGCTGACGTCCTGTTGGTAACCTTGTGTCCATGAATGCCACCAGTCTCCTCCTTGTCAGCATGGCTGGACGCAGGCGCCACAGCCGCTCCCATGCTTGGGTTGCAGGGGATTGAGCACCGGCGTTCTAACACTTGCGTTGCCTACCAGTGGAGCTGGCAGCCCTCTGCTAGGTGCAATGGATATTTTAACTGGCTAAATTTTGGTGAGTTTTTTTCTTTAAAGTGTTATGTCCTACTTCGGTGAGGTTTAGCATTTCCCAATATAAGGGAGTATAACCTGGCTTGCATTATGCGACATATAATTGACTCGCTGGGGGGCACGAGCAGACATTCTGACTACTCTTTAGAAGCGGGGTGGTACAAGCCTTGGAGTTTGGCGGCCATTCTGCATGCCTCGGGATCTGTTCTGTGTCCCTTTATTAAACACTCGATAATATTCAGGGACACGAGGGCACCATGGAAGGCCATTAGAAGAGGCTGGGGATGTCTTGGAAGGTTTCTGGATGTTTGCCACCATGGAGGCATCCGGATTTTCCAAAGGGAATGTTTGGAATATGGAGGGAAAGGGGCATCAAGACGATGAGGGATCTAATACGGGTCTCAGAACATAGGTAGATGACTGCTGAAGAGGTATTCGAGACTTGGCATCTAGACCCATCACACATCCTACAATTTGCCCAATTAAAACACTTGTTTTCAAGGCTTCAGGATGTTCGCAAAGAATGTCATCCAACAGAACTAGATAATTTTCTGACAGGACAGACGACTGTTGTGACTATCTCTTCCATTTATGCATTGATGAGACACAAACTAATACCATCTGGACTTTTACATTTATTTAAGGGGTGGGAGACTCGACTTGAAGACAGAGGAATAGGAGAGGTAATACTATCGGGTTGGAATGAATTGCGCAGACACTTTATCAATGAGAGATGGAGGGACTCACACTTCAGGCTAATCCTAGGGTTCAACATCCCGGCCATGTCATCAAATCTCGACAAAGATTAACTTGCCCGAAATTTAACAAACCAGATATGTTTCATGGGGTGTGGGAATGTGGGCCTATTCAGGCGAAAGGGAAGCAGTGAAAAAGTGAACCAATGTTTCTTTAGGTACCGATTTAACGTTAGATAGAGATATATGGATATTTCACAGGTTGACCGGCACCAATATACCCAAAGGGAAGACTACCCTCTTACATATTATTATGATATCATTCAAAAGACTCATTTTGAAACACTGGTTGGACGAGAGACCTCCCGAGTGTAGGTCAATTACAGCTAGAACTAAAGGGCACTTTATTGCTTCAAAAAATGGAAGCGGAGACGGATAAGGAGAACAAAACACAGAATTTTTTTGACATTTGGAAAGATTTTATATTTACATCACCTTAGTAGAGAAGAGATCGATAAATTGGTATTGCCTTTTTGAAATACAAGTTGGTATTGTCTTGAAGACTTGAAGGGAGGGCTGCGGGTGGGGAGTATCACACAGCAGGCGTGAGATGCTTGGGTGGGGTGAGGATGTTTGTAGAGAATTTGTGGACTTCGTATTAAGTTGGGTTGGTTAGGGGGGGGAGGGGGGGGTTTGTTCAGTCATTTTATTTGTATAGAGGTCCTTGTTAAGGGCTACAAGTGATTTGCTGTAAAGATGTTTGACAAAGATTTATTAAAAAAAATAATAATAATATAGGCGAGGTTGTTACATCATGAGAAACCTGTGCCCAATCAGATGTTTAAAGAGGACCTGTCACCAAACCAGGCATGGTGATCTAATTACAGCACTGGATGCAGCATGTCTGCAGCATGCAGACAAGGGGTTCCCCAGCACTTGAGCAGCCCTGTACCCCGAGATAATACACTTTGAAAACTTACATGCTCCAGCCAAATAGGAGGTGGCTAGGGGCTGCAGCCAAGGGCAGATTCACACCTCCTGCATGTTTAATCTGCCCACCGCTGCCAATCATTCTCTCCCTCTTCAGCAGCATTTCAACAGAGTTTTTTTTCTATCTCCCAGAAAGTCAGTTTAGCACCGCCCCCTGAGGGGCAGAGCCAAACAGCAAGTTTGAAGAAAAAAAAAAAAAAACTCTGTTTAAATGCTGCTGAAGAGGGAGAGAATGATAGGCAGCGGTGGGCAGATTAACATGCAGGAGGTGTGAATCTGCCCTTGGCTGGAGCCCCTAGCCACCTCCTTATGGTTGGAGCATGTAAGTTTTCTAAGTGTATTATCTCGGGGTACAGGGCTGCTTAAGTGCTGGGGGACCCCTTGTCTGCATGCTGCAGACATGCTGCATCCAGTGCTGTAATTAGATCACCATGCCTGGTTTGGTGACAGGTCCTCTTTAAGTAATCAACAAGATGTGAGAGGTGCTGGCCGCTCATTCCTGTTAATTAATTTATATGTCTGAAGGCGAGGACATTGAAGCCAGCGCTGATTGGGCACAGGGCTCGCATGATGTAACAACCTCACATTTGTGGGTGAAAGGTGAAAGGGTGCAAGCAAGGGAGGAGAGTATAATTTTATTTAATGAGAGCAAACATGGGGAAATAAGAAAGGGTTGTCTTAGTAGTGGACAACCCCTGTACAACCAAGGACGTAATAGTGTCCCGCCCCCTGATGCGAACTCACACTGTGATCGTGCATTCTCTCCCCCACATCTCAGCTGTTCTCATCAGCTGAGATGTGTAGCTAACACCACCAATCGATGAGTGATCCGATCGGCGGTGTTAACCTTTAAGATCACACCGTCAGTGACTAATAGTGCGATCCAAAGCCCCACAGTGGGGATAGCGCTGATCCCCACCGTGATTGGAGGTCCTGTGATGCGATCACGGGACCTCCATGCTCTACCTGGACAGCCCAGGTCCTGTAATGACCCCAGAAGCAGTCCTGAATCACTTACTGCCTGCGATGTCCTAGTGACCTCATCGGCAGGGAGTGATCATTTTCCCTATGTTCAGATCGGCTATAGCCAATCCAAACACAGGGTGATGTATTAGACAGTGGAGCACTGATGCCCTCTGGTGGGCAGCTAAAAAAAAAAAAAATGAAAGAAAAAAAAAATAAAAACCCAAGTTCAAACCACAACCCCTTTTGCCCCATTGAAGATAGAACAATTAAAAAAATAAAAATATATACACACATGTGGTGTTGCCGCGTTCAGAAATGCCGATCTATCAAAATAAAAATTAATCAATTAATCAGATCTGAAAAGTACGTAACGGAAAAGGTCCAAACAGCAAATTTGTGTTTTTTGGTTACCACAACATTGCATCCATCCAAAGATGGTATTAGAAACGTCAGCTCAAGCCTCAAAAAATAAGCAGTCACACAGCCCAAGATCTCAAAAAATGAGAAAGCTGCAGGTCTCGGAAAATGGCTCAGCTCTTTTTCTTTAAAAACTTCAGAATTATTTTTCAACACTTAGCAATAAAAGTTTACATGTTTGCTATACATAAACTTGTACCAACCCGAGAGATCATACGGACATTGGTTTTACCATATAGTGAACATGGTGAATAAAAAGCCCAAAAAACAAATGTGTAATTGCACTTTTTTTTTCCCCATTTTTCTGTACAGCATGTAGTAACATAAATGATTTTATTCAAAATTACAACTCGTCCCGCAAAAAACACAAAAACCCTCATGTCTATATTGACAGAAAAAAAAGGAGATTTTTGTGTACTCACCGTAAAATCCTTTTCTCTTAGCCTCTAATTGGGGGACACAGACTGTGGGTGTTATGCTGCTGTCCACTAGGAGGCGACACTAGCAAAAGAGTTAAGTGGCTCCTCCTCTGCAGTATACAC
The DNA here is from genome assembly GCA_033576535.1 of Allobates femoralis. Taxonomy (NCBI): domain Eukaryota; kingdom Metazoa; phylum Chordata; class Amphibia; order Anura; family Aromobatidae; genus Allobates; species Allobates femoralis. The sequence continues at coordinate 684,668,485 of JARQOC010000003.1, read as the reverse complement.
CCCTGGGGCAGACACTGCCTCACCAGTTTTGTGCTAAAGCAGAAGAAGAGTTAGCAGAGTAACAACAGTATAACAATGCCTGTATCCAAACAGGCAAATATGTGTATAATAAGGCCTGTCAACGAACAGGCACATATGTAAACAGTTAAGAGGTAACCGAGTAATAATAGTATGAGAAGGCCTGTCCGAAACAGACACATTTGTAGTTAACTACACAGGTAAATATGTGTAAATCGTTAACCTGTAACAGTTACCCATGTAACAGATGAGAAGCAAAATGAGAATAATAGCAAGGACCCGAAAAAGCAACAGGGTGGGTGCTGTGTCCACCAAATAGAGGCTAAGAGAAAAGGATTTTACGGTAAGTACACAAAAATCTCCTTTACTCCTTCACCTCATTGAGGGACACAGACCGTGGGACGTCCCAAAGCAGTCCCTGGGTGGGTAGATAGAAAGACACAAAACATTGCAAGGCATACATCATAGATATAAGTTATTAACGCTTGCAAGAGACTCCCACGTAGACACCCATCCGTTGAGGGTGACTGCCAACAGAGTGTGGGCTACACCGGGCGGTCGCGTTGGCAAACGTGCCCGGCAGAGACTAGTGTGAAAAAAAAAACTAGGATGCTTCCAACCGCCGTACCATAACCGGGATGGGTATGCACACTCAGCAATATACCTCCGGGATGACTGACTTAATGTATGTGGCAGTGGATTTGGCTGCAGCTATCCTCTTCTGGCGACATACCGAGATAATGAAAAGAGGATCCCACTTCCGGGAGCAGTTGTCCAAGGCTTGTCCCAAGAGCCGTAAGTAGATCCAGTGTGTGTAGAAAGTTGTCTACATGGTGTACCAATGCCGGGCTTAGTGAAGGTAATGCAAGTGAGAAAGACGCATGTAGCGTCGAAACGCGTTGTGGGAGAAGGACCTGTACTGTGTTTATCGTAATAAACTAATAGGTAATGTCTACAAAAGCGTTCGGCTTGTTCCGTTATCCCTAGCGCTCATTTCTATATACCACATTTATTATTGCATTACGTTCCTTTCTCCCTTCGGGAGAGTGGTGCGAGCAGCTCTGGGAGAGGACCTTGCTGAAGAAAACAGAAACCTGGCCCCTGCACGTGCACGGGACGGTGCACGTGTGAGAGACGGGGCACAGACCTGGGTGCAGAGGGGAGACAGGCAATAGATGAAGACAGGGATCCTGCATAAAAAAATCTCACCTACTTGCGGTTAATCTAGTTGTGCAGAGGGCACAACCAACTTAGGTGAGTGAAACGTACAGTGTAACGGGAAGTTATACCCCTAAATTTGCAGTGTGGCGCAACCATCTATTTTGATTTTTTTGCGGGCTTAGTGAAGGGAGAGAGAAGTCCTCGTGCAGGTGGAAGACAATCCTTTGCAAGGAAGCAACAGTGGCCAGAGCAGGACTTCATCCTGATGGGACTTTAGGAAAAAATGCTTTGCAAGGAACGGGAGGGAGCTCAGAGACACTGAGGATATCGCCGTGGTAAGGCAACCTTCTGGAACAGGCTTTGCAAAGAAAGGGAGTGAACTCAGAGACACGACAGATACTGCCGCGGTAAAGGCAGCCATTGGAATAGGTTTTGCACGGAACGGGAGTGATCTGAGAGACACAGCGGGTATCGCCGTTGTGAAGAGAAAGAAGAAACCAAAGGTGGAACCCCATGAAAACTCGATGGAGAACTTCGATTTACATGCGACCAGATCCAGACTCCTCATTTCCAGCTAAATACTAGTAAGAGAGAACCGGGAATAGGCTGGCACCCAGTTCTGGCTGTGCGAGCTGAGGCGGGTGTCCTAGCGATGACGATTATCTTGAGTACAACAGACGGGAAACTAGCCTGGGTTAGAAAGCCAGGCGCCCGCAGCAGAGTTGACAACTACAGCGATATCGATGTCTGTGGCATATAGGGTGCTGAAACAACTGCTGGCGGAGACCGCACTGAGCAGGCGGATCCGATGCATGTGGAGCATCTGGAATCATAAGAATGACGGACAGGTCTGCTGGCTTTAGCCTGTTCGCCACTCTGGTCTTAGAGACAGCGGAAGGAAGGTGTAAGGTAGGCGGACGGGACCTTGAGCTGGACAGTGAGTCTTGTTCCAGAGAACTGGAACGTGGGACCGAGTCACGAATGTGGATCTCTAGGCGTGATTAGAGAACAGTATTCCAGATGCATCGCCTGTGTGGTTACAATAAAATCGGTGCTCAACTGACTAGGACAGACAGGAGCACCGTGAAGAGCACAGAGTGGGCTGATTCGGGCCCGCAGAAAGTGTTTTGCCATGGGAAGTTCGTTCCGTGCACGGGGGCCTCCACGAGAATGATATCTGCCACAGCTGTGGCTTATGGTCCCCTGAATAAGAACGTGGCGATATGTCACAAATTGGTAATAATGCGGTAAAGTCAACGTGAAAGGGAGATCGGTAGGGAAGAGTCCCAGGAGAATCATTGACCTGCACGATATGGATAACCGGTTAGCGCCCTACCAACATATCAGGCTGCCATTGGAAGATCGTCCTGCTTGACAAGCAGGAAGGAAACTTGTTCTGCAAGGGGGAAGCTGGTCGCGGGAACCGCAAAGGACCCGTGGAGCATGAGAGATAGCCAAAGGATTTGTCTAAAGACCAAAGGAATCCTGTTCCCTGTTGAAAAACCGGGCTAACATCAGGGTCCTGATCGCAGATGGGCAAAAGGAAATGCCTTGAACGTCCAACCAACCTGCTCAGGACTTTGATTCATGAGCAAATGGAGTGAGGTGAGGGCGGAGAAAAGGGTCGGACTGGCACAGGCCTTGAGTGAGGGAGAACCAACCAGCGGGAGGCAACGAACGCATCCTCAGGAAGGTACCTGTCCCAGTCGGGGCTGAGGATCTGACCTCCGGATGAAGTGTTCCAGACTAAAAGAGTGTGGTGTCGGTCATTAGGCAGGGCAGGACAAACACTGTCGAGAATGGAAAATTGTGATGGCTACACCATGACCTGTTTGAAAAACCTGAGGAACATTGCGCACTCAAGGGCAGTGTGACGAGCTGAAAAGAAGGGTTGTCGTAAATGGCAAAGTGCAGACATTACTGATGCTCCAAGGAGCTGGGAAATGTCAATACACATCTGGACTGGTGACTTCCCGACCTCCAGTGATATAACGATGGAATGAGGAGGTTCCATGCGTAAGAAAAGAGCCGACCCTATGGGCAGGTGCTGTGATGCAAAATGTATTTGAAAGGGTCGATGGGAGCACTCGAGCGTTCGCCTTACAGAACCAGGATGCTGACTACCACTGGTAGAAGGGAGTAGAAAGATGCGAAACTGTGAAGGACATTGCGGCAGTGGATACGGAAGCAAAGGAGTTGATGATCGGGAAACAGGCTGACGGAGTGATCAGAAAAAACGGGTTTCTAGACCCACCCGTCTCCTATGATGGCGACCCAGACGTGAAGACATAGAGAGGGCGGCCATCTGTTCCTGAAGAGAACCTATGGAGTCCATATCTATGTGGTCTGATCTGGATGGATCAAGACCAACAAGCTGTGTTAGCCTGTTACGGACTGGAAGCCCCTGGAGAGAGCCGATGTAGTGACTGGCTCTGTTGACGTCGCAGGAAAAATTGGGGAGTCTTATTTCGCATTGGGAAAAAAGGGGCAGTCCGTCATCTAGTTGCATCTGAGATTAGGATATCTATAAAAAAGACTAGCCAGCTTGTCTTCGGAGCAGAGATTTCACTATAGTCTCTGAACCAGCAGATGTTGTGAATGGTAATGTCCTACCAGGCTACTGCGCTATTGGCTGTGAGAGGTGCTTGTATAAGTATTGCACGGCATCGAGATTTGAGGTACGGAGTTAGAGTTCCGCCTGAGAGGAGACTGCCATCTTGTAGCAAGGAAAGGGATAAACATCTAGGTCCTGATTGTTCTAGTAACCTATACTTTATCTGGCAGAGAAGTATGGCCTTTGATACCTGGTGGAAAACCAGGGAGGTGGAGGTTTGTTCTGTCCTGGCATAGTGAAAAGGTAATGGGCATTGCTGGATGTCAAATCCTTATCCGCACGGTTCTGATATGACAGCGACCTTCCTGAGTATCTGTAGGTTCTCTTGTGAGCTAGGAAAGTGCACAGAAAACTGAGGATTGCCACAGAAGTGTGCCATCTACTACAACTCAGGCACCTAACTGTGGGAGCTGAGGTGAATGGTTTCCCGGATCTGCGTGCCAAGCAGTCCCATACTGGAGATCGGAACGCTTAGGAACCGTCGCCATAGATGATGCTCTCTAGTGGCAGGAGGGGATACGTGGAGGTAACATCCCGCGTTACCGCCTGTTGTAGGTTGTGGGAGATCAGTACGCTGAGGTACCGTCGCCCTAAATATTCTTGATGTTTCATGATAAATATTGGCGAGCATCATGTAGCTTGTCTTCATGTGACGTATTGTCGTGTAGCAGGGAGCCCACGTGACCCTAAATGATCAGAGGTGCCAGTTCGTGGCAGGCTGGACCCGGGTTGGTTAGTCCAAGAGCTCTGAAGATGCCTTGCCGGTGAGGGACTTCTGAACGATATTGGGACACAAGTGTGAAATGTAGCATGTAAGACACATGGTTATTTGTGTGGAATGAGTGGCACATGGATTATGTGGCAGAGAATACAGTGCTTGTGACACTGGCACATGGAGTATGCGGCAGAGAATACAGTGTTGGTGACACTGGCACATGGAATATAGTGTTGGTGACACTGTGGGGTATGGTATGCAGAGAAAAAAAACTGAGCTGCAGCAGACTAGAAACTACTAAGCTCCTTACCCCAGCCTAGGTCCAGAGATGATGAAGTTGTTGTCTGATCCAATATCCCTCATGCCTCTGTGCAAAGCTGTTAGCCATATGCTCTCCGGATCGCCTTGCCTTCTAATGGGGGCTGTGGGTAGATCCGGTGCTTCCCTGTGCACTGGGAAGTAGCAGTGCTATGGGCTTTGGTGTCTCAGTGTGTAGAAATAGCAGTTGCAGTGAGCGCAGAGTCCTCTGTCCTGGGGCAGAAATAGAAGGTGCACAGTTAAAGGAAATGGGCGGACCGGCCGTGTTGGAAGAGGCGGGCGGGTCTCGGAGAAAAAAGGCGGGCACGAGAATCTCGCAGCGAGCGAGACGCGCCAGGATGCGGCTGACTCACAGTAAGCCGGGTTCTTAGGTCTCAGGTGCTGGCTGTGGTCACGGTTCTGTGCCTGAGGCTGTGGAAGCCCGGTGGTCAATAAAAGGGTTAAAATAAGAATAAAGTTATTGTATCGTGACGCCACCTGTAGGGGTCCGGTGATGGCACCGGCGCTGCTTGGACCTCCGGGGGATGGGCTGCAGCAAGATGGATTGGCTCCCTACAGGACGAGCGGGAGTCCCCGGGGTCAGGAGCTGTAGTGATGGAATACGGCAGCTCAGTTGATTCTGTAGGTGAATCGGTTAGTAACATTTCTGAAATAAGGCTCGGACACGATGCTCCTCTGCACAGGTCTTTACTTAGTTCTCACACAGTACACTGGTATAACGGTTTCCACTTTCAGGTAACGGACCGGGTGGTCCCTGTGATGAACAGTGTCCCTCCAAGGCTCCACAATGTCTCTCAATCTGACTGTCCCTTTTACTCTTTGCGGCTTCTCACGTACCAGGTCGGGATACAGAGGAACTTCTATTGGGCACCCGAGCCGTTGGCCTGGTGACTCCCGATGGGTCCCTGGACCTCAATTGTTTACCCATCCCAGTACAGCGGCGGTGATGGAAGTTCATGAATTGCACTCCTATGAAACCCTCAATCACTCCGGTTCTGTAGCACGGCGATAGATCATCTGCATTACCTCGGAGCCGGTACTCCGGGTTGGACTGGGCTCGGGCCGTTTCTTCGCCCGTTACTGCTTCTCTTGGCCCCCTTCGCTTCTGGGTCACCAGCTCCTGGTGCCCTCACTGTTAGCTGTCCTGTCACGACTTAGTTCTTGTACTTGTCTCTCCCACTTTCTAACTCTTTCTGCTCTTTCCCCACTGCTATGCATCTAACTCTCCTCCCACCAGGACCGGTTGCCCGGGAAACGGGTATCTAATAGGTCCTCTGCCTCTAGATGTTGCATGAGGTACATGGAGCCTTGGGATTAACCTGTTCACCACTGAGACTGAGAATACTGCACCTTCAGTCCGAGGTGCAGTACTCTCCTGTGACGCACTCGTTGCGGGGCGCCACACGGCCAAACCGCCCCATTAAGGGAGGCGGTCGGGGGTGTTCCAGAGAAAAGTGATGTCACGCCAGAGCGGGCGGAGGCCCGAAGGAGGTGGGGCCAATCGGGAGCAGTCCCTAAGCCGGGGACTAAAGTGATTTATGGCCCTGAAAAAAGTGCAGGACTGGCGCGGAGACCTGAACCGCTGCCATTCTCGCCTGTAGTGGGAGGCCGCTTACAATGAGGATCGCACTATGCAGCTGTGCCCCGGCGCAGAGGCCTGAACCACCGTATTCCCGCCTAAAGTGGGGAGGAACAGAGGGGTTTTTGGGCACTGCGGTGTTCAAATAACGAGCTCCGTCCTGCACTGATGGAGCACTGATGTGCTCTGTGAATGGTGTACTGTCTGTAAGCTAAGTTCAGGGTCTTAGTGAGCAATGTAGTCGCGCTTCCATGGGAAGGATGTAGCCCGGAGGCCCTACCTGGAGCTGGCTCCTGCAACCCGTGTTCCCTTGTAAGGGGGACATGAGGAGGGCAGTGTGCAAGGTGTAGGCCTCTACTTCTTACGGTCCAGTGTCCCTAGGACGACTGTGGAGGGTCAGGATCCCGGTGTGACACCCTGCTCGTACGTTCGGTATCCCAACTGTGGCATCTGGGTAGAGCTGAAGAGATAGGGAATGGTCCTTCAACACCGTGTGGTCAGGGGATGGTAGAAAGGCTTGTGCCTGCTTCTGCAACTAAGTGTCCCAGTTGTGAGATCTGTGGAAGACTTGAAAAATCTTGACCCGTCTTACGGGAGAGCCATGTCCAAAGAGTTAAAAATATTATTCCTCATTGCAAGAGGGGGTACCTGGAGGTAACACTCAGTGTTCCCGCCTGTTGTTGGTTTTGGGAAAGCGGTACGCAAAAGGCACCGTCGCCCGTCTATCATTGATCTGAGGGAAAAGTGCAAAAAAAAAAAAAAAACTAAAGAAAAATTTAAATAATAAAGATGAGGGTCATTAGATGCATCTACCTCCTAGTGACACCAAGCTGAAACTGGTGAGGCAGTGTCTGCCCCAGGGGTGTATACTGCAGAGGAGGAGCCACTTAAAGGGGTTGTCCGGGCTTATGTTTTATTTCATATTTATATCTAGGCTGCAAAATGCTGACAATCTGCAATATACATGTTGTCAACATTTTGCAGGGTTTCCTAGATATAACACATTTATGGCTGGCAGGGAATGTCTAGAGGGCATGACTGTGCATGGAAATAGGGAGCTGGTCCTCTACACCTATTCTAGCACAATCATGCCCCCTCCCCTATTCCTAGTATGGCCAGCCACCCCCAGGACATACATGCCCGCCCCCTCCCCACTGTACACTTTGGAATGCCACCACTCCCAGGGCTCCTACTGGCCGCCCTAGCCCCTAACATCATCACCCACCCTCTCTGCAAAACAGCGGTCCCCAGTGCACTGATACAAGGTGCCGAAACCGCTGCTGTGAAAGCGATTCCAGCACACTGTCAGTGCAGCAGGGACCTGCTGCATGTGTGTGCCTCTCACCCTGTACACATTTCAGGCGGGGTCCGCAGCCCTGGTTCCGATCATGTGCAGCCAGGGTCCACACTCTGCAGCCGTATCTGTGCTGTGTGGAGCAGTGCCCGTCGCCTGATCTCTCCAGACCTCCAGTACCATAGAGCCAGTTGAGCGGTATATAGAGGACCGCTCCACAGGCTCTGTGCTCTGTTGTATTGGAGGTCTGGAGAGATCAGTCTACGGGCACCGCTCCACACAGCACAGATACGGATGCAGAGTGTGGACCCCGGCTGCACATGACCGGGACCAGGGCTGCGGACCCCGCCTGCAATGTTCACAGGGTGAGAGGCACACATGCAGCGGGTCCCTGCTGCACTGACACAGTGTGCCGGAATCACTTTCACAGCAGCGGTTTCGGCACCTTGTATCAGTGCACTGGGGACCGCTGTTTTGTAGAGAGGGTGGTGATGTTAGGGGCTGGGGCGGCCAGTAGGAGCCCTGGGGGTGGTGGCATTCCATAGTGTACAGTGGGGAGGGGGCGGGCATGTATGTCCTGGGCATGGCTGGCCATACTAGGAATAGGGGAGGGGCGTGATTGTGCTTGAGTAGGTGTAGACGACCAGCTCCCTATTTCCATGCACAATCACGCCCCATAGACGTTCCCTGCCAGCCGCAAATGTGTTATATCTAGGAAACCCTGCAAAATGTTGACAACATGTATATTGCAGATTGTCAGCATTTTGCAGCCTAGATATAAATATGAAATAAAACATAAGCCCGGACAAACCCTTTAACTCTTTTGCAGATTCTGCTTAGTGTCGCCTCCTAGTGGACAGCAGCATAACACCCACGGTCTATGTCCCCCAATGAGGCGAAGAAGGAATAAAAAAAAGTTATGGCTCTTGGAAAAAAGGGAGTGGTAAACTGAAAATCACCTGGGAGTGATGGGGTTAAACAGAAACAAGTCATACATTTCTCCTGAAGCTGCGGCAAAGACATGTAGAATTAAATGCCAAGCACTCACTTTCAGTGTAAATAAAACGTTTTAAAATGGGAAGTTTCTGTTGCGCGTTAAAAAAAAAAAAAAGAATCAGATACGGTAGTATAATTTCAGAACTTTTTCCTCCATGAGGCTATGTACCCACTGTGCGTTTTTGCTTTTTATTTATTTATTTATTTATTTTTTTGCTGCGTTTCTGCACCAAAATTGCAGCACCTACCGTTTTGAAATGAAAGTCAATGTGATTTTCCACCATGTGCGCTTTTGTTGTAGAAATCGCTTGTGTTTTTTTTAATGCCCCCACTGCATTTTCCAGTTGACAGCCACTCTCATGAGCTGGAAAACGCAGCACTAAAAAAACATGCAGCAAAAACGCACCAGAAACGTGTGGGTGCGTATTTGACACAGCTGCGTTTTTGTGGTTGAAAAAACGCAGCACAAACAAAAATACGCACAGTGGGCACATAGCCTTAACGTTACCCATAATCTGTGCAAATCAACAAGTCATTTTGAGTAGGAAAATAAAACCCACAAAAACTAAAATAATGTATCACTGAACACCCTCTTATAATTGGCTAATTCTGAACACAAATGAATCCCCAATCACATTTCGCTCACGATAAAAATTAGTCAGTATACAGCTGCCATCATTTACAGTAATTGTAATTAAAAGAAACATCAATGCGTCCAGCACAGGTAGGTAGAAATTCCAAAAGATTTTTATTACAACATTGGTAAAAACATGGACCATCGAAGCAGTACAGGCATAAGGTAATGTGGCATAACCCCAGGCACTAGTCTATAGCGTCAAACCGGAGGTTATGATTAAGAGGCTTTGATGCCTCGAAACGTGCCAAATAAAACATTTTTGGAATTTCTACCTACCTGTGCTGGACACATTGATGTTCTCTGAACTGCTGCTTGGATTTCCTCTGTGCACAAAGGGACAGGTGAGCTGGAAATAATATATGACAGTGATTGTAATTAAACCAATATAAAGTTTAGCTGCCCTATTAAAATTTCTTAGCATGGTTTTTGCTGTAAAATGCAACTATGTGACAACTTACAACAAAGCAAAATGATCTACTGTAATTGCTCAAAGTTATCAGAAATGGAGAAGGGTGCAAAACTATTTCAATGTGATAGTGTGAAGACCCGTAAAAAAAAAAAAAAAATCTGTTAAGTTTCAAAAGTGACATTAGTGAGAATTGGTTCAGAAGCCCATGTGGCCTACATACAGAAACATTAAAGGAGCTGCAGGAATTTCTGGCAATTACTGGTTATGTACTGCAGGTGACAACAATCTCGTGTATTCTTCAGATTTGGCCTGTGAGCTTGGATGGCAAGACAGAAGCCTTTTTTTTTTTTTACTAAGAAAAACATCCAAGCCTGGCTATGCTTTGCCAAATTTACATCAAGTCTGCAAAAAGTATGTGGGGAAAAATGTATTGTCTGCTGAGATTAAGCTTTACTTTTTTTGCAATAATGCCTAAAGGTAGGTTTGGTGCAAAGTCACCAAAAGAACTCCATACCCATAGTGAAGCAGCATTAATGCTTTGGAGCAGTTTTTCAGAAGTTGGGACTGGAACGTTAGTTGGAGGGAAAGAATTATATACTTTTTAAAATAGGAGTCAATTTTGCATCAAAACTTTCAGACCTCTGCTAAAAAGCTAAAGAAGAAGAATTTCAACTTTCAGCATGACAATGACCCTGAACATGGCCCAGACCCAGTGATTTTTCTGGTTTTGAATTTTATGTTTGCACCATTTTCATATACGCTCTGCGACTACTGACAAATATTACTGACTTGGCATTTGTCCTTAGTATTTGTCACAGTAATCTTTTTTTAGAGCCAATTCTTTTTCGCTTGCAACACTTCCATGCGTGTATTCTGCCCCAACTGTGCTATGATCACTCAGTGTTAACCTTTTGACTTGTTACATACACACCACCTCGGTGTGCAGCCTGTAAACCAGGTGTCTCAAACTCCAGGCCTCGAGGGCCGCACACACACTGCAGGTTTTTAGGATTTTCTTAGCATTGGACAGCTGGTAATTTCATCTCCGGCAAAGGTAATGATTCCAACTATAAAATGGTAAGAAAACCCTGAACACCTGCAGTGTGTGCGGTCCTCGAGGCCTGGAGTTTGAGACTCCTGCTGTAACCTGTCAATTTTTGGAGCAAGTTTACTTAAAAATTTTTTTTTTTTATTTTTTTTTTCCAAAACACATTTTTTTTTCTACCTCTACATTACTTTTTATCTTCTGCTTTTCTACTTTCTTCTGTTTTTCAATACATTTTAAAATAAATTCCATTATACACATCCACAATATACATGTGTAAAAGCACAATTGACTCACACCCCATTTCTGGTAGAAAAAAATTAAAAGTGAACCATTATTCACAAAGGCTTTATTCAGAGGAAATGTATGCATTATTTAACATATATATATGTGGGTAGTAAAGATGCCCCATCTCCCCACATCATGCCCATACAATTGGGAGGTACCCCCAAAAAGGCACCTCAAAACTGCAGATGGGACAATCCTCATAGCAATTGATCTCAAATGGTACCTCCCCTCCCCCTTTAAAATGATGAGCCTCACGCCTCTTGTCTCCATGGACAGCTCAGAAATTTGATTTGATGCTGCCTCTCTGAAATTGAGTATTCCAGAGTCTTCTTCAGTGAGGATCTTATCAATTTTGTAGTGGCTCATTACATTACATTATAACAATAATTCACAGTATGCATTCTGAGACAATGGTTATGTTCACATGTAGCATTTTAAAAATGAAACTTTTACGCTTAATAAACTAAAAGTGCCACCTTCAACAGCGCCTATGCTGCATTTTACGAAGCTGGCTCTAATCTCTCTACCCCCTTCCCGTACACCTAAATAATTACTTTATAAACTTTCCTGCCCAGTATGTAAAGTCATACTTACGGGTCAGATTGGTCTTCATTGCATCTGATCCTCACCGCCTCTGTGGTCTTCTTTCGCCTTTTCATTCTTCTCAGTGCTGCCTCTTCTCTCATCCCATTCTCGTTATCGGAGCCTGTATATATTCTTCTCTGTTCGCGCAGGCGCCCTGAACTGTGTCCTACTGTGGGAAGAGCATCCGACTGCATTACACCTGCATGAACCTCGGGTTCACGAGCCAAGAGGAATCTGCGCAGGTGCCGGAAAGAAGACTGGAACCTGAGAAGAGGCGGCACTGAGAAGAATGAAGAGGCAGAGGAAGACCAGAAAGGTGGCGAGAACCCAAGACCCATCTGACTCGCAAGTATAACTTTAGATACAGGGTGGGAATGTTTATAAAGTTATTTAGTGGGGAGGGATAAGAGCCACCTTCATGAAATACAGCACAAGCGCTGCTGAAGGTGATGCTTTTAGTTTAAAAAGCACAAAAGGGGTGACAGGTTTACATTAAAGAGGACCTGTCAGCACCACTGAATGCACCGTATCTGCTGCATTCAGGGAAAGGGTCTGTCTCTAGCCCCCCTGTAAGCTGTAAAATCCACTTTAGAAAGTTCAGAGTTAACGAGTCCAGTGGGCCTTACTGATTATGGAGTCATCGCTGTACACAGAGGTCCTCCCCGCCCCCTGCCTCGCTGTGCCACCTCCTTTTCTGCCTCGCAGAGCAAGGAATTGTTACAAGCGATTTGCTTTGCTGGTGGCTGAAATGCCTCCTGCCCGTGACATCAGCGCAGAAGCCCGCCCCGCTGTATGCATACTGCATAATCTGTAGCAGGGCGGGTTCCGATGCAGACGTCACGGACAGGAGGCATTTCAGCCGCAGGCAAAGCAAACCGCTTGTAACAATTCCTCGCTGTGCGAGGCAGACAAGGAGACGGCACAGAGAGGCAGACACGCTGCATTCAGTTTGGAAAGGACCACTGAATCTTCTGAAGTCCTCTTTAAGCCTTTTTTATGCAATTTAAAACAGCTTTTCATAGTATAAGCAAAAGCGATGAAGTTTCAGAAATCTCATATCTGCACCAAACCAATTTTAGTATTTTTTCACTCTTAGAAAGCAGAGAATGAAAAAAAAAAATGATGTAAAAATTGCAGCAAATTTTTGAATAAAACTACAAATGTGCTTTACATCTCCCAAGGGATATCTGTATAGAGACGTTCCTAAATCATTTCACAGAACGGATGAAATTCTGACAATACTTGTCCAGTAAGCAGGCAAGGCAGGGAGTCACAATGTACAAGGTGTGAGAGAGTACTACATGGTACACCCAAATGTTAGGCTCTATGAAGAGAGGGACCACTGGATTGAAGCCCAAAATTGAGTGAGAAGCAAAATTGTGTTGTACCCCAATGGGGGTCATGTCTACAAGGATAATGTCTATGCCAGCATCCCACTTTTCCAAATCCCTCCCTCTGATGGCTATTGATGTATGTGGCACTGGGCCAAATTCAGTGAGGTCTTCCAAGTTTAACTTGACAATTACATGGACTGGATAAACAGAGTACTGTGAAGTGAGAGTAGGTTAGCAGACAAGTATAAGGACAAGTGGGATGTCCATATCTTGCCTTCAATGTCAACACCACCCCTGTCAACGTTTGTGGTACCACAACAAATACTCAAAATCAAATTATATTCTGGATTATAATAAATTCAATGGGAGTGTTGAGGGAAGGGAATTGTTGATCTCTTGGATGAAGTCCTGAAATCACACAGTGCCATGTGAAAAACTAAATTAATTAATTATAGTACAAAAGGTTGCCATTCACATTGTATCAATCGCACTGTATCATGTTACGGTGCTGTTTTGATGTGCAGGCGAGACAGGAATAGCTCTTCAGATACCAGAGGTAATAATCAATTCAAAACCCTGATGTTTGGAAATCGGGAAGGAGAGCGTACTAGTCATTCTGGAACTGAAGGTGCCGTATGGTACCAGGATACTTTGCAGTGAGGTCCTTCATACTGGAAGCAAAAGGAAGAACACAAAAAAGGCGCACAGTGTGTTCCGATAAGGAAGATATCAAAGGACACAATTCTCTATTCTGAAACACGCCCTAGGAAACCTGGCCTTAGCATTGAGGATCGTTTCAAAAGCATACCATGCATCCATGAATTATTACATTACCGATTTAATCTGTCAACACAACACCCTTTTATACTTCGCACAATTCAAATATGTCACTGCATTCAAAATTTAAAAGTACATCATACACCATATGAAGAAGGATCGTAGGACCCATTGACAAAAGCTAGGAACACACATCGGGTGCGGCTTCCTGACAGGGGAGTTTTCTACATGCTACAGTGAACTTTATTATCTTATCTTTTTTTTCTGACATCTCATACCTAATCTTGCTGGTCTTTACAAAACCCACTTTCAGATCTGGCATGTGTTAAGTATCTGACTACAATACTGTGATTGCATTAGTTACGACATACATTCCACGCATTTTTTATACATTTACCTATATGAGGTCCGTACTCACCAATTTGCTATTTCAGTGTCAACCTCTGGACCATTTTTAACATTATTTAATAAAATTATATTTTATTTTTTGTATTACTGTGCACCTCTTTTCAGAAGCTTTCTTATATCATACATTAGTAAAATGCCAAAAATAACCCTTAAAAGGAGGCGGGCGCTACAAGATAGGGAGAATTCGGCATGGCTGATCTTCTGGGACATACAATTACATAAAAAAATCTACTCTAAGGCGGCTGTCACACGCACAGATATCGCGCAAGATATCGCTTGAACGCGGCAGATTAAACATCGCGTAAGCGATGTCTGTGCGTTGTGACGGCAGGATACAACGAGCGAGATCTGATCAAATCGCAAAATCGAGATCTGAGGCCCGGTCCTCAGATCTAGCGATTTACGATTTAGCGATCTGCTTCATCGTGGTGTATAACACCACGATGAGCGATCTCCCAGCGGCAGAGCCTATGCTGGGAGATGGTAACTATGGTCCACGTCGGGTAACTAAGCGACGCGCGGCGCCTAGTAACCCGATGTGTACCATAGTTACCAGCGAGATCGCGGCTCCACATCGCTGGTGAGTCTGTCTGTGTGACATCTCACCAGCGATGTGAGCGATATTGTAAGCGATCGCGCGGTGCACGTGATCGCTTACAATATCGTTCTAGATATCTGTGCGTGTGACGGCCGCCTAAGTTAGAACTGTAAAAAAAGATAAGGTAGGATGCAAGAATCACAGTGAGATATATATTTTTTTGTATGGTTTATTTGCCTTGTTCAACGTTCCTTTAAATGGTTGGTGTGCAAAATTACTTTTCCATTTGAAACTCCGCAATGCATCGGATTCCACAGATCTGTGCTATAACAGGTAGTTTGGTAATTTTTTTGCATTTACAGTTTCGCATGAATTGATTACTTAAATTGATTAAGGTGACAGAGATCCTGTAACTAAAGGCCCTGTCACACATAGAGAGATCGCTAACGAGATCGCTATTGGGATCGCTGTTGTGTCACAAAATCCGTGACGCAACAGCGATGTCGTTCTGTGTCACACGCCCCAACGATCTTACCCTTGCTGTGAGATCGTTGATCATTACACACTGCTCTGGGTCATTCCTGCGTCGTTGTGCTCCCACTGGTAACGCTACATTGTTGTGTTTGACAAAGATAATGAGCAACGATCTCAATGCTACGCTATGGAGAGAAAATTATGCAGAGGTCGTTGTAAATTCTGGATCGCTAGTGCGTCGTTTTTCACATCGCTGGTAAGATGCCTGTTTGACATCTTACCAGCAATGTGTAAACGACGCACCAGTGATCTCTGCACATCGTTATCGGGATCGCTGATGTGTCGTTATAGGAGACTGGGCCTTTAGCCAGTACAAAAAAAAAAAAAAAAAAAGGAACTTTAAGATTAGGCTACACAGCTGGAGGAAAACAGTTCTTGCTGCTGTCAATGTGGACAACAGATTTTTTTTTTATTAAACTTTGCATTTCTATACAGCAAGTGTTTTTCAAGTTTAAAAAAAAAACTAGATTAGTTTATTGAACTTATAAACCAATCTAGTTTGTTTTTAACTTGAAAAACACTTGCAGTATAGAAATGCAAAGTTTAATAAAAAAAAAATCTGTTGTCCACATTGTCAGCAGCAAGAACTGTTTTCCTCCAGCTGTGTAGCCTAACCTTAAAGTGTTGTTTTCTCCTACAGGTGAAATTCATCTGGGGGACCTCCCTTACCCACGAGGCACCAGTGATTTTTGGTGGTTACCCTCATAACCTCCAAGGTGAGTCCTCTAGTAGGGTCACCCTATTGTGTGTACTTTTCTCCTTACAGTATTTATTTGAAATTGTAACTCAGCTCTTCATACTCAAATGGTTGGTGTGAAAGCAGTAAGATTTGTATTCATTATAGTACATCAACACTGGATAGACTACAATAAAAAAAATAAAAATCACAAAGAAGACAAAGCTTGCACACATACAATAAAGAGCAATAACAACTCACTTTTTCACTTTGGGATATTTCATCTCAGATATCACATTTGTTGCATTCTTCTGCTTTTCTTTTAAATGCTGAGGCCACATATTATCTACCCAATCTACAGCATCCACCTGAGAGAAATGAAATGCATTATTTAATGTTCAGTAACTGCAAACTTAAAAATGTTACTGTCTTAACCTTGTTAACATTTTCAAGTCTTATCTATACAATGCCTTCATGTAGTAGGCAATAGGTTCTACTACACTGTATAGTGAAAATGTTATGTTTAAGTTTAAAAAGAGAGCTGTGTAATATGATAGTTGCAATACAGACATATAAACACTATCTAGCTGCAATAGCTGCTGTGCATTTCAGTATTTGGTGAGTACTGTCAGTCAAGCTGCCTTATATTGCTGCATAGATGAAGATACTCTTCAAAGAGGACATATTAGTTTTTGATATACACTTGTATCACTCATTGATCAACTTTATTTATGCATTGTTTAATTTTCGTTATGTAGTCCTACAAATGTATGAATTAACCATAGTGCATTAACATCTCCCGAATTAACACTATGACCTACAAATTCACATTGTCATTACTAATTATAAAGTCTTTATAAGGTTGGTTTCACATTGCGTTTTTTGGGCATCCGTGGCTGTCCGTTGTAAAACGGACAGCCACGGATCCGATTTGGTCCCCATGTATCCCTGAGCATGGATTGCATATATCCCTGAGAACTCTATTGCCATCCGATTTGTAACGGACCCAATTATGTCCGATATTTTGCTGTACCCAGAATCGGAGACTGCTCCGATTTTGGGCACAGCAGACCAAATCAGACCGAATCGGATCCGACCTGATCCGCAGCCTTTAACATGGGGGCCTATGGAGCACGGGTCCGAGAAAACACAGGATCATTTCTCGAACCTGATTTTAGTGTACTGAGCATGCTCAGTACATTAAAACTGCTCTGTTCCCCTTTAATTTCACTTCCGCAATGTATGTACATACATAGCGGAAGTGAGATTAAATAAACAAAGGTTTGAAAATAACAATGATCCCTAAGGGATTACTTGTTTACTTGTTTGTTTGTTTGTTTGTGTCTTAACAAATGCAGGCTGGGTAAATGGGTTTTCTGAAAAAGAAAGCCTAAAAATAATAAAAAAATCAAATGCAGGAAAAATGCTTGTAAAAATTTTAGTAATAGGTAATTTTCTAGGAAAGTAAATAAAAATGGAAGCAATTCTCCATATTACGATATGAATCAAAATTTTAACACTGTTTTAAGGCCACTTTACACACACCAACTTATCTGTCCAACTTCTGACCAACTTACTGGTTGCAGTGAAATCATGGACATATTGTTCCATTTGTACACAGCCACAAAATGGAGCAATGTGTCCATGATTTCACTGCAACCAGTAAGTTGGTCAGAAGTTGGACAGATAAGGTGGTGTGTGTAAAGTAGCCCTTAGAGGTTGTCCAGGATAAGAAAAACATGGCTGCTTTCTTCTAGCAAGAGTGTCACACCTAGGCCATGCCAGGTGAATGTGGCAGAGCTGCAATAAAACCACATCTGTGGTTGGTTGAGTGGTTTGGTTTCTTGATGAAAACATCCATGTTCCTCTGAATTTTAACACGTTTGTCCTTTGTTCACAGACAAGAAAAGCAAAAGCTTTCTCCACTTTTCCCATTCAGAATACATGCATGTGTGACCATGCAGCGGGCATGTGTACTAGTAAGGAGGGCCTAGAAGAACTAGCTGTCAGAGGACAGTAAACGCCACCTTGAAGGAGTATTCCGCTTACCTCTGTCATATTCAAAGAAAATGCCATATATGTATACTTAATGTGGAACCCAGATCTATCTTGAGAATTCTAACACCATTTCTTCGCTGAAAACAGCAGTTTAGGGGATGCACTAATGAGACTACTGTAGATACATGTTAGCACCACGAGACCCACATTGACTACACGTGTTATTTTCACATATCCCACAAACGTACAAGATGGGAATACCACATTGAAAAGTTTTTTTCCCCTATCTCTTTATAAAGACAAAATGTTGACCATTACCTTTTCCCTTTACTCTCTTTTCTTCCTTTTGGTTATTGCTTTGTGTGTTTTTCTTGTTATTGTAGAAAATTTGTTGCAATGCTGAGCTAATATATTTGTAGCAACAAGGAAACAAGACTATAATATATTGGAATGTCCGAATAGGTTTGTGCGTTTTGTTTTTTTTTTTACTTCTGATTGGTTTCTCCAAAAATCAAAACGTAAGCCAAAAGAGGGTAAAAAACTTTTAACTTTGCTGAAAAAGCATGGTCTCTGTAATATCGCTGCTCCAGTGCTCATACTGCTCATCTAGAATTACTACTCCACAAAGGTCATGTACCATCTACCCACATGATCACTGCAGCCAATCGCTGCCTCGTAATTGCACTCCTCCGAGCCTGTGATTGGTTAAAGCCTGGGTAGTAGACAAATAACTGCTTCATAGAAGAAAACAAACAAGGTGGGAGTGGCAGACAAGCATCTCTGGCCAGTATGCAGAACTGAAGGGCAGAGATTAGAGGGGGAGTCATCCTCAGGCCACAGTGGGTGGAGGAAGTGTTAAATGGCCGTGGCTAAACGCCCAAGATTGATGGGCATATTCTCAATTGTTAGAGGGCGTGACTGACCTGCCTGCCCCTGTGCGGGGGCAGAACTGGTCCTTTGCAAGGAATGTATTTGCCATGATTTGAAATTTGCAGTGTTACTTTGATTGCAAAAAAACAAAACAAAACAAAAAAAAAAAACGCACTCCAGCCTCAACCTGTGATCACAGTCTAAGGGCACTATGCAAGAAACTCACATGAGTCAACTGGAACAGCCCCTACCTCTATGAATAGGAGCGTGTCAGCTGCGTGTTGCTATGCAGCTCCACGCTCCCATCCAGCCACGCCTCCCATGCAGAGAGGTAGGGGCCCTTCCGAGTGAGTCATGTGAGTATCTTGCATGCATCTCGCTTAGTGTGTCTCTGCCACAAGTATGATAACCAGTGAGACATCTGAAAACATGGAAGATGCAAATGAACTGAATAAAAATACTTTTCATTTAAATGTAAAAGTAAAACAAAGTTTTTTAATTTACACAGAAATTGCCATTTTTAAGTCTTAGGTTACATTCACATTGTGAATCTTTGGTCTGTTTTTGCTCCTCAGTTTTTGAAGCTAAAAGGAGTGGAACAATCAGAGGAAAAGTATAATAGAAACATGTCACCACTTTTGTATTTATCACACACTCCTTGTTTTGGCTACAAAAACTGATGAGCAAAAACAGACCAAAGATGCACAGTGTGAATGTAGCCTTAAGGTGAAGGTATTTAAGTGGAAGTTTTCCATTACAACAAATGGCTTTTCTAAATTAAAATTATATAAATGGGCAACTTTGAAAAAGTCTATCTTGGTGACAGACTCCCTTTCTGCTGTATCACTTGGAATTGATATTTGTCTAGAACTTAAATTGGGATATTAACACCCCAACTTTAATCAGATCACCATACCACAGTTGGCCGCTTGACTACTTTTTCTAGCTTGGTGTGGCTGAACTCCAGGCTGATCACATTGTATAGTTTTTCCCTTTCAGTTTCTGGTGTTTCGAAGTATCGGACAAACTGTGACATACTCATGTCTGTGGCCTTTTGCGTGTTCACATCCATCACATCCACTATGCGTCGGCTTCCTACAGAAGAAGAGATGTTTCAAGCCAAAATATAACAAAAAAATATATCTTTATTATCTAAAGACTAAACAGTATTAAATATATCACTAGCATAGTGCTCATCGTTTGGCTGGATTCACAAGTGCCTCATGGACCAAACAGACTGGCTGACTGTATTCTGACCCGAACTTGAAAGCCGCATATATACCGTACCTATGTGCCCACTGGGCGTTTTTGATGAGTTTCTGCACCAAAAACGTAGCACCCACAGTTTCATAATAAAAGTCAGCGTGATTTTCCAAAAGCTGTGTCCACATTTGCATTTTTGGGTGCTGCGTTGCAGACATTACCTGTGTTTTATGTTCCTGCAATTATCTTGTGCTTTTTGGATTGGGTATTCCAACTGACAGCCATGCTAATCAGCTGGAAAAAGCAGCACTAATAAAAAAAAAAATAATAAAACAGCAAAAACGCACCAGAAACATGTTGGTGTGTTTTTTGAAACAGCTGCATTGTGTTGCTATAAAACACCATTCAAAAAAATTTGCACAGTGGGCACATAGTAGATCACTGGCCGGTCTGTCAATCACAAATCAAAATATTATACTGACTTGGCTTACTACCATTAGTGTTTTGTGGAATTATCTTGTTACACAAAAAGAGGATTGCAAACATAGGATTCATTAGGACTGGAGTTCTGTACACCAAACTTCTTGAAAAGTGAGCTGGAATAAGATGTGTAAAATTAATCAAAGGGAACCGGACAGCAGATGCCCACCAATGTGACAGCAAATATCACCAATGCCTATGATTCAGGCAGCATTTATCAATTACTGACTCAATCAATTAACTCCTTAAAGGGAACCTGTCAGCTCGTTTTTGCCCCCAAACCTTTCACTATCTGTCCCTGCACCTTCCTAATACATCCCGAACTATTCCGGTCCAAGCTAAAACTCTCTTACAATAATTGTGCAAAACGACTGTCACTTACATTTTCGTATGCCAACAACTCCTCTTGACTACTCTGTGGGCAGTCTCCAAGGATATGTCTTCCCCCTCGATGCTGGTATCATGCCCCGCTGGGCGTGATAATAGTTTTCCCATGAGCGTTCCCTGCTCTTCAGTTCAAATGTCCCCCTTCTGTGTATGACGCCACGGCAGCGTAATTTCTGCAGCTGCGCATTGCCAATACTTCTGAGGTGCACTGAGTGGCTTCATAATGGTCAGTGCGCATGCTCAGAATCTCTCAATTACCGCACCGCATAACAGCAAGCCATCAGTGAGGGCTTATGAGCATGCACACTGACCATTATCTCCAGCAATCAGATCCAGAGCTCCACCACCCAATACTCACTGGACTTTTTTGGCTTCCAGAGGAGTGGCAGGCATGCACACAATTAAGACGTAAAGAAGTAAAAGGTACTCTGGTGCCATAATACGGTTTGACTATTATCTTCAAATTAAAATTATAAGCACATCTATAAATGTATTTGATTACTTATATACAACAATAAAAGATTAAAAAAAACAAACACTGCAGTGTATTTTCTTAATCAGCAAAGAGCACATTAACTCTTGTATTGCCAGTTTTGCCCGTATATAGCAGGGGTTCCCCAACTCCAGGCCTCAAGGGCCGCCAACAGTGCAGGTTTTCAGGATTTCCTTGGTATTGGACAGGAGTTGGAATTATCACCTGTGCAATACTAAGGAAATCCTGAAAACCTGCACTGTTGGCGGCCCTTGAGGCCTGGAGTTGGGGACCTCTGGTATATAGAATTAAACGTCTTCATAGTTCCACACAATAACACTGGGGAACAATTTGAAAAAAAATTTCTGTTCAGTTAGGTTTTTGAGCTGACTTTATACTAAAATTGGCATGCTGATTCCAAAAATGTAGTCAGTTTTTTTCTAGCACGTCAAGTTTTTCCTCCACAACTTACCTGCCAGAGAAGCACAATTGCACTGATATATGTAATAAGACTTGTTATCTGATTACAATATATATATATATATATATATATATATAATATATATAATAATATATATATATATCCTTTGTAAAAAACAGATAGTGTTAAAAAACATATTTGTCATGCCTATTTCTTAAATATTTCATTTTTTGTTCATATTTGTACTATTTAAAAAAAAAAAAACACTTTTTTAGGTACAGTAGTTTACATATTTTTGAGAAGACAAAAATCCTATAGTTCAAAAACTTGACGTGATAGAGAAAAACGGAGATCATTTCTGGATTCAGCATCCAAAAATTAATTAAGAACAGTAGACTGACCTAACTCCTAAAAAATTGTGTTCTCCAATGTAATTAAACAATGTTCAATACACAATAGTATTTGTTGACATAAGTGAACATTGTAATTTCATAAATCATACTATCACTATGTGGACTTTTTTGTTTACGGAAATGCCTTTAATAAAAATATAACAAATCGCTCTTGTAGTTGAGTCCAAGCGGGATACGTGCATCTAATAACAAAGTCCATAGTTTTTCCTTATCGTGTAGGGATTTCTCCCAATTACCACCGTGATATGAACGGAAAACTTTTTCAATGCCTTTGATGATCATTGATGCCAGATTGCCACTATGGACTTCTCTGAAATGTCTGGGAAGTCCAGACATTCCAGTTTTGACACTTTTAGACTCAGGATTAGCGGCAGAAATATGCTCCACAATTCTGACTTTCAATGGACGCGTCATACATCCCACATAGTATTTTTGGCATACAGTACATGTGGCCATGTATACAACATGGGATGTGTTGCAGTTTATGTACAAATTAATTTGATACTTTTTATTTTTTTGAAAGTTCTTAAAATCAGCAGTTACCTCCACGTATTTACATAAACCGCATCTGATACATCCACATCTGTACATGCCCCTGTACGCTAACCATGTGGGAGAAGGTTTAACCTGGTCAGAGAAGAGACTTGGTGAAATCGTATTAGCAATGTTAAAGCTTTTTCTTGGAACAATTCTCCATCCTGGTTTGAGAATTTCTGCTAGAGCATCTTCCTGATATAAAATCGGGATGTTTCTTGCCAGGACCTTTTTAATATCCCTGAACTGCTCACTGTATGGAGTTTAAAACGTAGGTAATCCACCTTCATTACAGACATTGACAGTTTCTTCACTGTGTAATAGGGAGGTCCTATGTCTTCCCTGTGCAATTTTCCTACCTCTAGTAATCATCCATTTTTTGTACCCCCTTTCTCTCAGACGTTGGGCCACAACATCAGATCCTCTCAAAGTCCTTCTCTCTCGTGCAATTCCTTTGCATAGCATTTGACAGTTGGTAATGAAATTACTATCTGTATGATGGCAGGATACCACTGTCATGACAGCCAGAAGTCTGCTGAAGATCCCGATGCCTGTCATCACAGTACTCCCGTGAAAACCAGCCTTTGGCGTTCATAGGAGACCGACGTCTGCTATATACAGCAATGTTGTGGCATTACAGCATTGCTGTACTCTCCTCTCATGTTCTTGTTGACTGGCAAGTAGAACTCCCATCAAGTTATGTCCTTGCTGTGCATCTCATTCTATTGCTAACTGCAAACCTGTACAAAAAAAATACTCATAAGGCAGCATCAGAAATTTCTTACCATCAGCAGCCAGATACAAAACCAACACAGCACTTGACAGGATGCAGTCAGACCCAAATATGTCTTTGTAGTGGATGTGATTTTATCAGCCTGCAAATGGGCTTGCTCCACATAATGGGGTCTGACTGCATCATGTCAAGTGCTGTGTTGGTTTTTGCTATCTGGCTGCTGATGGTAAGAAATAACATGCAAACCTATCTCTAATCTCTACATTATATCTAAACTTCTAGAATGCTTGAGTCCCCTCTCATCTGATCCTCTATCCATTTCTAGAATTCGCTTCTTTACCCTCTATAATTTGGTTTCTGCTCCTTACATGCTACTGAAACTGCCCTTACTAAAGTCTCTAATGATCCACTAACAGCTAAATCTAATGGTCACTACTCCCTGCTGATTCCTATAGACCTCTGCAGCTTTCGATACCGTAGATCACCAGATCCTCCTCACCATGCTCTGCTCTATTGGGCTCAAGGAAACCGCTCTCTCATGATTCCTCCTCATAACTCTCTGACCACTCATTCACTATATCTTTCGCCAGCTCCTCTTCCTCACTGCCAATGTTCCTCCTCAGGCTCCAGTGCTAAGCCATGCTTGGGCCCAGTTTTCTCTATGCACGTATTGGACAAATCATCAGGAGATTCGGTTTTCAGTACCATCTCTATGCTAACCCAATTATACACATCTTCTCCTGACATCACCCCTTCATTACAACACAATACCAGTGATTTTCTGTCTGTAGTCTCTAACATGTCCTCTCTCTACCTTAAACTGAATCTATCAAATATTGGTCATCTCATGTTTCTTCCCTCTACTACCCTTCATAAACCTAATATTGCCATTTCTGTATGTGGATGTACCATTTCTCCTCATCAGCCCACCCGCTCTCTTGGGGTTAGATTTGATTCAGATCTCTCCTTCACTCCCCACATCCAATCACTCGCTCATGTCCCCTACATCTCAAACATCTTTAAAATGCAACCTTTTCTTACAGTTGACACTGCAAAAACTGTTACTGTCACTCCTATTATATCAGTTTCTCGTTTACCAAACTCTCCACTCTCCAATCATCCTGAATGCAGCAGCCAGATTCCTATTCCTCTCCAGCCACTTCACCGATGCTTCTACCCTGTGCCAGTCATTGCACTGGTTTCCTATCCGCCACGGAGTACAAAGGTATCACTCTCGCCCACAAAGCACTCTACAGTTCTGCACCACCCAACATCTATTCCCTCAGGTCTGACCATACACATGCCCTCCGTTCTGTGAATGATCTAAGACTGATATCAGCCCCTGACAAAGCTACGTGCAAACTGCGCATCAAAGGTGCGGTACCCGGTGATTGTGTCCTCTATGCCATTGTGCTATACATAGTCCATTTTTACTTATTTATGGGACATTCCTTCCTTTGATTTCTTTTGTTGGTTACATCATTTACACTGTACATGTTTGGTAAGCTATTTGTTTTGCTAGTCACTGTGCTTTGACTAAATCAAACATTGCTAAGTAATATTTCCGGTATCCGTTCACAACCTACATATTATGCATTACATTGTATATATTGGAGAGTGCCCTATAGTATAACCTTGGCTATTGCGTCATTTTAATTATATATTGGACCCCCACATATACTCATGTGCGCAATATTTGCCCCAGGTCACCTACCCAGAATTTTTTCCTGCATTGTTGTGTTTGTGTGAACATTTTCTCAACTGTTTTTTTAAACTTTTGACCTAATAAAAATTACTATTCTATTACATTTTGGTGCCTTTCACATTTTTTCTATAGGTTTTTACTTACCACAGTTTTCGTCGCCTTTCTGTTTTTATCGATTTTTTCAATGAAAAATGTGTCCCAGTTTTTTGTCAGTACATTGTTGCCAATTGTGCAATAAAAATGTAATTCCCCTTCCAAAAAATAAAATGTGCACCCTCTGTCCCCTCGACATCTTCCATACAACCAATAATAAATGTTATAAAATAAAATAACATATGAAATGTTTATTTTTTCTTTAAATTAGTGTTTCATTAAAGGGACAATGATACATGATTGGTGGAAATGTAGTAAAATTCAGCCACTCTGGAATTCGGTGTTCGAGTTCTACAAGGCAGTATGTGGATAGGAACCTGTAGAACCTGTAAGAACACCCTCAATAGCTCTGCTATACTCCCTGGATCCATAAAATCTCAGAAGACAGATTAAAAAAATAAAAAATAAAAAAAATAATCGGAGTTAAACGGCAGCAAGGAGTGTCGTCCCCAGGCACTGGAAGACCACCCATACCCCTGACTTGGCTGAATGGCTGGAGGAGATGGGCAGGATACGCCAAATGGAGGAGTTAACGGTGGAAGTCACCGATGCTAGGGATAAATACCTGCAAATATGGAGTTCTTGGGTCCTTTTCCTTGACACCCCAGTCTTTAGAAATATGTTTCCCGAGTAACTGGCCAATTAGACAGAGCCCAACAAGACGAGTCATCGAGGCAATATATGAGGCTACTGAGGTTTAGTAAGGAGCCTTTTCTTAGACCTACCCTTTCTTCTTCTTTCTTTCGCGTTCTCTCTATTCTCTCCTTCCCCTCTCCTTCCCTACCACTTAGAAAACCAAAGATTTTGAGTTCAAATATACCTAAATTTATAAGTATTAAGAGTGAGCCTGGCATACATAATAGGCCTGGTTTATTTGAGTCCACGACCAGAATGGCGTTCCAAAATTGTAAAGTTCATTATACTTATGATCTATGACTCAACTAATTTCAACTTATTTCACACTTAACAACCTAAGGCCCTTTTCACATCAGCGTTTTACACGGATTGCGGCAGATTTACCGCATCTGCCGCCTAACCGTCACACTTGGTTCACCTGCGGCAAGCCCCATGCAGTGTCTATGGGGCTTGCGGCAGGTGCGGCAAGTGTGGTATAGTTGCGGTTTCGGCAGCGAAAAAACGCTGCTTACCACGTTTTTTTCGCGGCCGCAAGTGCCGAAACGGCAACTATACCGCACTTGCCGCATCTGCTGCAAGCCCCATAAACAATGCATGGGGCTTGCCGCAGGTGAACCGCAAGTGTGACGGTTAGGTGGCAGATGCGGTAAATCCACCGCATCTGCTGCGATCAGCGTAAAACGCTGATGTGAAAAGGGCCTAAGTGAGAGCATTACTATGACTAGAAGATTTTATGACCTAGAGAAGAAATCTCTAAACATAAAAGAATTTCAGGGCGTTCTCATTTGGATTCTTGTCTAGATAGATTCTGTTAATAAATACTGCTGGACTTTTCCAAAAAGACTAGTAAGTTATAAACTTCCGTTTTCCAGGTATCTCTTTAGGATCTCAGCTCTCTGCTAGTCATTCACTAGGTCACCCGTGTGGTTCTGGGATTTTTGCTCACTGTTCTTGAGATCATTTTGACCCCATGGGGAGATTATCAGTGCTCTTGTAAGTCTTCCATTTTCTAATTATTGCTCCCACAGTTGATTTCTTCACACGAAGCTGCTCGCCTATTGCAGATTCAGTTTTCCCAGCCTGGTGAAGGGCTACAATTTTGTTTCTAGTGTTCTTTGACAGATCTTTGGTCTTCCCCATAGGTAAGGTGGCGGACAGGTGTCTTTTATTCTGATAAGTTCAAACAGGTGCCAGTACCACAGGTAATGAGTGGAGGACAGAGGAGCGTCTTAAAGAAGATGTTACAGGTCTGCGAGAGCCAGAAATCTTGCTTGTTTGTAGGTGACCAAATACTTATTTTCCACCAAAATTTGAAAAAAGTTTATTTTCAAATCAGACAATTGTGGCGCCCCTGCGGGTATTAGCCACAGTATAAGATCATAATAGTTGCACTCACATAGAAAGCCAAGCCACTGCACTACCACCTTTGGCCAGTAGGGGGAGCTCCAGAGACACCAGAGATTTCCCTAGAGATAAAACGCTGGTCTGAGGTAGATTTTCAGACAGTTGGAGCCAGGAGCTCAGAGTGACAGGAGCTGCATTGAGTTCCTGAGAACTGACTGACAATTTTCTAGGGCCAAGCCATCGGTCTGAGGAGAAAACTGATAAGAGGAACACTTTCAGAATCGGGTAGCATCATTATCTACCCTAGATAAAAAGCGCAGATCCGGATACCGGATCCGTGGCTGCATTAGTTATATACAATACAGCAACCGGACAACGTGAGGTAACAACAAGCTTACAGGGCCAGACACAGCAACATACTAAGAGTTCAGCAGTACTCCCGGAGGGGGTAAGCAGAGAGAGACAAAGGACTTAAGTTGCCTGTTGAGTGGGACCCAGAGAGGACAGATTTGGGCCGGCAGCCAGTTCACACACGGCAGCAGGGCCACACAGACAGCGCAAGCAGGAGGTAAAAGACCCGGTGGGGCCTGAGCAACTGAACCCCTATTGCAGACTCCGGAGACGGGACTTGTTGTATTGTAGTTTGGTTGAAAGTAAACCAGTTAAACTTCATCTGTGCCTCAGCCTCTGATTTAACAGCTACCATCTATCCAGGATTGGGACCATCACCGCTGAGAGAATTTGCTGTGAATCAAGTAAGTGTCAGTGCCCTTAACATCTCCTCACCTGACTTCCATCTTCATCCATCATTAACTTTAACATCACCTGTCCAGGGGACCCTACAGCCCTACCCGGAAAAGGGCTATACCATCTCAGCTGTCTCTCACCATCATCCCCTGGCCAGTACAAGGCAGCGGTGGCCATATATAGCCACATTATTCCGGGTGGCGTCACGACAATAACATCTACAAACTTTATAAACTATATAAACTTCTAAATCCCCTGTAAATACCCCCCTTTAGGAGTGTGTCAGCCTGGGGCCACGGCCTGGGTCCAGCCACCAGTGATTCCCCCAAGGAAAGGGACCCTGCGCCGGGTATCCCGGTCCCCTAAGCTGGGCGGCACACCTTCCTTTTGGCGTCACGAACAGGATTTACCGTGCCTGGTTAAATCGGGTACTGTGTGCCGTGATTAATGCCGAAAACTGAGAAAATTCGAGAAAAATTGACTTTTTTTTTTTTTTTTTTTTTTTTAAATCAAAAAGTGATTTTCCCATTGGAAACCATTGAAATAGACTTTTCCCCATTGACTAACATTGAAACAAAATGGCCGCCAGCCTCTGAGGTAAAATTGCATCATCACTAATTACCTCATAACTGCCACAGCACGAGACTGCTGTTTGAACTGTGTCATAGCCCTGAGCTCTAATCTGACTGAAAAATTTCAGATTCCGCCATTACTGAGCTCGCGGCGAGCAGAAGCAGCAGGGGGCGTGTCCTTGTGGGCGGCACCAAGCTGAGAGCTCTGACGTCGGCAAAAGGGGAAAACCAATCCTGCTGCACAGCGGAACGATTATACGCCATCCCGACGAAAGCAGAGGACCGGAAGGGTCCGGATTAACTAAGGGGGCACAACATGTCGCAGCACGGAGACGCCGAAACACCCGGCGACACAAATGCAGCTGAAGCACAAAACAGAGCGCTCGGCAGCGCAAGGTGCAGCGCCCATTATGCCGATGTTGATGCCATATACCCCAGGTGCTCCATGGCTTCCAGTGTATGAAGGTAAGCCTAATACTTTTGATGATTTTAAAGAAAAACTGCTGGCCTATTTAAACATGTTTCCAATGGCAGAAGCTCAGCGTGTCCGTTTGCTGATGGCACAGTTAAGTGGTAATGCCAAGCGAGAAGTCACAGCATGGTCCGCTGATCTAAAAGACACTGCTGAGCATATTCTAGCTGGATTAAAGGCAGTATTTGAAACTACTGCTGGTAGCAAAGCAAAGACCAAATTCTTCAATTGCAAACAAAAGGCCAATGAGAGTGTGAGAGACTTTGCCCTGAATTTACAGGAGGCCCTTAAAGCGCTTACACTGGCTGAACCAATGTTTAACACTGGCGCTGATAAATTGCTAAAAGATCAATTCATTGAGGGACTATTAACCCCTTCTCATCGAGGGCATGCGAGTATGCTGACTTTCAAGGACCCTGAAGTGACATTTGCCCAGTTAAAGGAGAGCGCTATTCGTCTCCAGCAGGCAGAGGCACTTTGGGATCAGGATCCTGAGCAATCCATTACAGAAACCCCTCAACAACAGAGAGTGCCAGTGACATCAGTTAAGCCCCTGGAGGCCAGTGCTAATGATGCTTTCCAGCAAAAGCTTGACTCTCTAACAGACATTGTCACCTCAATGGCTAAAACCATGCAGGAAATGAGAGAATCACAGACTACATCCAAGATGGAGTTGGCGAACCGCAGAGAGGATATTCCCTGGATGAGACCCCAGAGATACCCAGCGTGGAGAGGACGACCCAACGACCGTTACCAGCCGGATGGACAGCCTATTTGCCGCCGTTGCCGGAAGCCAGGCCACATCGCCCGCAATTGTGATTTAAACAAGGATCCCCTGGGAATGCGGGCCGCTTCGCAGGAGTGAACTTTCAAGGCCCAACATCCTGGCACGACAAGTACGTCGGAGGACGTCCTATTATCCCCATCGTGCTGGACGGTATTCCCCTCAATGCCTTGTTGGACACTGGTTCCCAGATTTCATCTATACCACATATCCTTTATAAGAGGTACTGGGCAGATTCAGACATTGATAAAAGACCATCTAATGTTGAGCTAAGTATATATGCTAGTAATGGAAAATTGGTACCGCAAGTAGGATTTAGAGAGATGACCATTAAGATTGGTAGAGTAGAATTAAAGAATCAGGGTATCATAATTGTTGATGTTAACCGACGGGAACCTTTTGTATTGATAGGTATGAATGTTTTAGAAAATTGTTTTTTCGAGGTTATTACTATTTTACAGCAATTTGCGGAAACTGCCCAATCCTGCCAGCAGAGAATTCTCCGGAGAGAGATAAAAGCATTGGTGCTGAAGCAACAAGTAGAGGTTGCAGGTGGAGAAATCGGCAGTGTGAGGGTAAGTGACCCAACTCCTATAGTAATACCTCCAAAAACTGAAATGCTGGTATGGTGTAGAGCAGCCATTGGTATTAAAGGACGAGATTACCAAGCCTTGGTAGAGCCTGTGTACACTGATAGTA
Organism: Allobates femoralis; assembly: GCA_033576535.1. Taxonomy (NCBI): domain Eukaryota; kingdom Metazoa; phylum Chordata; class Amphibia; order Anura; family Aromobatidae; genus Allobates; species Allobates femoralis. The sequence goes on along the minus strand of JARQOC010000003.1, from coordinate 684,637,936 downwards.
GACCCACGATATTAACGGCTAGAGGAATAGTCGAGGTACACAGGGGAAGAGTGCCCATACGTCTTTTGAATTGTGGAGAGGAAGAGGTCACTTTACCAAGGTACGCTACAATGGCCAAGCTATACAATGTTGACAACAATGCCATCATAGCCATTGGGCCCTTGAATCCGTCATGTCAGGCGAACGACAATGGTTCAAGTGGAGAATTAGAAGATTGGTGTCAGCAGCTGCATATAGGTACAGATTCAACACCTACCCACCAAAAACAAGGGGTGTACCGATTAGTAGAAGAATATGAACGGGTCTTTAGTAAACACCCATTAGACTTTGGACAGATAAAAGGGGTAGAACATACAATTCCTACCGGTAACCACCCACCAATAAAAGAGAGATATAGACCCATACCGCCTGCTCATTATCAATGTGCTAAAGACATGCTGAGGGAGATGAAACAGGCCGGGGTAATAAGAGACAGTTGTAGCCCCTGGGCAGCCCCTCTGGTAATAGTTAAAAAGAAAGACGGAACCATGAGAATGTGCGTAGACTACCGGCAGATTAATCACATTACCCATAAAGACGCCTACCCCTTACCTAGAATTGAAGAGTCACTAGCCGCTTTAAGATCTGCTAACTATTTTTCCACCTTAGACTTAACAAGTGGGTATTGGCAAGTCCCTGTGGCTGAGGAAGATAAAGAGAAGACAGCGTTTACCACACCGATGGGTCTCTGTGAATTTAATTGTATGCCGTTCGGACTCTGCAACGCACCCGGTACCTTTCAGCGATTGATGGAATGCTGTCTCGGACACAAGAACTTTGAAACCGTCCTTCTGTACCTAGATGATGTAATAGTCTACTCAAAGACTTACGAACAACATCTACAAGACCTGGCAGAAGTGTTCGAAGCCTTATCCCGGTATGGTATGAAGATCAAGCCATCAAAATGTCACCTTCTAAAGCCAAAGGTACAATACCTGGGACACGTTGTGAGTTCAGAAGGAGTAGCACTGGATCCCGAGAAAGTAACCGCAATAAGGGATTGGCCAAGACCTACCAGCGTGAAACAGGTGAGGCAATTCCTGGGACTGGTGGGCTACTATCGTAGATTTATCCAAGGGTTCACCAAGCTAGCAGCACCTCTACAAGACATCCTGGTAGGGCAGTCGAAGAAGCCTTCAAACCGCAATCCTCCTTTCCAGTGGAGTGATGAGAGGGAAGATTCCTTTGAAAAGTTGAAGAAGGCATTGACCGGAGAAGAAGTTCTGGCATACCCTGATTACCATCAACCTTTCATCCTTTACACAGATGCCAGTAATGTGGGACTGGGAGCGGTACTATCTCAGAAGCAAGGAGGCAAGGAGAAAGTCATCGCCTTTGCAAGTAGAAAGCTCCGGCCTACTGAAAGAAATCCTGAAAATTACAGCTCCTTCAAGTTAGAACTACTGGCAGTAGTCTGGGCTATGACTGAGCGTTTCAAACACTATTTGGCAGCTGCAGAATTCACCGTCTATACTGATAACAACCCATTGACCCACCTGGATACAGCCAAGCTAGGTGCGCTGGAACAGCGATGGATAGCCCGGCTGTCTAATTACAACTTCGTGATCAAGTATAGAGCAGGCCAAAAGAATGGAAATGCAGACGCCTTATCCCGGATGCCGCACTTGAGAGACGTGGAAGAAGAACCGGTAGAACTTGAAGAAATTGAGCTACCCGCCTTCCATCGTCCCAAGGTAGGACAGTATCAATCCAGTGCCTACCAGAAACATCAACAGGTGAATCTCAACCCATTAGCACACCACAGATGGGCTGACACTCAAGACAGCAATCCAGCTGTGAAGTTGGTGAAAGAACTGCTGACTGAGCAAAGTGTGTATCCCAATGAAAATGCACCGAAAGAGACACATCAACTCTGGAAAGAGAGAGGCAAAATGTTTCTGCACCAAGGAAAGCTGTGCAGAAGATATACCAATCCAAAGACGCATGAGCTAGTATGGCAGATCATTGTGCCTAAACAAGATGTAAAAATGGTCCTAGAAGCTTATCACAATGGTGCTGGTCACTTCGGGTGGAAAAAGCTAGAAGTACTTTTAAGAGAAAGATTCTACTGGGTTAGAATGAGAAGATCAATTGAAGAATGGTGCAGAAACTGTGGTCCGTGTAACCTCAGAAGAAAAGATCTAAAAAACCAAAGAGCACCACTCCAGCCTATAGTTACCAAGCAACCACTTGAGCTCGTAGCAATAGACCACGTGAAATTGACACCAAGCCGGTCCGGCTACGTCTATGCTTTAACCATCGTGGACCATTACTCACGCTTCCTGGTAGTAGTGCCTGTGAAAGATCTCACTGCAAAGACAGCAGCTAAGGCGTTCCAGACATACTTTTGCAGACCCCATGGATATCCGGAACAAGTATGCGAAAGGATGAACCATATTGTAATCGATCTCTTAAAGACTTTACCAGAGACGGAGAGAAACCTATGGCCAGAGAAATTGCCTGACTTGGTAGACCTCTATAACAATGTCCCGGTAAGCTCCACAAACTGTACCCCAGCTTACCTTATGCGTGCAAGACCTGGCAAGCTACCAATAGATCTAGAAATGGGCATCGTAAAACCTGACGCAGAAGTGCAGGATTCCAACTGGGACTCCCTACGCCAACAACAGTATCGCCAAGTGCAAGAATGCGTAGAAAGGAATCTCCAGAAAACTAGAGAAAGACAAGAGCAATACTTCAACCAGAATGCTCTAGCAACCCCATTAAAACCTGGTGATCAAGTGCTCAAGAGAAACCGTCGCACTAATAAACTGGACAATCAGTGGGAATCCGTCCCATATACAGTTTTACCAATGAGAGTGAACAATCCTAAAATGTGTCTTATAAGCAAAGATGGTGGATTAACATCAGTACTAGTGTCAAGAGACAATCTAAAACTATGTCCAGAGACATTGAAGGAAAAAGAAGTCATTCAACATGAACCAGAAGTTATTCAACCAGTACCGGTTCAACCTGTTAAAGAAAAAGAAGAAGATGGAGTATATCACACTTATCTAGGAGACTTTCCTAAAACCTGGCCAACCTACAATGGTGCAGTAGTAGTTCCCATGATGGCCTTCTATCAAACACCAGACCCTGTACCACAAGAAGTCCCAAGACAGGAAGAACAAATTCCTAGTAATAATAGTCCTAAAGGAAGGTGTGCCGCCCAGCTTAGGGGACCGGGATACCCGGCGCAGGGTCCCTTTCCTTGGGGGAATCACTGGTGGCTGGACCCAGGCCGTGGCCCCAGGCTGACACACTCCTAAAGGGGGGTATTTACAGGGGATTTAGAAGTTTATATAGTTTATAAAGTTTGTAGATGTTATTGTCGTGACGCCACCCGGAATAATGTGGCTATATATGGCCACCGCTGCCTTGTACTGGCCAGGGGATGATGGTGAGAGACAGCTGAGATGGTATAGCCCTTTTCCGGGTAGGGCTGTAGGGTCCCCTGGACAGGTGATGTTAAAGTTAATGATGGATGAAGATGGAAGTCAGGTGAGGAGATGTTAAGGGCACTGACACTTACTTGATTCACAGCAAATTCTCTCAGCGGTGATTGTCCCAATCCTGGATAGATGGTAGCTGTTAAATCAGAGGCTGAGGCACAGATGAAGTTTAACTGGTTTACTTTCAACCAAACTACAATACAACAAGTCCCGTCTCCGGAGTCTGCAATAGGGGTTCAGTTGCTCAGGCCCCACCGGGTCTTTTACCTCCTGCTTGCGCTGTCTGTGTGGCCCTGCTGCCGTGTGTGAACTGGCTGCCGGCCCAAATCTGTCCTCTCTGGGTCCCACTCAACAGGCAACTTAAGTCCTTTGTCTCTCTCTGCTTACCCCCTCCGGGAGTACTGCTGAACTCTTAGTATGTTGCTGTGTCTGGCCCTGTAAGCTTGTTGTTACCTCACGTTGTCCGGTTGCTGTATTGTATATAACTAATGCAGCCACGGATCCGGTATCCGGATCTGCGCTTTTTATCTAGGGTAGATAATGATGCTACCCGATTCTGAAAGTGTTCCTCTTATCAGTTTTTCTCCTCAGACCGATGGCTTGGCCCTAGAAAATTGTCAGTCAGTTCTCAGGAACTCAATGCAGCTCCTGTCACTCTGAGCTCCTGGCTCCAACTGTCTGAAAATCTACCTCAGACCAGCGTTTTATCTCTAGGGAAATCTCTGGTGTCTCTGGAGCTCCCCCTACTGGCCAAAGGTGGTAGTGCAGTGGCTTGGCTTTCTATGTGAGTGCAACTATTATGATCTTATACTGTGGCTAATACCCGCAGGGGCGCCACACAATGATTTTCAGGATTTTGTCTCTCATAGTTGAGGTCTACCTATGATGTCAATTACAGGCTTCTCTCATCTTTTTAAGTGGGAGAACTTGCACAATTAGTGGCGGACTAAATACTTCCCCCCCCCCCCCACTTTATATTGCACTGCATTCGGATATCTAAAATAGTACAATGCAAGGTTCTCTGCACTCGTGTGATTTATACGCTAGTATGACACTACCTTAACTACAATTGTTCTGTGAAGGCCTCAGAGGTTTGTTTGAGAACATTGAGGATTAAACAGTATCATGAAAACCAAAGTCTGAAAGACATAGAAGGTACCAAAGGAGAAATTTTTGGGCTAAATCAAAAACGCTATGTATGATCAAAAACTATCACTGCACATTACCCTGAAGACACCATCCCCACCATCAAACATAGGGGTGGCAGCATCATGCTGTGGAGAGGTTTTTCTTCAGCAGGGACAGGAAAGGTGGACAATAGTTGATGGGAAGAGGTGTTGGGCTAAATACAAGGCAATCCTGGAGGAAAACCTATTAGAGACTTCAAAGACCTGAGATTGGGGCAGGACGACCCTAAACATGCTGCCAGAACTACAATGGATGGTTTAGATCAAAGCATATTCATGTGTGTGAATGGCCCAGTCACAGTACAGACTTAAATCCCATTGAGAATCTGGAAAGATTAGAAAATTGCTTTTTACAGACATCTCCACACAATCTTTCTGAGCTATTTTGCAAAGAATAATGGGAGAAAATGTCAGCCTCTAGATGGGCAATGCTGGTGTTCACAGGCTATGAATACCTTTTCAAGATCACTGTATATTTAATGAGTCTTGTCAGTCCAAGGGAGCGGGACAGGGAGATGTCGCCAGGGATCTGCCTTTTGGACCAATCATCTTAGCCACATTGTCCCTGGCTGTCGCTTCAAAGAATGTTGTTTTCTCCGAAACAGTAGCTTTTCAGAGTCAAATATACTTGGCTGCAATAATGGAACCAGTCTCCTATTCATGTTGCCTGTGGTTCAGGCAACATTATCAGTTGATAGGATCCCTTTAATGAATTTTGTTGCAATTTTTTAGGCCTACTTTGTGCCAGTATCTTAAATCTAGTACAGCTGGTAGCTGTAGTAAATTTTTGCAGTAATTTAACAGTAAATTATAATGAACCAGTTAATGTGTGTACCTGCAACTGCTCAAATTGGACCATTCCAGTTAAAAATAAATAAACAAAGACAAAGCTGGCGTAGAAGGAAAGATGAGGTGATAAGAGAAGAGCAACAAAAGTCATTAGAGTCATTAGAGGACTAAGGGGTCTGCAATACCAAGACAGGTTATTAAACTTGGGGTTATTTAGCTTGGAAAAACGAAGGCTTAGGGGTGATCTTATAATAATGTATAAATATATGAGGGGAAAGTACAGAGACCTTTCTAATGATCTCTTTACTCTTAGGCCTGAGACTGGGACAAGGGGGCATCCTCTACGTCTGGAGGAAAGAAGGTTTAATCATAATCACAGACGCGGATTCTTTACTGTAAGAGCAGTGAGACTATGGAACTCTCTGACACATGCTGTTGTAATGAGTGAGTCACTACTAACATTTAAGAAGGGCCTGGGTGCCTTTCTTGAAAACTATAATATTATCAGTTATACATACTAGATTCTTTGATAGGGCGTTGATCCAGGGAATTAGTCCGATTGCCGTATCTGGAGTCAGGAAGGAATGTTTTCCCCCAATGTGGAGCTTAGTGCTGCCACATGGGTTTTTTTGCCTTCCTCTGGATCAACATGCTAGGCTATGGGTTGAACTAGATGGACTTAAAGTCTTCCTTCAACCTTAAAAACTATGTTACTATGTTACTATGATCAATAATATAAGTAATTGTGATGCATCAGCAATATGTGCAACAGAATTTTCATAATTTACAAGTTGATCACAAGAGTTAAGGCCACGTTACATACACATATCTGTGACCAACATCTGAACAGATCTCTGGTTGCAGTGAAATCATGGACACATTGCTCCATTTTGTACACAGCCACAAATTGTAACAATGTGTCCATGATTTCACTGCTCCCAGAGATCTGTTCAGATGTTGGTCACAGATATCTGTGTGTGTAATGTGGCCTTTAAAGGGAGCCTGTCATCACCACAACAGCAATTCAGCTGCCTAAACATTTAGGTTGGGCACTTAGCACCTATTTAAATAATAATCATACTAATAATAAAAGGCAATTATAGATTAATTTAATATTTAATTCAAAATCAACTCTTTTGTGCAAATGAGGATACTTTGAAGCACCCGTGGCATGACCTATGCCTTGGTGCACATCACACACTACTACTTGCATAAAGCAGCCAGTTCCTTAACAATGACTGACTTGAACGGTTTCTTCCATCTGCGCACTGACACTGGATGAGAGTGGTGCAAGTGCGCTAAGACTTTGTCTCCTAAATAAGACATCAGAGTGTGCCTACGTTCACTGTGTGGGTGCTTTGGCTGTTATCACATGTCAGTGTGAATGGGGCAGACAGGAGACACAGTGTTCGCTTTGCACATTAGAGACAAGTCAATCAATGTATGGTACTGATTTTAATAGGCGAATAGGATGGCGTGATGATGCACCAATGCATAGGCCACACTAAAAGGTGCCATAAAACTAATTTGCTTATCAAATAAAAGTTGATTTTTATGTAAATAAATTTACATTTACCTAGTATGATTTAAAGGGATCCTGTCACCCCCAAAACGCCTCATAAGCTATTAAAACATGTCCCTAGAGCATATGATCACTTATCCTACACTCCTTTTTGCTCAGAAATGCATCTAGTGAAAATGTATAAAAACGTTATTTAACTCACTCATTATCCATGTTAATGAGTGGTGGCTATATTCATAGTCACCCAGGCGGGCTCTCCTCCTCATAATATCACGCCTTAATAGGCGTGATCTTGAATGCTGATTCTAATCTGCGCCTCCCCGCTCTCCTCTGTGCTGGCAGGGCTGCAGTGCAGCTGTAATGATGCGAATCGTGTCATTTCCGGCATCAGGTGACGGGTGTACACCCGCGCCGCTCTGATATGCCTCCAGCACGCATGTGCAATGTGGTGCTTGAAGTTAACAGAGCGGCGCGGGTGTACACACGTCAACCGATGCCGGAAATGACACGATTCGCGTCATTACAGCTGCACTGCAGCCCTGCCAGCACAGAGGAGAGCGGGAGGCGCAGATTAGAATCAGCATTCAAGATCACGCCTATTAAGGCGTGATATTATGAGGAGGAGAGCCCGCCTGGGTGACTATGAATATAGCCACCACTCATTAACAATAATAATGAGCGAGTTAAATAACATTTTTATACATTTTCACTAGATGCATTTCTGAGCAAAAAGGAGTGTAGGATAAGTGATTATATGCTATAGGGACATGTTTTAATAACTTATGAGGCGTTTTGGGGGTGACAGGATCCCTTTAAAAAGCGGCTAGGTGCTGTAGATAGAGGTTTAGTCAGCCTAATAGGCATTTTCAGGGTCACAGACTCCCTTTAAGACATCCAGTGTAGATTAGGGGAGGAGGGGGGAGAAATATCATAAAGCAGGGTCATATTTCACGTATCTAAATCAAGAAGAAAAAAAAAAAACAAAGAGTAACAACTTACCCACTAGTAGCTTTACATCTCTGACAGTGAAATCATTTCCTGGCATCCTACAAAACAGAGAAAGAATATATTTTACACTGAATGTATAAAGAAACGTGGTGCCCATATGTGTTTTCTTAGGCATATAGGTTATGTGGATGTATAGGTTAATATAACAATATACAGCAGTCCTATAGGCTGCATTTCAAAAGCTGTCTGATCTGTCCTCAAGCTGGACTCATCGAGTTCTAAACTACCGTATTTTTCGGATTATAAAATGCACTTTTGTTCCCCCAAATTTGGGGAGAAAGTGGGGGTGCATTTTATAATCCTAATCTATGGTAGATACTGCAGTGGAGGGTAGGGGCAGCTCTGGAGCATGTCTGGGGGCTGGCTGTGAACTTCAGGAGGCAGCGGGAGGTCACATGCTCCCGCTCATTAGCCTCATATATGCACTGCACCTGCCACTGTTCATCATCTTGGTGCTGAAACTGCGCCGAGGTATGGACTGGGGGAGCGCCGCATATTATATATATCTACACCCCCATTCCTGTGATGGCACATGGCTCCCCTGAGCTGGATATGACCCCCCATGCTGCTGCCTATAGTAAAACAACAATCACTTTTCTTACCTCTCCAGCGCTGTGCTCTTTGTCTCCCTCCTTGCTTCACTTCCTTTAGGCCCAGTTACACACACAGATAATTGTGCAGAGATTTTTCGCAGATCTCTGGGTGCAGTGAAGTCATGGACACATTGTTCTATCTTGCGGTCGTGTACAAATGTAACAATGTGTCCATGATTTCACTGCAACCAGAGATCTGCGAACAATCTCTGCACAATTATCTGTGTGTGTAACTGGGCCTTTAGTCTCGGGGAAGCCAGTCATGTGATCGGGCATGCAGAGATAATGCCACTCTGCTGTGCCGATCACATGACCACCTTCCCCAAGACTCAGGAAATGCAGCAAGCAGGGAGACACGGTGCACAGGTTTTAGGGGAGTTTTACTTGTTTTTGGGGTGGTTTGGGGGGCTCCCCCTTTTTGAATTCGGGACCGGGGGGGAGGTAAAACCCTCCCGGGTCAATATTTTTTCAAATTGAGGGCATCCATTTTTTCCAAACTTGGGAAGTGAAAACCGCCCAGGGGTTTGGGGGGCCCCGTTTTAAACTTCACCCCCTTTTAAAGGTATGGCCCAGGGGGCTCCCCTTGGCGGATAATAAACCCCCCATGCTGCTTGGCCTAAAATTTAAAAAACACCCCCAATCCCTTTAAAAAAATTCCCCAGATGTACTTAGTTCCCCCCTTCGTATTTTCCTTCCCAAATTTAACACAAAAAAAGTGAAAAAGGGGATTTTTGACGCAGAAAACCTCTTTCCCTTAATTTTGGGGGGACACTTTGCCATTTGGTTTTGTTAAAAATGTCTGTGCCCTAGACACGACCCCAAAAATCGCAAAAATAAAAACTCCTTCTTTTGGTTAAAACCCCCTGGGCCCGGAATGTTCCCCGGGAAAGGCCGGGTAGGGATTAAACTAAATTCAAAGATAATGCAAAAAAACGGGCCGAACCAGAAAAACCTTCCCAAAAATTTCAGGAAATGGAACAGGGAGCCCTGTACAGGTTAAAAAGGAAGGTTTTGGAAGGTTGGCTTTTTAATTTTGGTACAAAAAGGGGGGGGGGCATATTCAAAACCCCTTGGGGAAAACAAATTTTTTGGCCGAAACCGGGGGTTTAAATATCCAAAAATTAATTTCCATTAAAAGGGGGAGGATACCCCAAAAAGGTAAACCCCATTTTAAACCAAAAAGGAAAATGATGGGCAAGAAAAAAAATTAAATGAAGGGGGAAGGTACGGCCCCCTTGATTAAAAAAAGGGAAGTCCCCCTTTTTAACAAAAAAATTTCCCCTTTTCCCCCCTCCCAATTTTGGGGGGGGCGTCCTAAACCCCTTGGGTTTTTAAAAAAATTTGGAAAAAAATTACGGTATAAAAACAAAGCAAGGAAAAGGAACTTTCCTGCCCAACCTAATTTTAAATTAAAATGGATAAATTGGCAAAAATTTTATCTTTTTTGGATGCCTAAAACTTTTCCCTTGTTCCCCCCAATTTTCCAAAACCCTTCAGACCCTACCAAGGGTTCCCACCCCCAAGGAGCTTTAGGATAACCCAATTTGGGGTTTATAAACCCCCCCGAAGGGGTTTTTAAATTGCCCGGGGGCAATCCCCAAAAATAAAAATTTTTAACCTTTTTTAAGGCGTGATTAATCCCTTTCTCAAAAGGGGCCCTAGAAAATAATTAATTAGGCCTTTTAAACGAAACTAATTTCAAATTGAACCATGTAGGACGGGTTGCAGAATTTTTAGAAAAAGGGGATGGGTCCAAACCTTTTGGGTAACCAGCCATGGGAAAAACCAAAAAACTTTTAAAAGGGAAAAGCCTTTAAGCCCTAATTTACCCTTTCAAAGAAAAAAATTTTCCCCAAAACGCCCGTGGGGAAAATTAGAATCCCTGGGGAAAAAATTTCCCTAAAAGGGAAAAAAGGCACCCAAAGGGCATGAAAAAGGGTTTTTTCTAAAAAGTCCGGGTTTTTGGATTTGGGCAACCTTTTAAGGGAATTGAGATTTTAATTTTTTAAAGGGCCCTTTGGAACCCAGGGCGTTTTAAAATTGAGTGGAGAACCAAAGGCCCGTTTAAAATTTAAATAAGAAAAAAACCCATAAAATTTAAAAATTAAAAAAGGGGATAATGCCCCACAGTGGGGAAAAAAAAACCATTAAAGGGGTTGTGGTTAAAGCGAAAAGGATTTTTTTGTGTGAAGGGTTTGGCACAAATTAAAGGAAAGATTGGTTTTTCTTGGGCCCCTTGAAGGAAAGGGGGGTTTATTTTTCTTTGGAAAGGGCCCCCAAGGAAAATGTTTTGGGGTTTTTGGGGAGGGGTTTGGACCTGTAAAAGGCCAGAACTCTTTTTTTTAATTTCCATGTGATTGAGGAAAGGAACCAAAAAAAATGAAGGCACATCATGGTTTTGGATTTTTGAAAACCGGGAAAGGGGGGAAAAGGGGCCGGAGAGGACGTTGGGTGTCTTCAGGGAAGATGGATTGGGCCCCTGGAAACTGGTAGGGTGGGCCTTTGGTTGTAAAATGGGGAAAAGAAGGGCCCCGGGACTGTTTTTTTGGGGTCGGGTTAACCCTCAACTTGGAAGGGGGGCCCAATTTCTTTGGCCCAATTTTTTTCCCGGGGTTTGGGAAAAATTTCCCCTCCCCAAACCCCTTCCTGGGGTTGGCGGGAATACTTTCAAGGAAAAAAAAAATTTGGGGGGGTTTCCCCAAAAGCTTTAAATTTTTGAAAAGGCCGGATTTTTTTTTCATTCTTTTCCAAAACCCATTGAAAAAAATTTTAAATTAAGTATTTTTTTTGTAATTAACACCTTATGTGGGCAAATTAAAAGCCGGGTTGTAAATTTTAAAAAAAATAAGGGGCTTTAACCCTGTCAAATTTTTAAAAAAAAGGGCCAATATGGGGTTGCCCCCAAATCTTTTAAATAAAGTTCTAAAAATTACCCAAAAATATTTTGGGAAAGGGCCCGAAGGTTGGGAAAAATTCTTAAACTGTCCTTCATTAAAAAAGTGGGGGAAAAAAAACCCGGAAATCCTAAATTTTTTTAGAAAAGAAAAAGGTTTTTGGGTTTTAAAAAAACCAAAGGAAAAGGGTTCTAAAAAGGGGGTAAATTTCTTTGGTTTTCCCCCTATGGGGAAAAAAATCCTTTTCTCCGGCCTTTTACCATGGAAACTAAAGTTTTAAATTGCCCCCAAACCCCAAACAAAAAATTTTAAAATTTTTGGGGCATGGGGACCGGGAAGCATTTACACAAGCCAAACCTTTCAAATTTATCCTTTTTTTTTTCCAAAAAAACCCCCATGGTTAGATGAAAAAAAGGGGGCCCTCCTTCCTTTTCGCCCACAATTTTCCCCTTTTTTTCCGGGGGGGAAGGCCGGAAGGTTTTTGGGTCGAAATTTTCCCCCGGCCCCAAGGGGGGAGTGAGGAAAGGGGGGTTATGCATTTTCTGCTCGGGTTCCCGGGACCGGGTCATAAAGGTGAAAAAAGGGGGAAGCGTTTCCCACCTTTAAATCGCTTTTAAAGGTTTTTGTGGACCATGAGGCCGGATACATTTGAAAGTGTTTTGCCTGATAGGGGGGCCTTTGGGGCCTTGTTTTTTAAAGCATTCATCACCCCCTCCTTGTTTCAAAAACCGTGGGGTTCCCCCAAAATTGGGAGTAGCCAAGCTTTTAAACCCTAAAAAAAGGGGATTGGGAACCCTTTTTAAATTTCAAAGGAGGCACCCCAAAACGGGGAATGGTAAAAAAGCCATTCCCCCTTAAGCTCCCCCTTAAATGAAACCCATAATTATCCCAAAATACTTTCTGGCTCCGGGGGAAAAAAAACCATTAAATAAAAGGGGTTCCCTAAAATCAAATTAAAAGGGGGTTAGTTTAAATTTTGGGCCAGGGATTTCCTATTTCCAATTTATTTAAAATTTAAATTATTGAAAAAAAATGCTGAAACCCCAAAGCCCAAATCCCCCCTTTAGTGTCAAAAAAAGGGAGGGAACTTTTTTAAAGGGAGCTTCTTCCTTGAGAATAGGGGCAAGGGAAAACTGAAATAAAAATTTTTTTTTTTTTAAAATTTTAAACCAAAAAATGACAAAGGCGCATTAAAATTTTCCAACCCCCTAATTTGGGGAGATGGGGGAAAAAGGAAAAACCCAAAAAGGGGAAATTTTTTTTCTTCTTGAAGGGGCCCTTGGGAAAGGAAATGGCCTTTTCGATTTAAGGAGTTAAATAAGGGATCCTTTCCCCCTTTTCCAAAAGGGGCCCCCCAAAAACAACCCAAAACATCCCCCCCTGCAGGCCTTATTTCCCCAAATTTTTCTCCAAAACCTCCTTTTGTCCCCCTAAAAAGCCCCCCTTGGGAAAACTGCTAAAAAATTTTAATTTATTATCCTTGGAAAAAATTCCCGGGGGGGCCCCCTTTTTATTCTTTATTTTAGGGGAATTTTTGGGGGCAGCCTGTGAATCCAACCCGGGGTCTGGCGCTTCTGGCTGGTGAATTGGGGCGGGGAAGGAGGAAAAGGGGGCATTCGGGTGGTGCAAAAGGGGGGGGGCACCCCAATAAAGGAAAAGGGGTTTTTTCGGGGCCCTGCCCCCCCCCCTTTAGGGGGTTTAATTTGGCGGGCTTAAAAAGCCCTTAAGGCCCTCTTTTCCAAAGGGGGTTTTTTAAGCCCCCCCGGGGAGGGGGACCCCGGGGGAATTTTTGCAACCCCCCGCCCATCAAAACGTTTGCTGAAATCGACCAAAAGGGCCAATGACCCCTTTTAAAGGAAAAGTATTGTCCCGGGGTTTTCCTTGTTAATCTCATCCCCCTTTCTCCCCCCTTCCCCCATTGTCCCCCCCTTTTCCCCCTCCTTTGCCCCCGTGTCCCCCCTCTTTGCCCCCCTGTGCCCCCTTTTCCCCCCCCTTTCTTTGTCCCCCTTGGGGTCTCCCAAATTGTTCCCCCTTTTTTTTTCCCGGGTTTTGCCCCCCCCATTTTTGTCCCCTGGTTTCCCCTTTTGGGTCCCCAGGGGAATTCCCCTTTTTGGGGCTCCCTCTTTTTGTGTCTCCCCACGTTCCGGGGTTTTTGGGGGTCCCCCGGGGTTTTCTCGGCCCTTCCCTTTGTCCCCCTGAGCCCCCCTCCTTTGTCCCCCCTAGGCCCCCCCCTTTTGGGCCCCCCTGGGTTTCCCCTTTAAAATTTGCCCCCTGTTTCCCCCAGCCCCCCCTGGGGGGGGGTCTCCCCTTTTGTCCCCCTTGCCCTTCCCCTGGGTCTCCCCCCGGCCCCCTGTTTTTTCCCCAAATTTTGGTCCCCCTTTGCCCCTCGCCCCCCAGGGGGGGCCTCCCCTTCCTTTGTCCCCGTTTCCCCGGGGGCCCCCGGGGGGTTTCCCTGTGTCGCCCCTTTCTTTGCCCCTTTCTTTATTTTTGTCCCCCCCCCTTTGGGCCCCCCCCTTTTCCCCCTTTGGGGTTCCCCTTTTTAAAACCCCTTTTTCTTTGTCCCCCTGGGCCCCCCCTTCTTGTCCCCCTTGGGGCCCCCTTTTGCCCCAAAACTTTTTAAAGGGGTGTCCCCCCCTCTATTTTTCCCCCTTTTTTTTGCCCCCCTTTTTCCCCTTTCCCCTCCCCTTTTTTGGTTGGGGACTTTTTCCCTCTTTCCCCCCTTGGTTCCCCCGGGGTTTTTTTTTCCCCCTGGTTCCCCTCTTTTCCCCCTTGGTGTTTCCCCGGGGTTTTGGTTTTCCCCCCTTCTTTTTTTCCCGGGGTGCCCCCTTTTGGTTTTTTTCCTCCCCCCCTTTTTTTCCCCGGGTTCTCCCCCTTTGCCCCCTTTCCCCCTTTTTTCCCCCCTGTGCCCCCCTTTTTTCCCCTCTTTGTTTTGTGGGCTTTCTTTTGCCCCTTTTTTCCCCCTGTTTTCCCCTTTTTCCCCCTTTTAACCCCTGTTTTTCCCCTTTTAAAAAATAAAAAAACCCCCTTCCCCCCCCAATTCTCCCCCCCCCTTCCCGCTCCCACGGGGGGGGGGGGGTTCCAAAGCTTTTCTGTCAACAAAAACCTTCCAGATTAAAACATCCCCTTACCTTTATGAAACCCCCCCTTGAAACTTACCTCCCGGGGTCCAAAACCCGGGCTAAAATCCTTTGGGGAAAATTAATGAAATTTTTTTTTTTTAACCCCCCGTTTTTTTGGGAAAAATTTTTCACTTCCCTTTCAATTTTTATGAAAGGGGAAACAATTTCGGGGTTTTATGATGGCACAAGGGGTTTTGGGGGTTTCCTTGGGTTTTTCCCCCAACACCAAAAAGGAACGGGCCAGGAACAAAATTTTTCCCCCATCCCTTGAAACCCCTCCAAAAACCCCATTTTTTTGGGCGCCCGATGGGCCCGGGTCCCTTCGCCACCTGACCCACCTTTCCAAATTTGGGCCAATTTTTTTTTCCCCGGGGTGTTTGGGCAAGCCAAAATGCCGGGATCTTTGCCAAAATCGTTGGGTTTTCCCAATTAAGGCAAAAAAGTTGTTTCCGTTCCCTTAGGAAAAGGGGGGGGCCAAATCTGCCCCGGGAGCCCGGGGTTTTAAAACGGAAAACCAAAACCCCAAGGAAACAAAGAAAAACCCCTGTTTTTAAAGACCCTAAGGATGGGGAAAAAAAATTTTTTTTATTGCATTTTTCACAGGATCTTTTGGGAGAAAAAAGGGATGTGAGTTTAGTGATAATATGCTGCGGGAAAAAATTTTTCCCTAGTTTAGGGGGTTTTTTCTGAGGGGACAGGACCCCTTTTAAAAGGTTAAAATCGGGTATACTTTAAAAGGGGGTCAGCGGGGCCTGGGTGAAAACGGAAAATGCCACATGCTTTTTGGCCTAACAATGGAAAAAATAATTAAATTTTTAAAACAAATTGTTCACTTTTGAATGTAGGAAATAAAATTGGGGGGGGGAAGGGTGCCCAAAATTCTTTATTTTAAAGAGTTTTGTAACAGCTGTTTATGACCGGGGTGGGGGAAGGGGTTTGGGGGTTTTACTTTTTTAATGTTATTTAAATTTCTATGTGAAAATAATAGACAAAAAACATCTGATTAAAAAAAGGGAATTTTCAGCAGGATTTAGCACGGGAAGATTTTTGGGGGTTGGGGGGCCCCTCCCTTTCCGGCGCCATTTAATGAAACTTGGCGTCGCTAAAATTTAAATTAGAAAAAGGAAGACATTTTGAAGGGGAGGAACACTAGAAGATTCCCCAAAACCCCCCACCCTCAAAGCACAAGGGATGCAGGGTTTAAGTAATCAAAAAATTTTTAGAAAAACAGTTTTGCTCAAAAACTGCATATCAGATTTCTTTAAATCCCGGGCCGGGGCGAACAAACAGTGGGTGCTTGGGGTTCCTTCACAGCCGGGGGCCCCTTGAACCTAGGGGGCCCAGGTGTACTATATCCAAAACCCCGGCTTTACGGGTTTCTTTACCCAAAATTAAAGTTACTCAGGGGGCCTTTAAAAAAAACCAAAAATGTCAATTAAAATTTTAAAAAAAAGGCACGGGCTTAAATGAACTACACAGAAAAAAATTTAAACCCTTTAACAATAAACCTTTAACAAAAAAAATCAATGATGTACCCCACAAATTTTGGTATACCCCTCTCACCAAACCAAAAAAAGGTTTTACGCGTTTTCGGGGTACGGAAAAATTAAAAGGGAAAAGATTTGCCACATGCTGGTTGTGATATTTCGGGAAAACCCTCTCCCCCCTTTCCCAAGTCATCCCAGGAAGGGACTGGGTCCCACTTTTGGGAAGCCGGGACAACTTCTAATTCCAAATTGATGTGACTTGGGGGCAGAACCCCAAAACCCAAGGAATTTTGGGCCCAAAAGGGCTTATTTAACTGCTTTGTCCAGTCTATTTAACACAACCTTTTGAAAAAAATGCAGGGTTTTTACAAGGCCTCTTTTGTTTCCCCCCTTTTTACACTCAAGGGTTTTTCCTGTGTTGTAAACCGTTTTACACCGGAAAAAAAAAAAAATCACAAATTTTGAAAAAGGGGATTTTCTGGTACCCACCTTAAAACCCTTTTTCTCTGAGCCTCTAATTGGGGGGAACCAGGACCATGGGTGTTATCCTGCATTTTCACCAGGGGGCACATTTAAAGGTCACGTCACCCACACAGATTACTGGGGCAGAGATTTTTGGGCCCAGATCTCTTTTTGCAGTGAAATTAAAAAGACATCTTTTTACATTTTTTAAAGGGCCACAAAATGGGAAGCAATTTTCCCTTGTTTTCACTGAAACCCCGGGGGGGGGGAATCTGCTAAACCACAATATCTTTCGGGGTTACGGGGCCCTAAGTAAATCTGAAAAATATAGAAAACCCCTTCCTCCCCTGCAGTATACACCCCCGGCTGGTACAAAACCCAAAAAACCTTTCAGGTGACCAAAAAATTGGGAGGTTAAAACATAGGCCTGCAAAAAAGGCAAACCTTTAAAAAAAAACTCAAAAAACCCAAAAAACCCAAAACGGCCCAAAAACAGGCAACAGGAGGTTTTTTTTCCCCCAAAAAAAGGCACAGAGAAAAAGGATTTTACGGTGAGTACACACAAAAATCCCCTTTTTCTAAATGGGCCTCATTGGGGGACCCGGGAACCATGGGATTTCCTAAATTACCCCTTTGGTTTGGGGTACAGAAAAACATCAATACCTTTCAAGACATGCACCTAATAAGGGGGGCCTCCTGCCACCCTTCAAAATTTTTTCCCCAACACACATCTCCCCCAATTGACGGAGAAAAGTACATTGCGGTTGCTTCGAAAAAATTGTGAAAACGGGGACCATGTAGCGGGCTTTACACCTTCCCGGGGCAGATGCCTGGTCCTGAATGGCCCCAAGGAAAAAACCCCACCACACAGTAATTGCCCCTTAAAAAACCAACTGGAAGGGGGCCTTTTTGGAAATTGTTATACTTTTTTGAATATTTTGACCAAATTTCCATTTTTGGGGCCCATTTTGGGCCTTGGATGGGGAAGGGCCCCCCTTTCTGTGGCCCCGGGAAAAGGATAAATTAAAGAATCAAATTTCCCGGGAAGGGGGCCTTTTCTAGAAACAAAGTCCCGGAAGGGCCTAACAAAACCCGGGGGTGTCAGAGCCCTAATCGACCCCGGGTTTTCCCAAACGCCGGAGGGAAAAAAATGATTTTAGGTAAATAAAAAAACCCCCCCCTTTGGGAAAAGAAACGACGGCATTTGGCCCGGGGGTTACAGCCTTATCCTCAGAAAAAAACCCTTGGGGGGAAATTTGCTCCCAGCTCAGAAAACAAATGATAGATGGGAGGTGATTGCAACGAGAAAAAAAAAACCCTTTTTGGGGACAAAAGGGCCAAAGGGGAGACCTTTCCGGGGGGGGGGCCAAAGGGGAAATTTTTCTGAAGAAACCTTCCGGGCCCCATTTTTAAGGGGTCCCACACCCCCTAACGGCCGTTGAAGTGGGGGACCAAAAGGGGGAAACACCCTAAATAAAAGGCACTCAATTGGGGTTTGCCAAAAAGGTTTCACGGGGAAAAGGGCACAGACAGGGGCAAAAAAGTGACCCTTGGGGGACCCGGGAGAAAGAGCCCTAGTCTTTCCTGAAGGAACTTAGAATAACCCGGGGAAGAAAACCAAAGGGGTTTCCGAGCCCTTGCACTAAGCAAAGAAAATCTTCCAGGGTGTTTTAAAATGCAGTTTGGGGTTTGGGTTTCCTAAATCTGATTGGTTTTTATAAATTTGCGGAAGAACCGGGCCTGGGTAAAACTAATTTCCTTAAAAAAACCCACGGGCGTAAAAATTCAGAAGACATCGATGCGGGTTTGGCAAAAATTGGGCCCCTGAGCTAAAGGGCCCCGGGAGGGTCGGAAGGGGGCCAGGGCGTGCACGACGACTAAACCAGGCCCGGCGTACCGGGAGCATGGGGGCCCCAATCGGGCCCCAAACCCGGATAAACCTTTGGGAACGCCCTCCACTTAAATTTTTCTCACTACCCTGGGAAATTAGAGGCAGTTTAGTCCAGGACTGGACTAGTGTGCCCTCCCACCGACTGCGGCCTTTAGCCCAAAGGGCCATGAACCTGTAAATTTGCGTTCAGAACGTGAAGCCGAATCAACTTTTCGGATTTAAACATGAACATATCTGCGGGAAAACACTTCCAGATGTGGGGCCCACTCCCTCAATCAAATCCCCTGAGGCTGCCCGAAATTCCGCTGCCCAGTTGCCCGACGCCCAATTTTACACTGCGAGAGAAAAATTTCCCGGGGTTGATTCGGCGCAGCGGAGAAGGGTTCAAATTCGCGCATCCCCCTTTCAGGCGGGGGGGTTTTCCCCCCGGTTGATTGACTTATGCCCCGGGGCTGTGGAAATTTGGCAGACTGAATACGAATTGGCAACCTGGGGGGGAGGTGGGGGAAAAGGGATTGTAACCAAAAAGTATGGGTCCAAAAATCCCAGGGGCTGATGGACAGAGTGGTTTTCCCGTGAGACCATCTGCCCAGCGCTGTATAGGGGGTTTTAAAAATATTTCCCCAAACCCATCAGACTGGCTCGGGGGTAAAGCACCCCCCCAAGTGAGCGGGAAAGGGAAACCTCCTCTTTTAAGGAAAAGTTTGGTCGGCAACCCCTCCATCGAAAGGGTTTTTAATTTTGTGGGGGAAATCCCCAAAAAGGGGTCCGTCCATGATGAATGGACCCGGCCCGGGGCTTGAGGGGGGCCCAAACTCAAAAAAAGGCCTGGGGTGTACGGGCGAAGGGGATTTGCCCCCTCGCCCCCCCAACCAAAACCTCCTAGGACTCTCATCCCAAACGGGAGGGATGAGACGAAGGGCGAAGAAAAACCGGACCCCCTTTGCCCGTAAAGCCCCGGAGACTTTTCCTGAGGGAGAAGCAAAACCAACCAGGGGGGAAATTTTTAAAAACCCACCCCCAAAGGAAGGTAAACATTTTACCCGGGAAACCCTGAGAGGAGTTGATATGATGACTAACCACCCCAGCAAACAGATGTCTACTGTATGTAAATGCCTTTTTCGCAGTCCCAAAAAAGGGGGTTTTTGGATGAGGGAAAAGGTAAACCAAACAGGGTAAAAACGACTACAAAAATTTTGAGGGGGGAAAATTATCATGACACCGGGCCCCAAATTGGACTTTGGGCGAAAACCCTTGGGGGTGGCGATTTCCGAAGGGTAGGGCGCCCGAACTAAAAAGGGGGTTCTTCGGGGAATTCCCAAATCAAGTTTTGGGTTTGAGCCCCTTTGGGAGATCAAAATGCAGATACCATTCAAGTATTAGCAACTAAAAAAAATCCCCCTTTCCCCTCCATGGATGAAATGGAGGGGAGGGGATTCAAATGCAGAAATGACAAGATAACGAACTTTTTTAATGCTTAAAATCCAAGAGGGGAACGGACCAAAACCACCCTTTTTTTGGGGAACTAAAAAAAGGGTTTTCCCAGTGGGAAACCCATTAAAAACATTCTCTTCCAAAATTCGGGTTGAAACTCCAACCTGAAAGGGGAGTCGACGCCTGGAAAAAGGCGGCGGCCTTTTGAGGGGGACTGGGGTGGGGTGGAGAAAAAAAAAAAGGGTTTTGGTGTGGTCGAGCCACAAACTCTTTGTTATGTTGTACCCGGGAAAAAAAGTTCCCGGGACCCTTTTGGTCCTCTGAAAAAGGCGACCAAAACTTTTGGCCCGGGAAAAGGGGAAAAGTCCACCGCCTACCTGGGTGGGGGTTTTCCGGGGAGAAAGGGGCGAGCAGGATGACGAGAACCTAGGGATCGGGACCCTTTTAATTTTTGGATTAAATAGCAAGACTGTTTTGTTTTTTTGCGGGGACGGGGGGCCCCTGTCCCTGCGGGGGGAGGGGTTATAGTCTGCAACGGGGGGGAGGCCGTCCCCCCAAAACAAAAATTCCGAAAGAACTGAAATGCGTCTTTTGGGGCGTCGAGCAAAGGGGGCTGGGTTTTATTTTTGGGGAAAACTACGTACTTTTCCCCCTCCAAAAGCTTTTGGGGAAATCATTTTTCTCAAACCTTCTGCAAAAGACGGCCGCAAAGGGATAAGGAAGTGCTATTAAAAGATTTCTTAAAGGAAAAATTTTTCAGCTCCCCCACTCTGGGACCCAGATGGGAAAGGAAAATGGCATTTGCCCTTTTTCAAAAAAGCCGTACAATGAGCACATAAAGGGAAGCGTGAACGAAATTTTCCCCCGCTAACCAAAATCTGGGCACCCGGGCCCGTCAACTCTTAAAAACACCAGGGGCCTCGTAGGGAGGAATGTAGAAAATCCCCCAAAGGGTCAGATTGTTTTTCGCTCCCCAATTAACAAAAGGCAAGGGAAAGGGGAAAAAGGACAAACGGGTTTTGCCCAAAACCTAGCGGGGCCATTGGTTAAAAACCAAAACCCCGAATAGACCCAAAAAACGGAGAAGCCTCAGGAAAGTGACAAGGATCGGGGGCAGCAAAAGGGGAAACCGGAGGATCGACCTGGGGGGATTCCCCCAAACCCTGGCCTAGCGCAGAAGAGAAGGGGAAAGCGGTTTTTTAAAAACGGCTTTTTTCCGGGGATGGGGCCTACGGTTTTCTTTAAAATCCCCCGGGAACCCCCGAATGATCCAAAAAATTTGTGGGGGCCTTTAAACCCTTTTTGAAAGAAACGCAGGCCCTTGGGCCTCACAAGGCGTCGTAAACCCTTTTAACCATTTGGTTGAGGGCCGTATCAAATCCTCCCATGGCCACGTGTCGGGGTTTTTAAAGGTAACGTCACACGCGGCCAATATTGTTTTGAAATTTGGGACGGGCTTTTTGCGGGTTTGAAAGTAAAAACATGGACCTTTTTTTCCATTTGTAAACCGGCAAAAAAATAAAAAACAATTTGGCCCAATATTTCACTCCCAACCAAAATTGCCAGTAAAATTGCAAGAAAATATTGCCGATTGTGACAGCCCTTTTTAAAAAGCAAAAGAACCTCAGGTTCAAAACGGGTCAGGATCATGGAAAATGTCGGGAACGAGGGCGAGTGGGGCCCAAACTCCTAGGGGGAGAGGCGTGTAGCTATTGGTGGGGATGCGGGAGAAGCGCTTCCTATGGGGGTATTTTCCGCCTTGCCCTCACCCACTTTGGGGTTATTTATATCTCGTGGCCGTTTCCTATTTGCGGTTTTCCCCGTTTTGGCCGAATATTCCCCGGGCCCCTCAGATTGGCCTGGGGGGCAGGGAGTGGGACAGGCTCGCGGGTCCTGGATCGGGGTTATTTAGAGAGCGGTCCATGGGTTTTTTGCCATATATTGTGCTAAGAAAACCGCCCAGCCCAGGTGGGTTGGGAGGCACTGGAAGGTGCGGGGGCGGTGGGGGGGGGTCCTGTAAAGTATTGGGGCAGTGCAGAGTATCTGTCCCCCAAAAAGGCAGGTGACCCCGGGATTTAATGCACGGGCATAATAGGCCGGGGAAAAGGGGTTTTAAAGGGGTTTCCCCTTAACCCCCTTTGAGCACTTTCATGGTCCGTTTTAAAGGTTAACAAGAAGTCACAAATGTGGGCCCCAGAGTGTATCGGAGAAAAAGTTATGGCACACTCAGGGGGGAGAAGTATACTAAAATGCAGGGGGGAGGAGAGGGGGAAAAAAAAAAAAAGAGCTGCGCAGAAAGAATCGCTGAGCTCCTTAAAACCCCCCCCCAGGTCCGGCTCCATGCAAGTGCTGGGGCCCAGTAAAGCTGTGGGCCTCTGCTTTTAAGAGGGCTGCCGACGCTGCAAGCGCTGGGGAATGGGGGGTAAAAGGGGGCCCACATGTAAAAGGAAGTGTTTTTCCACAAAAGGGAAAGGGGCAGTGAAAGGTTCCCCGCGGGGAGGGAAAACGCCCCAGGGCACTGGACCGGCCCTTTTGGGGGGCGGCCGGGGGGAAATTTCCCCAGCAAGGACGCACCCCAAGGGGGGGTGGAGGGGTGGGAAAAACCCGGGAATAACTAGGTTTTTAGATGGGGCCCTCAAGTAGATTGGGGGCCCGGGGAAAAAACAGGAGCGGCGCGGAGGTCGGGAAAAAAAGGGGTGCTGCACTGGCGCTAAGGGGGCCCCCCACCCGGGAAACCCTTGCAATTTGCCACAAATTTAAATGATCTGATGGGACAGGGGAACCCCCAGGGTGAAAGGGGCAATCAAGGGCCCGGGGATGAAAGGGGGTCCCCTTTCCATCAGGGGCCCTGGGGAGGGCCCAATTTCCCAAAACCACAAGGGGCCCTGGAATGATTACCTTTTTAGGGTCATAGAACCCCCAAAAACCCTGTGAGGGAGGATGGGGAGGGCATTTGATCAGTTTTTTTCCCCACAACCCAAAATCCCTAAGGAGGGAGGATGGGGAGGCCGAGGGGTCTCCAAGGGGGAAAGGGTTTTCCAATCAACTACAAAAACCCCGATACCCAAATGGGGGTCGGGGGAGGAGAACTGCAGCACTGGACTGGGGGAGTAAACCATGCAGAGGGGGGGGATACGGGGGGGTAGCCCCCTGCGTGCCTCTCTGGAGCATGTTGGGGGGGTCGGGGGCGCAAAAGAACTGTTTGCCATTAAGTGGGAAAAATAAAAAATAAAAGTCCCCGGGGCAGAAAGGGGGGAAAGTGGGGGTAACAAACCCCACGTTCCCCTCTGTTGATTGTGGAAGGCCCCCGGTGGTAACCCCCAATGGCACTGTCCCCTTGTCCCATCTTCGAGGGGGTAAAAGTAAAAATAAATAAAAATGTGGTTTTTATGGGCCTATCTGCCTTCTAATGACAAACCCAACGAAAATGGGTTTGGGTTGTGCCCGGCCCGGGGGGGGAGTTATTTTTTTAGTTTTGTCGCTTTTCCCAGTTAGGGTGCAGCATAACACCCCGGGCCTGTGTTTCCCCCCAAAAGGCGAAATTTAAAACATAGAAAGATTTTAAAAAAATTTGATAAAAAAGATAGATTTCAAATATCAAAATAATTAAACCCCCTCCTAAAATATCCTCAGCTTGCACCCTTTTGTGGGCCTTTATGGGCACTAAAGGGGGTTTTTGGCCAAGTATTTTAGGGAAAAAAAAATATTTTAAAAAAAATTTTTTTTTTAAAATCACCAGCAAAGGGAAAGCAAAAATTTTTTTGGAGGGTACAAAACCACAGCTGGGGGGCTTACCTTGGTAGTAATCCAAAACAAGGTCACCTATGCAATTTTTTTTAAATTTAATTTTCTTTTAAATAAATCATTTGAAAAAAATTTTATATAGGGCCTTCCCAATTTTTGGGAAAAATAGCCAAGGAAAGCCCAAAAGCTGTGGTCTGGGAAATTTACAGGGGGAAAGAAAAAGGGCCCCTTTCCTTTCTGGGCCCTTCCCCCCCCTTAAAAAAAATAAGGCCACAGCAACCTTTAGAATTAACCTCGCCATAAAATTCGCCAAACCTGGGGCTTCATCCCCCCGGGTCTTCCTGCCTGGGGGCAGTCGGGAACAGAAAGGGTTTTAATTGGGGCAGATGCGTATTTTACAGCTTTCAAAAAGACCTAGAAATTTTAATGTTCAGGGATTTAACACATCTGCATATTAAACCAAAACCCCAGAGTAAATAAAAAAACAAAAACGGGACAGAGAAAAAACCTTTATTTGAAAAAAACATACAGACAACCCTCTTTGGGCCCATTTATTAACTCCCCCAAACAAAACCCTCGACATTTAAACCACATGGATGTCCCTCAAAGCAAGCATCTCAGGGTCTCTGCATTTGGGGCTCGTGCGGGAAAGGGAAAGCTCCTACAGCTTTAAAAATCCAGCACACAATACAATGACTGTACGGGGAGCTGGGCCTTACAGGGGCCGCTAGAGAGGTCAAAATGAGGGGCAAAAGCTTTACACGGCAAAAAAAAAAAAAAAAAAAATAAGGTAAGTTGGCAGCTGTGTCCCCAAAGACCTAAAATCACAGCACCACTGTCCTAGCCCCCCAATTTCCCCGTTTCATTTTTTGTTGCCCGGAGGGTTTCACTGATAGGACTTTATCTTCTTTGCAGCTTTCCCAAGCAGAAGCAGGATACTTTCATGGGCATTGTTTTTTGGGGTTGGGTTTTTTGGGTGTTTTATTGCAAATAAAGGATTTTTTGCTTGGGGGTTTTATGTTTAAATAAAAAAGGACAAGAAAAATTAAGTTTTTTACTTGGGAAGAAAGTCAGGGGGCCCATGGACGCCTGAAAAATTACCAATCTTTGGGTTTAATGAAAAGCTGTCAATTTCTCAGCTTTTATTAACCCCTTCTATTAACCCCAAAAGGGCCCCTGCAAACCCGGGGAAAACGAGAAATGCTGGGTTTAAAGGTCCCGGAAAATTTTGGGGCCCTTTTAAAAAAACGCCCCCAATTTATGGGGTTTGGGGCAGCGGGCTGCTGTTCTATAGTGTTTCAATGGGACCCAATTTAAATATTGGGCCCCAACAAGTTGAAATTCCAGCCCCCCCTGCCTGGTTTTTCCTTTTATTGGGAACCAAAAATTAAGGCTGAGCCCACACTTTTTTTTTTATTATTTAAAAAATTTTAAAAAAAAAAAAAATTTTTTTAAAATTAAGGATATATAAAAAAAATTGGGCCCCCCCTGGGATTTTTTTATTGCCAGTTCCCAAAAAGGGGGAAAAATAGGCCGCTACAATTCCAGAAGGACCCGGGAACAGGTCTGAAACACAGGTCTTCATTAATTGACAATTATACTTTACAGACTTTAAAATGTTTGGGGGAAAAAATTTTATACAACTGTATGTTATTTTTTGGGGGCTTAATTTAAAAAAAGGGTTTTTAAAAAAAAAAAAGGCACTTTGGGGTGGGAACCCCTATTTTGGCCTGATTTTTTTCTGCGCCGAGAATAAGTTTTAAAGAGCGGACCTGGGGAAAAAAAGTGTGCGACCGCCCGAGACGGTAAGTATCATGTTCCCACCCCTTTTTAAAACTTGAAAAACCCTTCTTTCCCAAGGAAAACCCGTTTTCCCCCCCCCTTACATGTCACAAAGGATCCCAACAGGTTAAAATTTGCGCTTCTGGTAAAAATTTGGGCATGTTTTGAGGAGCACTGGTTTATAATGGTGATACCCATCAAGTGTAAAAACTCGGTTTTCACGCTTCAATTTTCCCCCAAAAAACCCAAACCCAAAAAACGGGATTTCTAGGGCATTGAAGGCTAAAGGTTGGGGGAGCGGTCACACAGGCACAAATCACCATTTATTTCCGGGGCCTGCAAGCCCTGCTGGGGATCCAAATAAAACATGGGCAATTAAGCGGGGCTTTTTACCTTTAGGGGTTTTCCTGGGTACCAGCTTTCCCCCATTGCTTGCGGGGCTGGGGGCCCCCGCTGATTCGTTGGCCCCCCCCCTACACACCAGGGAATTTCTGCCGTTCAGGGGCTATCAACGTTTAAAAAAAATGAAACCGGGTTATAAATCTACAACAAAGACTTTTCGTTGATAGGGATTTAATACAAAAATTATGTTTTTTTTTTGACATTGGGGTAACTCACCACAAGGGGGCGTTTTCAATTATATCTTCAGGAAAACATTTTGGGGTAAAGGGCCCTTTAGGGACACCGGTTTTAACACACCCTCCCGTTTTGAGGGGGCACCGGGTTTTACACCCCTCAAGTGTAAAGGGGCACCCGGGTTTTACCCACCCTCAATTTTGAGGGGTCAAACCGGGTTTTTACACACCCCCCAATTTGAGAGCACCGGTTTGTAACACCCCCTCAAGGTGAAAGGGGCACCGGTTTACACACCCCCCAATTTTTGAAGCAACCCGGTTTACAAAACCCCCCCAAATGTGAGGAGCACTTTTTGTTAGGGGCATTTCCTTTTCCCCCTCAAGTGTTTTGGGGCACCGGTTGTTTCACACCCCCCAAAATGTGAGGAGGGCCCCCCCTTGGGGGGTTGTACACAAACCCCCAAGTGTGAGGTACCTGGGTTTTTCACACCCTCAAGTGGTGAGGAGGGCCCCCCTGGTTAAAAATTTTCACACCCTCAAGTGGAGGGGAACCCGGTTTTAACCCCAAAACCCCCCCAAATGTAAGGGGCCCTGGTTTTACACACCCCCAAGGAAGGGGAAAACACCCCCCAAGTGTTGGAGACATGTTTTTCCCCACCCTAAATGTTAGGAGCCACCCGGTTTTTTTCCCCACAAACCCTCAATGTTGGGAGGTTAAACCCCCTTTTAGGGATTTTCACACCCCAAAAAAAACGGCCCCCCCCAAGGGTAGAGGGGCACTTGGGTTACAAACACAAAAACCCCCAAGGTTTTGAGGGGCACGGGTTAAAAAAAACCCTCAATGGGAGAAGTTTGTTTGTTTCAAAACTACCCCACCCCCGGCTTTCCCCTGGGGGGCCCCCTTGGGGGGGCCCAAGCTCCCGGGATGCTGCCCCGTCCCCCACAATTCTGGCGGTAAATTGAAACCCCTTTTCCCAAAATGACACGTGCGGGAGCCCCGAGGGGGGAAATCCCCAATGGTCCCCCTGCTTTCTCTCCACTTTACCTTTGCCGGGCCCTGCGCGCACAAAAGGGGCCCCCTCGATAAACTTTTTCCTTCCTCAAATTTTTGCTTTCCCAAATGAACCGCGGGGTGGGGACCATGTCCCTCCCAAACCCCGACCCGATCGTGGGTTTTGTGTACGTGTCCGGCTAATGGGCCCTGTGGGGAAAAGCAGAAAGGACGCGCTTTAAAATACAGCACCACAGAAACCCCCAAACGGGGAAGCACAAAATACTGGCTGGCCTGCACCATGAGCCCGGCCCCGGGACCGGAAAGAAAACCCCCACGCGGGGCATTTAAAAGCCAAGTGGGAACTACAGGAGATAAACAAGGAAGAAGGCCGAGCTGTAATTTATCCGCTGGATCCGGGATTGTGTTGTGCAGGGCCCGGGCCCCGGGGGGAGACAAAAGCTGTTAAACCTTCCTCCAGCAGGGGAAAAACACAAAGGTCCCCGTCCACAGACCATTTAAAAAAGCCATGCGAGAGAACAGCCGGGGCACATAAAAAAAGGGGAAACAGGGGCCATGGACAGGGCCCCCCACACCCACTGACACTTTTCCCCCCCCACAAACCCACAAAAACTGAAAAACTGCCCCTTCCACATCCCACACAAAACTGACACGCCCTCCCACCCCAGCACAAAACTGACACTGTCCCTCCCCCATCCCCCAGCAACACTGAAAACTGTCCCCCACAAACCCAGCACCAAAAGACACCCGCCCCCCCCCATCCCACAAGACACTGACACTGGCCCCCCCACTCCCCAGCACAAATGAAACCCGCCCCCCCCACAACCCCCCAGCACCTTTAAACTGCCCCCCCCCACCCAGCACACACTGGGGCAAATGCCCCCCCCACATCCCAGCAGACACTGACACTGCCCCCCCATCCCCCCAGCACACTGACCTTGCCCCCCCCACCCCTCCCCAACCCGCCCCCCATCCCGCGAAAACTGGCCCCCCCCCCACATCCCAGCAGCACCACCGACAAATGCCCCCCCCCCCCCACATCCCAATCCCCGCACACTGACACTGCCCCCCCACAAACCCAGCAGCAAAATGAAAAACCCGCCCCCCCCATCCCCGCCCCCACACTGACAAATGGGCCCCCCCCCCCCACCCCCGCAAACACACTGACACTGCCCCCCCCCCCTCCCAGCGGGACACGACACTTTCCCCCCCCCCACATCCCGCAGCACACCCGACACAGCCCCCCCCCCCCACATCCCAGCAGCAAAACTGGGCACTAGCCCCCCCCCTTTCCCCTCCCAGCAGCACACTGACACTGCCCCCCCCCACATCCCCTCACACTGGGACACCCCCGGGCCCCCCCCCCCCACATCCCACACAAAACTGACTTAAATGCCCCCCCCCCCCCACACCCAGCAGCACACTGGGGCACGTGCAACCCCCATCCCACTTCCCCCTAGCACACTGACACTGGTTTCCCCCCACATCCCACCGCAACACTGACACGGCCCCCCCCCCCCCCCACAAACCCAGCACACACTGGGCACTGCCCCCCCCAAATCCCAAACAGCACAAATGACCACTGGGCCCCCCCCACATCCCAGCAGCACACTGGGCACTTTCCCCCCCCCTCCCCCCGCCCATTCCCCTGTACACACCAGTCCCCCCCCCCCGGGCCCCCCTTTGCCCCCCCCCCCATTTGTTGGACCCCCCCTTTTCCCGTACACTGGTTCCCCCCCCCACATGGGCCACAGTTTTGCCCCCCCCCCAAAAGGGTAAAGGGGGAAAGCCCCACCCCCACCCCCAAAAAAATTACCTACAGGCCCCCCCCCACAAAGAACATCCGGAAGCCCCACACCCCGCGGCCCTGAACCGGGCCCCCCTAAACCCCCCCGACAGCACTGTTTCCCACCCAGGGGAAAAACTGACAATTTTTTTCCCCCCACCTCCCCCGCAACGGACAGACCCCCCCCCTGACACACTGAATCCCCCCCCCCCCTAAGAAGTTTTCCGGGTTCCCCTCAAGCGCACCAGGAAATGCCCCCCCTCCCTTTTTTTGAGAAAACTGCAAGGCCCCCCCCCAATTTTTAACCCCATACATTTCTGGCCCCCGTTTTCCACAAACACTCCTGGAATCCCCCCCGCCAGCACTTCCCCAAACCCCCCAGCGCAAGGGTTTTTTTAATTTTTAGGGCCCCCTTTTTTTTTTCCCCCCCCAAAGGAGCACGTGCATGGTTACACACACATGGAAAAGGGGGACCCCATCCCGGGAAACCCCGCAACCACCCCTTTTTTTTTAAGGCACATTACTTGGGTTAGGGAACACAATTTGGGGGGCAATTTTACCTTCCCCCCAATAGGGGGGGACACAAAACCCCCCCCCAACCCCCACCCTGAAAGCCCCCCCCGTCCCCCAAAACGAAACCCCCCCAATACAAATTTTTTCCCCCCCCCCAAAGTCCTTTCCCCCCCCTGGGAAATTTTAATGGTTACTGCAGAACTAACTTTCTAAATTGGAAACTAATTCCCCCCACTCCCCGAAATTTTTTACCTGCCCCCCTTTAATTAAGGACCTTTTCATGACCCCCCACTTAAAAGGAAAAAGAATTTTGGACTCCCCACCCAAAAATGAATTTTTTAATTTTGAGACATAACTGTTTAATCCCCCCCACAATTTTAAAAGCCCCCCCCCCAGAATAATTTTCCCTAAAAAGAAAAATTAATTAAATTAATAATCCCCCAAAATGAAATTCCCTAATAAAAGCCCCTACCCCCCCCCTTTCCCCAAAAGAAATGCATGCCCCCCCCCCCTCCCCAAATGTTTTTATTGCCCCCACATAAGCCCCTAATTAAAGACCATACATGTTTTCCCCAACAGTTGTAAAACTTACCCTTGGTTTTAAACCCCCCTTTTAACATGCCGTACCTGGCTGTCAACCCCATTTGGGTTTGTTTAAGGGGGGGCCCCCTTTAAAAACCACTTCAAATTTTGACGAATCCCCCACAAATCCAAAGCCGAGATGGGGGGGGGGAAACCCCAACCAATGGCCGGTTTCCCCCCGGGGCCCCCGATCGGTTTTCTGGGAACACCCTTGTCCCCCCCCATAATCGAAAATGAGAAACCGGAATTTCCCCAAGGGGGCCGGGACGGGAGGTGCGCGGGGGTTGACGCGGGCTCCAAGGGGGTCTCCCGTGTTTTCCCAAACACCCATGGGGGAGCCCCAGGCCCCCGGGTCCCTGGGTTTTTTTTAGCCTTTGGGCCTTTTTATGGGAACACCAAATGGTTTTGTGGTTGGTAGGGGGCCAAACCCAACGGGTTTGGGGAATTTTTAAAGGCACATACAGGGGGGGAAACCTTTTGGTCCGTTCCCAAAAGGGGGCCCCGAAACGATTCCCCGGACACAAACTTTTTCACCCCCTTTTTTTACTTGGGGGTTTAAAAGGAAGAATCAATAAACAAATAAAGTTTTTCCGTTTTTTAAAAAAAAAAAACATTTAAACTCATTTTTAATAATTTTTCTCCACCACAATAAAAGTATTTTTAAAAAAAAAAAATAAAAAAAAAAATTTTAAAATTTTTATTTTAAGGGTGCCCCCCCTTGCCCTATATATCAAAATAAAATTCCCAAATAATTTAGGTACGCCCCAAAATTTTCGTTTTGCCCCAAAAAATTTTTCAAACCCCAAAGTTAGACGTTTTTAACCTCAACAATTTTAACAAAAGCTCGGGGTCCAAAAAACCTCCAAAAAAACCAAATTTGTAATAAAAATCCTCACCCAGATAAAAAATTTTTCCTCACCCAGCCCAAAAAACCCCCCAAAAAAGAGGGCCGCTACGGTTTTGCAAAACTTTTGGGCAAAAAATTTGCAATGTTTTTTTTTTTCAATTTTCTTTTGAATTTTGGTTCCCCCGAAAACCTAAATAACCAGAAAAGGTTTTTTGTTTTTTTTTTTTTTTTTAAACCCCAAAAAACTTTCCCCAACATCACAGGGGCCGCCTTTAAAAGGAACAGGGTAACATCTTTTTAAAACCCCAAAAAAAAAGGGGTGGGGGGGGGGTGGGGCTCTTATTTATTTTTGAATTTCCCCCGGCAATTTTAAAAAATTTATTTTTCAATTTTTTCCCCTTCATTATATGGGTTTTTTAAAGAAATTTTAAATTATTGGGACTGAAAAAAATGGCCCCAAAAAAATGCCGTCAAAAATTCTTGTCACAAAAATAAAAAAATTATGGGGGTTCCTTGGAAAAAGGGCCCCCGGGGCGAAAAAAACAAAAAGGGTTGACAAATTTTTTCACAAGGGTTTAAAAAAAAGTCAAAAACACCTTTTATCTTTTGGGATCGCTCTTCCGGGGTCTTTAAAGGTTTCAAAACACGGCCACTTCCCCAGGAAAAAAATCAGGGCCGGCTGAAGTGCAAAAGGGCAAAGGGCGCGGAACCCGGGGAAAGGCCTTTTTTTTGGAATTTTTATTTTGGGAAAATTGGGGAAAACAGCATTTCCCCGGGGGGGTACCCTTTACCACATCTTTTCCCATGCCAAATTGCTCCCTAAACCTTTAGGAACCTTCCCCCCAAGGGTCCGGGTCCTACATTTCCCAAAAACACACCCCAAAAAAATGGACCGAATTCCCCCCAAACAACCCCCAAACCCCCGCAGTTTTCCCCAACAATGTTTAGCTGGGGGACCCGTAAAAAAATGTAACCAAAGGCTCAAGGGGGAACTAAAAAGAATTTTTTGGTTCCCCCCGGCCGGCTCCCCCAATTTTAACCCGGAAATTTTCCCTCCTCCAAAAAAACCAAAATTTGAAAAACAAAAAAATTTTGGCCCGAAAGGTCATCACAGGTTTGGGCCCCGAAATTTCAAACTTGCCGGGAAATTTGCCAGGGCCTAGAAAAAAAACAAAGCAAAATTAGGGCTTCCACTAAAGCCCTAAACCTTTTACCAAAAAAATTTTCTTTTTTTTGGTAAAGGTTAAAAACCCACTAAAAACCCGGGCCGCCCCGAGGCCCCAAAAATAAAAAATGCTTCTCCAAAATTTTCCCCCGTAAAAGGGGGCCAAAACAGTCCATAAAACCTCCCCCCTGTAAAAAACCCTGAACAACCCCCAGAAAAACTTCCTTCTTCGCCCCCTGACACCAAACCTGCGAATTTTTCCTTTCCTTACCCCCCATGGGCCAAACGTTTTAAAAAATGTATCAAATTTATTTTAACCCCCAAAAACCACCGGCTTTCCCGTTTTTCCCAGGTTCAAATTTGGAATATCCCCCCAAAAGGTAATTTTAAAAAGGGGATCGCCTTTTAACAGCAAAATTACTTGCTGGGGGGGAAATTTTGTTAAAATTAAATAAACCCCCAAAAAACCTTTAAAGATCTTGGGGGCCTGCCCAAAACAGGAGCAACCAACCACGGGTTTTTAGTTTGGTTCAGAACCAGTGGGGTGGGAGGTTTATGACACCCGGCCGGAAAAGAAATTGAACCCAAAAAAATTTGGTCCGATTTTAAAGGGGGGGCTGCTGTTTTAAATCCCTAAATTCCCCTTCCCCCCGGGTTTAACCCTTATTTAAAAAACACGGGGTTCAACCCCTTTTGGATGGGGACAAAAATCCTAAACAGGGAAGGGTACCCCTAAAAGTTTCCCTTTTACCAAAAAAACTTTTGGGCGACATTTAAGAACACAAGGGAAAAGTTCCCATTTGGGGGTAAAAACTATGGGGGGGCCAATAAAGAAAACCCCAAGGGGAGGGAAAACCGTATTAAAAAAACTTTTTTGGGGCTGCGGGTGGACGAAAAACGTCAAGCCCGGAAACCCTTTTTAAGGAACAAAACTTTTGTTTGGGTTTCCCCCACTGGAAGGGGGAACCAACAAGGTGGGTTTTGGAGGGGGAAAAAAGAAGGGACATACCTCCAAAAAAAACCAAAAATGACCCAGAAATTTTTTCCTTTAAAATTGGGGTTACAGGTTAGAATGGGGGGTTAAAAAAAAAACCCTTTTCCATATTTAATACCCCTTTTTTGTAAAATTTTGGCCTGGAAAATTTAACTTTCGGATAAAGAGAAGGTGGCCCCACCAAAACCCGCCCTTTTCCCAAAAGGGGGCCCAGACTGTTAAAGCAGCCCTAAAACCCTTTGCCCAAAAGTTTGAGGGGGGGTTCCTTACTCCAAAGGAATCGCAACCCCCCTTTTTTTCCCCTAAAAACCCCCCACCATTTATTAAAAGAAGGGGAAAATTTAAAAAATTTTTTTAAAAAAAAGAACTTCCCAAACCTCCGGAAGAACAGTTTTTGGGCGCCAAAAACCCTTTTCCGCTTTTATTTTGGTGGGAATCCCAAAAGCAAATGATTTTTTTTTAAAATTTAAAAAAAGGAAAAAAATTTGGATTTTTCCATGGCCTTTTTAAAAAACTCCCCCTAACAATAAATCCCAAATTAAAAAAAACTTGGGGTCAACCAAAACAAGAGGGGGTCCGCCAACCCAAAAACCAACAAATTGGGGGAAAATGGGGAGAAAGCATTTGAAAAATGAAAAAAAAGGTGGGGACACCCCTTTTTTATTTTGGCCAAGGAAAAAATTGGGGGGGGAACAAACCCCGGGAGGAAATTGGGGGTCCTTAAGAAAAAAAGGGCCCAAAATGCCCCAAAAATTTCTTTTCTCCCTTTAAAAACCAAATTTTCCCAAATTTCCCCCTTTAACCCTTTTGGGATCTTTTAAGAATTAATTAACTTAAAGGGTAAAAATTTGCAAAACCCCCAAAATAAAAACCAATAAAGCCATTCAATCCTGGGAAAATATTAAAAAATTTTTTCAAAAAAAATCCCTTTAAAATAAAAAGGGGGAAAACATCCCCTGTTTTTTTTTTAATTTTTCCCTCCCCCCTTGGTGAAATCCACAAGGAGGTTCCCCCAAAAACCAGGCCCATGGGGTTTGCAGCAAGTGGTCTAAAATCACCCTTTCTTCTGTCCTTTTTGCAACCAAAATGCCCGCTTTTTTGGGAAACACCCCCAGCCCCCGCGGGGAACCCCAAAAAGGGGGTCGGGGGTAAAGCCAAAGGGGTCCCTGGAGGTAGGGGGGCCTTTTTTGGTGGGGGTTTAAAAGGCGGGCCTCCGAAAACCAAACCGGAAACATCTTTTTGAAATTCCCCTCCAAGGGCGTTTTTTGACAGGGGCCCTTTTTTTTATTTCCCTTTGGGTTTCCCCCAAAAGGGAAAAAAGTAATTAAAAAGGATCTTCCGGGGAAAGGTTTCCCTTCAAGGGGGACCCCCCCCCTACTTTTTGGGGTTGAAAGTTGAAAAAAGTTTTGGGGCCCAACCCCGTTTTTGGGGGTTTTTGGTTTTCCTGGTTTTAAGGCCCGGGGGACCCCCAGACCCCTTCCCGGCAACACACTGGGGCCGAGAGGGAAAAGCCCCAGTTTGTTTGGGTGATCCAAAAGGGGGGGGCTTTGGCCAAGGGGTTTAAATCCCCGACCCTCCTGGACCAGGGAAAACAAAAAAACCCGCAGTGTGAAGGGCCCAAAATAAACGTAAGGGGCTCCCCCTTAAATCAAAACCCCAAAAATTCCGTTAGGGGCCCGGGCCTTTGCCCCCGGTTTTTCCCCCCGCCGTCCTTTAAACTTAACCCCCCTCCCCATTCCCCCTGGTTTCCTTGTTTAGCCCCCCCCTGGTTGGGGAAAACTAACAACGCCCCCCAATTTGGGTTGGAGGACAACCCCTGTTCATTGCTTATACCCATTTCGGGTTTCCTGACCGGCACCAGCGAATTGCTTTTGCTGTCAGTTTTTCTAATGTTTCCGTGTTTCTTGCTTTCGTCGGGAAATTTCCATCTGCCTGTAGTCTACCTGCAGATTCTGATGGCACCACTGACCATTTGGGCTGATTCTTGGTTTTCTCCAGCACCCCGGGTTCCTCCACTGGTCTTCTTTTCCCAGTTCCCTGGACCCCTCACTCCCTTCCCTTCAGTATCTCCCGGTCCCCTTGGGGCGGAAATGGTATTTGCTGATACACTTTTAGCCCCCAGCTTGCCGGGGCAATCCCTGTTAAGGGGTCCGCTCTTTGGCGCAAACCCCCGGGAGAGTTTTTTGTGTTTTGGGCCCCGAAAAACTTCCTTTGGTTTGGGTTTTTTTGTCTTGTATTCCCAATAAAAACCCTTTTCATTCATCTAAGTCCTTATCTGGGTAGTTTCTGGTTTCAGCTTTTCCCTTTGTATCATCTTGGTCAATGGGTTCACTAACCTTGCTCGCCTGCCCCGGGAGACACGTCAGCCCTTCCCGGGAAATCTCTAATGCCCTTTCCCAAATGTTTTTCCCCCCTCAAAACCCCGTCCCTCCTGACTACTTGGGGAAACCTGGACCCTGTCTTCTCCAGTCTGTGAAGACTTTTTCTGAAGTATCCTTGCAATTTTTTGAGACTGGGGTAACCCCCACCTCTCCCGGGGGCAACGGGCTCTTCTCCTAATTCCAGCTCAAGGGGCCTGCGCACGCCAAACATTTTTCCTGAAAGTGCGTTTAGGGTGTGCACATGACACACCCGTTTTTCATAAAGAGCCAGAAAACCCGCCCGGAAATGCTTCTTAGCCTAAGGGGAAAAGCACAGGGGAATTTTAAACACTTTAACCCCTATTGGGGGGTCCTAAGCACCCCTGGGCTAGCTTGAGAATCTCCCAGTTTTTCCCGGGCCCTTCCCAGTACCTTTACCATACATGTTATTTATCCCGTACCTTTTATCCACTAACCCATGCATCAGTTCTTTGTACCGGGCCCTTTAAACCCCCTGTACCACAATTTTCTTTCCTGTTAAAAAAGCAATGCCCCCCTTACCGCCTGAAAACCCGCCCCTGCCATTATACATGCCCCCGCACCTCCCTGAAACCCGTTGTGGCAAACCATAAACTTTCTGCACCTGTTTTGAACCACCATGTTTTCCACAGCCTCTGCATCCCAGCATCAGTCATCCATCTGTTCCCGACGAAACAGGGACTGTCCCTGACTGCAAAACCCTTACCTGTGCCTGCATTCTAAACCTTGGGTCTGCAGTCAAGTTACTGAGATCCCTGGAATAGTAATGGTACACCTTGCAGCACAAGCCAAACCCTCACCATCAAGGCTCTAGTGAAGACGTGATAGCCCTTAGTTATGCTCCTCGAGGGCCAAGATCGGAATGCGCCCTTTGGGTCCACTCCCCCCCTCGAGCATTTCATACTAAATTCTACACTACATGTATGGTTTCTAAAGGGGTTAAGTCCCCTCACTCTCATATAAGTGGTTTTATTAGCATTTTGGGAGTGACAGAATCCCCTTTAAAGGAGTTGTCCACTACCTAGACAACACCTTCTAATCCCTCATGTCTGTCCCCATGAAAAAAAAAAAGTTTATATTCAGCTCCCGTCCCGGTGGAACATGGAAAGGGGCAGTAGCAGGGGGGCGAGGTAGTAGTCTGTTGCACCCCAGCATGCTACAAGAAAGGGGAGGTCCTGGCTTGAATAATAATAAATAAAAAAGCCAAGAAGCCAGCGCTGCCTGGGGTTTATCATGCAATACAAAAAGTGCATATGCACACATTAATTTCTAACTGTAATTTAAAACTGAGACATTTGATTTCAATTCTTTGAGCTACCCCGCCACTTCATGACATTCTCAGATGAGGCCGTCCTACTCTACGTTTTTTATATACACACTGCCATTACGGCCTCCTAAATGCATTAAAAGCAAGACAACATTGAATTCACACGCCTGAAGCATTTCTAACCACTCCCACGGCACCAGAAAGGCAAGGGCAAATAAGGGCCGGACATGAAATCCGGACATTATCAGATCTGATCCCCCAATACAAGACCATCACCATGGATGAGGGTGGAACAGGCCCAGACACATATGCAACAATCTTCAGAGCCTATGGCAGGGTATGGCTGCTGTATCTGTGTACAGTGGCCTAGATCAATCACAATAAAGCAGATAGAATGGCATACAAAACCAAGTAAAAAAGGGGGGGTTAGCCACAAACCAATAACAAATAAAAAAGCCAAAAAGTTAGCGCTGCCTGTGGTCAGCATAATACAAAAAGTGCATATGCACATATTAATTTCTAACAGTACTTTAAAACTGAGACATTTGGCAAACAATTTGTTTTGTATGCCATTCTTCCGTCTTTGTTGTGATTGATCTAGGCCACTGTACACACATACAGCAGCCCCACCATTCCCATAGGCTCTGCTTGATTGTTGGACATGTGTCTGGACCTGTTCCCACCCTACCCATGGTTGCTGGTCTGGCAGTGTGGGGTTCAGATCTGATAATTCCAGATGTCATGTCCGGACCTGGTCGGCCTTTATTTGCACTTCCCCTTTCTGGCGCCATTGGAGTGGTTCAGAAATGCTTCGGGTACATGTTGCATTTAATGTGGTCTTTCTTTTAATGCATTTAGGAGGCGTAATGACAAGCGTATATAAACAACGTAAAGTAGGACTGCCCCATCTGAGAATGCCGTGAATGGCGGAGTGGCTTAAAGAAATTGATCAATTGTTTGCCAAATGACACATTTTTAAAGTACAGTTAGAAATTAATATGTGGTTAGCATGCACTTGTACTGCATGCTAACCACAGGCAACGCTGGGTGTTGGCTTTTTTAACAATAGTAATAAAAATATTTTTTTATGCCCAACAAATTCCGCAGGCTTCACAAATTTAGAGGTTCCTATTCAAACGTCAAAGTACCAGTTATAAGAAAATACGTTTAAACAAAAAAAATGAACCCCCCCCCATAAGAGTAAACAATCTCAATGAGGTGGGGTGACACAAAAACAGGTGCTTATTTAAATGTGGGATGTCAAAAATTAGGAAAAGAGGAATATAAGACACATACCCATTCTGGCTGTGTGTGGTTTGTGTCTGTGGTGAATCCACCCCCGGCCTGGCAGCTCTACAGTGCCTCTTGTTAAAAAACTCAGGGAGTCAGGGAATACCTGAGGATAAAAAAAGACCCCAGCTGCCCTGTCATGCGGTTTATTAAAGCACCCTCAAAGGGTTTTCCTTCGGTTCGCGACCGGAAGCCCATATATAACCCCCACCCCTACTGATAGAGGCCCCGAATAACCCCAAGACTAATTGCTTCCACCAGTTCCTCGTTTAAAATTTTGTCGGTCTATGAAAGGGTTATATTGGGTCAGAAACCAACCCATGTAGCGTTAAATGAGCACACAGACGGGTGATCATGATCAAGAGCAATCAGATTAAATTTTTATATTTAATCACCCCTTTTGGTACACTAGAATATTAATATTTACAGTTTTATAAATTTACAGTCATTATGCAAAACAAAGATAAATGGGAAACACAAAGAATTACATACTGTATCAGTTACCTTAATGTGATGGGACCCAAGGACAGCATGGGCCAAACTGGTTCCTGGGTACACTCTGGCTTCATGAAATTTATGCCCCTTTCAGAAGAATCCCAACTTGGAGAAGGGGAAAAGGCCTATTTTTATACAGTATGAGGCTTTCCCCGCCCACACCCATCCCCACACCTTTTGGCATGTCTCAAAAAACTCCCACCCCCTTGAGTGAAAGATATGAAAATATACAAAAGTTATTTTTTGGCCTAACTTTCCCTAGGAATGTCACAGGGGGGAAGGGACATTGCTCTCATATTTTCAGTTATGATTTTAGCAGGGACAACTTGATGGTCGCTCCCCTAGCCCATATTAAGTTTAGGTTGCATACAATCATCGCACACATATGTAAAAAATATGTGCGGTAAAGTGTAAATTTTTCTAGATCGCTTATCTATGTTTAGACATGTTTATAGACAGCACGGACGCCACGGTGGCTAAAAGTGGGTTAGCACTGCAGCCTTTGCAGCACTGTTGTGTCCCACGAACGGGAAAAAAACCGGGAAGGGTCAAACCTCTTGCATTGTATATATTTCCTCCAAACGGGAAAATTTTGGGTTGTTTGCTAGGTATGAAGTTTTCCCCTGTCCTCTTCCCTTAGTTGTGTCTGTACAGGACGTCCCCTCTTTTTCCCCCAAGTTAGTTTGCAGAAGCCATTGTCAAAAACACTTTGGTATCCCCCTGAAACAGTTTAATCCTTTTTACCTATCGTTTATTTTGACTAATACAAGATTTGGAAAAAAAAATTTCAGTGTTCTCCTGTTTTTCTACAGCTGCAGTGGCGATCGATTTAAAAAACTGTCTGTTCCCCCTGAGGGGGTAAGTACCGACCCCCCAAATAAAATTTATCAAAGGGGAAAACTGGTTTAATTTTAGAGCACTTAGATTTACACCCCATCGATGGGGACAGAACAAGCCCCCTGAGGTCTTGAGGCCCTGGGTTCAATTACCACCAAAGCCCATCAAGGAAAACATCTGAAAGGGGAGTTTTTTATTTTTCTCCCTGTGTTTTTTGTGGGTTTTCTCTGGGCACTCGGGTTTTTCCTCCCAAACATTGAAAAGATTTTACTGATAGGATGTTTAGATTGTGAGTTCAATGGGGAAACGCATTACTGATGTATGTAAAGTGCTATGGAATTAATAGCCCTATATAAATGAATAAAATTATATTTATTAAAAGTTATTTTCTAGGCCCCTTAAGTCTAGGCTGTAAGTGGCTTCTCTATTGATTTTCAGGTAGAAGGAAACCAGTTTTCTCCCCTCTCCAGCCTCACAGGGGTCCTTTGAATAATGCAGGGAGATTCCATTGGGGGCAAGGAAGGCAATGTCCTCGGTTTTAATTGGGGGGTTTTTTAAAACATTTTTTGGAGAAAAAGGGGGAAGGGGGGCCCCTTTTGGGTGTTTTCCTTTAAAAAAATTTAATTTAAAAAATTTTTTTTCTTCTTCCCTTTTTCGGAAAACTTTGGGAAGGGCCTTTTGGGGGCCCGAAGGTGGGGGACTTCCCCTTTCCTAGGGAGGGGGGATTCCCCTTTGGCACCCCATTTTGGGGGGAAAGGACAAAAATGGGGGCTGGTCCCCCTTGGGGAAAAATTCCCCAAAAATTTTCCCAGAAAATTTTGGTTGGGGAAACCCAGTGCCAAAGGGATTAGGGGTTTTGCCCTTCAAGGGGAATTGGGCTTCCCCGGAACCGGGGACCCCCTTTAACTTTTTCCCGGGCGAAGTCCCCGTTATTTAAAAGGAATACTTTACTAAATTTAACCATTTGCAGACATCTATGTAATTATATAATAGGAAAAACACAACTTTTTGTACCCCCCCCCCCCCCCCCCCCCCCCCCCCCCCCCCCCCCCCCCCCCAAAAAAAAAAAAAAAAAAAAAAAAAAAAAAAAAAAAAAATTTTTAAATTCGGGAAACTAACAAGGCATTCCCCCTTTTCCCACCTTTTTTCCTTTCCCCTTAATCTTTGGCTTCACCACCCCCTCTTTCAGATATTCCCGTTTCCTTTAAAACATTTTTCTTTTCCCCCTCTTTATCCGGTTTAAAATGGTTTTTAACATTTGGGAAATTTTTCTTTGCCATTTTAATCCCGAGATATGTTTAAACTGGGGACCAGTTTTTTTGGGTAAATAATTTTTATTGCAAATAATAAACAGTTTGGCTAATTAATTAAAAACTGCTTTTGATCCGTTTTTTTTTTTTTGCATCCGTTTTTGCAAATGAAAAATGCAAATGGAATCCCAGCAAATTTTAATGGGGGGTTTTTACTTTTTGGGCATTTTAGACTGGGAATTCGTTTTTCTTCACAGAAAAAGTAATCCTTCCCAAAAAAAAGGGGATGTTAGTTTCTGTGGTGTTTTTTTCTTTCCCCTTTTTTTCCCCTAGGAACCATTTTTAAAAAGGAGAAAAAAAAAAAAGCAGCACCCCCAAAACGCAGGGGAAAAACGTATGATACGTTTTCTAGTTTCGTTTGGTTTTTTTTTTTTTTTTTTAAAAGCTGATCCAAAATTTGTTGAAAAAAAAGAAAGAAAAACACCAGGAAAAAAAAGAACAAAAATAGTGTGTGTTTACTGTAGCCTTTAAGGGTATGTGCAACACAGGGCGTTTCTTTCCCCAGTCCAAAAAAAGCAGAAAACCTTTCAGGGGTTTTTTGGATCCCCTAAAAATTCCCCTTTGGGGAAGATTTGTTGCGTTTTGTCTGCATTTTTGGTTCGTTTTGGTACTGCGTTTTTTCGCCATTCACTTTCATCCAAAACGCCCCGAAAAAATTGGCTTTTTTATTCTGTTCCAAAGGGAAACAAAAACCCGGGGTGTTAGGGGCACTTTCTGAAAATACCAAAAAAAAAATGTTGAGAAAAAAAAACTGTGAGTGTGCAAAAGGTGTGAACCCCAAAAAACAATTTTAGCCTAAAAAAGAAAAGCTGCCTCTTGGGTCTGAAAATAAAAATTTACAAAAATTTTTTCAGTTAAGCAAGAATACAAAAATTGGGGTACTTAGCTTTAAAAATATGGCCATATCATTAAACCGCCCAGTCTCCACGTCGGGTTGGACCCGTAGAAGCCTGAGTAAGGCGAAACGGTGCGCCTGTCGTCCTCCACACGGCACCCCCCTCCCTAACTAACTGCATGTATCCCACTTCATTGCATGGAATAAAGAAATTGCACTGAACAACAATCAGGGTGAGTGCCATCATTTTTTCTTTTCTACCCATGGATTGCATTTCTAAATGGACAATATTGAGCAACACCTGGTAAAGCTGTTTGAGCGTACAAGCCTTTAGTGCGGTTTTGTTTGCTGAATGTCATGTTTTTGTATGCATAGTACAGTTGTAATCCGAGCAAGGCTCAGGTTTAGGAACATTATAATCTTTTGAATAAAAAGACAAAATGCCACACCTTTATCCTTGTTTTTTTCTGTGCGGAGTTATATTTTATACTTTCATCATAGACTTGCTACTAGCAAACTTAGGTCTGTTTCTGTGGCTAGTGCCTATTGTGTCAACTGGAAACTGTTGTCCGCTCAACAACACATCTCAAACAAATATCAACGCCCAGTGTGAACACAGCCTAAATGGACAATATTTGAGCACACACCTTGGTTAAAAGCTGGTTTGA